>JAVRXN010000002.1:42716377-43978877 GCA_033556935.1 Timema podura
ATGCTTTGCCTTCTTATGATAGCCATTATAATTATATATAAATAAAGTAGAATAATATTGTTATTTTCGATAAATTAAAACTACTATGAACAATAACACAAGCAAAAGGGACTACCGTAAAGGGGAAAAAACTAGACTTCGACTATCTGCCCGCCGCAAAAAATTAGGATGGAAAAAGGGGAAGAAGCGTTTTATTAATGGATCAAAGTAAGTACATACTGATTGATTAGTATAAAAACAGGATCTAGTTCACTGTTCAACGGTTGGGTGTTAGTTTCATTTTACCGTGTTGCTCCTATATTCAGGAGGACGGGGTTAAAATCCCGTCCGGAAGTTTCATAAAGCTAGTCCTGTGGAGTAAAGAACCATAATTTGAATTCTGTTGCTTGGATAAAACATTTATTTATTTATTTGGTCATTCCTTGTACTGTAAAAAAAACATTACATAAAGATAAATAAGAGGGAAAAGTATTTATTTACTGTACGTATACTAATTACTAACAAAGTGATAATGGACAATTTAATTTCTTAAAATATGTATAACTATATATTAAAACAAAATTTTTATTACACCCAAGATAACATTTAATTTTAATAAATATTAATTCAGTTCTGATACGTGAAGGTTAACTCTAAAGCAATTATTACAATGTTTAGTGCCTGATTGGTTGTCTCAACTGAAAAAGTTCCAAAATCAGCTCTACAATATAAAAAACTTGAGCAATATATTTAATTTATGAGTAAGTGTGAATTTGCTTTTTCAATATTAAGGGGGCCGCCTCGGTAGGCGAGAAGTTTCCGTGCAGACTTCCAGAAATCCCGTCATATTTAATCAGTGATGAGTTAAAAAATATAGTCTGCTCATTTAATATAATTAAGACCCAAACAATGTTTAGCACAGTAATTAATTAGTTTTCTATTAAGTTTGAAATACTTTCAATTATATATTTTTTATTTAGTTGCTTGTGATACATATTCTTGTTTATTTTTTAAATGGATTACGTGACACGTAAAGAAGACAAACGTAGAGGGGAAAAAACAAAATTACGAATTTGTGCTCGCCGCAAAAAAACAGAAAGAAAGCCGTGGAAACATTTATTTGATAGAACAAAGTATATATATATATAATTTATTTTAATAATAATAATAATAATAGTGAACACAAATGTTCTATAAGAAACGGTTAACTCAAATTAGAACGTGTTTTGTCATGATATACCTACAGTAGGCCATAAAAAACTAATAATCGATAACAATAAATTAAATAATTATTTTTTTTCAGACAAGGTGTTTTTCTCTCTTCAGGCAGAGAGGACAAAGCTGATTGTCGGGACAGAGTAAACCTTTCTCAGTCCACTCCCATTGAAATGTCCACAACGTTGGATTCAACCCAACTTGAAGACAAAGCTATGGAACCAATAAATTTGGAGATTAGTCAGCTTTGTCTGGGGTAGGAAAACTAAATTAATAGGTTATCCATTATAAATTTTCGGGAGCAAATAGTTTTGTGTGAACATAGCTACATAGCTACTAGCATACATACGGTATTTATTTCATTTTCATGATTCATAATATCCTGGCCGCTTGTCCAATTTAGTAATAATCTCCACACGTTATATTTGACATAAGTCTACTAAATGTACCACACTCGGAGATTGAATGTGATAGAAGTTCCCAACCTGGGTTCGCAGGTCCCTAGGGATCTGCGAAGGCACCTGTGGGGGCCCGCGAAACAAATATAAGCCCTAGTATTTTTAAATTTTCTTTTATTTGAATTTTCACATCATATAAAAATATATGGTATTCACAATTTTCTCAAAAATCTCTTTTTTCCAGTTCGACAATATTTATATATATAATTGGTTACGTAGAGTACCATAAATGTGTAAGTGTTTTTATCTCAGCATGTATGGCTGGGGAGGTTAGAGGGCCGCGATGAATTATCATTGGCTTGAGGGGGTCTGTGAACTGGAAAAGGATGGGAACCACTAATATAGAATAGCTATGTTTGTGTGGTCTTAGTGTGTGTGTGTGGGGGGGGGGGGGGAGGAGTTCTTTGGGTTGTTGACTTTTCTGTGCTAATTGTTAGGCCTAATATATTTCTAATAATGGGTTTTTTATATCAATACTATCAGCCTACTATCATAAACCATGCTGATTATGGTGAAGGAAATATCTATAGCCAGGGGCAGACTAAATGTATTGTCACAAGCGGAGAATAATTCTGCCACCCCTCATCCCGCCCCTCCCTTCAAGCATCGTGGCGATGATGAAATCAATCCTGGGGTCTTTGTTGAAGTCTGCAATAATTTAATCAAGTTGTAAACAATACCATACCATCCATTACACTGGAAAATGGCTATATGAATAGTTATGAAACGAACTATAAAGTTTTGACATTAGTTATAATTAATTGCGTACCATAACAAAGAAATAGTATTAGGTACATTAGATAACCTTCACCCTAAAGGGTTACGTAGAATTTACAATACAAGAATTGCATCCAATGATGTATTTGTATATACAGTCACATAATATATTTATATAAATATAAGTACTATAATCAAAATAGTATTTGCTATAGTTATTGCAAGCTACGAAATTCCACCCATGGCAGCCACTGGTGCCCCAAGTGTCCGCTTGTTTCTTTTGCACCTTAGTCCACCCCTGTCCACAGTAAGATTTTAGAAAAGTCTTTTTAGGCTCTATTTTTATGAATAGCAAATATATATCTAGTTAAATAAAAACTCATCACTACTGTATTAAAAAAAATTAAAGTCTAAGACTTATTTATGAAAATTTAGCTATAAAATTCTATTTCTCAACTTTCGCCCTTGTAAACCTCTTGGCCGTAAATTCTCCTGTTGACAATAGTAGGTAAATTAAAAAAAAAATGTTCAGGGGTGCACCATAATTTTGTACCAGTTGCACGGATTGGTTGCTACCACTGGTGGCGGAACGTTATTTGTGTAGAAGGGTTGGAAGGGGGAGGCGGCGGTGGCAAACGAAAAATAAGTTTTTTGAGAAGTTGCCTTCCCCCCTTCACCTCTCCCTTACTCCGCCCCTTTTCGCAATAAATGTTGGAAACTTGGATGTCCCTAAAAGTTATTTGGAGATGTCCTCCTCCCCAAATTTAGAAAATCAGATTATTTTAATGCTATTTGGAGAAGTATTCTACAAAAAATTTTTTTAACTTAAATGCTTCTAGAAGCCATCTGGAGTGGTCCTCGCCTTTAATTGAAAAATAAAAATAGATGTCTCTAGAAACTATTTAAAGTGGTCTTCTCTAATTTAAAAAAAAAATTTAAATCTTTAAATGCTATTTGAAATGATCCTCACCTGGACATTTTTGAAAATAGGATGCTTTTAGAATAAATTTGGAGTTGTCAGATGGATTTTTTAAAATGATTTGTATCTGGAATATATTTGGAGTGACCCTTTCCCAGAAAATTTTAAAAATAATATTCCTCTAGAACAGGGGCGTACACACAAAGGAGGTCCAGTGGGTCCCAGCCCCCCATGGAGAACATGAAGGATAAATAAAATATTAAATACAAAGGGACGATTTAGCAATGTTAAATCACCTTAAAGCAGTGGTTGAAAATAACCCAATGTCTTGATACAGTGTGAGCAGTGGTGCATCCATGATTATGTCATGAGGGGGGAGGGGGGGCGTGCCTATACCACAAAAGAAATACCTTTAGGAACCAATAGATCATAAACACCGCGTCTTACTACCCGTTAGGGTTATACGCACTTAGCTAATGTGTAATGGTAGGGTGATTATGAGATGAAATGGAGGACCTACAGTTTAACGTGGGATCCGAACCACGGTGGAGGCCTGACATTCCTCACATTCACAAGTTGTGAATAATACACGTCTTGTCAGAGGTGAAGGAAGGGTTTGGCAATCAGATAAATCTGTGCCGGGTCCAAGGATTGAACCCCGGACCCTCAGCACAGAAGTCTGACACCTTACCCCTAGACCACCAGGTCACCTTTAGGAACCAATAAAATGGTGGTCCGTGCCCTTGGGGCTTTTCACCCCTGGAGAAAAATTTTTAATTCTAAGGTTCAAAATGGTGACCTTTAATTATATTTTGTACCTAATTGTTTCTGATTAAACTTATATGGGTTATAAATATATGTTACCTTCGATTTGATTGCCAGCTTTAATTTCTAGGTATATTCACTGTAGAATTTACATTTAGTTTGTGAGTATAATTTTTAAATTAATATAAAAATGAACTGTTAAAAATAAAGATGCCTAACTCAAGTGACTGTATTTTAGTTAAAATATGAAAATAAGTCAATAGTAAATAACACGCTCTTTACTACACAAAGGAGTGGTGAGATAGGAGGGTAGTGTGCGGGAAAGCCAGGGTTCAGAGTAAACGGGGTGAAACATGTGTTGTTCGAACACATTGGACGTATGTCTGCAGAGAAGCACAGCACCCTTCAATCCGTCAATTTAATTTTTGAAAAATATCTCAAAAAGGGGGGATTATAGCTCCTTAGTCCCACCCCCTTGAATCCATGCCTGAGTGTGGAACATGCCCAACTGGATTTAACGCTGTCTAGTCTGTATAGCGTTAAGTATTTTGTTTAGTAATAATGGATGTAATTGATTATTGACTTGTAACTTCTATACTTTGGATCCTCCTTTAGAATAATTTCTGTGTGCTCCCCTGCTCTAGAATATATTTGAAGTGTGCTTCCACCGACATACTTTTGGAAATTGGATGCTTTCAGAAACTATTTGGAGTTATCTTTCACTACGATTTTGTTTTAATTTGGAAAATAATTTAACACTGTCTTGTTTACTCTCTAACCAATAGTAAACTAAAGTAAAGATCTCTAACTACCCCCACTTTGTTGATGAAGTAATACATTATAATTGTTTTTGGTCTCTAAAAAAACACAATACCCCCCTCACCCAACACCCCTCTCCCTGCCCTCTTATTATATATTCTTATTTCTATGAGCACTCACCTCGATATATCTATATTATCCGTATATATTATAGATTGAATTGAAGTCTCCCCTAAAATAAACCAAGTTGAACGCTAAATAGCTTGCTAAGGCATCCAATATTAATAATATTTTGGCCTCCTGCGTGGGAAAGCGACCCTAACCCAGTGATTCCCAACCTTTTTTCTTTAGAAGAACTCTTAAAATATTTCATAAAATCTTATCACACATTAGGTACGACAAGGGTAAATTATAAAATAGACATATAGATCATTAGGGTTGTTAAATACGAGTAATAATAATAATAATAATAATAAATTTATACTTTTGAATAAAATATTTCAGGATTATTTATTGCCTATTTCTATTTACTAGGCCCTATTACTAATTACTGTCCTCCGGTACTTGAACTTGGGTTATCACTATTCTTACCAACCTCACTTTTAATATTACTATCGTCACTATTCTCTGCATCTTCCTCGGGTACATGAGCTATATTTATATATCTCCACACTGTCCAAAAAATATTGTCAGATTAATAAAAACAAAGGTTGGAGATTCTCGCGGAACCCTGGTTAGGAATCACTGCCCTAACTCCTCCTTTTGTAATCTCATTACGGTTACTGTTTTGTCACTATCTGCCCTTAAAATTATCTTTTTTGCACAACTAAGCCTTTGGGGGCACAATGTACTACTTCACACAACGTATAGTTAACAATAATCTCTATCCCACTTTAAACTCGTTCTTTTTTTCAAGGATGTAAACTATCTATAAAATTTTGGATTGACGTTGAACAATTATTTTCTAGGAGATCTCCAAAAACATTTACGTCACTTCGTAATATGCAATTTGAGGAAATAAATCTAGAAAACAATAGGTCAGGGAAGACTCTATAATTTGGCCAGGCTCATTGCCAAGTCTAAATAAAAGTATTGAAATATATCCTGAAGAGGTTCTAAACATGGTTGATAGAAAACACACTCGAAAACTTAAATCAAACTCTTAAAGATAAATAATTATTTATCAGCATTTATCATTGGACTCAAAAGGCTTTTATCCAACATAGCTTTGTAAATCTTGTTTAAATATTAATTTTCACATACAGATACGAGATTTTTAAAAGGATGTAAGGTAGCAATATAATAATAATAATAATAATAATAATAATAATAATAATAAATTATCATGGTACCCCCCTGTCATTTTTTTCTGGATCCGCCACTCTCTCTCTCTGTGTGTGGGTGTGTGTGTGTGTGTGTGTGTGTGTGTGTGTGTATTATATGAAACAGTCAATGTGTTTCAACATTAATAATATTGTTTATTTCTTATTGTTTTTAATAAGTTCTTACTTGATTTAATTATTTAAAACGTAAGGATCAAGCTAAACAAGATTGCCAGTGACAAGGAGGTCGGGGTTTGATTCTCGGCCAGGTTTACTAAGGGTAGTTTATCCGTAGCCCTCTCTCTAAACAAATACGGGTACATTTCATCAAAACTTTCCTTCCTCTTCCCCTATCAGCTAGAATAATCAGTGGAAATTACTGATAGCCTGAATAGGCACCTGAAATTAAAATGAATTAATTGTTGAAAATAGGTTACACATGACTATTTAACCTATTATTTATGTAAACTCTAGCTTTGTGTAGGCGTAAACAGTGTAGGTGATATAACAATGTGTAGTCTATCTCATTTTAGTTGAGAGTAAAAGTTAACTAATTTGACCCGCTTCGGTGGCCGCATGGTCACCCATTAGAGTAATTATTACATAAGCGTGTAATCCGAACGGGTTGTAAGACGCAGTTCTAAAAGGAAAAACCTCTTTGGTTTGATTAACAACGATGAGGTCGGAAGGGGGGAGGATTATTCCCGATTAAAAAAAAAAAGTGAATGCTTTTAGAAGCTAGTTGAAGGCTTTTTTTTTTTTTACATCTTCCATATTTATAAGTATTTACTAAACATTTTACACAGATAGAATAAATCTAAGACGGGTTGGGGGTATAGGGCCGTGCGTTAGAGCTCCTTATACTCCTCGGTTCCGACGCCCTGCTACCAACTAAGTAAGGGTAAGATAGAAATTTAGTCTACACGTGATTAATTATTGTATAGTTAATATTCACATTTTCCTAAAAAAAAAGTGACATGTATAAAAGTGTGTGTTCTTCAAGACAATTTTTTTTTTAGCATCGCGTCCTACTACCCGTTCGTATTATAAGGTTTCAAGACAAGTTAAACCATCAATAGAGGATTGTGCTTGTTTGTGAACCCTTCACGAGAATCTCAAGTTAGCAAAATATCACAAGATAAACACAGGCGGACAGCTGGACTGTGTAGTGAGTGGGGAGGCGATCAGCCACGCGCATTATTCCTCTTGACCTTGAAATAGTTTTCCATTTCTTTGCTTCTCTTCTTCTGACATGGGGTGGCAGGGTAAGTGTGAAGAGGATAAGATTAGAGAGAGACAGACGCTGTAGTTCAAGATAACAGCACAGAGTATTTTCATTTTAAGACATGAGGTCTAACACGAATGATACTTTCTCACGTACCAAGGCGGCCCCCTTAATGGTGTTGCGAAGGTCACTTTTTAAATGTGAAGTGAATTCAAAGCGAAGCTTGAAACATGTGATCCAAAGTTGAAGCTGAGATTGAAGATTAAGTTGTTGTTGTCATATGATACTACTTTTAATTTTTTAAATGAATTAAAAGGGCATCTAGGTAAAGAGAAAAGCTTGGAGATACGAACAAAGCACATTCTGTTCTCTACGCTGACATATCAAAGTTGTGTATTTATTTAACTACTGCATCAAAAATGCACTTGTAAATCCGTCAGAGATAATCCAAGGACATATAATACCAAGGACTTAATTTTGGGTACGTATTTATTTTCTTTACTTCATAGCAGTAACCGCCAGTTTATGGTCTTTCAATTTGGCAGGTAATTTTTATTTTGAACAAATAACGTTGGTGAAACTTATATTTTCTTTTACTTTCTTACCTGTTTTATCTATGTTTACCTTAAAATTATTGCATATAACATATATAGTAAAATGTCATATAGAGTGAGAATCAGTTCTTTCAAAGTGTTTCGAAGATGCGAAGCTTATTGCGGGTGTCAAAGTCGAAGCGAAGGATATTTAACCTTTATCTCGAGTTTGACATTAATTTTTTCGAAGCATCACCTCTACTCCCAACCTACATAATTTAATAAGCAGTACTATATCATGCAAATGTGGGCTACATTTTAGAAAAAATAAGTCTAAAAATTCAATTGTATTCAGAATAAATGGTGTTTTTTTATCATCGCTTCTTACTACCTGTTAGAGTTATACGTAAATGTATTAATTAAGCTAATAAGCTAGTGACGAGTAAGGTTAGATTTAAAGGAAGTATACCCTAATTTGCGTGGAGGGAGAAGGAAAATCACACTCAGTACACCCGACCGGGAGTCGAACCCCGATATCCCTCTCACCAGCAAGCTAGTCTAACACGATAGTGACGCCTTAGACCATGAGCCACTGAAACAGGTTGAAGTTAAATTAATCTTCCAGTGACCCATTAAAATAAAAAGGTATGAATGGAGGTGTATTTGACATCTCCTCTTCTCCCACATCCAAGATCAAAAATAATAATTGTACTACAATTTAAAAACACGATAAGTAAAACTATAATGTAGAAGACTGAAAATGTATCGAATGAATAGGTTACTTTAAGAACTGGCTTATGACTTAATATTCAAAAGGTCAACATATTAAAAGTGCACATAAAAGTCCCAGTTGTGCAAAAACCCAGGTATAATAATTTTCTTGGATTAAGGACGCCTTTATACCCAAAGAAAATTTCTCGGTGCACAATATTGTCATATTCTGTAACGCGCTCATAAGTAAACTATACCCCTATTAGTGTTTGGTAAGCATTTATTATTTGCGTCGTACTAAGAAAGCTTTATGAATGAAACTTTTTTTTAAAAAACATTAAAAAGTTGAGACCTAAATGACTTCGCACAATATTAATAGATAGCATTGGTGGCCAAGCAAACAAAGGTGTTATCTAGTTTAATTTTTTTTTGTGGTTGCGAGGTTAGGCTTAGACCGTGTTTAACGAAGTGTTTTTTCGAAAATGGTTTCTCACTCACCCTCCATGAAAAAACGGGTGCACTTCCTTTAATATCAAACCTTTCTCATCCCTACTATATTATTCTGAATATTGTGATATCCCGGATGGATAATAAGACGCAGTAAAAAAAACCAAAGGTTGATCACTAACACTAGGCCCCTTACTAAAGCTACATTACAATGTTTATTTTAAGATGAAACCGGGGCTATTGGATCGAAGCCTTCTTGAAACCGTAGAAAATATTAAATATTTATAGACACATGTTTTAGTGACATTTAACACACTGCCTACGGGTAGTGCTATTTTGTTGTTGCCTACAACGTCTGTGATTATGCAACCCACCCAACATTACTGCTTTCTAGGTTGCGGCATAACACGACGCTCTATGTTGTAAGTCTTTACAAATGCTGGAGAGTGACCAGAAAGGGCGGGTGGAGATTAGAGGTGGGCGAAGGAGGGTTGGGAAGAAGGGGTTATGGAGGGGGGATATGTTTGTAGTTATTAAGAATCTTGATATAGCATTAATCAGATACCAATAGGTTTAATTTGACATAATTATTTAGTCAACGCTGTGGATAAGAAAATATTTCAAGAAATTATTTTGTGACCTAAGTCTTCTATAAAATATAAAATAGAATATGGAATTCCTCTCATCATTATATGTTTGAATTTCGTATTTATATGGAACCACATAATATACCATTTTGAGAAAATTGCGAAAGTTGTTCAACCCTCGTCCTTGTAAGCGAGCTACTTTTACGCCATTAAACGTGTGCATTATCTTGTAAGTGTAGCATATGTTCAGGTAAACGCTTGTATTACCCTATAAGTGAGATAGAGAGAGAGAGATTAACGCTTGTTTACTCTTTTATGTGAGATAAAGATATAGGTTAACTCTTTCTCCCTTGTAAGTAAGCTATAGAAAAAGGTCAACTATTGCCCTCCCTTTTAAGTGACTACTAACACTTGACTGCAGGATAATGTGTACGAATCTTAGAAACTTTCATTATAAACTGGAACAGACTGTACAGTACATGTTGAGACATCTCCATCAGCTCCTCTCACACCAACTTTAGAGCATCTATAGAGCCCTACGAGACTCTCAATGACGTCAACTGAAGGACGCTCGCTCTAGTGCGGGCGTCACTTTCTCCGTCTGAAGTTTAAATTAAACATAAAGTGAGTGAGTGTTAGACTGCAACCGGTATTGGTCGATAAAATGGCGGGATCAGGTTGCTCTCTTCACCTGAATGTTTACTGAGACACTGAAACGATGAGTGACTACAAGTAGTAAGATTTTATTTGGAACGACTTTATTTACTTTCTTGATGTCAACATAGATATGATTATAATATATTTTAATTGTTGTTTTTCATCTATTGATATCATATATTAAAAGTTACATCTGTAGACCACATGACTTGGCGTATGAACATATTAACGTGTATTTAGTAATTTCTGTATCTGTCAGACACTGTCCTTTATAAGAAAACCTTGATATAATATTAAATATTCCAATTTTTACATAGGAATTAAAATCTCTTGAATTTTATATCGAGGTTCTCAAATATATATATTTCTTATCTACGATACAAAAAAGCAATACTTACTTCTTGCCCACATCTGGGGGCACTCGAACCAAACGTCAAGATCGTCTAGTCTGTTTTACCTGGTGATGGTGAGGTTGGGGTTTAAATCCCTGCCAGGTTCATGGAGGACCTTTCTTCTTAAAGGTTTCCCCACAAAATTTCCCCTCGATTTATACCTCCCTACCCTACTATTGTAATTCAATTCAGATATGCCGAATAGGTATTTAGACTAGGCATACAAACAACTTTATACCTACCCGCTTCGGTGGCCACGTGATCTAATGCGCTTCTCTCACAGTAGGCTAGACTGCCGATGACGGGTAGCTCAAGGTTATAATCTTGGTCGGGTGTACTGAGGATGGTTTTTTTACAAAATGGTTTCCCACTCTAATCGTCCCTAAAACCATCAGCGTAATTAGTACATAGGCGTATAACCCAAACGGGTAGTAGGACGCAGTGCTAAAAAATAAATAGAAAACCTCTAAGAAAATACTCAAAGTAAAAATGTAGATTTAGGCACCACCATTGATCGAGTATTTGATTATAACACAATTAGAATAACGGAAAATATAATACTTCACGAAACATAGAGTTTAAACACAACATTGCGTTACAAAGATTCTGCCGTTTGATATCTGAAGTTGGGAAGTACAGTAAGTGTACTAACTGTAACGGAATAATAGTCCTAGCTATGACACAAGCCGTACTGAAACATTAAGGGAAATTAATCCAATATTAGATATGTGAGAACAATTTAAGCATTTTTTTTTTAGTAAAACAGTATTGTAAATTTTTAAATATATCATCTATGGGTGGCACGGCACCCTATGTGGTCACCCACTTCACCCACCCCTTGAGACGGCCTTGAAGCTGCTAGATAGCATAGCTATTAGAGAAATCCACGTTTTGAGCCAAATATCCCGAGTTAAAAGCCTTGTCCTCTTTGACAAATTACTAATACTGTATTACAATTATGTATTCCTTGTTTGCACAGTTAAATATTTAAAAAATATATTCTGATGCGAGCCCACTTCTTTATTTATTCGTCTAAACTAATAGTGTTTCAAAAACTTATTTTTTTATTAAAAAAAGGGCCGGAATTTGCTTTGAGGGGGAATGGGAAATTATTCAAAAAGTGCTTCTGACCAGGATTCAAAATCTGACCTGCTTGTTACCGGCAAACCAAATTGCACTAAACTAATACTTTTTTCTGCACGCCCACCAAGGAAGGTAGCAATATTATTCCAGGCTTAATAATTTTACAAATAAAATTACGAAATCACTTGATATTGCAACAACCATCAGGGACAACCGAATTATTCCGAGACCTCTACAAATATAGTCCTATACGCTAATATCCCGGAGGTGTGTTAAAAGCTTAAATGAACCCTCAAAACCTGGGGGAGAGTTTTGAACCATGAAGTTCAAGGTAAGATAATTCACATGGTACAAGTAGATTGCTTTCTTCCTCTACGTTTGTACCTGACCCACATCCTGACTTCCTCGCCCCCACACTCCCTATAACAATTCCCTTACCGCAAATTCTCGTGGAATTTATGTAACCATTAAAGAGTTTTATTCCCTCGTAGACCAAATGAAATGTACTCTAACCCCTCCATCTTTCACTGAGAAACTTGGCCAGTTTACTGGAAGGAGGTTTTGACTTCAAGCCTAGTCTACATTCATTCTACCCGCCTCGGTGGCGTAGTTGGCTAACGCGCTAGTCGTGTTGAGCTCGACCGCCGAGGACGGGAAGATCGAGGTTCGAATCTCGGTCGGGTGAACTGGGGGTGGTTTTTCCTAAATGGTTTTCCACTCTCCCTCCACGCAAATGCGGGTTCACTTCCTCTAAATTCAACCTTCCCAATTCCTAATCCATTAGAGTAATTAGTACTTAAGCGTATAACCCGAACGGGTAGTAAGACGCGGTGCTAAATATAAATACATTCATTCTACCTTTGAGTGATCCTTTTTCACCCTCTACGTATACCCCTCGTAGGGGAGGTATTGTAAGTATTAATCATGTCGGGAAACTTTTCTTATAGTAAGCTCACCATGTAAAGATTTTCTTGTCGGGAAACTTTTATTATAGTCAGCTCACCGTAGGAAAATGTTCATCTTGCCAGGAAACTTTTCTTACAGTTAGATCACCATAGTAGGATATTCATCAGGGCGTGAAACTTTTATATAGTCAGCTCACCATAAAAAGCTGTTCTTCATGTCGGGAAACTTTTCTTATAGTCATATCACCATAGTAAGATGTTAATCATGTCGGGAAACTTCTCATATAGTCAAATCAACATAGTAAGATGTTCATCTTGTCTGTAAACTTTTCCTATAGTCAGATCGCCATAGGAAGATGGCTCAAATGTCACTGGATTTTCTTATTTGTGCACCTCGATGTCACTGTAAATCCATTATAATTCTATTTTTAAAATAATAGATCATCTCAAGTGATTTGAATTTTAAAATTCTAATCAATCATTCGAATACTTCAGGGTATCTAAAAATATTGACATATATTTCGAGACTGGCGTCTTAGCCCACATGACAAATGTGTTATTCTCTATAAATCTAATGCACTATTTCATATGGTGCTAATTTGTTTTCTGTCTAACTTTATCAACAAGGAATAATAAATAGTACGGTGCAAAGCACAGATTTTCTCTCTCTTTTCTTTTAAAATGGTGAAATTTACTAAAAAAAACTCTTAAGATTTGTGAAAAAAAATAATATAAATTTAATATAAATTTACGTCTTACTACCCGTTCGGGTTGTACACTTAACATACAATGTTACATTATACGCTTAAGTACTAATTAGGCTAATGAGTTAGGGGTTGGGAAGATTTAATACAAATGAAGTGAACCCGCATTTGCGTGGATTGCGTGGGGGAGAGTGAAAACCCATTTAGGAACCCGCTCCTCCCAGTTCACCCGACCGAGATTTGAACCTCGATCTCCCCGTACTCGGCAGTCTAGCTCAACATGAAACTAATGAGTCAGCCAACTACGTCATCGAGGAGGGTTACACTCTTACAGAAATATTGAGAAAAGAGGAACATTTAAAACTCTAATACTTTTCTCGGGTAGTCCACTCACCTTCATGTCATATTTCAATTTTCTACCACACCAAATAGTGTTTTTATTTAAGTTTTGAAAATTGTCCAATCTCACCAAGTCACTGCCCCTTGTTTGGAAAATTTAAAACTCTTCTTGTTATTTGGAGTTTTCCTTAATCATGCATGTAAATATTTCAATTTTCTACCACACGGGAAGAGTTTTATTCTATTAGTTTCTGAAATTTTTGGAGGGGGATCAGCCTTCCTCCACTATCCATTTATTCATTTTGAAATTAAAAAAAAGTGTGTTTGGAGTTGAGCTTATAACTTTCCAACAAATTTCAATCTTCTACCACAGTAATAAGTATTTTTTTATTTAAGTTTTGGAAATTTCGAAACCTCTCATTATGTAAAATTTTAATTTTATATCTCACATGTGTGGTTTACTGTAAATATCTCCCCCCCCCCCCTCACCATTTCACAGAGTCCCATGTTTAAATTATAAGACTGTATAGGTTATTTGGAGTGGTTCCTTTACCTTCCTGTCGAGTTTAAGTTTTATACCGCCCTTGTTTCTATTAGTTTTGAAAGTAATTTAAGACTTGTTTGATTATCTGAATTATTACTTCTACCTACGTGCCAAATTTCAATTTGTATACCTTTCCTAACAGGTTTTCCCTGTTAAAAGAAACCTCAATATCCCCCTCCCCCAATTACTGGAGCCCCATTTTTAGACTTTTCTGGTTGCATGGGGGTTTCTTTATCTGATTTCCAAATTTGAGATTTATAGGATGCTTATAAGTATTCGATCAATTCATGCAGACAGGCAGATTTGACCTTCCTTTTAAATAAGCTATTAAATCTGCTGATTAGTAGAACAGTTAAAAAAGCACGGGTATTCCTCGCTTACCCTGTAAGGTAGTTAGCCTACCTAGCATTATTCTACTATGGTGTAGCTTATAATATATAGTCATAGTGTAGTCCAGTAAGGTAACCCTACTACCTTTCAAGTTAAACGGAGTGTTATCCTAAAAGCACACTTTTCACAATTTTATAGAAGAAAATTAGTCAATAAGTTCTTCACTTAGTTTCATAGAGCAAACCACACTCTACAAATATGAATTCAAAATGTGGCGGAATAATCTTTGTTGAAGATTAATTGAATTACAAGAGTTTCCAACTATTAATAACGCTTTGTGGTTTGGTTGAGGCAAAAGGAACCCTTTGGGACACTATCGTTTCCTTCTAAATTTGGTCGTAACCCAACCGTTAACTACCCACTTTGGAAGGAGAATCACCAATTTCACCTATGATACACTTTTAGTCCTTGCCGGGAGTCAAACCCGGTGCCATCAGTTTATTGGAGAGTGCCTTACTCAGTGAGCTAAGGTTTCGGCTTACAACTATGAAGATTTTCCCTTAAAAGTTCTTCCGATGATGATGCTACTAAAGTTGGTTCGATGGTACGTCATCCAAAACCTTAGGGTCAGTCGGTATATCGTCTAGTTTCTTAACTAAATAGATCTGTGTTCTATTCCCGACACAGTCGAAAAAATTGTCATCGGTGAAATCGGGGCTTAGTGATTTTCCAGTTAAGGATTACATTTATCTGGTAAATCATCAAAAGGAAAATGTTGGATAGTTACAGTAAATTAAATGGGATTGACCAATTGATTATAATTGATTATAATAACGAAAAAAACCCATATTCAATCTACAGAAGAGTGGGAACCCAGACGTTAGTGACACTTTAACATTCAACAGCTAAGTGCTATAGTTGTTACACGAGTGAGTGTGAAAAGACAACTGGAATCGCGATTATTGTGGGGATGTAGGAGACGTTAGAAAATATCAGTGTTTTTCAGTTTTTATATCAAAAACTTTTTTTTTGGGGTCAAAAGAAATAATATACTGCTTCAGTAAAAAATATAGAGTTTAATTTTCTTCAAATGGTGATAACAAATTGCTGAATATCTGGTAAGAGTGTTCTGGAATTTAATGACGTTTTCTCTTGATTTAAAAAGTTTGTCAGATACTGCCACTATGCTCATGACAGATTTTCAACAACTGTTGATGTCACCACGGGAAGAAAACTCTACATTTGTGATGAAACAGTAATTGCTTTATTTTGTCCAAATTACACTGCACTGCATAAACACTGGCCTTTTCTCGAGTTCCCTACATATCCACCTTTTATTGTAACTAATTTTGTAATGTTTCAAGTGTCAATGTCCTAAGGATAAATAAAACTGAAATGAAAACCTTAAAACTCAAGATATCTCTCGATTGCATTCAATTAAATAGATGGAAACATTGTCTAGAAAATACTCAAGAACACATTTAAAAAAACAAACACTTTTTTTTCCATCTCACATCCACAGATAATAATTTATGACCAGGACATTACATCTAAGAAATTGCTAATTAAATATTGGGAGGAACATGAACACGAGCCACTCTGAAAGCGGCCGCTTTGTCGACCATTGCAGTACTCCTAGAGCGGGGTTTGTTATGTTCGAGTGACATGTTTATCGATAGAGGAAGGTGGTGGTGGTGGTATAATGAAGAGCAAGGGTCTCAGCATCGATCCTTTTTACCGACGCCACTTTTATATAATGACGAATGACGTAGGTAAAGGTCAAGGCTAGAAAGCCAATTAATTACCTTTAACGCCACAACGCTTGCGATTTAAAATGATTTATAATTGAAACGTAAAAGTTGTGTTCTAATGATTTCAAATAAAGTATATAATTTTTATTCGAAAGTGAAAAATTTCAGCAGAAATCTATCGCGCTCGTTACACGTTAATGATAATTTTGTATTAATTTATTGTTTTTCTCACAGGGCGACGTGAAATATGAACCAGTTTAGTTCCATTGTTTCTTTAGCTAGTGCAGATGATGGTCAGTTTATGACGTCATCATTATCTTGCGCTCTACGGCATATTGTATGTTCTAGATGATTACATGTTCATGACGTCATTTTTCCTCATCTCCTTGATTGCAATCCTTGAGACTATCCGCATTGGGATGAATTACAAGTTCTAGTCTTGTTTGTCTTTGACGATAAGGTCGGAGCTTATATATAGGCTAGGTGTACTGAGAGTGAGTTTATCGTATATGGTTCTCCACTCTTTTCCCACGAAAATGTAAGTACATTTATTTAAATTATGGCTTTCTCAACCCTACTAAACTAATGTGACGAAATACAGTACATCCTGGTCAGGCAGAAAGACGTGAAACAAAATAATAATAATAATAAATGATTAAGTAGCGGTGATAAGGTAATAAAACTTCTCTCGTCCACCACTAGGAGCGGACTTGAGAGCTATATCACGTGGTATTGTTATTAATGAACATTCGTAAAGGCTGTTCAATTGAATGTTCGATTAGTTTTAACATTTTATCATTTTATTTGGAAACCATTTGTACTTTCTGGATTATCAAACATTTGTTCTAAAATAAATGTTTTCGATAAAATAGTGTTGGAACTGATTATTTTAAACTGTCCTGAACTTCCTTAACGCGGCTATCGTCTTGATACAATTTTTTTTAACGCCAGTCTTACTACCCATTCGGGATTTACGCAGATGTACTAACTATGCTAGTAATAATAGGAATGAGTAAGTTTGAATGTAGATGAAGTGTACCCACATTTACTTGGAAGGAGAGTGGATAACCATATATTAAAAACCACCCTCGGAACACCCGATTAGGATTTAAACCCCGATCTCCCCGTTATAGGTGGTCTAGTCCTTTGCGTGAGTGACACTTTAGACCATTCGGCCAATGAATGTAAATGTGAAAAACTGACGTTTACGCTATTTCATAGACTACTCGAAAACTTAAGGTAAGACGGAAGGGGACGTGAGAAAAAGCCAGCCAGTGTTTTTGTAGTTTTTTTATGGCAAAACGTTTTTGTTGGCCAAAATAAATAAAATATTGCTCCAGTACAAACATATAATTTAATTTTCTTCACTTGGTGACCCCAAATTTCTTGAATATCTTTCAAAGGTGTTCTGGAATTTAATGATAACTTTTTCAGTTCATTTAAAAAGTTTGTTAGATAATGCCACCATTATCATGAAAGATATTCAGAAGATATTTATATCAACATGTGAAGAAAATGGAATTTTTTGTTTTTTCAGGAGCAATATTTTATTTATTTAGGCAAAAAAAAATGTTATACAATAAAAACTGCAAAATGACTGACCTTTTATCGCGTCTCTTTCCATCTCGCCTTAACTTGTTTGATAATTATTCCTGTCCTTCTCGCACATTGTCCACTGGAAACAGAGCGAACTGTTTCTGGATAATGGAATCATTAATCTAGCTTATGACGCCATACCAACACCGTCTGGTCATTGAAGACCAGTAGAACTGTCGTGGTGTCCAGACTCCAGACAAAGGCTATATTTACAAGAAAGTTTGGTGGACTTTTGGGCTCCAAGTTTTTTAAAAATGAGGGTATTTAACGTGAATTTTTTTAAACACAATGCTTGTATAAAAACACGGAGTACCAATTTAAATCTATTATTAGAATAAGCAATAGGCAATGAACGCACCAACGATAGGTACCAGCCTTACTGGGAATCGAAATCGTGCCTATTTTGCTGATATAATAACCATGTGTTTAGAAAGTGAACATATTTCTTTTAAGTGCACCATATATTACTTTTCGTCAAGGATATATACATATTTTAAATAATGGGATAACCGCTTCGGTGGCTGCACAGTCCAAGATGCCACTTTTGCAATAAACTAGACTGCTGATGACGGGGATATCTGGTGGTAGACATCCTCTAAATTCAACCTTACTCATCCTTAACCCCTTAGTACACAGGCGTATCACACGAATGGGTAGTAAGACGCGGTGCTAAAGAGAGAAAAAACTGAAGGGATTGTGAAGGTAGTATTAAGAGGAAATGCACTCGCAGTTTCGTGGGGAAAAAGTAGAATCTTTAGGGAAAAAAATACCTTAGTAAACTATGCCTGGATAGGATTCGAACCCTGAGATCCCCGTCACTGATAAAACAGTCCAGACGAGACTGACGTCTGTCTTTGTTTGGGTATTGACTGCACTAATTGAGGTGTGCAAGCAGGAGGCATATATCACTTCGAGTTGAGTTCGAGTCAAGTTTGAATTAAAATATAGAGATTTTTTTCGAGTTAGAGTGGCGTGGAGCAATATTTGTACTATAAATATTGAATTTCTGCAATAGATCCATACATAAACCATAAATAAGTAAACACATTTTTTTTTACAAATTTTTTTGTGGAAAAACTTTTAATCCCAAAAATTTGAGTTTTGAAATAAATTTAAAACAATTAGACAATTTTTTAATTAGACAAAAGAAAATATTGAGGGACTTTATTTGTTATGAAATTATATCTTAAAATTGAATAAAATTAATCAAACTTGAAATTTAGAGAAAAAGTTTGAAAGTTCCTAGTACTAATTTTTTTTTAAAAGTTTTGTTGGAAAAAAAAATTCTAGTAGATTTCGAGCAGCTATTAAAACCCGACTCGAACTCAAATTTTCGAGTACTAACACTACTCTAATAATAAATGTATGTTTTTAATCCAATGCATTCTCTTTGAATAGAAAGTCTCCCTTAATGCACGCGGGCATTCTGAGTGTGATTCAGTCACACAGACAGACACACGCTTAACTTTTGACAGATTAGAACGGAGTGCATGCCCTGGGGACCGTATGTTACAGTAGGTTCCCGCCACACAAAGAACTGGCAGGAGGGGGCGGGGGGGGGGGGTCGTATTGATCTGATGAGCAAGACAACTAGGTCACCTGCTCAGAACTCAGAGTAATTATCTGACACAACACACTTAAAGTAATTATCTGACACAGTACGTTTGGAGTAATTATCTGACACAACACGTTTGGAGTAATTATCTGACACAACACGTGTAGAGTAATTATCTGACACAACACGTGTAGAGTAATTATCTGACACAACACGTGTAGAGTAATTATCTGACACAACACATTTAGAGTAATTATTTAACACATAACTTATAGAGTAATTATCTAACACATCACGTGTAGAGTAATTATCTAACACAGCACGTTTAGAGTAATTATCTGACACAACACATTTAGAGTAATTATCTGACACAGCACGTGTAGAGTATTTATCTAACACAGCACGTATAGAGTATTTATCTGACACAACACATTTAGAGTATTTATCTAAAAAAGCAGGTGTAGAGTATTTATCTGACAGAACACATTTATAGTATTTATCTAACACGGAGCGTGTAGAGTATTTATCTGACACAACATGTTTGGAATATTATCTGACACAACACGTTTGGAGTATTTACCTTATAGCTCGTTCAGAGTAATTACCTGACACTACAAGTTCAGAGTAGTTACCTTACAGCACGTTCAGAGTTATTACCTGACACAAGTTCAGAGTATTTATATTACATGACGTTCAGAGTAATTACCTGACATTACAAGTTCAGAGTAGTTACCTTAAAGCACGTTCAGAGTGATTGCCTGACACAAGTTCAGAGTATTTATATTACATGACGTTCAGAGTAATTACCTGACACTACAAGTTCAGAGTAATTAACTTACACCATGTTCAGAGTAACTATCTGACACTATAAGTTCAGAGTATGTACCTTACAGCACGTTCAGAGTGATTGCCTGACACAAGTTCAGAGTATTTATATTACATGACGTTCAGAGTAATTACCCGACACTACAAGTTCAGAGTAGTTAGCTTACACCACGTTCAGAATAAGTACTTGACTCTACCAGTTCTGAGTAACTACCTGACAGCAGGTTCAAAATATGTATCTGAAACTGAAAACTGAAAATTTATCATTAATACTATGTGGATTTTCCCTTTAAAGTGATTAATTAACAACCAGGGGCTGAATGATTTTTTTAAAAATAGATTTAATTCAGTTAAGTCATAAGCTGACATACTCAACCGGTTCATAATTGTTCGTTTTATATCTCAAATAATAAAATAATAATATATCAGCAACCAACATTCACTTGGAGAGAAGACGAAACATATTTTTCGTACACCCGTTTGGGATCAAACAAAGTCTCTCTCCGTATCAAATACAGACGCTCTAGCCGCTCATTCGACCTTGTCTGCGTGGAAGTGTCTTAAAAGAGGCACGAGAGACCAGATCCCTGGTGGCCACCACGAATCTTAAGACACGTGAACAGGAGCTTACAAGATAGGATTACAACCACGTGACCGGCCGACCCACCGGTAGCAACAAGCTCGAGTACACGAGCGTCCTGACGCTCTGCGTCTAACGTTACTCCCCACGTGAGAGTAAGGTAAAGTACGTCATACACAAAGTTGGATTACCCTCTCTAGAACCTCAGTGGCTTATAGGTGTTAGGAAGATCTCAACTGATTTTAAACCAACTTTGGTGGTTGAATTGCCCAAGGCGTCACTTTCGCAATAGACTGGACTACCGATAACAGGGAGATCTGGGTTCGAATACCCGTAGTGTTCTGTATTAGTTGTATCAATTCAGAACGCTTCACCCGTGGTGTTGTTAGCTAACGCGCAAGTTTCTTGTAGAGCTAGACTGGCAAGGACGCGGAGATCAAGGTTCGAATCTCGCTAGGTGAACTGGGAGTGGTTTTTCCTAAATGGTTTTTCACTTTCCCTCCCCCCACGCAAAGGTGGGTTCAACCTTCCCAATCCCTAAACTATTAGCGTAATTAGTACTTAAGCGTATAACCTGAATGGTTAGTAAGAGGTGGGGCTAAGTATTATTTTATACATAGCTATGACTAAATAATAGAACATTTCAATTTCTCTGATTTTAATTTTGAAATTTGATATGTTCGGACGTCAATCGGCTCTCCGGGAAGGTATATTGACTTACATTTTAAATCACACTAAGATTTTTTTTATATACATTTACTTTAGGAATCTTGAAGGGACCCCCCTTTCTCATTTACTGCTTCTTCATTTTGAAATCTAAGGATCACACCTTAATGGTTGTTTGGGGTGGTTCTAATACCCGCCTAACAAATTTCAATCTTCTACTATACTGAAAATTAATGTATTATTTTAGTTTGGGGGATTTTGAAACACCCATTAAGCCAACCCACTTTCTAAATAGTTAATACTTAACAAATTTTCTACCACACTTAAAAACGCGTTATTTATTAGTTTTTGAAATTAATAGCTCTTCTTAAACCCACATATTAATTTAAACTTTTAAAAACTTTGTTACTTGTCCAATTATATGCGAAAGTTTTTTATAATCTTAAAAATTTCTTCTCGTCACCCGTTTTACAACTTCCACATCCACCCTCCCAATTTTTATTTCAAAATTTTTAAATTTTGGGTTTTTGGTGTGGTCTCTTTACCATCTAGCCAAATTTCAATATTTTACCTCACCGATAAGTGGTTGGATAATTTTAGTTTTGTAAATTTCCAACCATTACCATTTTCCGTGCCCCCATTTTAAATTTTAAATGT
Source organism: Timema podura (assembly GCA_033556935.1). Classification (NCBI taxonomy): domain Eukaryota; kingdom Metazoa; phylum Arthropoda; class Insecta; order Phasmatodea; family Timematidae; genus Timema; species Timema podura. The sequence goes on from JAVRXN010000002.1 coordinate 42,738,599, forward strand.
TCAAATTCTTCTTGTTATTTTGATCTGACACTTTAAATTTAATAAAATATTTAAATTTTCTACTGTACCTACTACAAAAAAAGTGTTTTTTAGTTTTGGAAATTTTGAGAAGAAACTCTTTCCATTTTAGCTTCCATAATTTTTAAATTTAAATATGTTCAAACCTTCATTACGGTTTAGAGGTTGCCCTTACACCTTCCCGACCAATTTCAATTGATACCACATTGATAAGTAGTTTATTCTTTTAGTTTTTGGTAATTTTTAACATCCCCTTCAACCATCTTTCACTTATAATGATTAAATACTTAACGTTAATTTTGTTATTTGAAGTGTTCCCTCTACATCAGGGCTATTTAATTGGCGACCCGCGGCCAAATCTGGTCCGACAGACTTCGCAGATTGGCCCGTGGATTGAAAGTGCAACTACTTTATCACTGGAGATGCGTCTTATAATTCAGATGGTATGTGGAGACGCCTGACCTTGAACGGTCAGAGAGATCGTCAGTCTCTTATCAGTGGTGAGGGAAGCTGCAACCTCAGTGTTACTCGGTTTTTGGCGCATCATGTGTTTACAAGAGAGTGCGAGCTTACTCTCCAGCACCGTACGTCCCCCAATATAGACCCGGTATCTCTCCCTCCAAGCGCCACCAAATAACGGCTGAGCTATATAACATATTCTTTCTTTTGACCTTGAACAATGCGGGTGGCCGGGCGACAGGATGGCTGAGAGTGACTCACGCCTCTTCTCCCCTCTACCCAACAGCAGCCGATGTCTCGACAGTTGATGTTTGCCTAGCTTATTGTTCGTGCGTTATTCATAGTAATAACGGAGTGCTTTGCTTTTAATTACTCTTATTGTATTTTTCTCATTACTGGTTTATATTTTAATAATGATTATTTATGTTTAAACGATTTTCACATGCTATACTTTTTCAGATTTACTAGGCCTATTCTAACTTTTACATTTTTTAATGTCACTGAAATATAAATACCTATTATAGCTTATAATATCAAATTTTAGAAAATGTACCCGCATTTGCATGGAAGGAGAGCGGGTAACTATTTAGGATCAACAACTGCTGATATTCGAGCTCCGATATACCCATCCCTGGAAAACCAGGATATACGATACTTACGCCTTAGTCCACGTGACCATTGATGTAGTTTTTTTTAATTTAGGAGGAAATACACTGAAAAGAGAGATATACAAAATCTAGACGTAAGTAAAGCTGGTATTCACAAACTCTTTAATTTGAACCAGTAAGCCGTGTTCGTTTTAATGAAGGTTTTCAAGGGTAATACTTTTTTTAAAACTTCTCATACTAATTAAACCTAAAAAATTAAAGTTAAAAATGTTGAATGTTAAAATATATTTATAGAGTATGTAAGTTTTTACTTTTAAATAAATTAAGTTAATATTAATTTATGTTATGAATGTTTTTAAAAAGAATTAACGAGTGGGGTGGAAAAAGAAAGTGCTGGATATTTATAATTTGTTCTTTTAATTGTGTTCTCTCTTTTTTGACATAGGTGTTTGGAATACTTTTTTCATTGTGTCACGTTCATTCATCAGATAGTGACTATAGAAATGTATGTAGGTCTTCCAGTATGAATAACCAGTTTTTATTTTATCGAGGTACAACTTAAATTATTAAAGAAAGAAAATAAATTACAAAATATGAAAAGTTCATAAATTAATAATATTATATCAATGACGTAAAAATCTTTCTTGGCATTTTGAGGTTTTCTTGAAGATCGAATCCTGCTAACTAAGCTGATGTATTTTAAACTTTGAAATCTTTACCTGTTTTTATAATCACAACCATTCTGTTCTATGGATATTCCAAATATAAACTAGTTTATTATGAGAAATGGTGTCTACTTCTGTGCCAAAAAATATAGGAACATTAATTTATTTTCCAAATGTATCATATCAAGAGTTATTATAAATGAAACTTTTTTATCTATCAGGTTAGATTAAGACGTTAAGTCAATCGTGATTTTATTCATGGGTGTGTTAACAGTGAATTATTTAGTCATTACTTGACCCACACCAGTGTTAACGTTGTCTAAGGTGTTAAACTCAAAATATACTGGACTGTTGTTGGCTAAGAAGTTGTGGTTCGAATGTCGGCCGAGTGCAGTGGGGGTAGTAGGTTTTTTCATCTCCACGTTTATGTAGGTGCATTTCTTCTAAAGCTACTCTTCCGATTCTTACGCAGGTGACCTGGTGGTCTAGGGGTAAGGTGTCAGAATTCTGTGCTGGGGGTCCGGGGCTCAATCCTCGGTCCTGGCACAGATTTATCTGATTGCCAAACCTTTCCTTCACCTCTGACAAGATGTGTATTAAACACAACTTGTGAATGTGTGGAATGCCAGGCCTCCACCGTGGTTCGGATCTCACGTTAAACTGTAGGCCCTCCACTTCATCTCACGATCACCCTAACATTGCACATTAGCGTAAGTGTGTATAGCCCGAACGGGTAGTAAGACGCGGTTCTAATAATAATAATAATAATTTCAATTTCAATTTCAATTTCAATTTAAATTTCCTTTATTATAGTGCCGACCAACAGTCGTAAGACCTATAACAGGCCAGCACTGAAAAGCACACAAGTACATACCCTACAATACATTCATTTACATAAGAAAACATGATAGACAAAAAATGGCCAAATAATGCCATATACCGATAAACAACCACAAGACAAAAAAGTAGTTAATAATGATAAGAATAAAAAGTAACCTTAAAAATAAATAACCAAATAGTGGTTAAAAGCAGTAACATTTTGCAAAAAATAGATCATAATATTGTAAACTTAAACAATGTAAACTTAAATAGTATTAAATAATATAGGCAGAACCTCTACAAGATAAATTATTGATATGGGATATCCTTAAATAACTCTCTGAGTTTAGCTTTCCTTTTATGATAAAAGTCGAATTCGACAAATCTAGAATTGGCACTATGGATACAACGACCTATAGGGCTTAACTTGTAAGAGCTATTAAGAAAAAATAATTTTTGATTACGAGAAGCCCGAGAAGGGATAAGAACGCCTACATGATCAAGGGCAAATTTGCAAGAAATTATGTTATTGAAAATATTAAAAACAAAAAGGGCATCACAATAAAGTCTACGCGAGAAGAGAGTTTGGAGCCCTAATAGGTTTCGAATTCTATCATAATCATAATAAATCCGGTTACTAAAGTATTTATCATAGCATGCAGCAACAAATTTTCTTTGAACGTTTTCTAACCTAAGAGAGTCAGTTAAGGTAATTGAATTCCAAGCAACAGTAGCATATTCTAACTTAGATCTAACCAGGGCATAATACAGACATAAAAAACAGTCAATTTTCTTAAATGATGAAGTAATAAATTTAATAAGCCCAAGTAGTTTCAATGACTGGGAAATGACATGGTCAACATGATAGTGGAAATAAAGTTTGCTATCCAGGAGGACACCAAGATCATTAATACAAAGGGTGCAAACTATGTTGTCACTGCCCAATTTATAAGTAAAAAAGAAAGGATTAGTTTTCCTAGTGAAAGATATAGATTTGGTCTTAGATTTATTGATAGACATTCCATTTTCCAAAGACCATTGTAGAATACCATTCACATCATTTTGTAAATCTATACAATCTGCAATTGAATTGATAGTTTTAAATAATTTTACATCATCAGCAAAGAGTAAATAACTAGAAGAGTTCAAATATTTACCAATGTCATCAATAAACACATTAAAGAGAAGAGGATCTAAATTAGACCCCTGTGGTATGCCACAGGGTGCTAAAAATGTATTTGAGCTGTGTGAATCAATTTTAATAATGAATGATCTTTCATGCAAATAACTGCTGAACCAATTTACATATGAGTGAGAAAGTCCAAAATTACCAAGTTTAGCGAGAATAATATTATGCTGACATAAGTCAAATGTCTTACTTTGGTCAAAATAAATAGCATCAACCTGACCTTGTGCAGAGACTTGAGGGGCAACATGCCCAAGAAATTCTACTAAATTAGTTACAGTAGATTTATTTTTTATAAAGCCATGTTGATTATCTGAACATTTATTTTTAAGGTGGTGAAAAGTATGCTCATGTATGATTTTCTCGAATACTTTGGAGAAAGTGTTTAAGAGAGAAATTGGTCTATAATTACAAACATTTGTTTTTACCCCCTTTTTATAGATAGGTATGACAACAGATTGTTTCCATTTACGAGGAAAAGTTTCATTTGACAGGCTAATGTTAAAGATATAGGCTAACAAAGGGCTGAAAATGCTGGCACAGCCTTTAACAATAAAACTTGGAATTCCATCTGTCCCGGCACATCTAGAAGAACTCAATTTTTTAATAGCATTAGCAACATCCAAGGGTGTAATGTGGCATGGATACAAGGGCGCGCTAGTTTCAATAACGGGGCAGGGTAAAACAGGAATAGCTGACTTATAAACGGAATGAAAGTAGGTCCCAAACTCATTAGCAATTAATAAAGGATCCGCTATAGATTTGCCATCAATTTCAAGGTTGGATGGGAAAACTTTATTCGTACGATTATTTTTAACAAATTTCCAAAAATCTTTAGGTTTGCATTTAATACTATTTTCAATTGAGTTCATCCACTTGGCTCTGTCTATAATCAAAGTAGTTTTAACTAATTTACGAAAGTGATAAAAATGTGAATAGAATACACTATTATTTGTTATTTTAAACTTTTTGAAAAAATTGTTTTTTTTCCTAATATAGTATTTGAGTGTAGAAGAAAACCAATTAGGATATTTGGATGAATTAAGAATATTAATTTGAGGAATATTCATTTTTATTTTCCTTTGGACTAAGTTGGTAAAATTATCTACAGCCAAATTAACATCCGTAGTAGAATAAACACAAGTCCAATCTGCAGTAGCCAGGTCATTGTAGAGATTAAGGTAGTAATAATAATAATAATAATAATAATAATAATAATAATAATAATAGATTCCTAAGCTTTGGATGAAATCATCAATATTCTTTTGTGTTGAGTGCACTACTAAGGGAAAAAAAGGTTGTTTTTGGTATTACAAATCTATCAGTGTGTAGACCATCGGTCATACGGTTCAACATGGCCTAAAATAGCGAGCTTAACAACTTACACCACGTGGTCACCAGTGATAGTTAATATATTTTTTAATTCAGTTTTATAGTTTCACCGGTTGTTCTTTATGGTTGTGAAATATGGTCTCTAACCTTCAACTAACAACAAACAACAAGAACAAATGTAGGGTACTTGAAAACAAAGTATCATGCTTAGGGATAAGGATAATGGATAACGGAGGAGGTTACATAGCGATAGGTAAATACCCTTTACTCACCACCAAACATTGTTAGGATAATCAAATCATACAGAATACGGTGAACAGGACATTCACAGCGAATGGAAGAATCTAGAACCATGTTCAGGGTATTGACTGGTAAACCCAATGGGAAGAGACAATTGGGAAGACCTAGACGCACGTGGGAGGATGGCATTTGAATGGACCTTAAAGAGATAGGCTGTAATGAGGTGGACTGGATAGAACTATCTCAAGATAGAAATATGTGGCGTACTTTTGTGAGTGCGGCGATGGACTTTATAGTTCCTAATGCCATAGAGTAAGTAACTATGAGTTTATTTTATTTTGTAAAAGTAAATTTAATATGGTTTCAATTACTACACTTTTTGGTGTTTTTTTGGGAATTGTTTGTTGCCCAATTTCACTAACACCCCATGTCCCGTGCGGTTAAAGTACTCCCTTACAACCGGTACTGTAAATACGTGGCAATCTCATATTGGCGTGCTTCGCCGTCGACTGTTTGTTTACTCTGGGCACAGCTTGGAAATGGGAATAGTGGCTTCACTATCGGCACGAAGTACTCGAGCACACGTACGTTCACTTGGTGCACAGTCTGGTGGAAAATATTAGAGAAACTAGCTTGTTATAATGTTGGATTATTATTATTATTATTACTATTTGACTCCTTATTTTCGTTGGTAACGCATCTCTCAAATAAGTTGAGTTTTCATGGTCGAAAAATGTATCATTGCGGAAATAGGGACTTCCCCTTTCACCGTGAGGAATTAATGGCAGAGGGTTTGGGTGTTGTGTATTTTCTAGAATTAAACTAATTCATAAGTTTTATGTCGATTTAATCAATTGAATGGGAATAGGCAATTAAATTATCCCTATAATAATAATAAGTTTTATTAATACGATTTTAAATAATAATAATTTTACAAATAATATTATATGTAACATATAATAATATATATGTGCCTATAGTAGCTAATAACCATACATTAATAGTAATACAAATAATTATTATATTTATATAATATATTCAATATATAATAGTATTATATAATATATTGTGTATGTAATATATATTACATAATAATATATAATTAAATAATATATCATAATATAAACGTATAATATTTATTATTTTTATTATTATTATTTTTATTATTATTATTATTATTATTATTATTATTATTATTATTATTATTATTATTATTATTATTATTTATTATTAGTGATGTACTATGGCTGTGTTGGCTATTTATAACTTAAATTAGCCATTCTAAATATAAATGTTTCTAAGAAGCCCTCCCTACCCGGTTGAGAATAAAACCTTGTTATCCTGAGTCAAAGTCAAGCTTACAAAAGATATGTTTTGGTTTGTAAGTCATGTAATGATGTAACCCTGTATTTATAAATGATTACTTTTTGTCAGCGCTTCGCACTATCGATTCGGGTTGCACGCATATATATTAGGGTTCGGACAGACAAGCGTGTGAGCGAGCACGCAAGCAACCGGGTGGCCAAACTGGCGAGCGTGTGAGCGAGCGATTGATTAGCAGATAGCTCTCGATAGTTGTTGACGAGGAGGCTCCGAATCTTTGCTCATTGAACTGAGGGTGGTTTTTAACAATTGATTTATTGGTGTGGTTTTCTCATCCTCTCTCTATGATAATGGTGATTCTTATTTGTAAAGGCCTACTTTGACAATATTGAAGTATTTTAACATATCAATTTTATAAATATATATATATATAGGTATGGTTTATGATCTTACCAATTAAATTAGGCCGTTAGTATCAATTGTGCTAAATCTATCGATAGTAATAAAAATGTCAAAATGAGAAGTTATTTAGCACTCAATGAACCAACACACAATAATATTGCCTAGCGCCTGTAAACTAGACTGTACCGGGTCGAGCGCGCGCACTTGAAAAATAGAACAGTTCTATCTTTCAAGCTCGCGCGTTCATTCACTCGCTCGCTCGCTCCAGTCTGGCCACATCTCACTACAACCAATGTGTTCTATTTTATATTTTAGTCGCTCGCCCAGTCTGGCGTCCCCTAAATTACGCTAATGTGCTAGGAGAGAGGTCGGTTGAATTTAGAGAAAGGGTCAGTTTCATAATCAGACTTAGTGAGCCTAAAGTGCGAGTCGATACTAAATACAGGACGACACCTACCTAGAACAAAATGGAATGGGCCAGTTTCGCATATGAAACTGGCCCATTCCATTCAATTTCAGGTAGGTGACGTCTTGTATTTAGTATCGACTCGCACTTTTGGCTCAAGTCTTACTATGAAACTGGCCCAAAGTGTCTGCATTTTCATGAAGGGAAAGTGGTGAAAAATTTAGGACACTAACCAGTACAGCCGCCTAGGATTCCAACCTTGACCTCCCCACCTTAGGGCAGTCCAGTATATTGCGAGAGTGACGCCTTAAGCCATTCGACCACCGAAGCGAGGCTGTTTATGATATAGCAACAAGTGATTCAAATGCTAATGTATTTAAAATTGTTATTTATATTTTATAAATTTGCAATGGAAATAACTGTAATAACAGTGGCGTTTATTTAATGGAAGCAAGGGAAGCAACGCTTCCCTAAAATTAAAAAGGGAAGAAAGAAAATAAGAGGAAAATAAAGTTAAAACAATTTATTATGTTTAGAAACCTCTCCACAAGTATACTGAGTTAAGGTGACAGCTCTTCTTTCAAAGCTTAGTATGCACTTGGAAACATGGTTGGCTAACTGTTGCCCAACTGTTTCCCAACTGTTGCCCAAATGTTTCCCAACTGTTTCCCAACTGTTGCCCAACTGTTTCTCAACTGTTCCACAACTGTTTCCCAAATGTTACCCAACTATTGGACAACATGAGAAACAGATTGTTGGCAAACATTAAAGAAACATTGTTTCACGTCCAGAATACAATGATGAAACATTTGTTTCCCGTACAGAGTTCAGTTGAGTGAGAGATGTCTGTTGAGGAGGACGCTGCTATGGGTTGTGCTTTGTATGTAGCTATGAGCTGCTCAAGAAGACAGAAAAGAAGAAAACGGGGGTGGATATAGGGATGTAGTATCGAAATAAAAGGATCGATCTGTACTCGTTAAAAGTATCGGAAGAAAAAATCGATACCGTACAATTATCGAAAGAAAATTATCAATAACAGTAAGTATCGGTATCGAAATTTTAAACAGAAAAATGTTTTTTTATCTAGTAATAATGATTTCAACTTTTACATCATAATTGTATTTCCATATTTAGTTAAACGCTGAAAATTAGTCATTTAGTCCCAGACTCCCAGCATGAGGGAAATTAACAAAAAGTTGCTTCTTTCGATACCGATCCGATACCGGAGTGTGAGTAATAATATCAGTAAAAGTATCGAAAAAAAGTAACGAGTAAAAAAATACTAGTATCGAAATGAAAAATATTGATATTAGTAAGTATCGATATTTTTTTACATCCCTAGGTGGGTCTATAAAGTGCTTCAAAATGGTTCGTACTATGCAAATAATCTTCCAACAGAACTGGAGACCGAAGACGGCAGTGGTTTTAGTAACTTGGCTGGCATGTCGATTACAGATTTTGAAGTCATTTTACAAGTGGTTGGTCCCAGGATGATGAAAAGAGACACACGATTTAGATCAGCAATCTCAACTACTAGCCCACGTTGCTTGTTGTCGGAAATGTTGGACAACATTGTTTCTTGTAACTCATATGAAATGGATCACGGGAAACATGTTTTTCCCGCTGGGAAACATAAAGGAAACATGAAAAAATGCTGCCCAACTGTTGGGAAACAATTAGGGAACAGTTTGCCAACATTGTTTCCGGGGAAATGTTTCCTAGTGCGTATTAGGCTTAAAGAGCAAGCAGTTCTTTCTCAGACTGACCGGCCAGACATCTGGTCTCACTCGCTCTTTTATCTCGTCAATCGTTTGTTTCCGGTTCCGGGTCTGTCAGGGTCCTCATCGGAGAAAGGAAAGTAGCGTTTCCTCAACCTTAGGCGAGTATTAGCGCATGAGTTTACTATCGTGATTGGTGTATAATCGTACGTTTAATACTGTTAAAATCTCATTTTTTAAAAGGTTTTTTTTAACGATATTTATTGTTTCTATATAAAATTATGGTCACTCATTTACAAAATAATATATTTATCAAAATTATCACCAATTTACAGTAAGTTTTGTTTTGTTTTCCAAGACTATTGACGCTTGTTTGATCCTCCAAAGGGAGCGGTTTGTTTGTTTCTTTACGTACAGTAGTAGAATGACGGGTGCGTCGACAAGAGCAGCAGTGGAAGAGGATTGCTGCTGTGTCAAAAATCATAAGTAATATTTTGGAGTAAAGTTTTTCATCCCGGTTTTTTGACGATAATAATAGAATAGTTGAAACAGTCAGACCTACTTCATCTTCAGGTAATCTATAAAAAAAACTTTGACGTTTCAATACTCAATTTTATGAAAGTGTATAGTAATTATTGGTGTGTTGAGTTGGCGGAAAATTATATAGGTGACTTTATACTATTTACTAATGATAATGCTGTGTAGAATAAATCCAGATTCAAGGCTGTTATAAGGCAGGTCAAAGGTCGTAATCATTAGCAGGCCACAACCCAAGAGAAAACTTCGGTAATCGTAAATTGACCATTATTATTATTCTTTTATTTAAGTTATAGCTACAACTATTAAATATGTATGTATAATTTAATGATTGAGTAATATTTCTATGAGCACAAATTATTTTGTTTTATTCCATGCATAGTTTGTGTCACCCCTTTTTCCTTCTTCCCCATAATACTTTTAACTATAAAAAAAAACAGTGTGAGCTTTCAATTAAACTAGCGTCCATCAGACCCCCTTTATTGTAGACTCATTGCTTCGCTTTGTCCAGAATTGACCACAAGCCATTGTGTAATTATATATATAAATAAAATACATTTTATACATATATAAAATACATTTTAGTTTTTCTAATATTTTATTATTCAAATATATATATATATATATATATATATATATATATATAAAATATAAATCTTTATATCATATATTGTATCTTTATATATACTTTAGTAATATATTTATATACATATCTCTTTATATATTGTATTATCTATATATTATATATATCTATAGATACACATATATCTTTCTATAAATATATTACTACAGTTATACATAAATATTAGAATAATAAAATAAATATATATATTAAAATAATAAAAAACTAAAATATATTCAAAAGATTTGCAAAATTAATCATCTAAAATATTTAATATTTTACGTGAGCGATGAAATAAAACAACCGTTCCACATGACAGAAAGTTAATTCCAAACGTGTCTACATGATACTTTAATAGAAGCTATTGAGAATATACTGGGTAAATAAAATATTCCAGGTAACACGGAACTGATAAATGCATTCCGCAATAAATATTGATCAAGTATTCGTGTTTTGTTTGGGGCTCTAATTATTAAATGTTGTAGTTTAACAAAATATATAATTTAATCGAAGCGTTTCAACACAAGGTTCATTAGCGGCTCGCTCTATAAAGGTCGAAAAGGCTTGGAGGGTTGACAGTAAAAACTATACAAGCAATATCCTCCAGGAAAAATGAGAAATTAGGAACCAACTCCGGCTTCTCGAACCAAGTAAAATACGTCATCATTGCGAATAACTCAATCAGTAAATCCGCTTCTGTGGCAACGTGGTCTAACGCGCTACTCTGGTGTTAGACTAGACTGCCGAATACGGGGAGACCTCTGTTTGATTCCGGTCGGGTGCACTGAAGGTGGTATTTTCCTAAATGATTTTCCACTCTTCCTCCACGCAAATGCAGGTGCATTCCCTCTAAATTAAGTCTTCCTAATCCCTAACCTATTAGTGTAATTAGTACATAAGCGTGTAGCCCAAATGGGTAGTAAGACGTGGCGGTAAAGGAAAAAAACCCTTCATTAATGCATTTGTTTTTAAAAATAGCAGGTGTTTAGAAATAAATGATTAAAAAATCTAAGAGATGTTTGAATCTACGTTATTTATTCTAAGTGACAACTCTATGATAAGTATGAGCTCTATTTTACTAGCACCACGTCCTGCTACCTGTTCAGGTTATAGTTATACTCATATATACTAAATTACTCTAATGGTTTTAGGGACTAGGAAAATTGAATTGAGAGGAAGTATACCCGCATTTGAAGGGAGGAAGAGTTGAAAACCATTTAGGATAAATCACACTCAGTACATCTGACTTGGACTCGGAACTCCGATCTCCGTGCTATCGGTAGTTTAGACTATTGTGAGGAAGACGCCTTAGACCATACGAACATCGATGTATGAGCTTTTGTTGTGTTTACTTTACAGTATATTGAGAAAAAGTCACTACTAAATTTAGTAGCAAAATTACGTAAATAATTGAATGATTTGTAAGTTTCTCAAAACGTGGTTTCGAATGAGTGGCATGCACTCAATCATAATTCAAATATGTAGTATTTATTTCATTAAAATTTCTTGACACGTTCTTTATTATGAGACGATACAAACATACGACTTTCAAACAAAGGCAACCTAGCACAACACATAATATATTACTATTTTCTTAGACGATGTATAAGCAGTGCTTTGTTTTTATCATAAAAGAAGAGCAAAAATTAGATAATTATTTAAAGAACACCCTTTAATTACTTTCCTTTTGTTTGTTTATTGTGGGCTTATTCTAAATAGTATTTAGTAAATAGTGATTTACTATTTAGTCATTTAGTTTCTTGTTTTTCCTGTTTGTTATGATTTAGTTATTAAATTTGTTTCGTTGTAATCTCATTCACACAAAGATAACATATCTTTTATTTTGCAAGCCATGAGTGCTTTTGTATTTTTTCTAGCACTAGTCTGTTAAGCTGCACTTACCCTATGTAGCAAAACTTTTATATAACAATGTTATAATTACATTGTTATAAAAAATAAGTAAATGTATTGGCAAATATTATATAATACGATGCTATACAGCAGATTTTCGCGCTGTATAGCAGGGAAAATGTTATCCATCTTTTGTCGGTAAATATCGAAAGGTATTAAATAACATGGGCTATACAACAATGTTAGAGCACTTTTACTGTTGCTATACAGGGTTGTTCGGAAACTCATAGCCCAAACTACACATATAGCTTGTTTAAACCAAAAGTAATACAAAATCCCTGTATACTTACATCCAGAACATTATGCTTATACCATTAAATTGTGTTCAAAGTTTCAGTGTACAGCGCCGGGAGAACATAGCTATTCAAGCTTGCGTGTACAACCGGTTGCATAGGTGTTAGGCGCACGGCACTGCACATGCAAAATGGCAAGCATTTTAGCTGGAGTTGGACCGTTAGAAATTACCCTTATAACGTATCCTCATTTCTAGATGTACTGGCGTGTTGTTTACTATAATTGTGGTATAGTCTGTTGCCATGCTCCAAGATGTCAAGGTGTAAAGTGCCACGCACCTGGCTTCTATACAACCTGTTGTACACGCATGCTTGAACAGCTTTGATCTCCCGGCGCTGTGAGCCAAAACTTAGTATACAATTTAATGGTATTAGCATATTTTTTCAGATGTAAGTGTATCGGGATTTTATATTACTTTTAGTTCAAACAAGCTATATGTGCAGTTTTGGTCTATGAGTTTCCGAACATAATTCATAACATGCTTGGGGTTCAGTCTCGTTGTGGCAGTAAACACCAAACCCGGCTGTCCTTGTCCTCGAGCATTTATCTCACATCTGATCTCGTGCAGTGCTTGATGTGGACTAATATTAACGCTCCAGCTGATAATATTATTTAGCACTGCGTCTTACTAACCGTTTGGGTTATACGTTAGCTGATAGTAGGCCTTTGTTTGGGTGTTATACCTCCACATACCCTCCCCCCCTCCCAACTATACTTGCCACATTAGACCGCGTACTCCATATTACTATAGGATTTGATTCAATAAGATCACATTTCCCGTAATCTTGATGTTCATTTACTTGATCATACAATCGAATAATTGAGCCGCGAGAATTGCCTAGTCTCTATTCGTAATTTTGAACTCAACTAAATTTGTTGCTCTGCTATAAGTTTTAATAGCACATGTTTCTCCTCTGCTAAAAATTTATCTAGCAAATGTTATATATCAAAGGTATATAAGGTTGGGTGGAAACAATAAACAATATACGCTGAGGAAAGTGATGAACAACGTGTTCAGGTTTGCCTGACGTCCCGTGAATCTCACCTGAGGGACACTACTTTCAAAAAGGGAGAAAGTATAGTATGTAGTTTGATTTTATTTAGCTAATGAATGTTTAATTTTCAATTAAAGTGATAGTTTTCAATTTATTAATCATCTTATGTTTCGACCCCACCTGTATAACATGGTTATATAGATTTTATTATAGAGCATTGCTAAATGCTTCAAAGTGTAAACGTGGCTTTAGAGGTCTTGACTATTGGCTAGCACATTAGGAAAATTAAGTGATTATTATTATTGGTGAGTGAATCCTGGAAATGTGCTATATTAATTGATCCAATATAAAGATACATGATGACAATAGTGATATTTTAAAGGAATTACACAAGAAAATTCTTCTGGAAAGAGAGTATGTAGCCATATTTTGGAAAAAGTCTTCCTCCCCCGACTAAGAATCAAACCTTGCCCTGCCGGGTCAAAGTAAAGCACACCCCCGACATCTGAAGGTGTTTTGTTGTTTTTATTTAATCTAGTTGTGATGGTATTTAACTTGCACTTGCACAGACATATACTAGCACACGACTTACAAACTAGCCCTATATATTAAGTCCCGCACCTGTTTAAGTTTGATAAGAGCTGTTCAACAAAGTGTGCCTAATCGGGTATTACGATATCGCGTCCCACCCAAGCGGATAATCTCGTTTGGCAAGTAAGGAAATCCTATCACGGTATTTTCAAAAGGTTGCACCGTACACAGGCGTCGAGATTTTGAGCCCAGTACCCTCGAGAGATAAATAAGGTTAATTAGTTAAAGCTCATGGTCACTTGGCGCGCCACTAGTAATTTAAACTTGAATAGAAGCAGAGCTTGGTGACGTCACAGCTCGAATGTCTCTTGTTAGTATAGAGGGGTGAGCGGGGAGTAGTCTCAGATTTCCCCTATTTTTCTTTTTCAACCCTTTATTTGGCTATCACTGTAATTTATCTGACCCACTTTTATCAATTGTTTACCACCCTATTTTCAATAGTTTGTTTTTATATTTCTACCATGTTTCCTATGTCATAGAAATATATCAAATGTATGCATAAAACTGTTTTTTTTGTCAATTTTTACTCTTTTAACGAATTACATATTTTTCAAATATATTTAACTTTCTTTAAGGCATCACTTTACATAGCATGTTTGTTCTTGCTCGTGCGTGCTATGATATTGATACCAGAGGTATTGAAACCTCATTAAAATAACGATATTTTATCAATAGAGAGAAAATGAACATAGTATTGTTTAATAAGGTCAACTTATACTGTATTTCGAAATATAGTCTTTGATTGGAAAATGCCTTCATAGTTCTCATTCGCTAAACTAACTTGTTATTTTATTTTGTTCTGGTCCTATGGTAGATTATTATGGTTTTGAGTATACAGTTCACTTTTAGTGCAAAGGTCATTTGAGAAAATACAAACCTATAATTCTGCGGCCAAAATTGATAACCTTTTACTGTGTTATTGGTGTTCTTTTATATTTATTGATAACATCTATCAAAAGTAAGAGCTGCAGGTCACATGACTTGACGTAAGAATACGTGAAAGTATGTCTAGTAACTTCTATAACTGTCATGTAAGGCTCTTCTGATGAAAATTGGACTGTAGTGCTGTCAAGTTAGTTTACAGGTCATGCAATGAAAAATAATACATTGTTTTTCGAACAGTGTTAATCCCCTCTCCCCTCGTATTATAATTTTGTTACTGATTTGCACTATTTAAATTGATTTTTGGCTGTTTAAAGACGTAATACACATATTTTATACCTTTTTTTAATATAAAATTCCAAACCACTGATATACTCACTGATAAATCTCACCTTAAAATTTCTGACTGAGTTTAAAAGGCAGACTCTCAAAGGTGGATTAGCACTTCACTGCTTTCATACATTACAGTACTTCCCATTATTATTATTATTATTATTATTATTATTATTTATTTTATATACTGAATATATATTGTTAAAAGGTCTACACGTGTTAATACATTAGTTTGTGACTAGATAGTAATAATGCAGTAAAATAAATATATGCCGCCTTTAAATTTTATCATACTACCTTCTTAGAAGTTGTGTCTGTCAAGAAATATACTCAGAATATCTGCAGGGGCTACGACTCTATCATGATTTGCGCATTCAAACAAATTAATGTCACTCTACTCTTGGCAGTATAAACCCCTACGTCTAAGATGGCTGCGTTATCTAATAGCTTGTGATCTTAATTGATCACTCATATGTATCTGACGATTTCTGCACGTCTATCACAGACTCTGCCTTAAAATATGAGTGAAGAATGACCCTTTAAACGGGATGACTCCTGGATAGCCCAGTGGTAGAGTATTGGCGTACTAAGTTAAAAGTCCCGGGTTTGGTTACGGTGTCCAGGTGTCATTTTTAAATATAAGGAATATAGTATTTAGATACGGCTATAAGCATAACTAACAACTATAATAACTTATCTATTTAATCCATCTGTAATTGTAAGGTGACATTATTAACTTGAAGAACATTAGTTTAAACCTAAGGTTGATTTTTATTTAAACAATTTTTTTCTATAGAGTTATGGTCTTGTGTTGTTTAAGTACTATCTTTTTTTTGTATTTTGAAATATGTTACAAATTACTTGTTTAAATAAAGCAGTACTCTTGGTTTTGCGTCCTAAAGGCCACCTTGACTCAGCGAATATCAACACTAAAGGGACATATCGATAGATAGATATTCAAATTTATTACTTCAGCTTATCGGAAACTTTTCCAATGAGATGTAATATAAGAATAGTAAAAATATAATAAAACTACCATCTTGTTATTCGTTCAGAATGTTCGAGGTGGAAGTAACGTTTATCTTTAATTCATAAATCAACTCCACGAGACGACAAAATTATCAGATCTTCTTGTGACCCAGATATGATCTCGCTTTAAGTATCTGTCCTCTCTACCCCCTCTTTGTACTACTTTAATTATCTCTTATTCCATGTCTTCATAACTGCAAAAAAAGAAAAATAAACGATGGGATATATCACTTAATTTTTATTTTTTAGCTGCGATATAAAAGAAGATAGTGTCAAGACTAATGGTAGCTATTGGCCTCATCCCTGGGCGTGATTGTAGAGTCACTGTGCTTCAGATTACGATCAACTAATTCTCAGATATTTTTTTTCGTATGGAGTCTATGGTTTAATATTTTCACGTAGACCTGTATTAAATAGCCGGGGTACAAGTGACGTATAGTTAAGAATGAGCAAAGACCCAAGTGCCAATAGGCTTATCAACAGGATGGACATAAAGTCTGAACTCATAGGCCAATACACAGATACATAAATATAGGCAAATATACGTAGCTACTTAATCTTCATGTAGCCCTCCATGGTAAGTTGCTTTAGAGATGATCCATATATCTGATTTTCAATTATATCGGTCGCAGCTTTGTTTGGTTTGATGTCTATGGCCTTTGCTTATGTGCCCAAACTTTATGGCCACCCTGTATATGCTTCGCATCTATAAAAACAATAATAATAACAAATTGTTACTATTTTAAACCTGCATTGGTGGGGATGGTGACCAAATGTCGGTGTCGTCTGGTCTTTTTTACTGTTGTTTTAGGGAGGTCGGGAGCTTGAAATTATAGCTGACTGTACTAGGGGTGGCTTTATCCAACTGGTTTACCATACTCCCTTCACGCAAATATGGGTACATTTCCTCTACATTCTACCTTCCTAATCCTTAACCCATTAGCGTTGTTTAGTACCACGTATTACTACCTGTTCGGGCTATACGTCTTTGTACTAATTACACTAATCTGTTAGGGATTAGGAAGGTTGAATTTTAGAGGAAGTGTACCAGCATTAGCGAAGAGGGAGATAGAATGGGAGCCTAGGTATTTAAGAAAAACCACCCTCAGTACATCCGACCGAGATTCAAAGCTCGATATCCCTGTCTCCAGCAGTCTAGTATATTGTGAGAGTAGCGCCTTAGACTATGCGTACACAAAAGCGGGTATTTAACGCAATTAAATTGCTTGTAACCCAGACGGGAAGTAAGACGCGGCGTGAAATAATAAATAAACTTCTATTGGGGATCCCAAACGTTTGTTATAATTTTAATCCATGTTAGCTAGGCCTTAACGAAATTGCTTGGTATAAATATTTTTAGTTTTAATAGCCTTATTTACAACTCAACTGATTTGGTAGTGTATTTACCTATTAACTTTAGGGTGTCCACGTTCGATTCTAGGCAGTGTTGAAGATGTATACATTTGAGAAATTTAGTATTTACTTTCACACTTAGTGATACATTAACGGTTTGAGGTCTGGTTGTTATTTGTATCCTAGATTTTAGTAAGTCAGCGAATAGGCAACTGAATATACTGTTCAAAAGTATTAACCAAAATGGTCAGAATGTTTTTATTTGATGTATTACTATTATGATTATTGCTTTACGTTAAACTTTTTTTTTTTTAGCCACGTGTCTTACTATCTGTTCGGGCTATACGCTTATGTACCGTACAAATTACGCCAATGGTTTTAGGGATTAGGAAGATTGTATTTAGAAGAAGTTTACCCACATTTGTGGAGAGGGAGAATGGAAAACCATCTTGGAAAAACCACCTTCAGTTCACCCGACCAAGGTTTGACCTTCGATATCCCCGTCATCGGCAGTCTAGTCTAGCACGAGAGAAGCGTATTAGACCATGCGGCTACCGAACCAAGGTTTTTAACGACTTAATATAAGGGGGAGGGATTAGAAGGGTAGCTAAGGGGTAATGAATCCACATTAATGTCGAGATGGGATGAAAATACCACAGTTAAAATCCTCATGTGGAGATAAAACTTCAGTGTGCATGCCAGTCTATAGGACCTGACCTTTTCCACTAACCAAAACCTAATTCAATTAAAGTCTCATGCATCTCAAATTTTATAGGGGCTTTTAGAAAATACAAAAATATATTTTCCGGCCAACATTGAAACCATTTTACCATCTTATTAGTGTTATTTTAAAGGCATCTATTTAAGGTAGGTTTATAGGGAACTCTAGAAAAGTGCAGTGTTGTTGCAGTTTTTATAGCAAAACTATTTTGGCCAAAATAAATCAAATATTGCTCCAGTAGAAACATATAGAGTTTAATATTCTTCATATGGTGATATCAACAGTTGTTGAATATCTTTCATGAGCATAGCGGTATTAGATGACAAACTTTATAAATTAAAGGAAAAAATTGTCATTAAGTTCCAGGACATCCTTTACATATGTTCAACAAACTGTTGAGGTCACCACGTGAAGAAAATTAAACTTTCTATTTCTACTATAGTAATGCTTGATTTATTTTGACAAAACAAATATATTTTTATACAAAAACTGCAAACACACTTAGATTTTCTCGCTTCCCCTTCATCTCCATCTTAAATGTCTTTGTTTATTCTGATGAAGTTAAGGTCCTACACCTTGTCTTACACTTAACAATATCTTAACAAAACTGACAGCTGCGGATCACATGACATAACGTATGAATACGGCCATCTTTGAGGGTTATTTGGTGTGAAACCAGACAAATTCTCATTCATGCCATTTGGATGATTCGAAGATGAACCTGACGCTGGCAATGCCAGGGCCTGAAATAACATTACAGCCAGAAGCGATGGACACACCACGGGATATTAATCGAATCAAGATGAATCGCTTCAAATCAAGGTGACTTTCATGAATAAGTTTACTTAATTGGTGAAGAAAGCGCTGCTGTGCACGAACTGAGTTGACAGTTGTATTCTCGCCTCAGTGTGTTTGTTTATTTCCACTATGTGTCCCCCCCCCCACTTTGTCTCACCAAGTAAATACGTGCGCATCTTATTCGTCGGTTTGTCGTCGATAGTCATTTCTAAAGTTATTGCATGCTTGACGTCACAGTGTATTATATAAATAGGTATTGTCAAACATACTAACTGTAAGTATCCACGGAATAAGATGCAGAAGGTGAAAACAATATTTTTGCTGCACAAAGAAAATACACATATAGTTTTTTAAACGTATGTCGGTTTGCACAGGTTTCAGTTGGCTCTTGTTTGTTAAATTAATAATAATATTGTTATATTGTGCATACAGCTAATTGATACATTTAAATTGGATTAGGCTTCAATTTTCCAAAGTTACGTTTTATACAATTTACAAAATGCATCGCCGACCCATTAAATTCATATCAAGCTTGTTGTTTATCAATAAAAAAGAACAATAATTTTAATGCATTAAGTAAACAAAACAAACATCAGCAAGAGCAACTTTTATAAAACCTTTTAAATAATATTATTGAACCAATATAAAGACCTAAACATAAACCACTTCATTGTGGGCAAAGATTGGTTTACTTTGATAAAATCTATTATTTCATGTCACGTGACTTTGGAAGCTCATCTATCATATATTATATTTTATCTTCTATTTATAATAATAAAAGGAAGTGTTTGTCTGTGTCTGTGTTTGTTTGTGTGTGCGCGATGCTCAGCCAAATCTACGGCACGCATAGCTCTGACATTTTAACATAAGTGGAAGGAAGGGGGTCCGAATGCACCTCGAAACAGGATTTTTAAATTTTTAATTAGGGCTATTTTTAACAAAATTTGGAGAAAATATTTTTTATTTGGTTTAGAATTACGTTTCAGAGATACGGGCACCATGGGGGGGAAGGGGGAGGAGGGGGCCTTATATAATTCTTATACCATAGTGGGTCAAGGGCAACGCCGTGGGGATTGATAGTTTTAAATAAATGCAACCGCACAGGTACAATAGTTGTTACACGGTTCATACGTGTATGGATGAAAGTTTGTTGCCTACCTTTGACAGAGAACAAATCAAAATATTTGTTTATGTTAATGGTTCCAAGATTTTGAACTCTAATATAACCAAGATTCAACTCAAAATTTCGAATTTTAATATTGAGAGGAATATAATTGTATTCGAGATTTCAAATCAAAATAGATCTCAGATTCGAATTCATTGGAATTTAATTAGAAACTAGAATTTAAAAGTCAAAATTTTAAATGATTTAACTTTTTATCGAAATTTTCATCAATCTATTACTAATAATATAACCGACAATGCTTTATAATATTTTAGGCCATATATGTGGCCGTATTACATTATATTTTAACGTATCTAATGCTATTTATTTTTCTAGTTTAATCAATCATCCATGTAGGCTTATATGAAAATAATTTATCCTAGTATTCGAATTTAGATCAATTTGAAACATTTTCATGATAAAATATTCAATTAGAAACACTTTTATTGAAAAAAAACCTATTTGAAACTTTAATTTTAAAATACCCAATTTAGGCCCGATTAGAAAATTTTCCAAAGAATAATATTTGACTTAGAATCTATTCGAGCTAGTAATAAATGATTCGGATTATATTCAATATTTATAATCTTGAACTTGCTTGCTCTTTTACTCAACGAGTTTTACAAAATATAAAAGTGAAAAAAAAACTTTAAATTTTAAATCTTAACTTTTCTACAGCGAAAATGTATTTTAATCTTGAAATATATATTTTTGTTTGTGTATTTTTTTGAACATCAAAACAGACTTTATCATAGGTTATACAGATTATTGATAGAAATTGCCTTTAGAAATCTACCTCCACGCGTTTAGTTAATAATGATTATACATAAAATAATTATATCTATCTATTTTTAGACATATTTAGAGTATTTTATTTGTTTGTTCTAAAACTATACTGCTTTCGGAAAAAAAAAATTCTTAGGCATAAAATTGTTAAATACCTCCGAAAAAACATTCTATGTTATAATAGCAGAAGTACCTGGCGTTGCCCGGGGTAACTGCGCAATTTATTTTATGGTTACTCCTGGGAAAATTTTGCTGTGCTTCAAACATACAAAAAAAATTCTTCATTTTATTCATTTCAAACAGGTTTTTCATTAATTAAGAAAATGTAATCAAAAAATGCAAAATTTCGGCTTCTAGTTGCAAACGTTCGTGCACATGGGCTGCTAATTAAAAATTTTTTAGACCTCTGCGTGCAGTAGATATCACGTAGTGGTCATGACAGACAAACCACACTCTTTATTTTATTAATATATATTTAATAATTTTAACATTTTCATTCAAGTATTATGTTAAAATTGCAGATAACAATGAAAATATTGTGGGCGGTCCTTCACAATATTTGTTTCATTATAACTACAAATTATTTACTCACCCCTTCCTCCCATAAAGCTAATTAGTTTTACAACAAATAAACAAAATAGTTAGGATATTTTTTTAGCACCATGTCTTACTACCCACTCGGGTTATACGCCTTTATACTAAATGCACTTATGTGTTAAAGGATTATAAAGGTTTAATTTAAGAAGGGACAAACTTGCGTGAAGGAAGAGTTGAAACTATTTAGGAAAAAACAGTGCACCAAGGGATTGAACCCTGATTACCGGCATAATATCCAATCTAGTGTGAGAAAACGCCTTTATGCGACTCTGATACGATAGTGATAAAAATAATACTAATACAAGTATTAATAGTGAGAGCATGAACATATTTTTTTATTTTAAAAAACATCCTTCTTCCATTATCTCACTTTAGTATGGATATACTTGAACAGTGAAACACCCAACTTTTATTCGCGTACATGCCAGGCCACACGCAAATCTTTTATGGCAGCCTTAAAACTAAAAGCTGATAATTAAATGAAACCATCCGCGACAAGGCTGACATTTAGTTTCACGGTCTTCCTGCTGAAGGTCAACAAGTTTTCTCGAGTATTAATGTAAAACACAGTTTCCCGAACTTTCGTTAGTCGTGCAAACCTTTCCGAGACCATAGCCTAACCAAAATATCACTGCGAGCTCTTGATAAAAAAAAAATTAATGGGAAACTTTTTCATTCTTTTAAATTTAAATTTTCATTTATTTGAGGTATTAACGAACACTTTCTGAACGACTGGTTTCACCAATGATACATATTTCGGCCATGCTGGGGAATTGAACCTGGAACTCTAAGCTCAGTAGAAAGACACGCTACCAACTGGGCTAAGGTGTCGGACAAAATAAAACTAATTCATCTTATCTTGTAAAGTACAAACTGTTTTTCTCAACTTTAATAAGGCTTTTTGACCGGCTTCAACGGCCGTGTGTTATTATTACTACCCGCCTCGGTGGCTTAGTTGGCTAACGCGCTTGTTTCGGGGAGCCAGACTGCCGAGGACGGGGAGATCGAGGTTCGAATCTCGGTCGGGTGAGCTGAGGTGGTTTTTCCTAAATGGTTTTCCACTCTCCCTCCATGTGAATGCGGGTTCACCTTTTCTAAATTCAACCTTTCCCATTCCTAATCCATTAGCGTAATTAGTAATTAAGCGTATACCCAAACGGGTAGTAAGACGCGTGCTAAATAAATAAATAAAATAAAAATAAATTATTTATATTATATAGCACGCGTCTTACTACCGTTCGGGTTATACGCACTTACACTAATGTGCAATGGATAGGGTGATTGTGAGATGAAATGGAGGACCTACAGTTTAACGTGGGAATCCGAACCACGGTGGAGGCCTGCATTCCCACATTCACAAGTTGTGATTAATACAGTCTTGTCGAGAGGTGAAGGAAGGGTTTGGACAATCAGATAAATCTGTGCCGGGACCGAGGATTGAATCCGAACCCCTAGCACAGAAGTCCGACACCTTACCCCTAGACCACCAGGTCACCGACGGCCATGTGTTTAAGGTATGACTCTCGTATTAGACTAGACTACTAATGAAAGGAGATTGGGGCTCAAATCCCGGTAGGGTGTCTGAGGTTTTTTTCCAAAATGGTTTTCCACTATTCCTCCACGCAAATGTGTGTACTCTTCCTCTAAATTTCACCTTCCTCATCCCTAAATCCCAAACTCAGTAATGTAATTAATATATATGCGTATACCCTGGGAGACACTCAGGTAAAACATACTAAAATATAAAATTTTAGCACTATTTACGCTTAAAAATGTTCAATTGAAAGATGCTAGTAAAAGTAAAAAAAAAGTTTTTTATTTTGTTTGTGTTTTAATTTTGATGGAAATTTCCATTATTGACTGCGAAGTTATAAATAGTGACGCATACAATCAAATAATAAAGGGATACAGAAAATATGTTCCTTTTGGAATAGTAAATTTGCTTCATCTTAGTGCTGTAAGCTTTGTGACGCAAGGTCATGAATGAGAACACAGAGGTCACAGCCCGGCTTCCTTTGAAGTTATTTGGTTGAATGTGCCATGCTCTTGACACACTCACAAGTAGGTCAATTCAATTAGATATTGATATTGAGCAGCCAGCGTGTACAATTTGAACTTCAAAGTGTGGCATGTTAAAGTTTAAACACACATACATAATATGTGAGTGTAAATAAAGATGTTATGTTTCCATGTAAAGCATGTACTGTAATATGTGGGACCCACTTCGACGGTGGATGAGAGACACAAAAACAAAGAAAAAGTTCGTATGTGTCCTATTTTACCTTGTTTACCAGTTACAACCAAGTGATTCTACTAAACTGTTTGTATATCTCTTGACCTGCTGACTAGGTATGTTCTTTGGGTTATTCCTGGTTATTCCAATCACCTAATATTTTTTAAGGAGTGCGGCATTCTACAACACAAAGACTGCAGGTTTGCATCCAGCCTGAAGTTAGCCGTTTCGAGCACTTTCTATATAATGCTAAGCAGTGGCATTTGACTGGAGTATATCACAGAAACAAGGTCATATGGGATTCATGTTTATATGAACTCCTTTAATTTTTTTGTCTCCTTTCTACCACTGAAGTTGGTCCCACATTTTTCGGTACATCCCGTATGTGTGGTTTTAAACATACATGATAATGGAAGCTTATTTCACATTAATTTGCAAGTAAAACTTAGTAGGATGAAGTTTAAATAAGTGGACTGGCATCTGTAAAATGGATGTAGATTCACATTAGAGGAATGGTAGCACCTACATGATCTTTTATTATATTGAAAAAGTGAAAAGTGAAAATAAAATATTGAAAATAGACATATCTACTGAAGTCATAATTTATTTATTCTGACCCCATTTTTTTTGTGATAAAAACTTCAAAAATATGGATCTTAAAAATAGCGTCCCTTTCCACTCCACCTTAATATAAGTTTCTATGAGCCAGCACCCAGGCCCTAAAACAAACTTAAGCTAAGGTACCCTTCAAAATATAGTATTCATATTTTATATACAGTACAAGTAAATATTTATTAATGAGTGTATATGTGCATAGGCGTTGCTAGATCCTAGCTATTCAGGAGTAGGGGTAGTGGATGAAACCTATATCACTTAAAAAAAATAGTGGACTTAATTCTAAAACTCATTTAAATAAGTTGCCTAAATCATTTAATCACTGTTAAAAACGTGGATATTAATTTTTCTAAATAAAAAAAATCACTATTTCCTTAAGATGGGGTGCAAGTGAGCGTAAGTTTAGGGAAGTATTTTTGAAGTTTTTAGAGCATAAACATTTTTGGCCAAAATAAATAAAATATTTCTTCTATAGAAACAAATAGTTTAGTTTTCTGCACATGCTAATCTCAACAGTCCTTGAATATCTGTCTGATGTGTCCTGGAATTTAATGACAACTTTTTCTCTTAATTTAAAAAGTTTGTCACCAAATGCCACCATGCTCATGCCAGATATTCAAAAACTGTTGAGATTAGCACGTGCAGATAAACTCTACGTTTCTATAGAAGAAAAATTTGATTTATTTTATTCAAAGAATGTTTATGCTATAAAAACTGCAAAATTAGCGCACTATATTCGTGCTCACTAGCACCCAACCTTAAGGGCACTAATAATGTCCCAACTTAGCAAATCATTTGGAAGAGGGGATACATGTCCCATTTGCCTCCTCCTCTAATGACTCCAGTGTAGGTGTGCTTGTATGTATGATAACTGTATATTATCATTATCAACTTGAACCTAATCGTCAATAGGAGGAACTTTCTTATCCACAACGTCATAGAAGGAAAGGTTGAGGGAAAGAGGAGCTTAGGAAGAAGAAGGATTCAAATATTGGATGACTTGAAGGAAAGAAGAACATTCTGTGAGCTGAAAGTGGCAGAGAAGAGGCAGAGGAAAGGGCGTATTAACGGTCTTAGTTCACTGACAAAAGGAATGGACCTGTGGTAAGACAGAACACATAATAATAATAATAATAATAATAATAATAATAATAATAATAATAATAATAATAATAATAGCCTAGTCGTTGACCTGTCAGGTAAATCGACTGCAGCTCTTGGTGAGTGAACACTATCTCGACCTCAGGGGGCGTGCAAAGTAATACATTATTCAAAATTAGGATCTCAGAAAAAAAAATCATATTCTTGATTTTCAAATATACTGTCTTGGGTAAAACTAATTCGTTGTTCGTGTGTTCGTGTGTCACCCTGTGACATTGTGCGTCAAACACGCAAATAAAAGTAAAAAAATAAAAATGGATGTACCCTTGTTGCGTAACATGTTTATATAACGTGACCTGTGCAGAAAGCTTACACCTACTCACTCTTTTATTGACATAGTTGATGCCCCCCACTATTTTTCCAACACACTTAAGGGGAAAGAGAGGAGTGTAATCGGCTTGGAACCTCACGTCATGTCACGTGGTTCAGACAGCACTACCACACGTGTCGAGTAAAACTACTCTTTTTATTATAGTCTTTGTAAAATCGATTATCTCGAATCATGCAACAAACACTTTTTTTAGCGAACACTTTAATTCGAGTAGGGTCATTAGCGACTGGGATCACACTTATTATCCAATCCTAATTACTTTTAGAATACCTTGCTTATATTAGCACCACGTGACAAGTCCATCCTTTTCTGGAGTTCGAACCAGAATCAATCGAAGGCAGTGCGGTGGAACTATTCTGTCTATATGAAGAAGGGGGGATTTTGGAGTAAATTCAGCAAAATAAGATTTTTGGGGGTTACAACTCCCAAACCAGAAGGGTACCGAAGGTCCTCCCCCAGAAGTTCTTTTAAATTTGGATGCCTCTAGAAGCTAATCCAATGGTACTTTTTTTCTGTAATTCTCAATGTAACCCCCGAAAAAAAATATTAATGCCTATTGAAACTATTTTTAGATTTAAAAAAAGGTTAATCAGGGCTTAAAATTTACGTTCTTCCACACATAGCTATTTAAAAAAGAATAACTGCTTCTATATTATGTGAGGTGTTAAAAAATTGCAATTGTGTTCAATGTGTCCTTACACACATGCAAATTAGAGAAATAACTTATGTATTGAAAGCTATTTATAAGTGTTATCTTATTTTAATTGTGAGTTGATGCAACCTTACCTCTCACATGATCGATTGCAAAAAAAAAAAAATGTGGATGTCTCTATAATAAGTTTCAAGTTTTTAAAATGGTTATTATTGTTCAATAAATCCTTCACATACAAAAAAAGTATATATTTAAATAAACACAAACCTTTTGAATGTATTGCGCATCTTACTGCCCGGCCGGGCTATTCACCACGTGAGCTAAATTAAAGACACAAAGTAGAGGGTGTAAAACAACAGGAAGAAGACACTGTGAACTGTATCTAGTAATAAAAGATAAGTATTTAATATACAAACCTCAATTATTTCTATTTACAAACAAAAAGGAGAAAGTAAATCAACTCTTGAAAGCTTCAAATTAGGCTACTTAAGGCCCTTGGCCCTGTCGAGTGCAAGTCTAAAACCTATTTTGTGGGATGGTGGGCGGGAAGGATGAAAGGCATGGCGTGGCTTCACAACTGACCAAAGTATCCTTCCGCGCCAACAAGAACAGATGGATCACGGAAAAGTAGATGACCTAGCTACCGGACAGGTCTTGCGGAGAAAATCATAATTTGAAAATATCAGTTTATAGAGAACGAGTGAAATGTTTATGTTAATATTTCAACACCTCTTCTAAGATGATGTATCAATGTTTATTAATTGTTACGTTTTCTTATTTTTTGTTATGAAGCCAGCAGTTTTCTATTAAAAAATGTCAATTTTATCGAAATTTGATCATTGTTAAAATTATAGTTGAGGTGTGTATATAAAAAGTATAACTTAATCAACAGTCTCCATTATTGAATAAACCGTTTCCGAAAAGAAAATTTCAAAACAATAAAAATTTTGAAGATAAACATTTGTCCCCATGGCTCTACATTTCCACGCCAAATGAAAAGAGTCAATCGCCTTAAGAAAAAAAAAAATTTATAACTAAGTGCACATGGGCAGCGATGCGAAGCGGTACGAGGCGTAGAGAACATCATACATAATAATGAGTCATTCATTAGTCACTCATAACAGATAAACAGTGACTTGAGGCTGAGCGACGCGAAGCAGACGGTGGATTCGGGGCGATCCATTTTAGAACAAAGTGGTTTGTTTTCAACAGTGATTCGACGTGACAAGATGGGCGTCGAGCTCCTGATTGCCGAAGTGTTTGCCAGGCCACGGCTTTGTAAGTTTCCTATCGGGGGTGATTAGAGTTTTATATATGATTGGTATAGGAACTTACTTTATGACATAATGAATTATATAAGTAACAAAAACAGATTTATTAAGCAAAAACACAAAGGTTGGAATTAGATTACATCAGCTGAGAATAAACAGAGAGTATAAACAGTGGTTGAAGCCCTTGAATGGGCAAAGCAAACTTCAAGGTTGTATGACTCTAAAATTACAGTATGATCCCGTAGCTCGGGAGAATACGTGTCCAAGACGACACGTGAACTGGAGGGCTAGCCGCCTGAATTCCACCCGAAGGGTCTAAACAGAATAAAGTGAATTTAGAGACAAAAAATACTATAAATATGACACTATATTTTTAGAGTTATTAGCCAATGTTTGTGCAGGCTTGAGATAAAGAATAGTTTTAGAAATAGTAGATTATATCAGCTTGACTAGCTGGCTGCACTAGCCTACGAGGTAAATAACATTTACAGAGCTATAGTAAAATGGACTGATGGTCCATTGCATCAGATAATGGCTGGACGACAACCAGTTGTCAACCCTGGGTGGTACTATGGCCGGTCCTTTCCCAATGGGAATTGCCAGAGCATTCAATAGTACTTAAATGACATCACCCCACTCCCCGGGGTGAAACTCACATTAAGAAAACACTTAAATTAAATGCCAAATCACAAGAAATGCCACCCAAAGGGGTGAACGAAAAGTACTATCTGTGCGGGCCACCATAGACTATTAGCCGTGGTCCACACTTTGCGCACCCAAAATAGTAAAACAGAAAAAGAGATACAAATAACAGTTCTGTGAGACCAAATGGCCTCAACCAGAGGTTAACGCACAAACCCAAAGGTTCTGAGTTCGATTCCCGTGTCCAAATTTTCATCTTTTACTAATTCAAATGTGATTAAAGTATCAGTATTAATTCTATGTACAATAATCGTGATCATGTTTTTGATACATACGAACAAGCCCGCCTTTAGCAGACGTGGGGCACTGGGAAAACTTTGTTTATGGGGCCCCCAGTTAACTGACCCCTCCCCCCCACCCCCCCCCCCCCCGAAATATTTTTTCAGAATCTCGTTTTACTACCCGTCCGGATTAAACGTTCATGTACTAATTACGCTAATGAGTTAGGGATCATTATGGTTAAATTTATAGGAAGTGCACCCGTATTCACGTAGAGAGAGAGTGTGTAAAACCATTTAGGATAAAACTTCCCTCAATGCACCCAACTGGGATCGAACTCTAATCGTTTGTTTTGTTGGCCTGTAGTGGTAGAATTAGAGTTGGATATCCACCTTGAGGGTCAGTAATTTCAAAAACTTTAGGTTCAGAATTATCAATTATATCAGGTAATAAATCATAAGATGATCATGCACTAATATTATCTTCTTGATTCACTAATGAGTCGGAGACAGTAGACGAAGAAGGCGATGGTTTTAGAAATTTTTCAAAAGCTCCTCTCTGGCTGGAAATAAACTGTCTATGTGTTGTGTTTTTTTTTTGGTTTTCTGCGTTGCCGATTTGTACTTAACGCGCTCACGAGACATTATTACAAACACTAACTGAATACTACACTCGACTAAATTAAATTACCGCATTCTTCAAGTAAAATTTTAAGCAAAACACAATAATTATAGCTAATTCACGTGTGACACTTTTAACACTAGCACAAAAACATAATTACACATTTAAAGTTTACTTTGAATAAATTAAAATTTACAACGAACAAACCATGAACCTGGAACCATAACATTACTTTTATTCTATGTTCGTACAACATACACAGTGCACCCTATGAGATCAACGCTAACACTAATTACTGATCACTGAAGGTGTCCGTTTCCTAGTCCTTACTAGTTAGTAGATTACAACCCCCTTGTTTCAAGGGTTGGACAGGGTAAGGTCCCGTTACTCTTGTCAAGGACAAAGCTTCAGCACTGCCGATATTATTTGTAACCAAACTTTATAAAAAATTATCTAAAGAACTATACACAATCATGTTAGTTGAAGCAAAACAAACAAAATGCAAACATGACTTTCTGGTGGTTCGCCTAAATAGGGAGGCTAATATATAAGCGCGAAAGCAAAAATTTCCTATCCCAATTAGTATTTCCCCCTCTGTCCCCCAAGCAAACGCGGGAGCCCCCAAATCACGGGGCGCTGTGCAACCGCATCGTTCGCACTCCCCTAAGGGCGGCCCTGCTTATGAATAAATTAACATTTTAAACAAAACAAATTCTCATTGAAGACTACATTCTATGATCCAGTGGTCAGAATTCCTTCCTGAGGATTCAGAGAACCCAGGTTCGGTCCCTGGTGTTTCCATTTTTTCTGTGAAGTAATAATTCTGTAAATGAGTCAACTCAGCCTCGTGAGGACAAATGACCGGCTACTTGAATGAAAAAAGAGTAGCAGATCGGTCTAGAAAACTGATATTAATCGCTGGAGAGATCGTTTTTGCTGGTCACATTTATGCCCTCTATCACTATCTTCGCTAACAGATGGCTTTCCCTCGGTTGGTATGGTGAGAACACGGGCTGATGCCATGGATTTTTTATATACATATTTTTTTTAAGACTGGATCTGACCTTTATATCTTCTCTTTTTGCACCAAGTCATGCTACCCAACAAGACGATCCGCATGTAACTACATTAATATATTATAGAAGAGGAAGGTAAATATAGAAGAAATGTACTTTCATTTCTGTGCGAGGAAAGTACAAAAAACAACAATTTATTAAAAACTACCATTGGTACACCCGGCTGGAATTAGAACACCGACCTCTTTGTCATTGGCAAACCAGGCGTGTCCAGGTGTAATTTTTCAAATTTACGAATATGGTTTTTGATCCGTAGCTAAATATCATTTCCATTTTCTAAGTTCACTATTAATGTACAAATAACTGTACAAACGGTATTACACTTCCATATAACTTTTGTTGATCTACAATATAGCATTCCCTTTCCAAACAAAGGGCTATAAGTATCACACACGACTTACAAACTATCTTAAGTTAACCTCCCGGGACGTAACAACGAATATCACACACCCATCTTGAGCGCCAAATATGGTACTACAGTTGAAACTCTTTTAGTCCGGCATTCTGTGGTCCGACACGTTTTGAAACAGCCGCCATTAGTTCGAGAAGCGGCCACCAAGACGGTGCTATTAGTAGTACAAAGGCGCCAAAGTTGTTTGACATCTACAGCCGAGTGTTTTGGTTAAACAGTCTTGTTTTGGCTTGGATTATGGCTGTATTTTAGCCCTTAATTATGTGTTGCAAGACACCAAGTATTGTGAAAGTTGGTATATTATTTCTTGTGTTAAGCTTTATTCTCCCTTAAATGACGTAACAATAAGTATGTGGAGTAGTGATATTGGTTCTTAGGAGTCGAATTCTGTGGTACGGTACTTGTCAGGTCCAAAGGTGCTAGACTAAAGCGTTTCGACTGTACTTGGGTACAGGCAATTCTGGATTTACAAGAGAGCTCAGGGGACTATAGACCAGGGCAGAAAATTTTGTAAAAAAAACAAACTATTCATATCGAGAAAGTTAACATTATTCATCTCTTTGTTATGCTACAAAAAAACTGTTTTATAAACACGTACTCATATACGACTTTTCTGTGTGTCATTTAGTCTATAGTTTACACAAGACGTGGGTCTGAGGGGTGGGTGCTGGTGTCTGAAGAGGTTTCCAAGTTGGAGGGAGGGGGGAGCGGCAAGATCTTTGTAGCTTCTAGGTGGCAAAAATATAAATCCACCACAGAGTACGGGCAAACTTAATAATATTAACTGTTGTCGTCAGATACACCTAGACTAGCATCGGTGGCCGTGTCGCTTTGAATTAAACTAAGTTATCGTTGATAAGGAAGGCACGGTTTGAATTCCAATTGGATACATTGGGGGTGATTTCTCATGCGTGACTTCTTTTCTGAAACATTAAAAATAATCTTTTTTTTATTATATACATTTTATGAATATGATTTTTACACTATTTACGTGTTGGTATTGGGGTCAAAATGAGAGGAACTAAATCATTTGGCTTTGTCCTTCTTTTGCCAAAATATTATTTATTTAGGCCTCTCAGGATGCTGGATCTCCTCCAAGAACATCTGCTAATTGGAATGTTTTTATTGGCGAGAGCATTTCGAGTTCTCCTTCCGCAGTCTTGACTGTTTTATGACAGAGCGCCAAATAGAGGAATCTGAGATAGTTGAAGCTTATATTACCAGAGCGAGCATCTTTACACATGTTCATACAAATATATACTTGGAAATATAAAAGGTTCTGTGATGGTGGAGGGTATATTGGTGTGGTGTTATATTTTTAAATCTCCGGATGGAGTTCCGTTGTCACTCGGGCACATTACGTCACCTAGATCAAATTATTAATCAGGAGGAGGGATAAAAATGATGTAGTTTACATTTAATTATTTTTTCCCCCCACATATGTGTTGTGTCTAAAACCCAAATAGTATTTTTAAGTGTGAAATATTTTTTTATATGTGTTTAAACACCTAAAGTAGTGTAAATAAGGGATTAAATTAACAGAAAATGCTTCAACATTCACCTACAGGTGTAACCCGCCTCAGTGGCGTAGTTGGCTAACGCGCTAGTCGTGTTGAGCTAGACCACCGAGGACGGGGAGATCGAGGTTCGAATCTCGGTCGGGTTAACTGGGGGAGGTTTTTCCTAAATGGTTTTCCACTCTCCCTCCACACAAATGCGGGTTCACTTCCTCTAAATTCATCCCTCCCAATTCCTAATCCATTAGAGTAATTAGTACTTAAGCGTATAACCCGAACGGGTAGTAAGACGCAGTGCTAAATAAATAAACATAAATAAAACCTACAGGTGTAGTCCAGTTTTAATAGGACGTGTCATTTAAAATAAAAATCTTGTTTTTTCGGTCAGCCATGATCACATTTTGCTATATTATTAAATGTTACTTTATAGATATTGATAATATAATATACCAAGAGTGAGAGCTCCAGATCACACGACTTGACATATGAATAAATTAAAATAGATCTAGTAACTATTCTATCAGATAAGGATATTATTATTAAAATTGGATCGTAAGAAATCATATTTGTGATATTAAAACAAAATTGCCAACGCAACCAACCGGGATTCAAAGAATTCAAACCCCACCTCACGGTTCATAGTCATGCTTAGGGGGTTATTATCGACTTAATTATATATATTTAAAATGAAAAAGTAATAGACGAAATGTATCTGTGTGTTTGCGTGGAGAGTGTATGGAAAAACTCAGTGAAAATTATGTTTGGGAAACCATTTCCAATGCACATTATCAGGATCTAAACCCTCTCCCTGTCAATAACCAAGTACAATGTGAGTCTAACGCCTTAGATTGTTCGCCTACCGTTACGGTTAAGAGTATTTATCATCAACACAATATCAAGCTAAGCTCTGTGAAACTTAATTTTTGATTTAGAAGACAACTGATAGCTATAAAATTTACTAAATATACCTTCATGTATTCATACGTCAGGTAATGTTACATGCATCTGTCACTGTTATAGATATTATCAAATAATATAGTAAAATATTATCTTGGTTGATCGCAAAAAAACATGTTTGTATTTTCTCAACGTTTCTACCATAATCCTACTATACAAAGAAGCCCTTGCAGAACGTAATTTCTATAGCCTACTAAGTTGTCCTGAAACAGTGACGTAGTTTCGTCACGTTGTGAATACAGAGGGAGTTTCGGTGTTTCTTTACCAAGACGTTAGGGGCTGCAGGCCGGCAACCTTCAGACATCGAAACTAACGCACTCTTTTACAAATCAAATGTACGTGAACTGTCATTCAAGCTTGGTGTCTGTTCGCCCGATCACACTTTATTCTATGATTTGAATATTAGACAAGTTCCTAACTAAAGATTTAATCTAATTTTATAAATCAAGTTAGATAGTGTTTTATATTCATTTCTAATAATATTTTAATTTTGTGAAAACTGTCTACTCACGTCAACAGTTGTGTGAGTTACAATTTAAACGATTGAGTTTCACTTTTTGGTTTAGACCTAGTTTGATTGTTGCAAAGAATTAAATCGTTAGGTGTCGTCTAAAAACTGTTATCGAGGTTTTCTTTTATTGCATCCGCCTTCAAAAGTATAATAGCAAATTTGATCGCCGATATACAAAGTCATGATGTTGGTCGAGGTAAGTTTGAAAACCTGTACAATGAATAATGATTATCATTTAAATTTTAAAATAACTCATAATTTAGATTAAACTTTAAGGAACACTTGTAAATACCAATCATTGCAGCAACAATTGATCCATCTTGTGTGTGGCTTACTCATGAATTCTCACTTTCATGGGCGTTAAAAAATTATGTTTTTTATTAGTCGATTACTTCCAACAATGGTAGAAGTTTAAGAATAAAACAATTGAAATATGGAACATCCCGTTTCCCTTAAACATTTTACGTTTTATTTAAATTATTTTAGACTAGATTTTTGCCATGTTTAACTTAGTTTTGAGAAAAATAAATACCTGTGTGTGATATATAACGACCAGTAAATAAATTGGGACTTGGAAAGTATTAATTTTTGTTGTTATTATCGTTTAGTTGTTAGTAAGTTACCATCATAGTTCACAACATGGCATTCTTAAATCAGTTTAGTATTATTACTAATATTTAAATAGTTTTAAATTTTACATTATGTTGTCAGTACACTGTAAAAAAATTTTTGTCCCATTCCCAGGTCTAAATATTTTATGTAGCAATATTGTAATAATTATAGTTAATTTAATTTACCATTATTAAAAGGAATATTGTGTAAAAAATAAACAATAATAAGTAGTTTTCAACTTTCCATCCCATTTTCATTTTCTGTTGAAGCGTTTATTAATGACTTCAAATATCATTTTATAGAAGGAATTTTATTTGGTTTTTATAGGTTAATTATACTAGGCCTACTACGTATTCTCCGTATCTTCATAGTCCTTAATCCGTATTATTTTTAATTTTGTGCATACTTAATCAAGTAATATTGTTTCATGGAAAAGTATGATAGTTTGTACAGTCAAATTAATCGAAATAAAAAAAATCAGTAAATTTTATGAAGACTATCACCATTTTTACGATTGTATTTTTTGTTTAGTGTTTTTATTTGAAATATTTATAGCCTTAATATATTTACATTTTCTATGAATTGCTGTTAAAGGTCTATCTAGATGAAAATATAATTTATAAAATGATGGCGGTTTTCTTTGCTATAGTAAAAGATTCTTTCATCTCATTTCCTACATCGATGCTAATTTATTTGGATGCCTGTGATTGGTTCTTTGTAGTCATCCATAACGATCATCCTTAATAAAGTTAAGGTTGTTACAACTTCTATGAAGTGCTACCGATTACAGATCGGCACTATGTGGGCATTGCAATCTATTACTGTGGAGTCTATCCCATCTTACGGACTAAGGATCTTACGGATATGGAGTATGTAGCCGGGACTTTATTTTCGGTAGAGGTTTCCAATATGATATGAACATAAAATTACGCTGGCTTGTTCAGGCAAGAACACATATCAAACATCCTTCATGCAGGACACACAACAATGATTCTTAGCAATCAGTCACATCGAAAATTGAACACAATCTAATCGTTTGATACAGGGCCAAATCAAGGAATTAGGAGGCTGGGTGACACTTTTAAAATGGGGGGTGTGGGAGGGGCGAGACCTTTGTTAAAATTTGTAATAATAAAAGGCCCAAAAGACTTAAAATCATGTACACAATAAGCCTTAATTTAATTAGCAAACATAAAATAAACAATAATAAATACACTTGTTGATAGCTCGGTTTGGATATCCCTTTGCTTTTATAATTTTTTACAATTTATTTACTCACTTTAGTGGCCGAATGGTATAAGCCATCACTAGCACTATTAATTGTACCGCCAATGTTGAGAAGATCGGGGCTCGTATCCCAATCAGGTGTAATGAGTTTTTACCACTTAAATGCGAGTACACTTATTTTAAATTTAGTCTCATCATCCCTAGCACATTAGCGTAACTATTACATATGTATACAACCCAAATGGGTAGTAAGACATGATGCCAACTCGTTTTATCAGAAGGGACAAATTGAATATTGAAAATACTCTATCAATATTTTCACCATCCTAATTTAAAAAAATCTTAATTTTAAACTCCTTACGATGATATAAAAGAAATAAAGATTACATAAAATTGTAAGGCTTACCAATTCTATTTTTTTTATCGAAAATATGAAACTTTTTATGTGCAGCAAATGTGTGAGTGCAAAGGTTTTAGAGCTCCTGTTAAAGTCATGTTCAAAATTGATGACGTGTGCGTGTCCGTAAAAGTAATCGATTGGATGTTTGTGCCTTTTCATTCATTGGTGAAAACAACTGTTCACACATGTATATGCTGACAAACATTGCACATATTTCGTGCACAAATTTAAAAATTTTTGGGAATCGATCTCTGGTGAGTAAAGAGTAAAAAAATTGATACACCAACCTAATTTGCTAGATTTGAGCTGATAATGACCAATTCTAACCAATATCGTCAGTGGGAGTCAAGATGGAGCATGAATACAAATGGTTTCAGCTCTTGAATGTTCGGGTAATCCCCCCCTTTCTTTCTACCTTCCTCAACCTAACACCCTAGAGTTTGGACCTCATTCTGTTACTTTGGTTTAAATAGTTTTTTAATATAATATATAGAGCACGTCATCTTACTAAACGTTGGGGTTATATTTATATACTAATTACGCTAATGGTTTTAGGGACTAGAAAGGTTATATTTATAAGAAGTGTACCCACATTTGCATGGAGGGAGAGTGAAAAACCATTTTGAGGGGGGGAAACCCATCAGTAACCCTATCGAGAATCAAACTTCAATCTC
Source organism: Timema podura (assembly GCA_033556935.1). Taxonomy (NCBI): domain Eukaryota; kingdom Metazoa; phylum Arthropoda; class Insecta; order Phasmatodea; family Timematidae; genus Timema; species Timema podura. Next base: position 42,775,580 of record JAVRXN010000002.1, read on the forward strand.
CCCGTCATCGGCGGTCTAGTTTAACGTGAGAGTAGCTCTTTCGACCATGCGACCACCGAAGCGGGTCAAGAACTGTTGATATCCCCCCACCCCAACCCCAACAATTTCACGTAAATACACGTTAGGAACACGACACAAAAAATTGAGAGGATAATAGGAGATGAGGGTAGCCAAATGTTTTCTATATAAATGGTCCTGTTCTTGTGTTTTAAAAAAAAGTTAAAAAAAAAATTTCAAAGAAAAGAAATACGATAGCTTACTATCAGGCGTTTGACTACCTCCTTAGTTTTCTTCTTCCCTTTTATTGAGTGTTTTTTTTGTTGTTGTGGAGGGTTCCTACCGAGCCCATGGGAATGGTAAGAATTTGGGCTTTCAAAGCGGACTGTTTTGTTATTTGTGGTTTAGCTTGGATCCAAAAACACGTGCACACTGCTTCCTTTTCTACTGGCACTCACATGGTACAATTTTTTAATTTTTAAATCAATTTTTAAGCTAAATGATAAGGCTGTACTTTAAGTATCTAATAAAACTAAGTTTTCTTATTTGTTTCAAAAATAAACCTAAATATCTTTATATACATTGGCTTGACTATTTTAATATTGATTGAGTTTAATCAAAATGCATTAATGTTGACGCCTAATTGGAAATTTCATAAGATTTTTCACTCTATATTAATGCCAATATTTTTAAGTATTAAGTAACTTAAAAAAATAAATATACCTACATTGATATTACTATAAAAAATAATATTGTAAAATAGATAAGACATTTAATTTAGTAAGTTAAATCTGTATTCATGCTGAACAAACCTATTTAAACCACAGAGTTTCTTATTCATAGGAAGATTTAACCTATAATCATCTAAGAAAATAATTATGTGTGTCCTTTCTCTAAGTTCGTAAACGCATGCATAGGTTTATCACTCCGTGATTATATTTTAAAAACAGATGAAAAATTAAATTGTATTCAAAATTTTAATCTAATGCCGGTTTTTGAAAGTAAAAATCATTCCTAAAAATAAAACAAATGCATATTCATCGCTCTGGCGCAAAGATTTTTTTAAAATAATAAGTTTGATTAGTTGGCCATTCTGCTACTAGAGTACAGGGCAGTCGGCGTTTACACGTAGTACAGTTTCCTACCACATGAGAGCACAGTATAGGTTTCAGGAAACAGGATCGATAGAGTACGAGTTTATAGACAAGTGGATGTTTTAAAGGTGATTTAATAATGTGTTTCTTATCTTGTTATGGATACCTAATAGGATAGATGTATCAAAATAAACTCTCATGTAATTTTAAAAAGCTTAACAGGTTATCCACATAAACCTAATTACGAATAGTATAATTTGAATGATAAAATACTACCACAAAAATTCAAAATTTACCATGATGACAAGAGCGGTAAAGGTGAGGCGTGTTTTATGCGCTGATAACTAACTGCCTCTAGAGCAGCCGCGGGCAAACTTCAGTCCGTGGGCCGCATGTGGCTCGAAGGCTTTTGGACAGTTGCATACATCCCATTAACTATAACAGTTTGAGTAGTTACTAAACAACTATTTTTTAGGTAGGTCAAGATGGGTCATGCCTTATTTAAATTGATTTGCTATGACATAATAGATTTTATTTGCTACTTTCTTTGTGTACCAAAGTTATATAGTTATATGACTAATAAGCGTATTTATGTGTTAAACTAAATTTCTTTGTTTAGTAAATTTATGTTTTTGTCACATGCGGCCCGCTAGAGACTTTACATATGCCTATGTGGCCCTCGGGGAGAAAGGTTTGCCCACCTCTGCTCTAGAGACAGGTTATAATCATGAAGTTTACCCCCCAAATGAATGAAATACATTGTTGTTTTGGAGAATTAGCATTTTATACCATCTGTCCGGATTTTCATCACTTTCGATAGTTGTTAGATTTAAAAAGAACAGGTTTGTTCAAAAGTACTATTGGTTATAAAATGTTAACACAAATAATAACTAAACATATATATGCACGCAATCCTCTTACAAATATATACGGTTTAATGCTATCCAACATATTTCATACATATAAAACTATCCATCGTAACCAAGAGATACATTTCTCTATTCAATTTTGTTGCTCATACAAATTACGAGGTTTGTAGAAAAATACACGCGATAGTTCGAGGTTTTATGGCTTTTGTGCAAACATACATCTCAATACCCTATACTCGCTTTGTCCACCAGTGGGTTTTCTTTGTAAGTGGATGTAAACTAATGTAATTTCAGCGTTGTTTTGAACGTAACAACTTAAAGTTACCGGTATTATATTGTATTTTTCAAACATTATTTTAGTTTCTCCATACTTATAGGGCAACTATAATCATCAAATTTGGCACGCTTATGGAAATTAGATGTGCCAACATTCCTGCCAAATTTTATGATTCTAGCTGACCCATAAGTGTGTAATACAATTAAACAATATGTTAAAAATGTGAAAAATTTGTCTAAAATAAAAAAAGATAGCTCTATCTAAGGTATAACCGATGGATAAACGACAAAAAGTAATAGGACCAAATTTGTGGATCTAGCCAAATCCGTAGCTGCTGGTGCAATCTTTATTTTGATAGGTCTCACCGTTTAGCCACAAGAGACCTCCAAAGAAAGGTCCGCACCGACTTTAAAGTTGCTCCGAAATTTTGAATTTTTTTCGGGGGCTAAATTTTTTTTTTTTTTAACTTTTTGGAATTTTCCCTTCGGTTACAGGTTAGAAGCTATAAGTTTGTCAACTTTCAAGTTTCTAGCTCATTTGGAAGTGGGTAAACATTAATGTCAGTGAGTGAGTGAGTCAGCCATGTGGCTTTATAGTATATGGATATATTTTTTTAGTCTCTTATCACTTTTACTGTGATGATATCAATAATCCTGTCAGAAGAGCTTCCATACATTCACTAATTAACGTAAATCACATAAATATTATCATCTATAAACAGGGCGCATAATTAGGCACACTCATTAAATTGTAGGCTCATATCGTCAGTGACGATGAGGTCGTGGGCTTGAACCCCGGCAGCGCGTACCAAAGAATATATTTTTCCTAGATTGCTTCCGACTCTCCCTTCACGAAGATGAGGGTACATTTCCTCTTCCTTATCCCTATTCCACTAGCGTAATTGACGTGCGTGCTAATCCGAATGACTCCTAAGACAATGTGGAGGAAAACAATAATCGACTAGTATATTAAATGCCATCTCTAACGTAAGCATAGATTATATTATTATTGTTTATTTAATTTATTCGAGGTATTTAACGTGCCATTTCTGGATATGAGAATTTCTCTGAGCGAGACCGAAAGGGCCAACCATTTTTGCCAGGAAAGTTATTTTCTCACATCTGGTTCTACTTTTCCTCTGAAGGAAATTGTGCAAGGTAAGGATTTTTATCACTCAAGAAATATATTTCGACTCTGGCTGGGTTTGAACCCATGTGATTATCGGGTTTTAAGGCGGGCACTTTACCCCGAGACCACCGAAGTCGACGTAAGCATTGGTAAATTCATGTTTTCATGTCATCATAAAAATGTGATTGGTTTTTTTCTATATACACCTTTCTCTGCACCTCTAGATACACTTAATGGCTACTTTAAAAATTAAACGTAGTTTTATGTGATAGCAAAAATCCTCACTTCAACTTCGACTTCGCTTCGTAGGTATTTAAAAAGTAGCCTACACACTCCCCTACTAATAATATACTAAGACACATCGTTGGCTGTTTGGTCTAAGGCGCTACTCTCACAATAGGCTAGGCCACCGAAGACTGGGAGATTGGGGTACGATCCCGGTTGGATGCACTGAGGGTGCTTTCTCCTAAATGCTTCTCCATTCTCCCTCCACGCAAATGCGGGTGTACTTCCTCTATATTGAACCCTGCTAATCCCTAACACATCAGTGTAATTAGTACATTATTAGAAGTATAAACCGAAAGGGTCGTAAGATGTGGTGTTAAAAAAATAATAGTGAAGTGTTATGCGTGTTGATAAAAAAGTTTGTATTTTATCAAAATTCCTTCCTAGAGCTTCCAACAAAAGGGTCATATATAAACCATGGGTACGCTTTTTCCTGACTTTTTTTTTTTACCCCCATTCCTATGTAACACCATGTAGACTTTATAGTTCCCCACTCCCGAACGCGTTATACGGTTTATGGCTTAACACTCAGCGACGCTAGGGCTCATAACTGTTACGTCCTTACTTCACCACTAGCTGAAACCATGTGTACAATCCAATTTTAATGAAAACGGACTTTTTGAAAATACAAAAATACTTATATTTTATGGCCGACATGGATAAAATTTTACTGCAGGTTTTTCTGTGAAGCATTGGGTCTTGGGTCAGGGTCAAACTCAGCCTCCTGAGGACAACTGAGGAGATACTTGAATAAATAAATAGCGGCTGTGGTCTAGAAAACAGATATTAACGGCAGGAAGGTTCGTTGTGCTGACCACATGACACCTTATATCCGTAAATGTGGGTGCTATTTTCACCAACATATAAAAGTCATTTGGTAGGTATGGCTCGTTCGCGAGCTGGTTCACGGCCGTCAGCCAGCGAAATAGAGTTTTTTTAAGTGAATACGTCTTTAAATTTGCTACCATACGGGGGCAATCCAAAAAACCTAATGATAACAAAATCGGGGGATACAGTTTGGTGTTGTAGTTTCGAATCTTTCCTCTACATCCAAAATTAAATTATACCACTGGATAGCTAAAGGATCAAAGAATTCATTACGATAAGCGAGAACAGTGACGCATCGCGCGTGGTAGAGGGGGAAGCGCCGCCATTTTGAGGTTATTTTGCTGCGTATCGAGATTTGCAATTAGTATAACTTTTGACTCGGAGAAGCTACGATGTTCGTTTAGGTTTTAATCGTCAGCTGTCATCAAAATCTATCGATTGTATATAAAGTTATATTGTAACACAATAATTATTCGTTTCCTTGCTTTTATTCTAAATACATAAATAAAAATATTTTATTTAAAAAACATAACCCGTTACATAAACGTATTCACGTACAACACACGGCCGTGTCCATGACACAGCCACCCCCCTTTTTTTTTAGTGCTCTTTTATATGTATTGATAATATTTATCAACAGTGACACCTGCAAAGCACACGACATTATGTATGAATACGTGAAAGTAGATCTAGTATTTTTTTTCGGCATGTCAGATAAGGTTCTTCTTATGAAAAGGGAACTGTAGTTGGTAACACACTAAACGACTTTTCTCGATCGGCTTGTTAGCGACCTTGACGATGTGTTTTTAGAGAGACCCTTGATATATCATCTGTCGAACTCACTGTGTGTGTGTTCCGGTGAGAGCGAAGGATGCGTGCAGAGTGCGTGAGCGAGCGAGTCTGTACCCTCGGGCAAGTCGTCGCCTTCTCTTTCACTATCCTCACTTCGCTTCTTTCCCCGCCGGAAATTGAAGATTGTTGCTCTGCGCTCTGCTGCTTATGAATGGGCCGGCTGTTTCCCCTTCCAGGCTTGTTTTCTTGTTTGTTGGTTTTTACTTGGAACAAAACAACAAAGAAACAACAATAACGTTATTCGAGAAAAATAAGACTTCCTTTAATGGCGCGACTATATCCTTTATTCCAACATATTTGGTTTGAACGCGGTGTTGTTTTTACCTGAATAATACTATGTTACAGTAGCCCCATGGCTTCTTTGGTGCTGACTTCTGACAGTCAATAGTTAGGTATATACCTAAATTTTGACTGTCAGAAGTGACAGCTGCTAAACACATGTTTTTTGCAGATCATATGGTTTGGCGTAGGGATACATAATTTGGTTCGGTAGCTTTTCAAAGCCGTCAGCTGTCAGCTGTGAGCTGTCAGTCAGCACCAAAGAAGCCATGGAGCTACTGTAGTTGGCCTTAGAGGGGAGATGAAAAGTTTTCCTTTAATTGGTTTTGGAAAATGTTCCACCTATTTTAAATGGAATAAATTCACTCGAGATATTCCATTTAAATAAAATAAATTCGCTCGATGTATTCTAAGTTTTTTTTAGTTTACTTTTAAGTCTATTCTATAGACGTTAAGTCAGCTGCCTCGGTCAATGGGAAAGTATCAATCCTTGTCGGCTTAAAATACAATGGTCTGCGTGTTTTTCTGGATCTAATTAAATATTATGTCCAAGCCTATACTCCCTTTCACCCTTTACTTACAACCACCTTATATCTTGCCAATAAGAAAGAGGTGAAATAAAACTAAGAAACGTATTATCTAAAGGTAAAGAGGAAATCTCGCTGCTAGTTCTAATTAATATTTTAACATACCTACCATTTTATTCATAAAGCTAAAACTAAGTAGCTAAGGTTTTCATAAGGCTCCCCCGAGGAATTTTTGGAATTGGACATCTAACCCTAAAATTAAGGGTAGTTAACTGAAGGGTAAAAAGAGAAAAAATATTTTTTCTTGAAATCCTCTATAACGATTTTGATTAAATTTTTGATCTAAACACTGTTCAACGTTACAAACAAAAATACAATTTTCGTTTTCCCATGAAAATTAGCAGAAATTTCCAATTATTATCACATCTCCACATATATTTAAGATATGAAATAATATATCACTGTAAAGATGTAATACTATTAAATATAAAACTATTTTATTTGAAATATATTTTTAGAAAACCAATGGTTTCTGAACTATTAGCAAATATACATAATTTTGTATCCAAATCTTTGAAAAATAACTTTATTACTATGCTCTTTGGTGGACAGAGATATTCCTCTTTTCTTAATATGGCTGTAAAAGTGTATATTATTATTTAATGTATGATATTTGGTGGAGTGTTTCGCAAACAATTTATATTATTTTTTTCCACAAATGAGTTTTTAAGTAAATGTTTCTATTTTTAAATAAAAGAGAAAGTCTGTGCGGTGCACCGTACCATTTATTTTATTCATACTATTGCATACTAAATACCGGTAAAACGCGGTTTTTGTCTGGAAATTATGGAGAAATAAGGGAATTTTAAAACCTAAAAGTGTGTCAACTCTGAACAGTTTAATTTTTGGAAAGCCCGATTTTAATATCTTCGGATAGCTATGAGAAAAGTTTAACCCTCCAAATAGTTTAACAATTCTAATGTTTTGATGTTTTGACACCCACTCTGGTGGTCATATGTTATGAGGTATTATGCTCACAATTTATGAAACTATCGTTGGCGGGGGTGATTGAGGTTAGAATCTTAGTGGAGTGGACTGTTACTAGTTTTTCCATAAGCATTATATCAATATGTTGTTCCTATCTTATTTTTAATGCGTTGTGAGAAAATAGTTTCTTAACCACTGTAGGCCTACTTATCCCTTTCCTTCGATTTAACCTTTAATAATATAAACTAGAATATTAAACGAACTTCTACAAATAAATAAGGTTTTTACACGGCTTTATGATACTGTACATGCTCTAGAATCTTTCTAGATCGATATGTTCCAACCCATCTCCTGGGCCAATCTGAATATCGCATCAAACGTAGCAGGCAGAAAAAAAAATAAAAAAAATAGTAATAGTAAAAAAAGTAACTCTTTTAATTAAAAAATAATAATTTAAAAGGAATATTCAAGTACAAGATTTAAGTATTACGACTGCACCAATATTGTTAGTGAGATAACTGGGCAAGTTTTTGTGCCTCAAGTTTTTTGGTATATTAGATCGGTGTTAGATCACTTTTTTCCTATCGTTGATTTAAAAACGCGTTGATATTGATTGGTCAAAATAAAACATGTACCGGGCTGCGTGTTGGGTCACACTGCTCTGGGTGATGGTGAAAAACAATAATAATGGAAGGTAGAAATTGATCTTAATTAATATAATATATGTTTTTAAATGGTTTTTTAAGAATAGAAATATATATTATATATTCATATTCTTAGCAAAATAGATTTTATTGCTCAGTTTAATTTTAAAACACACGCAGGCAGACAAGTTTTAGATGTTAAACTAAATTTATGTAAAATTATTATAGCTATATCTTGTACATTTCTTTCAACCTGAAAGGTAATAAACCTAACTTGCTTGTTTCCACTATGGTTTAGTTTATAAAATAGTACCATAGTGGAGAGGCTCAAGGTGAGTCTGTAAACTTTTACCATAAATGGAATGAACATTGTTTTAAATATATATTAAAATATTATATATAGCTCCCATCGCTTATCACATAAATACCTTTACTTTTACTATTAATTATATGGTAATGGTTAGAAATATATAGCTGCGTCCAGACTAGCGAGCCGAGCCTCGAGCCGGACCTTAAGCTGATCCACGTCGCGAGCTGAACCTCAACAATCTTACGAGCCATATTTTGCTTCATAAAGTTACGTACTTCGGGGGATGATACACGCAATGAACAGGGTAAAATTGGTTCTCACGGCAACATTTATTTACACCTTACAAAAAAAAAAAAAAAAAGACAGGACAGACGATGGTAGAAACTCAAATGTACTTAAGGCGAGTGGTATATATTGGGAATAGTTTTCTCCACTAGCTTAAATTTCAAGACATTAGTGGTCAAAACAAAAACTCAACTCGAATGTCACCAAGCCTTGAGCACGCCAGTCTAACACGAAATTGACACACGTTAGACCACTACGCAACTACTGAAGCAGGCTGGGACATATTTACCCACAAAATCTACCTAGGGTGACAGTCTATTCTTTGTTATCCCTTATCTCCCCAGAGGCAGTTTCAAACTTATTTTAAGTGTGCAACAAACTTTCTAAGAAAAAGTATTACGATCGTTGTACAGCTTACAACGCGCGAGTAATCATGTAACTGTAAAATATTGTTTTTAATAAAATCTCTAACTTTTTAAAGTTAAATGGATTTTTATTTATTTCTTTAGGCCAATTATAAAACGAATTTGCAGCTAATATTTAATAGGTCAATTTAAAATAAATCAAACAAAATTTCAAGGTGTAGTAAAATTTACAACACTCAATTGCTTAGCTAAGTAAGGATGGTTAGAAATAAACACTAATTTAAAGTTGCAAGTGGTTCGGCTCGACGCTCGGCTCGCAATGTGTTTTGAGCCGATCCTTGTAACATCCTTTGATGTTCGTCGAAATGCCGATACTCACTGGGTTGCTGCGAACATTCCGACGAACCCATTTATCCAACGTTAACGAGGCTCGGCTCAAAGCTCGGCTTGAGGTTCGGTTCGCTAGTCTGGACGATGCTTAAGATTCGGATGGACATCTCCAAGTTTTGCAAATCTCTCGTCCAAGTAGTTCCATGTATTATCACCTCACTAGAGGTGCGCTGCTGTAGTTATGGCAGTCACCCCACCGACCCCTCTCACCCCCTCTATTTTAACCCCTTCAGAGTGTCCTTACATTCCACAGACAGACCCCCCCCCCCCCAAGCATCAATCCTTTCAACTTTGTTACTTGCTACTCAACAAAAGACAATCTATCCCCGTTATTCTTTCCATGATGCCGGGTTTTTAGCCGATATCTCGGGGTCTGAAGAATGACGTCCAAAGTCATAGGACTAGGGCTCGAATCCCTGTCAAAGTATAATGTTTCTGAGCTACTTTGGGAAATCATTATCTACAGTAAATTGTTACATTTTTATTTAGTTTATCTTTTACTGTAGGAATATATAAATATATATTTTTCTTCCCTATACTAAAAAATATATAGCCATTTCTTTTTGTTTTTTTCAATGACATAGTTTTTACGGTCACTACTTACGCTAATTATTTAAATACATGATATAAGGAGGATAGAATTAAAATAAGTGCACCACAATTTGTTTGTACAGAAGATATAAAAACCAAAGTGAAAACCACACTTTGTTCTAGGTGATTGCCTGATAAAAAAAATTTGAAATATCTTTAAAAAAATTAATGAGTTAGAAAAAGGTGGCCAAAGGTGGTGAAAAATTGTAATTTTTAAAATTTTATTTCAATTAAATATAATTTACGTACTATACGCCTACTTCACTTTACAAATAGGCCCTATTGTTAAATTTTTTCGAACACCCTACTAACAAGAACATTGTATTTTATGATCTAAAAAAAATCAAAATTAAATAAAGCTCGCTAAACCATGTTTCCATTTAAAATTATTAATTTATTGCTATAATATGATTATAACCCGTTCAAAACCAAGTCTTTTCTTTTTTATTGCTACGTTCAGAACACATGTTATTAACGGCTTAATTTGATTGGGTAGAGATGAGGAAGGTAGCTAAGGGGAAGTGAACCCGCATTTGCATGGAGTAAAGATGGGAAAACCAGAGTGATATATCACTTGTGGAAAACCGTTAAAGATATATATATATATACATTTAACGGAAAAACCATCTCCAGTTCACGCAGATGAGATTCGAACCATGACCTCCCCATCAATGGCGATCAAACCAACGGCAAGCAACGGCTGTGGGTAACTAAACTTTGTAAACTAATATTTACTTTGTCTCGACACCTTGGAGTGAAAATATTGTGATCGTCAAAAATTCGAAACCGAGATTTTGAAAATTGTTGACGTTTCATAGCCCCCTGAAACAAAAAAAGTTGTTTCCGCAAGGCCATCTGACTGTTTGTACCTTAGTTTGGGCTAGAACCGAAACCATTTTACCATTTGGGCTAAAACTTTGTATCTGGGGTTTAAATAAGCCCCCCCCCCCCCCCCGTCCCCAAGGGATTTTTGAAATTTGATATCTAACCCTAAATTTAAGGCTAGTTTATTGAAAGGCAAAAAGAGAATAAATATATTTTATCGAAATTTACTCTAATGGTTTTGATTAAATTTGATATCTAAACATAGTTTATCATTATAAACAAGATGGACATTTTCATTTTCTCATGAACATGACTTTGAGGGTACTTTACATAGGATAGATTTTCAAATTTTCATCATTTCTCCGTAACTATTTGAGACTCGTAATATCTTATTATTTTAAAGTTGTAGTATACTATGAAATGTAAAAATCTTTTTTTTTATAAAACCAATAAGTTTTGAGCTATAAACAAATATATATATATATACTTTTTAATCAGGGGTGTAGTGGAGTGGGATCCCTGGTGAACGCCGTTCTGGCACTGCTTTTCGTGGCAAAATATTTTTAAAAAATGTTTAGTAAAGTTTTATACTTTGCAATTCCAAGTTAACTAATTGATTTTATATCAATATTATGTTAAAACTTTTTTCATACTATTAATAAATAAATTCTGATGAAATTAACAGTGCTCTATGCGAATTCCAGGAATTTTGGGGGAAGTGCGTTAAGTAAGTTTCTGCTTTAGTAATCATTAAAAGATGCTCCAAATAGCTTTTAGAGGCAATTATGTTTGTGCAATTCTTTCGTCTACCGCGGTTGGGGGTCCCAAAACCCCACTTCAACTTTGGGGTTGCTACGACCTTGCGTTTCGGCACTGCTAAATTTACGACTACACCACTGTTTTTAATACAGGTTTTTGAAAATAAATTTGATTCTTATGCTCTTTAGTTGACAAAGATGTTTCTTTTTTCCTCATTTTTTCTGTAACAGTGTTCCTTGTTCCTAAAGCCATAGAGTCAGGAGCGGCCTGAGGTAAATTTCGCACCCAGGCGGTATTGCTTTTTGGCACCTATTTACGTAACCGGTGGATAATATAATCCATTCACCATAGGAGTGTAGGTAACTAACAGCTAGCAAAAGTTAGCAGATCAAATCTCATGTATCAATTTGCCAAACCATATTATCTGCAATGACCATAATACTATGTTGATTTATTGGCATTTTTGGCAGTCAAAACTTTCACAAAAACAATTTTATTTTTAATTTGGTTTTTATTTTGACAGTTCTTAAATCTTCTGCTAGCTGCCAGCTATCACATTTCTCATGGTGATTGTACTCTCGGAAAATATGAAAATAGTCCATAATAAAATAATAACGTGGCTTGGGCGTGATAGGAAAATAATCCACAAATCTAACAACTCAAAACCTAACGTAGCCTGGGCGTGATAGGAAAAAATGTGAAGGGGAAACTCCACAAATGTTAAGCATACGTTAAACGTTTCACTTAGAGATTGTACAAAAACTGTTAGGATTACAAATAAAACTATAAGAACCTGTTTTGTAGACAATGTCATCCTCTATTTTTTATTATAAGTTTAACAAACACTTTGACATTATGAATGGTTTGTGTTATAATTGCAAAAAAAAAAAAAAAAAGTTTAATGGCACCATTATTTCAAGCTGGAAAATATAAAATAACTTTTTAAGAGTGACATTAGATTCTATTTTACTAACCACAAATTTAAAGAAATGTGTAAAATTTTATGTTAGTATAAAAAATTGAACGATTGTTAAGCTTAGCAACTCCACTATCACCCCCTGTCTACGTTATGTTTGGAGTTGTTAGGTTTGGGGACTATTTTCATATCACGCCCAGGCTACGTTAGGTTAGAAGTTATATATTTGGGATTATTTTCATATCACGCCCAGGCTACGTTAGGTTTGAGGTTGTTATGTTTGTGGATTATTTTCATTTCACTGCCAGGTTACGTTAGGTTTGGGGACTATTTTCATATCACGCCCAAGTTACGTTAGGTTTGGGGACTATTTTCAGATCACACTCAGGCTACGTTAGGTTCGAAGTTGTTAGGTTTGGGGATTATTTTCATATCACGCCCAGATTATGTTAGGTTTGAAGTTGTTAGGTTTGAGGATTATTTTAATATCACGCCCAGGCTACGTTTGGTCATATCTAGCTATGTTTGGCGCCCCGGGTAGCCACCCGGTTCGCACGGCCCTTGAGCCACCCTTGCATAGAGTAAGTAACAGTGTATATTATTTCATTTCACAAATCCTAACGAGTTTTTAGTAAATGTATATTTCAAGATAAAAGCAAGAGGAAGTCTGTGTGGTGCACCGTACCATTTATTTTTTATTACTAAAATACAAAATTACCTTTACCTCTATGTGAGTAGGTTTGTGGACCTATAGTTTCCAAGACACTTTTATTTGTATTATAATGATTATTTGAGTTTACCGACGTATTGGCACAACTAGAGGTCATGTAACATCATTAAAATCATTCCACACATGTTAATGTGTACAACAAGATCCATAATTTCTGAACCCCCTTTTTTAACAATCTGTATATACGCGTGTGTGTGTAATTTCTCTAAAATAAAAGATGTATTAAACTAAAATAATTTAATGAATATTTTCAGGGGATATAAATAATAGCTATGACACACATACCCACCCTCCCCTAAGTAAACTCCTGGATGCGTCACTGAATCTTAATATCTTCAAAATTAAGTCTGCTATAAGTGGGAAAAGTTCTTGTTCGTCTATAAAACATGAATAAAACTATTTAGAGAAATTCTTTTCACCTCTCTCTTCTTACAAAACCAACGTTATACAAATAGGTTTTATCTAATCAAGGAAACACTGTTTATGCAAATTATTTATAAGGTAAACATAATCAAGTTTACTCTATAAAAACTTTTAACCTAGATCATACAAATACATCATAGGGAACATTCTCAATAGCTCAGGTTTGGAGGTGGCAGACAATTAGTGTCCAGTCAAGGGTTTTACCTGACTGAACAGGATATAAATAGTTCGATGGAAGGGGGAGTAGCGGGGTTTACATGGGGAAAAAAAGATGGTAAGAAAGAGAATGCCAAAAGGGGGTTTGGGGAGGAAAGGGAGAGGTGCTTTCGAAGACAGAGCACTCTACCAGGAAGCTGCTGAACTTTTTCAACAGTTTAGACATGATTTAATTTGAAAATAACAAATTTTGTACCCGTTATTGTACTATAAATATATGTCGTGTATGATAGAACATTATCTTATTCTCTATAATAATATGATAAATTCAAAACTATATTCTTGTATTTCATGTTTTATTTCATTTAAATTTAATTGAAATTACGTCTTATTGCAAAAAAGTAAATAGTAACTTGTAACTTTTTTTATTAATATAGTTCATTTTAAATTTACAAGTTTAATGCAATGCAAAAAACCGCATGTTGTTACTATGCATATTTTTTAAGCAATGGCGGGCACAACTTTATTGTTCTTATATAGTAGGTGTCCATCCGAATCTTAAGAATTTAATTTTACTTGGTAGGCATTAGAGTGGTGATAGCAATATTGTTACTCTACCGGGTGCGACCAACATATCTGGGGCCATGACGTCATTTGAGAATTATTATTTAGCAAATTGCAGCATAAAGGTCAGCTTGAGATTTTAATGCGCTGTCTAGTATCTTATTGGTATATTGTGATGGGTCTCAATTACGAGTTTCCTTGCGCGGGGCTGTACATGTTTTTATTTTGTTTCGAAGGGGAATTATTTATAAAGCATGCTCCTTATACGTGGCTATGCCGACAAACTACTGCAGGGAGGAGGGACTGAAAAAAGAAACAAACAAGAGGAAAGAGTGGGAAAATGAGGGAAGGGGTTTTGACCCGCTAGATGTGAGTACTCGACAAGCGACTCGCATTAAAAATAGACCTTTGGCTTTCAGAAGAGTTTGGTGACGTTTTACGGTGATAGTGAATAGTGACAGCTATCACCAAGAACATAAATAGAATTTCTTTTTAGGTCGGAGGCTGGAGGACATGTAATCCTCCTCCCCCAAACACAGAAGGCCAAGAAAACTTTTGAACATTTATAATAAATTTGGAGATTTTTGGCAACAAAGGTCATCACTTCAAGTCATTAGAGCAAGATAACATAACACATTAAATATATATATATTTTTTCTTTCTTATTGTATTAACATATTTTTTGAAAATAAATTGTTTGGACATTTGCTTATCTCGGTTTATTTTGAAGTCTGCCAAATGCGATAAGTTTAGGGTCATAGGTTAAATTCCAGAAATGGTCAAAAAATATAGAATTATTTATTGGTGAAATTGGGATTCCCTCTCCCACAAGTAATTAATTTACTGAGCGAGGGGTCTAGTTTTTGTGTATGTTTTAGGAAATAGTTAGTTTTTAAGTGATGAGCTGATAAAACCAAATGCACAAAAAGAAAAAATGAACGTTAAATATTGATAAATCAGTAGTATTAGTAATAATGATATCGTTAAGGCGAGCGCCTTTTCTTATACTTAACCCAATTAATAGTAAAGAATGTACATTTAATACTTATGTGCTAAAAACTAATTTATAATATCTGTACAAAAATAATAATAATAAATATTGCTCACATACGTAATTGTACATTTATGAACATATTGAAACAAAATAAAGGAAGAAACTAAAACAAAATATAGCCAGATAGTTAAAATAACATAGATTGGCCACATAATCTGGGATTCCCTTCACCCCTGCAGATGCAAGTCCTCCCCTTCTTACGGATGCGAGAGATGTGAAGATGTTTTCCCTAGGTGTTGTTTACGCCAAGGTGGGAGAAGATATGCGTTTATAAAAGTGTGGATGAGTACAGCATTAATTTACATAATATATAATACAGCGTGCCCACTTTCTTATTGATTAATAATAATAATAATAATATTGAATATACAAGTATAGCTATAAAGTTTTCATATTTCAGTAATATATCAAACAATAAATCATTGCACATAATTTTCTGGTCCTCTAGAACCTTCCAACTTACCTTTTGACCCTTTGTTTAAACTTATGGTGCCAAGCTACCCCCGTCTCCGACCAACCTACTCCCTTTAGTTTTACAAAGGTACGCCTTCATGGCTGCAATTGTATGTTTTCTCGTTTGTTCCGGATTGTTACGTAAACAAAATTCGATCGTTAGTTTTTGGTAGGTTTCTCTGAGTGAAAGGAATCAACTTTACTCACAAATGTATGTTTCGGGTTTGTTATACTCTGTTGCTTTTTTTTTTTTTTTAGCACCTTGTTTTACCATCCGTTGGGGTTATACAATTATGTACTAATTACACTAAGGGTTTTAGTGAACAGGAAGGTTATATAAGTTTACGTGGAGGGAGAGTGGAAAACAATTTTGGAAAAACTATCCTGTACCCGACCGAGATTAGAACCTTTATCTCCCCATCATTGGCATTCTAGTCTACTGTGAGAGTAGCGTCTTAGACCATGTGGCCACGGAAGTGGGCGCTATGTTTCTGCTATGATATTTAAGCTACATCCTTCTACCTTTATTTCCACCCCTTTTCTGGCGGTAATATAGAAATCGCAAGACAACGCCAAGAAAAGCACAAACCAAGAACAAATGAATGCAACAATAAAATCATGGCTTTTCTCAAAGAGAAAAGAGAAGGAAGGAGTACGTCGACCAGGACTGGGTTTCAATCTTTTTTTTTTAATTGTAAAGATTTTTTTCTTCTTCAAGAAGTGCCCACAGGGGTGTTCGGGTGTTCGAGTAGTCTTCCAGGGTTTCTTAACTGAGGGTCCATGGATATATTTCAGGGGTTCCATGAACTTGTATAGGAAAACAATTACATCATTGTTTTCACTTGCCTATAACTGAAATTTAGCATTTTCTTCAATTATAAATATAGACAACACACCACAGTAGTATATGTTAAAAAAAACACTTCATGGCGTCAGCCCGCAATCGAGCCATACCAACCGAGACATCGCTGCATGTTGGCGTAGATAATGCCGATATCCGTGAATAGAGGGTGCAATGTGGTCAGCACAATGAACCCTCTGGCCGTTAATCTAAGTTTTCTAGACCAGAACCGCTACTTTTTCGTTCAAATGGTTCTTTATTTGTCATAATGAGCCTGAGTTGACTCCGTACCAGACCCACAGCTTCACAGAGAATCTGGAATCACCGGGGATCGAACCCGGTACCTTTGAATATGTAGTGAGGATCTGGCCACTAGAACACAGAGGTGGTCAAGAAATTTAAATTTAACTTTTAACTTATCTATATTTTAAACATATTGTCTTGTTATTTAATGTAATCATTAAGAGCACAATTTTTTTTTAAAATTTCTTTGATGACTAAATTTCAAAATAATGGTTTTACTTGGTAATCCGTTGTATTTTATTTTGTGCATCTAAAAAAAAAACCCTTATTTTGATAAGAGTTCCAAAGGCTTCACTAGACTACCAAAATAGTCCATAGCACAATAAAGGTTAAGAACCCCTGGCTTAAACTCACCTGGTGCATTTGTTTTAAAGTTACTTTCTTACTTGAAATTTTCAATTTTTTTTTTGGCACAGCGTCTTACTACCCGTTCGAGCTACACGCTTATCTTCTAGTAACGCTAATGGTTTTAGGGATTAGGAAGGTTATATTTTGAGGAAGTGTACCAGCATTTGTGCATAGGGAGAATGGAAAACTATTTTTTCAAAACCCCTTCAGAACAAGATTCGAACCTCAATCTCCCCGTCATCGGCAGTCTAGTCTACTATGATAGCAGTGCGGCCACTAAAGTAGGTATTTTCAAAGTGTGTTTATATCTTCCCTCCACGCATTCCCAACATTTCTTCAACTATACCCTTCTAATATTTGACCCTTAGACCACAAGCGTAGTTTTTCAAAAAATAAATATACCTATCTTAAAACACGTAACTTTCTGTATTAAATAACATAATAATATCATCCATCTAATTTATTACAATTGAACTCACTAAGAAAACAACTTAGTTCACTTGATTGACCTAATTTCCGTTTTATTCGCGCCAGTGGGCACGCGGACAACGGCGTCAGTCTAACTAATATTATGTGGTATACCAGCGACGGGTAAGTTGGATTTAGATTTCCGGCTTTCATACTCTCCCTCAAGGCAAATGCGTTCACACCTCATTTGAATTCTATCTTCCTCATCTTTAACCATTTTGTGCAAATATTTTTGACGGATATGAAGATATAATAAAAGGAAAAAAATGTTAGTTTTAAATAAATAATTTTAAAGAAATATTAGTATCTAGTTAAATATTGACTAAAATAGTGTTAATCGCTGAATATATGCACTATATCACGACAGGATCCTTAAAAAACTGTCTTGAGCTGTAGATTCTCATAAAAGTCCTTAAACATCTGAATTTTCGTTGGGCTTTTACTACGAACTCTGTAGTTTAGGAGAGTTAGAAGGATTAATTAGGCGAATTTTTCGCCTGGATACGACGATTAATAAAAATAACTCATCCTAACTATGAGTTTTCCTAATAATAACGATCACACATGATGTAATACACCTTCTCGGAGTAGAAAACGGGTTCTTTCCTGTTTAAGAGGCCACTCTTGTTGAAAGCGAAATTTGTGGTAATACCTTTAGGGTAGCAGCAAACACTTTAAATTATTCCACTTGAATGTCCCAAGTACATTGGAGAGAAATGGCTCATTATTCATTGCAAGAAGCGTTTACTGTACGGACTTCCTTGCAATCGAGTTCACTAAAGACTGCAAGTCACGCGATTTAAGAGCTTCGCCTAAATAGATAACCACAACACGACATCAAAGTCTTAGGGCCAGTTTCATAGTCAGATTTAGTACGACTCAAGTGCGGCGCTATACTAAATACAAGACGTCACCTACCTGAAATTGAATGAATGGGCCAGTTTCATATGCGAAACTGGCCCATTCTATTTTGGTCTAGGTAGGTGTCGTCTTGTATTTAGTATCGACTCGCACTTTAGGCTCACTAAGTCTGACTATGAAACTGGCCCTAAGCCTCATTGGTAGACTCTTCATTATTTTCAAAACTTTATAAGTTGATACTAACCTTTACCTTGAAAGCGGGGTCAAATAAATGGGCTGTAGATATAGGGTTCGATCCTAGAAGGAGAATAAAATTATCTTGAATTTTATTTAGTGCACCGAGTCATACTAGCGGTCCAAGTTGCCTGCATATTTACACGGATATGGTTATAATGAGTATAATTAGAATAAATGTACCAACATTTTCAGGAAGGAGGAGTTGGAAACTCCTCCAAAACATTGGGCCAGGATTCAAACCCTGACCTCCCCATCCCCAGTAGAACATATTATATGAGACAGACGCAAACTCATAATAAGCCTTAAGGAAAAGTGGAGGGGTGTGATTCGTCCGAGCTATAAGACATAGTCACACCACTAGGTCTGAAAATACCCGCTTCGGTGGCTGCGTGGTCTAGTCTGAGTAGTTTTTTCCCCCAGATTGGTTTTCCACTCTCCTTCCACGCAAATGCGGGTACACTTCATGTGAATATAACCTTCATAATACCTAAACCATTAGCGTAATTAGTACATAAACGTATAGCCCGAACGGGTAGTAATACGCGGTGCTAAAAAAAAGTTTGACGATGACATAAAAATGTAGAGATATCTTTATCATCAATAAAATATTTATGAAGGCATTGCGGACAAATTAAAATTGAAAATATTATTTTATTTATTTCTTTAATTTTTATAAACTTTTTAAATGATTAATATTTTTTCTATATTTTAAGTGTTACATGTTTTAAAAACTTTTTACACTTTATAAACATTTTAAATAAGTTTTGACTATTTACCCCTTTAAACCATTGATGACAAATTTGTGTTTTTAATTGTAAATTATTCTATTATTTCACTATTATAACATTTTTGTTTTTAATTCCATTTATTTTCAAACATAAATAAATTTAACAGTGCTTCAGGACAGTACCAAAATGTATTCTAAAATTATAAAAAAAATTGTGCTTTTCTTAAAAATTAATGTAAGTGCTCTTGAGCGGGGATGGAAAGGAAAGGGAGTTAAGCCTACGGTTTTGCAATTTTTACAGCAAACATTTATTTAATGTAAAAATTAAATATAATAGTGCTTTTATGCTTGCATTTAGTTTTATTTTCTACACATAGTATCCTCAACAGTTTTTGAATATGTTTTATGAGCAGAACATAACAAATATTCAAAAATTGTTCAGATTACTATGTGTATAAAACGCATCTACTGAAACAATATTTTAGTCATTGTGTAAACTTTTTTGCTATAAAAACTGCAAAAATACTGTGTCTTAGCCCGCGTTTTCATTCACTCCACCTGTCAGCTGGCAGGCAGAGAATCTCAGGAGTGGAATATAGGACAAAAACGCTCTAAATAATGTGATATAGTTTTTCAATGTAAGTGTAAGGGGGGGGGGGATAGGGTTAGAGGGTGTCAAATGTAGAAGGAGAGGGGTGTCCAAACGACATTTTCACAGGACATAAAAATCTGTAGTGCTGGCCCTAGGACACAGACAAGGTATACACCATACCCACAGTGCCGGATTAAGCTAGTGTGGGGCCTGTAGCATAATGTTATAAACGGGCCCCAAATTTATAAAAATACATATAAAATTTAAAATATAAGTAATTTGCATGAAAAGTAAAGTTATTCAATACTTTAATTTGCTATTCAGCCGGTTAAACGTTAGTACAGTACATTATTCAAAGGCAGTTCTAGCCTGGCGTAGTTTTGACAAAATAATAAATATTTGCGTTTAATGTAACAAAGTAGGGAAAAAACCATTTTCCATTTTAACCAGACAAATTTTCAATTTAATTTTTTTTTCTATTGAGGTCCCTAGAAAACGTGGGGCCCTGTTAAGCACGGGGCCCATAACATATGCTACTTTTGCTACTGTGTTAATCCGGCACTGCATCCCCACAGACCTCAGGTTAAAATGGCTACGCTCCTTCAACACAAGTATCACTTAAAGCCACAAGGTTTTTTTAAAAAAAAAGCTAAATTTAAACATGATTTAACTAGAGAAAAGTAGACAAATATCCTTCTCGAGTCAATCGGCCGGCTTCCACAAAGCTAGGTTCAGGTAATGACCCAACCCCCTCTTCACATAATCCTACTATACAATGAGCTCACACAGACTGCTCATTACGATTACAGTGGTTTCTTTATGACGAACATGTTAAAAGTGAGTCTTTTAACAACTGAACATCTGGAAGTGTTTTTTTTTCACTGAGCGTTGACACTAGCGAACCCCAGTGTTGATGAATTCAACTTGTCTCAAGAAGCTCAGCGAGACTTCCGTAAGGCGGAGTATCTGGTGTACACTTGTCTGTGCCCAAGGAGAAAGTATAGCACAGAGCTAAAAATAGATGTGCAGTAAAGAACAGCATTATTTTCTCAAACATCTGTTCCTCAGTAGTGCGTGTCTTTGTTTACTACTCAAGTGCCTCTTGACATGTGAAGCATGTCCCACTTGAGTTTGACTCGCTCCGTCACATACGACGCCAAAAGAACTTGTGTTTGTCTCTAAAACAACATTGAAGAGGGCCATCATTACAGCTCAGAAAACAAACAACACTCTCATGAAACAAATATCACTATTTAAAAAACATACTACTTTTTAAACCAATGAATGTTGTTAACGGCTTAGTTTGAGGGATGTTCATGATAACGGTAGTTTAGAGGAAATGCACCCAAATTTTCGATACAAAAGGGAAATTAAAGCATCATATTGATAAAATGGTATCTATAAACCCACCCCCGGTGCACCCGGCTGAGATCCGAACCCTACACTTTTTGTTACATACATTCCAGTTTATTTAGAGACTGAAACCTTAGACCAGGCGTGTCAAACTTGTTTAATCCTAAGGGTCACACTGAGAATTGGAAAAACTTGAGGGGCTGCATTTCAAAAACCATCTAAATAAAAAGAAAAATTCTTATTTGTATAAAAAAAGTAAGGTTGTATAAAATCTTATAACCTTAATTTTTACCAGAAATATGGACTCTTTTTATTTGCAGTAACGGTATTTAGTGAAAGGCGTTTAGCTTGGTGGTAACTTCACTTTCATTAGTGATGATAGATGGATGTCAGCCGTGATCTCTTGGGTGATTGTTCCTTTTCATAAAAAAAACCCACTCTTCACATACTCGTGTGCTGCCAAACATTGCACATATTTGGTGCACAAATTTAACATTTGATTAAAATCAATCTCTGATGAGTAAAGAATTTGAATTTGGTTTGGGTGACCTGGTGGTCTAGGGGTAAGGTGTCGGACTTCTGAGCTGGCGACCGGGGTTCAATCCTCGGTCCCGGCACAGATTTATCTGATTACCAAACCCTTCCTTCACCTCTGACAAGATGTGTATTAATCACAACTTGTGAATGTGAGGAATGCCAGGCCTCCACCGTGGTTCGGATTCCACGTTAAACTGTAGGTCCTCCATTTCATCTCACAATCACCCTACCATTACATATTAGCGTAAGTGCGTATAACCCGAACGGGTAGTAAGACGCGGTGCTAATAATAATAATAATAATAATAATAATAATAATAATTTGGTTTATCAACCTCACTTGCTACATATCCCCAAATAAAGGCCAATTTGCAAATGTAATAGTACAAAATGGTGTATTTTTACAACGTTTATTAAAAGAAGAACCGGACAGCATTGTATACATGTTGTTTCATCAATGGGTCCGCGGGCATGTATGTACTAATATTGGTACATGATTTTTTTTTCTCGTAATATTTATCTAAAAGCAATCTGTTTTTTATACATCACAGTCTAGTTAGTATAAACTAGATTTTTCCATTACTAAAAAAATATAAAAGTAGACCAAATATCATATACTCTGGTCAACCTATTAGAGCTAAAACCCAAAATGCTTAGATTTTCAAAGGAAAATTGCTTCAAGTTCTCAAACACAATGTTTGGACCTTTTTTATAAGTCACAGAACCATATACTATACATAAGTAAATTTCTCAGAGTTCGTTAAAGTGTTTATGGGTTGGTTTTAACTAGTAGTATACGGTATTCCAAATGTCTGCAATTCTCGTACTTCGCGTCTTACTCCCGTTTTGGACTATCTCCATATTTATAGGCTAATAAGTTAGTATGATTAAGGAATATAATATAAGCCAAGACTTAGATATTGTCGTTATTAAATTACATAGGTATGAGTTCAAATAAATTTAATTAATAGATTGAATATTGAGGATAAATATCGTTATGATTAACACTTTTACAAGTTGTTTATACTAGATTTTTTTTTTCTGTTTTTCCTTAACACACTTTGATATTTAAAATATTTACCTTGACAACATTTATTATAGTATGAGTCAAATTGGTTAAACTAACAAACATGACATAATACACAAATAATTGACCAACTAGTTTTTAACGAAAGTGAAAATAAAAGATATAAAACAACAAGTTAAAACATAACTATTCAAAAGTTGGTGTTTGCTTGAATTGTAAAAGTTGCAGTATTCAAATTACTTACTAAAATATTCCAACCCTATTTTTTATAAAACTATCTAAGTCTTAACTGAGATTTCTGTTCCCGTTACTCCTTTAAATGTTCCAGTGTATGATGGGAATTACTGGATCCTTAGTTATTCAACATGTTTCGGTACTAGATTTTTACGTACCATAGTCATGTAACTGTAAAATCAAAATTAAAGACTTAGTAAAGAATATTGTATAATATAACAGTTAGATTGAGTGAAATATGGAACATAACATAGACAAAAGAATAATGTAACAATGTTTAAATAAATATTTGTGCATGTGTTATGAATAAGGAAGGTAAAACTTATATGTACCCACATTTCGTGAAGGAAAGTGGTACACTAGATAGGGAAATAAACTAAGTACACCCGGTACCAGGATTTGAACCCCGAAAGCCCCGTTACAATAAAACCAGACAAGACAAGATCTATGCCTTTGTTACCGTATCTAACGATGCGGGTTGGATAAAACTGAGGATAAATAAAAGAGTGGAAAGGCGATTGGTGGTTGCTTGCTGCCAAAAGCCGTCAATGTCTTCTCAACTATGAGAGCCTCTATATTCAAGCGTCCGTATCTTATGGTTAGCACTAACGACTCTGTCCTTCATATTAACTGGGACAGCAGTTTGGTCGGAGTTTTCGTTCTGAAACGTAGGAAAATGGACCATTAAGGCCGTATTATACAAAAACATGGCCATAACATTTTCTTTTCACATTTAAGCGATTCTTTCCTCTTTAGATAGAACTATGAGTCCAAATAAAAAAAAGCTCATGTTTAACAAAATAAAAATATAAATTTTATGTGTATGACCTGGACCAAATCCTCCATATTAATGGTTCATTTGTGATTATTTGGGCTTTATCTGTCAGTTTTCCAATTTAATATAACTACTTGAATGCCAGGTGTTGTCGTTTTTGACATATAATAGCTGAAATAACTTATAAAATACATTATAATTATTAGCGTATGGGTACATTTAACTAGATTCAGTAAATTTTATAGTTGCCAGATAAAGTTCAATAAATCACAAAATAAACAAACATTTGCCGAAGCCTGTCGTTGTATTTATTTTGTAGTATTTTTTTATTATTATTATTATTATTATTATTATTATTATTATTATTATTATTATTATTAGCACCGCGTCTTACTACCCGTTCGGGTTATACGCACTTACGCTAATGTGTAATGGTAGGGTGATTGTGAGGTGAAATGGAGGACCTACAGTTTAACGTGGAATCCGAACCACGGTGGAGGCCTGGCATTCCTCACATTCACAAGTTGTGATTAATACACATCTTGTCAGAGGTGAAGGAAGGGATTGGTAATCAGATAAATCTGTGCCGGGACCGAGGATTGAACCCCGGACGCCAGCTCAGAAGTCTGACATCTTACCCTAGACCACCAGGTCACCCAGTATTTTTTAACTCGCCCATTTAAAACGAAAGTTAACGACGATTGATCTAATTATTGGGGATGAGTTATTTTTAGATAAAGTGCAGCAACACTAGCGTTGAGAGGAGATAAGAAAAGTACGGTGATTATATCACATGTGGGGTTGTGGGGTTACTGGTCACATGTCACTGCTTGTAAATATATTATGAGCCTGAAGCCTTAGACTGTTTGACCACTGGTATGGTTTATCATATTTTAGTACTCTATAGCAGTGTTTCCCAACTGGTGGTTCGCGGACCGGCACCGGTCCACAGGCTCGTTCCTGCCTATCAGCAAATAAATTCCTAATTGTAGCTATAAAATCTACTTGTACTTATGTTTTAAGGACGCATATGAAAATCCCTATCACTTCTTGTTGCTGAGAATCAATTACAAAAAAATATATACTAACTTAACACTTAAGTTTAGTTTTTTTTCGTTTATCGGTCAAGCTAGTATTTATTCGTGGGAGCCTCAATTACTTGTTTCTGACATGTATTTACTTATTTATTTGGTTGTTGGTGTGCTGATGTGTGTAATAAAACTGAGCTTAAATCTATATTAATAAAATGAAGAACTTATTTGTCTGTCTCTCATGAGCATTGCGCAATATCTACTACAAGCAGAGGGTTGGAATTTTAAAATTAGTGGCTCCTGTGTGCGAACATGTGCACCTCGAAGCTGGAATTTTAAATTTTTGATTTTATTTTTTGATTTTTTTTAAACTGGTCAAGAAGAAATAAAATTAAGAGTTTTTTTATGTCTGTCTAAGCAAAGAAAAGCGTGACCCGAAGTAACCACGCAATGCATTGCCTTACAACGCCTGGTGCTTCTGCTAGTACCTAGTAAATTCGTTGGTCAGATTACTAATTTTTGTAAATAGTTTACACAGTTCACAATTACAATAATCGAGGCATACAAATTTGGCAAACATTTATAAATAAGAATAAATGTGTGAAATAATGTGTGGAATCTAAATTTGACACGAATTATTCCTACTTTGGATAAATTTGGGCTTGTCCCTAGATCCTTGAACCTTATTGGACTTTCATACATAACAAATAATAATTAATATATCTGTTCTACTAATTAGAAAAGTTTTATAACCACTGTTTTAGAGTGCTAAGCTGTTAGATCTTGAAAAATTAAACTATTCTAAGGAAATTAATAGAGCTGGGTGGATCTAAATAGAATAAACCATTCGCCTGGAGAGAGAATGAAAAGTCACTGTTCTAAAATGTAAGTATATAAATGCCAACACTAATATTTATTCTATAATTTTTTTTAGCATCGCGTCTTACTGCCCGTTCGGATTATACGCACATGTACTAACTACATTAATGTGTTAAGAATTATGAAGGTTTAATTAAGAAGAAATGCACCCGCATCTGCATGTAGAGAGTGCTAACGTCTGAAACTATGCTCATAGTGACTTTTCAAGCAACATGTATTCATTCCGCATAAAGACTAGATTTAGTCTCTACCGAGATTCAAACTAAGGTTTCTCAAAGAGAGGGTGGTCATAGTCTGGAACGCAACCCTTCAACGGCCTTGAGAATTCCTGGGTCCACAAGAATATTGAACTGAGGTGGAAGGTACTATTTACTTTCTCTCTATCTTACAGGTAGAGAAAGTATTGTGATCGTCAAAAAAATCGAACTCGAGATTTTGATGAATTTTGACGTTTCATGACTTCCTGAATCCGAAAAAGTGGTTTTTGAATTTCCGTCTGTCTGTCTGTCTGTCTGTCTGTCTGTACCTCCAACTAGAGCCTAAACTATTTTACCGATTGAGCTGAAACTTGATATCTAGGGTTTTCATAGGGTTGCCCCGAGGGGTTTTTGGAATTGGATATCTACCCCTAAAATTAAGGGTAGTTTACTGAAGGGCAAAAAGAGAAAAAGTCAATTTTCTCAAAATCGGCTCTAACGATTTTGATTAAATTTCATTTATGAACATAAATAAATATTCCAAACAAAATGGCTACTCTCAATATTTCGGCAAAATCGTTTTAAGGGCTCCGGTCTGATGCGTAAATTAACATTTTTTATAATAGCTCCGAAACTATTTGAGATATGAAATTACTTAGCATTACAAATATGTATATATATTTATAATACAAATATTATATTCGAAACATATTTTTATAAAATCAATAACTTTCAATATATACGCAATTATATATATATTTTTAACTTTTTGGGCATTAAAGCTTAAGTATTGCGACCGTAAGAAAAACTAACCTGAAATGTTGATGGATGTCGACGTCTCATGACCCCCCGAACCCTTAAAAATAGTCTTTGCAATGCCATCTGTCCCTGTGTCTATTAAAACTTAAAATTAAGGGTAGTTTACTGAATGGCAAAAAGAGAAAAAGTCGATTTTCTCAAAATCGGCTCCAACGATTTTGATTAAATTTCATTTATAAACATTAATAAATATTCCAAACAAAATGGCTACCCTCAATATTTCGGCAAAATGGCTTTAAGGGCTCCGGTCTGATGCGTAAATTAACATTTTTTTAAATAGCTCCGAAACTATTTGAGATATGAAATTACTTAGCATTACAAATATGTATATATATTTATAATACAGATATTTTATCCGAAACATATTTTTATAAAATCAATAACTTTCAATATATACGCAATTATATGAATTTTTTTTAACTTTTTGGACATTAAAGTTTAAGTATTGCGACCGTAAAAAAAACAAACTAACCTGAAATGTTGATGGATGTCGACGTCTCATGACCCCCGGAACCCTAAAAAATAGTCTTTGCAATGCCGTCTCTCTGTGTGTCTATAAAAACTTAAAATTAAGGATAGTTTACTGAAGGACGAAAAGAGAAAAATTTGGTTTTCTCAAAATCTGCTTAAACGATTTTGATTAAAATTCGTATCTAGGCGTTGATTAAGATTATAAATAAACTGGCTATTTTCATTTTCCTATGAAAATGATTTTTAGGGTACATTACAGAAGCGTTAATTTCCGTATCTCCACAACTATTGGAGAAACTAAACAACTTATCATTGCAAAATTGTAGGACTATTAGAAAAAAAAACATTTATTTGACATATTTTTATAAAAACAGCAGTTTCTGAGATATTTGCAAATATATTAATACAATTTTGTGAGCTTTAGTTGTAAACATATACTACTTAAGTCTTAACGCAATAATACTCCAATGCCATAGAGTAATTAAATATAAGTAAGTATCTAAAAAAAAGTATGTTATTTTTCCTTAAATCTCTTAGGAGAAATGTTTGCATAGCAATGATCTATCTCCATTTTAGACTCAATAGTCAATATTTACATTTTTTATTGGTCAAAATGTATAAATGAATAATTAAATATCAATGCGATGACTTGAAGATCTGCAACACCTTTTAAAATGTTAAAATTTTAACCAGAAATCGAAATTTTAATACGAAGTGTTGACCCTTGTGGAAGACATTAAACTGTTTGAAATGATCTTAGGTGGACAAAGATGCGCCTCTTTTCTCATTGATTCTATATCATTGTATATTATTTTATGCGTGTTCTTATGTGGAGTGGTGATGATACAATGTACATTATTCCGTTCAGAAATCTTACGAGTTTATAGAAAGAGAGAGAAAGTCTGTGCTGTGTGCCGTACCATTTATTTTAGTAACACAATTATCTACCTAAGAGTTATTTGAAAAATATAAATAAAGTCATGACAGGGAAAACACATCTTACGTTCATGACGGGGTTTGAAGTAGAATAGAAAATGTTCTCCATCGTCAAGAAAATTAGTTTTACCCCATTACACTGTTTTTGCTAATGAATGACAAGGAAGCCCATTATTTGTGCTAGCCAGTTACTGCACTTCCTGTTCTTGAGGAGGAATGTACCTAGCCCAACATTTAACTTAATTAAGATGGGCCAACCCGCACAAGGTATTAAGTACTCTCTTTGCAAATAGAATTTAGAAGATTTAATATTTTACAGATACGCCGTATAAAAACTTATAGCTGACGACACACATCGGGGGACGCGTGGACTAAGAGTCAATGAAGTCGTTTTGCCGATCGACAAGCTAGAAAAAATGCTAATTATATTTCACCAACTAATGCTCATTTGCTTATCAAAATTATTGGTGCTGAAAATCTCAACAGCGAGCACGCGGACGCAGGGATTAATCCAAGCGGGTGAATCAGAGGTCGGGGTTGGAATTCTGGCTGGGTTTACTGAGTTGGATTTAACTTAATGTTCTTCAACCCTTCACGCAAATGAGGATAAATTTCCCCTGAATTCCACCATCTCATTCAAACCTCATCGACCTCAGGGGTGTTGGGGTTAAGTTCTCGCCTCAGGACACAATGTTCATGGGTCCAAACCCAGCCAAGGTAGACGGATTTTTCTTGCGCGATAAAAACTCATAGCACACATTCCTTCGGAGGGCAAGTAAAGCCATCATTTTCGTGTCTATTGTGGCATTCTGGTGAAATTGGTATGCCCTACCGTGTTCGCTCGTAGAAACTCAGTATGGAACCCAAATGGGAACTACCATATTTTCCGAATTTCCCAAGGCATGGGATTTCTCCACCAGATGTTGCAGGCAGCAATAACAGCCAAGGAGCTAAGTGCATGCCCAACGCTGGATGGATAGAAATCACATCAAACCAACCTCCGGGTTGTTGACTTAAGTTGAAGTTTCAAACCTCATAAGTGTAAATATACTAGCTGAAAATAAAAATTGCTTGGAATTTAACTAGTGTCCTCAACAGAAATAATTAAATACCTCGACTGGCTGGTTATACCCCGCATGTATGGAATGCGTAGCAGGTTTCCAATTCACTGAAACGTGTGGCTCGACCAGTCTACATCCTCCGTAACTCCATAACCTTAATGTTACTATAGTCCTAGCTATATCTCTACATCGTACACACTTTGAATCCTTAATCACATGAAATGGAGTCAAATAATGGTAAAGTATAATACTTTGTCAAATCGATCTATTTGAACCAAAACCATTTCAGAAAATCTAGTAGTAAGAATCAAAATTTTCATATTTTTTTAAAGTTAAAATAACAATAGATTTTGCAGCTGTTACATGGTAGAGCAATGACGTTTAGAGATCCCACATTATCTAATAAGATGTTTGCTATTTTATAATATTGTTTGCAACAAAATGCAAAGGAAAATTATCAGCAGGCTTAAGACCAATTCATCATCAACTGCTTCCGGTTCAGTTAAGTAAAATAACTCCATCTTTATATATTCTTCCACCTCTCTTCCTTCTTTAATCTCTTCCATTCTTATCCTCTCACTTGAACACTTTCTGTTATTTGCTCTTCCCATCTTTTTCTTGGCCTCCCTTGAGGTATTTTTCCTAGATACTTCATTTCCAACATCTTCTTCTCCATCCTCTCTTTTTCCATTCTCATTACGACAGGCTTAGTAAGCCGGTGGCTGAAACAAACTCATACTCGAAAAAACATAGTAAAATGCCGTATTTGGTCAAAAAGAAAAGTTTAAATTTTGAAGTTAACTTAAAAAAATCGACAACGCCTTACGCGAAAATTTGTACTTCCTAAAGTGAAGAAAAAGGTTAGAAACCTAGATTTAGCCTTACTCTCTCAATAAAGTCGTGTTTTGATAGGGTCACAACAGAAAATGTTAAGATAGTGTAGGATTGTTTTATAGAGTTTTGTGTAAACTATCACAAGTTTTTAAACACCTAAAACTTAAAATTTAAACTTATTTAACTATTCAGAATTCTCGCAGACATTTTGGTGAAAGCAATATTGAAAAATAACAAAACCATTTAATAAATAATTCGAGATTTCTAAACGTCTGCAACGCCTCTAAGTGCTCTCCTATATTGCACCTTTAAAGTTTAGAGCCTAATGTTCTGAAAATAATAGGGCTATACGTTTAGAAAATGGGGACGGGCCCCCTAACTGTTCATTACTGATACTTTTATTTCGATAAGCGCCTCTATGTTCCTTCATTTGTCCACCTCTTATTGGTTATCCGTATTCCGTAACAGTCCGTAAATATAGTAGGCTTACTTGGAAAGTCAAAGTTGACACAACTTCTACGTACTATTACGAAGTAGCGATTCGCGGTTAGGGTCTTTGTGTACACATTAATCTGCTATTCCAGAGTTGATCTGTTTCGAAGTAGTCTACAGAGCTACAGTTCAGGATTCTGTGGACACATTAATTTTTACTTACGGTTCGATATGCTATATATATTTGCAGATTGGAATTTTGTACACATTTCAATTTTTTATTCTGGGACCACGAACTAAGAACCATATGGATACGAAATGTGTAGACGAGTCTTTGTATACACATCTAACAAAATAAAGAACGTAAAAGAAAGGTAGAAACATGTTTACAAAAGAAAAAGACACGGCGCTCGAGGGAAAGACATGTGGGACAGATGGCACCCATGGAATGTCAAGGCCCTCACTAATCTATTTATTATACGTCCACGTGAACCATCTCGTAAAGCTTAAACTATGCCACATACTTATCATACTAACTGGCCCTTTGGAGCGTGGCGGCATTATTATAACACGTTCACTATTTACATATCTAGCAAAGATGCAGTGACAGTGAATTAGGTGGCGTCTTGTGCCTTTGTTTTTAATGTTACGCGTGATGTTTTCACAGCCTCTCACTATCCTTTCGGGTTATTCTCTCTCTCTCACACACACATATGTATAGATATAGGTATATATATATATATATATTACGTTTTAATTTAATTTAATTTTAGCACCGCGTCTTACTACCCGTCCGGGTTATACGCTTAAGTACTAATTACACTAGTGGATTAGGAATTGGGAAGGTTGAATTTAGAGGAAGTGAACCCGCATTTGCGTGGAGGGAGAGTGGAAAACCATTTAGGAAAAACCGCCCCCAGTTCGCCCGACCGAGATTAGAACCTCGATCTCCCCGTCCTCGGTGGTCTGGCTCAACACGACTGGCGCGTTAGCCAACTACGCCACCGAGGCGGGTTACATTACGTTAATGTTGTAGGAATTAGGAAGGTATAATTTAGATGAAATCCACCCACATTTGCGTTGGGGGTAGGGGGGAGGGTCGGGAGTGGGAAACTATTTAGGAAAATCTACCCACAGTGCACCCGATCGTAATTCAAACCCCGATCTCCCCGTCAACATCAATCTAATATACTGTGTGAATAACACCTATACCCGTCTTTTATTTTAATAACTACTAGTAGTAGTATTTAGCTTATAGTTTCTGAACCAACCTGTCAGAAAATGACTTACAAGCTAACTTGATTCTAAGACAGGCACAACTCTCTAAGATTCCACTAATGATAAGCCTTTCGGTCTTGTCGGGAGTCGAGAATGTGTATCTTGGTTTTATTAAAAAGTGCAACCAATTTACCCAAGGTGTATAACGTGTTAAATAATATCCTTTATAGCAAGGAAAGTATAATGAGTTTTCACGTTAAAAAAATTGTTCTAAGTAAAAAGCTGAATTTTAAATGAGGCTAACCACATGACACATATATTTTTGACTTGAAACTTCCCGTTCGGAAAGAATTTTGTTTAATGTCTCCTAAACTAGCTTAACCGTAAATTCAACCCTAATGTTCGCTGAACGTTTCTTAATCCATTCGACTGGTTTCGGTGGCAGCATATTATAAGGCGTCACTCTTGCAATAGTCTAGATTTCTGAAGATGAGGTTGACGGGGTTTGAATCTCGTTCGGGTGTACTGAGTGTGCTGTTTCCTAAATTATTTACTAGTCTTTCTTCACTCGAATTCAGGTACATTTCCTTTAAAATTCTACCTTCCTCGTCCTGACAGCACCAGCATTGTTATTATGTATGTTTATAGCCAGAACGGGTAGTGAAATGCATAGAAATATAAGGTCAATTTTATTTTTTCATTTTCATATTGCAACATTTAGGTTAACTTTTATTTATTTATTTTTATCAAAGCCTTTTGTGGTTATATACCACCTGCCGAGGAATGATTGAATTTACATATTATAGTTTGTATTAAAATATCTTCGCTTCTTTTTTCTTATGGACAAGATTGCTCGACACGAAATTCCTGAAGCAATGTTTGCCCTGAACAAGTCATTAACCTTTGACTGTGGAGTTGGAATGAGGTATCCTGGTTCTCGCTCTGGGATGTTTCAGTATCGCTCGTTTGATTATGCCGATAACTCAATTCTTGAGTCCACCTGTGGTGACACTATCAAAACTGGTCACTTCAACTCTAGTGATTGCCACGAGGTTTTCCGCTCAATACTGAGGAGAGACGCGAGAGTTTCTTGCACAAATAGGAACAGATGAAAAGGTTATGTGCACAAAAAGGGATCGATTCAAAGGTTTTATGCACAAATAGGGATCAATTCAAAGGTTTTATGCACATATATATCGATGCAAAGGTTTTGTGCACAAATAGGGATCGATTCAAAGGTTTTATGCACATATATAGATCGATGAAAAGGTTATATGCACAAATATAGATCGATTCAAAGGTTTTATGCACATATATAGATCGATGCAAAGGTTTTGTGCACAAATAGGGATCGATTAAAGGTTTTATGCGCATATATAGATCGATGCAAAGGTTTTGTGAACATATAGGCATCGATTCAAAGGTTTTATGCACATATTTAGATCGATGCAAAGGCTTAGTGCACAAATATGGATCGATTAAAAGGTTTTATGCACATATATAGATCGATGCAAAGGTTTTGTGCACAAATAGGGATCGATTAAATGTTTTATGCACATATATAGATCGATGCAAAGGTTTTGTGCACAAATAGGGATCGATTAAAGGTTTTATGCACATATATAGATCGATGCAAAGGTTTTGTGAACATATAGGCATCGATTCAAAGGTTTTATACACATATTTAGATCGATGCAAAGGCTTAGTGCACAAATATGGATCGATGAAAAGGTTATATGCACATATATAGATCGATGCAAAGGTTTTGTGCATATATAGGGATCGATTCAAAGGTTTTATGCACATATTTAGATCGATGCAAAGGTTTTGTGTACAAATAGAGATCGATTAAAAGGTTTTGTACACAAATAGGGATCGGTGCAAAGGTTTTGTGCACATATATGGATCAATGCGAGGGTTTCATGTACAACTAGGGATCGGTGATAAGGTTTCTTGCACAAATATGGCTCGATGTGATGGTTTCATGCACAAATAGGGATCAAAGCTATGGTTTCGTGAACAAATAGGGATAGGTGATAAGTTTTATTGCACAAATATGGCTCAATGTAATGGTTTAATGCACATATAGGGATCAATGCAAAAATTTTGTACATGAATATGGATCGAAGTAGAGTTTCGTGTACAAATAGGGATCAATGCAACATTTTTATGCACAAATATGGATTAAAACGACGATTTCATGCACAAACAGGGATCAATGAGAGAATTTCTTGCACGAATAATGAATGAAGCATGGGTTTTATGCACAAATATGAATCAACGAAAGGGTTTCGTCCACAAATAGGAATTCATGCGAGAGATTTCCACACAATAGTGTTGTCCACCCCTCAAGTAGGGATCAAAGTGTCACCAGCGTTGGGACAGAGATGAACATTTCATATCATCTAATCACAGAGGAAGATGGTGTATTCTTAAAGGCTTTGTTTATACTAATTAGAGTTGGGGTCAAATCACATATTTCTTGAATCCAACTAATAAATTTTATTTCGAATCTCGATTCCTTATTCGAATCCTCAAATCTTAAAAAAAATATAATATATAAGTTAGTTTTAATTAAAGTGCAAATACCTCAAATTTAAATTTAAAAAGTTGTTTAAGGCATTCGAGATACTTTTTGAGATATTTACGAATCTGGAATCTCTCGATTATGATAGTATTTGAGAGATTTGAGGATTAGAGCGTCCCATCTTTAGTTATAATATTGACGTACAAAGATATCTAGTCTACAGAAGGCAAAGAACCTAGACTTTGGTGACATTCTTCCGTTAAGGAGTAGATGCAGGGGACGCAATAAAAGGTTAGTGTTTTTGCAGTTTTTCTATCAAAACTTTTTTTGGTCAACATAAATTAAATTCTGCCCCAGGAGAAACATAAAGCTTAATTTTCTTCACATGGTGAACTCAACATTTCTTGAATATCTGTCAAGGATGTCCCGGAATTTAATGGCAACTTTTTTCCTTCATTTAAAAAGTTTGTCATTTAACGCCGCAATGCACGTGACATATATTCAAGGACAATTGATATCACCATCTGAATAAAATTAAACTGTGTTTCTACTAGAGAAATATTTTATTTATTTTGGCTAAACAAAAACGGCAAAAACACTGATCTTTTCTCTCGTTCCCTACATCCTAACCTTAAATCACCAAGCGGTGAAGTCGATGCGTGACTTTGAAAATATGGCTTTAACTGCCGTTAATGATTTATTGCAACTCATTGGATAAAGTTTCTAGTGTTAAAGGCCTTAGGATAAATTAAATTGAAGCGAAAAACATTAAAACTTGGGATGAATCTAGTTTATTCTATTTCATTTAATTTTTCTGGAGGAAAAAAAATAAAAGAGGATTTTTTTTCAATTTCCCATCTCTATTCTCTGATTTGCTGTAGATCAGTTAAAGCTTTAATATTTTAATCAAAGTATTTAGTAACACAAACCTTTCCCCTTTGATTGAATGATTTGAAATTTTTATGGAAAAGTTTTTTCATCGGTTCATACTAAGAAAATATTAATTTTGCAAAGAAGACGGCTTAGGTCACGTATTCGAGTTTCTTTGTTATTATTTTTAGTTTGGACGATAGACATGTTATTTTTTTCAACAAAGCCACCCTTTTGTGAGCTGTGTCATCTCTTATGGATCAAGCTACGTCAATGTGATGTTTATTCTGCTCTTTTTTTTCATCTCATGTTTTATTTAAACATCAAAGATAGGAAAATAAGTTTCGAGTTATTATATTATATATACGTACAAATAACATTGCTCCAAGCATACTGATTAAAAATAATAATCATATAAACAATTTTCTGTTACCTATAGTATAGTAGTTCAGTATGAAAGAAAACGCTCGACTTTCCTTATATTTATCCTAAGGGGTAGTGCTGAGGAACATATAATTTATAGGAAATGAATCTACATTTGCGTGTTGGAAAAGTGGAAAACTACTCCAAGCAAACCCGACCAGGATTTGAACCACGACATCCTCACAACTGGTAATCCAGCCTATTATGGACGCCTTTTACCTTTAACGACCACAG
This sequence comes from Timema podura, assembly GCA_033556935.1. NCBI lineage: Eukaryota > Metazoa > Arthropoda > Insecta > Phasmatodea > Timematidae > Timema > Timema podura. Next base: position 42,811,402 of record JAVRXN010000002.1, read on the forward strand.
GCGCGATACTAGTTTTTAACACGAGGTTTAGGCGGATCTTAACGTATTGTTATGTGCCCTAGAAGTAAAAAAAAAAAAAAAAAAGAATTTTGTAAAAAACGCCTTGAGTACACCTGACCAAGATTCAAACCTCGAGCTCACCGTCATCGGTGGTCTACTCTACTGAGAGAGTAGCGCCTTAGACTATGCAGTCACTGAAGCGGGGTTTCAGTATTTTTAACGTCCATTGTAGCTCTTAGGGTGAAACGAGCTAGACACGTTTGGGCTGGGGAACACACTTGTACCAATAGTCACAAGGTGTAAGGAGTTGGCTTCGCAATATATACTGTATATACATTAACAAAAACCTAGACTTGATGATAAAGGAAAGACTTCTAGCATTCAAGGATTCGATCATACCCGCAGGGTGTGTTTTAAACACATCGTATGACAAGACGGGACAGAAGACACCCTGGCCGGAAGTGGTAGACAGCGCCCCACAGATGTCGGGAGACACGGTGCAGACATGAACAAGATAGCTCTCTCTTTCATATCACATGTTACTTAGCTTAATAGCATACGTAAAATAATGACCTCTGGTTTGCCGGGGTGATGCCGAAGTCGGGGCTCGAATCCCGGCCGGGAATATTGAGATTACTTTTACTACATGATTTTATACTCTTTCTTAAGTGGAAGGACTACCTTGTAAAACTTGAGAAGCGCTATCAGCGCAACTCCTAAGAAACGTCCATATATTGAACTATTTGGACTGTTTAGCCGACACCGAACTTGAGTTGCGGTGTTGTCATATCTGTCAAATTTGGTCTAAAAGAGTGAGAGGGAGCGAGCTAATCTGTTGTTTACATGGGTCAAGTTTCTTGCAAGGGAAAGGCTAGAGTGCGGCTTTTATCAAAGACCACACTATGCAGAAATCTGCTGCTTTATTTTTAGGTTGAACTAATATAATCAGTTGTATGGTTTTCTTAATATTTCTTACCTAGAGGAAGAAAACATTTTTCATTTGACTTTCTCGTATAAGACTGGTTTGCTGGTGACGAGTTTGGGGTTCAAATCCCAGTAGTGTATACTGAGGGTGTTTTTTTTTAAAACGGTTTCAAACACGCTACTATTATTTATTTATATCACCACGTCTTACTATCCGTTCGGGCTGTACACTTATGTACTAATTACTCTAATGTGTTAGGCATCAGGAAGGTTAAATTAAGAGGAGGTGCATCCATATTTTCGTGGAGTGAGAGCAGAAAACTATTTAGGAAAAACCACCTGTGAGCATTCGACCGGAATCGAACCATGATCTCCCCGTCTTCAACATGTCAGTTGAACACGGTGAGTAGCACATACTATTGGACTTGATTTCTGGTGGTGGCATGGCGCTTAAGCATTTAAAAATAATAATAGATTGTTATAGAATATATTTGAAGTTTGATACAAACCATCTTTCAGCTTCAAACTCAAGTATATCAGAGGGAACCAAACAAACTGGAAGAAGACACATTTTGATGGGGAGAGGGGTGGAGAAGAAATTGGTGGTAATACCCCGCCCTATCAAACCTCCCCCCTTCCCAGTTCACCCTCAATGAGTAACATTGGATATACAACTATCGACAGACACATCGTAGAATGTAGATAATTTCCTCAGCATCTGACTTAACCCAAGCTATGAGGGGTGAGGACAGTGTCTGATAATAATAATAATAATAATAATAATAATAATAATAATAATAATAATAATAATAATAATAATAATAATAATAATAATAATAATAATAATAATAATAATGGTGATAGAGATATCTTATCAATTAACATAAAAAGTGTTTATTTTTTTATATCTTTTTTCATGGACGCAGAAAATTGGGGGTCAGAGATGTACCCTTCTTTAAAAGTGTTAGAACCCTTAAAAGGCAGGGGGGCCACACACATATGTATAAAACATAAATAAGAAATTATGTTTTTTTTATTATTTACTTTAGTTTCTTATATTACACCATCCAGATACTACTAATAATAATTATTTTAATATAAACTTAAAGATGCACTAAAATCTCCTATTGTAAAACTAGCTTGACCTACATTAGCTTGTAACAAGTACAAAGACATAACTATGCAGTAATTGACCCACAGTGGGTGACCCCAAGGAAAAAAATACACCACCGTCCCCAAATCTTATGAATAATTGTAGATCATAAAAAAAAATATTTAGACATTTATTATTGGAATTATTTTATAATACGTAATAATATAGAGTAGGTAGGTTAAATTTAGAGGAAGTGTACCCACATTTGCGTGGAGAGATAAGAGTGTAAACCCATTGAGGAAAAACCACTCTAAGTGCATTACCCTACAGCCATAATATTTGATAAAATTGTTGCTGAAAAGTTTCAATATAATGTAAAAAACTTAATCTGAATTGAATAAAACAATATTAATAAATATTATAAACAAATTAACAATATTAACACTTATAGAGGCTAAACAAACATTGATCTCTGTGAAATTGTCTACACTTTCCTCCAAGGACAAGCTACGGGTAGTAGCTCAACAGTCAACATATCTAATCCCTGCAGCCTTTATTGATTCATGTGCTTCTTAAATAATTTTTAGTAAAGTTTTGAAAATGACCTGACAGCTGTTTCTATTGATTTTACAGGAAAATATGTACATACATTTTTGTACAGCATAAATTATGCGCGATAAATGACTATTGAGTAATTTTTGATTGAATAATGAGATCTTTACGAAACAATGATAGGCCTGAAAGACAACGCTTTCATATATTACCAAATTAATTTTGGGTGGGTGGACCTGCGTGATGGGCCCTATTTTGAGCGTGGGCCTGTGGCATTCTGCCACCCCCCTATAATTACACCAATGAACTTGTAGCTATCAAGAATTTCAAACTCTATTAACCTATTTTTTATTAATTATATTCGATAATCAAATATAGCTTTATACGTTTATACATATTTTAACATGTATAACACTCGCTTTGATGGCCTCATGGTCTAACGCGCTACTCTTACAGTAGACTAGACTGCCAATGATGGGGAGATCAAGGTTCTAATCTCGGTCGGGTGTACTAAAGTTAGTTTCTCCAAACTGGTTTTCCACGCTCCCTCCACGCAAATGCGGGTACAATTTCTATGATTATAGACTTCCTGATCCATAAAACCACTAAACAATTTTTGAAAAAAAATCTATTCACAAATTCTCTGTTTATTTGACAAAAATTTTAATCCAACCATTTACTTCAGGAACTGAAAGGAAATATTTTGACCAGATTAAATAATATTATATACAAATATATTTATATATAATATAATGTAAATCAAAATATAATATAATATTATATTATAATATATATAAAAATATAATATTATATTATTAAATAAATATTATATATCTATATATATATTCAAATTTGAAGATAGCATATAGAACAATTTTCTGCAAAAAGAAAGATTTTATTTTTAAAAATGTATAATTTTTATAGAATAAATATTACACTTATTGCCTGTACTTCAAGAATTATAAACACTAACTCTAAAAATAAGTATTTGAAATTACAATAAAACATAAAGAAATATACTGCAAGAAAAGGTTTTTCGCCCAATTGTATAGAAAATATCCATCCATCGATTTTGACCAAATTTGATAGGCTTAAACACAAGTTTTACATTGAAGCATGATCATTTTATAATCTATTTCTCCCTTATCAATCACTTTTGTGTCAGGGACGTTCATAAAATATATACACATCACTAGCTATTTTATAATTTTAGCTACACACATTATATAATAATAATAATAATACATCCATTCTACAACTTTATACATTCAAAGTCCTTCATCAAAACTTCTGCAATGAACACAACGTTTTTAATTTTATTAGGGACCTGTGCTACAAATTTTGGTTGAATTCCGACCGCGTGAATTGAGGTGTTTTTCCTCGTGATTGCTCATTTACTCCACGCAAATGTGGGAACACTTTCTCTTAATTACCGTATTTATTATCTACCCTACTTTATTATTGTAAATTTACGGATAACATCAAAGAATATTAAGAAGTGAAGCATTTCTAATATCACAAGAACAAAAAAAAAGACATGGAAATAATCTTTACACTGCACACTCATATATGTTGAGTAACATCCTCCTCTTAGCATTTGTGTTCCCCCCTACCCTTCCTCTCTAAATTTTATGTTATTTCCAAATCTTTGACTATGGCACGCTAGGAGTGCGAGAAAGTAAAAATTATATTTGTGATGAAACTATTTTGTAAAATAATAATTGTCAAAATTAAATATGTATCGGTGTTAATATTATTAATTTTAAAAGCGCGGTGGTCAAGGCATGTTCAATAGTCCCCCCACCCCGTTTCATTATCCACCTTTACAATTGATAGCAAAATAGTTTCAAGACATTTATCTATTGTGACAAGTGTATTTCTTGTTCAAATTGCCAATAGTCCAAAATGATTTAGTTAGCCCCGTATTATCGATACCAAATTATTGACTCTGTTTACAGATCAGATTACCAAAGGTAGGGCCAAAGTGTTTGATTGGTACACCAAAGTGAACCGAGCCCGTGTGGGTTTTACGCCGATGTAATAATTAAGCTAATGTGTCAGATAAGGGTAAGGTTGCTTTTAGATGACTTACACTCACATTTGCGTGGAGGGTGAGTGGAAAACATTTTAGGAATAATAACCTCATAGCACCAAACTGGGATCGAACACCAATCCCCGTCCTCAGCAGTCCAGTTTTTTGCAAAAGTAGTGCCTTAAATCATGAGGTCACCAAAACGGGTCATGTAATTATATTAATTAGGTATTCTACGCACGAAATTAATTAATGGATGGATTTTAAACTACAGTATTAAAATTGCATTTTTCATGCAGAAATGATAATAAATTCATGACACTTTTTTTTATCCAATTCACAAGAGTATAACATTTATTTTTCTTTCGTCTGGTTGAGAGATAAAGTAGTTTTTTATTTTATTTTCTTCGATCTCTTTTTACAGAAACGGCTTCCATTGCAAAACACGTGGTATTCACACAACTGATTTAATAAATGAACGCAGTCGAGTTGATATTTTTCCTGAGAACATCTGCTCGTCACCGTGCAACGCTTGGCATCACTGCCATGAGTTTTCTCGAGAGGTTCATTTTGTTCAACCTTACACCGCTAGGTCACAGGCTACTGCACCACAACACTTTTTTGAATTAAAATAAAACTGTACCACTTTATTTTAGTTTAGAACAATATGTATGCTGAAAAATGAAATGATAATTATTCTCAATCATATTTACTCGGTTTATACTTTGTCTGCAGATTTTTAAAAAACAACACTAAACCAAGAAAATACGATCATGCAAAAATTATTTAAACAAAGCTGCTTACAAATATTTAACTTTTAACTGGCGTTAAAATATACTAAATGATAGAGAAATGTGTTTATTGTAATAAAATGAAAACCGTTTTAGCCTAAGTCTTCCCACATTTCAATGACAAGCCCAGTTTGTTTCATGCAGTGATCTTTAAATTATTTTTTAAAACTTAAATTTGAATTGGCTGGGTAGATAGGAATAAACTATAAACCATGTAAATGAATTGATCTTTACAGTAGTAAAAATCTGATTAAAATATGTATAATAGTTTTCTTAGTAATCATGTACAGAGAAATCGTCTTAGAAACCGGCCGCGCTCATCTCTCATGGTGATCCATCCCCTTAAGGTGCGGCCGAAGGGAGCACCAGTAATTTTACAGTGTTTATAGCATTAAATTTTGTTGGCCAAAATAAATAAAATATCTCTCCAGTAGCAACATAGATTTTAGTTTTCTGCACATGCTAATATCAACAGATCTTGAATATCTGTCAAGGGTGTTCTGGAATTTTGTCAAAACTTTTTAAATAAATAGAAAAAGTTTTGACAAAATTCCAAGACACCCTTGACAGATATTCAAGATCTGTTGATATTAGTATGTGCAGAAAACTATACTCTATGTTGCTACTGGAGAGATATTTGATTTATTTTGGCCAAAAAAATGTCAATTCTCTAAAAACTGTAAAAATACTGGTTCTCCCTTCAGCCGCACCGCTAATGCGGTTAGTTATTTTGAAAATATTACCTTTCTTATTCCTTACCTATAGTAGAAAATATTCAGATAACCCGTATATGTAAAAAATACCTTAAACATAAATGTAGAATTTAAAAAAAACACTTTTCATTGTGGAAATTAATTTAGTAAAATTTTATATTTTTTCAATCGTACTGTTTGGGATGGTCATGGAATTTAACTCTTGAGGCCAATGTTCGATTACCGACCAACTGCAATGAGGAAGGGCTTTTATATCCTTAATACTAATGAAAGCCACCTAATTTCTTTAAAATTCGCAAATCTCACCTTGCTATCTCGGAGTAGGTAATTAGTTGAAGTTCACTTAACATATTTTGACATAATTTGGTCACAATTTCTTTAAAAAGTCAGTGATTTTAATCTGTTTTCCTGATTTAAGTCTCTCAGTTATAGTGTATGATTCTAATTGATTTATTGACTGTAAAATTGAATCAATTACATTGTTGCGACTTTAAAAAAACCCTGATTTCTTGGATATGGTCCATGGCTTCTGCCACACTCGGGATAGGCCTGAACTACTGAAGAATTGTCCTCTTCATCACCAGATGTAATTGAGTAATTGTTTCTGCCTGATCATCTGTTTGAACTATTTATGCCAATTTTACCCATAATTTTTACTTTCTCTCTATCTTACAGGTAGAGAAAGTATGATGATCGTCAAAAAAATCGAAGTCAAGATTTTGATGAATCTTGACGTTTCATGACTCCCTGAATCCGAAAAAGTGGTTTTTGAATTTCCGTCTGTCTGTCTGTCTGTACATCCAACTAGAGCCTAAACTATCTTACCGATTGAGCTGAAACTTGATATCTAGGGTTTTCATAGGGTTGCCCCGAGGGGTTTTTGGAATTGGATATCTACCCCTAAAATTAAGGGTAGTTTACTGAAGGGAAAAAAGAGAAGAAGTCGATTTTCTCAAAATCGGCTCTAACGATTTTGATTAAATTTTATTTATGAACATTAATAAATATTCCAAACAAAATGGCTACTCTCAATATTTCGGCAAAATGGCTTTAAGGGCTCCGGTCTGATGCGTAAATTAACATTTTTTATAATAGCTCCGAAACTAATTGAGATATGAAATTACTTAGCATTACAAATATGTATATGTATTTATAATACAAATATTTTATCCCAAACATATTTTTATAAAATCAATAACTTTCAATCTATACTCAATTATATGAATTTTTTTAAACTTTTTGGACATTAAAGTTTAAGTATTGCGACCGTAAAAAAAAATAACCTGAAATGTTGATGGATGTCGACGTCTCATGACCCCCCCAGAACCCTAAAAAATAGTCTTTGCAATGCCGTCTGTCTGTGTGTCTATAAAAACTTAAAATCAAGGGTAATCTACTGAAGGGCGAAAAGAGAAAAATTTTGTTTTCTCAAAATCTGCTGAAACGATTTTGATTAAAATTCGTATCTAGGCGTTGATTAAGATTATAAATAAACTGGCTATTTTCATTTTCCTATGAAAATGATTTTTAGGGTACTTTACAGAAGCGTTAATTTCCGTATCTCCACAACTATTTGAGAAACTAAACAACTTATCATTGCAAAATTGTAGGACTATTAGAAATAAAAAACTTTTATTTGACATATATTTTTATAAAAGCAAAAGTTTTTGAGATATTTGCAAATATATTAATACAATTTTGTGAGTTTTAGTTGTAAAGATATACTACTTAAGTCTTAACGCAATAATTATCCAATGCCATAAAGTAATTAAATATAAGTATCTAAAAAAAGTATGTTATTTTTCCTTAAAGCTCTTAGGAGAAATGTTTGCATAGTAATGATCTATCTCTATTTTAGACTCAATAGTCAATATTTACATTTTTTATTGGTCAAAATGTATAAATGAATAATTAAATATCAATGCGATGACTTGAAGATCTGCAACACCTTATAAAATGTTAAAATTTTAACCAAATATCGAAATTTTATTACGAAGTGTTGACCCTTGTGGAAGACATTAAACTGTTTGAAATGCTCTTAGGTGGACAAAGATGCGCCTCTTTTCTCATTGATTCTATATCATTGTATATTATTTTATGCGTGTTCTTATGTGGAGTGGTGATGATACAATGTACATTATTCCGTTCAGAAATCTTACGAGTTTATAGAAAGAGAGAGAAAGTCTGTGTGGTGCGCCGTACCATTTATTAGTTTTAAGTTAATTAGTAAACGTCACCAGCATAACAAAAATAAAGGTTTAAATGTAATCAATGTACCAAATATAATAATTAAGTAATAAAATTAATATTATTAACGAACAAAATAATATTAATTTTACTACTTGAAGTACTATTTGTGTTCATTGACTACATTTGAAGCTTTATTTCTGCTATGCTGTGGCGTTCAGTAACTACCTAAAAGCGATAAATAAAATAGGCATGATAATTTTAAAAAAAATGCTCAGACAGAAACACATGTCGGATAAATTGAAAAATGTATTCGATTATAATCGAGATATGGCTCATTTCCGTAACTATAATCATTTACCTTCGTCTTTCATATACAGGGTGTTCCCGGGTTAAACGGCTAAACTTTGGGAAGTGGTAGTGGATTAAAAAACTAACTGAAAATGTGTTTTGTAGATTTGATCGTTTAGGCTTCCTCTTCGCGCAAACAGCAAAAAACTGAATCAAAACAAGTTTTTATGTAGAAGTCCTCGGCAATGGGCTAATATTTATTTTCCTGGAAAATGGATTGGACATGCTGGTCGGCGCCTTTGCCTTCACATACAGTACATCTTATGTAACATTATTATTATCATCTTGGGGGGGTGGGGGTTCAAACAAAAAGTGTATGATATACAGTACCTGTTAATGACCTTCAATCATTATAACAAAGGATAAGGCAAGCGTGCGAAGAAACAACAGTCGCACAGTGTCAGTCAGCCACTCATTCTGTCATTGATAGGTGCAATGGTTGTCTCCGGGCAGGAGGCCATCAATTTTAATAAAATAAATAAAATATTTTATTTAATACCTACCTATTTTTTATTAAGTTTTTATTACTGTTTGCGTGAAAAGGAAGCGAAAACGAGCAAATCTCCAAAAATACCTTTTGATTTAGTTTTTTTGATCGACTACCACTTCCGAAGTTTAGCAGTATACTTGTGTATAGCCTTGCTTTCTCCTACCTATAAACATATGTGTTAAAAGTGCATACTCATACGACACCAATTGATGTCATATGAAACATTTAGTTAATTATTTGTTGCTATATTATTTCTAGTAATTCACGTAGAACGTTATAGAGATCTACAGCAGTGGTTGGTTTACCAGCTCTGAGGCGTTAATTACGCAATAGACTTCATCACCGGTGATGATAAGATAGAAAATTTAAAGTCGGTCTGGTGTACTGGGGATGGTTTTAACATTTGCCATTTATTTCTGAAATTTATCATACACACCCCACGCTAGTGTGGGTGCACTTTCTATATACGGCTTCTTAGACCTTGCTTCATTAACAAATCAGTTAAATAACATAAGTGTTGAAACGTTTGAAATAGTTAAAAAAAAAAGAGTTACTAATAAGTAATTATTATACTGTGTTATACATTAATACATACATCCATTAAAATATTGTTTTAAATTTAATTGTTCATTAGAAAATAATACTAAAGGAAATAATATGTTCAGCTACTAAAATATATAGACTTTGAATGTATGTTCTACAATAATATATTTGTAAGAAAAATTCGATAACCACACAATTATTTCACCAATGACACTAAATATTTAAATAATTGAATTACCAGAATTATTATGTTTAAAATAATTTTATAAATGTGTTAATATATGTAAAATAATATAGCTACAATATATTAAATATCATATCATATAATAAATATGAATATAATATAATAAATATTATTAAAAAACTGGTGTTATAAAATCGCATGAAGGCGATGATAAATTGATTAGATGTAATTTACCTGTTTGTCTTTGATGTACTTGTAGTAGAACTACTGTTATTATTCACTGTGTTGGAACAATGTGTTGAATAGTTATTGAAAACCATTTATATATGGCCTATACTAATATAGTTTGTAACGTAGACATGAAGCTGTCAAGATCAATCGTAATACAGCACTTTTGATTTGTAAATCCCCTTTTCCAACTAATGAAGTTAACACCTTATTATTGTCATTCCAATTTAATCAGGCGATCACACATATTTGTGGAAAGTATTAATTAACACTTAACAATCAATAAATAAAGTCATAATATTTCAGGCTTCATAAATAAAGGTCCTTCCTCTAGAAGTAACTTATTTCATTGATCAATTCCTACCTCAGTGTGATCACTGATTAAACGTCACGCTCATCTAGTTTTTTTTTTCCGGCAACGAGAATGTCAGGGCTTGAATCCAACGTGGGTTTACAGGGTGTATTTATTCCCGATGTATTCATCCTTCTTCCTCCAGGCTTGTACGGATACATTTTATCTAAACTCTAGCTTCCTCATCCGGTCCTCATTAACGTAATTAAATGAATATAACCCGGATGTGTAATAGAACGCGATGGATTTTTTTTTTTTTTTTACCAACCCGAATTGATTATTTTATATTAATGTGCTATATTTAAAGAGTAGGTATAGCAGATGATTTATTATTGAGCAATAGGCATGTAATTTCTGTTTCTCTAGTTACTAAACTAACACCCGCCTCGGTGGCGTAGTTGACTAACGCGCCAGTCGTGTTGAGCCAGACCACCGAGGATGGGGAGATTGAGGTTCGAATCTCGGTCGGGTGAACTGGTTTATTTTCCTAAATGGTTTTCCACTCTCCCTCCACGGAAATGGGGGTTCACTTCCTCTAAATTCAACCTTCCCAATTCCTAATCCATTAGTGTAATTAGTACTTAAGCGTATAACCCGAACGGGTAGTAAGACGCGGTGCTAAATAAAAATAAATAAATACTAAACTAACCACGCTAGTTTCTGAATTTATTAAAATATGATATTTGAAGCCTGAAGATGTACCAATTGGCCTCTCAAAGCAATGCTTTGTGTAAAGGCTTTACTTTCATCATAATTAAAATGTTGGAATGATTAATCACTACTACTTCCTGAGGAATATGCTATATAATAGCATCGATGTGTGTGTAAATATGGGTTAGTGTTTTTTACTTTTATTTGTGCTCTACCATTTTCCTAATATTCTATAATTTTATTTATTAAAATGTTGTTTGTAATACAAAGAATATATACTAAAAATGTATAAAAATGTTTTATTTAAAAATATATATACATACACTTAATATTTTTATATTTACATAGGAAATTATTGAAAATTACGTTGAGTGATGAGTAACAATTTTAACTCCACTCAATCAAAATAAGACATTTGGAAAACTAGGGGGGTGCTAAGCGAACTTTTTGACTGAGAAGAAAAGTCGAAAGAGCAGTCAATGATGTATTTTTTGCTGTCACATAAGTTACACATAGTTTTAATCCCTTTAATTTTTAAATAATCCTGTCAGCCCATTTGAGTAAAAAGAAAGGTTTAGAGAAAAACTAAACAAAGCACACTGTATTCTTTTATGCTGACGTATCGGAATTTATCTATGTTAACGTTATTTGTGTTATTTAATCACAAGTCAGTATTAAAAAACTGATTAGTATCTGTTGTAAAAACAATTGTTTGTTGAAACTCACTTCGGTAGCCGTATGGTCTAGGGCGCTTCTCTCGCAATAGACTAGACTGCCGATGAGGGGGAGATTGTGGTTCGATCCTGGTCGGGTGTGCTAAGGAATTTTCCTTAAAAAAATTGTTTCCCATTATCTCTATCTCCACGAAAATACGGTTACACTTCCTCTAAATTCAACCTTACTCATCCCTTACCCATTAGAGTATTTAGTATATAAGTGTATAACCCGAATGGGCAGTAAGACGCGATGCAAAAAAAAAGTATATGTTGAAATACTTCAAATTTAGTAAGGTATATTTAAAATCTGATCACAATGTATTTAAGTTTTCTTCGTACTTCGAAATGTTTTGATAATGTGAAGCTTATTGAGGGTGTCCAAGTCGAAGTGAAGGAGATTTGAACTTCGACTTTGGACGTCTCTATGCACGCCTATTGTAAACTATTTTTGTTAAAGTAATATAGAAGCTATCCAAAATGTTAAAACATGCTCGTGCAAAGTGGTTTATTTCACACGCAGCGTTACTTGTTTGTTACATCACATATGGGTGTGATGTAGTGACGAGTTCCTTTTCAACGCTTTTATGTACCAAGTCGGGCTTTCAGCAAACATTAATTAATTACGCTAATGGATCAGGGTCGGGGAAGATGAACTTTTAGAAGGAATGTACCTGAACTTGTGGAGAGAGTAAGTGGAAAACATTATTATTATTTATTTAACACCTCATCTTACTAACTGTTCGGGTTATACGCTTAAGTACTAATTACGCTAGTGGATTAGGAATTGGGAGGGTTGAATTTATAGGAAGTGAATCCGCATTTGCGTTGAGGAAGAGTGGAAAACCATTTAGGAAAAACCACCCCCAGTTCACCCGACTAAGATTCGAATCTCGATCTCCCCGTCCTCGGCAGTCAAGCTCAACACGAAACTAGCGCACTAGCCAACTACGCCACCGAGGCGTGTAAAAACATTATTAAAATCCACTTTCAGTACGAGAGTGGCATGCTAGACAATGCGACCATCGGCGCTGGTATATGCCGAGTTAAAAATTGGTTATTTACAGAGGCGGGAATGGGGGGGAAAGGGTGAACATGGGAGGGAGAGAACTGTTCCGGTTCTTTCGAGTGGCTATACGCGTTTGTTACGTTACGTTACGTTAACAACGTATCCCTCATGAGGTATATGGTAACATTGAGCGGCTGTTTGGAACTTCAAAGGGAGTTCGCTCGTATGGTGGATCACTATTTCATTTCCCCATCGTAAACACACACACACGCACACGCACACGCACACGCACACGCACACACACGCTGTTTCGCTATGAAACACCGGGTAGGTACTGTACTGTGAGAACAAAAGAGCATTTTCCCATCGAATGTTTTGTATTTTTTTGATATATACCACTGCTGTTTAGCAAGCCCCTTTTTTATTAAAAAAATGCGAGTGTTTTATAACACACTTTTAAAGATACAGAAATATATATCCTATTCTTAGTACCAAGTCCTATTTCCCCTCCAGGCTGCGTGCTTGTAATAATTACACTAATGTATTGGGGATGAAGAGGTTGAACTGGGAGAAAGTGTATCCTAATTTGGGTGGAGGTGTAGTTGAAAACCATTTATCCTTGACATCCTCCTCAGATGCACTTGACATTTATTTTGAAAACCTACCAACGTAAAAAGGTTATCTGAATCTCATTATTAATATTATTACCAAATTCTTTTTTTTAACTCTAGTAAAATGCCTATTGTTTTAAAAAAAGTGTGGTTATTAGCATATATTCAATATGCACAACACACTTAAATTATATTAGCACACACACAACTTACAAACAACTTGACACCCACTTATGTGGTCGCATGGTATAAGGTGCTACCCTAACAGTATACTAGACTGCCGATGACGGGGAGATTGAGGTTTGAATCTCGGTCAGGTGTACGGAGGGGAGTTTTTCAAAAATGGGTTTTTATCTTCTTCTCCATACAAATGCGGGCACACTTCCTCTAAATATAACCTTCCTCATCCCTAAAACAATTTAGCGTAATTAGTATATAATTGTATAACCCGAACGGGTAGTAAGACAAGGCGCAAAAAAAGCTTGACTTTAAATAGGACACATAAGTTCTTAAACCTAGATATTTACTAATTGACTAGAAGGTCGAGCCCGTATACAAATTATACTACTATAAAGCCACATGGCTGACTCACTCACTCACTGACATTAGTGTTTACCCACTTCCAGATGAACTAGAAACTTGAAATTTAGCAAATTTATATATTCCAGCCTGTAACAAACGTGAAGATTCCAAAAAGTTAAAAATTTTACTTTTTAACCCCCGAAAAAAATCAAAATGGTGGAGCAACTTTAAAGTCGGTGCGGTATATACAATACAATACCGGTAACTTTAAGTTGTTGCGTTCAAAACAACGCAGGAATTAATTAGTTTACATCAACTGGCAAATAAATCTCACTGGCGGCTTTGGCCAACGAACAAAGCGAGTGGTAGATATAAACCTCAGCACCACAAGGAATCGATCCAAGTTCTCTTTGACTTGTAGTTGACCCCTATAACCACTGAACCTCGTGGAACGGCAAGTGTTCTACTAATTATATAATTGAATATACGAGTGTTTTTATTTCTCCAATATTGACATAGAAATATGGCTTGGCTCCTTGTTGGTTCCCCCCATCCCCCCTACACACTTCCCCAGACTCTCTAAAAAGCTCTGACAAAGGGAGGGTTTATCCATGGAACACATGTGTTTGTGAAAGTTTTAGTGGATCGTTGTTGACGACATAACTTAGACAAACTCTCCCCCCCCTTCCCAACCAAACCCTTGCTATCACACAAAGTCTGGTCTTACCATGACTGTGACATATGGTAGCAGTTGTTTGACTTATTAGACCAAGACTGCATTGTAGATGTTGGCAGATCTATTTGTCAAGTTCAAAACGCTTTGATAGAAGTTGTCTTTGTATCGTAACGGGCGACTGGCCGACCTGTTTGGACCAAAGAAAATATTTAAAAAATGTTTAACAAAATAATACATTGGAGTGTTTCGTGTTGCTTCTCAAATATATCAAAACGTATTGGGTGACGTTCAAGTATTACTTAAGCACCTTTTTGGCCATTTTGGACTTTTGTAAACAAAAATAAGCAAACGTCCAACCTCCCTTCCACCGCCTTCTTGCTTACGTTATACTTGTCCACTTTTTTTATGTAATTTTTTCATAAAAATGACCATTATTTTTGATACAATCTATAAATTTTCGGTAATTATTAACGTAAAGGTGTAAATTAATGGTGTGAAATATTCACAATAAATTATGTTGTAAAATTAATTTAAATTTATTGTACTAAGCAGGTAAAACTAAAAAAGCTATAAAATAATATCAAATATACTTTAATTTACATTTAATTTAAATTATAAAAAAGTAAAAAAAATTAAATATACGAATTATTATATTATTATTATTATTATTATTAGCACCGCGTCTTACTACCCGTTCGGGTTATACGCACTTACGCAAATGTGCAATGGTAGGGTGATTGTGAGATGAAATGGAGGACCTACAGTTTAACGTGTAATCCGAACCACGGTGGAGGCCTGGCATTCCTCACATTCACAAGTTGTGATTAATACACATCTTGTCAGAGGTGAAGGAAGGGTTTGGCAATCAGATAAATCTGTGCCGGGACCGAGGATTGAACCCCGGACCCCCAGGACAGAAGTCTGACACCTTACCCCTAGACCACCAGGTCACCCGAATTATTATAGTTATACAAAACTCTGACTGCTATTAATCCAAAGACCAAGGTCCTTGAATCTATATCTTAATACTTAATGTTAATCTTAATGTTAATCTTAATGTTAATTGTGTCCAATTAGGGTGGTTGGGGTACTGCGCCATTTTTACCCGTCTCTCTCTGTCTTACGTAATCATTGTTCTGACCCCCTCGCCTTCCCCCTTGTCAGCAAAATTAAACTAAGATCGAACCCTCCCTACCCCCCAGGGTGCTTACGTAAGACTTGCATATTTAAAATAAATGGTACGGCACACCGCACAGACTTTCTCTCTCTTTCTATAAACTCGTAAGATTTCTGAACGGAATAATGTACATTGTATCATCACCACTCCACATAAGAACACGCATAAAATAATATACAATGATATAGAATCAATGAGAAAAGAGGCGCATCTTTGTCCACCTAAGAACATTTCAAACAGTTTAATGTCTTCCACAAGGGTCAACACTTCGAATTAAAATTTCGATTTCTGGTTAAAATTTTAGCATTTTAAAAGGTGTTGCAGATCTTCAAGTCATCGCATTGATATTTAATTATTCATTTATACATTTTGACCAATAAAAAATGTAAATATTGACTATTGAGTCTAAAATGGAGATAGATCATTGCTATGCAAACATTTCTCCTAAGAGATTTAAGGATAAATAACATACTTTTTTTAGATACTTACTTATATTTAATTACTCTATGGCATTGGAGTATTATTGCGTTAAGACTTAAGTAGTATATGTTTACAACTAAAGCTCACAAAATTGTATTAATATATTTGCAAATATCTCAGAAACTGCTGTTTTTATAAAAATATATGTCAAATAAAAGTTTTTTATTTCTAATAGTCCTACAATTTTGCAATGATAAGTTGTTTAGTTTCTCCAATAGTTGTGGAGATACGGAAATTAACGCTTCTGTAATGTACCCTAAAAATCATTTTCATAGGAAAATGAAAATAGCCAGTTTATTTATAATCTTAATCAACGCCTAGATACGAATTTTAATCAAAATCTTTTAAGCAGATTTTGAGAAAACCAAATTTTTCTCTTTTCGTCCTTCAGTAAACTACCCTTAATTTTAAGTTTTTATAGACACACAGACAGACGGCATTGCAAAGACTATTTTTTAGGGTTCGGGGGGTCATGAGACGTCGACATCCATCAACATTTCAGGTTAGTTTTTTTTTTTACGGTCGCAATACTTAAACTTTAATGTCCAAAAAGTTAAAAAAATTCATATAATTGCGTATATATTGAAAGTTATTGATTTTATAAAAATATGTTTCAGATAAAATATCTGTATTATAAATATATATACATATTTGTAATGCTAAGTAATTTCATATCTCAAATAGTTTCGGAGCTATTTAAAAAAATGTTAATTTACGCATCAGACCGGAGCCCTTAAAGTCATTTTGCCGAAATATTGAGGGTAGCCATTTTGTTTGGAATATTTATTAATGTATATAAATGAAATTTAATCAAAATCGTTGGAGCCGATTTTGAGAAAATCGACTTTTTCTCTTTTTGCCATTCAGTAAACTACCCTTAATTTTAAGTTTTAATAGACACACAGACAGACGGCATTGCAAAGACTATTTTTAAGGGTTCGGGGGGTCATGAGACGTCGACATCCATCAACATTTCAGGTTAGTTTTTCTTACGGTCGCAATACTTAAGCTATAATGCCCAAAAAGTTAAAAATATATATATAATTGCGTATATATTGAAAGTTATTGATTTTATAAAAATATGTTTCGAATAAAATATTTGTATTATAAATATATATACATATTTGTAATGCTAAGTAATTTCATATCTCAAATAGTTTCGGAGCTATTATAAAAAATGTTAATTTACGCATCAGACCGGAGCCCTTAAAACGATTTTGCCGAAATATTGAGAGTAGCCATTTTGTTTGGAATATTTATTAATGTTCATAAATGAAATTTAATCAAAATCGTTAGAGCCGATTTTGAGAAAATCGACTTTTTCTCTTTTTGCCCTTCAGTAAACTACCCTTAATTTTAGGGGTAGATATCCAATTCCAAAAACCCCTCGGGGCAACCCTATGAAAACCTTAGATATCAAGTTTCAGCTCAATCGGTAAAATAGTTTAGGCTCTAGTTGGAGGTACAGACAGACAGACAGACAGACAGACAGACAGACAGACAGACGGAAATTCAAAAACCACTTTTTCGGATTCAGGAAGTCATGAAACGTCAAAATTCATCAAAATCTCGAGTTCGATTTTTTTGACGATCACAATACTTTCTCTACCTGTAAGATAGAGAGAAAGTAAAAAAGTTGTTTGAGCGTTCAGATGGATACAGTTGTATTTATTTTAAAAATATAAAATATTATGGCCTTGATTCTGCAAGGTCATATGACACTTTATATGTAAGATAATTTGTTTAAAAAATCTTATTCTCTTTTTGATGTTTACTATTCTTCGAACTATAAAGTATTTTTGTAATTTTTATTGTATAAAATTAACCATAAGGAATATTAAATTATGTTTAGATATTAATCCTTAATTGGTTTTAATTTTGATACAAAAACGCGAAATTAGGCTGATTAATACACAATGTCAAAATAGAGAGATAGTCTGAATATGTTTTAAAAACTGACATTTCTTTTGAAGATAAAGTTATAACTTCTTGCTACACAATATTTTGAGCGCTTACCTGTTGGTGCTAGCAAAAATGAAAGAAGATTTTCACATTATAAATAATTGGTTGTTAAAGGCTTGTAATTAAATCCAATCAAAACTATTTTAGAATTTTTTACTGTATTTATCCCGTTTAACGTTTTTACCCACTATACCCATTTTTCTATTTTTGTGCTTTAACACCTTTTTAATCTTTTTAACCCCTTTAATAACCTAAGGTATTAAACTTTTTGCTCTTTTTTTCCTTATTGCTCTATTTAACTTTTTTAACCTTTCCACCCTCTTTAACTTTTCTACCTCGTTTACGTTTTTCACCCCGTTAACCCTTTAATATTTTCCCCTTTTAATCCCTTTTGTAGCTTTGTAATTTTTTATTTTACCCCTTCTAACCCTTTTACCTTTTTTATTATTTAAATTTTGCCCTTTTTACCATTTTTATCTATTTTTCCCGTTTCACAATTTTTGCTCAATTGTTCCCTCTTTGAGACTTTTGAAATTTTGGTTATTTTTGTCCTTTTAGTCTTATTTCCCTCTTTTTGATTGATTTATTCATACTATTTTTACCATTTTTACCCTTTACCCCTTTTATCCTCTACCCTTTTTACCCTATACGCTTTTTACCCTATATCACTTTTACACTTTATACGCTCTTTACCCTTTCTAGCTTAAGTTTTTTATCCCTTTAAACTTTTTACCCCTTTTGGCCCTATTGCAGAGTTTTAATATTTTTACCTTTGTATTTCTTTTACCCCGCTTAACACTTTATGCCTTTTTCTATTTTTTGATGATTTATTTTTTGTCCTTGTTATCATTTTTACACTTTTCTATAAATTTTGCTTAACTGTGCCCTTTTTGAAATTTTGGTCAATTTTAATAATTTTTGAAACTTTTGACTTTTTGATATTATTGCCCTTTTTGATTAGATTTATTTTAATCTATTTTACCATTTTCCCCTTTTAAATTAGTTAACTACCCTGCTTAACCTGGAGAAATATGCTAGGATAAAAAGTTTAACAAGTTGTAAGAACGGTAAAAAGGTTGTAGGGTATAAAGGGTGTAGGATAAAAAAGTTAAAAAGGCTTAAAAATAAAAAGTATTGATACATAAAAGCAATTTATTAGAAATAAATCACAACATTTAACAATTAATATATCATGGCGACATAAGAAGAGTTTGTTATTGATACCAAACTCTTCTTGTTTACTCTTAGTGGCTGAATTGAAAGGTTAGAGATGAAAAAAGATAGTTTAGATTAAATCCACTCTAATTAACGTGAAGAGAGAATGAAACCACTACAGTAATACCTCGCATTTGGAAAACTACCCCTAATACAATCAACCACGCTTCGTACTTTGACCTCCCCGTCGACAGCAGTTCAGTCTATTGTGAACTTAAAGCACTAAACCGTAGAGCCACGAGTCTATATATTAAACTATATGGTAAAATAATGAATAGTAAATACTGTCGATTTTTCCACAGCTTGTATTTTGTGAGGTCCATTGAACGTACTGTACATGTTAATATGTAAATAATAGCTGCGCGAGTTGAGGCAGCTAACTAGCTACAGGTCGTCACTGTTGTGTATGAGTAACACAATATCACCCTTTCAGCTCCCTTACCCCCCGGGTGTATCAATATTGAAGCTCGTGGCCGGTTACTGTAACTAGTGTGTAGTGATATGTGCGTGATTGTGTATGTGGTAACCACCCTTCCCCCTTCCAGGGGCACTCTTCTGCTTGCCTGCTACAGTAGCCCCATGGCTTCTTTGGTGCTGACTGACAGTTCACAGCTGACTTCTGACAGTCAATAGTTAGGTGTATACCTAAATTTTGACTGTCAGAAGTGACAACTGCTAAATACATGTTTTTTGAAGATCATATGGTTTGGCGTAGGGATACATAATTGGGTCTGGTAGCTTTTCAAAGCCGTCAGAAGTCAGCTGTGAGCTGTCAGTCAGCACCACAGAAGCTAAAACTGAGGTATAGCAACTGAAAGCTCCCTGATAACCTCTGCTGCCTGACACCCTCAACTACCTGACTACCTCTACTCTCCGACTACCCCTACTCCTTGACACCCTCTACTACCTGACTATCTCTACTCCCTGACGGTAGCCGGCGAGTTTACCGAATAGCAATTTTTCGAAAATCAGTTTTTCGAAATAAGTTTTTTGAAATTCAATTAGTCAAAGTTTAATTTTTCGTAAACCAATTTTTCGACATAGCAATTTTTCGAACTAATAGTTTTTCGAAAACATCTTTTTCGAAAATCAATTAGGCGAGAATAAAATTTCGAAATAATTTTTTCGGAAATAAATTTTTCGAAATGCAGTTTTTCGAAAATCAATTTTTCGAAATGCAGTTTTTCGAAAACCAATTTTTCGATCAAGAAATTCTTCGAACGAGAAGTTTTTCGAAAACTTCCTTCCTATAGGAGTGTGAGGGTAGGGGTAGATGATTCCCAGTACTCGATAAAATAGCCTCCAGAAAACTCGCAGTTCGCTAAATTGATTTAAAAAAAAAATTGCAATTCGCAAAATTGATTCTTCAAAAATTTGACTGTTCGAAAAATTCATTTTCAATTATTTGACTGTCGAACAATTGATTTTCGGTAAATTCACTTCGGGAAATTGATATTCTGGCAATTGATTTTCGAAAAATGTGGTTTCGACAAACATATCGTTCGGAAAATTGATGGTTCGAAAAAATTATTTTCGACAAAATTACTTTCGATGATTTTGTATTCGGTGAATTGATTTCGATAAATTGATTTTCGAATAACTTGTTTTCGAAAAATTTACCTAGACCCCCCCTCCCTGACACCCTCTACTCCCTGAATATTTCTGTTCCCCGACACCATTTGCTCCCTGACCATTGACTCCCTGGATTGCCGGTGATGGGAATATCGGGGTTGGAATCCTGGTTTTTTACTAATATTCTTGAGATTTGACGATAAATGGAATTAAAAAACACAAATGTTACAATAAAAATGAGCGTAGCAGATTAATAAATATATATTGAAATAATAAAATAATTTAACAGTTAAAATCGTAAACACAAATTTGAGATTAGTAGTTAAAAGTGGGGGAGAGTCAAAACTTGATTTAAAATGTGTATTAAGTTTAAAAAGTTATTAAAAATATGTAACACTTAAAAAATAGAAAATATTTGTTGTTTAAAAAGCTTATACAAATTTGAAAAATAGATAAAATAATATTGTCAGTTTTAATTTGTCCGCCATCTTCACAAACATTTTATTGTTGCTGGAGTTGTTTCGACCATTTCTCTCATCAGCCTTAGTGAAAAGTGGAGTGGTCCGACTCGTCCGAACACAACTGAAACACAACTAAAGCTGTGGATTGAACTCGACTGAATTGTCAAAAGTTTTCCATCATCAACAACATTTTTATGAAAGCATGGTGGCTAAATTAAAATTGACAATCTTATTTTATCTATTTTACAAATTTGTATAAACTTTTTAAATAACTAATATTTTCTTAATTTAAATTTTTTTAATAACTTTTTAAACTTCATAAACATTTAAACTCATGTTTTGACTATTCTCCCCTTTATCTACTGACGAAAAATTTGTGTTTACAATTTCAACTGTAAATTATTCTATCGTTTCAGTATATATTTATCAATTTTATCAACTCATTTTTATTTTAACATTTGTGTTTTTTAATCTAATTTGTTGTCAAACATCAGTAATTTTAACAATTTCTCAAGACAATACTAAAATGTCTTACAAAAGTTTATCAATGTTCCTCTCCGCAAATTCAGCTAGGTTTCCTCTAAATTCTACCTTTATCTTCCATACCCATTAGTATGTAGAATTAGTTCTAAGCGAACTGATATGCGGTGCAAAAAAAAAAAGAAACCAACTATGGTTTGTTTGTTCAAATGGTTTCAGAATTATTACAATTCAGAGTTTGTAGCCTACTTTTAGGCTCCCCTTTTTAAATTCTCTTTTAATTTTTTGCAGAGATTAGGAAATGTGAGGGAGAGCGGGTATTTGGAAAATCGTGATTAATATTTTAGGATTTTTTTTTCGCCTTAGGCACTTTATGAAATTCTCGATACTATGACGATACTGTTTAGTTAAAATGTTTAAAAATAGTAACAATATTTAAGCAATAAAATTGAATTTAATAACTAACGAATCTAGACTTTTTTTTATCTATTAATTTTCATTACTTAAATATCGTTAATATTTTTAAACATTTAAACTAAATGGTTTTGTCAAACACCTTAACTCAGTCGGTAGCTTATCTGTATACAGAACTAAGGGCTCATAGTTCGATTCCTATCATGGCTGAAAAAAGTGTCATTGGTGAAATGTGGGTTTCCTCTTTCACAGTGATGAATCAACGGCCGGGAGCTGGAAGTTGTGTCTGTTCTAGATATATAAGTTAGTTTACAAGTCATGTGCTGATATAATCAGTCGGCTTAGAAAGTGCACGTTAAATACCTCAAATAAATAAAAACTAGATTGTGTTGTCATGATATTAAGTAGGCTAATTATATTGTTAGCTAAGATAATTTACCCGCCTCGGTGGCGTAGTTGGCTAACGCGCTAGTCGTGTTGAGCCCGACTGCCGAGGACGGGGAGATCGAGGTTCGAATCTCGGTCGGGTGAACTGGGGGTGGTTTTTCCTAAATGGTTTTCCACTCTCCCTCCACGCAAATGCGGGTTCACTTCCTCTATTCAACCTTCCCAATTCCTAATCCATTAGCGTAATTAGTACTTAAGCGTATAACCCGAACGGGTAGTAAGACGCGGTGCTAAATAATAATAATAATAATAAAAGCTAAGATAATTTAAATCCAATAAGTAATGATTAGTGATTTGTACCGAACTTATAATGAATTCCTAACCATTATCACCACACCTAGTTTCTTACAAAAATTCTTCCTAGCCTGGATTTGAACCCAAAGTTGCTCGTAAGCGTTGATCACTGCCTGAAGCCACAACAAACACCCTCTTCCGCCCCTTTCCCATAGAAAAAAAGGAATCTGAAGAAGAGTTTCTTCTATTGTGGTCAGCGTCAAAGGTTCTCCGTCATAAGAGAACTACAAGCTTTTTTTTTTAGGGTTGCGACCTTCGTCTGTTTGTGGGGAAGCTGAAGATTCTCTGGTATTCCTTGCCTCTTCTCCAACTGAGGAAATACCTGACGAACTTTGTCTTCCAGGAGTGACTGCATTCTTGACATTCCTACTGAGATCTAATAATGCTGGTAAAGACGTCGGCTCGTCTCTGCATATCTAAAAACGCGTTCATTAACTTGACCTTCTTTGAGAAATTGTTCTCAGTTTGAAACCAAGGTAACACGACGTTGATGGACGACAAGTTAGGACTTCAAACTCGGGAGCTGGGTAGGAACTTTTCTTCGATCTTGACCTAATCCACGACGGATGTTTTACTCGCCCAACGTGATTTATTATCCTTACAATGAGCATTCTGGTGCAATCTCTTTCAAGTTCACCTTACTCATCATATACTCTTTAGATTAAAGGGTGTGAATAAAAGTTGGTATTGGTAATAGAGATTATGGATACAAATACACTTTTCTCAGGCTAGTTTAACTAAATGTGATTTTAAAAAAACAATGTTAGTATTATAATTTTAATAGGTTCTATAACGCAAAAGCGACTATTAGCGAATGGTACCACGCATACAGCATATTCAAATTCACTCTTAGAGTTGGTAGGAATTACTTTTAAGAAAATACACATATTATATATTTTTATTGCCTACAATTATAAAATTGTATATTCCTTGAATTGAAAATTGACACATTTACACGTGACCCGGGACCTTGGGCTTAGTACGCCAATGTTTGTGCCACTGAGATATCCAGGAGTCGTCCGTGTCCAGGGTCATTTTTCACTCATATTTTAAGGCAGACTAAGGCAAAGGTTCCGGGTTCAACTCTCGTGTCCAGGTGTCATTTTTCAATTTAAAAATCTGGTATTTAGCTGCAGCTATGACCGTACCTGGCATCTATAATAGCTTGGTTATTTAATCCATAATGATAACAAATTATTTTAATATTAGTCTTATTTTATAGGTATTTATGCTATCTATCAAAGTGACAGCTGCAGGTCACATGGCTTGACGTATATTATGAGTGTGTGTGTGTGTGTGTGTATATATATATATGTATATATTACAAACATTACATAGGTATATATATACATTTAGAATAAAATAGCCGAAGCTGTTATTAATTTTAAAGAGGAATTCACCATATAGATATCGTATTCTGAAAGTTGAAAAATGACACCTGGACACGGGAATCGAACCCGGGACCTTTGGTTTAGTACGCCAATGCTCTACCACTGAGCTATCCAGGAGTCATCTCGTGCCCAGGATCATTCTTCACTCATATTTTAAGGCAGAGTCTATGATGGACGTACTGAAATCGTCAGCTTAATTCACGAGCCATCAGATAACGTAGCCATCTTAGACTCGGTAGTTGGCTTGTTACTGCCACTCGTACAATTATTATTATAATTGTACGGATAATATTAAGAATCAAATAGCAGAAGCTGTTATGAATTTTAGAGAGGAATTCACCATCTAGATATCATATTCTGTCCATGTCCATCCGGACTCTGCCTTAAAATATGAGTGAAGAATGACCCTGGGCATGGGGTGACTCCGGGATAGCTCAGTGGTAGAGCATTGGCGTACTAAGCCAAAGGTCCTGGGTTCGATTCCCGTGTCCAGCTGTCATTTTTCAATTTTCAGAATATATATATTTAGTAGTGTTTGTAACTGTCAGAAAAGTTTCTTACTATCTGAATCGGACTGTACCTCACCTTCATTCCCCGTCACGTGAAAAGTAGAAATCATCTCAACCGTGATTTGAACGAGAGTGGTTATGGGAAGGTCGTGTCCGATTCTCGATCGAATGTGCTAAGCGTTTGGATAAAATAGTTTCTCAATTTCTCTTCATGAAAATTCGAGTATATTTCTCATAAATTCTACCTTCCTCATAACTATTTCATTAGTGTGAATATGTGGAGAGCCCGGAACGGAAGTAAGACTTGGTGCAGACAAAAAATAAAAAGAAAGAAGAAAATACATCTCTCTAATTATGATCCAATTTTAATTGTAAAAACCTTATCTGACGGAAATAAAATATGTTAGATCTACCACGTATTCATACGTCTAGTCATTTGATACTCATCCATCACTTTTATAGATATTATCACTGGCTATAAAATAACACTAATAATATAATAAAATGTTATCATAGTTGACTAAAAGAAAAAAGTATGTATTTTCTTAAAGTTTCTTCTGGCTAAAATTCTACCGTAGCTTGTCGGTGCCTGAAGATGAAACGTAGAAGGCACTTTATTCGTTTTTATAATTTTTATAATGCACTTAATTTAACTATCTGGATTTAGGTAATTCGAATGTTCACGGCCGTCAGAACGTAAGCTCGCCATTCAAACCTATCCTGAGAAACCTCCATCCAATCTCTAGCCTGACACCTAATCTCCTTCAAATCCATTTTACACTATCCTTTCGTTAATAATTCAATAACCTGCCTCGGTGGCCGCATGATATAGGGCGTCACTATTGAAATAGAATGGACTGACGACGGCTAGATCGTGGTTTGATCCCAGTCCGGTGTACTAAGGGTGGTTTTTCCTGAATGGTTCCCCACTCTCTTACTCAAGGCAAATGAGGGTACACTTCTCCTAAATTCAACCTTCCTCATACTTAAACCATTAGCTTAATTAGTACTTTGGCGTATAGCTCGAACGAGTAGTAAGACGTGATGCTAAAAAATAAAAACAAATAAAAATGCAATAAAATTCTGTTCTTCAAATAATAAGATACGCTATCACCGTACTTAATTGTTTAACAACAACACTCTTGGGGATGTCTGTGAATCAGCGATATATTTTTTTATCAGAAAAGGGGGACTACTCGCTTTGGTAGCCATAATGTTTAAGGTGTTAACTCGCAATATATTTTACTGTGGTTTATGGGAAGTTTGAGATTCGAATATCTCCCGGATGTTAGGTGGGCTTTACATATGTGATTTTTCTAGTATTCTATCCATGCTAACACAGCTAAACTTCCTATGAAACCACCTTTCTCACCCATATATCAATCGTATATAATCTATCATATAATATTATATTGTAGTTAGTAAACGTATTTTAAAAAAGGTTATAATTAAACTGCCCTTAAATAATAATGTACTCAAAAATAAAACAACTTCTTTTTCTGATCTTATGAAACACACTCAGATACATTTTTTTTTTTTACAAAATTGCTATAGCCGTTTAAAAAATAATAATAATATTTTCGAAAATCCCTCATGAGTTAATTTGTATTATTGTAATTTTAGAACTTGAATTAAAATCACGATTTGGCCTCGAGGTATGTATGACCATATAAAAACTAAATACCAAGTTTGAACTAAAAACATTAAACAGCTCCGGCTTCAGCCCTGGGTAGAGACAAACATACAGCAAGATAAAGACAGGCACACACGGGGAACAAACATAATTGTAAAATCAACTTTTTAAGTTTGGAGGCACATAAACGTCAAGCTCCATCATAATCTGAAGATTTTCACAACTACAATACTTTCTATATATGAGAAAATAAAAGAGGATTATCATAATAAGAAACTACACAGAAACTACACACACGGTCTCAAAACGTGAATTTACAACTGAACTTAGGCGGGGAGAATCCAGGGATAAATTTGGTGAGGGGAGATCTTGCTGTGGGTATCGAATAGTCCCCCAGTCTAGGGATTAAAAAAAATATTCAAATCTCAAAAGTGAAGTTTTACGGCCATCCTGGACTCCTGGAAACAAGATAGAAATAAATGGAAATATGAATAAAACAAATAATTATTTATAATAATATTTTTATAATATTTCTTAAATGTGGGCTACATGACCATTCTGTGTTTGCTTGTTTTGCCAAACGTTCAATTATCTGTTGTGGACTTACAATTAAAATTTGTTGACATGCAGAAGAGCCAAGCCAACAAGTATGCTTTCCATCTTAAGTGTCCTCAGATATGATTAGACGCAACGATGACACTAGGTACTAAGTTAACCTTAATAAGCGTTGCAATACCTCATTCTGAATTTTCCTGTTATATTATACATTTTTGTTCATTCGCATTGCTATTTTCATGCCAACTTTTACGTGGATCAGCTCAGATGTGTGTATTTAGGCTGAATTCCAACTTTTTTGTGGATTAGCTCAGATGTGTGTATTTAGGCTGAATTCCAACTTTTTTGTGGATCAGCTCAGATGTGTGTATTTAGGCTGAATTCCAACTTTTCCGTGGAACAGCTCAGATGTGTGTATTTCGGCTGAATTCCAATTTTTCCGTGGATCAGCTCAGATGTGTGTATTTAGGCTGAATTCCAACTTTTCCGTGTATCAGCTCAGATGTGTGTATTTAGGCTGACTTCCAACTTTTTCGTGGATCAGCTCAGATGTGTGTATTTAGGCTGAATTCCAACTTTTCTGTGGATCAGCTCAGATGTGTGTATTTCGGCTGAATTCCAACTTTTTCGTGGATCAGCTCAGATGTGTGTATTTAGGCTGAATTCCAACTTTTTTGTGGATCAGCTCAGATGTGTGTATTTAGGCTGAATTCCAACTTTTCCGTGGATCAGCTCAGATGTGTGTATTTAGGCTGAATTCCAACTTTTCCGTGGATCAGCTCAGATGTGTGTATTTAGGCTGAATTCCAACTTTTCCGTGGATCAGCTCAGATGTGTGTATTTCGGCTGAATTCCAATTTTTCCGTGGATCAGCTCAGATGTGTGTATTTCGGCTGAATTCCAACTTTTTCGTCCGTATCGTAACCATTTTGGCGTTGGGGGGGATCTCCCCCTCCCCTTCTCCCTGTGGATCCACCCCTGAACTGAGAGACAATTGATCCCAAATGATTTTAGAGGCAGTATAATTGAACCGATAGGAGTTGGTGGGGTTAGACAATTGGACCATTTATCAACTGCTCAGAACCCTTCATTTTTGAGACAACAAGGTCTTATGTCTCATCATTGTATCAAAATTAATTTGCTGATGTGTGATACAGTGCGCAGTTAAATTCATTTTAACCGCATCTAGTATATTTTTGTTCATCATTAATATAATTTTTCATCCAACCTACTCTAATCTTCTATAACTAAACCTAAACTACTTTACGAAAAACGCTTTAGTATTATTAAGTTTATGTCACTCTCCTATATTCAAATTCGAGCAAACATATTTTATAATATAATAGCTTTAGTTGTAATTTTTTTTCCTGCTAAACAATTCATGCAGAATTTAAAAATTAAAATGAGATCCAATTGGCAACAAAAAATTTGACCCAATCGACTACCAATTTTACTAAACAAATAATTTCCAACTTTACGAGAAATAATTTTGGTGTTGTGAATCAATTTAGAGAACTTGTTAGAAAAAAAGTGTGTATTGCGACTAAACGATTGTGCCGTTAGTGATTAATTTCAATAAGATTCTATTCTGATACTATACAAACCTAATAACAATAGATTTTGGACCTAGGTACGTAGCTACATTCATGCAGACAAACGGACAATTGCACAGGAACCCGCATCAGTGGTCGAATGTTCTAAGACCATATATGTAGTCGATATTTGAACGGAAGCTAACCCCTCAACCAGTCTGAACTGCTTGTTATTAGTATACCTGGATATTGTTCGATTTCAGAGACTAGATTATAAATGCGGCTCTAAAACAGCGTCCATAATATGCCGGTGGTATGGTCAATCTGGCACTGCGGCTTTGATGTGGACGCTTATGTTGGCCTGTGCCACCGCGAGGCCGGCAGCACGCCATCAGGAGACCGACGATTGTCGGTCCGTTTCAAAGGAAGCCATGTTGGCACCTCTAGTGTGGACGTACCACGCTTGTCATTCGGCAACTTCTGTGCAGTCTCCACTAATTTAGTTGTCCTTTGTCTCTAAATCCGTGAACATGGAGTGGTCTAATGAAAAATTTAGTGATTTAATTGAGTTATATTGTGCTCACCCTGTTTTGTAGGATTGTAAGCTGAAGGGATATAACGACCGTAATAAGAAGCATAATGCGCTAATTGAAATTGCAGTGAGTTTGGGTGTTGAAAAGGAAGAGATAACTAGAAAATTTTAAAAATAGATTACAAGAAAAATTAAAAATTTGACTAGCCATTTTTTACGTGAGTTAAAAAAAGAAGAAGGCAGCTTGAAATCCAGTTCAGGCTCGATGCCAATACTTGTGTGGATGAAGAGTACTTTCAGTGGCTTTGCGAACAGCAGTGCCGTGTTGGCCTTGCCATCAGCAGAGCGCGGAATAGTGTGGATGCGGCTTAAGGCGTGACTCACGCAATGCTGGTGACAGGGAGATATGTGTTAAAATACCGGACATGTGTTTATAGTATGTATTTATCTGAATGGTTTTCCTTCTACTCAAATGTGAGTCTATTTACTATAAATTTCTACCTTCTTCATCCTTACTCATTGGAGTAAATATACAGATAGCTTGAACTGGTACTAAGACGCGGTGCACGAAACTAACAACTGCACAGGACATACTTATTTTAAGTTTTATTTTCTACATCAAGATGAATTTCAATCGAATCGTACTTTTATAGTCATGTATATATTATTCTTTCCTTTAGTGAAATATAAATTTATATGTAAGTTTGCTAGAAAAGTTTGAGTAGTTGAATTTATTAGCTCTATGTTATGAGTATGCAATGATTCAAAATGGCAAATTCATCTTGTTTCATTAGACTGACTTTGATACAGTCATGAGACAAGCTTTTGGGCTGAATAAATTATATGGACTATTTTATCTCTCAACCCCTTTACTCCCTTCGGTTCAATTGTACTACCTCTAGTGGAAGTCCTTTTGTTTCAATTTGTCCTGCTCTCTGAAAAAAATGAGAGTGGTTCCATTGTTCCTTAATTCAGTTGTTAATTTCCCACAAACTGTCACTATTTAACTCTCGTGGATCAAATGATGTTTCTCAGTCTGAATTTATTTATTTTTAAAAAACAATTACATGAATATATTAGTGAAACTATCACTGAACTTTCGTTTATTCCAAGATAATCAACCACACGGTGGGATCGTAGGAATGTTTTCCCATTTACTCCCTCCCCTCTCCCCGTGCAAATTCGTTAGTGTCATTAAATGCGTATAACCTTGGTCGTGAGACATAAAACAAAAATAAACTATCGTGTTTAATTGATCCCCGATGCGTCTTTTTCATAATATTTGGTTTATAAATTGTCTTTCACTTTAAATGTTTTCTATTGTACTTATATTTTACACTTATCTAGTCAACTTAAACACACTTTATTTAGATCTGGTCTTTGTGTATTGATTAGGTGTTAAAAGAGCTATTGATGACCTTATCAAGAAAATCTATATGAATAGAGAGTATGGTTCAGTAATTTTGTTCTCTTAGGAATAAAGTTTTTTCTTTATTGACATTTATTTAAAATATGGATTATTATTACTTTAATTTAATAATTTATTGTAAGTAGGGCCCTAATAATTTTAATAAACATCAGAGCTACTGCTCAGTAATTATTATTATTATCATTGCTATTACTAGGCTATTACTATCATTATTATGATCACTAATTAAAAGCTAAATATTAAATAATGGGTTGGGGTTTTAATGCACACAACCATAACGATCTGAACCACAGCCGAGGCTTGCTACTCTTCAATTAAGTAGGCCTACGTGTAGCAAACGTCAAAGAATCCTAAGTTATTTAGAAAAGGGGTTTGTTATTTCTAAATATGATTCACACCAAAATAGGGGTTAAAGGTATAGGTTTGTAAAATCCATGTATGAACAATTCAGGGAATTTAATTACTTTCCAAAGGTACAGTACATGCACTCAAAATGGTGGCTACCCATAACGATGGGAAATCGGACAAAGGTGTCATTATTGCTTAGTTTGGTTTTATGGTGACGGGAAAGTTGGGTTTCAAATCCTGGTTCATTTTAGACTGAGGATTTTTCTACAAATGATTTACCATTCACCCTTGATGCAAATGTCAGTACCTTTTCTCTAACTGCTACCTTACTCATATATACTACTACCAGATTGATGGTAATATTTGGTGCAGTAAAAAAATACTTTGTGATGTTGTTGGTTCGGATCCCGGTCGTGGAATGAAAGATAAATTATATATTAAAGCGCACAATCGAGGGTCTATCATTTAGTGACAGGTGCTGTTATTATCTCCCCTGTGTTAAGTGCTTGTTAAAAACAACACGCTCAAAATGATACGATCAAATTTCTTATTAATTCAACCAGCAACTAGCATTGTTACAACGTAACAACTAAAAATAACGTAATTTAAGCTAGTCTGAAATTTATTTTTACCCAATTAACAACTTCATACTTCAAGTTAACGAAGGAGATTTCGCAGCCCAGTGCTTCGACTAGTATCACGTAAAATGGAAGTTTGAAGACAGGAGGAAAATAAATGAATAATTAATGTAACATTAGATTTTTCCATGTATCATTAGCCTTAAATAAAACCTGCTTCGGTGGCTGCATGGT
The DNA here is from genome assembly GCA_033556935.1 of Timema podura. Lineage (NCBI taxonomy): Eukaryota > Metazoa > Arthropoda > Insecta > Phasmatodea > Timematidae > Timema > Timema podura. Next base: position 42,843,267 of record JAVRXN010000002.1, read on the forward strand.
TTATTAGAGGATATCTGTGCATAGCACTCGCCACCAGTGAGCACGATAAAAAAGACGTAAATCTCGTACTCTCTGGTTTGTTAATTACAGGAAGTTTAATGTTTGAATCCCAGCTGGGTGCTACAAATTGTTTTTTCCACACTTTCTTCAAGCAAATTTGGAATCACTTTCACTAAACTCTAACTTCTTTATCACTAAATCATAAGAGCAAATATCCCAATGCTCAATAATACGTGGTGCATAAAAAATCTTAATGGAATATTAGCACCGCGTCTTACTACCCGTTCGGGTTATACGCTTAAGTACTAATTACGCTAATGGATTAGGAATTGGGAGGGTTGAATTAGAGGACGTGAACCCGCATTTGCGTGGAAGGAGAGTGGAAAACCATTTAGGAAAAACCACCCCCAGTTCACCCGACCGAGATTCGAACCTCGATCTCCCCGTCCTCGGCGGTTGGGCTCAACACGACTAGCGCGTTAGCCAACTACGCCACCGAGGCGGGTTAAAAAATCTTAATGGAATATTAAAACAAGCAAGAATTCTTAATTAGCTAGCTTTTTAAGACTTTTAATGTCCAAAATTTCAAAAACTACTACTTGAAAAATGCACTCGTAAAATACATAAAGCCATTAAAAAATTATAGATATTTTTAGAACCATGTCTTACTACCCGTTCGGGCTATACACCTAGGTACTGATTATTATAATCCGTTAGAAGCGATGAAAGTTGAATTTAGATTCATTGTACCCGCATTTGCGTGGTGGGAGAGTGAAAAATTATTTAGGAAATATCACCCTCAGTACACTCGATTGGTTTCGAACCCTGATCTTCCCATAGCTGCAGTCTAGTATATTGCAAGTGTGATGCCTTATACCATGTAGCCACCGAACTGGTTATTAGTTAGGTATTTAGGTTAGCTTTAGGGTTTTCTATTTACCACTTAAGTTTGAACAGATAATTTCAAGTCACTCAGTATATCGGATGGTTAATATATCGCGGTAGGAAAAGGAATTAATTAAAAACATATTTTACGTTTTCTGGAGTCAAACTATGCATATTTCAGTTATGGTTTAGGATTGAATATCGTTACCCCATCCTCTGAGCTTCCCTTTGTGGTTCAGTTCCAGGGGCTAGCTAGAGGCATATGGAGTGTAGGCTTACTACAAGGGACAGTGTTGGATTGCCAATTAGACGCCGGTCGATAATTACCATGATAACGCACACCGCTTTCATCACTATGGTCACCTCAACCTGTTCACACGAACCATCTATCTCTCTCTCAAACAAACAAACACACACACACACACACACACTCATGGTCATATTTCCTTATCAATGTTTTTTTTATGTCGAACGCTTTTTAATTTGCACCTAGTACATTTTGTAAAAAATTGAGCATTTACACTGTCATTAATGTGGTATGAAATGTAACGCAAGTTAAAGCCCGTAAGGGGTCCTCCATAAAACACGTAACGCTTTTTTCTTACCTTTCTAGCCCCCCCCTCCCATGTAACACAATGTAGAAATTTAGCCTAGCCCCCCCCTTCCCCCGTGTTACGTAACTTTTCTCACAAAGTATGAATGTCATTATTTCATAGGAAGAATTTGTGATACTAAATGAGGGATTCAGAATTAATACTTCTTAAAATCCATTTTAAATCCTGAACATAAATGATTTCAGAGAGTATTACTAAATGATTAATTTTATTTGAAGCTTTACTTTTCATAACATGCTGCTGGTACGTAGAAATAACAGTATTGATGGACTCCTCAAACTTGCCTTGAGATAAATTCTGTACTTTTGTTTCTTAGTTTGATTGTGTAATTCCGTGGGAAATTTTGCGATAAAATATTGAGTAATACCTTGAAATGTTCATAAAAATCAGTATAATACGAATATCAATGGTAGACTTTTGTGAAATGCACTGGGGTGGGGGGCTATGGCCCCCTCAATAGGAAATTATTGTTTAATTATTTGATTTTCGAAAATTGGTGATATAATACAGTGTTATAACTCAAAGTTTTCGTAAGAGTTAGTATAATCTGAATATATATGTTACACATGTAAAAAACTATCATGGGGGCGCGACAGCCCCCCCAAAGTAAAAATAAATACATTTTAGAACTTTGTGTCATAAAGTTGTGTGATATCTTAAAATGTTAATGGAACAGAGTATACTCCAACTGACTATGTCACACATGTGAAGAATTATCATGGGGGAGCTATAGCCCCCTTAACTTAAACTGAGGAATCATTGCGAGCCCTATAAAGTGAAATTAATATGCCATATTAATAAAGTCAAATGGTGTATTAATAGAGTATTAATGTTAACTTGTGTTTGTGTCAGTTACCGTCTACCTTGAGATCCTTACTATACAGCTCTAAATGGAACCACTAGCAACACTTACTGCAAAGAAGCGCAGGACTTTTGACCCCCAGGAAATATATTATAAAATGAAGAAGTTCATATTAGAAATGTGTTCATCAATACCAACATTTGCGATGGCGACTCAGTATGTGGAAATGGTTTTGTCCATGATCTCTTTTTTATATCTGTTCACGCCAGTGATTGGGATCTACGATTAGCTGCTCTACATAACTTCACAAAGTATTTTTTTCACTAGAACTGAGAAATTACGCAGCATTGACTGCATTACATTTATCTGAAATGGAAATACTCAAAACAGAATATCCTGAAACATGGACCCATTTAAAAGTAGGACAGTGGGCTCCTGACAAAACAGGATCTGCTTTTTGTTCTTTGAGAGCAGGTGGCATAGTTGGAATAACCCTATAGCCTGAAACAATGACCGGAATTTTCTTAACAGCTCCATATTGTGCAAAAATCTCGGAACAAGTTCATGACACTGTCAATTTGGAGCATAAACAAAAGGGACAAAATCACCAACTGGCCTGCTCAATCTCTTCTCGACAACTCAGAATTGCCAAATCTTTGCTACGTTCCTTTACAGACTATACAGTACCTTTCCAGTATGGAGGAAAATGTCTAGTAAACTTAGTCACGAAGAGTGTAGCCTCAAAATCGATCAGCAGTAATATCTGTAGAATGACGACTGCTGGAACAAAACTGTATCTGGATTTTGTCCAGGAAAGATTTGTAAAAAGGAGTGTAAATTTTTGGCATAGAGTTCCATGCCTAAATTTAAAAATGTTTCAAATTCTTTAAAAAAAGTTGCAGTGCCTAAGAAACTGGGCATTATTGAATTAAAGGAAGATTAAAATGTGTTCACTCGCTGTTTGCTCATCTGCAGATCACGTGCTGACATGGATCTAAAGCATGGGATTGGAAAATACGAATTGTCCGTAGTGCCAAGATCATTGTTTCATGCAGATGGATCCCTGATTCAATGTAGTGGGAAGAGTAAACTTATGCAAGTTTTAGAGGCTCTCATTCCAGTAGAAACCATATCTCCAATTTCTTCCAAAATCAGTGAATCAGATGTTACTAGTGTTGCAATTGTTGATGTGATGGCTGAAGTTCAAATTCTCAGCACTCCAACTACGCTGATGACTATTTCAGAGTTAGCAAAAAAAAAAAAGACCGAGCGTATCCGAAACCAGTACAGCAATTTCGATGAGATGCACATTGTTTTTGATACCTACATTTATAATTCACTAAAAGCCACTGAGAGACAGACGTGAAATGGGAGTGGAACCAGTTCATTATAGAATTGAGGGGAACTCTAAAATGAAACCAGTTCCTCTCAAAATGTTTCTATCTCACACAGAAACAAAAGACGAGTTAACATAATTTCTCAGCCGAGCACTGATTGATGAAGTGATAAAGACAGGGGAAATGTAACAGTTTCTTTTAGACAAGAAGCACTTTCAAATGTCTTGAACACTGATGAACTTCAAAGTATGCATGAGGAAGCTGATACTAAACTATTATTTCATGTTATCATGCTGCAGGCCGAGGAGCTACAAAAATTAGAATTTTCTCGTCTGACACAGACATATTAGTATTTATTACTAACTATTGGTAGATGGCAATGCTTTCTGAGGACACAGCCGTAGTTACATATGGTAAAAATAAATTAGAAATCAATGTAAATGACATTTATAAGGCTTTAGGCCCAAAAGAGCAGCGGCAATTCCTGTACTTCATGCACTATCAGGTGCAGATATAACAGGTTCCTTCAGTGGCAAGGCAAATACGTATTTTTGGAAAGGATTAATCTTAGAGGCACTACTTTTCTTGGAGAAATGGATGATATTTCTGAAGAAACATTTAGAGCCCTAGATAAATTTGTGTTCTTTGTTTATCTTAAACCTAATCCACAAGTCACACTTCAAGTTATCACTGATATCAGGTGGTGGTACTATTCACAGAAGCAGTCTCAAGGAGAGAGCATACCTCCTACAGCTTCCTCACTACGCCAGCTATTCAAAGATACCACTACTAGTTTATGGAATGGTCGAGAGATGCCAAGCCCTACACCAACCTCCCATTACCATACTATTATGACAAGTAAATGGTAGATACGAACCAGTAATGTTGACATCCCTGTGCCCGAGGAGGTTGTGGACCTAGTTAAATGCTCTTGCGAGAAGGGGCATTGTGCTCCGCCAGCAAATGAGCGTCTCGGAAACCTCCTTTGCTCTGTACATAAATGTGCGGTTGTGGTACTGATCAAGAACAATGCGATAAACACAAGTTTTAATGAAATTGATAAATAGTGATGATGATATTGATAGTGGGGATGAAGTTTTGTTTTATTTATGCAAAAACAGTACTATAATTACGATATGAGCCAGTGAAATCATAAACTGTTCCTGAAAACTTATTTCAAACTACAGTGCGTAGAATACAATATATCCCAGTGTAAATATAATGAATAGTAGTGTGTAGAGTATTCATATTATGGAAAATATTTATTGTTATATTATACCAAGTATTCTGGAAATAATACGAAACAAAGGTCTGTATGACATTGATTCATCGCAAAGTTAACATAGTCAAAATGTAAATTATGGAGCACATAATTATGTAATAGGTACATCAACATTTTCCGATGTAACCAAAACAATCCCAGAGTAAGTTACATTATTTTATCTCTCTCTATTCAATGCATGATATTAATTTCAATTTATAAGGCTTACCATGTTTCCCACATTTACGTTTAGGGGGCCATGGGTCTCCCATGATAATTTTTCACATGTGTGACATAGTCAGTTGTATTATACTGTTTTCCATGAAAATTTTAAGATATCACAAAATTTGATGATACAAAGCTCTAAAATATACTTATTTTTACGTTGGAGGGGGCCTTAGCGCCCCCATGATAACTTGTTACACGTGTTACATATATATTCCGACTACTAACTCTCGCAAAAATTTTGATGTATCACACTGTAATATATCACCAATTTTCGAAAATCAAATAACTAAACAATGTTTTACCATTTTTTTTTTTACATTTTAAGGTATTGCTTAGTATTGTATCACAACATTTTTCACGGAATATTATTTTAATACTTAATCTAACCGACTATCTTTCCATTTCACTACATCTTTTTTAAGACTCTTCCACTGATTTTTTTCTGGATATCGCTTCTTATACGCAAGTAATGAACAAGTCTCCACTTTTTTAAGAAATTATTTTGGTTTTTGTACAAATACAAGTGATTATTCACGGCCTATGTAATCGAATGTGCAGTAGGCATTTAAATTATACTCAAACTCAACTATACTTATAAATTAAGGCCGCTTCGACTGACAGCTGTTATCCAACTAAAAGCACGTGAGAGGGTCAGTAGATGGGTGAATCTAAGCAAATGCTATGAGTATAAACATGTCACTGTCATCCACATGATAATATGTGTTTTTGAATATGCTTGGAGTTCATATTCTCGGGCAAACAATGTCACCTAAGCGCATTCGAAATATTGATATGCAAAAAGTAATTTCTAAACTTGCATTGTCAACGCCACAGATATTTGGAAGTTATCCATAAGTATGTTTATCAAAGTTGAAAACATGAACAATAATATTTTTTTCAACTTTAGAATTTTAGTTTAAGACCTGTGTTACATAACACTTTGATGTACCCCACCCTCCCCCCATGTAACAGTATGCAGACATTATAGCTCCCTCCTCACCCCCCCAAAGCGTTACGTGGCTTATGGACGACCCCTAAGTTTGTAGTTTGGATATAATAAAAACTATTTTGGGCCAAAATAAATAAAATATAATTCCAGCAGAAATGTTTAGTTTAATTCTCTACGTATTTAAATCTCAGTAGTTCTTGGCCATCGCAGAATTTAAACATAACTTTTTATTTTAATATAAAAAGTTTGTATCTAAAGGCCAATATCCTCCATGACAAAATAATATTCAAGATCTATCGAGATTACTGGGCGTAGAAACTAAACAAAACGCATTTACTGAAACAAAATTTTATTAATTCACCCAAAATTGTTTTTGTTATAAAAACTTTAAAAATACGTACTTTAACTTGATTTCACTTGCATACCACATTAATCTAGGATAAAAACTGTGTACAACTTGATAGATAGTATGATCATTAATTTTAATGGCTTTATCATTTTTTTTAATTTCCTTGTATTCGAAACATAGACGAAGTCTTATTAGTAAATGGTATTTAGATTTCAGCGAGGATATAGACTTACAGATAGCCCTTTTTGCTACCCCAATTGGCCTAGGCCTACTCTAAAATCGATATTTGGTACACAGTCTGTCTACATAGTCGGATCACCATATAGTCTAGCTATGTCGATCTTTAGGCCAAGGGCGTGGAAAGGCGTGGAACCGGGGGGTTTGAACCCCTCCTGGAATTTGATGAATTCTCTTTTGGGAGTTTTATATATACGTATACAAACTTTCTATATAAAGTTATAATACAATTTTCTAGTGGACCCTCCCTGGAAAAAAAAAAAAGCTTTCTACGACCTTGCTTTCGGCCCAGCCTATAATTATTTACTGCCTGCTTAACTAATGGTGAGACAAAAATACATTGTGACCTTATTCCATCAATGTTGTAGAAATACGCCATTTGGGAATGAGAAATATTTTTAGTCATCACATTTAATTAAATCAAATTCAAAACCTTTCATAAATAGTCAAGTTAAAAAAAAAATCTTGATCAAAACCAAAAGTTTCCGGGAAAAATAAGAAGGATGGGTTGAATTAGTTTATTTAAATTTAATTATCCATTTTTATTAAGTACGTAGGAGCAAATTGTAGAATTACGCGTGGATTGTCAACGGTAGCGAGCAGAAAATTAAAGTTTGCATCTTTCATGTAGTCTCTTAGTTACTGGTTCAGAAAAGGGAGGTTGCTGAACAAAGAAGATTTTACTGATGGTGCATATTATGATAAGATTTTAACTTTACGCTTTTCTGTGTGTGACCTCGTTGTTCTCCGACAGTCGAAATACTAGTTGACCAAGTAATTTTGAAAAGGAATAAGCCCCAGGCAATGCCTACAATAATGTAGTGCTTGTCTATAGGTTCATTTATCAACCATCCATTTATTTATATTCTTGGAGCTAGAGTTGGAGCATTAGTGTAAAGTGTGTTGATTTAGGTTAAGCTATCGTAGAATTCTAGTAGAAAGAAACTTATATATATATATATATATATATTTTGCAGTATCATGATAACATTTTACTATAATATTACGATAATTGTTTTAGATACAGTATTCAAAAAGTATCAAACGTGACGATTGATCACTGAATTTACAATGACCTAATAACTTATCTAGCTGTCAGATAAGGTTCTTCCTATGAAATTTGGAGCGTTTTTTGAAAATTGTGTGCTGTTATTCTAAGTTTGTGTTTAAAAAATACTCGTTAGATAAGCTTTTATGAATATTATTATCAACATCATTATGATTACCAAACTGTGTTCTTGTATTGGATTTAAACCCCTGCTCTGCAATTAAGAGATGGTTTTTATTTGAAATCTACGTATTGTTAATAACAGGCAACGTATAGGATATTAACAAACAAAAACTAATAAATTGGATGAAAAAGTGATAAATAAAAACAAATCTTCACTATAAAATGTAACGATACTAATAGAACATTAAAAATCCTTCATCGGTGGGCACGTGGACTAAAGGTCAAGCTCGTATATTCTAGTTTATCGGTAACCGTAAGGTTGGGGTTGGAATCACGTCTAGGTGTACTTTGGATTTCTCCCCTCTTAAAGTGTTTTCCACTCTACTTTCACACGAATTCTGGTGCACTTCTTCCTGGGACTCTATCCTCCTGATCCATACTCTATTTGTGTAGTTAAATTAGAATAATCCAGACTGGTAGTAAGTCGTGGATCAAAATAAAAAGTCAAATGAAGTGCCTAATTTCAAATATTGTACATTATAACTGTTCTAATGTTTATATAGTTAAGAATTCAGTCACTCTAATCAAAGTTAGGCTCACTAGTTACGTGAACCTAGGCATAAGTAAAAAGCTATTTGCATGTTTGAGCTATATTATTACATATAGGACACGTCGACAGATACCGCAATGAAGATAAGTGATCCTAACATGTCGCTGGAAGGTATATGTGTACAAATCTACAACTAATTAATAAAAAAGCACTAAAAAAGTTTAAAAAAAACTTACTGTTACCCTTCAAATGAAGCTAATTTTAATCAATATTTAGAATGTCGATTTTAATATTAGAGTGCTATGGTGCCAATAGTTGCTCTAAGCAGAGATAATTTTTTGCTAAATAAACCAGTCCGAATAGGATCTATAAATAGTGGTTATTTCACATATATTTATTAAGTTTATGTGTAATAACCACTTTTGGTTCAGCCGGTTAGGATTTTAGCCCCTGTCTCCAGAGTTTGAGTATGTTAAACAATTAGTGTCTGTCTAAATTGTTCACAGATGAACGGCACAAAGCTGTAAAATTAACGAAATTTTACCATTTTAGATCAAAAGCAGAAGAAGAAAGCAATGCTATACATTTAAGTATATATGAAAGGCGGACCTTAGATTAGGAAAGCTTATAATTACGAAAATTAGCCGTAACTATTCAAATAATTTGAAAAAATTACACCTGGATACGGTAATTGAAATCGAAGCCATGACCTAGTCGCCAATGGCTGTGATATCAATGATATCTATTAGTAGCCGATTATATTCACACGTACATCACAGACTCTGCCTTAAAATATGGGTCAAGAATGTCCCCAAGCACGGTACGATTCGTGGATTGATCAGGTTTAGAACATTGGCGGGTTCGAGTCCCATGTCCAGGTGTCCTTTTTCAATCTATTTGAATTTTAGATCAAGTTAATTAATTAATGTTCTTGATCATCTCTGTGAATTAGAACAGTTGAACGGGAGGGAAAGAAGGCGTTTGTGACAATACAAATACTAACTATATTATAAATTCATAATAATAATAATAATAATAATAATAATAGTGTCACGTACTTATTTATTTGGTTATGACACTTGAATCGTAGATTCGATATATAACCAGATTCACTGATTTCTTGATATTCCTTTTCAAAACATGATTTCCTAACTCCTTTTCAAATGATGGACTGTGTATTTATTTGATATCAATCATAACAATCTTGCCCCCGTGGATTATTGAGACACTGAAACGTGAATAACACAACCTTTGTGCTCAAGATATTCTCCGATGTCAGTACACTAGCTATATTTCTGGCACAAAGTCTAGTACTGCAGTCAACTCTGGAACTTTAAGCTTTTGGATTCCTTTCAAAACTGAAGAGCTTCCAAGTGCTGTCACTAATTTCACAATTTTCTAAAATATTTCTTTGACGGTTAAACATTCTCTTATATTACATTTCCCTTTCAAAAATGTATGAAATATTCCTATTCTCGATGTTTTATATTCAAATGAATATATTTCAATAAAACCATCGTATTTGGTTAAGGAAGACTTTTTGGAGGATTTATTTTCGTTCATCTCAAGGGCTGTCACTGTGTCAATATATCATATAAAAAATGTGACGACCTATCCGGGATATTTTCACATTTATGCTAGTAAGATGGTAATAAAAAAGAGTGGAATCGAAAGTATATGCATCCGGAGGGTGGGTAACCATTTAAACACCTCAGTAAACACAGCTGAGATTCTAGCCCTGATCCCTCCATTACTAGCAAACCAGACTAAACTACACTGATACCACTCGCTTCGGTGGTTGCATGGTCTAGCGCGTTACTCTCGGGGTGGACTAGACTGTCGATGATGGAGAGATAAAGGTTCGAATCTCGGTTGGGTGTACGGATGCTGGTTTTTCCTCAATGGTTTTACACTCTCCCTCCACGAAAATCTGGGTACTCTAAATATAACCTTTCTAATCTCTAAAACCATTAGCGTAATTAGTGCATAAGCTTATAACCCGAATGGGTAGTAAGATGCGGTGCTCAAAATATATACTGGTGCCTTTGTCTGAATGGTCCACTACTCGTTGACGCAGAAGATGGAGAATTAATATTTTGCAAATTCAAAATTGAATTCGTTTTTATTTAAAAAGATAGAGGGAATTCGATACTATCAACTAAAATAAATTTAAGTAATGAGCCATATAGTTAAAATGTTGTGTCCGATCACTAGATCTTAGTTATTTAGAAAAAAATCCTTCTTATTTGAGAATCATATTTCCATTCACAATTTTATAACAGCTTAGGTGCATTTTTATAATTTTTAAACGTGTATCTTTAAATAATTATAGTTTTAAACGTACCATTTTGTTAGTATAATATAAAATTTAGTTAATTGCCTGGTTATTTACCATATGTCCTCATAAAAGATGGGTTATAGAGCTAAATTAAAGATGTGAAGGAACCATATTCAATCCCTGGTACTAGTGTTTAAATAATAATATACTATTTGTGTCTAGGTTCACTCTAGAAACTGTATAGGACAACTATTTCTTGTGCTAAGGTTAGCTATAGGTCTGTTGAGTGTTTTGTCATACGTTTGATTAGTTTTTATGATCCAACTCTTTGTTCAGAGATCCTCTAATTAGCCATAGCAACGGGAACAATGACAAAGGTGTCAGGTAGGATTTACTGAGTTTTCCCCCCCAAAAATCTGTTTCTACTCTTCCTCCCCACGCAAAAGCATGGTTTTGGTTATACTTTTTTTTAGCACCACATCTTACTACCCGATCAGGTTATACGCGTATGTATTAATTATGCCAATGTGTTAGGGATGAAAAAGGCTGACTTTAGACTAAATTTACCCAATTTTGCTGGGAGGGAGATTGGTGAACTATTTAGGAAAAACCACCCTCAGTAGACCCGACAGGTATCATCGGCAGTCTAGTCCAACACGATATTGACGCCTTAAAGTTTAGACCATGAGGCCACCGAAGCCGGCCTCAGTACACTTTTCTAAAGTTTAGCTTCATAGTTCCTTAACAATTAGTACATAGCTGTTCAACCTTAGGTTATCAGAGGTCTGCATTAAATAAATAATCAATCCTAGGATCACATACAGAATTATAAATAAAATGCGGAGATTAAAATAGATTGAGAGTCCAAGAATTAAGTTTAGCAAACACCTATAAAATTCCCTAATAAAGAAAATTCATGCTGCTCTTTTTTATTATTAGCACCGCGTCTTACTACCCGTTCGGGTTGTACGCACTTACGCTAATGTTTAATGGTAGGGTGATTGTGAGATGAAATGGAGGACCTACAGTTTAACGTGGAATCCGAACCACGGTGGAGGCCTGGCATTCCTCACATTCACAAGTTGTGATTAATACACGTCTTGTCAGAGGTGAAGGAAGGGTTTGGTAATCAGATAAATCTGTGCCGGGACCGAGGATTGAACCCCTGACCCCCAGCATAGAAGTCTGACACCTTACCCCTAGACCACCAGGTCACCATACTGCTTAAAGAAGTTCTTATTGAAACATTAGATAAGATACAATTGTTTAATGTACAATTATTATTTCACTTTAATGTGCGCTCTGCCGTTATTCGTTTTCATTTACTAAAGTAGCTTTATCAATATCGATAGTAGTAGTTGATAATTGCGGTGAATGTGAAAGTTATTTATCAGTCAATTAACATCTGTATTTGGATTTTATGAATGCCATCGTAGAAACAGTGTTTTAGAAAATAAATGTGCTTCCGACCTTTGAGAACATCTTAAGTCCAAAGTCCCTCAATTTCGGATAGCGCTCTATTGGTAATACTTTTTTTTTAAATCCTCTCCTTTTTCGAGTCTGCCAATATCAAAATGTTTGATTGCAAATCGCAGCATTCCAGTTTAAGGTCAGTTCTTACGTTTTCAATACTGAGCATGCGCATTGAAATAAGACATTTAGCATTAATGCAATGAAATGCACTTGAAGTCGTGCTTGGGAAGCTAAGTTTGAGCTCGTTTTTAGATGGGGTACACAATAATTTAATATCTATATATTACGCCATCTTGGTTTTATGATTTGAGTGTTTAATGTTGTCCTAGCTTGTATTAGTACATACGTGCCAACAAAATAGTTATTTAACGATTTAATCTATAAAATGCAGATGAGAAGATTAGTTTATTTAAAAAAAACACAAATTAACATGAAAGGTGAATGGTAAATCTACTGTAATAAATCATATGTAGAAAACTTTTAACCTCTATAATAATGCACCCGGCTGAGATTCGAATACAGCCCTCCCTGACACCGGCAATGCATCCTATTGCGAGCCTGAAGATTTAGATCACGGGGCCACCGATTAGAGATATCCTAATTTAAGTTAGTTTGTATGTTTTACGGTAGTATAACCCGTTTGGATTTTACATTAATGGTATAGGAATAGTTAAGGTAGAATTTTAGAGGAAATGTACCCTCATTTTCATGTAGGGAGAGTGGTAAACCATTTATAGAAAAACAGCCTCTACACTCAACAAGGATTCGAACTTTGATCTCCCTGTTATTGACAATCCACTCCAACACTAAAGTTATGAGTCAAACCATGTGACCAGTGATGTAGGTAATTATTTATTATTTGGTATTTTAGCGAAGTTTTTTTTTTGGGTGATATTTCTTCATAAATGTTGGGTCGTACTGCGCTGATGTAAACATCATGTGCCTTTGAAGAATGCTATAAATGTTATATACTTGGTGACATATCTTTTGACACGTCCACAGTTAATAATAAACACACTCTACAACTCAACACACGCTGAACATTAAGTATGTGATAGCGAAACAATGCGTGAAGGTTCCGAGGAGTTTTATGAGTGGAAGAGGAAAGCAGTCCATGGAGCGTCGTTTCCGCACAATTTTCTCTCGACACCAGCGAATAGGGAAATGGTCACTCGACAACCGTATAGCATTTTACTCTCTATTATTTACAGGTTTGTCATTTTATTCAAACGTTTTCACTCTAATAGGGGCTTTAGTTTTAAATGTAATTTTACTTAAAACGAAAACAATTTTTTTTTAAAAATAATTTTTAGAAAAAGAAACAAATTGTTTTTTCAACAATTAAAATATTTGACAAAATACAACATATTTTTATATAAAGTATTTTTTTTTAAATAACCCGTATCGGTTTGGTACACGAACTAAACGTCAAGCTGGTTTAAACTGATTTACTGGTGATAAGGTTGATTAATGTGGGGTGCTAGTGAGCACCAGTTTAGTTTATTAATTGTGCAGTTTTATAGCATAAACATTTTATAGCAAAAATAGATAAAATATTTCTTCTATAGAAACATAGAGTTTAGTTTTCCGCACGTGCTAATCTCAACAGTTTTTGAATATCTCTCATGAGCATAGCGACATTTGATGACAAACTTTTTAAATGCAAAGAAAAAGTTGTCACTAAATTCCAGGACACCCTTGACAGATATTAAAGAACTGTTGAGATTAGCATGTGCGGAAAACTAAACTCTATGTTTCTATAGAAGAAATATTTAATTTATTTTGGCTAAAAGAATGTTTATGCTATAAAAATTTCGAAAATACTGCCCTAAACTCACGCTCACTAGCACCCCATCTTAAGGACGTTACTTACGTGTGAATTCTTATGCTATTTTATGAACATAGCTTCATCTTAACTTTATGCTTCTAAGCACGCACTCTTAGCATTATCACACATGTATATATATTTCTATAGTTAGATTAATGTTGATTTAAATAAATATCTAACTTAAATTTGGTTTGGTTTCGTTTACATAACCAATTTTGGTATATTTTAAATTATGTTTCTTACTCTACGTTTTGAGGATGTCTCGTCTATATTATAATTCAACCAAGACCTTGGGGCTTGATTAAATTGTACCGTACATTATAGTCGTTGAAACATTTAAACAAATGTGACTAAAATAATTTCAAATAAATTAAAAATATTTTTATTTTGGTTTCGTTTATGTAACCAATGATTGCAACATTTATCTTTGTTAAATTTCATTTTGAAGATTTCTTGTTTTTAATTTAACCAAGCCTCTTTTGCTAGATTATTATTTAATCAGTCCAACCAACTTCAATCTTGTTTATTTAACTGATTTGCTTTTTGCTTTATTCTGGTCTTAAATATTGTTTTCTGCCTTGTGTGTCTATGCTGGAACCATGTTCACTCGCTGAACAGACGCACCCTACTTATGTGACTATAAAATTGTATGTTCAACCAAAGCCTTTGTATGGGTTTCCCTTTGTAAATATATAAATTGTTGTATTATTGAATACAATCTTACTGTCCCACTGAATTGTGGTCTTTGTTTATATTCTGTTACACCGGTACGTCACAGGTAGGCAATGTCATTTTGACGAGATTTGATATTGATCGATTATACTAAGAGTTTTTCAACACATAATGGGTTTTATATCTCTTTCTTTCTTATATGAAGTTTTTTAAAGGAAATAATCCTCTTCATTTTGTTCCCTAGAGTTGAATACTACTACAATTTTAGCACCGGCACAAGATCGTATATAGTTGAATCGCTATATAAGGAACCTTTACGAGTAAATAACATATAATTATATTGTAACCAACATTTACAGTTCACATAATCCCACAGTTTATTTGTCTAACAGCAGTAAAAAGGTTATACACCAGTAAAAATGTGACAGCCACAAAATTCTGGCTGTGTGAATAAAGTTAAGTATAGTTGAATTCTGGTACTAAAGGATCTTATTAAAACATACCGCATGTTGGAGAAGATAGTGCCAACATTTGTGAATATAGGGTGTCATGGGTTTAGTACAATTAACCCTCTGGCCACCATCCTCAGTTTTCTAGACCGGATCTGCTACTTTTATTTATTCACGTAGCTCCTCAATTGTCTTCATGAGGCTGAATTGAGCCTGTTCCAGACCCAATGTTTCAGAGGAAAATCTAGAAGTGCCGGGGATCAAACCCGGGACCTCTGGATATGTAGACAGGAAATTAAGGATTGTAGATAAAATACAAACATGCTTTTACGGGAAACATTGCAAGCATCTTACTATCGAACTAGTATTATTTTATAATTTATATCGATACTCTCTGTCCACTTGATAGATTGACATCACATGACTTGGCGTATAAATGCATGACAATATATTCAGTAGCTTTCATAATTACCAGGTAATTTTTTTTTTGTACACTGCTTCTTACCAACTCTCCAAGCTCTCTGAGTATTTACACTTGGGAACGATAGAACTAAATCTTAGAGAAAATGCACCCGTATTTACCTGAGGAAAATTAAGACATTATTTAGGTAAATACACCATAATTACACCAGGCCAGGGCTCGAAACCCAATCTCACTGTCACCGTAAGTCCAGTCTAATGCAAGAGGGACTCCTAAGGCCTTGCGACCACCGATGCGGCGTGTCATGTAAAGTATTTTTTTATCACCGTGTCTTACTACCGGTTCAGGTTGTACACATATATGATAGTTACTTTAATGAAATATGGATAAGTAAGGGGGCATTTTAGAGGTAATCTACCCGCGTGTAAAGTAAGTGGGAAACAATTTTTTGAAAACCACCCTCAGTACACACGATCGGAATTTGAACTCCGAACTCCCCGTCACCAACAGTCCAGTCTAACACTAAATTGACGTCTCAGACCATTTGGCCACTGTAACGGGTCTTATAAAGGTCCTCCTACTAAAATACTACTACATAGATTAATAACTTTTTATTAGGTGACCTGGTGGTCTAGGGGTAAGGTGTCAGACTTCTGTGTTGAGGGTCCAGGGTTCAATCCTCGGTCCCGGCACAGATTTATCCGATTGCCAAACCCTTCCTTCACCTCTGACAAGATGTGTATTAATCACAACTTGTGAATGTGAGGAATACCAGGCCTCTACCGTGGTTCGGATTCCACGTTAAACTGTAGGTCCTCCATTTCATCTCACAATCACCCTACCATTACACATTAGTGTAAGTGCGTATAACCCGAACGGGTAGTAAGACGCGGTGCTAATAAATAATAATAATAATATATAATAATAATATAATAATAATAATAATAATAATAATAATAATAATAATAATAATAATAATAATAATAATAATAATAATAATAATAATAATAACTTTTTATTGAACTGTTTGATGAGGTTCTTCAGATGTTGATCAACATTGTATACATCATGTACAAAACATTTCCTTCCACCTTCTTTTGCGTTAGCAAACCAAGCATGAATTATTTCGTTCAGTAAAGTTATCGCTTAGTTCTCTTTCCCTCAATCCCTTCTCACTCTACTTCTTTCTATTTCTCTCGCTCTCTCCACAATCCGTTGTTTCTGGTTTGTTTAAAGGTGACTGGGTGACGGCGCGTGCGCAAAAGGTCCGTTGCGTGCGGCCGTCTGTCCAGGGGCAGGCGTAAGCCCTCCCCCCTCCCTTCTGCCCTTCCGCGCTTTCCCGACAGTGTCTACCCGGCCTTATGTACGACCACGGGGGACTTTTCTACACGTAGAGACATCTCGTGCGTGAGAGATACGCGTATATCGGCAATATTTTTATTTTTAATCTTCCTCCCGTGGGGAGTCCTGTGCTTGGTAGCTCGAGTACAAAATAATCACGTGGCTTCCTCCTCTTTTTTTATGTAAAAAAATAATTAAAACAACTGACTTGATAACAAGCTTTTAATTCAAAGTCTATTTTATTGTTCACTTTTTAATTCGAATTACTACTGTTGTTTTTTGGAAGATTCTTGCGTGTGACACGAACGTTGGACGAGTTATTCTATACTTTAATATCTCTTATGTCGTGTCTCTTGCTGCTTTTATTTTTTCAAAAGAATAGCAATTAAAATAATGAACTAATTTCTCGTGACGGTCCTAATACAATACCTTTTTTTTTTTGTTGCTTTTTTGGGGATGAAAATGAACTGATAAAAAACAAAAGACGCGATGTATGGTTGAGAGAACTATTGTGAGCGTCCGTTGTATGATTTACGTTTGTGAATATTTTAAAAGTTTCATGTGAGAGAGGACAATTAAGATGGTATTTTATTTAATAGTGAATTTGTATTTGCCATTTCTTTGTTAGTGGGGAAGACTATTTATGTTTTGCACTTGAACTTAACGCCATTTATAACAGGTGGACTCAAATTTAGACTGAAACAATTGTTAAATTAAAACTGTTTTATAAAAAAAAAATCAGTAATTTTCAAAATATGTATTTCGACCGGGTAGTAAGACGCGGTAATGTAAAACACTTTTCAAACAAATTATATTTTAATAGTATAAAATATATACTCAGTACAAAAGTGTAGTAAGCACGCAAACTAAAAAAAAAAAAATTATATTTGCAAGTAAAACTGTTTTGACACGTACACATAATTTTTTTTAAATAAATATAAATGTAAATACCAATTTCAACAATTAGATCGCGGTAGTGAATTTATAATATATAATTGAGAATCCAACTATTCAATATATATATAAATAAAATCGTTAGTTTTTATTTAAATTTATAAATTAATTATAAACAGGATTTTATAAATACTAACAAAGCCTTAATCGGTTGTGAATGCTGTTACTATGGTATAGAATATAAATGAAACTAGTAAAAAAAAACTTGTTTCTTAATATCACTTTGTATTTAATTTTTTTCAAACGCGTTTACTGGTCAAAATAAAAACATTTTGGTAAAACTACTTACAAAATTCCAGTCAAACAAGACGTGATGTAAAAAAATTGTAGACTAATGAGTTAAATTCGATCGCTCCGTCGCGTAGATATCAACAAGTGGAATATGTGGTGACAACAGAGATACTCGAAATAAAAACAAACCCAGAGGTTATCCTATCACATATTGCTCTATTGTTCAACCTTGATAAGTTCAACCTATCTCTATTGGCAGCTCTGAACAGGAGTACATCAACTAACATGCAATCGTGCGCATCATATGATGATATAAAAATAACAATTGTTGAAAGCAAATTTAACATCTTTACGTTTGTATATTTATTTAATATAAGTACAATTTATTTGTATGTTTTATTTTAAAAGGTTGAACTTGATGGAAATACTATTATATTATGTGCTATAGAAAGCGAATTTGGTTACAGTTTAATTCATAGCAAATATTATGTGCAAAAATAAAACATATTGAGTGACTTTTTATCTATAGGCATTTTACAAAATCTTTCAAACATTATTAATCAATATTAAGTTAAAACCGTATTTTGATTAGAAAACTCTAGAAGAACAAAAAGCTAATTAAAATCCTTATTTTGAAAGGAAAATTTTAAAGACGAAGGTAAAACTAACTCAAATAAATATTTTAATGGAAATTGCTAGAACGTAAAACCAACTAAAGCATACTTTGTAACGCTAGAACGTAAACAACTAAAAGCGTACTTGTGGAAACCTAGAAGAAAAACATTTATCAACTTGTACTTTGGTGAACGAGAACGTAAATTGAACCCATTTAGAGCATACGAAACGCTAGAACGTAAAACTAAAAGTAAGTGGAAAACACTAGTAGAACATAACACTTATCACATCTTGTATTTTGGATGAAAAAGTCAGAAGAACGTAGATTTAATTGAAACGAACCGTATTTCGAGCAGAAAACACTTGAAGGACGTTATTGACGTGAATCTAGTCCTGACACGCCGAGGGCGATCTTCCAAGACATCGAAACAGCGTACTCCCTAGCGGATGGCGATCATCATCGTAACCCACCCCGTGACGCCAGTATCCAGAGATGAGGGTGAAGGGCGGCGCTCCAGGGTTGCCCCAGGGGGAGCAGCAGGACCAGTCGTCAATGCTGGGGGTGCGGTTGCGGATCCTCCGTCAGCAATGGGGTGAGATGACGACTATCCCTGGGACCTAATGGCTTTCAGTCATTAGATATAAGAACATATGCATTTAATCATAATAATAGATTGGGAATGATGAAGGAAATGTAACGTATTTGCGTGGAATGAAGGTACTTAATCCCCCGTACCCCATGCCACACCCCCCACACTCGCGTCAACGGAAATCTAGACTACGAGAGATTGAGATTTAGTCCAAGCGCCCACCGCTACAGATGTGACTAATCTAATCTAATTTCTATACACAAGTATATTTGGTTTTATTAGAATTCTGTAACTTCTGGTATCAGAGCAGGTGCTATCTTAGACTAAGTTACTTTCCACTCTAAGTTACTTTTTACTCTAACCAGGGAACGTAGTTTAAGGCGTCAGTATCACAATAAGCTATATTTATTAGTGACAGGAAGGTCTTAGTTCAAATCTCGGCTGGGTACATAAGAGGGCGGCTTAACCACAACAGATTTAATTATGTGGTTTTTCAATTCCTTCTTCACGCTAATGCGGTGTACTGTCCCTACACTTTAGATTAAGCCGCTAAATAGCCAGTGTTTTAAAACGTATCAATTAAAGAAGGTTTTCTTTATTATAAGCACGTGTTCATTAAATGCGTTAAAGATAGTAGTTTATTGTGATCCTGAGAGTTTAAAGTTAATTCCCGGCCCGATGTACTGGATGTTTATTTAACTACATCTTGATTTTTAATACTCTTTACAGTCGAATGCTCTTAAATTTTCTTATAACGTTCTATTTTCATCCTATTTACTTAGATTAATTATTTGGTCATAATTGTTAGCACACTGGCTCTAAAGTTCTAAAAGCATTTTAATATAATTGATATATTTTCCAATTGAATTAAAATTAATTGAAATAATTTCATTTATCTTATTGAAAGATGTATCCAGTTACGGCTGTATCTGTAGCCAAAGTAAATTTTAAACTTCATATAATTAATATTATTACTATATTACAATACATTTTAAGGGTTTATTTTCTTATTACAGGGCATAAAATAAATAATTGAAGTAATAAGTTACGTGCTACGTGCTTACTAACCGTACGAGCTATAGACATATTTACACGATTGATGTAGGGATAAGTAAACTAGAGCTTAGAAAAGTACACCCATATTTGCGCGGAGATGAAGTGAGAAATAATATTTAATAAAATATATTTTGGGTACTCATAGTATTCAAACCCTGACCTCTTCCTCACCGGCAAACCAAACAAGATTATACTGACATCTTTGTCTCTATGCTCGTTGTTGCAGTTAAAACTTATATTAAAATACAAAAATAAACTGTCCAAACATATCCAACACAAATAATTAAATATTCATTCAAAGCTAATCAAGTCATTATCTAGGCTTCCTTAATCATCAACGATTGTTAAGGAAACATACACTCTTTATTCAACCTGAACGTCAGAGATAAAAACTACAAATATAAAAAGTATTTTAAAAGCATATAATACATTTGGGAGGAGAAGTGGAGGTTAGTACCTGGGATCGCACCTTTTATTAACTTTAGAATCAGTTAAGTACATATAGACGTAAATGACATATTTTTGACTCCTTCCCTCCTTTGTTAAAATATAAATGGTACGGAACTCCGCACGAACTTTCTCGCTCAGAAATGGAGATATTTACTCAAAATTCGTAATATAATATACACTAACTAACCCGAGAACAAATTGCGCTAGTAATACGTAAAACATTTTTTTATTCATGGTTTTAAATTTCATAAGTTTTATTTTTAAAGGAATAAACGTCTTCATTTGTATATTTGGATCAATACAAAATATCGATATTGGGTCACTAAGGGTCCAACACTTTATGGCCAATTTTGAGAAAATATTTTTTTTCTCTTTTCACCCTTTATTGAACTGCTATTAATTTTAGGGTTAGACAGATGGCGTTGCAAAAAAACACTTTTTAGGGTTCGGGGGGGACATGAAACGTCGACATCCATCAACATCTCGGGCTAGATTTTTTTGACGGTCGTAATACTTTACCTTATAGTGTTGGCAAATTAAAAGAAATATATATTTGTGTATAGCTTGAAAACTTTTCGTTTTATAAAAATAGATTTTAAGTAAAATATGTTTTTATAAATAGATCCACATGTATGTAATGGTAAGTAATTTCATATCTCAAAATACTACGGAGATAAAATTAAAAATTATAATTTACGCATCAGACCTGAACCCTTAAATTCAATTTGACGAAAGGTTGAGAGTAGCTATTTGGTTTGTAATATTGATCAAAGCTTTGAAATGAAATTTGATCAAAATCGTTAAAGCCGATTTTGATAAAATTGTTTTTTTTTTCTCTTTCCATCCTTAAGGAAACTACCCTTAATTTTAGGGTTAGATATCCAATTCCAAAAATTCCTCGGGGTAAACCTATGAAAATCCTATATACCAAGTTTTAGCCCAATCGGTAAAATAGTTTAGGCTCTAGCCCGAGGTACAGACTGACAGACAGATGGACAGACAGACATATAGACGGCATTGCAAAAACAACTTTTTTGGGTTCGGGGGGTCATGAGACGTCGATATCCATCAAAATCTCGAGTTCAGTTTTTTTGATGATCACAAAACTGTAAGGTAGTGAAAAAGTAAAAATATTGATATGAGTCCCCGTGGGTCAACACTTTGTATTGAAATGTCTACTTCTGGTTTAAAATTTTCAACATTTTATTAGGGGTTGCACATCTATGGTTATTGCATTGATGTTAAATTCCTCATTTCTAAGTTTTGACCTATAAAATAGGTAAATATTGACTATTGAATCTAAAATGATAGAGATAGATCATTGTTGTACAAACATTATTTCTCCTAAGAGGTTGAAAGAAAGAGAACATACACTTTTTGAGAGACTTACTCAATTCTTACGCCATGACATTAGAGAATTATTGCGTTAAAACTTAAGTAGTATCTCTTTACAACTAAATCTCACAAAATTGTATTAGTATACTTGCCAATATCTCACAAACTGTTGGTTTAGTAACAATATATTCCATATAAAAGTTTTTTTTAATTTTTAATAGTACTACAATTTTGCAATGATAAGTTATTTAGTATCTCAAATATTTGTGGAGATACGGAAATTTCGGCTTCTGGAAAGTACCCAAAAATATATTTTCATAAGAAAATGGAAATAGACATTTTATTTATGATCTTAATCAACGCCTAGATCCGAATTTTAACCAAAATCGTAAGAGCCAATTTTGAGAAAATGTTTTTTTTCTCTTTTCACTTTTTATTAATCTACTCTTAATTTTGGGGTTAAATAGACACACAGAGAGACGGCATTGCAAAAACCACTTTTTAGGGTTCGGGGGGTAATGAGACGTTTTGGGTTAGATTTTTTTGTGGTCACAATATTTTACCTTTAGTGTTCGAAAGGTTTATATATATATTATATATATAATTATATATATATATATATAAATTGCGTATGGATTGAAAGTTATTGGTTTTATAAATATATATTTCAAATAAAAGATTTGTATTATAAATAGACCTACATATTTGTAATGTTAAGTAATTTCATATCCCAAAGATAAACGGAGATATGATATATAATAAGAAATTACGCAGATGACCTGAACACTTAAAGTCATTTTGCTGAAATATTGAGAGTCTCCATTTTGTTTGGGATATTTATAGATGTTCATAAATGAAATTTAATAAAAATCGTTAGAGACGATTTTGAGAAAATCGACTTTTTCTCTTTTTGCCCTTCAGTAAATTACCCTTAATTTTAGGGTTAGATATCCAATTCCAAAAACCCTCGGGGCAGCCCTATGAAAACCTTAAATACCAAGTTTTAGCCTGATCGGTAAAATAGTTTAGGCTCTAGTCGGAAGTACAGATAGACAGACGGAAATTCAAATACCTCTTTTTCGGATTCGGGGGGTCATGAAACGTCTAGTTTCATCAAAATCTTGAGTTCGATTCTTTTGGACGATCACAATACTTTCTCTACCTGTAAGATAGCGAGAAAGTGAAAATGGTCTTGAATAGAATTTGTCATCGTCAGAAACTAAACATCTCATGGTGGGGAAGTTAGAAACGCGAGTTAAGGGCAGTTTTTTTTTGTAGTTTTTATAGAAACTTTTTTTAGCCAAAATAAATCAAATATTTCTCCATTAGAAACATTAAGTTTCATTTTTTTCACCTGGTATTATCAACAGTTTTTTAATATCTGTCAATGGTGTCCTGAAATTTAATGACAGCTTTTCCTGTTCATTTAAAAGGTTTTTCATTCCATGCCACTATGCTCATGATATGTATTCAACAACTGTTGATATCATCATGTGAATAAAATTAAACTATATGTTAATACAGGAAGAATATTTATTTATATTGGCCCAATACATGTTTTGCTAAAAAAAGCTTCAGAAACACTTGTCCTTAACTCGCATTCCCTACATCCCCACTTTAAACCTCATAACCAGGACATGGATTAGCAAATTCAGCCCTCAAAGTTTTTTTAAAATAGCACTTTAAACACAATGGTTATTCTAAAGAGTGAGGACAGTTTAGAGGAGTCGCCCGCATTGGCTTGGCGAGAGCAAGGTAAAACCTTTGTGATGGGTCAAATTTGGAAAATAAATCATAAAAATATACGTAGAGTAAAACACTAATTTTAAGTTGTGTCGAAAAAGTAAATGTAGAATAAATATAAAGTAAAAATGGGTCGTTTATGCATCATTTCCTTTAATTAATGTCTTAAAATTGGAAACAAAATTAATAATACAATGATATGTGGATCGTTTTACTATTAAGGCGTAACTTCAAATATAACAATGTTAAAAAAAAAGTCCTAATTTTCAGATTTTTAAAACGGAAGCCCGTTTATACACATATTTATTTTTTCTAGTGATATTTTTACAGATTCCAATGCTATAATATTAATTTGCTCAGAAAGATTGTATAATCAATTTTAAGAATTAATTAAATTATTTTTATTTTGTTTACAATTGTCTTGAAACTGGCTGCTTATAAACTAAAACCTCAAAACAAAAGCTTGATAACATCTGTGGCGTATTTATTAATTATGTTTTAACTACGATGTCTGATTTTTTAAATGCACTTTTAA
This sequence comes from Timema podura, assembly GCA_033556935.1. Classification (NCBI taxonomy): domain Eukaryota; kingdom Metazoa; phylum Arthropoda; class Insecta; order Phasmatodea; family Timematidae; genus Timema; species Timema podura. The sequence continues at coordinate 42,867,621 of JAVRXN010000002.1, forward strand.
GACACTGACTATCCCTCCAGAATATATTTTTATACTAAACACTTTGCACTTAATAGCTTGATAGATTCTTCAATAAATATGTAAAGAGATTATCGTTATAGATGGGAACTCAGCGCATTATGTTTTGACCAAAGCTGATCATCGTACAAAAAAAAAAAAATTCTACACAGCTCCATTTTTCTTTAATATTGATTTGAATGTTTTTATTTAACAATTAATACATCCTATATTTATTTTAGTTCAATAAGCCTTGCTTACATAGTTTCACCCAGATTCACCCCACTGCGTTGCGTACCAAAGCTTTGCATAAGTTTCTCTGCTTACCCACCTTTCATGTTTGACATGTCTACCCGCTGGTCTTCTACGTGAAGAGGGTTGCCTAGCCCTACGAAATGAACTGAGAACCTCTCTTCCGCATGTCATGACGAATGAATAGGAAATTAGAGCAATAGCAAGAAAAATGATAGGAAGAACAGTAGCTTACGGCTACAAACGTTACTAAAACAATTTCAAACATTCATATTTCAAGTCATGGGATCTGCACTTCTGATGAATAAAATTATACTGAAAAAATGATGAATGATGATATATAATTGGTATCAATGTTGACCATAAACAAATATGTTTAGTTTTTATATTTGTCCTTCCTACCATGGTCCTAATGTAGTTCAGACAGATTCTTTATATTCTATCGACACGGCATTTTTTTCGCCTTTATTGCCATTCAGATCGGCCATAGTCATGAAAAATATTGAAAACTCAGGGAATGTCAGGGAACTAAAACCTTCCAGGGATATCAGAGGATTTTGTTACTGGCCAGGTAAAATTGCATGCTGGGCTATCTAGAGAAGATAAAATAATATATTAATTGTATCTTTCCAACTATTGTTTTAATTAACTATAGGTTTATTTATTTTTAGGGCATTCAAAATATAGTTATTTATAAGAAAATAAAGTACTGTCGTTATGTCATAGCTACTCCGTGGGTGATTTGTCGGGATGGCTTGTAAGGAAGTGAAGATGCGACCGAGAAAAAGCTGGAAAGTTGTTTTTGATGTTGTTTAATATAAAGAGTATAGATTGTGCATAAGAATATATAAATGGTCATGGTAGTCGTGTATATAGTATTGAAGTTGAATTAGAAAGACTGTCATGGGAGTGACCAGAGCTATAGTTGGTGAGTCGGTGTTCGATGCCTGTGAAGCTCACATACCTAATAAACTCTTAAATACGTTGCGCATGACATCTTTTGACATGTTACATAGCACCGCGTCTTACTACCCGTTCGGGCTATACGCTTATGTACTTATTACAATGATGGTACTAGGATGAAGAAGTTTCATTTATGGGAAGTGTACCCACATTTGCGTGGAGGGAGAGGGGAAAACCATTTAGGAAAACCACCCTCGGTAAACCCGATGAGATTTGAACCTTGATCTCCCTGTCATTTGCAGTCTAGTCTAACACGAGAGTAGCGCCTTGAACCAAGCGGCCACCGAAGTGGGTTTCGGACATTGTTCTTCGTAACGTTATTCAACTTGAGAATTTGTTATTACTTATATTTCTATGTTTATTAATTTGTGATCAGTTATTTCATTGTGGATGTTATTTTTCTGATTAAATTAATATAACTTTTCACTAATTGATTACTCTAAAATTCATGATTTTACAACTAAATATTTTAATGAACCACAGATATATAGAGATTTATTAACGCAATATTGTTAAATCTGTTTACGAGGATCTTTTGGGATCGAGAATTGTATTATGGAAGCCAATAGGATTGATTTATATTCAAGATAAATAGGATATTCACCAAATATCTTATAGATGAAGTACCGTTTAGATTGCGTGTATGCACAGAATAATCCATATGCTATTTATTTAACGTTATTTAACAATTTAAAAATAGTCAATATAGTTAACAGCACTTCTATATATTATATATATTGAGTATAATATATTATAAATATAAGTTATTACGTTTTAATATGAGCGGCTATTTTTTGTCACCGCGTCAACCTACCCTTTTGGGTCAGAGACATCTAAACTAACTGCGCTAATGTGTTAGGGTGAGGAAGGATGAATTTAGATGAAGTGTAACCACTTTGCATGTAAGAAGAGTGAAAAACCATTTAGTAAAAAACAACCTCTGTAAACCTTACAGGGATTTGACCCCTAATATTTCTATAGTCGGTAGTCCTCTTTGTTGCAAGGCTGAAGTCTTAAATAAAATAAATATCTGAGCGTGGAAAATGTTACTATATCTACTTTAATGAATTTATGTGTCAATATAAGTGACTTTTGACAAGAGGTGTCAATTTTAACCTATGTAGCCAAATTAGTATTTGTATTAATATTTTGAAGCTAAATTACTAACGTATTAATAAATTAAAGTAGATTTATAAATATTTAAAGCCCTCAGAGAAGTTGTATTATTTAACAAATTAACCATAGCGTTGGTTAACCGTGTTGGTTTACATTTCTATTCCTTCTCACACCTTTTATCACATACCAAATGAATGAATTTATCAGGTAAAATATGTGCCAAACAGGCAAACAGCTCACAAACGTCCACATATCACTAAATTAACTTCTTGTACAACATGTAGATGTCTTGATCGCCACAAATATCTGATATTCTTTTTACTTTTTCTCTATCTTACAGGTAGAGAAAGTATGGTGATCGTCAAAAAATTCGAACTCGAGATTTTGATGAATTTTGACGTTTCATGACTTCCTGAATCCGAAAAAGTGGTTTTTGAATTTCCGTCTGTCTGTCTGTCTGTACCTCCAACTAGATTCTAAACTATTTTACCGATTGAGCTGAAACTTGATATCTAGGGTTTTCATAGGGTTGCCCCAAGGGGTTTTTGGAATTGTATATCTACCCCTAAAATTAAGGGTAGTTTACTGACGGGAAAAAACAGAAAAAGTCGATTTTCTCAAAATCGGCTCTAACGATTTTGATTAAATTTAATTTATGAACATTAATAAATATTCCAAACAAAATGGCTACTCTCAATATTTCGGCAGAATGGCTTTAAGGGCTCCGGTCTGATGCGTAAATTAACATTTTTTATAATAGCTCCGAAACTATTTGAGATATGAAATTACTTAGCATTACAAATATGTATATATATTTATAATACAAATATTTTATTCGAAACATATTTTTATAAAATCAATAATTTTCAATCTATACGCAATTATATATATATTTTTAACTTTTTGGACATTAAAGCTTAAGTATTGTGATCGTAAAAAAAACTAACCTGAAATGTTGATGGATTTCGACGTATCATGACCCCCCGAACCCTAAAAAATAGTCTTTGCAATGCCGTCTGTCTGTGTGTCTATTAAAACTTAAAATTAAGGGTAGTTTACTGAAGGACAAAAAGAGAAAAAGTCGATTTTCTCAAAATCGGCTCAAACGATTTTGATTAAATTTCATTTATAAACATTAATAAATATTACAAACAAAATGGCTACCCTCAATATTTCGGCAAAATAGCTTTAAGGGCTCCGGTCTGATGCGTCAATTAACATTTTTTAAAATAGCTCCGAAACTATTTGAGATATAAAATTACTTAGCATTACAAATATGTATATATATTTATAATACAGATATTTTATCCGAAACATATTTTTATAAAATTAATAACTTTCAATCTATACACAATTATATGAATTTTTTAACTTTTTGGACATTAAAGTTTAAGTATTGCGACCGTAAAAAAAACTAACCTGAAATGTTGATGGATGTCGACGTCTCATGACCCCCCGAACCCTAAAAAATAGTCTTTGCAATGCCGTCTGTCTGTGTGTCTATAAAAACTTAAAATTAAGGGTAGTTTACTGAAGGGCGAAAAGAGAAAAATTTGGTTTTCTCAAAATCTACTCAAACGATTTTGATTAAAATTCGTATCTAGGCGTTGATTAAGATTATAAATAGACTGGCTATTTTCACTTTCCTATGAAAATGATTTTTAGGGTACATTACAGAAGCGTTAATTTCCGTATCTCCACAACTATTGGAGAAACTAAACAACTTATCATTGCAAAATTGTAGGACTATTAGAAATAAAAAACTTTTATTTGACATATATTTTTATAAAAGCAGCAGTTTCTGAGATATTTGCAAATATATTAATACAATTTTGTGAGCTCTAGTTGTAAACATATACTACTTAAGTCTTAACGCAATAATTCTCCAATGCCATAGAGTAATTAAATATAAGTATCTTAAAAAGTATGTTATTTTTACTTAAATCTCTTAGGAGAAATGTTTGCATAGCAATGATCTATCTCCATTTTAGACTCAATAGTCAATATTTACATTTTTTATTGGTCAAAATGTATAAATGAATAATTAAATATCAATGCGATGACTTGAAGATCTGCAACACCATATAAAATGTTAAAATTTTAACCAGAAATCGAAATTTTAATACGAAGTGTTGACCCTTGTGGAAGACATTAAACTGTTTGAAATGCTCTTAGGTGGACAAAGATGCGCCTCTTTTCTCATTGATTCTATATCATTGTATATTATTTTATGCATGTTCATATGTGGAGTGGTGATGATACAATGTACATTATTCCGTTCAGAAATCTTATGAGTTTATAGAAAGAGAAAGAAAGTCTGTGCGGTGCGCCGTACCATTTATTTGTTTTACTTTGAGCATTTGTCGGTCTAGAACTTTTATCTGAGGGAAGATAAAACATATAAACCATAGGTGTCCAAATGGAAACTTATGTATCTACCAAGAGGTTTGTTTGAAGTTCGCGAATTAGTTTGGATGCTAAAAAAAAAAGACACACAAATACATCAAATCGATCAAATGTAAAACTATTTTTTCCCTCTAAATAAAAAGGGGTGGTAAAAACTTTGGAATAGATATATAGTTTCAGTCTTCACTCGAAAAGTTTATGTTTAGTGTAAAAAACCCTATGAAAAGTACGATTCAATCGTACCTTCCCTTTAGGGGCAAATAAGACATAAATATTACCACAGCGTATGATGGCTGGATTCACTAAGGCGTTTTACTTCATACGTTAACCAATCATACTCTGTAAAACCTTAATTTAAATCTCGGTGTGGTATAAAATTAATTATTTAGGTATATGGGAAAGCTAATGGGGATTTTAGTGATTAGGAGTTCGATTTAAGGCCCATACACACAGTCATGTTTAGCTTGCGCCAATAGCCATGCTAGTCCAACTGTCATGCAAGTAAAGGTTTACACACTTTTTTTTAATATCATGCAAAGATTTAGTTGTGTGATAGTTGAATTCATCACATGTATTCACCACAAATATTCTAAGGCTAAGCAATGCATTCCACCTGTTCTTTTCAAGCTGTGACTGGCACACCAATCGAGGTTTACACGTGCAGGTACAACTAGCGACCCGCCTCGGTGGCGTAGTTGGCTAACGCGCTTGTCGGGTTAAGCTCGACCACCGAGGACGGGGAGATCGAGGTTCGAATCTCGGTCGGGTGAACTGGGGTGGTTTTTCCTAAAATGGTTTTCCACTCTCTCTCTCTCCACGCAAATGCGGGTTCACTTCCTCTAAGTTCAACCCTACCAATTCCTAATCCATTAACGTAATTAGTACCTAAGCGTATAACCGAACGGGTAGTAAGACGTGGTGCTAAATATTAATTAATTAATTACAACTAGCGCGCACCCGCTGCGGTGGCCGCGTGGTCTAACGCACTACTCTCGTATTGGACTAGACTGCCAAAGACGAGGGGATCGGGGTTCGATCCACTCGGATACACTGACGGTGGTTTTCCCTAATTAATATTCCACTCTACCGTCACACAAATGTGGGTGCATTTCCTTTAGTGCAATTAGTACATTGGTGTATAATCCGAATGGGTAGTAGGACGCGGTGTTAAAAAAGAATTAACGCGCACGTTCAGCTGGTGCAACAACTAATCAATGGCGCCAAATTATTCGAGCAAGCAGAACATGTGTCAGGCAAACTCTTTAATTTGCATGAGAATATAAGTTTACACTGTCATGTTGGCAGTGTAAGGCCTCCCCTCCCCCTTGGGGTTTTTCCTAGATCAGGGGTTCCAAAACTTTTTGAGAACGTCAGATGTTAGATCTTCAGTGATAAGCCCCGGTACCCCATATTAAAAAAAAATAATCTTGACCTTGGCTCATTCCCTTTTCAGACTATAGGGAATAAAGTTGAGCACAACGTCACGCCAAGTTTTCAAGGAGCATTAGAATCCAAAACTCATATGATAATAATAATAATAATAATAATAATAATAATAATAATAATAATATTTAGCACCGCGTCTTACTACCCGTTCGGGTTATACGCCTAAGTACTAATTACGCTAATGGATTAGGGAGGGTTGAATTTAGTGGAAGTGAACCCGCACTTGCGTGGAAGGAGAGTGGAAAACCATTTAGGAAAAACCAACCCCAGTTCACCCGACCGAGATTCGAACCTCGATATGTACAATACAAGTAAACTTATTGAAAATTTGCATGCTACATTTCAAAATACATTATAAGTTTTAGTTTTTACTTATAACCACGACGCCCCGGACTAGGTCTGGCGACGCCCAGTTTGGGAATCCCTATCCTGTATGATAATGAGCATATTTATTAGCGAAGTGCTTATTAAAAAAAGTAGTTTTAAAATAAGTATCTATGAGAAACTCTTATGGTCAATTTAACCGACAAAATAGATACAAGTTTACACTCGAATCGAATTGAGTTTTTATGCATTTTTCATTTTTTTGACAACAGTGAAATTGGATTTAAATTATTAGTCTATTCATTTAAAAATAATTAACTTTAAATTTTTTTGTATTTAAAAAAGAATCTTAAAAGGATTACACTAGGTACTTTTTTTTTCATCGAATAGATACATTATTTTAATTGTGGACATTTATGTTTCATACGCTACTAAACTCCCCAAAAATGTGGTTTTATATGCTGTCAGTCCTCCTCTCTGAGTGTCCGTCTGTCTACCTGCTCCTGGGGTTAAAGACAAAACTGTTTAATATATTCTGTTCAACCTTAATATTTAGAATCTATATGCTCACACTTCAGTGAGCTTTTTTTTTTTAAAAAAATTCAACCCTCAAATTAAGAGTAGCTTACTGATAAATAAATCTGGAAAATTTGAAATTTTTCAAAGCATTCTCTAATGATTTTGTTTTGAATTTAAATTTGGGGAGTATGTAACATAAAAAATAGCACAGTTGAGTGTAGGCCTATACTTGTTTTTTTGGTGGGAATCTATTTTAAGGATAACTTAATGATGTTAATTTTTTGAAAGTTAGACATTTGTCGGATACGACTTTAATATGTTTGAAATGAATTAATGGGGATTGTTATAAATGATAAATAAGACTATGTTCCTTTTTCTAAAAAAAAAAATCAACTTGAGGTTAATTTACCGATAGCCGAACGGGGCCTTATGAGGAAAATAAGGAGCCACTTGAATAAAAAAAGTAGCAGCTACAGTCAAGAAAACTGATATTAACGACTGGAGGGTTCGTTGTGCTGATCACATGACATCCTCTGTCCACAGAAGCTTCCACTATCTTCTCTAATAGAGGTGGACACTTGGTCGGCATGGCTCGATTGCGGGCTGACGCCATGGATTTTTATTTTTACTGATAACCAAGTTTTGAAATTTTGGGAAAGTATTACGATTGTGTCGTAATATTATTTGAAAGTAGAATACAGAAAACCGCATCACAATCCGGAGCTTGGATAAGTCTGTACTGCCTGCCTAAGGGTCCGACGCCTTAGCTCAGAGTGTAACTTGTCTGCCCACCTACCTAGCGGGTTCGATTCCCAATATGGCCATAATAGCTATAATTGATGAAATGCTGGTTCCTCCTTTCACGGTGATGAATTAACAGCTAGGGGTTGTGTGATGTGTCTGTGCTAGGTCTAAAGATAGTTAGTTATATGGAGGATCTTAGAAGCCACGCATTGCCCTTTTGACCCTATTCCCAATATCTCTCGTTTTGTACTCGAGTATATCTTACTCGAATTGTCTAAAACGCTGATAAAACATTTTCAAAATCCTAAATTAAAATAAGTCGTATTCGAGATAAGTCCTTGAGAGAATCACCAGTAGAGCTGGTTTTATGTTGTACACACTGATTTCTTATACTGAAAACTAACTTCCTGTAGGACCAACCAAACCCAACATTGGAATTTGTTTTTAACATTTTTACATCTCCAATATGAAACATAACCTTCGTGCAGATTCTTTGATTAGTATCGTAAGTATTTTAATTTATTATAAAGAGATTTAATTTAATTTACGTTGAACATGTCAAAAAATATGTTTCGAGAGAAGTTGCCTTAATTTAAGATAAACTTTAATTAGTTCATACATTTTTAATTATTGACTTAGTTAATATGGAATGGAGGCCACTTAATTTAGTATAATATTGGTTAATATTTGCATTGAAACCATTGGTAGCCAAAATCATTAGATTATTACATTAAAGGTCATGTTTGTGTTTTTGTTTGTAATCAACTATATCGCATAGCACCATTGTGATTTACTAAATCATTTTAACTCGCCATGTAGTGCAGGTGACCAATACGGCCCTGTCAAAGCCTCCTTTACTCTTTTTGCACTTAAATAAGTTGTCTGAAGTATACTTATTTGACCTAAGGAGTTTGGCTAATGATTTGTCGCTACTAACAAATGCATTAAAATTAACTCTATCATCGTAAATTCATGTAAATGTTTTATTTCCTGCAAATATATTTTATTTAGTTCTTTAATTGTGAGTCAAGCTAATGATACACGTGCCATTTTGGTCAAAACCCTTCAAGATAGTTCTTTTCGAGACGGTAGAAACCTTTAGAAATACCGCTTGAGCTCAATTTGTGTGGTAAGGGTTTCAAATATTTGTCGAATACCAAATGGGAAACTCAAAGGGTGGAAGTACTCAAGATTCCAAACAATATACTCAGTAATATATCCTGGGTATGCGTTACTAAAGGAAGCTTAAGGGAGCAACATGGTAGAGCAAGCATGGAGAGGTGTTTAGAAACGTTTAGAAATCTCGCAACATTTAAGAAGTTATTTAATATTTTTGAAATATATTTTTCAACAAAATGTAGGCGAGAATTATCATCAGGTTTTCAACCAATTAAACGTTTACATTTTGAGTTTAAAGTTTTTTAATAAAGTTTAATGAAGCCTTATGCGATAATTTGTACGTACTTTTGAGGTTAAAGCAAAAGGGTAGAAGCCTAAAGTCGTTTCAGCGTAGGAATTGTTTTCTGAAAGGCCTTTTTCCCTACCAGAAATGTATTTTATAGTAAGTATTGGTAGAAAAAGAGCTTTCAGAGAGTAATTCCTACCGTGAATGGAGTATATGTATAGCCTACGTCTATCGAATAAGATCTAGTTTGGATAGGTTTTTTTAAAACAATTTAATGTGGGACTGTTCTATAAGGCTTTATGTAAATTGTCACACATTTAAATAAAATACATTAAACTTGAAATTTTAAATGTTAACTAATCAGAAATTTTCCCTGCATTTTGGTGAAAACAATATTAAAAATATCAAACCACTTCAAAACAAACTATGGAGTTTCTAAGCGTCTGCAATGCTTCTCAATACTCTCCCTTGTAGCACCCTTAAGGTGAGATGGGTGGGGATGCGAGGAAAGGCCAGTGTTTTTGCAGTTTTAATGGCAAACATTTTTTTGCTCAAATTAAATACAATATTGCTCTATTAGAAACAGAGGTTAATTTTTTTCACATGCTGATATCAACAGTTCCTGAATATCTGTCATGAGAATAGTGGCATTATCTAACAAACTTTTTAAATGAAGAGAAAAAGTTGTCTTTAAATTACAGAACACCCTAGATAGATATTCAAGAAATGTTGAGGTAGCCATGTGAAGAAAATTAAATTTTATGTTTGTACTGGTGCAATATTTTATTTATTTTGTTCAAAAAAGTGTTTTGCCATAAAAACTACAAAAACACTTACCTATCCTTGCGTCCCTTTCCATCCCTTCTTACTTTAAAACATTCCAACGAAAAGGGTGCAGCAATAAGTAGGTATATGAAACTGCTTGTAAAAACAAATGATAATAATAATAAACTACAAAAGTTAGGTGCTTTGGGATTAGACGGACTTTTAAGGGCTTTAAAATCCACAAAGGAGGGCAGGTGGTCTAGCGTTTCAAACTCTTTATCGACTGAATTCGCAGGGATGGAGAGGTCGGGGCTCGATTCTATGCCGGTGTCTCACTGGCACTGGTTTCACACATGTGGTCTATACATGTAATTTTTACCCGCTTGAGATGCCGGAAGGTCTCGCGTTAAACTGTGTTTCTGATTACGGGGAGATTGGGGTTCGAATTCCGGTTGGGTCTACTGAAGGGGCTTCTTCCTAAATAGTTACCACACTCCTTCCACGCAAATGCGGATAGATTGCTTCTAAAATATTTCCTTCCTCGTCCCTATTTAATTAGAGTAATGATCATAAATGCGTAAAACTGAACAGGTAGTAAGACGTGACTATATAAAAAAAACTGTAATTTTACTATATCCTACCCAAACTAATATGGGTTCATTTCCCCTTAGTTATTCTCCCTAATTCTATCCCTTAGAATAAGTCGTTAGTAAACATGGTGTTTAACGTACCAATGAGAATAAAAAGAGTATGAAATGGTTCCTAGCAAACTAGAGATGACTGTTTTATGATTAATCACCCGCGTATTCCCCGAGGTAATAGCTGTGTGTGACAGGCAGCATATACTGCAGTATATTGCAGTAATACGTGCTGCGGGTTTGCCACAGTTGGACAAACATCCCCCCTCCCCCGCCCTTTTCACTCATTTCCATCGGTCTCACAGCCTCAGGCCAGGGTCGTAATTAAAATCCACGGATATCCACCCTCCCGCCTTTTTTTTATTTCACTATGAAAGCAGTAGTAATGGAGAGGGAGGTGTAAGGGGATTGTGGGTTAAAACATGAGTGAGCAGCATGGGAATCAATATACCGCCACCCTATGTGAGCTTTAGAACAACTTGCTTTAAATTAACGCGGTCGAAATTGGTGGTGTAAAAGGGGTTGAAGGAAAGGATGCACTACTTTCTAACTGTTCATTAAATATGTTATGCTATATTTATTTCGTAAGTTTATTTAGTTTGAAATATACGCCTGTACTAAAGATTTGAACCCTGGTTCATTTGGTTATAATGCAGGGGTGCTGTTACCACTGAACTATTCAGGTTTGTTAGTCCTCATTCGTTACACATACAGGCCCAACTCAATTTTCAATAATATTATATTTGGCCAACGCTGTGGCTTTTATCTATTTGTAAGTTTTTTTTACTTTCTCGCTATCTTACAGGTAGAAAAAGTATTGTGATCATCAAAAAAAATCTAACTCGATATTTTGATGAATTTCGACGTTTCATGACCCCCCAAATGTGAAAAAGTTGTTTTTGAATTTCCATCCGTCTATCTGTACCTAGGATTAGAGCCTAAAGAATTTTACCGATAGGGCTGAAACTTATTTTTTAAAGTTTTTAAAGGTGATGCTACGCCAATGAACAACATCAACTTAGTGCCGCGCGGATTGTCCCAAATACGTCCTGCAAAGCTACTTTTTTTATTTTTAGTACTGCGTCTTTCTACCCATTTGGGTTATACTAATTAAACTTATGGGATATAGATAAGGAAGGTTGAATTTAGGTGAAGTGTACCCACATTTGCGTGGATAGAGCGTGGAAAATAATTTAGGAAAAAACCTCAGTACACCAACCGGGATCTAATCACGATCTCCTCGTCATTGGCAGTTTAGTCTATCACTAGAGTAGTGCCTTAGACCATGTGGCCAACAAAGTGGGTCAAAGTTACTTCAGGATTAGTTTAAGCACATAAACTTCTAGTAAATTTGAGACTAATAATTTAAAAATCTCTCACTGTGAGTGAATATAGATATAAAATGTCGGTAACAAAATTAATACTGTCGAAGATTTTAAAACACTCAAATAAATCACACATTAAATATGTTATTAAACTATTTTATTCCTCTTCTATTATTTAAACTAAAATATCACATTTGTTTCGTATCGTCTTTGATGTAGACTTCTAAGTGGTACTCAACTTTTTTTGTTCGTTTACACCCAGATATAAAATTTCAAATTTGTATCACCAAATTTGTTGATGCATATTGGTAGCTAACATAATCTATAATCTACATCTAAAATAATTAATTACATCAAAAATAATGTATTGAAGAGTAAGTGTCAAATGAGAAATATATATTACATTTTACATGCCGTACTCCTAAGGCAGGGGTCGGCAAACTTTTTGTGCCACGATCAAATGTTACATTCATCAAAAGTCACGTGATCATCCTTTGTTTCTCCACTCTACTTTTAATTATCTTTGTTTCCCTATAAATTTCATATTTATTCCTTAAATTCAATATTTTCTCCAATAATAATAATAGAAAATACATAAAATAAATAAAATGTACATTCCATTTATCCTGTAAGGTCTTACCTTAATGGATTACACTATGGCCCTATCTTATAGGCTGTACCATAGTGGAATAATGCAAGGTAAAATTGCCAACCCCTGTCCTAAGGTGTATTTTCGTAACTCCAGGGGTGCACGTACCCAGTTTGAATACCACTGCAGTATAAACAACATTATCTCCACCTCTTAATCCTGGTTGAATTTTAATATGTTATTTGGGTGGTCTAGTGGTTATCATTCCCGGCTACTAAAATAGAGGACCTAGGTTCAATTACCGGTGGTAGATATTTTTCTTCGAAGGGAAGTTGTTCCTATGACTGCCATGGTCTGGGTAATTAGGCTTATGCTAGGTTTAGGAATTCTACTGGCACCACATAATCATCATCATTATCATCACATAATCTCTTCGGAACGAAGTAACCGCACCTACATGGTCGCCCAACTTCAGACGACTGTTACATATCTGCCAATGCCAGTAGAAGACCAGGGAATGTCTAGCCACAAACCCGGATGGCATACACTAAAGATAAAAAAAATAGAAAGAAAAATTATATGAAATGTACACTTCGTCTACCTTGAATGGTAGCAGTCTCACCTTGAGGGATAACACGATGACCCTATCTTTATAAGATATACCATGGTGGAATATAATGCAAGGTAAGCTGGCTGCCTTACAAGATAGGTACATGATGTTGGGTGAGAGAGAGTGAGAAACCATTTAGTAAAAAACTTTTTTTGTGTGTGTTACCAAACTGGGCCTGAATAAATAAATTGTTGGATGCTTTTTTATTTTTTTTAAATCTAGACAAGATTGGGGTCTACAAAAATGGCTCAAATAAAGATCAAAGTCTAAGTTTGAAGGTGGGTGGGTGGGTGTCAATGTGGGTTTTAAATTTTGTCAAGGTTCACATACTATTTCAAAAGTTATGGACGTTACTTTATTGTAAAACGAAAAATGGCTAAAAATGATTTCGATAGTTTTGTGCGTAGTCAAATGAATGCAGCTCTGATTGTAAGTTGTGTGTTGTACTTTTTTTAATGTATGCATATGCATGTCAAACACTCAAACTAGATTGGATTAAAATAATACAAATCAGCATGTGTTCGTGAAGTCACGGGTTTAATTTCTCAGTTTGTGGGCCTCAAAGCTCGCGGCTGTTGACTAGACAAGAATTTGTTTGCGAGTGAGAGGATTTTCTGGTTCAATAGAAACGTGCGCGATTCGGAAAGGGCATACTCTGAATTCCTGGGGAAGAATAAAAAAAAGTTGGTAAATTCCTTCAAACAGCTGAGCGTGGACTTGTCTTTGATGAAAGAATGTTCCCAAATTGGTTGAAATTAAACCTTTGACCGGCATCCAACATTTTATTGATTTTTGGTTGAGCTGGTTTTTTTTTTCTCTACAAAGAATGACGAAATTGTTTCTGTGAAATGACAATTTGACATTCCTTCTTTATTCATTGTTAATTTCTTATGGATCACATACACTGGCATTGACACATGGTTGGTTGAACAGGTATTGTTCCTGGTTCTGATTCAGGAGAAATGAACTCACTTCCACCAAGCTGAACAAAAAATTGGTTTACACTAGTTACTGAAACAATCCAAATTCAATACATATTTTTTAAAGTCAAATAAATTTTTCTTTCTCTCCTTTACTAACGCTCTTCCTTCATATTTCCTATTATCTATCTCGTTTACATATTTCTTTATCACTTACTCTTTCTGTCTCATGTTGTACCGTCCCACTCTCACTCTATTTAGTTACGGCCACAATAGACTAAAAAGGAGAAGGGTGGGGCTTGAGGAAATAATTATATGAAAAGTGAAACATTTTCAAAATTAAGAAATAGTAAAACAGTTGGAGGTTAAATAAATATTTGAATTATTTATTCAAAGTAACAAACATTGTTAAAACAAGTTGCATGGCCTTACATGTCAAACTGAAGTGTGTTGGAAAACAAATAAATCAAATAATTATATAAACTGGTCAAAAAGAGACCAATGAAATAAGCAAAATTATTTAAAGAAAACTTTCTTTATTATATACAAGCTTCTAATTCTCCAGAGAGAATTGAGATCAAACAAAATTAGTGTTTAAAATTTAAATATTACAATGATTTCAAAGAGCTTAAAGAGCCTCTTTTAAATGATTTACAACGTGGCAGATTCACACCTGTGAATACAGACAAAAAATTTTAAATTCAGAGTTTAAATTTAAATATCGCACCAGATATTTTCTTAAAATATTAACTCCTAAATATATTACAAGATCATAAAGAGCTTATGAGACTCTTTTAAATGGTTTACAACGCGTCTGATTCACATCTGTGAATACAAACAAAATAGATTTTAAATTTAAAGTAAATATCCTACCAGATATTTACGTAAAGCACAAAGGTTTGACTTCCTGACTAAACTCAAACCTTTGTGGGATCATTTAACCTCGTCACTTTTTAAAGAATTAACTAAGATTCCCACATTTAAATTTTTAAATAGACAAAGTTACGTTATAAAATCTGTGAATATTAGAATGTTAGAATGTTAGAATCTGTGAATATTAAAGTCAAACTATAGTAATCAAAATTAAGTAACATTAATATTAACTTCAAAGAAAAGAAGTCTACAAAACAATTAATAAAAGAAACGTAGTCCATTTAAAGAATTTAAACTATTACTGATAACCACAAAAGCAAAAAAAAAAAAAAAATATTTTACCTAAATATTGCAAACATAAAAAGAACCAAGAAATGTGGCTACCTATTTAAATCAAGAAAATAAAAAGATTCTAGCGCCTATGTGGTGACAGGAAACATTAAGTGCTCCATAGCAAAATTTATGTTTAAATTTAAAGTTTTTATCGAAACATTACCGACGCCTATATTGACAAATTTCCATTACAAACTAAACCAAAGTATTTAAGAAAATCAAAACCCTTCCCAGCAATATGTAGTTTATAGATTCAAACAAAGAAATTATTATCCGCCATCCTGACTAAATACCGTCCTAGTCCTGAAGAGAATGATCGTTGATATCTTCTTTGCGCCGTCGTTATATAGGTCTAGCTGCAAGGAAGGAAGGTGGGAGATGTCCTTTTTTATTACGTCATTCGCAAGAATCAGGTTAGATGGATGATTGTTGAAATCACGTACACCAGGTTCTTGTTTGTCTTGAATTCAACCGTCGCATTCGAATAATTTTCATAACACCAACTCCAAGACGCCGGACGCGCAGAGGTAGACCTATGCTTGTTAGGTCACGTAGGCCAGCCAGGTGTCCAAAAACATGAGTGATCTTGTCTTAGTACAGCATGGGCCAAGCAGAGCATTGCAAGCTCACTCTGTTTGAACATCTGGGTTCTGCACAATTTGTAGCGCTTTTGGACTTCTATTCAATCTAGCATTCGAGGTGATTAGAGTGGACTTGCAAGCAGCTCTACTCCGGCAGACATATGCGTGAGTAGAACACCTATATTTGACATAGTAAGATCGTGATTTTTAATAATGTTGGATGTCTATGAGTACAAGATTACTTTGGGGTAGTATTTCTATTGTAGGATGTCTATGAATATTAGCTTCTTTAAGGGTGAGTATTATTTCTATTGCAGAATGTCTATGAATATTAGCCTCTTTAGGGGTGGGTAGTAACATTGTCATATTAGCAGTACTCACTAATTTTACAATGTCTCTCACTTTCTATCAATTTCTCTTTGATTCATTCATCGACTTTTCTCTCCCTCGTTCACTCACTCTCTATTACACACATTTATTCACAACCGCTTTCTCTATACCACTTTTTTTTAAACTTAATCGATCATACATCTCTCAATCGGTCATATATTTTCTCTCTCTCATTCGCACTATCAACTCTTTCCAGCCTGTGGCCGGGTCAATTTAGTAAAATGCCTCCATCTTCCTCTATACTTCCACCATTCTTGCTTCTTTAATTGCGTCCATTCTTATTCTCTCACTTACACACTTTCTGTTATCTGCTCCTCCTTATACACCTAGCTATCTTATTTGTCCTCCATCTAACTTTTATTTCTTTTTTTTACCCTCACGTCATCCTTTTCTCATCCTTTACATATTTTTTTATTTCTTTGAATATTATTTTTATTTTCCCCTTTCCGTTTTTCTTTATTTCACTCCCTCTCTCTCCTTTGCTCTTGAGATATCCCTCTCGGAAACAGAGCAGCGCGAGTGCAGAGAATCCTGACTGAACCTCTCCAATATGAGGCTGGTGGGCTGTACCATTAAGGATTCCACACACCAAGTCGAACGCGTGAGCAAGCACGAACTACCCAACACATGGAGGTAAATGCAGTGACACACACCGGCGAGCGGGCTGTTCGCGCGATCAGTTGCGCGGGGGCGCGGACTGATCGCTCATGTTGGATTGTTCGCCCAGTTTATCAGCGGGCAGCAGCCATTTTGATGCAGTGTGAATTCACGTGTCGGGTTTCTGAGCTTTTCTTCATTTTATTTTATACATTTCTAATCGGTATGAATCCAGAAACAACAGAGAGGCTCATAGAAGCTGTTAAAGAGAATGACATACAATACAGTATGAAATTGGATGGCATAAGTATAGTAGATTAACGAACAGAAGTGGGACGAAATAGGCCCTATGTTTGGAATGAGAGGTAAGATACGTAGCCTTTACTATAATTCAATATAGAAGAAGTTATGTGATGCTTCCACAGCGTAAATTACACGCACATACACATCCATTACTCTGAAGATCTTGACCGGAACCACGCATCTCGTCATTTGATCGCCCTTTGATCTCGCGAGCAATTCACACTGGTGTGTGCTTACAAGTTCGCCAACGGATCGAATTCGCCCACGCGTTCGCCTTGGTTTGTGGAGTCCTTTAAGACCACCGCGCGCGCGCGCGTGTGTATGGTATGTGTGTGTGTGTTTCTGCGGACGTTTCAAATCTCTAAAGACCAATTTTTTTTTTGGCGCAGCATGAGATAATACGTTTTAGCGCACTGGTTGGTATATGTACACATATATATATATATATACAAACGTGTGTACAGTCACAAACCATATAGCGGCCAACAGAACTGCGATAACATTCTTTAGCCGTCGTTTTACTTGCCAAAAAAAAAATTAATATCTGAAGCAAATGGTGGCGTGGGTAAGATAGAAAGTATGACGAGTGTGGAGGAAGAGCTTTTTCATACAGGTTTGAGAGAGAGAGAACTTATATATTCTTCCAATGGAGACTTGAAATTTCTTGCGCAAACAGTTATACTATTTTTATTGCAGAAGTTTAGTTATTAATCTACGTATTGTACTTACACTGTGCACATATATACAATAAGAAAGTTGTAGAGCAGTGTTTCAAAACTCTAGATTTTATTTTTTTATTTGAATATATATATGAAAATCGGGCTGTATGTATATATATTAAAAATAAAAAATAAACTAAAAATATTATTTGATCTAATTTCGTGCATTCATACGTCAAGTAATGTGATATGTAGCTGCCCCTTTTAATATATATTATCAATGCCAATAATATAGCATCAATTAATATGAAGTAAAATGTTGTCAATGTTGATGGGGAAAAAATTATGTTCGTATTTTCTAAAATTCTCTCCCTATAAAAATGAGGCTGTACATATAAGCCTTATTATTTGAGTGCTAGTTAGTTAGTTATATATTAATATTTAGCACCGCGTCTTACTACCCGTTCGGGTTATACGCTTAAGTACTAATTACGCTAATGGATTAGGAATGGGGAAGGTTGAAATTAGAGGAGGTGAACCCGCATTTTCGTGGAAGGAGAGTGGAAAACCATTTAGGAAAAAAAACCCAGTTCACCCGACCGAGATTCGAACCTCGATCTTCCCGTCCTCGGCGGTCGAGCTCAACACGACTAGCGTGGTTAGTTAGTTAGTTAGTATACAATATCTTAAGAAAACAAGTGTGGAAAAACTCAACTCACCTCACCCGTTCGGTATTGATTTACGCCTAAGCTTCCTTAACAAAGTCTAACGAAACATGGTGGATATATTTTGGTAATCAAATTATAATATCAAGTAATATCAGGTATGCCAGGTAATCAAATATAATAAGGAGATTGAAAGGGAGTTTTATCATGTTCAGGTAAAATAGACTTAATTATCTTTTACCATTCAATTGCGGTTTTTAGTCTCGACAATGTTTATTTATTTTTTAATGTGTATTAATTTATACCCCCCACTATTTTCCACGTCTTACTACCCGCCAAGGCTCTCCGCATATTTACACAAATGCTTTAGGGATGAGGAAGGTATGATTTAGATGAGATGCACCAACATTTGCGTGACAAAAAAAGCTTAAAACTGTTAAGGAAACAAAAACATATCAGTATACCCAGTCCGGATATGATACCCGATTATCATAGTGGAAAAGCAGACAACAAAAATAACTAATGTACCTATAGCAAACGGGAGTCTTTATTTTTTTTGGAAAAATAATTTTATTTAACTTAGATGTGTTAAAAGAGACCGTTCATATTTTAAAAGTGCTCACTAAAGGATTGGGTGAAATGGTGAAAAACAAGTAAGAAGGGACACAAATTATATTAAATATAGGCTTTTTTTTAATCATTATTGCGTTTAGTACTATATTTATTAATGGCTTAATCCAAGATCTTGGGATGAGGAATATAATTTATATTAAGTGAATACACATTAGCTTGGATAAAAACTGAAAAATACGGTGGTAAATCAGATGAGGAAAACCAACATTAGTGTACACAACTGAGGTTCGAACCTTAATCTTACCGTCACTGACAATCCTGTCTATTGCGAGTCTGACGTCTTGGACCGTCTCACTACTGGTGTAGATTACACTAATAATTGAGGTTGACTAAAGTTTAGGTACTAAGATGTTACTCGGGTAACAAGGTAACATGTCAGAAACGATATCAAGCACGCAGCTATGGTGAAATTAATATTGCTTGTAACACGAAAATGCCGGGTCCTACAATTAAAAAGATCTACACAACATCCTTCTTGTAAGAAATCAGCTTGAATTTAATTGTATCCCTTACATATTTCCAAGAGTTAAATATCGACAGATGAAAACAGCTGAGGTTCATCTTATCTCGTAGATACCTTTAGAACAATATTTAGATGATACTTCAAAAATACTTGTGAAAAATATGTATACTATTTTAACTATTTCAGAAATTTTAGGGATAGTCTCTGTTTTAAATCAACGCTTCCCTATCCATTTAGGTTAAACGCATACATGCCTAAATTAATTACGCTATAGGGGGTTGGGATGAATAAAGAAGAAGTTATAGGAAATGTACTCACATTTTTGTGAAGGGAGAATGGGAAACAACTTATTAATAAAGACCCTCAGTACACCAGGCCGGAACTTAAGTCCTGACCTGTCCGTCGACGGTAAACCAAAATAAACTAGCTTGAAATTTAGACCATGCACTGACCAACGTGGGTATCTCCCTTTTTAAAATACACTTTCTGAACCAGGATACTATACTAACACACGACTTACAAACTCACTCAACTCTAGAACACACACTGACACCACACAACTTCCAACCTACCAGACTTTTTTTTTTTTTTTTTTGCCTGGAGTCATGCCAACCGTTTGGACCGTCCGCATTTAAATAATTACGCTAATGGGATATGGATGAAATAAGCTAAGATTAAAATAAAGTATATTTTCATTTGCGTGGAATGAGAGTGAGAAACAGATAGGAAAAAATCCTTGGTATTCCCGGTTGGAATTTAAATACCGAACTCTCAGTCACAGTAACACCAGATCAAACGGCCTTGACGTTTAGTCCGTGTAACTACCAAACCGGGTGATCGTTAAATTCAACATTGGAAAAGAGAAAATCCAAATTTCCCCAATGATAATTTTGTTTCTTCCATACCAGTAATTGAACTCAGGTCTCTTAGCTCAGTAGGTAGATGTGCTCCCAACTGACTGAGCTAGGATAAGCTAATAGATAATTTCGCCAACATTTTTAATTCTCCTTGTTTATGACTTTATATTTCAATAAAACTCATGATAAGTCTTTTGGCTCAAGTTCAAAGTGCCACCCGTGACTGAAGTAAAAAAGTTGTTCGGAACGACCAACACAAAATGGTCGGTTTATTTTTATATCGCCTCGTCATGATAACACAGGATACAGACAACGGCTTCAAAAGTAGAATAAAATACTATCTGTTGGTGCCATGAGAGGTGGGTGAGGGGGTGAGGGCGCGCGGAGCGGTGTAATGTGTATTTGATGCGGGGTAATCATTGGGGCCCACGGTGTAATTGTTTTCTGGGAAGCGCGCAGGAAATTAATGCACTCGAGCCTTTGCCCGCGGAGAGGCTCACATACAGGGTGATGCAAAACTTGAAAGTAAAATGGAGTGGGTAGGAAAACTACTATTACTATTATCATTACTAGCGATGTATTCCACATAGGGGTTTTAAGGGGAAAAATACACAAAACCTTAAGAATCGCTTTTTACATCCTTCGGGGCTATCCGTATATTTACACTAATGGAGGCGAGACAGGTGTAATTTAAAGGAAATTTATTCACATTCACGTGTAGGAAGATGAGAAGGCCATTTAGAAGAAACACTCTAAATTCACCTCACCGGCAATTGTGACCTGACCTCCCCATCACTGATAAAACTGGCTAGATCAGACCTTATACCGCGTGATTACCGTTGCAAGTCCAAGTATTAAGGTGATAAGATCCCTAATAGGGGAGAGGAGGGTTGGGTGGAAATTATGATTTTTAGCACTGCTTCTTACTATTTTATTATTATTATTATGATTATTAATATTAATGTTAAGCTACGAAAAAAAATTAAGGTGTTTGAAAACAAGCTTAAGCTTATAATCTATTTGGTCCAAAACGGGATGAGGCTACTGGGGAGGGGAAGACACTACATAATGATGAGTTACATACCCTGTACTCATCACAATACATGTTAGGATAATCAATTCTTATAAATTACTGTGAACAGGACATGCAGCCTGAATAAGAGATTCTAGAACCTTGTTCAGGGTTTTGACTGGCAAACCCAATGGGAAGAGACCACTGGGAAGACCTAGACACATTTGGGAGGATAACTTTAGCATGTACCTGAAAGAGGTAAGGTGTAATGAGTTGGACTGAATAGAACTATCTCAATATGGGGCTAGGTGGCTTCCTTGTGTAAATGCGGCAATGAGCTTTAGAGCTCCTAATGCCATAGCTTATGTAAGTAATATCAGGCTATTTACGTGCAAGTTTATTTAGGTTGTTTTAAATATTTTATGAGTATTCAAAAGTGGCGTCTTAGATCTGTCTAGGTTTAATTTTGTATTTGTTTCTCAGAACCCGGAATAATACCTATGTCCCCATGTCATCGCAAAGGACCTACTCTTCAAAACAATTGAGATACTGTCAAAATAATTATGCCTTGCATTTAATATTGCTATTTACTTTATTCGGTGGCTGCATGGTACTAGGCGTCACTCTCGCAATATACTGGACTGCCAACAACAGGGAAATTGAGGCTCAAATTCCGGTCGGGTGTGCTGAGGGTAGTTTTCCTAAATGGTTTTCCACTCTACCTCCACGCAATTGCGTGTAAAATTCATCTAAATTCAACAGTCTTCATCCCTAACTCATAGATGTAATAAGTACATATTTGTATAGCCTGAACAGATAGTAAGTAATACGTGGTGCTATAACAAATAAATAAAGCTCTATTACATTTATAATTTCAGTGCGTATAGGCTAGTTTACTATTTTTATGTACCGTTTCATATCAACTTAATTACTTAATATTATCCCTAAAGCTCATAGATATGATACATTGACATAGTTCAACAACATGTAATGTTAACAATCATGACTTTGGTGTGTATTATGTACCATTTAAATGACAAACAACTTCTCCAGGCCCCACCAGAGGTATTAAAACATTTATCCTCAAAAATGCCAAAGGAAAAATGATCACTTTAAACTAAAATGTTCCAAATACAGTCCAATTTTCAAAAGAAGATCTTTATCTGAAAGCTAGGAAGTACACTAGATACCATCAAAGCTCTGTATAGAGCATATTTCTTTCTACCCAAAGCTACATATACAACAAAACCATGGCCAATGAATGTAGGAGAGACTAGTAAAGTAGAAGCCATAGGATGAGGTTATCTGGGAAAAAATGGGAATACAGTGAGTACATGAGATAGTAGAGGAAGAAAGACTTAGATGGCATGGTCATACAATGAGGATGGAAAAGGAGAAAATACCAAAGAGAATGAAGATGAAGTATGTAATGTTTGAAGGATGGAGGGGTACTGATGCATTTTACTAAACTGACCCGGTCACAGGCCGGAAACAGTTGATGTTGATCATCTATAACATATCACTGTTAAATTGTAAAATGTTATTATTGTTGCAAAAAAATATGTTTGTATTTGATAGAAGGCTCTTCTTATGAAAATTGGATTGTACTAATCCGTTCAAACTCTCCCAAATGACCGAGCGCAACTTGGAGACCCTTCGTCATCTTACTTAACGTTCTGACCGATTGTACGTGATCCCCTGAGTTCTTGAGGCCGCCTCTACGAGTGACTATGCAGATAGATGACAGGCGATAAGCGTGGCGCCCAGAAGATGATAGTGGGCGTGGCCTGTCAAGTACCTACCTGGCGTGAGCGCTTCTCAAGCTGAAGAAAGACTAGAGATTTGATACAAGAAGCCCTCATCGCTAATCTCGCACGAAACCAGAGCGCTGCCAATACCAGTGGCTAAAGTGGGTAGAATACCCACAATCTTGGGAAACAATGGATTGTGTGTGGGGAGAGAAGGATGGAGTGGGAGGTAAGTGGTTTCTTTGTTTCAAGAGTGAGGTATTATTTCGTCAACCCCGACTTACCCCCTGGATAACATTTAACTTAGGTAGGTAATACAACTCAAACCAGACCTCGTATCGTGGTACAGTTTTCTGTATTTTACTTAAAAAATCAATAGAATTTAGAACAATGAAACAGTTTTATCATTCTTTTAAAATGAGAATAAAATTACTAAACGGTCTTCAATTTCTCTATTGTCGCGAAGAATGCGGAAAACCACACTTCGATGCATTTTCTGGCTCGAGCGTAGTCTTGTATCTAATCTCCCGGTTAATAAGCTGTGAGATGTGCTTTTAAGAGCCCATCTTACCCTACGGATAACGCGTAAACTGAGGTAGATAATACAACTCAAGCCAGGAGTGGAATCGTGGTGCTGGAACCTAGAGTCTTTGAGAGAAAGCAGGGACCTACTTCGGCGGCCTCGTGGTCTCTAAGGCACCGCTCTCACATTGGACTGGCAGGGAGATCGGGGTTCGAATCCCATTTGGATGTTCTGTAGGTTTTTACTAAATTGTTTTACCCTCCCTCCACCACGCAAATGTGGGTATACTTCATCTAAATTCAACCTTATTAAGCCCTAATACATGAGCGTAATTAGTACATAAGAGTATAACTCGAATGGGTAGTAAGGCTTGGTACTAAAAAACAGGGCAATGGAGGCCAGTGAAACCATTTTACCATTTGAAAAAGTATATAACCAAATTGAAAAATTATTAATTTAAATTGGACAGTATAGTTCAGTCATCACATTTTCGCTGTTATTGTTTAAAAATGTAGAACACCGCACTTTAATTCGATTTCTGGTCCTATCGTAATCTTGTATATAATTTCATAGCTGATCGGCCGTGATATGGTCTCAGTAAAAGGGCCTACTTCCCAGTTCTACATGCTTAGTAGATAAAAGTTTGATTCATAAAAAAGTATAAGCCTATTTGTTAAATGTGGTTTTATTTTTAGTTGATAAATTATGGATAAACAGTCTGGGATCTTGTTGTTGAGTTTACCCTAGAATTGGATAAGGATAATCCGCTAATAGCCAGTCTACTGACCGTAAACTGTAAAATAAAGAGGACTTATAAAAATGTATGATTTTTGACGATCGTGAAACATTGCACTTATTTATATAACTTTTATATTCACACGCTTAAAAAACTGCTATTATGTTTTCTCCCACATCAGTGGACACAGTAATGGTACTGTTTTGGACCCCTATCATTTATTTAAAAAATCATGGATGAATTGTATTTTTCTTTAAAGAACTGTATGTAAATTTTCCTTTTAAAACTTCATACATGGATGATCAGGTGTTTTCAGAAGTTATTTCTATATAATACGTTTTAAAACTTTCTTTGTTTAAAAAAAAAACTCCCTTCGTTCTATTTGAAAATCGGGTGATGAGCTGGCTGCCTTTATCCAATAGGAAGCTATCCTTCACAACATCAGGTTGCCAGGAACTCTTCTATTAGTTAGTTTTAACGCTGGCAACAAGGGGTCCAAGAAGCAAGGGGTAGGTCATATATAAGCAGCTTGTGCGTTTAGTAATACACAGAAAAATCTTAATCTCGACAGTAACATAGTAATATCACAGAAAAATAGTAATCTCAAAGGAAAATCTCAGTCTATAACAAGCACTATCTTAGGCTCTCTGTGTCATTTCGTAAACGAATAAAAAAAACTTTATCATTTTAATATTATAATACTGAAGGTGAAATAAATAAAATAAATAATGTTTAGTGTTAATTTTAGACTAATTCCAATAAATAACCAATAAGTAATCCCTACAGTAAGAAATAAACATAATCAGATCATCATAGCCGTGTATTACCAAGTGCGCAGTAAGGAATGCACGGGTCATCGTCAACATCATCATCATCATCATCATAAAAAACGGTATTGTAATAATACGTGGACTAAATTAGGCTCATATAATAGGATTTGCCAATGATGGCGAGGTCAGGATTCGAATGCCTACTGGGTGTATTGAGGGTATAGGTTTTCTTAAATGGTTTTCCACTCTTACTACACGCAAGTTCAGTTACATTTCGTTTGAATTCCACCTTCATAATTCCTACTTGATTAATTTAATTAATAAGTATAGAACAGACGTGTTGTAAGACGCGATGAAAAACTCAATCAAATGAGATATGGTCTAAAAAGGTTCTTGAGAGGAGAGGTGTCAAAATTTCCTTGGAGGAAGACTGTAAAATAGCATTCATCGGGGACGGGGGGCAGGGAGGGTGTTCTCAACACCTTACAGCATGGATCGGCAACTTTTTTGAGCCATGATTGACTTATAAACTTATCAAAAGTCCCGCGATAACCCATCGTTTATTCATTCTGTTTTCACTTATTTGAGAAAATATTGAAATAAAGGGGTATACAAAGATGTATAGACCAAAAGTTTGTAACCCACCCACACACACTTTTCTAGAAGATAATTATAGAATAAATAAAATGTACATTTTCATTTTAAAATATTTAATTTTCTTATATTTTACCGATTACAACCGATCAAGGTTACGCTCAAACTTTATTTGAATTGAGTTCTTGATACAATTGTGAATTTAGAAGACTCTAAATCGACTTCTAACGACGTTAAAGTATCCTCCTTACGTGATCGACTGAAAATGTCCATGATATCAACCGGTCGATCGGGATCAACTAGTTGTCGACCCCTTCCTTACAGGGATTTAAACTCTAATCCCGACCTCCCTGAAGCTCGCGTCTTGTGCAACTCAAAACACTAAGCTTACCTGTGCCCCCCTCCCCCTTTCCACTCCTCCTTCATTCCCTTACGCGGTTGTAGGGAGAAGTGTTCCGTCAGCCTTGTCCTGTAATTTTCCTCTCAACGCCTATGACAGGAATACCGTGGTCTGTCTGATAGCAAACCCCCTGACCCCGTGGTTATAGAAAATCCCTCTCGTGTAGTAATCGCTGTCAGAATTTAATGCTTCCGTACTCGTGATAGTGTTGTTTTATTAGCTCACTCCAGTAAAGGCTTTAGCTTTCTCACCCTCTCTCCTCTCGAACATCGGGGAGAGGGTGGATTCAAAGGAAGTGCATCTGTGTTCGTCTTGTAGAAAAATGTAATAACTTAACTCTAAAACAGACAAAACACCCGGTTCCATATCTATCAATTCATCAGTGTGAAAAGGCAGGACTACCAATTTCAGCAAGGATAATTTTTTTTGGCCATGTCAGGAAATGAAACTTTTTAAGTTTTAATTTAATCTTATACTACATCAGTTAACTCATTTTTTTATTACAAAGGTTATCTAGTGGGTTAACTTTCGGGTAGGGTTGAGGTAGATTATTATTATTAGCACCGCGTCTTACTACCCGTTCGGGTTATACGCACTTACGCTAATGTGTAATGGTAAGGTGATTGTGAGATGAAATGGAGGACCTACAGTTTAACGTGGAATCCGAACCACGGTGGAGGCCTGGCATTCCTCACATTCACAAGTTGTGATTAATTCACATCTTGTCAGAGGTGAAGGAAGGGTTTGGTAATCAGATAAATCTGTGCCGGGACCGAGGATTGAACCCTGGACCCCTAGCACAGAAGTCCGACACCTTACCCCTAGACCACCAGGTCACCGGTTGAGGTAGACATTTTAAATTAAGTACATCTGCATTAGCTTAGAGAGGGTATGGTAAATCAAAGTAAGAAAACGGCCCTCAGTCTGAGATCTGAACTTTAACCTTCCCGTCATTGGCAATACTTAGCTGCTAGTCTAGTGCCTTAAATCGTATGACCATATTTGCGATTATCTTATAACAGTGTTTTTAGGTTACTTTTAAAAACATACCATTTTGTTTGTCACCGAACAAAACGTGCACTTAGTTGTCTAATTTTACACAATATTCATTCTACTTTCTAAATTCTGAATATGTGCAAGAGTAAGTAAACTAAGCTCAGAACAATACAGAAAATAACTTTTGACATCTTAAAGAATACTCGGGACTACAGATTAGGCCATCTATCATTATCTTTCATGACTTTCAACGCCAAACTTTGAAGTGCAGAAGGCGGCAATTTAATTGACTAGCCACACATATTCACTACCTACTCTACCTGTCATCACGCGCGTGTTCTGTCAATCCGCAAGTAAGCACTCTGTTCAAAAAACACCTCCCGCAGGTAAATAAAACAATACATAAGATAACAAAGGATCATGTTCTTCCCTTTCTCTAGCCTACCTCACATTGTACAGTTCTTACTCTGCTGTTGTGTACTTGAGACAGTAAGCAGGAAGTTTCTGCAGATTTTTGCAGTATTTAATTACATACTGGGTGACGTGAGGCGGTGCCATTGTCTTTCTTAAAAGTCGCAGACTTTGAAAGTCATGATTTACCACTTCGAGAGGAATTCTTTACCTTCTGTTTTTTTTTTCCACCGACAAGTTACTACTTTTGGTTAATCGTGAAGTGCCCTAACAGGAGATGCCAAGGGATTTTTTACAAATATTAAATCCTTTTTAAAGCAAAACATAATAAATTGCCATCAATGAATGAATGTATGAACACAATTATAACAGCGTTTGTGATATCATAAAATAAAAGTTGTCTTGAGTTTTCTAATAAAATAAAGTATTGAGCTGTATATTTTCGAGGAGAAAAAAATCATAAAACGTTTGAGCTTATACCCTGTGCCTTGGAAAAGCAAGAAAGTTGCCAAAGAAGCTTTTTCACCTTGTTAAGACGACTAATTTTAAAGTTATTTTAAATACAATTGGGTTTGAAGGTGTCAGGGATTTTGCAAGACTCCAAGCTAGGCATTGAGAATGAATAATAAAAACACATTATCACTAATGCTTTCCAGAGGCAAAGGAGTGGTGGGATATATATTATTATTTTCTTCCGCTTCGTCTTTGTACCTGTTCGAGCTATTCACATCCATTAATTACACTGGGATATGGATGAAGAAGGTAGGATTTGAAAAGAAGTGTCTTGTTGGTCTTGAAGATTGACCTCAAAATGGATAGCTGGGAATTTTCATTTCACAATAATTTAAATCAAAAGTTCCCACCCTTAATATATCTCATATTAATGAATAGTTTCAGAACATAGCACTAAAATCATCAACATATGTTAGAAAATCTTCTCACACACCTGGGTGATCATTTATTTATTTATTTGTTGCCTTCATGACTCTGTGAGGTCAGCTTATATTTACTTTTATTTAATATCCCCACCCCCCTATTGCACATACTTGTGAAATATAACCACTTCGAAAACACTATCTTTCTCTCTCCCTCCCTTCTAGAACATGGTGCAACCTACAGAAAGATAGAAGCTACTAGAACAATTTATTTCGAAATATATACTCAAAAAGAAGGCTACTTTCTTCACTCTCTTCACCTTATTGCAGAACGGCCCACGAAAGTTTACTCTCTGATCTATTTTCCGTCCACAACCCTACTGAGAAGCGGTATGTGCTAAATAAAATCCAATTTTCAAATTCAGTCCACGATGCGTTAAACTATCCAGCTTAAGCTGCTGTATCCTGTGTGCAAGTAAAGCCATTCAGGATAAATTAATAAAAGTAAGTTTCTATAAAATAGCACATTATTCACATATAAGTAGCATTAAAACCGGGATTCAACCCAAGACTCCACAACAAGAAAGTATCCTTACAACTTGGTTTTGACAACGAAAGGCTTCCAACAAAACACTGCCCAGTAGAGCGTTAATTCTACAAGGATAGCTGTTTACCGACGACCTATTTCGTCACAGAAAAAGGGTTATTTAGAACATAATTTAAGGAATCCTCGCCGAGGTCCAGAAAGAATTATAGAGAGTACAAATTTGAACCCTAGTAGGTTATGAAGCTTACACACCCTTTCACTCAAATATTAATAAAACTCTACCCCATGTTTAACTAAACCTGGTTAAAATTTAAAAAAATAATGAAACCTGTCCTTAGTGCCCATATTATTATTAACTAAACTAGTAGACTATTTTATTATTATTTTCTTCTCAAAGTTGTTGACCTCAAGCCATAAGTATATTAACCAAGTTTTTTTTGTCGTTGCCTTTATGAAATTATTTACGATGGTCCACTGAGTTATATAATAAATATTCAAGACGTTTTTGAGACACTTCTGTTGCACACAGATGTGAGGTATCTTCCAAAAACCTACTCCAATTCTCCTTACACTACCCCATCTTTTTTCCCCCCCATTTTTATTAAATATAAGCCTTCCAAAAACAAATAAAAATAAAGGATGGAAGAGGTTACATTTACACGCTTAGTAGCTACGACGTAGACATATAAACACGCATCACGCCCTGTCAAACAAAAACTTACAGCCCACACATGACGTCATTTTAACCACGAAGTCTTTAGCCTCCTTGCCCCCTTCCCTAACCCCCCTTTTCTTTTTTATTTCAAGTTGGTCGTGCGTGCATGTGTTCTAAATCATATCCGTGAAAACCTGAAAAGTTTTCGATGGCATCCTTTGCTAAAGTACGGTCTACTACCTTTGAAAAAATAGCCTTTATCGTTTCAAGAGTAGAGTTGGCTATGCACACGTTTTTGTTTTGTTTCAAAAGTTGGTTATTCGTTAATGAGTTGTTTTAATGATAGCTATACAAGTAAAAAATATTTTTGTCTGTGTACGCCAGTGTCTTACATCTTTCAAAATTGGTGACTTGATCAATTAAATAAGCTGTCAGCTTCGGTTGGTCTGGTTTACCAGTGACAGGAAGGTCGAGGTTTTAATCCCGGTCGAGTGTAGTGAGGTGGTGTGTTTTCAAAACTGTCTTCCATGCACTATCTTTCTCTTTCCATGTAAATACAGGTACATTTCCCCTTAAATTTTACCTCTCTCGTCCATATTTCACTATAGTATATAAGCGCATAATCTTAACGGTATTAAGAAGCGATATAGGCCTACGTGAAAAATAAAATTAAAATATCAGACATACATAGAGTTGATTGGTTAAACTTTTGATTTATTTTAGCACCGCGTCTAGCTACTTGTTATTATTATTATTATTATTATTAGCACCGCGTCTTACTACCCGTTCGGGTTATACGCACTTACGCTAATGTGTAATGGTAGGGTGATTGTGAGATGAAATGGAGGACCTACAGTTTAACGTGGAATCCGAACCACGGTGGAGGCCTGGCATTCCTCACATTCACAAGTTGTGATTAATACACTTCTTGTCAGAGGTGAAGGAAGGGTTTGGCATTCAGATAAATCTGTGCCGGGACCGAGGATTGAACCCCGGACCCTCAGCACAGAAGTCTGACACCTTACCCCTAGACCACCAGGTCACCAGCTACTTGTTCATGTCATACGCATTTGTACTAGTTACAATAATGAATTAGGGATTAGGAAGGTTGAATTTATAGGTATTTATATTTATAGGTTTGCTGATTATGGAAATATTGGGGCTCAAATTTTAACTGGATATTCTGAGTTTTTTAATTAAATTAAATGGTCTACAAAAATTCGGGTACATTTCCGAGGATTTTATCTCTCTCTCACCCATATCTCACTAGTGTAAATATGCAGATAGCCTGAATAAGTAGTAAGATGCAGTGAAAAATATTTTTCTGAGATAATTAGGAGATAACTGGTTATTCTACCAAGTGACCCGCTTCGGTAGCTGAATGGTCTAAGGTGTCACACTCGTGCTAGACTAGACTGACGATCACAGGAAGATCGGAATTCGAATCCTACTTGGGTGCACTAGGAGTGGTTTTCTAAAATGGTTTTCCACTCTCCCTCTATGCAAATGCGGGTACACCTTCTCTATATTAAACGTTCTTAATCCCTAACTCACTATAGTAATTAGTAGGCCTAGGTATGCGTATAGCCTGAATAGGTTGCAATATTCGGTGCTGAAAAAATAAGTAACAAAATACAAACGGCTGAACGCACCACAATTTGTCTGAAATAAACTAATTGACACCTATCTTAGAGCGTTTGTTGACAATATTTGTACTCTTGTCCCTCAGATACAAGGGCCGGCACCGGACGTTAGTCCTGTTGCCATACACGCCTCCAAAATAGCCAAATCTTCTTTTATTTTTTTCGTATTAAAGTAATAGCTAACAATTATACTTGCCAAATAAAATGCTACATCTTTAGGCAACGGAAATCTCCGTTTATAATTTTTTTTTAGCCTTTCTTTTAACTGTCGAGTTAAACAAACCTTGCTGGCCTTCAAATGACTTTTGAATCTTTTTTATAATTCTTTCCTCCCTCCTCTTATTCGCAATTAACTAAATAATACATCACGGACACGCTAAACAGGCGTTAAACTGGACTCCGTTTCGTTAAGCCGATAAAGGTGTGTGTTTAATAATTCTTTATAATTGAATTTAAAACTACTAATTCCGTTGCTCCTGCGTTATACGGGTGGTTTTGACTGTACGAAATGTTATATGTGTGGAATTATTGAATATATGTAAGCCTTATTTTTCGAAATAACGAGAGAAAGAAGATCATGCAAATGAAATATTTTCCGCAGATAAGATACGTGAGATTCTCGTGAAACTAAGACAGTAAGATGTTGCGAGAAGTAGACAAATTAATATTACAGCCAACCTATTGTCTTATCAATTTTTATGTTCATCGTTAATGAAGGTGCATTTCTTGTAAAACTATTCTAATTCTCTATGCCTCTTTGGATTAAACCATAAAGATACATTTTGCTACCCGCACAAAAGCGTCAGTCTTGTCTTGTTTGGTTTGCCAAAGGAATCCCAGCCGGGTGTAGTGAGGTGTTATTTCCTAAAATTTTTGTTCTCCCTCCACAAAATTTGGGTACATTTCTTTAAAATATACCTTACTCACCCACGTCCCATTTTTGCAAATACTCTGAAATACCAAACCGGTATTAAGATGCGGAGCATGGGAATAAAAAACAAGTTTATTTGTTAAATGTAGCTACCAATTAAAACAAATTAATTGCTTTAATTTTTTTGGTCATACTCCACCTCTTACTCCCTATTCGAGATATCCGCATATTTAGATTGATGAGGTAGATATAAAGAAGGTTGAAATATAGAAGAAATGTACCAGCACATGTGTAGAGGGAGTGAGAGCGATCACTTAAAAAATCACACCTAGGCACACACTGTCGAGATTTAAACCACGACCTCCACGTCACTGGCAGACTAGACTCATGATCCTAACGCCATAATCATGTACCCAGCACTTCATTTCTTATTTTATAATCATATAAATATATTTTGAGTCTCGTAAAGTGTTACACACTTGTCGAGCAGGAATGGGTACATCATGTTGTATGTAACTTGCAAATATAAGATTAGAAGGAAAGGTAAAGTCCGATATTTATAGGAAAAGTATATTAAAAATTTAAAACTATTTATTTGCTGTTAAAATGTTATAACATTTTACTATATTATTAGTGTCATTTGTATATCTATCTATCGAAAGTGACAGCTGAAGATCATATGAGCTGACGTATGAATACGTGAAAGAATTTAGTTGATTTTCTAGCTGTCAGTAAAGGGCCATCCTATAAATATTGTACTGTAGCTGCTTGATGGTGAAAAGGATGTCTTACAAAACATAATCATCTGCGTGACTCAGGAAGTTGGGCCTAAGAGTGACAAAATATTATGGACAACATACGATTACAAAGTTTATAGCACGAGAGGAATACGATTTTTTATTTTTTTATTTAGCACCGCGTTTTAGTACCCTTCGGATCATGATTATTAGGCCTACTAATTACGCTAATGGGTTAAGAATTGGGAAGGTTGAATTTAGAGGAATTGAACCACATTTGCGTGGAGGAGAGTGGAAAAATATTTAGTAAAAACTACCCCCAGTTCACCCGATTGAGAGTTTGAACCTTGATATCCCTCATCCTCAGTAGTCTAGATCAACACAAAACTAGCGCCATTAGCTAACTAAGCCAACGAGGTGGGTAAAAATACCATTGTTTGTTCCACTAACGTATGCATTACCTATTTATTATCAAAGTGTAATCACTAACAAAGGATATATTAACTTTTCCCCCCGCTATCTCTCACTATTTGTTAGGGTCGTACATGTATGTATTAATAAGCTAATGTTGTAGGGATAAAGATGATAGCATTAAAAGGAAGTGTACTTGAATTTGCTTGAAGGGAGTTTGGAATTCAATTTGGAAAAACTAAACTCATATACATGATTGAGATTCGAAACCGACACCACGTCACCAGCAAAACATTAATTGAGCCTAAATTAATGCCACGTGGAAACTAGTGCGGGTGAGCCGAGGATAGCGGGCTAGTCCTGTGCATAAATAGTGAGTAATACAAGCTAATTACTAACATATTGGTAAATTTAATTATTAATTAATTAAATTATGTATTTAACGTGCACTTTTGAACCGACTGATTATATAATCACATGACTAACAAAATAACTAATTTATAAACAAAAACAATACCCAGACGTTTTTCTATTACCGTGAAAAGGCCCTAATCTAAGCAATGATACATTTTTCGATCGTGCCGGTTTCGTACCCGGGATCTTAATTCAGAAGGTAGATTGTATCATCAGACATAGATAATATACAATTGAGTATCAGAACATTGGCAAACAATTAAACCTAATACTACACTCCCATCTCCAGCATCTAAAAGTTATTTATATTTATAAATATATTTATTTTATATATTAATATATTGATATATATATCAAATATATTCTTATATATATATATATTTATATATATTTGTCAATATTAGTATTTTATAGTGCTTCGTTCGAGCTATACCTTTATGTACAGTTTGATTTTGGTTGTAAGAACAATTTTGAAAATGCTAATATATTTCTTGTTTGTGGCCAACACGTTAAACGTTTTACTATTTACTTGTGTTATTTTTAAGGTATTGATAATAACTATCAAAATCGACAGTTCAGATAACAAAACTTGATGTATGAATATATTAAAAATGTTTTAGTAACTTTGGTAACTACAGGATACGTTTTCTTACCAAAATCAGGTATACAATAAGCTAATATGTTTGAGATGAGAAAGGTAGGATTTTGAGAAAGTGTACCCAAATTTTCGTGGAGAAGGAGTGTACAACTATTTAGGGAAAGCCAACCTAAGAACATCTGACCTGTATTTGAACCCCAATCTCCCCATCATGGATATTTATTATTTGGATAGCAAGACGAGCTCATTTACAATTAAAATATATATTCATCACCACCTGGATTCGAGGCAGAGTCTCCTGGACGTGTCTACAAACACTCTCCACAACATAGCCACGGGGCTGGGGTGATACAATGTGTGATTAGAGCTCGAACCCACCTCGGTGGTCACACAGTCTAAGGTTTCACTCTAGCAATAGACTGGACTTCTGGTTATGAAGAGGTAGAGTCACGGCCAAATGTCCAATGGATGCTTTATCAAATGAAATATATCGTTGTGGTTTCCCATACCCTCTCCACGCTAATGTGGGGGCATTTCCTCTACACTGCCTTTCTAAATCTCAATACTTTATGCTAAATCTGTTAATAACCATGGTGTTGTACCTAAAAAGTAAAAAAAAAAAAATAACTTTAAAGATCACCCACATTGGTTGGCACCCGGTCTAAATGTCAAGCTAATCCAGAATGGATTGAGGGGAGTTCGGTGTTAAAACCACGGCCAAATGCACTGAGAAATACTTTTTTACTGAATCCTCTCTTCCTCCAGGTAAATTCGACTGCATTTCCTCTAAAATTCTACCTTTTTATCCATATTTTATTAGAGTAGTATCTCAACTATTATTATTAGCACCGCGTCTTACTACCCGTTCGGGTTATATGCAATCTGTCAACTAAACAGGCTGTGAGACGCGGGGAAAGTAGAAATAAATTATTAAAGCCTATTCGTGTATCCAAACTAGCCGGTTAAACGGGTGTTATACAGACTCACAAGGGCCTGTAAGTAGTAAACGAGAATAGTTGCTTCCTCCTAAAAGTGATGATAATTGGGGCGATACTAAGACTTGAGGACGGAATGTGAGTTATCTACCAACATAATACATTGTTATGGTTAAAAAAAAACACTGGACTGGATGTGCGGACATGTGTGTTCATGAGCTCATGTGTGTGTGTAACACTGTTCATAATCGGGACGGAACAGGAATGTAGAAGGGAAAGGATGTCTCGTACGGCCGGGATGTAGTTTTCCCCTCTTTCACACGCGCGCGCGCGCATGCACACACATACACACACACACGTTGCGGAGGTTCTGTGAATAGAGCCAACTTTCAGAATATAAGCCACTACTAAGAAATATCATATAAAAGGACAGATTAAATGATTTTTAGGGGGGACCATGTAATGTTACTAAATTGGTTTAGTTTTATTTATTCTTTTAGCATAGCTGCTATAAACATGCACATGCACATGCACATGACATCAATACATCATTAGATTTAAACTCCACAACTTCCCAGTTCACTGCTCACAAACACAATGATAGTCCAACATCTGTTTTACCATGTCATGGATTACAGATATCAAGGTACTAAAAGTTAAGGTCCAATCAATGAACATTCCAGACCAACAAACAATGATTTTATTATCGCTTCGGTGGTCGAATGGTCTAAAATAGCGTTTTTCAATCGGTGTGCCGCGAAGGATCAGTAAGTGTGCCGCGGTAGTTTGAGGGAAGACCAAAAAGATGGTTAAAACATTTTGAGGAATAAAAATAAATCTTTTTAAATCCATGACCAACATAAGATTTTAAAATATCACTGTTATTAGAATGTTAGCTAAAGATTTTTAAACACAATCTTGATACTTGTTTTATTTAATGATAAAATCTCTCCTCAAAAAGCTCATGGTGTGCCTTGACCATCTCAGAGCCTTGTTGAGTGTGCCGTGAGTTGTAAAGGGTTGAAAATCGTTGGCCTAAGATGTCACTTTCGCAATATACTTAACTGCCTACGACGGGGAAGATTGGGGTTCGAATATACGTCGGATTTAATGAGGGTGTTTTTCCCTAAATGGATTCTCACTCTCCCAACACGCAAATGTGGGTACAGTTCCTTTAAGGTCAACTATCCTCATTCCTAACACATTAGCGTGTGTACATTTCCTATAAATTCTACCTTCTCCATTTTTACCCATTAGTGTAAATTAATGGGTATAGCCCGGAATGGTAGTGAGACTTTGAGTGATTAAAAACCTAGTAGGATTTATGGACCAATGAATACGTGACTTCAACTTCTATGTATCAAACAGATATAATTCACTTGGTCGGTATTCTATCTCTATAAAAAAATAAATGGTGCGATGCACCGCAGACTTTCTTGCTTCTTAACCCAAAAATGGAGCCATTTGCTCACAATCTGGATACCGGTAGGTCTCTGTTTACTCTGTAAGATACCAAGTTTACCTTGCATGGTCCCATTATGACACAGTTTATAAGATAGGGTCATAGTTTAATCCGTTAATGTAAACTTGATACCTTTCTGTATAGACCGAGTACTTTCTATGTCCTTATGTAGAAACATATTATATACAAAACATGTAGAAATAAAAGGGATTTTTTTTAAAACAGTTATAAAAATCAATAAATTAAAAATAAAATGAAACGGAACAGTACCTAGACCTTGAGTATAACAATTAGCAACAAATTGAATGGATAAACGGATGGAATCCTTATCGAGCTCTGCCTGAGATAGATCTTAAGATAAGGGAAATTAAATTATAGAAATTTTCATAGAAACACAATGGTAAAAAAAAGAGAATATCACGAATAATAATTTACATTGTTATAGAAACATACTAATTGCTAACTGCAATTTTGACTCTCCATTTCCCAAAGCACTGTTTAAAATAATTATCTCTTGCTAATAAAATATTTATTTGATAAAATATTAGTTATAATAAATATGTTTTATGTTTATGATTCATAAAACTTTGCAATTTATTTTGTATCTCGAATAGTTTGGGAGATATACTTAAAATTGGAAATATCTGCATTTGTAAAACACCCTCAAAGTCATTTTTATGGGAAAATCAAATGCAACATTTTGTTTGTAATGCTAACCAGTGATTAGATACAAATTTCAATCAAAATTGTCAAAGAAATTTTGAGAAAATCGATTTTTTGTTCATAAGTAAACTATCTCTAATTTTGGGGTTGATTTATTTATTCCCAAAATCTCTTTGTGGAAATTGATTAAAGCCCTAGATAACAAGTTCTAACCCAATCGGTAAAATAGTTTCGGCTGTAGACAGATGGCATTTCGAAAATCACTTTATCTAGTTCAGGAAGTCATCAAACGTTGACATCCATCAAAATCTCGAATTTGATTTTTTTTTCTACAATCACAATACTATATACCTTTTCCAAGCATCTGATAATGACATAAGTGCAATAATCCAAAATAGTAGTAGCTAAACTCTGATTTTTATAGGAAGCCCGCTCTTGACCACCATCATTGATAGACAATCATTAAATTATTATTAAAGGTTTTTAACACGCATGTTATAAACCGACTGATTATAACGGCCCATGAGAATTTATATGAGTGACAGTGAAGGGGCCTACCAATTTTTTCTGGGAAAGGTATTTTCCTATACCTTCCAGGGTTCTCTTTACATGCCACAATCAACATGGGACCGACGACTTTACTTCCCCGCCGAAGGAAGTTATGCTACCGATTTTTATCTCTCAATACAAATCCGTCGACAACAGTTGGGTTTGAACCCACAAACATGGAGTCCTGGGGCGAGGACTTGACCCCAAGACCTCCGAGGTCCACTGAAAGTAATTAGCATTTGGCTTTCCCGAGGATCATTTTTTCCAAGTAGATTCCCCATTCTATCGCCACGCAAATGTGGGTTAGTTTCTTCTCAATTCTACTGTCCTCGTTTCTATCACATCAGCGTGGATAAAATGTGTATTTCCCAGGTGGATGGTATGACATGGTGTAAAAAAGAAAAAAAAAAGCTTAAACGAACCTTTCTTACTCAAATCCCCAAAGAAATGCGTCTTTAAAAAAATAATTAAAATCACTTAGTTTATTTTTGGTCGAACAGAAAAAAATAAACTTTTGGAAAGGTTTAAATGTCATGGTGGATTTCACAGGTGGCAGACCCCATTTTTGTAGAGAGAAAGTTTCCTCATAAAATCTATAGATAACAAAGTCTTGACATTTTAGTGTAGTTTTTCTAACCCTTTCGGTAACCTTTAAGTTTGTAAAACTATTTTGCTATAGAAGAACAAAAATGGTCAAGTCATGAAAAAAATGTCAGGGGTACAATTTTGTTTTCTTTATCGACAAGTACAACTTAGCCTGGAGAGAGTATAGGTAAATCACTGCTAAACAT
Organism: Timema podura; assembly: GCA_033556935.1. Lineage (NCBI taxonomy): Eukaryota > Metazoa > Arthropoda > Insecta > Phasmatodea > Timematidae > Timema > Timema podura. The sequence continues at coordinate 42,906,335 of JAVRXN010000002.1, forward strand.
AAAATGTGGAAAACCATCCTTAGTACCCGGTAGTGATGGGCACAATCGAGTAAAAATAATCGAGTAACTCGATTGTGTTGTGTAATCGGGAGTACTCGATTCTTCCGGGATTACTCGAGTAACTTTACTCGGACCGTGTTATTCTTGTATTTTCTCTTTTCTACCAGATAAGTAAGAATCGACCTTATTGGCTAGACTGTTTACCACGCTATTTCCATTTAAAAGGTATATTCCCTTAGAGCTCATTTTTCATCAACAGTTTCCGCTGCTACGCAAAAATGACCCTTATGGTTTAAACGTTGCACATGCATTCTCAATACAAATTACTCGCATATGTAAGGTACACAATCGAAAAGCATGTTACTAGTTAAGCGTATCACATTTCCGATTCTTTTCAAAAGTACTCGATGAAAGTTACTCGATTCTTTTTACTCGGCACCTCGGCAGTCTTATTTTCATAATCGCATTGACAAAACTAGATATTGTCTTTCTTAATTATTTTAATTTCTCCTTAGTAAAATATGATTATTTATAAATTGAAACTAATTAGAGTAAGATACCAAAAAAAAAACACAATTGTTTTCGCTTTTAAAAAGGTACAATTATTATCAATTTCTTTAACATGAATGTTTAAAGAAAAGTTTATTTTATTAAAAAGAACACAAAACAATTTTTATTTGTGAGACATTTCTTAAAACGCATACTTTCATATTGACTGTAGATGTAAAGTAAAACATGAAAATAACGGGGTGGAGGTCAGTGTCGACTGCCTACTACAGGAAGAGATTATGGACTTGTTATTAGTATCGAATTCCATTACAAGACCTCCGAGTAATGTTGTCCAACCGATTGCCACGGGACGATTCGAGTAGATGATTTGCTAAAAATTACTCGAGTAATTTTACTCGATTACTCGATTCTTTTTAAAGAGAATCGAGTAATTACTCGATTCTTAGAATTAATCGATTGTGCCCATCACTAGTACCCGGCCCAGATTCGAATTTTGAACTCCCAGTCATCCAGTCTAATGTCATTTGGACTCCAATGACAACGTGACCATCGATGCGTATAACTCAAGAAATATTTTAGAAAACATTCTAATTTATGAATTGAAGTAAGGAACATTATTAATAATAACGGACTAGACTTGGATATCAAGTGTTGAGTTAAATGTCAATTAAAGTTGAATTAATATAATTCAACTATTTAATTAATGAAATTAAAATGTTACATTACATATATTATTTATTGGCTTTATTAAAAACTGCGATAAACCAATAAAATCATAATAATCTCATTATTTTTTATTTATTTTTAGCACCGCCTCTTACTACCCGTTCAGAGGGGAGGGGGTTAAATAGCCTGTTTGCCCCTCTCCCCCTTGGGTGCACCAATGCTTACAGCAAAATATATTGGTAAATATCTTAGCAATAAACCAATAACGTAGCGATAGAGTATTAATAGTCCGAGATGAGTTTACGCATCTAAATAGCTTTTGGAGCATAAATTCTCACGTTGGGAGACTCGTTTGTTTCCAAGCAGCATTGTGTGAGATAAGTTAGGATTTAAGAAATAGTTTTAATTGCAACGTGAGTGGAACAATCTACCTAATTCCTCTCACCAAGATTGATGGACGCTTGATCCATGTAGGCCCTACCACTCCATTTTACTCTTATTATGATTTTTTGCTTTGAGTATTGCTAACTGTGTACTTTTAATTACACTATTCTAATTGAATAGGATCTGTCTCTCTTATGAATTCAGAAATGTGCCCATACCATTCTTGGCCCCGACATTAATATTCACTTAAATTTTTAACCGAGTAGCTAGCATTAAAATTTGAGGACCGCCTTTGTGGTCTAGTAGTCAGAGGTTCTGGCTACGGACCCAGAGGACCCGAGTTTGATTCCCAGCGCTTCAAGATTTTCTGAAAAGTCTTTCCAGATTATCTGAGAAGCAGAACCACTTTTCTATAAGCACACATCTTCAAATATTTCGCTTGAAATAATCCCTTGACGTTCTTGGACATCGTTGAGGGTCCTCGGCCCCCAAATCTCCCCTGCAACTTTTAGAGAACAATATACCTATTAATTTTTCTCAGAATACGCCACTGTTTTACGTTGAAAGGTGCTACTTTCATTTTGGTGACGTACACTAGGACTCCACCCTGTAAGCCATTTCATAGTTCAATCCGTTAAGTTAAGACGCCTATCTTTCAGTGTAAATGGAGTGTACAGTACAAGTCAAAAATCAATAAAGGAGGGCGTTGATAGCCTTTAGTTTGGTAAATAAATTGGACAGCCCCCACTGAGGTCACCACCACCTTCCTAAATAGCTTTCTGCTCTTCAGCCACATAAATGCTTGTTTCCTATAAACTCTAAATTTACCATCTTCAACCCATTAGTGTGAAGTTAGGATCGTTAAGATGATTAGTAAGAAGGGGTTCAACAAATATTTGAAGGGAAAATCAGTGTTTGGGCGATCTGACTGACTCTTAAAAACAAAAGAACAACTGAGTAGCGATGTAAGAAGTATCATGATAAAGGATGGCAATTTCTCCGGAATATGCAACCAGAAAATAAGATAAATGGTACGGTGGTGCAAATAATTGATACCACTTTCATCTTAAAAGATACATTTGCTAAAAACTCGTAAGATTTGTGAAACGAAATGACAGGGATATATATTTTTGTAGAAACACCACACAAAAGATCATAAATTATATAATATACACTGTTACTCACTTACTTTATGGCATTAGGAATTAGAACAGTATCGAAGAAAAATTGAGAAAATAGAAACATCTTTGTCCACCAAAGAGCATAAGAATCATATTTATTATCAAAGCCCTGAATTAAAAAAATATATAATATATTTTCTTATAGCTCAGAAATTATTGTTTTTATAAAAATATATTTCAAATAAATGATTTTTATCTTTACAACTACTACAACTTTACAAAGATAAGTTATTTTGTATCCAAAATAGTTGCGGAGAAATGATGAAAATTGGAAAACTTCCCGGATGTAAAGTACCATAAAAATCAATTTTAATAAGAAAATGAGAGTTGCCATCTTGTTTATGATGATACACAGTGTTTATAGACAAATCGTTAAAGCGAAATTTAGAAAATAAGATTTTTGTCTTTTTGCCCTTCAGCAAACTACCCTTAAATTTAGGTTTGGATACTTAATTCTAAAAATCCCACGGGGGAACCTTATGAAAACCTCAGATACCAAGTTTTAGCCCAATTGGTAAAATAGTTTCGGTTCTAGCCGAGGTACAGACACAGACAGATGGAATTGCGAAAACAACTTTTTTTGGTTTCAGGGGGTCATGAAACGTCAACATTTAACAAAATTTTTAGTCAGATTTTTTACACAATCACAATACTTTCTGTCCGAGGTGTCAAGAGAAAGTAAAAATAGGGTAAATTACAATATAGACTACCAACAAGTGGGAATTTGAGTCCTGGGACAGAGCCCAGCAAATCAATATAAAATACCTAAATATGCGATGTAAGCTACGGGGTCTCACTTGAAGAGTAAAGTGATATTCAACAGTAAAACTACACACATTTTCTAGGGCAACAATGTCTATGTCTCGAAACCTATAAGGAGCCCAGCATTTTTTTTCTTAAATTAATTTAAATATAACAAAAACCTCTTTTAAACTATAATCTAAAGCGCATTAGAAAGGTGTCACGATTGTCTAACTTATATCAGCACTAATTCAATTCGAGTTAAAATGGGACTTTCCCCCTTTTTCCCTTGTACCATTCATATATTAAGGAATTATATTCTATCACGGTCAGTGTCACGAATGCAACCACGCGCTTCAACAGGTTTCGTTACTAGCCAGATCGTATGCAAACTAACAGAGAAAATACCCCCTTATCTCCCCTCTCCTCTCTTATTTTCCTCACCAACCTCGCTATCTGAGATGGAAGATCTCCAGTCTAACTGCGCTCGACCTTGTGATGGGATGGCTGGCGTGCTCCACCGGGACTGCACGCCAAACTAGAGACTCTCGTAAGAAGGGTATCATGTCTTCGTGAGTCATTAGACAGGAGTGAGCACTGAAGTGACTGAACAGCCAACCGTTTCTCTCGCCTTTGGGAGTTAGTTTATAAGAAGCACTGGGAAACATTCAACCTCCAGATATCTTGCATTATCCTAGATTTTTTCCCTTTAATTCAAGAACTGGTTCACACCAAAAATGAGATAAATGGTACTAACGTTTTCCTATGATTTTAAAAAACTTACAATTTAAGTTTTACATCTAAATAAAATCATGAAGTTGTGAAATTAGCTTATTTTGAAAGCTTTTTCACGTGAAAAATAAACACTGTTGAAGAAACATTCCATCAAAGAGCATAAATGAAATAATATACACTGTTACAGAAACATCGAGGAAAGAGGAATATCTCTGTCCACCAAAGAGTATAGCACTCAATTTCACATTATTTTCAAATACCATAAAAAATGTATATATTTGCTTATAACTGAGAAGAAATTAGTTTTATAAAAATATATTTCTAATAAAAGATCTTTAATTTTTAATAGTACCACAACTTTACAATTATAAGTTATTTTGTATCTCAAATAGTTGCGGAGATAAGATAAAAGTTGGAAATTTTTGCTTATGTAAAGTACTTTCAAAGTCATTTTCGTGGGAAAAAGAGAATTGCCATTTTGTTTGTAGTGTTAAACAGTGACTAGATACAAATTTTAATTAAAACCGTTAAAACGGATTTTGGAAAATCGATTATTTATCTCTTTTTCCCTTTAGTAAACTACCCTTAATTTTAGAGCTGGGTACTAAATTCCAAAGAAATCTTTGGGGGAGCTTTGTGACAACCATAGATACCAAGTTTTAGTCTACTCGATATAGTGGTTTAGGTTCTAGACTGAGATACATACGGACACATAAACAGACAGACTGCATCGTGAAAACAAATTTTTCAGTTTCAGGGGATCAAGTTCGATTTGTTTGATTATTACAATACTTCTCTCTCCGAGGGCTCAAGAGAATGTAAAAATGACTTGTTTGATCGTAAGTGGCTATCCCACAGATTTCAATGAAATAGTTCATTCATTTTTATGTGCCATCGTTCGACCATGTAAGACCATATTTATCTATTTATCAGAACCACGTCTTACTACCCATTCGGGTTGTACGCTTAAGTACTAATTACGCTAATGGCTTAGGAATTTGGAAGGTTGAATTTATAGGAAGTGAACCCGCATTTGTGTGGAGGTAGAGTGGAAAACCATTTAAGGAAAACCACCCCCAGTTCACTCGACCGAAGTTTGAACCTTGATCTCCCCGTCCTCGGAAGTCTAGCTCAACACAAATCTAGCGCGTTAGCTAATTACGCCACCAAGGCGGATAAGACCATTTTATATTTTATGCTATTATATATATATATATATAATATTTATTAATGGCCTTACGTCTAGTATACTGTGCAGCCACATCGAGGAATCAGCCTTTAATAGGACCTTCCCCCCTTTACCCTACATGCGCCGGCCACAAATAAACAGAGCATGTTTTAACGTTTTAAGGTGGGAGTGTACGGGGCTAAATGAAAGGTCGGTGCTTTTGTAGTTTTTAAAAAAATACTTTTTTTTGGCCAAAATAAATAAAAATATTGCTCCAGTAGAAATATAGAACTTAATTTTCTTCACGAGGTGATATAAACAATTCTTGAATATCTGTTACGGGCATAGCGGCATTAGATGACAAACTTTTTAAATGAAGAAAAAAAGTTGACATTAATTTCCAGGACTTACTTGACAGATATTCAACAACTATTTATATATCCATGTACCATGTGGAGAAGATTAAACTCTATATATTTTTAATGGAGAGTTATTTGATTTATCTTGACATAAATAAAAAGTGTTGCTATAGAAACTGCAAATACATTGACCTTTTCTCACGTCCCCTTCTACCCCCCCCCCCCCCAGGCATCTAATAAAGGTGTCCTTGAGGGGTGGAATGGAAGGTATAGACTCCTTTCTTCTTGTCAATGTTAATACCCTTAAGTCCAAGGTCAGCGTAGGTCGATGGCAAGACTGCTAATGGTACCACCTCGGGGAAACATATGCAAACAATGTGTACCTGGTATTCGCTCAGGTATAACAAACAATAAGTGTGTTCTTGGGGTAGACTTGTCCTACAAACTTCATCAATCATCTCTTTCAAAGAACGAGGTGCCATTAACAGCTGGGTTGACCGGACAGGTTAAAAGGTACTAGCGAACTTTGACCTGGGAGGACAGAGTTCAAAGATTGTTCATTAAGTTTGGTCCACTTATTTTTTTCTAAAAGTAAAGAACTTTTGTGTCATATTTTTTTTATAGAGTTGGAATAAAGGTTTTGTCAGTCATGTATATGATACTTTTCAGTTTAAAATTTAAAAACCTTGTTGGACCAGTGACTAGCTTTATAGAAAGTTTATCATACTCTAATATATATTTTAGTCTTTAGGGTCTTGGGCTCGATTCCTGGAATAGCAAGATTTTTATTATTAATTGAATTAGGGCATTGTAACTATTCTAACATTGAGGCCCTGAGAATGAAAACAAGGTAAATACCAAAATATGGACGTTATGAGAGTTAAGAATTAATCTTTTTTAATCTATTATAAAATGTAAGAAAAAATCTTTTTTTTTATCATTTGTTTAAGCTCTAGGTTCGTCTACATATGTATTTAAATAACCCATAGTAGTATTTTTTAATGTCAGGATGTTGTTTTATCAATAAAGTGTATTTTGTTCATCTTCTAAATTTAGTTTTTGTTCCTACCGGGTTTTAATTTTCAGATTTTCAATTAGTTTGGTTTGTAAGTCATGTGTTTTATATAACCAATTTGTTCAGAAAGTGCGCGTTAATACCTCTGATAAACCTCCTTAAAATAAAGTTTTAAAACAGAATAATGGTGTATTACGAGCGTGACATATTCTTCCGATTAGCCATCAGTGCAGGTTTTATATACAGTAGAACCTCGTTTATCCGGCCCTCACTGATCTGGAGTTTCGGTTTATTTGGACTGAAATTTCTCATTCATTATTTTTGTAACACATTTTTAGGAGAAGAATCGATTAATATATTATTCTAAAAAAAACTCCTCTCATCTACATGAATTAATTACGATACTGTATTCGCAGGGTGAGTACAGTATTGTATTGAAATTAAACTGTACTGCAATCAGTGGTACAGTACTATATTTAGTACTGTACAGTATGCTGTAGTTTGGTCGGAGATAGAATTGTGTTCTGTTAAAGAAGTCTGCTGCGGTCGGTTTTTCCAGTGTACTGACGTGCGCTGCCATTTTCTCTATAATTTCTTGACTATCTGGATTTTCGTTAATCCGGATGATACTCTGTTCCAGCTAGGCCGCATGGATGAGGTTCCACTGCATTTACTTTTATTTCCTTTATTATAATTTAAATATATGGTACAAGAAACGTTATCCCCATAAAAAGGTCACTATGAAATTTATAAGAGAAAATAAATTAATTTCATCCTTAAATACCGTTACATAATTATCATAATGTAGCAGTGAGATTAAAAAAACATTCCATCATACTGATAATAGTAACATTGCTTTGGAGTGGGAAACAACTTTAAATTTTTAATTTGTAAAGTAAAAAATACTTTCTGTTCTAGAGCGATAGCTTGATAAAGCAAAAAATAAAGGGGGAGGGGACGCAGTGGTTAATTAACTTTTTTTAATATCAAATTCTAAAAACAGGTTGATACAAACAATTGAAGTACGGGAGAGGTTTTATCTTCTCAACAAAGGCTTTGTGTGTCGCTAGCAAAGGGTGACATAGACATTCCCTTTATGTTTGAGCAAACATTCTTTTCGCTAAAGTTTGAACAAAGCTTTTATTCGTAATTTTTAAAATCGACATACTAAGCTACAAATATTTATTTTACACCAAAATTTTGTGTCAGTTATATTTGAAATCGGCATACTAAACAGTTATATACATTTTTAATAATGAGCTTTTAATTCGGCAGTTTCACCTAGTTGAATATTGAACTTTAAATTGGTGTATGACACTTTACTAAATATATATTTTTATATTGGTATTAACTATTAAATATGCTTTTATGAAATATATATTTTAAATTAATCTTTAAAGTAAGTATATTTGTAAGTAGAGGTTTTAACATCAAGAATATATTATGTTTTCAATCAGTGAGTATTGCTCTTAAAAATCAGCCATTGAACTGGAATATAAACTTTAATACTGATGTCGAAAATTAGAATACTATTCTGAAATACTGATTTTAAAACAAATCTTTTATAAGATCATAATATATTAATTAGTAATGCTATAATATTGTTTTATTTAGCACTAATTTTTAAATGTAAATATTACTTTGATCAAATTTTATTATTTTGTTATTATTTTATCTCCGTATTCTATTACCTGACCTGGCTATACACATATTTATACCAATAGGGTAGAAATAAGGAATAAGAATGCATAGGAAGTGCACCCGCATTTGTGTGGATGGATAGTGAAAAATCATTTAGGATGAACTAATCTCAATACATCCGACCGAAATTTTAACTGCGATTTTATAACAAAATGGGTAACCTGGTGGTCTAGGGGTAAGGTGTCAGACTTCTGTGCTGAGGGTCCGGGATTCAAATCTCGGTCCCGGCACAGATTTATCTGATCGCCAAACCCTTCCTTCACCTCTAACAAGACGTGTATTAATCACAACTTGTGAATGTGAGGAATGCCAGGCCTCCATCGTGGTTCGGATTCCACGTTAAACTGTAGGTCCTCCATTTCATCTCGCAATCACCCTACCATTACACATTAGCGTAAGTGCGTATAGCCCGAACGGGTAGTAAGACGCGGTGTTAATAATAATAATAATAATAATAATAATAATAATAATAATAATAATAATAATAATAATAATAATAATAATAATATAATAATATATAGCAAAATGGCCAAAAGTGAATAAAATATTGCTCCAGTAGAAACATAGAGTTTAATTTTTTTTTCACATAGTTATCTCAACGGTTCTCTAATACATGTCAAGGATGTCCTGGAATTTAATGACAACTTTTCCTCTTAATTTAAAAGGTTTTTCATGTAATGATAATATTATGCTCGTGACAGATACACAACAACTGTCGATATCACCATGTGAAGAAAATTGATCAAAAATTATACTTCTACTGAAGTAGTGTTTTATTTATTTTGGCAAAAAAAAATTGCTATAAAAACTGCAAAAACTCTGCCCTTCACGCGTTTCCTACAATTCCTACCTTAACGTTGCGGGTTACAATATAAGTTAGTCACTGAATTGGTGTTGGTATTTAATAATAGTAGACACAACATTATCTATGTGTGTATTTATGTGTGATGGGTGAAGGAGAGGGTGTAGGAGTTGGGGTGGATTAAATGAATACTAAACTATACCGGGTTTACAGCTGTTTAGCTCGAAAATTATGCAAGATATACCAAAAATACTTTCGAACTATAGTTGTGTGCTATCAAGGGGGAAAGAGGACAGCATTATTTATTTTTGACTTGGTGAACATTTTTTATGTTATTTCAAAGTAAACTTTATTTAATTGAGGAACTTGTACTATTTTTGGTAGCAATTTATTCTACGCAAATGAGCAAACAAATTGTATGTGCAACATATTTTTATTCGAATTCTATTTTCAAAGATGGACAGATATTTTGGGAGATAAAATCATAGTACCATAATTTTTTAGTGAAATCTCAGTGAGAGTTTTACTTAAAAATGTTGGAAGATGTTATTAATCCTCTTACTACACATGAAATAGAAAACTTAGATAGATGAGAATGGTGTGAATTGCTTTAAATGAAGAATTGCTTTCTTTCCAACAAGGTGAAGCAGCCCCACATTACACCATCGGTGTTCGACAATGGCTCAATAATACATTCCCGAACCAATGGATTGTTAGCAAAGGACCTATCGAATGGCTTCCAAGATTCCCAGATCCAACTCCTTTGGATTTGTTTCCATGAGACTACCTAAAATAAAGTATATTTTTTTTATAAAACAAAGCCTTACACGGTTGAAGAATTCCTCCAAAGAATCACTACAGCTTGCAAAAATATTCTTTAAAATGTTATTCAAAATATCAGACGTGCATTCGTAGACAGATAGACTTTATTAATGTATAGAAAATAACGAAGAACACTTTGAACAATTGAACAAAGGTTGTAATTCTTTGTGATAATTTTTTCGATAATAAAACAATAATTCCTTAAATTAATACCATTTAGTAGTAAATCAAACATTGTAATAATGAAATGAAATCTTGTCAAATATATTTGAAAATAAAGATCGAATAAAAAAATGTTTCACCAAAGTTTTTTTTTGCGTGAAATAAGATGGCCGCTAAAAATAATAATACAGGTTTATATATATTTTTTATCTACCTTTAAATAGCCTTAAAAACGACCACCAAATTTAAAACTAATAAATTTAACCTCTTGTCCCCTTGAAAACACAACTTTTGTTCAAAAATATTTTGCGTAGCGACGAAATAAATAGCTGGAAGATATTTTTAAAAATCTGTATATTTAAACTGTACAAATTAAACCCAATATAGGTTACCGTACGCGAACTGCGTTAAAGCCCTTAGTCATATGTACAAAACCGGTGGTCTCATGGTATAACTCGTCAGTCTCGTAATAAACTGAATTGCCAGTGACAGGAGGTTGGGGTTTGATCTTGGCCGGGTGCTCTGGGGGTGGTTTCCCCATCCCCTCTCCAAATCAATGTGATTGCAGCTCCTCTAGGCTACACTCCCAATCCTTACCACTTTGAATAAGTAAATTACCATATTGGCAACCATACTAATTATATAGAACATTGAAGGGGTGCGTTGGAATCAGTAGCCGACGATTTCTGCTAAGTCCATCATAGACTCTGCCTTAAAATATGTGTGAAGAATGACCCAGGGCACGAGACGAATCCTGGATAGCTCAGTGGTTAGAGCATTGGCGTACTAAGCCAGAGGTCCCGGGTTCGATTCCCGTGTCCAGGTGTCATTTTTCAATTTTCACAATAGATATAATTATGTTTCCACAGATACTGAGATATTACGTCAGAGCTGTTTGAGTCGAACCGAAACAGAACCTTATACCTCAAAATGCTCTGAGGCTTTTATTAATGGTGCCACATAGTAGGACACATTGTTTAAGTAGCTGTTTGATATTTTTTTTAAATATAGTTTTCAACAAAATGTGGGTGAAAATTATCAGAAGGTTTCTGACCAGTTAAAAAGTTTAAACCTTGAATTTAAAGCTAAAAATAATTTCAAATATGCTTCATATGAAAATGTGTACTTCTGAAATTAAAACAAAAAGTTAGAAACCTAGATCTAACCTTCCTTAATCATATAATGTCGTGTTTTGATAGATTCCCAATTTTTTTAAAAGATAATATGGGATTGTTTTATGTAAGCTAACACAAAATTTTTTCTAAACATTTTAAACTGAAAATTTAAATTTGTTAACTACTCAGAGCTTTGGCCACATTCCATTGTGTAACAACATTAAAAGATATCAAACCACTTCATAAATGGTGTGAGATTTATAAACGTCTTCAATGCTTCTTAGTACTCTCCCATGTAACACCTTTAAAAAAAACTTAACGGCCTCGCATCTAGTGATCATGCTATGCATTATCACAGCAAGAAGAGGCGTGAAGCATAAAGCAGACACTGTAGGCGTAGATGAGAAGAGAAGCATAGGAACTGACCTTGTCAATATCGATTAAAACACGAGCGTGTTTTTTTCCCCCAGGTCATTGCGATGAATGAGAGCTGCCACGACGATTATAAATGACTCGAATGACAAATTATGCGCCCTAGAAATGGTGTTCGGGGCATTCATTGCTTGTTCCCATGATACATACGTAACTGTAAATGACTGACAGCATGAAAAAAAAAGTTTGCACGAAAACGTTTCATTAAAGAAATACAGTTTTTGTAAATATTATAAATATTGACCTATTATAGTTTTTAAGGCACTTACGTTTGTATCTATTACTAGCGCCTGAAACCACCTTGTTAGAATCGACTCCAAATCATTGATATTATGCCTGACCATTTATGTATCACCATTATGATTATACGCATATATACTCATTACCCTAATGTTTTACGGATAATTTAGTTTGAATTTAGAGAAAATGTACCAGCATTTGTGTGGAGGGAGAGTAGAAAACCATTTAGGGAAAACCACCTTTAGCACACCCAACTATAATTAAAACCTTGGTCTCCTCGTCGTCATCAATCCATTATATTGCGAGAGTGACGTCTTAGACCATTTCCTGACATTTTTAAATTACTTATAGGTAAACAAATCAAAACCTTTGGAAGCTCACGCTTCAATACTCAAGCCAACTCGAGAGTCTTTAATGCTCTTATTATTTGTTGTTTTGAGTAGTCATTCTATATCAAAGAGACTCTGACATTATACATCAACGAGCTTGCCTTAGCTTCCTATCTCACGTCTTAAGAGCCCTTATCACACCACGGCAAACACCTAAGCTAGGTCGGTAATGTAGTTTGAACCAGACATTGCATTATGGTAGGGTTTTCTGTATTCTACTTTATAAAATAATTGAATTGAGACTAGTAAAACAATTTTACAATTTTAAAAAAAAAATTTTGTTTTCATTTAAATTGTAAAAAACTATTATTCTGCTCCTAACTTCACTGTTGTTAAATGATATTCTGATATATGTCACATGACCCCCAAAAAATTTCAAGAAAATAGGTTATGTTTTTTTTTTCATTTAGTATGTGGTGAGTACAATAAAATAAGTTGGGGAAAATCAGACCACCGGAAGTGGTCTGAGCACTAAATTTTTTTTTTAAAATAAATGACCAAATTTTAATCACATATCTTACAATTATACAAATCTCATTTGATTACCTTTAATAACTACTCATTATATTAAACAGATTATATTGAAAAAAAAGACATAGTTTGATCTTATAGAGATTTTACAGATAGTTCTGAATGAATTTCTCATCGGAAACTGACTCTTGAATAGTATTGTCACAGTTGCAATCTTGACATTGTGTGCACAAGCTGTGCTGCATTCAAGCTTAAAGTTTTTGCAACTGCATCGCATTGTGTTACATCGTGCAGAGCAATTGCATCGGATCATTTGAATAATATTGTCCGATGCAGGATAAAGTCTTTAATAAACGGAATAAATTTTCCATCTTGTATGATTCACACCCATTTAGTTGGATCCATGTCGTCATTCTTGACCAACCACTGTATGACTTGTAAATAAACTCTCCGAGAGTGAAGGTTTGTGGCCGGCGGTGTTGGAGGTAGTCTTTTGGGCTTCACAAATGTATTTGCAGTAAATAGTTTTCTACAAATGATGCTGTAATAAAGTGACCATAGAGAGTTATACTGGAGCCCCTTAAATATGGATACCATTGCCTTACAGCCAGTGGTCTCTACAGTATCTTGATCAGCATTTGGAGCGCAAAAGATTTTTGAACAACTGTGAAAATAGGATCGTTTCTAACACATTTTTGAAAGATAGACGTCTTGCTGACCTCATGTAGGGTCGCAACCAGAGGATGCATTGGCAAACAACAGATCAGAGCATAAAGCATCACCAAGTAACAGTTTCAGAAGCTTCATATTACATACATATGGTTTCGCTATTTGTCTTTGTCGGACCGAAAATAAAGGTCCTTGCAGTCATTTGCAGCGTGAGACAGCAACAATACCAATTTGTTTGTGTCTTCTCCGATGAGTGTTGTAGACTTGTAAGAAGACATTTCAATGGTTGCTTGCACTATATATGTTTTTGTCTACTACAATTTGCCAATATCATGGGGCACATCACTTAGAATTGGTACGTGTTTAAATTCTATAGCATTACCTGTGGTTTTTTGCTGCAAAATTGTACTCTGCGATGCTCATTTGTGTTTGACCAATGTTGTTCAACTCGGAGATTTTTCGTCCTGGGATTATGGCTGATGTAATGTACCTTTTCCGTCTAGGGATACAATGTTGTGGTCTACGTTGTCGGCTGCAAACAACACCATTATATCGGATACATTCACAAAACCTAAAACATCCAGAGCAACAGAAGATTCAGCGTTATCTTGAAACCTCAGAACTTATGTGTATGAGGATCAGTAACCCATTGCAGAGAGGAGTTCTATCAAGAGCTATGATCGTAAGTGTTGATGCATTAGGACAGCTAGTCGAACCTGTACTGGGGTTATCACATCCTTGAACGCACAGCTTTAACAATAGCTTGTCCAATACTTACCTCTTTCCGAGACTTGTCCTTCCCAGCCAGAAGATCTTCAAGCATACAGTACAATCTTGTAGGAATGTACTCTATAGCAGATTCTAGTTTCAATCCTTCAGGTTTGTGGTATTTGTCCTTGGAACATGTAATTAAAATTTTAATATTACCTTAGATTAATTTGGCTGCAGTTTCTACTGACTTTTTTATAAGCTCCCTCGTCATCTTTATTCAACATGTTGAAGTACTCACGTGATATTCGGCAAAACGTGACAATATCGTGAAGTCTCTCACATCAAGGACTCAACCATAAATAAAGATCCTCCATAGTATTCCAAAAGCTTGGACTTAAGATACTACTTACCGTATGGAACCGAATGAATATCCTCCAGTCAATGGATGTACTGTAGAATATTCTTTCAACTTTAAGTTATACGGAAAGCGAGGCAAGGAAAATGTTTGTGCAACTCATAGCAAAACTTTTTGTGGCTAAAATAAATCAAATATTGCTTCAGTACAAATAATATAGTTTAATTTTCTTCGCATGGTTATATCAACAGTTCTTGATTATCTTTCATGAGCATATTAGCATTTGATGAGAAACTTTTTAAATTATGATAAAAAGTTGTCTTTAAATTCCAGGACACCCTTAACAGATATTAAATATCGGTTTATATCACCATGTGGAGAAATATAATCTTTATGTTTCTACTGTAGAATTATTCAATTTGTTTTTAACAAAAAAAGTTAAGATGTAAAAACTGCAAAAATACTGCCCTTAACTCGTTATTCCTATACTTTCACCTTGACGCCTGCAGGGATTTAAAAACTTTAATCACTGATACATTCTAGGAGAGACTACCTTTTCTGTTTGGACCATAGATAACAGATATGAACTATGTCAAGCAATAGTGTTAGAAAGTTCATAAAAATGTGTTTACCCGCGTTAGTGGTCGTATTGCCTAAATACTTTGTTAGAATGGATTATCGGGGATGGGAATATCACTGTTCAAATCCCGGTTGGGTTTACTGAAGGAGATTTTTCTCTGAATGGTTTCCCACTCTCCTTCTCAGAAAATGAGGATGCATTTCCTCTAAAGTTTACCTTCTTAAACCCTATTAACATAATTAATGTGTGGGTATTACCCAAAACGGATGCTAAGACGCGTCTAAAAAGATTTTTTATTTATTATTGCAATTTAACCCCGACCAATGCTCATATGGACTAAAGCGTCAGTTTATAAATAAAATTAATTTCCGGTGACGGGTAGATTGAGGTTCTAATCTGGTCCGGATGCACTAGGGGTATTTTTTTTAAAATTAATTTAAAACCTTGGCTTTTCCATCCCTCCTAAATAATGCAGGTGTATTCTCTCTAAGCTACGATTCAAATCCCTACACCTTAAAATAAGTCGTTTATAGCCTTTGATCTTGAAGCTAATAATATAATAAATATATACTTTAAGCGGAACGCCACATGAAAAACCTTTAAGGCCATATAAAAATATTTAGAATAGCCATAATTGACAAACAGTAACTATTATATTACAGTATATTATCTGCTTCAGTGGCCGCATGCTCTAAGGCGTTACTCTCATGTTAGCCTTCTAATAAAATTTTCCCACTTATAACAACAAAGGGTAATACGAGATTATTAAATAAATATATATATATATTTTCCTATGGGTTTAGACTATTATTGGTGGGAATTAGAAGAAAGGAAAAGAAACACCTTTAGCTCGACTAACTATGACAGTGATACGACGACTCTTAACACTCGAGACCAGTGGGTGTGCTCGTGAACACTTTCTAGATGATGCGATACTAATAATAATGTCACTATGTCACTACAACAATGGTGTGCTGTAAATTTCTATAAGAGTTGAAGGAGAGTATATAAAAAAACATGAATAATTTAAATAAAATGTATCACTGAATGAAGTATACAAATTAAAATTACAATAAAAAAAAGGATTGAAAATTTGTGGGTTATTATTATTATTATGGTTTCATTGTTACCACATCTCAATCCTAACTATGGAATTCTGAATAAATATAATTTCTACTCTAATATATAAAATATATTTTATTACAGCTAATTTTGAAAAATAATATAGTAAAAAAAATCTCTCAGAACATGGCTAAATTTAGTAGCTTAGAATACAATACCAGAATGAAAAAAACACATATACAGATCTATATAATATTATTTAAGCTTTGAGTAAATAAAATAACATATTATTGTTGACAAAAACAAAATAAAATCAATAGTCACATTCATATTTTTTTATATAATAAAATATTAATTGATGTTTTATAAAAGTAAAATGTCTGAATTAATTTAGTTGGTCTTTTCTGAAAGCCTTAAGTAAATATTGGATGAATGATTTGAGAGAGAGAGAGAGAAAAAATTTAGTGTTGAAGATTTGGATGGATCTCACCAATAAAATAATATGTCCATGTTGAAATAGTATGAAGTGCTGAAATTCGTTTACTTTTCTTGATTTCAACTCCCTCACAATTTAAGGAAATAAATAGTCTCTAGTTTATTCCCCAGACACATAGATTTCTATGGATATCTTCATATCCAACTTTAAAACAATTTTCCGCTTTTTAAATCCAATTTAGTTGGAAGCCACACATGTTTGGTTCCATGTCAAAAAAAAAAAAACGCCGAGGAAGAAGACCCCAATCTTCTTCAAATAGTGTTCCAGGAATCAAATTTTAAAAACGTTCTTTATTCCAAGTCCAAAAAAAGTATTCATGCATGAAACAAAAGAAAAAATGTTGGCTATGGACTAGGGATAAAATTAATATAATATTCAATTTAATATGAAGGTTGAAAATAAATGGCAATAAATATGAAAAAATGTTTTAAAAGGAATTATAATGTTTATTTCCAGCTTTTAAAAGTGAAATTCGCGCTAGTTTTATAGGTAAATACATCACTATTTCTTTTCTTACTTATTTTATAACTACGAGACTCGCCATTCACTTGTTTAATAGTACTGCGCATGCTTTAATATAATGGCCGACCACGAAAACAAAATAGAGAGTCAACAAGCTTCTTAGAAGGATAAATATATGTAATAAAGAGGTAAGTGTTCCTCCATAGCTAAAAATTCACTATTTTAATTATTTTAAACAGTGTTAGACGATCTTCCTTCCGTTTTGTTGTGAATGGATATAAATTGTATAATTTTGTTACGCACGGCAACACAGCGCGAAATGCCACGGACGAACTTTAAAACCCATTTTTTAATTCAACCAAAAATATTTACAAATTAAAAAAATATAGGGAAATATATGGTAGGGTGACAAATCACATTACAGCCTAGACTGCCGATGACAGGTGTTTGAATCCTGGTCGGGTGTAGTGAGGGTGGTTTTTCCTAAATTGCTATCCACTCTTTCTCCACGTAAATGTGGATACATTTCCTTTAAATTTAACCTACATAATCCCTAACTCATTAGCGTAATTAGTGCATATGCGTATAACATGTATAGGTAGTAAGACGCGGTGCTAAAAAAAACCTATTATATTAAATAAGCTGTAAAATTGACGCAATATGTAAAAACTAAAAAAATGACATCTATTGAACACATGGGCTGGTCTTTGATAGTATGGAAGTAGATCTAGTAATTTTTATAGCGACCAGATACAGTTATTGTTATGACAACCAGTCTATATTATTAAGAAACATGCTTTTTTAGATTTGTTCTTTTATTTTTAATATAAAATTATTACTATATTTATATAGGCTATTTTTTTTTTCAAGATCCAGGGATTTTATCTCCCTGCCCCACTTCTGCACCCCCACCCCCCCTTACACATAGTTTTGTGGCAGCTATGAAATCGTACAATAATAATAAGCTACTATTACTACTAATATTTTGAATTTTAAAAATTAAACTAAACCTTTATTGCTATAGGCTTTTTTGTTTGTAAAGCCTGCCATCTTTATTAAACGTATTTATTTTCTCGTTTGGATACAATTTCCACGAATTACTTCCTACTTTTAGTTTCAGACAAATTTCCTTTATACAATACCTTGATACCAATTTCCACTCGCTAACGACTGCCGTTCGCGCTCAAAGGATTTCTGAGTATTTTTTTTTTTAAATTTTATTTTTAATTACCGCCTTACTAAAGTCCTGCGCGCCCTGTAACAACATTCATCCATCAACATTTCCCACTAGAGTACAAGACTGCCAACAGAACATCGCTCTTTATCCACGGTAATGAACAGTCTTCTCATTATAGATTCTATTTAATCAAGTTCCAACAACTACTTTTTTTTTTTGCTTGGAGTTCGTTAGTTCGGCTACTGGTGTGCTGATTTTTTTTTTGTTGTCTTTGTTCGTAGATTCAAGATACGCTGTCGTTAGCTATCGAATAAATAATTGTGTTAGCATTCACCAACAGCCAGAAAGTAATTGTTATTATTATTATTATTATTATTATTATTATTATTATCATCAAAGGATATTGTTTGATGATTTACACAAAGCTATTTCATGATTTTCATACCAAGATATTTTTAGGGAGGTGGGGCGATTGGTGTAAAGTTTTGCATAGAATTATAATGGTTGTTGTTAGGAAGAGAGAAATAAAATAAACAAAACTATTTTCAAAATGTTTCTACCCTAGCAAAGTTGCCAAACTATATATAGAATTATAATGGTTGTTGTTAAGGAGAGAGAAATAAATTAAAACAAAACTATATTTTCAAAATGTTTACTACCCTAACAAAGTTGCCATACTATATATATATATATATATATATAATCGGTGACCTGGCGGTCTAGGGGTAAAGTGTCAGACTTCTGTGCTGGGGGTCAGGGCTCAATCCTCGGTCCCGGATCAGATTTATCTGATTACCAAACCCTTCCTTGCACCTCTGAAAAGACGTGTATTAATCGCAACTTGTGAATTGTGAGGAATGCCAGGTCTCCACCGTGTTCGGATCCCACGTTAAACTGTAGGTCCTCCATTTCTTCTCACAATCACCCTACCATTAACATTAGCGTAAGTGCGTGTAAGCCCGAACGGGTAGTAAGACGCGGTGCTAATAATAAAATAATAAATAATAATAATAATTTTTTTAGAATTAAATTTGTGTTTAGTATCTTTGTGCATTGTTAGGGTAGCCGCACACATATACACTACATTGTTTCCTGGACACGATTCACAACTCTTGTTCACCAGGATAACGGTAAGTTATTGAGAGAGACAGAAAATGTGTTGGTAACATTCTCTGAGTTTTGAGAAAGACAAGTTCCTCATTGGTTCAATTCAAACTTAGTGACGAATGACCGTAAGGCTGGGGAGTTGATACGTGGTTATAATAGAGCTTGACCGGACCTAATAAAAACACACTTCCGAACAATTTATTGTCACTCTAGTGCAGTGGTTCTCAAAGGGTGTGCCGTGGCCCAACAGTGTGCCACAAAATACTCAACGTTACGTTATTGTTGATAAGAAAACAATTAAAAGTTGTTTCATTCGATAGTGGACAGAGTTCCTGGCTATAGATTCAGAGGTCTCGGGTTCGATCCACGGTGCGTCCAGAATTTTTTTGGGAAGCATTGGGTCGGAAATGGAGTCAGTTTGTGATGACAAATTGGGCTACTTAAATAAATAAGTAGTGACTCCGGTCTAGAGAACTGAGATTAACTGATTATGAGTTCGTTGTGCTGACCACGTGACATCCTCTATCCGCAAATGTTAGCGCTATTATCACTAACAGTGGTGGCCGCTCGGTCAGTATAGCTCACTTGCCGTATAATGCCATGGATTTTTTTTCATTCTATATATAATTTTTTAATGAATTTGATAAAAATGTTCAAAAGCCTTATAAAATCTAGTCATCCAAAGAATTTAATGGTTTTTAATCAAAGAGTCGAGTAATTAGTGAGAATCCTGTCGTTCCTCACACGAAAGTTCAATTCGTGGTTGAATAGAGGACACACACACACATGTACACATAAACACACGCACCTGTTCAACTGAAATAACTCTCTGCGCATGTTTATTCCCGAGTCTCCTATAGTGACGTCAACTTGCACATTCAGTATACCACGGGGACTCAAAACAAATAATAATGTGCTATGAGCAAACGAAAAAGTTTGAGAACCTTTGTTTTAGTATAATTAAGTTTACTCTAGTTTAATTCCTTGTATATTTTGGTCACACTTTAGTTTAATTCCTTGTCATTATTTTATACTCTCGTTCAACTCTCGCCATTTTGTTTAGCTAAAATTGTATTACTACTCACAACTCTCGTTCATCTTTTTTCAACATTGTGAAGTACAATCTTCTTCGATCTCAAGTTGCAATGAATGGAACACGACGCAATGTAATTCATGTTAATACTATATGTTCATAATTTAAATACCAGTTATATTAAATCAACATATGTTTTTTATTCTTCATGTATTTTATTTTTGATGAAGAAAAGTAACAACACATATTCCATCGATTTAAAAAATAAATTTAACGTGTGTAGCAATTCGCTATTTTGAGGTAAGGGTTTTAAACCCACAGAACTCCCCTTGGATATGACATTCATATTATTGAATCCCATAATTTTATTTTAATAATAAAGTTTGATTAGTGATTAAATAGACAAGCTATTATAGTTGTTAAGTAGAATACAGCCGCATTTAAATATATTATTCCTTTTAAATGAAAAATGACACCTTGTGACAGTAAAATAACCTTGGACCTTTGATTTAGCGTGTACTAGGCCTATGGTCCTTGGTTCTATTCCTGTCTCTAAGTGCCATTTTTAAATTTAAAAGAATATAAGAAGGCTTAATTTAAATGAATAGAAGTAAATATTTGTAGAGTTGACGAATTCTATAAGGATTTTAAAGTTTGGCTTAGCTATTTAAAAATAAAGATATAGTTGATGCACTATTTATTTACACTTATATGATCGTTTCAAATATTACAATATTTATTTTTAATCTAATAAAATGTCAAGGAGTCTGCTATGCACATTACCCTTATGACATTTGAAGAATGAACGTTTTGTCAATGTTGGATAGTTTGAATCTGTTTGTTTTTTAATACTTCTAAAGGTACTTTTACGTACAATCTTAGAATAAGTAACTCTCTTTGCCCAAACCCCCTGTGAGTTATCTTTGCAAGTGTATGTAAACTAATGTTTCCAGCACTGTAATCCAGCGTTGTTCTGAACGTAACAACTTAAAGTGACTGGTATTGTATTGTATTTTTCACACATTATTTTAGTTTCTCCATACTTATAGGGCAGCTAGAATTATAATATTTGACACGATTATGGCAATTAGATGTGCCAATATTCCTGACAAATTTTATGATTATAGCTGTCCCATGAGTGTGTCAGAAAATTAAAAATTTTATGGAAAATGTGCAAAATTTACCTAAAATAAAAAAAATCTGGCTCTATCTAAGGTATAACTGATGGAGATACGACAAAAAGTTATACGACCAAGCTTGTGGATCTTGAAAAATCCGTGGCTGCTGGTGCAATCCGTTTTTTGATAGGTCTTACCGTTTATTCACAAGAGACCTCCAAAGAAAGGTCCACACCGACTTTTAAGTTGCTCCACTATTTTGAATTTTTTTCGGGAGTAAAAAGTTAAAATTTTTAACTTTTTGGAATTTTCCGTCGGTCACAGGTTAGACGCTTCTAAGTTTGCTAGATTTCAAGTTTCTAGCTCATCTGGAAGTGGGTAAACATTAATGTCAGTGAGTGAGTGAGTCAGCCATGTGGCTTTATAGTAGTATAATTCGGCCTGTTGTATTCACATACGTTGATAGACATAGTTGGTTCATGAAAATTTTGTTATTTTATATTACAGTGAAATCTCTTAATAGCTGACACCTTTCATAATTTTGTAAAAAATTCATTACAAAGAACTGTTCGTTATTTGGATTAAAATAATGATACTATTGTACATAATATTTTCTTAATAAACGTATCCTAAAAATCTAAATACTGCACTGTACAGTATTATATGCAATAAAACTAACTACTAATGAATATATAAATAATGTAAGTACACCCCTTATATGGTAGGAATGTAGGAGACTGATAGAAAAAAAATCATATCTATTCTCATGTATCCATTCGCCAAACCATATGATCTTCAAGACCATATGTTGATTTGTAGTCACACCTTAGGCAGTCGAAACTTTTACAACAAACCATATTTTGTTTCTAGCCATATCTTTCTTTTAACTGTTTTTAATATCGTCTTCTATCTGTCAGCTACCACCGCTCCTATCGGATGTTTGCACAGCACTCAAAACCAGCCCTTCTGCATCTCTAACCCCATATAGTCCGTCGTAGCAATCAAATTGTTTCGCTAGCATGGGCAGGTGGGGGTGGGACTGTTCGAGATATTCGTAGGACAAATGCGTTTCTTACATCTGTACTGTAAAATATACTGACTCTGTCTGCAATTATGTTATGTCCGTTATTTAGATATTTGTGTGCATAAATATGCGTATCTACCGGCGTCCGTGTACAATATTGTGAAAGTTCGTTGTTGGGAAGGTGCTTTGTCGTAAGACAAACCGTACTACCGGCAAATAGTACGGTGTCTTGCCGGGGACAATTAAACTGTCCGTTATAAAATTGAATCCGATATTGAGAGGTGTCCGTTAAGAGGTTCAGTCTACAACCAGTCGCACCCGCTTGTCGGACTCTCGTAATCTTGCCTGTCTTCGATGGCATACGCAAGGGTAGTCGCAGGTCGGAATCGCTTGTCGGGAGGAGATGAGCACTGTCCATCTCTTGCGTTTATGTAGTTGCGTTGAACCAATCAGAAATAAAATAATATATAGGTGCACTACTGTATTCAACTAAAGTAATTAGTTATTTTTCCAAGGATAAGAATTCGTGAAAATAATTAAAGTAGGTAGTAAAATATATTGCGTTTTAAATTATGTAATCATCATCATCAACAACTGTTTCCAGCTTGTAGCCGGGTCAGTTTTGTAATATGTCTCTATCTCCCTCTATCTTTCCACCAATCTTCCTCCTTCAATTTCCTCCATGCTTAGCCTCTCACATGCTTTCTGTTATCTGCTCCTTTCATCTCTTTCTTAGCCTTCCTTTCTGTCTTTTTCCTATATAATAAGAGTAATTTAATAACTTTTTAATATATTAATTTGATTATATTTAATTAGTGTTTGTAAACCTTAATATGACTATGATGATGGAGTCATATTGGTTGAAAATACGTTCACAGACATTTTATTGTATCCATCTGCCTTGCAAATTGTTATTTGTCTTTTGACAAGGGAATTTACATATCTTGTCACTTTTACAAAACAAATTTTCGAGGTGGTCTATTACAGCAGGACTAGTGAATTTAGTAATTTTTCAACTGTCAGGAAAAGTCAAAGTTTTTGTGAACCAACTCAATCTTACAGCAAATAATAACACTATTTTCATATAAATATATAATTTGGATTTGTAGCTTCCGATATAATAATAATAATAATAATAATAATAATAATAATAATAATAATAATAATAAAAATGTAGAGCAAGTAAAATTAGATATGTTATTACTTTTTACTTGTCTTTCCACCCTGATCCTCATTTGTTAAAAACCGGGAAGAAATGGAGTTGTACCTGCGCAGAGGATCTACTTGCCCTTGCCATGTTTAGTTGAGTTTGTAGCTACTAGAATGCGTCCCAGTTCTTCTCATGAACCCCCATCATGACCACATCGATTTTTAAACTCGCTGGCTTCTCTTGAAAAGGGTTTCTTGCATGTCGCAACCAATTTTATTTTCTTGATTTTTAATGTCGGATTATCTTTCGTGAGTTAAGGGAATTAAATGTTGTATTTTTTTTAGAAAAAATTAATTTTAAAATAAATGGTTACCGATAGATATGAATAAACAACGTTGTCACGGGATTTGAACAAAAAGTTCGGTGGTTTGATCCCCAATAGGTTACACTTGGGATTATGGTCTTCAAATGTACACACCTCACACTCATTTAGGTTATATGGATTAAGGTACTACTAGCCAGTACCCTTAGTACTGCACGCCACTAATAGAAATAGTTCAGATAACTAATGTTCCAATCAACATATTTTACGAAAAAGCTATATCATAATTTCTCTAGATTCTACGTAGGCCTATACTATTTTTCCACTGAGTTTCACAGCCCGTTTGAGATACATGCACATAGCCTAATATATAAATTACATAACTTTAGACTAGATGTACCCTCATTTGCTCAGGGAACCATTTAGGGGGGAAAAAATCTTCATACCCCCTGCCGGAATGAGAACAAACCCTCATCAATAGCAAACCAAGTTGACCTCTGTGGTCTTGGGAGTAATGTGCTCGCTTCACGACCAGATGCTCGTGGGTTCAAACCCAGCCGGGATCAACGGATTTTTCTTGAGCCATAAAAATCCATAGAAGAGAAGTAAATCCATCGGTTCCATGTCAATTTTGAGGTCTAAAAGAATCCTGAAAGGTATGTGAAGGTATAATTGGTAGGCCCTTTCGCTCTTGCTCATAGAAATTCTTGTGCGCTTTTATAATCAGTCGAAGTTACTTTATGCGAAATTGGGTCTGATACGAGGGGCTCTGAAGTCTTATCTAAGTGCATTCTCGGGTGTAACAATCCTTATCATGTTAAGAGCCTTAAAATTACTGAAGTACTTAAACATAAGAATGGTTGCTAATAAAGTTATTTTCGTGTGCCTTCATTTTTTATTATTGATATGCTTAAAATAATAAGGCAGTATTAATTAAAATACTATACATACCTTTTGAATTTCAAGTCGTAATCCTGGCCTTAAAATGTAACCAGGGTTATAAACCTATATTATGCATTTTACATTTTAGTTTTACTTCATATTATGATTAAATTTTTATTAATATGATTTATGGTCAAGGAATGGAGGGGGCAGATCCCCCAACATACGTAAAAAAATGTAATAACTCAACTAACATTAATATGGGAGTGTAGGGGATGCTAGAAAAGGTATTTTTGCAATTTTCATATAAAATTTTTTTTTTGTAAAAAGAAATAAAATATTGTTTCATTAGAAACATAGAGTTTAATTTTCTTCACATGATGACCTCAATAGTTCTTGAATATATGTCAAGGGTGTCCTGGAATTAAAGGACAACTTTTTCTTTTCGTTTAGAAATTTCTCATCTAATGCCACTATGCTCATGACAGTTATTCAACATTAATGTTGATATCACCATGTGAGTAAAATTAAACTCTTATATGTTTATATTGGAACAATAATTTATTTATTTTGGCCAAATTTTTTTTATAAAAACTGCAGAATACCTTTTTAACTCTCATCCCTACACTTAAAACTTAAGATATTAAGTACAAACACGGCTAAATATGTATAAAGAAAGCCTGCGTCTAGCCATTTTTAATTCTAAAACTAATTTCCATACATGAATAAGATTTCCCATATATAGCTTAACAATATCGGTTCCAATTGTTTTGTACCCCCTCCGTGCCCCCTCCCCCCAACCGTTTCTTAGTACCCATCTGGATTACATTAATTACGCATTTGAAATAGGTATGGTTTTAAAGGAAAGGTACCCACATTTTCGTGCAGAGTGGGAAACCATTTAGGAAAAACCACGCTCAGTACATCCCACTCGGATTCGAACCCAGATCTACCCATCACTGAAAATCCAGTCTTACACGAGAGTGAGGAGTTAAAACATGCGGCTATAGTAGCAAAATGGTTAGAGTGGTCGAACATAAATTAGGGACTCTCTGTTCGATTCCAGCTGGTGCCGATGAGCATGTTTACTATTTGTATACGGTTTCGGCCTTTTAAACAATTGTTATTAAATAGATAAGAGATGGATATCTGAGGCTAAATTAGTTTGTAAGTTATGTGAAAATATAATAAGTGGGCCTATGTATTTATAAAGTGCACATTTAAATACCTTTGTAAACACGTTCATAGCAGGCCTGGCATAATTAGGCATAGGCAAAAAATTATTAGTGCTAAAATTAAATAGTTTGCTCGTTTAATCTTGAGATATATGTAAGATGTTAGTTATTATAATTATATCAGCGTATACATCGACACTATAAGTTCTCTATTATATGATTCTGGTTTATAAAAATAACGCTCTATAAAACAATTACTATCATCATATAACTTTCGTGCGGTTAGACAATTGGTGATTTTAAATCAACTTTTAGTCATGTAATCCTAAAAAAAAATAATATATATTCAAGGTTCAAAATGAGATTTACTTCGTTTAATTTTTTTTTTTTTTAAAGAGTGAAATCCTCCTATTCCAATTTATGTGAAATGGGCTGTTACGTTCAATTCGTACTATTATCTTGATCTTAATTATTTGGTCTACGCGATATCGCCGTTTTCCGGTCGACTGAGTTTCGTGGCTCTACGGGATACGAGGTGGATGAAACAAGATGGACAATTTCTCAGGAAAAGTTTTTATTTTTATTTTAAGTTAACGATGAGTTCAATGTCCGTTCGTTCTTGTGAAACGTGAGAGGAAATTTGTCACCGGGATGAAACTTGGTTTACTTGTAAGAATACAATCAAGGTTTGCATATCCACACCTAATTTTTTTGTAGAGTTGTTCCACTACTAGAGTGTAAGGGAACGGGAGCTTGGGTTAATATTAAAAATAATATATTAATTATTATCATTATCATTATCACCGCGTTTTACCAACCTTTCGGGTTGTACGCACTTACGCTAATGTGTAATGGTAGGGTGATTGTGAGATAAAATGGAGGACCTACAGTTTAACGTGGAATCCGATCCACGGTGGAGGCCTGGCATTCCACACATTCACAAGTTGTGATTAATACACATCTTGTCAGAGGTGAAGGAAGGGTTTGGCAATCAGATAGATCTGTGCCGGGACCGAGGATTGAACCTTTGACCCCCAACACAGAAGTCTGACACTTAACCCCTAGACCGCCAGGTAGGCTCAATAATATTATAGCTAAAACTTTTTGGATAAAATAAATAATCTTTATTTAAGGTGAAAGTGTAGTTAACTTGAGAAAAGACCAGTGTTCTTATAATTTTTATAGAGAAACATTGTTTTTGCAAAAATAATTAAAATAATACTCCAGTAGAAAAAATGATCAACAGTGGTCGAATATTTATCATGAGCTTAGTGGCATTGGATAAAAAGCCTTTTAATTGAAGAGAAAAAGTTGTCATTAAATTCCAGGACACTCTTGACATATATTCAAGAACTGTTGAGGTCACCGTAAGAATAAAATTAAACTCGATGTCTCTACTAGAGAGTAATTTGATTTATTTTTATCCAAAAAAGTTTTGATAAAAAACCCTGAATAAACACTTACCTTTTCTCACGCCCCTGGACTCCAACCTTAAGTAGATTTATTACATTTAATTTTCGATTGCATAATAATCTCAACAGTTTTGTAATATTTGTCATGGTCATCATTTAAACAAACAAATTAATCTTCATCAACAAGTGAATGTTCAAACGCCATTATGTCCATGACAAATATCCTGTAACTGTTCATATTACTATGTGTAGAAAATCAAATTAAACGTGTCTAATTAAACGTTATCATTTTATTTTGGTCAAAAGGTTCTTTTACAATACGGAATGCACAAACATTTGTCCTTACTTCCTACGAGAAACATTTACAATTTTATTGAAACATGGTTATACTGTTTTATATAAATATTAACTCTTGATACGGTTCAAGATCTTCGATGTGTGAATATCTATCTACAATCCAATTTGTATAGGAAGGAACTTTTTTGACAGTTACATATGATAGTTTGGGTCTACTAAAAATGTTCATGCCTTTATTTGTCAATTCATGTTATATGCAACTATCACTTTTGATATATGTTATCAATACCTATAAAATAAGCTAATAATTTATTAAAATGTTATCAATATTGTCCGCAAAATAAAGCTAGAATACTTAGAAAGGCCTTTCCTATGAACATTGAACTATAACTTTGACCCGCATAAGTGGTATCATGGACGAAGGGGCTGTTCTTAAATTACATAAGCCTTTATCTCCCCCCCCTCCCAATGATTTTCAACTCCCTTCCAACCCTTTCCCCCACCTAAGAGATTGTAAGATTATCCATCTACCTTTCTCCCAAAAGCCACTTTCTTACGTAATTTAGTAGGTGACCTGGCGGTCTAGACAAGTCTGTGTCCATTGGGTTCTCATACACAAATGATTTAAGATATCCCCAAATGAAATATTTTTTAGGCTCTACCCCACATGTTTAGGCCCATATCCCCCTTAGCTGGCATCGCAGACCACACGTCCCCTATCTCAAAATGTTCGGTAGAGCATCCCCTGTGTCCTGTTTAATTTTTGCACGCTTTCACTGAACCACTCTGTATATACACAGGATATATATTATTTTTATTAGCACCACGTCTTACTACCCATTCGGGTTGTAAGCTTATGTACTAATTACGCTAATGGTTCTAGGGATTAGAAAGGCTATATTTTAGGAAGTGTACCCTAATTTGCATAGAGGGAGAGTGAAATATTATTTTGAAAAACCACCCTTAGTACACTCGACTGAAATTCTAGCCTCTATCTCCTCGCCACCAGCAGTATATTCTACTGCAAGAGTAGTGCCTTAGACCATGCGGCCACCGAAGCGGTTCACAACAGCTTTTAATAAGAAAATTTGGGGTATAGACCCCGTTACTCCCTTTTAAAGAATACACCAATACAAATATTGATCGCAGCACACACGTTAAGAAGATTCCCCCTGGGATTCCTCTGGTTTGATATCACCCCCTTTTAATCCATCCAGTAATTCCCGTGAGGGTTTGGAGGGAGTATTTGCCCCCCCTCCCTCACATCATGTAGAGGAAAGGAGGAGGGGCTACGAGCTGTGTCTATGACTGTACCTCCGGTCCAACGAGCGTCGTGGTACGACAAACTATTAACCGGCATGCGATGTGACCGTCGGCGTCTCACGCACCCTTTAGCGTCTCTTGTAATGAGTGATTTGTGAGGGACAAGGCTACCCGCCCCTCCCGTGACAATTATCTTAACCCTCAAACCCCCTAAACTTTATATTACATTCGCTCCGGAGGGGCGTTTTTGAATATTACAAAACATTTTTTTTTATTTCATGCGTATCTCATACTGATACGTGATTATCGACTACTGATATCTGGATCAAATTCATTTAATCAAAAAATAATAGCCTGGACCCGATTTCTATTTCCAGGCTATCATTTTTAATTTAATTGAATTACAAAACATAATTTAATTTAACTTAAATTAATTTATGATCAGTACATTTCAATAGCTATATAAGAAATATTTATCTTAAAGTGCTAAGAAGATTGAATTGTATAAAAATACACCGGTACTCGCCTGAAGAGAGGAATAACATTTAGAAAATACAGGAACCACATCGATGGACATGCGGATTAAAGATCCAGCATGTCTAATCTGGTTTGCTTGTGACAGAGAGATTGGAGCTTTAATCCTGTTCGGGTGTATTGAGGTTTTTTCCTAACGTGGTTTCCAACTCTATCTTTAGGCAAGTGCGGGTACACTACTTATAAACTATACCTTCGTCAAGCCTACCTTATTAGCATAATTAAAATTCCTATTGCTCAGATGGGAAGTAAGAAGTGGTCCACAAAAATAAATTATGTTAAAATGTTATCTTCATTAATATTATCATTAATATTATAACTAGACAATTTTAATATCTACAGTAGGCTGGGGCAAAATCGGAGTCTTTAAGGATTTTTTTGCTCCTTAAATAATATAATTGGAAATAGTATACACACTGCTATTTATTTTAATTATTACACATATTAATAATGATATAGTGTTATTATTTCACACATAATATGGTTTGTATGCAGTATTTAAAAGGTATAAGAATATATTCTGATGTGGCTCTTTTACCCCATTATTGAAGTTTAAAACATATTTTATATCACTTAGCCTGCACGCTCATCACAAATAAAATCATATTTTGTCTTTCCATAAACTCCCCTACATATTTCATGGAACCATATGTCACAACCTCTGAACTGAATCCACGGTTCTCCTTCTTCATCATCGTAAAAGTCTCCTCCACATTTGCCAAAGCTATTCTGTTCCTGCAAACTCTTCTTTGGGTGGTTTCTTTTATTGGTTACACTTGTAGAAGGACCAGATAATATTGCCACTGTTGGTGACTTGCACATTGTTGGTATTTTTTTTAACTTTCAATGGCTTAGGAACAATAGCTTTATTGCTAGTTTTGGTTTGAGAGCTTATTTTCTTTTTACCTTGCAGGGCACTTAATTTTGACATTTTCAAATGTTCTTTCTCTTTTGCTAGTCGGTCAGCTTAATTAACTATTCTAATGTTTTCTGGGCTTGTTAGGTGACGTGCAACTGTTGTTTTGGGTTTACTTCTTGGAGCTGAATTTACCTTTCTTGGTAAAGGTATCAAATCTCGAAACTTTTTAACGATTTGTTGTCATCTGTTTTTCATTCACAGTTTTCTTTAATCGATGATTCAACAGTGTTTGAAACCAATTTATGGGAATGTTCAATGGAAGCCATTGGACTAAGTTCCGTAGTTCCTCCAGTACCTTCCGGGTATCACCAGTGATTCCAGTGTCTCCTATCTCATCATAAATGTCACAGGTATCCATGTCTTCGTACATACTAGGATTCTGAGAAAAATTTTGGTCGTCTGGATCCTCTCTGTCATCCATGTCTTTATGTGCAATGGTGTCTTCAGATTGGGCCATGTATTCATTTGGTGTAAGCCTCACTGGTTACTTTAAATGGAGAAAAGTTTTCATCTGGAAACACATCTTTATCAAACGGACAGATACCTGTGATTCTGAATCATGTGATGGCATTGTGTATTGTTGCTGTTTGCAGATATACAGGAGGGAACATTGCTGAAAAATCATCTCTGGTAAGAGCTCTCCCAGAATGATTTCTCATAACTTTCCTGCAGTTCTCCCTATATGGCCACTCCCTGGTGTAAAATGGCCACATATGTACAATATTTCAAGATCACTAGCATGCAGCTATGCACAAACTATTTTTCGTTTCTTATTCTATACATGACAAAAAAATATGCCAGTGATTGATCTATCGTGATGTACTGCATGATAAATACTATAGGGTTTCTAAATTCTTGCCTCTCTCTTAGCTCTTGATTGAAGAAAATCACGTGGAAAACAAACGTTTTCTGCCATTCACGTTCACATCGATACACCAAATATCACACACTTGCTGCTAGCTACTGTAAGAGCTTCATTTGACTTTTCGCGACAAATTGAAGGTCAGACAACCGCTAGGAGCAGCTATTATACCAACTGTAGAAAAAATCTAGTTAGTGACCATTTTCCCCCGTGGCCATTATGCCCCAGTCTACTGTATCATTAATTTGACCAAATTAAAATGTTGAGGAGGCTGATTTGTACTAAAATACATCAACATTAATCTGAATAAAGGAATAAAATCAATAAAAGGGGAGGTAAGTAATCACACCTTTCCTGTCCGGGTCAAGCCCCGCTATCACACACCAATATCTTCAGATTAATATTTCAATAGGGATTCTGCCGTGACCAAGATCGTAAGGCATTGTTGAACTGTACTCTCTGTAAGGCCTCAGTAGCTCAAGTTTGAATCCCAGTCTGCCTTGGGACTTTTTATTAGTCAGAATATGAGGGGCTCAACGTCTACCATAATCAGTAGATCCCTGGTGCTAATTAATAGTTCAAACGTGATGTCTGATAACTAGTACAAATAATTTCAATGAATACAAACAATAAATATTAAATGATAAAATTAAGATGGTTGGATCCTTTGCTACTGAAATGATGAACAATCAATAATAAGAGAAAAAGATGAATATTACAAGAGAATGATTAAAACACATCATATCATAAGGTAAATTCACACGTACGCTGAAATTTGAAAGCAGTACACTGAGTCCGCCCTCTTAGGTGTAAGCTGTTCACACACTCGTGGAAAGTTGGGAATCTCTGTTCACCCATGATGCATTGAAACGTCAAAATAAAAATGTAAATATTACAATCAGTGCAAGTTACTGCATTTAAAACAAACTTATATGTTTTACATGCTGCCGGGTTTGATTTTGTCATCGATAAACCCCATGGCTTCCAATAAACTGTCGTTTTTAAATCATCACTTTTTGATAAGCCATCTTGAGAATGTTCTGTGTTTTATAAATAACGCATGTTTGAAAGTTTGCGCATGCGCTGACCGGGTCTTCTTGGCCAGTTTTTTTTTTATAGAAGCGCTGGAAAAGTTGAAATTATCTCTACTGGAGCAGTGCGGGCTACGCTGGCCACGCGGACTTGTGATTGGATTAAAGCTGCCACGTGACCAAATCTCAGCACTGCTCGTGTTTTACAGCGAACGTGTGAATTCACAGCAAGTATACTGATTCGTTTGAGTGATAGTATCACTATATACAGGAGCATAATTATTTCTACAACAACTACAGCATATTTGGTGCTAACAGTTTCAAACAGCAAAAGTATTGTCCAATGGAGTCACAGATATTGTTCAATTATATTATAGAAGAGATTGAAATATTTTAGTAACCGTAGATTATCGACAAATTAAATCATGTTATGAAATAGTAAATAGATAAAATGATACTTATGAGAAAATATACTGAGTTTACTCAACTAGAATTATTTTGTTTCATCTTGGTCGTATGTTTTCTTACTTTCTTCGACACCTCGGAGAGAAACTATGTGATCGTAAAAAAATTCGAACTTGAGATTTTGATAAATTCGACTTTTCATGTATGACCCCTGAAACAAAAAGTTGTTTTCGTGATGCCATCCGTCTGTCTAGTCGTCGTACCTCGGGCTAGGGCCGAAACTATTTTACTGATTGGGCTATAACTTGGTATCTGGGTGTTCATAAGGTCCCACCAAGGGTTTTTTGGAATTAATGTCTAACACTAAATTTAAGGATATTTTACTGAAGGGGGAAAAAAAAGTCAAACTCGATTTTCTCGAAATTAGCTCTAACAATTTTGGTCAAATTGTTATATCTAGACACTGTTTGTTATTATAAACAAGATGGTAACTCTTATTTTCTAATGAAAATGACTTTGAGGGTTCTTTATTAAAGGAAAATTTTCCAATTATTTTATCATTTTCCGCAACTATTTGAGATGAGAATTATCAAATCATTGTAAAGTTGTAGAAATATTAAAGATACGAATATTTTATTTGAAATATATTTTATACTAAACCAATATTTTCTGAGTATTTTTACTTTTTAATTCAGGTATTTGAAATTGAATTTGATTCTTATGTTCTTAGGATGGACAAAGATGTTTAATTATTTATATTTTATCAATTTTTCCTCTAAATGTTTGTTTTAGCACCACCTCTTACTACCCGCCCGGTTTTATACGCCTATGTACTAAATACACTAATGGATTCCTAATTTCTAATGCCATAGAGTAAGTAAGTAACATGTATATTATTTAATGAATGATCTTTGGTGTAATGTTTCTCCAACAATGTTATACCTATTTTCTCGTTTCATAAATCCTACGAGTTTTTGTAAATGTCTGTTTTAAGATAAATGCGGGGGAAAGTCTTTGCGGGGCCCGTGGAAATTTATTTACAAATATATTGTGAAAGCAATACATTTTCAAATGAAAACCAAATTACCTCACACATTCATGGTATGCAACATATTTTGAGAGACAATTGTTCAATTAAAATAAATAAAATTTAATATTGAAATATAGAAATAATATTAACATTAATTTCTAAGCAACCAAGAATATTCTCTATATCATTGTTTTGATCAATATTTCTCTTAAACTTATATTTTTCCAATTTTAATTTTTATTTATTAAATGACACCCTTTTTTTTTCATACTGGCTTCTCTTTATTCATCAATATCAATAATAATTTAACTTATTGTAATATACACGTTCATATGTCATTAAACCACGATAAATTAAATTGTTATTTACTTTATAAGTATCACACATTGTTTCATCATTTACAAAATATCCCAAATTGACTGTTTGGTGTAGAGCAACTACTTGCTATGCAATATAACCTCCTTCTTTTTTATATCTACTAAATTTGCTAAAACTGTTTTGTTTTGATTTAGTTAGTCTAATGAATGAATACTCAATAAGTTATGCTCTTGACCTTGGAAGTGTCTAAGATAAAAGAGTACTAAAAATACGTCATATTACAAGCATTATTAATAATAAGTTAAGGTTATTTTATATATAATTTGAGGATTCAATGTACACTTTATAAAAAACTAAATTTACTAGCACGTTTATTACATCCTCAGGGTTTGGCCAGACTGACAAGCGTGCGAGTGAGTGAGTGACTACGTGGCCAAACTGGCGAGCGCGTGATTAACAGATAACTCTCGATAGCTGTTAACGATAAGGCAAAGGTTCGAATCCTAGTTCAGTGAACTGAGGGTGGTTTTTAATAAGTGACTTTTTGTTGTGATTTTCTCATTCTCTCTCCGCGCTAATGGTGCTTCTTATTTGAAGAGGCCTACTTTGATTATAATATTGTAAGTATTTTAACATATCACTTTTACATATATATGGTTTATAGTCTTACCAATTAAATTAGGCCGTTAGTAGCAAGTGTGCTAAACCTATCGGTGTTAATAAAAATGTCAAAATGAGAAGTTTTCCTAGCACTCAACGAACCAACATACAATACTATTGCCCAGCGCCTGTAAACTAGACTGTTCCGGCTCGATCGCATGAAAAATAGAACCAGTTCTCTCTTTTAAGCGCATCGCTCGGTCGCGCGCACCAGTCTGGCCACCTCTCAATACAACCAATGTGTTCTCTATTTTATATTTTAGTCGCTCGCTCGCCCAGTCTGGCCGTACCCTTTACTTAACGTCGGCACCAGTGGACAGGCAATTTAAGACCCCAGACTTGCAATAAGCTTGATTGATGATGACAGGGAGGTCAGGAACCGAATCCTGGCCGGCTGCATTGGTGATTGTTTAGTTTGTGTGACGTACATCAAGTTGGCCCGCCACTTTCTCCAAATGAATTGAAATTACTACAGTCCTTTGTGCTACGTTTGTGCTCATATGTGCCCGAAGCACGGCGTTTGTGCTATTTAATTACTCAAATTACTACGATTTTAGTGTGGCGGGCCAACTTGATTTCAAGCTGGCCCGCCACATTTTCGAAATCAAATTTTTCTTATGCCATTCGTTAGTGGTGCGTTTGTGCTCATATGTGCCCGAAATTCAGCTTTGGTGCTATTAAATTACGCCCGTGGCAATGTTTTTAGTGTGGCGGGCCAGCTTGATGTTCAAGTTGGCCCGCCACATTTTCGAGATCAAAATTTTCTTATGCCATTCGTTAGTGGTGCGTTTGTGCTCATATGTGCCCGAAATTCAGCTTTGGTGCTATTAAATTACGCCCGTGGCAATGTTTTTAGTGTGGCGGGCCAGCTTGATGTTCAAGTTGGCCCGCCACATTTTCGAAATCAAAATTTTCTTATGCCATTCATTAGTGGTGCGTTTGTGCTCATATGTGCCCGAAATTCAGCTTTGGTGCTATTAAATTACGCCCGTGACAATGTTTTTAGTGTGGCGGGCCAGCTTGATGTTCAAGTTGGCCCGCCACATTTTCGAAATCAAAATTTTCTTATGCCATTCGTTAGTGGTGCGTTTGTGCTCATATGTGCCCGAAAGTCAGCTTTGGTGCTATTAAATTACGCCCGTGGCAATGTTTTTAGTGTGGCGGGCCAGCTTGATGTTCAAGTTGGCCCGCCACATTTTCGAAATCAAAATTTTCTTATGCCATTCGTTAGTGGTACGTTTGTGCTCATATGTGCCTGAAATTCAGCTTTGGTGCTATTAAATTACGCCCGTGGCAATTTTTTAGTGTGGCGGGCCAGCTTGATGTTCAAGTTGTACCCCACAAACTCTCCCTCCTTCCGAATGCTAGTACCCTTCCTTTAAATTCTACCTTTCCTAAATTATAACCACGCCATTTGTGAAAGAAACAGATAAATATAAATTTTATTTCATAAATGGCTCTCTACCAAAATGTGGGTACACTTCCTCAAATAATAACCATCCTCATCCTTGACCCAACAGAGTATTTAGTACATATGCGTACAACCCAAACGGGTAGTCATACCCGGTGTTAATAAATAAAATAAATATAAAGAGTATTTGGGTGAGTATCATATGATAAGGAAATAGGTAAAAACTATGTTGCCTAAGCAACTTAAATAATAAACACAAATGTTATGTGACATATATTATTTTAAAGTCCAATATGTTTAAATTTACTTTTAGATAGTTTAATTTTTTTAATTACGTCATTTAAGTTGGGTTTTTAAAAATGGAAATATCAAAATGTCAAAGAATAACTAGATGGCATAGATTAGAATGCTAGGTATTTTAAAATGTTCTATAAACCTGTAGGATTGTTGCATGTGTTTCCACTCCTAAGAAGAAATATGCCTTGGTTTGACCCTCAATATAGTTCAGTTAGGGCAGATATCATTTACAAACAATGCATATTACTACCCTTTCGGAATACCCGCACATGCATATAGAATAGGGATGAGAAAGATAGAATTTAGAGAAAGTGTACTTGAATTTGTGTAGAGGAAGAGTGGGAAATCATTTATGACTAGCTACCTCAGTACAACCACTGGGATTCAAAACCCATCCTCTCTGTCACCGGCAAGCCAGCCAAGAGGAGACTGACACTTCTTACCACGCGATAAGTGGTGTGAATTGTAGGGGCTATTCTTAATTGTTTTTAATTTTCTTAAAAATTATTTGCTTGTGTATTTTCTCTTAACTTCCCTCCTCTACGGATATTATCTTTTGAGTTTCTCGACACATTTTAAAATTCAAACCTCTCTGCTTTTTTTTGTGATCAGAAGGATGCTTTCTCCCATTCCTTTTCACCATTTTGAAAAAAAAAAAATCGCAACAAATTATAGTACTACCCATTCCAACCAATACAGCACTAGCACCTGACGAAATTTGTGTCGGTGCTGGATTGTTAGAAACTTTTCAGGTCTTAAAAGAGTATTGAAAGATAAAAGAGCACTCCCCCTTCTCCCCTTCTGTAACCAGCCAAGCTTACTTAATGGGGGTTTCACAAGAAAAGAATGGAGGTAAAGTGACCTATCTCCAATGTAATATTAAATCGAAAAGGCATGAAAACGGTTTTTTTGGGTTTATTCGGTTTTTTCATATATAAACACCCAATTATAATCGTACTGTTGCAAGCGTAAACTAGTTGCAATAATTAATGCCTAGTTAAAGAATTTAATTTCTTTCTCAATATTAGTTTAAAGCTCAAACACATTTATTAATTTATAACTAATTTTGTATCTAATTATTCCATGGTTTTATTAAATTTTGAGTCTGGCTCGTTTTGCATATTGATAACTCAAATTTGACACAATAAATATTTTATTATCATTCATGATAGTTGAGATATAATCAGAATAAGAATAACCTTTGGGTAAATGTGTGAAATGCTGGTTGCGGGCTGCCCCTTCAACTGTAAAGCTCTTTCTTAAAAATTTAGAATAAATAAAAAATGTACTTCTTCAACTTAAATGCATAGAAATTGATAATAACACGACCCAAGAAAATACGAGAAAAAAAAATAGCAATGGAGTTCTCAACCAAGGGCTCTTGAACATAATGTATGTACGTATGAGCATTACTTATAATGTGTAAAGAATAGAAATACATAAAAATCTGGGCTTGAGTGCACCCAAAGAAATAAACTTCGAACCTTCAAACAATTTGAGTCCCAACATCCGTGTAAGGGACAGCCAGATTAAATGTGATTCCAAT
Source organism: Timema podura (assembly GCA_033556935.1). Taxonomy (NCBI): domain Eukaryota; kingdom Metazoa; phylum Arthropoda; class Insecta; order Phasmatodea; family Timematidae; genus Timema; species Timema podura. Next base: position 42,944,536 of record JAVRXN010000002.1, read on the forward strand.
GTTTGATATGTTGTGGAATAAAGTGGATTCCTAAAAGTGCAATAAAGGCGCGCCTAGGTGTATAAACTAAATTTACAACTTAGTTCAAGATAAATTAATTTGAAAGTTATTTTTAAACTTAAAAACCTATATCAGTACATTATAGGATTGTTTATACTGTGACGAGAAAATACATCAGCCCAAGTGTCTTAGATACAATACAATTTTACCAAGATGAAATATTATATTAGTAAACTGTGATCCTGGCTTGTTGACCACCTCATTCTACAAAAAAGTTCAATTGTAGGCTTACACAGTCAATTATTGTGCTCCAGTTGGGAAGTGTTAGCTTTCCCGCTTCACTCCAATGGACGCAAAAGGTATCTTCCAATCAGTATCCTACCAAGCAATCCGCCCCGCATGACTTCGCCTCACAACAGTGGACAGCAGAATTAAAATCGTTGTAACAAGCATAATTTAATAGCACCAAAGCTGAATTTCGGGCACATATGAGCACAAACGCACCACTAACGAATGGCATAAGAAAATTTTGATTTCGAAAATGTGGCGGGCCAACTTGAACATCAAGCTGGCCCGCCACACTAAAAACATTGCCACGGGCGTAATTTAATAGCACCAAAGCTGAATTTCGGGCACATATGAGCACAAACGCACCACTAACGAATGGCATAAGAAAATTTTAATTTCGAAAATGTGGCGGGCCAACTTGAACATCAAGCTGGCCCGCCACACTAAAAACATTGCCACGGGCGTAATTTAATAGCACCAAAGCTGAATTTCGGGCACATATGAGCACAAACGCACCACTAACGAATGGCATAAGAAAAATTTGATTTCGAAAATGTGGCGGGCCAGCTTGAAATCAAGTTGGCCCGCCACACTAAAATCGTAGTAATTTGAGTAATTAAATAGCACAAACGCCGTGCTTCGGGCACATATGAGCACAAACGTAGCACAAAGGACTGTAGTAATTTCAATTCATTTGGAGAAAGTGGCGGGCCAACTTGATGTACGTCGTCTACTGTACATACCTAGTCCTTAGATTAAAATGTTAATAAACTTGGTGTTAAACATACTAAAATTTTAAAACCATAGCATCAACACTCTCAACACTAAATATACATCCATACCATTAGGGACACCGTCTGTGTTCGAACCACAGTCTAGGAAAGCCATGTTTGGTCACCCTAACCCGTGAGCCTGCGGGTCGGTTGTACAGTAATAAAAAGAGACAGGCTATAAATACCGTACTTTACAACGCGCTATTGCACGTAATTACTTCACTCTTGGCGGTAGCATTTGATGGTGACCATTTAATTGGAGAGGTTATTCTAGTAAGATATTAACCGCTAGACGTCTAGTCGACGGATTATCCCCCTGAGGGGAGGAGGGAGGGAGGGAACTAATATCCCTTCGTGTCTAAGCGACTAACTAGATTACCTCTCTGTGCCGGAAAAGGCAGAGACGCCCTCCTTCCTTCTTGTGCCACCCTTGACTGGCTTCACTTAAGTAATGACGGTGAGTGCGCCAAACATGACTGATGACGTAGGCTCTGGAAGGGTCGCGGTCTCTCAAGATACAAATGTATCTTACGAACGGATAAAGGTGAATTAATTATCACTAGCTCAACTGAGTAAAACCGAGGAACCATACCGGTGGGCACGAGGATTAGGTGACAGGTGCATTCTGTTTGGAGGTAGAAATTAACTTTGGTTACGGATACAGCCATCTCCGGATACACATTGAAATTAAATTTAGGTGGAAATTAAGACGTGGACACGGGAATCAACCCAGAAACTCTGATTTAGCATGCCAGTGCTAAGCCACTTAATTATAGCAAGGAATCATCATGTGTTCAGGGTCATTCTTCACTATAGTTGTGGGAGGAAAGAATGTCTCTGAGCACGGGATTATTCCTAAATAGCTCAGTGGTAAGTGCATTGATGCTCATAGCTAAAGTTCTCAGGTTCAATTTCCATGTCCAGGTGTCATTTTTCAACTATAAAGTATTTAAATTAATCTTAAAATAAATCAATTTTGTTTTTTAAGGAGGTAGGATTAAAATCCCTATTGGGCATACTGAGAGATATTTTAACCTAAATGGTTTTCCACTCTCCCTGCGCACAACTGCGGGTACATTCGCTCTGAAATTTGACCTTCATACATATCTCATTAGTACAATGACACTGTGTTAAGCTTGGAGGAGTGGTAAGATGGAGAAGGGGTAAAAACGACCGTGAAAGTTATAAGAAACGTGCTTTTGTAGGTTCCGTGCTCTAGGACTCATCGTGAAGAGTATTGAGTTGAGAAGTTAGTCTAATCCAAATACATTCTTTGCCTCCAGCTATTATCATTCAACCCTCGAGTAGAACCTATTCAAAGAAAGCAGATAATCGTAAATTCATTAGCTCCCACGTTTCATCGTCTACAGAGTTGCTATTTTACACAAAACGTTGGAACTTACATCTATTTCGGATAAATGCCGTTCAAAAATACTATTAAGTATATGTTTAAAATTACGTCCAGGCTAAAAGTATCCAGTTTCGAGTTCTGTGTCCATGTGTTATTTTTTAAACATATATTCAAATGGATAATACCTATTTGAATAATATAGTTTTACTTTCTTAATGACCTTAGAAACTGTTTCATAAACAATTATTTGATACACAAATTAACTTAAAATAAATTTAGTATTAAAATATCATGATTATAATATATGTTTCATTACTGGGATTTTTTTTAACTCTTTGGTTACATTTTACTGCTTGTTAGTGATTTATACAAATAACTTTAGGACAAATATAACAACTATGACACCGGGAATTGAACTCAAGACCTTTATTTCAGTAGGTAGGTGTGTAACCGACAAAGGTATAGTCTAGAATAATGAACGTGTTTGATAAGTAGCAATTAATTCACACTACTTGTTAACACCTTGGCTCAGTCAGTAGGGGGTCTATCTATTGAGTCAAAAATGTTGGTGTCGATTCCCAGCATGGCTGAAAAAATTATTATTGGGAAAATTGAAGCTTCCCCTTTCACAGAAATCTGGGTGACTGGGTATTGTATATATTGTAGAATTAAAATATTTTGCAAGTCATGTGTTGATCGAGTCAATCGATTATAAAATTGTGCGTTAAATACCTTCAAATTGTATTCAAACAAATTGACTCTTGCAAGAATCGTTTATAAGCTTTCAACTTTTTTAAATGTTAGTAACTGGTATTTTTGCAACTGAACATATATTATCTGGTGTGAGAGGAAAGTTATTCTAAGGAGATAAAACATTGGCTTAGAGCTATGACGGAAAACAACTTAGTAAGGGGATAAGTTTTGCAATAGTCGAAGTTTATGGAAATTTTCATTAGAAAAAAGAAGCAAGCTATAAACTTTATACTTGAACTAACATTGACGGATTTAACTACTTCCTTTTAAAAAGAAATGTAGAAGCTCTAATTGTTTTATGAGAATTCTTGGAGATAGTTTTTTTTTTAAATTAGAGCTTACTACACGGGACAAATTAGATCACACCCAGTTGGCAGAATTATTTTATATTCATTTAGGTGTAAAATATTTTTTAAACATATATTGCCACTTAAACTCTTACAGGAGCCTTGAGATGTGTTATCAACTTCGAAAAACCACCGAGTTATTAAATAATTCGATTTGTTGTTTCAAAATTTGTCCCATGCCAATAATGGAGGGTAAGGGTATCAACACGCTCCTATTGCTTAAAAACCTTCCATTTTAAGGTTTATAAGTTGTAAAAATTAATCATAAGACTAAATTAGTTTTATTTCAAATACATTTCACGTGAAACGTCACATTTTTAGGTCGATAAATGTTTAGAATCATAGATATAGCAAGGACAGCCAGGTGATCAATCCGGGAAAAGTGCCCCTAGCCACCCTTCTCTTAGCATTACTAAACTTATTATTTGTACATAAAAAAAAGTTGGTCCCATTCTGTTGACACCTTAGCCCAGTTGATAGCTTGTCTGCCTACTGAGCTAAGGGTCCCGGATTCGATTCCTGACATGGCCAAAAATTATCATGATGAAAATATGGATTTACCCTTTCACATTGATAAATTAACGGCGGGAACGAAATGTTGTCCTGTCCTAGTCTTAAGTTAGATTATAAGGCATATGTATCTCTGACAGGCCTAGCAAGCCAGTTAATGGAAAATATGTGACTTGAATAAAAAACTGATCCGGACCATAGGCTGGAATCGGTAAGGGATTAAAAAAAAGTCGGTCCCGTTCAATAAACAAAAGCAATAAACCCAAAATTAATGCCTAATTGACTACTAAAATCAGACGCCAAGGATGATATACTTACATTTAATTCGAACTAGAATCACTCCATAAGATTTTCCTTCAAGCACCAAATCTGATTACTATTTAAAAATATCAATATTTCAATTAAATTGCCAAACAATTTGAAGTGAAAGACAATACTGGACCTGAACCAATGATATAATTAGTGTGATATATGTTTGCAAATACAGCTAGGAACTTTGTCATAGGGCCATAAAAGTTATTTGTAGGCGAGTCGAGGTTAAGAAAAAAAACCAGCTTTATGAAAACCATGATAATTATAGTATAATAATAACGGAATCTTCATTGAAATATATGATAACTATTATCATATCTTTCAATGAAGATTCCTGTATTTATCATTAAGAACCGCACCACGTATAAGGTCTGACAGGGTCCAGCAGCCAGTGTTTGTGGAACAAACACCTCTCTCAAGGACCCTCCAACCCATCATGGCTGTGTCCTTCGAGAGTAGCCACGCGCGTAAACGCGCGCAGCGAGCCATTTGAGTTTCGGCATCTACCAGTTAATTCCTCCCTTGGGAACCCCCTGTGGCGATTGGAGAATAAGGGGGAGGGGGATGCTTTAAAGGGGGCCTGCACGAGTCCTTAGTATAAATAGCTATATTATTTTTATTGCTTAGCATTCATATTTTATTTTATTTACTATTTTCTGCTCTACTTCAATTTGTTCTTTTTACCTTATGAACCTGGAGCATGAGTCCGAGCCCCTAAAAGTTCCAAGCACGATACCATCGTACCAATTAGTTCCCTTTTCATGATGGGCCTGGATATAACTTTACTCTAACAATGTCAATAGTTAATTAATCACAAAGGACAATTTTAAGATAATTGAGGATTGTATAAGTTGTGTTGAGTTCTTAAAACTACCATTCCCTTAAGAACTACTGCAATAGGAGAATAATTTTTTTAAGAGGTCGCACCCTCCACTTATAGTGACTTCTATCCCATTATAGTTTACGATGACTTCCATTTCACCTTCACTCACGGTGACTACATAGCTACATTCATTCCAGATGACTATCTAGCCACATTATCTCGCGGAGACTACCTATCAATATTCACTCCTGGTGATTGTCTAGTTATAATAGCTCGTGGTGACTATTTAGCTACATTAACTCATGGTGACTAACCAGATACATTAATTCCCTGTTACTATCTAGCTACATTAGCTCATGGTGACTAATCAGATACATTAATTCCCTGTGACTATTTAGCTACATTAACTCATGATGACTATCCAGTTATATTAACTATCGGTTAATACCTAGCTACATTAACTCATGGTGACTATCCAGGTACAGTAACTCACGTTGACTACCTAGCTACATTAACTCATGGTGGCTCTCCAGATACATTAATTCCCAGTAACTAGCTAGCTGATTACTACCTACAATACCACGAATCAAGGGAAAACCGAGTGATACCTAGAACATTTAATATCCCTCCACTTCGAACCAGGCTATAACTCTCATTTCCGTTGACGGCCCGCCTTGAAAACGTAATGATACAGTAGTTTGTGGACATAAAGACATGACGAATGACAGATAGACTTACCCTCGTGACGTCACGGACTGTCTAGTTTGCGTGCGGGGTAGGAATGAGTTTATCACAATGAAGGGGGAGAGGTTAATTGAGGAAAGATGGACGTAAGCTATGATGGGATTTTCACCACGCAGTGGCACTACGTATTATAGCCATACTTCATAGTTTTTTTTTTCCATAAAACAAATAAAGTAAATTAAATTGCTGTTCCCACTACTCGGACCTAAGAATATTGATCCTTTAAATAGTTTATCGTTTTGCCCCCAAAAGAATCATGCTCATCGCATTTTAATTCGTGATCCTAAGGCTACTTAGATAATCGTTAATCCCAGTTGATGTGGCCAACTTAAAAATCCCAACAAAGTTCTCTTTTTAACTTTCATAATTTATAATGTTGTGTTTAACTATTAAATTTACAAGGAAACAAGCGAGTATTTAAAATGAGTATTGTAGGTGACCTGTTGGTCTAGGGGTAAGGTGTGGGACTTCTGTGCTGGGGGTCCGGGGTTCAATCCTCGGTCCCGGCACAGATTTATCTGATTGCCAAACCCTTCCTTCACCTCTGACAAGACGTGTATTAATCACAACTTGTGAATGTGTGGAGTGACAGGCCTCCACCGTGGTTCGGATTCCACGTTAAACTGTAGGTCCTCCATTTCATCTCACAATCACCCTAACATTACACATTAGCGTAAGTGCGTACAACCTGAACGAGTATTAAAACGCGGTGCTAATAATAAGAATAAAATGAGTATTACCAAATGTAAGTGAGAAAACATAGCTTGATATGAGATAAAAATAGTATTTTATACGGTTTTTATGCCTTTGCACACGGATCATTTTTGCTAATCTTAGCTCAGTACTGAATTGAACCGTAGTTGATTAAAACCGTGTGAACCATCGTGTAGCACTTGAGTGCATGGGCTGTGGTACGAGAAATAGCTAGCTTTTATTATTATTATTGTTGTTGTTGTTGTTGTTGTTGTTACTAATAATTTTTTAGGACTTTTTACTTTTTCTCGACCCCTCAAAGAGATAAGTATTATGATCGTAAAAAAAAATTAAACTCTATATTTTGATAAATATCGACGTTTCATGACCCCCTGAAACCGAAAAAGTGATTTCTACAATGCTGTCTGTCCATCTGTCTGTATCAAGAACTAGACCCGAAACCATTTTACCGAATGGGCTAAAGCTTGGTATTTTGGGTTTTCATTAGGTTCCCCCAAGAAATTTTTAGAACTAGATATCTAGCCTTAAAATTAAAGGGGGAGAGGGAAGAGAAAAACAAATCGATATCCCAAAATCCACTTTTACGGTTTTGATTTAATTTTATGTATAGATAATATTTTCCTTATTTTTATATTAATTTTGTATTTACACTTCAATATAAAATTACGTGAAGGCTTCATATCATAGTTCAAAACTACCGTAATTTTTGCATGTAAGCTAAATTGTTAAGACATCTCCTCAGGCTGCCAGTTTCATCGATATTCTTTAGGCTGTTCTTGAACCTCTTGTTGATATTCACTGTGTGCTTTTTTTTTCTCTGATGGCCTTCAATGTTGAGCTCCATCCTATCGAAAACCAATTCCTAGTTTTTCACGTCCTTTTTTAGTGTTCTAATTATTACGTATGGTTTACGGGGTGTGGTTTGTTCACCAACTTATTAAGGCGATGATTCCACATCTATTTTGAAATTGTGGGATTGTTGAGCTATTACGGCGGTAAAAAGAAGTGATACAATTTCCTTAGTTTTTCATGATTCAGGAAGTTTTCTTGAAAGTTCAGCCATTCTTTGTCAACTTTGTCTATCAGTAAGTACGGTAAGGCAGAGCACATCTGTTCGTGAAGTTAAAATTACTCATTGGAAGTGTATTCCCTCACCCATCCAAGTTCTTGCACCTTTCTCCATGTATACTGATTGAAGTGATAATTGTAACAAAAAATGTGAAGCATAGGAAACAAAGACCTGAAGATCTGCAACCTCAAAATCCGCGATAACTGTTTCATGGTTCCATTTCGGAATCTTATCCTTAATCTTTTTAAATAAACTGCTGTAAATCTCCTCTCTTTTATTCGTAAGAAAAGTGTATGCCAACGGAAAGCGTTGGTTTCTTGAGTCGAGCTTCCAAGATTGGCGTGGATGGTGTGGACTTGACCGTACTGCTTGCTGCGGCTTCTAAACTCTCAATCAACAAAAAATGTATTTTCCTCCTTAAGTGCAGCTTTCCCTGTGTTTCTCCTTTGATACAGGAGAGTCGTCATTTAGAAGAAATTAGCTCTTCTCATTCATCCTTAGTAATTCAGGTGGTAAAGCTTTGGATCTTGCTGGTTCTTCCTTTATCCCTTGCGATTTCTTACAAACTCAATGAAAGGGGGTTTTAGCAACAGACTGAGAAGATATTTCTATTATATGCTCATAGCCGAGGTTGAATAAGGGACCTACTTCTTTCGGGTCGAAGTCGACGTCGTTTTTTCCTTGCTATTTTTATCACATTAGATAAGTACTTCGTTGGCAGCAATATCTCGTAAACAGGTGTGTGGCAACTTCATTCAAAACGTATTGTACTGGCAAGCTATCCGCCACTTTACACTTGAACTTGTTTCCAATGACGCATCTCCAAGAAGTCATGTTTTCCTTGTTGCTCCTCCACTCTATCGACGCGGTAATGGTTTTTTTTAAAGTCTAGATACTATTGGTAGAGACTGTACGTCTATGAAAGGCGAGGGTGGTGGTTAGGTAGTTTAGTCACACGAGGAGCGACTCATCCCGCACCCCTATATTTCGTAAATGCACCCTGTACCAAGGGGCTGTGAGAACATCCGGTCCAACTACCCTCATCTCCACCAGGAGGGTGTCTGTCTGCCTTCAGTTGTGCTCGATGATTCATTCATTTAGAGGCCGTTGAGCGAACATGTTGTTTTAAACCCTTTTTCTAGAAATTGACCTACCAAGGGGTAAAGACAGCCGGGTTGCTAGGCATCGAATGGCTACCAACCCGCCTCTGAGAAACTTAGGTTCAAAGCCTACTGGGGGTTAAAAGTCATTATTAAATTAGTGTGAAAGTATGTGAGGCTTGTTTTTTTAGAAGTTCACAGTAAGTACTATCTCAGCCGTCGTGCCAAGCGGCTGGAAAATCTAAACAAGTCTAGTACTTTTCCCTAATAGAATGTATATGAATTTATAAAACTCTCTTACTAGAAATGAATAAGTACAACTTTTAATCAAGAGCAAATAATAACTTGAAATATATTCCTACATATCACCGTTAGCACAAACTGTTCATTAATTTATCAAAACATTTTCCCAACAAATACTACATTTACTTTAGGTATTTTTGCAACACGTATTACTAATCATCTAAGCTATACACATTTAATCATACTTATATAAATATTTTAAAATTTATTTTCAATTTGACAGGTGTTTTAAATGTTTAAACTATTGTATTCAAATATACAAACACTCTGTTCTAGTTTATTATAATAGTTCTAATTTAGGGTACAGGGGAAATAGGGGTAGAATCTAATTTTAACTCAATTGATTTAGTGTTATCATTTGCTATACAATCACGATGACTTTCTAATGAATTTAAGATTATGGTTAAAACAGAATTTTGTCATATTTAATTAATTTTAAAAAGTATTTTCCGGTGTCCTTATGGATTTTGATATATAAGAGTTGCTGTCCTAGAAAATGTGTGTAATGTGAATCTCCTCCTTTTTACCCTGTACGCTTTCAATAGTGATTCTCTTATATTTAGTTATGATTATTTTATTATGAACAAAAAATGTTCTCCAAAATTAGCTTCACAATGTCGCTTAGTGAGGTAGTCTGGTTTGTTACATTTTGTTTATCTGCTTCTTGTCTTGAAGACTACTATTCACGATCGCTGTGGATCAAATGAAAGTCTTGGTTCAATACGAGCTTACCATTTTTCTTCTCAACGTGAGCGTGAAACCACAAACTCATTTTTATAAATGACCAAACTTTTTATATGTGTTGATCATTGGTTCTAAGAGAATCTTTTTTTTACCAGTGAAAAGATAAAACGTAAATGTGTATTCAAGGAATTAGACAGGCCTAAAGGTTACCGATATCATAAAATAAATCAAACTGTGGTAAGATGTACCGCACTTATAGTCTGTGAAGTTCCAACACCTCCCCTAAGAACCGCATCGGTGGGCCAAGAAAAGGCGTCGGGTTCATCTAATCTGGCATATTTGTGACGGAGAGGTTGGCCTTAAAGCCAAGCCAGATGTTATAACGTGATTTTTGTTTTTACTTTCTTGCTACCTTACAGGTATAGAAAGTATTGTGGTCGTCAAAAAATTTGAACTCGATATTTTGATGAATATATAGCATATCAAATTAAAGTGCGGTTGTGCTTATAATTTTATATTATACATTAAATACTTTACAAATACATGGTAATTGATAGCAACATATCATAAAAATATAATATCTTACTCCAAGGAAAATTAAATACCTACAATATTTTTAAATTCAATGTAAAAACTACAAAAAAAATTCATGTGGCTAGTAATTAGAAATTTTTATACACAATACTTTTATAATACAAAAAAGTATATATAATAAACAAATTAAAAGTAAAATAACATATTATATATGTAAGTACAGTATGTAACACAACCAATCTTGTAACTATTTTTGCAGGTATGATTTATAAATACTTGGCGGTCCAATTTTCTAGAAAACTATAGTAAATACTTGAACTGTCTGATTTAAAGGAAATTCAGCCGATATTTACAGAATATTATTTCTTTAAAAAAATTATTCGCCAGATAAATTATAGGTGATTCAATGTAAATATTAATTATGATATATATAATAAAATTAGGAATAAAATTAATTTTATTTTAAAATATTTATTTATCTTACTTTGTGGTTAACTTAAAATAGATATCCCTCATATTGCACCATAACTATTTTTAAATCATAAACAATTAAATTTGAATACCCAAAATAGATATAAAATGAAGACCTTGTTGTCTATTTTTGGTGTTACATAACAAAGATGGTACTTCAGTGCATTTTAGGATAGTTTAGGCCCTATCTCTCGACCAACTGGTCTAAAGTGTCGAACTTAGTGAAAGATTTATTTATTTATTTGAGTAATTTAACTTGTACTTTCTGAACCGACTGACTATATCAGCACACGATAATTTCTATAAGCTACAGCGGTTTCCAACGTGGGGTACGCGTAGCCCAGGGTACGTGCTAGGACGTTTGAGGCTACGCGAAAAGATTTAAATAATGACGAAAAGAGCTACATACTTGTATGCCAGCAGTGTAAGACAAACGATCAGTCAAAAGTTATAAAAATTAACATAACAATATGTAAAGGGTCAGTGCGGGTTTTCTTCTATATTTGACCTTGTGAAAATGATTTAAATTTCAAACATAAAATAGTTTTTATAATTGCTAATAAAGCAATAAATAAATTAAATGTGTCAGTTTTTATTGTAACTTTTGTATTTTAATGTAAAAATATATGCACTCTATATTCAGCTTATTATCAAATCGTTTTTTAATCCCATTACTAGCCCATTTATTTTCATTTGCAACAAATAAATCAGAAATCACTACTAATGTAATAAATAAAAATGTTTCTAAAAATTAAGGCACAATTTATGGAAATGGCTGCCAAGGGTACGCAAGCGAAAAGAGGTTGGGACCACTGAGCCAAGCAAAAGGGCCTACCAATTTTGCCGGGAAAGATATTTTCACATACCTTCCAGGTTTCCTTTACATGCCACAATTGACATAGGACCGACGTCTTTACTTCCCCGCCGAAGGAAGTTGTGTTAGAGATTTTTATCGCTTAAGAAAAATCCATCAACCTCGCTGGGTTCGAACCCATGAACTTCGGGTCCTGAGGTGAGCATTTTACCCCAAGACCACCGATATCAACAAGGGTTAGATATCTAATTCCAAAAATCCCTCTGGGAAATCTTATGAAAACCCTAGATACCAAGTTTTAGCTAGAGCAGTAAAATGGTTTCGGCTCTAGTTCCAGTAACAGATAGATGGCAAAGTAAAAACCCCTCAAAAACCATCAAAATTTCAAGGTCTATTTTTTTGTACGATCAATAATCATTTCTCTCTCAGAGGGTTTGCCAGAAAGTAAAGGGAAAATCCAATATGCAAATGAATTCTATGGTATAACTTAGCCGTCAATGATATTCCTATAAATTCTTTATTTTTTCTAAAATAGAATAATACATGTTCATATATTAATAAATTGACAACCTGTGCACTAGAAGGCATACAACAAAGATTCACAAAACTAAAAAATCCGTACAAAATTTTTACTCACTTCACTGGAATAAAAGGGTTTAAATTGAATATGGTTCATTTCAAAAGTTCCTCGACTTATGCTGATCATGTGATTTTGATGTCTCCTTTGCTCTCAACTTATCTCGGATGGTTTTTTTTAAGGTCCTTCTGAGATGTTCGTTACTATATTGGCTGACTCACGCCTTTCTCAATCTCGAACAAAGATATCTTTACATTATTTTTTTCCACATCGTAATGGAAGTACTGAAAGAATTAGCATGGCGAAGCAATTTTCTACCGACTCTATTGTTCGCGGGGTGTTTGAAAACGTCAACGTCGTTGGCTTCGCACTACCATCATTTGAGGTTTTTTCTTTAAATTTGAATATATAAATAAATATTTTATAATTATAAATATTTATATTTTATATATGAATGAATATATATTATTATTTTAATATTATATTATATATAATTAAAATTGTATTATTATATAAATGAAAATTTTATATATAAATATATATATATTAAATATATATATGAAGATAGAGAGAGAGATTGACGATGATGAGGTGATCGAGGTTTGAGTCTCGGTTGCTTGGGTTCTCTGGTGGTAGTATTTAACATGTAATTTATTACTGTGGTTTTCCAATCCTCTCAAAAAGTTAATGTGCGTGTATTCCTTAGAGCTACAGCCGATCAAGTAGCCTCTTTGTTAAAACGTTCCTATGGACTCAAATTTAAAAAAATATTGACCATGAATACTCTTCTATGAAGTACCAAGCCATTCTTTAAAAGATGGAAATCACCTCACAGTTTGCAAACACCGAATTTATTGATTTTCTTCCAACTTTTTGGTCTCATTCGGGCTATCCTTATGTTTTTTTACTGCGTGGAGGTAACTGTAAAGCCAGTGTCTTTAAACCCTGCGTTTCCCGTGGCCTATTTTATTCCAACTAGTTTTTTAACTAATTTAAAAAACTTTTAATTAAAGTTTTAAAATTATTTCTTCAAGATACACAGAGGCTACTAATTTTTAAATTTCCAGTCCTCTCTGTGCGGTAGATATGCGCAATTCGCATGAATGGCAAATAACTCTTCGATTTATTAATATTGCTTTATTTGCAACACTGTTTTTAACTAATTAAAACATATATAATCAATATTTTTAAATTCCTGCTTCTAGGTGCACATGTTCGTGCACAAGGTCTGCTAGTTTTTAAGATTTCAGACCTTTGCGTGCTGTAGATATCGTGCAATGCCATGACATACAAACAAACTCTTCAATTGATTAATATAGATAAGGAAGGTAGAACTGAGAGGAAGTGTACCAGAATTTGCGTTGAGAAATCGCAATACAACATTTGGGGAAAAAAAAATCCTTAGTAAACTCGATCGATACTTGAACCTTGATCTTCCCGTTATCTGAAGTTCAACTATCACGAGATTGACGTCTCTTGTCATGTGATCACCGAAGTGGGTACTAAAATAAAATATATTGTTATTTGTTGTTGTGGAGGTAAGCCTATATACTTAAGGTGGAGATGTTGGGAACGAGATAAAAGGTTTTCGCAGTTTTTATATCAAAACTTTTTTTGTCAGAATAAATCAAATATTGCTTCAATAAAAACATAAAGAGTTAAATTTTCTTCACTCAACATCTCTAGAATAGATTAGAAGATACGAAGGCCTCATTCCTAATAATAAGTTCTCTTAACTATGCTAATATATTATTATTTTGTTGGTGACCTGGTGGTCTAGGGGTAAGGTGTCGGACTTCTGAGCTGGCGTCCGGGGTTCAATCCTCGGTCCCGGCACAGATTTATCTGATTACCAAACCCTTCCTTCACCTCTGACAAGATGTGTATTAATCACAACTTGTGAATGTGAGGAATGCCAGGCCTCCACCGTGTTTCGGATTCCACGTTAAGCTGTAGGTCTTCCATTTCATCTCACAATCACCCTACCATTACACATTAGCGTAAGTGCGTATAACCCGAACGGGTAGTAAGACGCGGTGCTAATAATAATAATAATAATATTATTTTGTTACTAAAGCTTGGTACCAAGGCGATGTGGGCGCTTATTTAAATTGCCGAGTAGCCTACATCAGCTGGATTCTAGATTCTAGTATGACCTAGATTTCAATTAATAGGAAAATTTGACTATAGAATTAGAACTGGTTAGATTGATAGCCTAAATTATAGGCCTCTGGAAGCTATTTGGAGAAGTTCTCGCCCTTCAAATATTGAAAATTAAATGTCGTTAAAGCTATTTAGAGAGATCTTCACGTAGATTTTATTTGAAAAGCAAATGTCACCAATAACGGTTTTGATAGATCCTTCCAGTGGCGTACCCACAGGGGGCTTGAGGAGGCTTGAGCCCCCCTACCATAGTTTGGGATGCCCCAAGATCCACGCAGATCTGAAGAGAAACTAAATGTGTTTTGTTGTGTGTAGGGGAGGGTTGCAATAATATGACCATCAATCCTTGTAATTGTTAAGGTTTACAAAACTATAAGGTATACTACATATTACTTTATAATAATCGGTAATTTTTGTGACAGTATCACGTTTATAGTAGTAAAAATATAAATGATAAAGTTAACAAATAGCAATAAAAAACCTTCCAATAAAGCTTCTATGTGTATATAATGGTTAAAAAAACATCTTCCTGGAGCCCCGCCCCCCCTACTTCGCAATCCTGCGTACGCTACTGGATCCTTCTCTAAAAATATTTTGAAAATTGAATGGCTATAAAAGCTATTTGAAGTTTGATACAAGGCCATATTTCAGCTTCATATTCTAGAATATCAGAGAGGAGGGAGATAAATCTAGGGGAGGGGTAAAGTTTATTTCAAGAGGAAATGCCCCCTTCCACCATTTTTACCACCACTGGTGTAACGGTTTCAATGGTCTCTATTCATTTGTTTTCTAGTGGAAACTGCAGAGAACGTAATCCAATGCCTGATTCGTAATGCTCTATCCGTGGGATATAATTAAATACGGAACGCTTTGGGCTTTGCTGTCAAGTGATACAAGCTATTATCAATATAACACGACACATTTTCCCCCATAGCGGTAAAGTATGAATACATCTGAGTATTAGGGCTAACATATTCTGTATTCACATAGCTACTATAACATATTCTAAAAACCGATCGTATCTTAAGTTAAAATAACAATTATTATTATTATTAGCACCGCGTCTTACTACCCGTTCGGTTTATTCTCACTTACGCTAATGTGTAATGATAGGGTGACTGTGAGATGAAATGGAGGACCTACAGCTTAATGTGGAATCCGAACCACGGTGGAGGCCTCCGAGGATTGAACCCCGGACCCCAGCACAGAAGTCTGACAACTTACCCCTAGACCACCAGGTCACCCTAAAATAACAAGTTGACGAGAATATTATTTGAAGGCTATCTTAAAATTCAGAAATCCTATTAGCATAAATAATAATTGCATTCCCCGTTTGAATTTCGTACATTTTTTAAGGATTTGATAATGAGCTAGTGAAAAATAATATATTTAAAATCTCAAAGGTTTCCGCGTTTCTTCCAACTATAACCCTTTCCTTTTACCCCAAATTTTAGCAACATAATATATATATAATTCCCATCTGAGTCTTTTTATCCTCTTTACCCTCCATTCTTATGGTTAGATCCTCTCTCGCGTCCATCTTTATTCCTCTATCTGTGAGATAGGAAGAGCACAAAGACGACGAACATGTGAGGGTAAAGTTGAGATATCGTGCTAAGTTTAAATTTTGGGGTGATATTGGATACAAGCCATTAGGATTGAGAGAGAGAGTTGGTATTCATTAAGCTAATTTGATTCATCAGGATGAACCAGAGCAAATTCACCCTACATGACTAAATAAAGTATAATGTAAAGTGCCATCTGTGACTACTAATTATTTATGAACACGAGACGAGGATGGTGAATTTCAATAACATACACTAAATTTGACCGGGGGAAGGAAGAACATTTTAAAATTAACTACTATCGTGAGTACACTTGGTTGGGATTCAAATCCTAGCCTTCTTGTCAAAGTTAAGAATACCGTGAGATAATTTTACATTAAAAAAATTCATGTTTTATATAATACACAGAATTTCAAAATTCTCCGAAACATTAGATAAAGTCGACTTAGGACTTGTAAAAGATTCCATACACAACTCTTCATTGGACGCATCAAAGGTACTAGTTGATGCTTGGGAATGTTCGACAATGGAATAAACTCTTGATTTAGCCATTATGTTTGTGATGATAATGGACCTACAACAATTTGGAATACACGTGGAGTATGATACTGGTGCCATGAAACTAGAGAGTAGATTTGACCATGTATTAGAAGCTGACGAAGCTTTTGCACTGTCAAATAATTTACTTCATCTCTATGGTGGTCAAGAACTTGACCAAACTAATAGAATTTTCACACTTAAGTAGGGAAAGGCAATTCTTAGAATGTGTATTTAAAATAATGAGCAATAAATGGAGGATTTTTCATCAGCCATTAGAGGTCGTCACAGATTTTGCGACCAACATAGGGAAGGCATATTGTCTTCTTCAAAATTTAATCCATAAAGAAGAGGAATTTAATAAAATTGAGGGCGATACGATTATAGATTTGGTCTCTGAACCAAGAGAACTTCCTCATTCACAAGCAGTACGAAGCTGTTTATCAGCAAATAAATAGAAAAAAATAAATCTAGTTACTTTGTTTCTAGAGTTGGGAAAATTCCATGGTAGAATCGGTTTGCTAGTTGTTTTATGTAACTAAAAATAGAATATCATAGTAAAATTGAATAATAAAACTGCATTCCTATTTTTTTTCCTTATCAGACAGTGTCTCAAAATCTTCTTTAATCATTCTGCATACTTCCTTCCAACTTCAAAAGTCAGGCGCTTGTTTTGTACAAATCATTTGTTTCATCCCACAGGACTGGTCTTTCCTCGATCAGCCTCTTTAGTAATTCAGAATCAATATTTAAAGCATACTCATTTTTACATCTACAAAAATAGCTAAGAAACTCAAGGAAACACAACTTTATTTTAATAGCCCAACTTTTGACTGACGGTGAGTTTTCTGGCTCGTGGACACGTAGACAGGTTGAAACATTTCTCTCTGCGAACACGTTTGCCGTCTCTATAATAGAAATCTGGTGCTATAAACAGAACTATGTTCGGAGAATTTGCAGTGCTGGCTCGTGGACAGACACGTATATAAAATATTGTATTACTGCTAATCTGGTAAATTTTCCGGGACAGCGGACAGCAAGACTTCTTGTCGCGGATAAGGGGCCGAACCGGCAGACTGTTGAGGGTTCAGTTAAACATTAAATTTCTAGTTAAAACTGTAACTATGTGAGATTGTGATTGCTATTTGATAATTACTTATATTACTAATCGAAAGTGCCTCCTAAAAGTGTCATCTAACAGCCATGTAACCCACACCTGTGGTTACGTCAGACAAAGGCTTTAATCTAGTTTTTTATTTTTTTGCTGGTGACAGGAATGTTGTGGTTTAAATCCCAGTTGTATTTACTGAAATTACCTCCCCCTACCTCCCTAAATGGTTTCCCACTCAATCTAAAATGTAAATTCAGGAACACTTCCTCATCCCTAACCCATTAGTCTAAATATGTGGATATCCCGGACGGGTAGTAATATGGGGAGCACGAACCAAAAAACATAAGTGAAAAAAATTATCATAAATGTTTTACAGTAATGACAATTTTAAGAACCAGCCTAATGTTAACAAGGCCCTTCCTATTATTTTTCGTCCAACACCTTAGCTCAGTCAGTAACGTGTCTGTCTACTGAACTAAGGGTCCCGGGTTTTATTCTTAGCATGGCCGAAAAATGTATCACTGGAAATATGTGGGTTTCCCCTTTCACAGGGATGGATAATTAACCGGTGGGGGCTGAATGTTGTGTCTATTCTAGATTTAATTTAGTTTTTAGGTCGTGTATTGATATAATTAGTTGGTTCAGAAAGTGAACGTTAAATGCCTTGGATAAATTAAAAATAAATTATATTAGTTTTAGACCAAGGGATAGGCTTTCTTAATAGTATGCATTACTTTGCCAATCAACTCTGTGATACAGTCGGCTGGAAATTGTAAACTTACACGAAAAATTTTGCACGTGGATTCTTTTTGATTAAACAGGGAGGTAAATAATTAATATAAATTGTTAATACTGAACATTGTGCAATATTAAATTATTTTTTGATAAAAACTGCATTGAAAAGGCCGTTTTTGACCATTTTATGATGGATTCACAAACAAGCCTTGTGCACAAATCCTCATTATGTCATAATAGGGGCATACTGTAGTTATTAACAAGAAACTTTATCGCTTTGTCCACCATTGTCACCGCGGAAAATTTCGAGTAATCATTCAAATATGAATGCACTGCACACATTTCTGGAATATCGTAGGTCTTTTCTTTTCCACAGACTCCCATACCTCGCGCGCGCGCGCGCGCCGCGCACACACCACACACACACAAACACAGATATACATTTTAATGTAAATAATTTAAAACCCGGCATGTCCAACAGTGACCTGGAAATATAGATTAATTTGTCCAAGCACGCAACTTTTAGCTCTATAGAATATGGGATCAATAAATTTAATGATAATACTTTTAAACTTGAAATATGCGGAGGGTTTTAGGAACTATTTAACGAGTTTAACTGTGACGGGAGAAAAGTTTAGCACTGGAAGGTGGAGGGGGAAGAATACTTGTCGATTATCGGCTTCTACCTTTTACCAACTCGGTAATTCTATTCTACGTCCATCAAGTTGAGTAATTTAACAAGGTCAACTAAGTTTAAGTTTTGTAAACTGTTTGGTCTAACTACATGAGACCTCACAGGCTGTGGTTGAGGGAGCGGTTAGCATGACAGAATCAAACACTGGCGTATCACGGGACTAGCTAGGGATCATTTTCTTTAACTACGAGAAACTGTCAGAGTTAGTTGATACACAGTGGTTTCGCCACACCATGACCTAAATTAACATGCATGGTTATATCTATCTTACCAGCATCGGTGGTCACGTGGAAAACGACGTCAGTTAGGTCTCGTTCGGTTAACCTGTGACGGGAAATTTGGAGCTCAAATCCCGGCCTGGTGTACTGAGAGTTTTTTTTAGCTTAAACGGTCAGGGTGGCTTGGCTTTAATTTATAAATTATCACTTTGTGTACAATACAATTTAAAATTTAGATATATTTAATCAAAATCATCAGACCCTTATTGTTTCGGGAAAAAAAATTGTTTGCTGATTAGGTGAAGTAATTTTGATTTGAAGATTTATGCGAAAATATTCATAGGGCATTAATGTATCATACATATTTTCTTATGCAAACAACTATTTTTACACTGAACAGAAACATATAAATCAAAAAGACCGTTTTGAGTCGTTAAAGGAATTAAATTTACAAAAGAAACATTTTCCCGGTCTGCAGTGCCACGATTGTATGTGTGTGTATTTCTCTGTTTAATTGTATGTGAATGTAAGTGTGTGTGGGAAATTAGAGCGTTTATTAAGGCTAACCCACATCGGTGGTCGCATAATCTAAGGTGCCACTCTTGTAATATGTTGAACTGTGCTAATGGGGAGATCGAGGTTCGAATTTTGGTCGGGTATACTGAGAGTATTTAAAAAAAAATAGTTTCTCACTCTATCTCCACGCAAATTCGGGTTATACCTTCTAAATCGCTACCCCCCCAGTGTAGATATGCGTATAGCCTGGATGGATAGTAAGACATGATGCCCTAAATTATCCGTAATAGGGAATATATCTAGAAAACAAAAGCACAAATTCTAATTAAATTAAAAGGTGAAGGTTTTATTCAAAGACGTACTACTTAACTGCCACACCACACACGACCAGAACATACCATAAAAAACATATAAAAAGCAACTAAATTAATTGTTTGTGGGGCGCCGTCAAGTGAATTGGTCCGGTTTCCTACACAGCACTCTTCTAACACATCATTTAGTCGGTCTCGAGTAGTTAGGATGGTGCTCAGAGCTCCAGGGCCACAGCGAGAGAGAGAGAGAGAGAGATAAAAACTTGAGAGAGGAACAATGCGGTCATCTTTGACAAGCTATCGGCCACACTTGCATAGTCAGACTCCACTAGCTAAGACTATCTCCAGGGCTGAAATTTATCAACAGTATTGAATTAGTATTATATAATCTGTCGAAACTATTGTCGATTTTCGT
The DNA here is from genome assembly GCA_033556935.1 of Timema podura. NCBI lineage: Eukaryota > Metazoa > Arthropoda > Insecta > Phasmatodea > Timematidae > Timema > Timema podura. The sequence goes on from JAVRXN010000002.1 coordinate 42,964,968, forward strand.
TTAGGAAAGAGGTATGTTTATTAAGGAAAGTACTCCCCTTAAAAGCATGGGCGTAAAAAGGTGGTGGGTTAGGGAGGTATGTATTCAACCTGAAAATTGTGCGACCTCTCTTGGGATTGATGGGCTTCTTGACGTCGGGATTGACTCTTTGTATATTATTCAATATTCAACACAGTTTTAAAATTATACTGGATGACATATCAAGAATTTCAAATTCTATTGAATATTATTTTATTTAATATTCAATGGTCATGTTTAATTGGTGCACTTAATACAATACGTTCACTTTCTAGTGGACCTCCCCCTAACATAATTAGCTTTCAACTCCCTGGCATGAGAGAGCATATGAAGGGAAAGGGTACAAGGAAAGAACATGTTCAGTCCAAAAGGTCGATTTTCCTTTTTCCACGCCTTTCGATAGGTTTTAGTGAGTAGTTTAATGCCATATATTTATCAAGGCAAAGAACGTGATCAGTCCTGAGAAATTAGGAAAACAAAAATTGACATACAGGAATAGAACATGTCATGTCCACCCAAAACTGGGGAAATACATGAATGTTCAGTCCAGAACCCAATATTTTTTGTGGAGTTTGACACCCTGCTTTTCAGAGATCGCACCTGTTGTCTGCTCAAGATCTAAGCAGTATGTCTTGAGAAATATTGAGTTGGGTAGTGGTTCTTTCGTTTCTCTTAAAATACAGATGCGTCCTATTTGAGTGCAGATGTGTGTGTGTTGAGCTTAAACCTAGTGCTAGTTGATTTAAATTGTGTTATTTGAGTGAAACATTTTGCTTTTATTGTTATTTTACATTGGTTATTGTACCCATATTTAATTATAAAACCTAGTGTCAATTTCCTTTTGGAAGTGCTGTATCAATAATGTCTGAAACTCAGCAATCATCTGGCGATGAAAATAGTGCACCGCGATTGGGAGTTTCTAAAAAGAAGAAAATGTTCGGTAGATTGAGCGAGGTTAAGAAGAAAATGAAACTACAATCGCATGATTTAGGTCCAGATTGTCATTGCAAAAATAAGTTTTGATAATGTACCTTTAGAAAACAGAACAGAGATAAATGTTAAATATAATTGAAAGAAATAATCTAACAATGAACAAAATTTATATCTGTGTGGTTGGATTTCAATTATCGAAGTACATCGAATAGAAGGCGACCAAGAAATTATGAAGATGAAGCTAAATTTAGATCTGCAAATTTTGTTTACTGTGTTCAAACGATTGTCGATAGTGAAACAAAAGACATACCAGTATGTAAAAAAAAGTTCCTGTCAATTCATGGAATATGAAGGAGTAAATTGCAGTATATATTAAACAAAATTACCTAAACTGGGGAAGATCCTAAAGACATGAGGGGAAAACATGGTTGTCATCAACACAAACTACCCGAGACAACATTGAGTGCAATCAAAACCCACATTTCATCTTTAAAGGGCAGAAGCAGTCATTATAGCCTGCATGATTTCTCCAAGATTTATTTATCAGAGGAACTAAACAGCGTCAGCCTGGCTCATCTTCAGGCCCTCGGCTAATATTTCATAGGCCCCCCACAACCCATATCGATCAAATGCCATTATTATATAATTTAAAAATAAATTACCAAAGACAATTTGTTTTTAGTATTGTTTCCCATAATTATGATGCACCCGCACCAAACCAGAACTAGGATTCTTGTTTGGTGGGGGTGTATCATAATTATGGGAATCAATACTAAAAACAAATTTTCTTAGACCTATCAAAGAGCTGAAAGTCTCAAACAAACACTCCTCATTGGTGAGCTACCGCATGACCTACAACGGCGCTTGATTACAGAGTCCACTCAAAGACAAAAAGAAGATAGCACAAAGGCAACAACTGGAGGATGACGAATTTACATTACCACAGGAGTTATGTCTTTCAGGTAACTTTAAATTAAAAATGTACAAATAATCAATTATTTAACATTATCCCTGTTTATATAAGCTAAGGCTTTTACAATTTCTTTTATATAATTTGATTAACAAAACATCAACAACTGTATAGCCAAACTTATCAATGTTTTATATTTTCATCATGTCACACACATAGTTTCTTATTCCTTTAGGTCCCCTTCCAATTTCCACTGAGAAGTTCAATGACATTAAATGTTTGAAGGTATTTTGTAGCCAAGAAGCACAAGATTACTTTTCAACTTTACCCCACAAGTAACATGACGCAGAAAAAGAAAAACATCAGTATTTTGAATTTTAATCACTTGTTGTGATAATTTTGTTTTCTTTAAGATCATTATTTTTGACAAGTTTACTTCTATTGGGAAACATTAATTTTCCAATTTACATGTACATGGTTGGATTGAAATAAATATTGATTATCAATAATTATGAATAGGCATTTTTTTTTTACTGGGAAAGCTGTTCAGTCCTGGACTTAACATGTTTTTTCCCTGTCAAACATGTAGTTAACACAGATTATTAAACGTTTCAAATTATATTTTTATACATAATGCACAAAGAGCTGTTATAACCACTATAGTGCTCAAGATTAGTAAAAAAAAATAGTTACAATTTGAAAATCCTTACCTGTATTCAATCTTCTAGCCTTTAATTTGCTCTCCTGTAAAATTATAAAAATGTGACTGAACATGTTCTTTCCATGTACCCTTCATATGTTTTGTGTCAATTCACTATGGAGTTTTTCCATTTTGCCTTGCGACTAGCGTTCCTGCAGTTCCTTAAAACTTACCCTTATTTGTTTGTGTGTTTTGTTGCGTGCGGTTAAAAACAACTTATATTAATATATAGAGTAGGATTTTGGTAGGAAGAATCTGTTAGAAAATACATGATTTATGAGGAATAAACATTGATCCACTTTTGCTAAATTACTGTTTTTATTTTATAGGTATTTATAATATCTATCATAAGTGACAGCTGCAGATAACAAGACTTGATATTAGATACGTTAAATAGAATAATACTTTTATAGTTGTTGGATAAGGAAGTTCTTCTATGGAAATTAGACTATATTGAATGTGGGAATGATAGGCTCCACCGTGGTTCGATTCCACGTTAAACTGTAGGTCCTTCATTTCATCTCATAATCACCCTACCATTACACATTAGCGTAAGTGCGTATAACCCGAACGGTAATAAGACGCGGTGCTAATAATATAATAATAATAATAGACTATATTAGTTGTAAGCGCACCCGTTTCGGTGGCCACGTGGTCTAACGCGCTAATCTTGCAGTAGACTATACTACTGATGACGGGAAGAACGAGGTTCAAATCTCGGTTGAGTGTACTAAGGTTTTTTCCCCAAATTATTTTTCCACTCTCTCTCCACGCAAATGTGAGTACACTTCATCTAAATGTAACCGTCCTAATCTCTAAAACTATTGGTGTAATTAGTACATAAGCGTATAGCCCAAATGGGTAGTAAGACGTGGTGCTAAAAATAAAAATAATAAAGTGGTAAACGCGTGCTAGCCCTCTTTATAAAGACGACTCGTTTCTTACTTGAGCGTTGAAGTCCACACGGTCTCGGCTAGAGCGATCACACTGTACATACCAAAGGATAAGAGAGAGAGAGAGAGTATAATCATTAGCAGTCGGTAATTGTATGCACAAGGGCAAGCCGACAATCCCAAGAGCGACAAGAGGCGGCTGAGTTGTTACAGATAAACTACCCGGGCTACCGATATCTGTGAGATCTCTCGCGAAGCGCGCGTTAATGTTTGACGGGAGCATGCGCGGTAGGTACCACTCGAGAATCCACGGGCGTCTAGAGTTAGATTTTTTTTTATGGTCGCAATACTTTACCTTTAGTGCTTCTAAATGTTGAAAAAATGTATATATTTGCGCATAGCTTGAAAATTATTGGTTTGATAAAAATAAGTTTCAAATAAACGATTTTTATTTTACATAGACCTACATATTTGCGATTGTAAGTAATTTCATATCTTAAAGACTTACGGAGATATAATTAAATATTAGAATTTACGCATTAGTACGGAACCCTTAAAGTCATTTTGATGAAAAATTGAGAGTAGCCATTTTGTTTGAAATATTGATGAAAGCTTAGAAATGAAATTTAATCATAATCGTTAGAGCCGATTTTGATAAAATCGATTTTTCTCTTTTTGCCCTTAAGGAAGCTACCTTAATTTTAGGGTTAGATATCTAATTCCAAAAACACCTTGAGGAAAACCTATTAAAACCCTTAATACAAAATTTTAGCCCAATTGGTAAAATAGTTTATGCTTTATCCCGAAGTACAGACAGACGGCATTGCGAAAACCACTTTTTCGGTTTCGAGGGATCATGAAACGTCGACATGTATCAAAATCTCTAGTTACGATTTTTTGACGATCACAATACTTCCTTTACTGTAAGATAGCGAGAAAGTAAAAAAAAAAAAAAAGTCACATTATAACGAACGACTCGATCAGCTAGAAAGTATCAATCGCTGTTAGGTCACACGGCTTAAAATACAATAGTCTGTGTCGTTTTATGGAACTACACCTCTCTTCTGTCTAAGCTTTTATTCCCTTTCATCCTTCACCAACAACCACCCTTTGTCATGCCAATACGAAAGAGAAGAAAGAAAACGACGAACACTTCTTATTCAAGGTAAAGAAGAAAGCTCGTTGCTAGTTCTCAAACATCTTAAAATCATCTGTTGTGAGCCTATCAAAAATGATTGTATTTGTTAGAGAAGGCAAGTCAGTACCTTTTCATCAGCCTAGTTTCATTGTTCCGCAAATATACTTGAAAATACGTTGTAAAGGATCTAATGTTACATTTTCATACATGTATTTTGTATTAATAAAACTTAAACTATAGGGATGTTAATGAAAAAGACCAAGTTGGAATCTTTTGATTCTATTTTGACGTGAGCCATATTTTGAAATAACTCATCTTAGAATTAAATGTTGCATTCTAGTTGAACGTCCGCGCGGCATTTTATCAAATGTGGCAGAGAGTGTTGAGACTATCCGGGTAGTGTTGCAATTAGCCTAAATTATAAGGGGAGGGGAATGGTTAAAACGCTTATTCAGGATAAACTAAATGTATCTATTATTATTCTGTTAAATTTACCGTCAAATCTAAGCTAGTCTCTAGCTTGGGGAAGTTTCTGAACGATTTGAAGCCGGTGTTGTTATCTCAATATTTTTAATATTTAGCACCGCGTCTTACTACCCGTTCGGGTTATACGCTTAAATACTAATTACTCTAATGGATTAGGAATTGGGAGGATTGAACTTAGAGGAAGTGAACCCGCATTTGCGTGGAGGGAGAGTGGAAAACAATTTAGGAACCCCCCCCCCCAGTTCACCCGACCGAGATTCGAACCTCGATCTCCCCGTCCTCGGTGGTCGAGCTTAACACGACTAGCGCGTTAGCCAACTACGCCATCGAGGCGGGTATCTCAATATCTCAATATTACATGAAGCATTGAACCTAGCTCAACTAGCCATAAAGCGTATGAGCAATGGTGCAAATTGACAATCAATAGATAAGGGGTGAGATAATGCACTAGAGCCTATTCCGATTTTAATCTACTTTATTCACGTAGGCAATTAAAACTCACCACCTCCACGAAGGATAAAACCATTTGTTCATGCCGTCATATTGCTTTCTGAAATTACAAACTCGCCTTTTTTTAAATACTGATTTTGAGTGATTATCCCAACTCTTCTTTGAAGAACTAAGGTTCCATTTGCATTGAACCTTTCTCTCAGTTTTATCGAGGCAAAATTAAATAAATGGCACGACACAATTTTACATACTGTCTCATATAGTCTATTATAGTTTTAAGCAAAAAATTTTCAAAAATGGTTATCACTAAATCACACTTAAATAATGTTTCCTCGTAAAACAAACATAGTATTTTTTTAGGTTATATTAAACACTTCTCAGATATAAATTTTAAACGAGATTGGAACGAGCATTTAAAAAAAAATTCAAAAATCAGTGATTAGTGAACCACCTTTATTCTAAGATTCCTCCTTAAAATGAGTTGCGTTGTTTATTATGTACAACACCCCTCATATGTCAATTTTAAACGAAATCGTTATAGACATTTTTGAAAAATTTAGAATTTTCAATAATCAATCATTTGTAAACTTCTCTTAATTTTTGAAATATAGTTAAAATCTTCTTTGGATTATAGGTATGACTATAGAGCATCTAAATATCACGTTTGAACGAAATCCATATAACCATTTCGGTTATAGCCATAGGCCACACGTAAGTAAAGTGCCCCAGGTAAATTTAGACCAGGGATCTCAAACTCATGGCCCACGGGCCGCATCCCACCCGTGAGACATATTTTACGGGCCCGCTTGTCTGCACAACTTTTTATATTACTATCCGTCCTGCAGCCATGCACGCACACAAAAAATAGTGGTTTAATTTTACTGTATACATAGTTTTTAATAAAAAAAACACAACTATTTCAAATAGTGCGATATTTTTTCTATCATTTTAAGTAGGATTGTGGAAATTTTTATTTGCATAATTTAATAATAACTGCTTGGTTATATGACTAACCCACATACAACATCTGTTACTGTCTATACTGTAAGAGCTTGTATGTATTGTCGGTGTCGTGGAGGTCACGGTTTGAATCCAGCCGGATGAACAGAGGGTGATTTTACTAGATGGTTTCCCACATTACTTCTACTCAAATGCGATTACATTTTCTCCAAATTATACGTCCTCATCCCTTACCCATTAGCGTGATTAAAATGTGCATAATCTGGACAGGACGCTGCAAAAACAAAAGTATATAATACATTTAACTAACCCGGTTTCTATAGGCCGTGGCCCGAGTAGTGAATCTGGACTTTCGACTAATTTTGAGTTTGAGACAGACAGGGGGTAGATAGGTAGAGTTGTAAGACCCACAATTTGGAGGCATACTCCATTTACCCTGAAAGGTAACAGTCTAATATTGATGGGTTACATTATGACCTTATCTTATAAGATCTGCAAGGGTCCCCAAACTTATAGAGCGGAGGGTCACATTAGGATGTTGAAATTTGCCAGATCGAAAAATATATATATCTCATATCCATAATTAAACATGAATAATGTAAGTTTATATTCTCAAGGAAATAACAACAGTTAATTATTAATAAATGAAAGAGTTTTTGTTAGGAAAAATTAGTACAAACTACAAATAAATGTATGTATGTGTTGTATGTATGTATATGTATGTATGTATGTATGTATGTATGTATGTATGTATGTTGTAGTGTGTACGTATGTATGTACGTATGTACTATGTGCGTATGTACATATGTGTGTACGTATGTATGTATGTGGTATGTAGACTATGTATGTATGTATGTATGTATGTATGTATGTATGTATGTATGTATGTATTAGTATTATGTATGTATGTATGATGTATGTTGTATGTATGTATGTAGATATGTAGTAGATGTATGTATTTAAATTGTATTAAATGTATGTATATATGTATGTATGTGTATAATATGTATGTGCGTATGTACTATGTGCGTATGTACGTATGTGTGTATTTAGACTATGTATATATGTATGTATGCGTGTATGTATATATGTATGCGTGTATGTATATATGCATGTATGTATGCGTGTATGTATGTATATATGTATGTATGTATATATATGTATGTGTGTATGTATGTATGTATATATGTATGTATGCATGTATGTGTGTATGCACTATGTATACAGCACCTTTTAGAAAATACCGACTTTTTTGATTTCAACATTGGTAATAATTTATTATATTACTAATAATCTATCAAAAGTATGACCACTGAAGATAATGTGAATTTACGTATGCATAATTATTATTATTAGTGGCACCGCGTCTTACTACCCGTTCGGGTTATACGCACTTACGCTAATGTGCAATGGTAGGGTGATTGTGAGATGAAATGGAGGACCTACAGTTTAACGTGGAATCCGAACCACGGTAGAGGCCTGGTATTCCTCAACATTCACAAGTTGTGATTAATACACATCTTGTCAGAGGTGAAGGAAGGGTTTGGCAATCAGATAAATCTGTGCCGGGACCGAGGATTGAACCCCGGACCCTCAGCACAGAAGTCTGACACCTTACCCCTAGACCACCAGGTCACCTACGTATGCATACTTGAAAGTATATCTAGTAACTCGTTCTAGCTGTCCTACATGTTCATTCGTAATAAAATTGAGGTAAAGCTAACCTAATACTGCAACAGACACAACAAACACGCACTCGGATGACAGGACACCAAGAATTGTAAACTTCCGGCTTCGTCGAGAATCGAACCCGGGGCTCTTGTAACAATAGATAGACTCGCTACCGACCTAGTAGCTAATGTGTTGGACATCTTTAATTTTAATAAGAATTTTGTTCACTTGCCCAACACATACTGATCACTTTTTTTTTTGTGAAGTTAAATGAGCATAAGAAAAATGTATTAAAATAACTGATCCGCATAAGTAAAGATTTTGCGAGACTTTTTAATACACACATTATTAATTTAAACAATTGTACATTATATTTGCTTAGCTGTATTTAGATGTTATAGTAATACAAAAAATTGTTGGGCCATTGTTTAAGTAAAAAGTATTTAACTCTTAGTTTGAAGATGTCAGTATTTATAACTTTATAATATAATATTACTTTGTTTAAACAACTGAAAATGTAATTAAAAAAACAGAGCTTTATCACTTATTAGTATATTTAACCTCCGTTTAGGCGTGTTTTTATTCTAAATAAAGTCCATCATTTTGATATTGTGGGGCATTTGAAAATCCGTAATACACTTAAGTGTTTCATCACGTGACTCCTGTAACACAAAACACAAACACCAAACGTTTCCCAAGCTTTGAGGTCGTAAATTAGATCATGAGGTGGTCCGTTACCTCCCACTGCGCTGTAAACTTATTGCGGGGCTCTGAGAAAGGTGGATCCAAGGTTACTCAGGAGACATGATCCTTGTCGTGGTCTAGAGAGAGACCTTTGATATATGTAAGCCTACCACTTTTATTCTTTGAGGGTATCTAGTTCGAATACAAGCTAGATGACTTTCAAGTTGTGCTTTAACCGTGACTTTGAGGGGGAGGTGTAACGAAAACACAAGTTAAGAGCAGTATTTTTCCAGTTTTTACATCAAAACATTTTTATTTTTGCTCAAAATGAAACAAATAATTTTCCATTATAAAAGAGTTTAATTTTATTCACATGATGACCTTAACAGTTCTTTAATATCTGTCAAGGGTGTTCTGAAATCTAATGACAACTTCTTATCTTTATTTAAAAAGTTTCTCATCTAGTGCCGCTATGATCATGAAATATATTCAAGAATTGTTGATATCACCTTGTGAAGAAAATTAAACTTTATGTTTCTACTTGAGCAATAGGTTATTTATTTTGTCCAAAAAAAATTTGCTATAAAAACTGAAAAAAAAAACCCCACCAATACCCTTAACTCGCGTTTCCTACACTCCCACCTTTATGGTTGCGAAACTTGACCTCTTGGTCCAAAAAGATATTAGGATAATGGAGAGCGTAGAAGACTACATAATGATGAGTTACCTACCTTTCACTTATCCTTAGGGTAGTAGACTAATCAAGTCTCAAGTCTTGCAAATGACGGTGGGTATAACATGCAGCGAGACTGGAAGAATCTAGAACATTGTTCAAGGTATTGACTGGTAAACCCGATGTGAAGATACCAGTAATAAAACATAGACTCAGATGGGAGGATAACATTAGAATGGACCTTAAAGAAATATGGCGTAGTGAGGTGGATTGGTTAGAGATAGCTCAAACTAGAGATAGGTGGCGTACTTTTGTAAGACAACTAACATTTAAGTTTCTAATACCATAGGGTGAGTAAGCACAGTAAGACGTATAAGTCCTTTAGGCGATTGGCCCTTTTCATTTGGCGTGGAAATGTAGAGCCATAGGAACAAGAGGTTGTCTTCAAGAAAATAAGCATGTTGATTAAGTTATACTTTTTATATACACACCTCCTCTATAATTTTAACAATGATAAAATTTTGATAAAATTAAAATTTTTCAATATAAAACTGCCGGATCATAACAAAAATAAGAAAATGTAACAATTATTAAACATCGATACATTATCTTAGAAGGGGTGTTGAAAATATTGACATAAAAAATCACACTCATTCTCGAGAAAACTGATATTTCCAAAGGTATGATTTTTCCGCAAGACCTGTCCGGTAGCTAGCGCCATCTAAGGTTTCCGTGATACATCTGTTCTTGTTGGTGCGGAAGGATATACTTTGGACGGTAGGGAAGCCATGCCACGTTTCACCATCTCGCCCACCATCCCACAAAATAGGTTTTTAGACTTGCACTTGAGAGGGCCAAAGACCCAGCCGCTAGAAGCTTCAAACTTCGTTTGATCCTAGTTTTGGAAAATGAAACTTGACAACACTGCAAGCCACAATACCTACAGTGTGAAGATAGAAGATGTTTGTTGGATCAGTTGGTGGGGGGAGGGGGGTGGACCTCTCTATTGAAAGCATCAAACCAAGGTCCGAACCAGGCAGGTCGGAACTTGGAAAATACAGGGGAGACAAGAGGACAAAGGTTTCTCCTCTTTCTCTCTCCCCCCACTCCTTAAAACATGCACCCTCATCTCAAGACAAACAAGACATGCAACTTTTCAGCTGGTTCGTGGGTCCTCTTCATAAGACCTGTACACACGACACGATTTCATACACACAATTTCGTACAACAGAACAAAAATAAACGTCTTAGTTATATTGCTTGAACACAAGTTTTTGTCTGGAGACTATTTGGGATCGCAATGGTCCACGAATGTAGGGGAGGGAGGATAGCGCAAATAATAATAAAAAAACTCAGATCAAATTAAATAGAAAGATTCAGTGAAGATGTGTAAAATTTATGGGCTGCGTTTTAAAACCAGGCTTACAATTTGATATTCAAAATATATCTTTACACCTATTAAAAGCAGGGAATTGAACTAAAATAGTTATTGGTTTAGGTTCTTTTTCGGTTCCAGTACTGGTTTTTATTGTGGTAAAATAAAAGTTCCTGTTCCTTATAGTTCTTAATTAGGTTCCAGTTCTGGTTACGGTTTCTTTAACTAATTCATAACTTGACAAAAAATATGTAGAAAATGTTTGAAAATAAAATTAAGTTAAGGGAAGAAGAGCATAAAATACAGTTAATATAAAAAATAATAATATAAGTGCAGAACCTTAAAGAACAAATATGAACCTTTATGAACCTAAAAATATATTTCGATTACAATTCCGGTTCTTAAGAAATTTATTTTTAGGGTTCCTGTTCCGGTTCTTTAAAAAAAACTGTTAATTTCTATTATCGGTTCTGGTTCTGTCTCGACACTGATTAAACGTGCACCCAAAATTATAAATTGGTTAAAAGTACAGAAATAATAATCACGAAACACCCCAAAATGGCTTCTAACGGTATTTAATCTTAATACATTTTATTGGCTTCCAGTGGTTACAGATATTTACCTTCTAGGCCCCCACCCCTTTTCCGAAATTTTACCATAGGCATAGCGTTGATTGTCTACCCCTTCCCCTTTTCCCAAAGTACATTTCTGTGTACTCCACTGCGGAATTGCATACATAACTTGAAAGTTACGACCCGCCGCGGTGGCGTAGTTGGCTAACGCGCCAGTCGTGTTGAGCCAGACCACCAAGGACGGGGAGATCGAGGTTCGAATCTCGGTCGGGTGAACTGGGGGTGGTTTTTCCTAAATGGTTTTCCACTCTCCCTCCACGCAAATGCGGGTTCACTTCCTCTAAATTCAACCTTCCCAATTCCTAATCCATTAGTGTAATTAGTACTTAAGCGTATAACCCGAACGGGTAGTAAGACGCGGTGCTAAATAATAATAATAATAATAATTGAAAGTTATAATGGCTTCTTTGATAACTATTGATTTTTTTTTAATAAAAATAAATGTATTTTATATGCACCTATTTATGTATAGTCATGTATTTACTATAAATAGTTACCTAATAATCCTGAAAGCTATTTATGAAAAAGGTATCTACTTATTTTAAATTTGTATTATTTATTTTAAAATAACATAAAATTTTTATAACTTGAATTTAACCTCCGGTAATTTTAAATAATTTTATTTTATCTAGTATTAGGTTGCTAAAAAAAATATTTCTATACATTTAACAAAATGGGCGTCAAGCATTCGGGGCAACAAGCCTACATGTTTTTTAACTCAAGAGTTGTATGTTAAAATTACTGATATCAAACGTGATTTCTTTCCAAAAAAATATACCTATATATTGCATAAAATACTAATTGGGTGAAGCAAAAGCAGAAATAGTAGTCTTTGGGGTTCACAACATCTTGTAGATTAAATAGTGTCGTGTGTACCGGTCTTTACTCCCAACATCAGGTAAAACAACCACCAACTTCGGCTAGTTCCGCCTTCTCGCTCGGGTATTGTCGCCACGAGAAGAGTGCAATGCACACTGCAGCAAACAACACACACACAGAGCACAGTTCCAGTTTCTCCATGAGTCTGCGCATGCGCAGAGCGTCGAGAAGAGCAGTTTTTTTTTTATAAGGCAAAGGAAGGGGGAAACCAGAGGGACTCTCCAAGCGAGTTCTTCTTTGTTGTGTCTGTCTGACTGGTGTTGTGTTGTGTGTGCGTGGGTGGGCTCCAGCTTTCAAGCCTTTCGGAGGTTTTTTTAATCACAATTTCCAAAAAACAGCACGTGTGTTCTTTAATTTTAATTACTCCAGTGTATCATCGTTGTGACATTTTTAAGTCAGGCCCGTCGCCGTGTTATCAGCGGAGTGAATAAAGGAATTTAAAAAAAAGTATGATTTGTGCGAATATACATACACAAGTGAAAAGTGTATTAAGTTGTGGTTGTTTTAAAATGCAAATTGAGCATGCATGAGACTGAAGGGGGCAAAAAAATAATAAAAAAGTGAATGCATGTGTTGTTATTTTGGTTGATTTTTATTTAATATTTTGGTTACATTCGAGCGCTGCAATTATTATTTAAAAAAAAGAACCCTGGGATCTTTGTGAACTTCAGTTTTGCAGCATCTTGGCTTGTATGGTGAGATTCATTCAGTTTTTTTTTTTTAAACAGCTATGTGTTTTTGTTTTTGTAACTAACTCATGAAATGGCTTGGTTGCTGGTTGAATCAAGGGGCAATGCATTTTTTTTGTAGCTATAAGCGGCTGCGGTTGCCTAGAGGAAGATATTTTGGAATGCAGTCGGTGTAATATTGTGTTAGTTTTTTTATTTGGTATATGGTCGGTGTTGCTGCTTGCTGTGGGGTATTGTCTGTTTGTGGGGGTAGCACCACCAGCATCCTGAGGTAGCGTGGCTTCGTACTAAAAGGGCTTATATCTAATATCGTAACAAAAGAAACTTATTTTAAAAGATGAACATTAAATAGCTTTCATCTAATATGGTTTAAAAATAAGTATTTCTCTTTTAAATGCATGGGCATTTAGTGCTTATATTTATATAATTAATATGGTTCACAAATAGATTTCTATATTTTAAAAATATTAACATTTTGTGCTATCTAATAAAAATAGTTTATTATGGATTTGTTAAGAGAATTAACTTTTCAAAACCTGTAGAGCTTTTTAAAAAAAAATCAAAATTAGGGATATACAAAGTTCTAAAGTTATAAATGCCCATGTTTTCCCGTCGAAAGAATAATTAATACGATACGTATTGGAATATTGTTGAAAATAATTTACTATTTTAACATTTAATCTATTTTTGTTAAAGTCACGATTGAACGCTATATAACCCCTTGAGCATAGTGCACTAATGATCCTAGATTCTATAATATTATTCTATTATACAACTTTGCTTTTTCTTATGCTGAGCTATTGGAAATACCTATTTTAGGTGGTGGTTTCTGATTTGGCATACAAACCATTGTTTTGCTAAAATCCGTTTGTCTTATTTAAAAACTTTTTTTTTAATATGTCAAGCACTGGATTGGAAGATGTAATATCCAGATTTAACTTTTTTTTTAGTTCCAAGACGCATCCCAATGATTAAGATTATGCTTCATATTAAAATGGGAGGTTTCAATAACGATTATTTTACTGTGTTGAGAAAATTAAACGTCAGCTTTATTTCTTATTTGTCCATATTTTCCTAAATTTGATACAAACGTGTTGTGTATGCAAATTCATTACTTGTTTAACCTTGTACAATAAAGTATCAACTTTAGGTAAATAAAACAAATACATTATATACATTTAATTAGATTTATAGCACGTGGAGCTCATCAAAATATTATTTTAAGGTGCGGCAGAAGGGAGCGCAAGTAATTTTACAGTTTTTACAGCACTAATTGTTTTAGCCAAAATAATATCAATATTTCTCCAGTAGAACGTAGAGTTTAGCTTTCTGCACATGCTAATATCAACAGATCTTGAATATTGGTCAAGGGTGTCCTGGAATTTTGTCAAAACTTTTTAAATAAAAAGAACACATTTTGACAAGATTCCAGGACACCCTTGACCAATATTCAAGATCTGTTGATATTAGCATGTGCAGAAAGCTAAACTCTACGTTGCTACTGGAGAAATATTTGATTTATTTTGGCCAAAAAAGTGTAATGCTATAAAAACTGTAAAAACACTTGCGCTCTCTTCGACCGCACCTTAAAGTGAAAAACAATGAAGAACGTGACATAAAGCGTAATGATTTTTCAGGTTAGTCTAAATTTATATTGACATAAATAATATGATAATTGTTTTTAAACGTGCGTTATCCATCCACCCGTTTCATTGGCCGTATGTTCTAACACTCGTGTTAAACTGGCCTGCTGAAGATGGGTAGATCGGAGCTCGAATCCCATTCAGGTCTACTGAGGGGGACTTTTCCTAAACGGTTTCCCATTTTCCTTCCAAACAAATGCGGGTAGATTACCTCTCAAATTATCCCTTCCTCATCCCTAACCTATCAGATAAATTATTATATATGCGTATAACCTGAATCACACGGTGATAAAAAAAATCTCCACTCGCGATTAGTTTTTGATCTAAAAAGACAAAAAGAATCATGTATAATGTTTTAATATATCTCATGTTTACCATTATTCTTTCTTCTCCTTCCACTTCCTACTTTGTTGACGCATCAGCTGTTTTCATTAGAGCTAAGCTCATCAGAACGTTTCAATACAGAGCCCACTTTGAAGGAACGTGTTCTTTGAGAGGTTATATTAGAGTCCAGTTTTCGTAGGAAGAATCTTTTCACGAAGACAAACATCTTTTTGCGGTCATAACATTTTTCTATACTATTATTAGTGTTATTTTATAAATTTTGATCATATCTATTAAACGTGACAGCTTTAGTTCCCATGTCCTGACGTATGAATACATGAAAGCAGATCTAGTAACTTTTTTAGCTATTAGATAAGACTCTTCCTATGAAAATTGGACTGTATAAACAAACTTTCGTGGTGCCGTGGTGGTATTGATGACATTTTCCATATTTAGATTAGGTGAGATAGAAAGAGAAAGATACA
The DNA here is from genome assembly GCA_033556935.1 of Timema podura. Classification (NCBI taxonomy): domain Eukaryota; kingdom Metazoa; phylum Arthropoda; class Insecta; order Phasmatodea; family Timematidae; genus Timema; species Timema podura. Next base: position 42,980,511 of record JAVRXN010000002.1, read on the forward strand.
AAGAACGGTGCAGTAATCGTCTTTTGTGTTCAAGCACTCGAGTAGGCATATCGTTGAATTCGATAGAGAGAGAAGAATAACGCCTCATTGTTTTCACTTATATTGCATCGTAGGCTTTGTGCAATTTGTTTTGATCATGTTTTATTTTTTTTCGCAAACGCTGACTTGCAAAGTTGATGTTTTAATTTTGCTACGCCAACTATAGGGAGATCCTGGTAGAAAAGTTACAAAAATAGCTAATGCTATTTTAATAGGTCCATAACTCAAATCCCATATTCTGCAGCTGTCACTTTTGACAAACCGTATCATTGATGTTAAAATTAGTAACCATAATATAATTAATGTTGTCAATGTTGACAACAATACATGTTTAAACCTTCCTTCCTTCCTACCACAATTACACTATAGTCATCTAAAGAGGGAAGAAGAGCGCTCCTCGTGGAAAAAAAAAGAAACATCACTAGAATTAAGCCGCCTTCTTTCATTTTGCAGCAAGGAGATCAAAAGTTAAGCAAGAGGACCCTATTTTGAATCCAGGGGGAATCGAAATTAATATTATAAATTTTGTGTAGGCATGCCTAGTCGGGGGTGACCCAGATATTATAAATTAAAATTGTTGATGTCGGACATGGGTGTTAAGGTGGGGTGCTAGTGAGCGCGAGTTTAGTGCATTAATTTTGCAGTTTTTATAGCATAAACATTTTTTGGCCAAAATAAATGAAATTTTTCTTCTATAGAAACATAGAGTTTAGTTTTCTACACATGATAATCTCAACAGTTGTTGAATATCTGTCATGAGCACAGTGGCATTTGGTGACAAATTTTTTAAATGAAGAGGAAAAGTTGTCATTAAATTTCAGAACACCCTTGGCAGATATTCAAGAACTGTTGAGATTAGCATATGCAGAAAACTAAACTCTATGTTTCTATAGAAGAAAAATTTCATTTATTTTGGCCAACAAATGTTTATGTTATAAAAACTTCAAAAATACTTCCCTAAGCTCACGCTCACTAGCACCCCATCTTAAGTAGGCTGTCTAAGGTTATTAAACTACCTACTGGTGCTGAAATTATCTTGACTTGTGAAAGTGGAATGTCTAGTGGGAATATCAAAAGTCTGAATTGACTTCCCCTCCCTCCCTATTTTTACCCTTTACAAGACAAGTTTAGGTGCTAGGAGATAAATCATCGCATACAATTAGGGTTGTTTCTTAATTTCATTCTTTCTAGCTTTATTCCCCCCTTCACGTAAATGTGCGTGCATTTCCTCTAATCTGCCATCTCAATTCCACCCTTAACTCATTAATGACATTTCTCTGATACTAGTCGTTTGAAAAAATACTGCACTTTCGGATTATCTTAAGCTTACACTTACTACTCTAAGGGGTTGGCAATAAGAGGATTATGAATATTAAGAAAATTCACAACCATTCTACTAAATACACAACTTAAATCGCTTAAGTTGGGAGTGTATGGTACGCGAGAAAATGTGTTTTTGAATTTCTTAAAGCAAAACATTTTTTCGATCAAAATAAATCAAACATTCCTCCTTTAGAAATATAGAGTTTAATTTTCTTCACGTGGTGATATCAACAGTTTTTAAATATCTGTCAAGGCTGATCTGGAATTTAATGACAACTTTAGCACTTCATTTAAAAAGTTTCTCATTTATTGGAGCTATGACAGATATTCAACAACTGTTGGTTGTTATCAACATGTGAAGAAAATTAAACTCTTTGTTTCTACTGGAACAATGTTTTATTTACTCTCGCAAAAATAAAAATAAAAGCTTTGCTATAAAGCTGCAAATACAAACAAACAAAAATTGGCCTTTTTTCGCGTTCCCTTCCAACCCACTTTGACGAGAAATTCTACCCTCGATGCACTGGACCAAGATCTTAACTTCAATCCTTGAGTCCATTGTCAAGATCACTAGCGCTGAAATAAATCTCGTGTAGCGATTCAATTATTTGTCATCATTACTAAAGGTTGGTTGATATATCTTACAGTACAATTTTCAAAGGAGGGGCCTTTTCTGATGGAATGATAATTATATCTACTTTTACGTATTCATGGATCAAGTACAATAGTAAATACAATAGTAAAATGCTATACGTTTGTATTTTCTATAAGGTCCTTTCTAAAAAAATATTGTACTATATTAAAATTATTTAGCTAAAGATAACATTCAGTGAGAAGTTTCATTATTTATACTTATTGAATTCAATAGATAACATAGCGAGTATTTTAATACATGTAGGCCTACTAATTTTATTCTTAACCTACACAAAATAAAATAATTAAAATAAATTAATTTAATTTTACATATGCCTACTAGAATTTAATGCTTAGCTAAAAAAACGCGAAGCAACACTTGTTTTATCAAAACGTTGGGTTTCACTAGCCTATAAGTGCATTTCAAGACGAAATCAACAATATTTGCGTATCACCATTTACCGGTATTTTTTTAGTTTTTTTAATCGCTAGTACGTAAAAAAACCCACGGAAACTGAGGTAGTAGGCCACAAGTGGAAAAACACACCTAGTTCACTTGGCCGGGATTATAACACCTTAACTTCCAAATTAGCGGTGACCTTGATGCTTAGTGCCGCTTGGTCCCCGCTTTGGGTCACTTATATATATATATATATATATATATATATATATATATATATATATATATATATATATAAAGCCTTTGAAGAACTAATCCATAAATATATAGAACCATTTTTCCATTTCTGTTTACTTCCTTTATGGAATTTTCAGTCCTCCAGATGCACTTTGTATTTCAAAATATATTGACAAACTCACACGGTAGTAATCCTAGAAAATTACAGTCTAGTTTAAAGTAAGTTGGAAATACTTTAGTAAAACATGTTTCCGTTAACGATCCCATTATTCACAGCTCGGATGTATTGACAACCTCGATGTTGAAGAGGACAATTTAAATATGGTATTTGGATTAAAAGTAGCCTATCTCTCAAATCACTAATTTCTAGTGGACTAGTGGTTTTATTACAAAAAGTTCACATTAGTTTTAAAAATTACACGTTGAGCATTAAATATTCATTTATAGACATCGTGAACAAATTGACACATCATATCTATCGAGGATGTTAAACTAGTTTCGTATCTCAACGATATAAAGCACGAATATGATGGTGGCACTGTTATGTGGCCAAATACGGTACTATTTATACTTTTTCTTCTTACTAGAGTTGGAAAACCCAAGCTATCCTTGAGGGAAATATATTTTGTTATTATTATTATTATTATTATTATTATATTAATAATAATAATAATAATAATAATTATTCATTATAATTATTATTATTAATAATATTTATTATTAATTATATTTAATTAATTATTATTACTATTACTAGCCTGCATCTTACTATCCGTTCGGGTTATACGCCCTTGTGCTAATGTGTAATGGTAGGGTGATTGTGAGATGAAATGGAGGACTTATAATAATAATTATTATTGTAAGGTAGGCCAAACCTTATTTTTTGTGATCCTGTAATCACGTTTAGGTTGTCCACCGGTTACTCAAAATCAATAATAATGTTTTTTTAATTTATATCCCATTTTTCTTTAAAAAAATTCTGATACTTACATGTTTTTAATTTTTTGTTCAGCCAAGTGACAAAAGATTATCAAACAAATAGGAACAGACTAGGGAGGGTAAAGTACAAGGAAATTTAAAATAAAGCCATACTTTAGAGAAACTTCATCAGATGCAACTCTTTCCCATTTTTCATTCTGTAAGGGCAGGGTTGGATCCAGCTTATGGATGTGTCTTCCCTCCTCCAACAGATTCTTAAAAATTCATTAAAAAAATATTACAAAATCATTTGGATTTAAAACTGACAACATATGAATTTAATCTCAAGGGGAATTTTCACAAATTAAAGGCTTGAAGTAAATTCTGAATCCGCCAATGTGTTGGAGTCTGATACACTCTCCTTGCGGAAAACTGGTGAGCTAGAAGTGTTGACATACTTGAGATCGTATCTATTTATTGTCGAGAAACCCCTCATGAGCCTGTTGCACTGAATAACACCCCTGAGGGAACTGCAAGTCTTCTGGAGGAAAACTATATCTTCTCTCTCTCGGTTAGCTGTTGCCAAATCTCCTCTCTTTCAGTTATGTGTGAAGGTGGTGTGTTTGGGTAAGAAGGAGCTACTGGCAACCTCGACTAACCAGCGATGCAACATTTGTCTTATATTTAAGTAAATATTGACCACACGAAAACCAAAGAATGAAGCCGCTGTTCCCCAATAGTAACAATGCAGTTCCCTCGGAGATGATATTCATTGTAGTCAACAAGAAGTTAGGACAGCTGCGAGAGCTATAAAATGTACCCTGTCGTGCTCCGGGTAGTAACTAGGCCGGCCTCTCTGAGTCACTTGTGAGCACGAGGTGCCAATTATATATGTTCACTGCACAACTGACTCAGATAACTCCGGATAGGAACATAACGAGTGGCGTGTGGGGTACCGCGTCATTAGGACCAGTACCGACACTTTGAACGCTACAATTGTCACAACCGCAGAGAATAACAATTTTCACTCGGAACATTGTCTGCATTGGTGGCTTGAGGCCTACTAAGTGGATGAAGGGGTTGGGCTGGTCGGTTTGGGGAGGTGGCTTCTAGAGCCTGTTACATTTACACATAAAATCCAAGGACGTTGCACGAATTATATTGGGGGTTGGGGGGGGGGGGAAAGAGAACCAGTGTTTTTTCCCAACTCTAATTTCGAAATTAGAAAAATTTCCAAGTAACAAAGGAGAGTACAAGAAGGGCAATGTTGATAACGTGTGTGTGTGTGGGGGGGGGGGGAGAGGAGGGCACAGGAGGAGGCTAACAATATTGTTATTTTTAATTTGGGGAGATAATCAAGCCTTGAACCGAGCTTTTAGGTAACTGTATTTTTTAAATTTATTTATTTATTCGCAAGGCCGTAGCCAGACAATAATTTCAGGGGTGGCACAACCCCCATTTGCCGCCAGAAGCTAGAAATAATTCTAATTGATAAACAGTTCTAGAAGCTATCTTAAGTGTTTTATATGGCAACATTACCCCCTAACTGCCGAAGGCTAGAGAATATTATAAATATTAAACACCTCTAGAAGCTCTTTGAAGTGCTTTTTAAGGTAACATAGCCCCCTAATTTATACTTGTATCTAAATTTTTATATTGTTTGAACCATAAATAAAACCATTTTATTGATAAAATTTTGGGGGTGGTTTGAGTCCCCAAACTCCCCCTCCCTTGTTTATTTGTTCATTCTGGATTTTTAAAGCTACAAGGCTTTTTCAGTGCAACATAAACTATTATCTATTTCAGTTTATCTGTATCTGAGCTAAATATTCATTTGAGCTTAAATATCTTTATTTAGATTTGCAGATATCGATCAAATCATGTATTTTAGATTAAAAGATTTAACTGACTTTATTACAGCGGTTTCCAACATTTAGTAGTTTATGACCACAACTTTTCTCTCTGCGACCATCGTGACCCTTTGATAACTTAAAAGCATTCAAATCTTAGTTTTTAAGTTTTTTTTTTCATTGTGTGAAAATCATGGGAAAATATTCTCGTAAATCTTCCACCTCACACTTTTCTATACAACAGACGCTGTCCCGCATCTAGAATGTTTTGGACTCGAAATTTACACCTTCCTTACACCCGACCAGGATTTGAATCCAAACTTCTCCGTCACGATCAAGCTGCACGTGATTATTCTGACAATCAGTCCACGTGCACACAGCTGCGGGTTCTTGTTAAGTTTGTTTTCAACACGTGCTACGTTAAGTTTCTGATCCAAAGTACAAAGTAAGTCACAACAATAGACAAAAACACAAACTAATTACTCACTCAGCGTAAATTGACAATTACATTGAGTAGAGAGAAACAAAATAGTGACGACTTGGACTCAAAGATCAACCAACCACCAACCAGTGCGTGTGAGGAAACATTTATCAGGAACAAACAATCAGCGACTACTGTTATTCATCCCGCTTTCTAACCAGCGACTATAAGAGAGAGTGTTTGTGTCCATGATCACATCGCCTGCTTCTGCGCACCCCCGCATTACGCCATAGGAAGGTCATCCGGTGGCTCAGTAGGTAATACTTCATCTGGTTGCGAGTAGCTTGCACTTTCTCTTGACCTTTTATAAGATTAGGCTACTTTACGTATTGTTGTTGTTTTCCATTACTTTTCTTCAGGATATCCGCAGCTACACTTATTTAAGGACACACGATGCATCATCATCCGCCTAAAGAGTCGATAAAAATACCTCAATAAAAATCCTAATATTGAAATCCTCCAAGTGCACTAGGCCAGAATCTATTCCTGGCCTCATTAATTTGCTTTGTTTCATACATTTCTTTGTAATGAGTGTGTTTTGCAACCTCTAAAAACATTCAATAATGGTAGGACTTTATCTAGTCTGTAATATAATCTTGTTTGTATTTTATTAGTATTTTATAATCACACATAATGAGTCCATTTTTAAAAAACTAGCTTAGGCCTAATCAAGTAAAACTCATCCAATAGCACTCCGAAACTGAATAGGAGGACGTAATGACACATTAATTATTTTAGGCTATGTCTAAGATTGAACCAGGGATCCCTAAGACCCATAGTCGACCTTTGTAGCCACTCACTATATTTTAGTACCACGTCTTACTACCCGTTTGGGTTATATGCCTATGTACTAATTACGCTAATGGATTAGGAATTGTGAAGGTTGAATTTAGAGGAAGTGAACCAACATTTGTGTGGAAGAAGAGTGGAAAACCATTTAGGAAAAAAAGCCTCAGTACACCCAACTGTGATCGAATCCCGGTATCCTGTCTTTGGCAGTCTAGTCTATTGCGAGAGTAGCACCTTAGACCATGTGGCCACCGAGGCGGGTCTCAGTCGTTAATAATAATAATAATAATATTTAGCACCGCATCTTACTACCCGTTTGGGTTATACGTTTAAGTACTAATTACGCTAATGGATTAGGAATTGGGAAGGTTGAATTTAGAGGAAGTTAACCCACATTTGCGTGGAGGGAGAGTGGAAAACCATTTAGGAAAAACTACCCCAGTTCACCCGACCGAGATTCGAACCTCGATCTCCCCATCCTCGGTGGTAGAGCTCAACACGACTAGCGCGTTAACCAACTACGCCACCGAGGCGGGTGTCTCAGTCGTTATTCTTCGCCCCAATTAGCACGGAGGTGTAATATTCATGGGTATGTGCTATTCGGTTAATACGGCTTCCCACATTGTGGCAACCCCCACTTTTACCCCTTCCTACCGTGGGAATGCCAGGTGTCCTCAAGGGGGTCATACAAAGGTTTATTTAATTTCATCGATTCACAAACGATTAGTTCAAAACTGTCAAATAAGATCAAAAATGTATTGAGCTCGTAGTTTCTGAAAAATTTGTTCGTCATGACTCTTAAGAAATAAAACAGTGAGATTGTCCATAATCGATTGGTTAAGGTGCTGGTTTCCAGTGAATAAACCTTTTGAGATCTAGTTATCTACACATATAATACTTTGACAGTATTTATTTTTTTGGGCTAGACTTTTAGCGATTTTATAGGGTGAAACATATTGAGCATTTGTGTGTATGTTATTCTCAAGTGAATTAAAAAAGTTTAAAAGTTTAATTAATACACAATTTTTTTTAATAAGCATGAACAAAAGAAAATCCAATAAAGGAAAGAACCAAACACAGTATTTAGGTCCTTCACTGCAAAGTTATGACACAATGGGTTGTCCACCAATCTGCGTCCATCTTCTAGATGTCCACCAACCACATTTTTGAGCCAGAATGAAATTTTGGTTATGGTAAATCATAAATATAATGCCCATAGTTTATATTTAACAGGATTTAAGTTTATGAATTTTATGGTAGTATGCCTAATTTAGTCATAGTATAATATGAACCACTCCTAAAACTAATGTTTTCACATCACACGAAGACTAAAATCCATACCAGCCGGGCTTCAAACCAGTCTTTCAGAGGTCGTTGGCTTACCGATGACCTTCTTGTGTTAATATTCCTACCTCAATTTGAAACGCTATTGATTATTATGTCAAAAAGACAACGTAGCTATACGTTGAACGATCGATGACTAGCGAGATATTGATTTGAAAATATGTCCTTTTGGTATTAAAATGAACATTTTGCACGGTTAGATGCTCGTTTCTTTATTCAGGAGGCCGAGGTTTGAATATAAAGCCGACAACGTGGTTTCGGATTCATTCTTCATGCGAGTGCTGTGGCCTTTAGTTAAACTCTCCCTCCTCGTCCTGTTTATGATATATCTACTTTTAGTTTGCCCTCAACGGCTCTATTCGCACGCTACATCTAGTAATAACTTAGATTACCATCGTCAAGCTCTGTAACCCCATAGCTAAATAATTTGATATAGCAATCTCACGCAGACTCGTGTTTAGGCTCTAGCTTGAAGTTTTGATAAAACCAGGTCTGTAATACCATAAGCTACTTAGGAGGAGAAGGAGTTGACGGTGAGGCGCTATGGTACTGTTTAAATTAACTTAAATGTAGTTGAAAATGACACCTAGACAAGGGAATCCAACCCAGAGCCTTTAACATAGCACGCCAATACTCTACCACAGAGCCCTCATCTTTCACTCATAATTTAAGACGGAGTCTTTAATGGACTTGGGAATTAAATGGCTTTTAGAGCTATTATTTAATCACAGCCACTGGCATCTTTGTACCAGATTTATGCTGCCACTCTTACAATATTTAATCGTACAGGGTTGGTGATTTGTATTCTACAAAATATATTATATTCAACTTTGCTTAACGTTGTATGGACAGCGCTAATGTCGAGAAAAATCTGTAAGATAGCGTTTGTGTCGCTGAGAAATAGATGAAAGTGGATACTACCGGTCCGTCCCGTTGAGAACCAAAAAACCTCTTCGTCAACGGTAGACAGGAAAAAGTCTTGAGCTGAAGTTGTGGGTAGGGCAGAGAGGGTGGGGGAGGGGGCAGGTTAGCAGGTAGACAGTCTTCTTCTCTGACTATTATGAATGAAAACTGTAAGTCAGGGACCGAACTATTATTATCACCGCGTCTTACTACCCGTTTGTAATTACGCTAATGTGTAATGGAAGGGTGATTGTGAGATGAAATGGAGGATCTACAGTTTAACGTGGGATCCGAACCACGGGGGAGGTCTGGTATTCCTCACATTCACAGGTTGTGATTAATACACGTCTTGTCAGAGGTGAAGGAAGGGTTTGGAAATCAGAGTTGTTTGTGCCGGGACCAAGGATTGAACCCCGGACCCTCAGTACAGAGGTCTGACACCTTACCCCTAGACCACCAGGTCACCCCGGGACCGAACCAAACCGTCGGTTCATTTTTAAAGTTAACCTTAACTTGATTTAAACACTTAGCTCAATTAGTTTATTTTAACGATGAATGGTGGTCAGAGTTCAAATCCCGAACGAGTAAACAAAGAGTGCATCTTTCTAAATGGTTTCTCTTTGTCCCTCCACAGAAATGTGGGTACATTTCCTCTGTTTTAGATATCGCTCATTATTAACACACTAGTGTAATTAATAATAATACTAATTAAACTTACTAAGTGTGCTTTATACAGATATGCCGAACTAATAGAGTGGAGGGAAAAAGGGGGGGGGGGGGCGGATGTTACGTATTTAAAGCATTATCTATACACGATGTCAAATATGAGTATTTTTTAATTAAGGCTATAGGCTCATCTACATATTATTTTGATTAAAAAATGACATATTGACGCGGGAATTGAATTTGGGACCTACAAACTATGTTTTGATAGTTGTTATAAAACTAATTCGTTACGTCTGAACAAAGGGGAGAAAATACATTAGAAAAAACATTTGATGAAAAAGGACATAAAAAGAAATTATGATTGTGGAGATGTAAAGGAGGAAGTGGAATATGTTAGTGTCCATCTGGACATGTCTGTAACCTGAACCAGCTAATACAGTATTGGCTCGCAAATTATGTTATGTTATGCCATTGTAGGTTGTCGGTGCTATTATTTTTTTAACTTTTATTTTAGCGCCACGTATCTTACTACCTGTTCAGGTTATACGCCTTGTACTAATTACTCTAATTTTAAATCTAGGACAGACACAAAATCCATCCCCCGGCCGTCAATTCATCACTGTGAAAGGGTAACCCCACATTCCAACAATGATAAATTTCTCGACCATGCCAGTTATCGAGCTCGGGCCCTTAGCTCCGTAGGTGGACGCACTACCACCGGAACTAAACTTCGTAATTTTCTAGCAAGATCATATTTTTTCTCTAAGTTATATCCACAAACAAAGTTATAGATTTTTTTATGCAAAAGGGCTAATTTGTTTTTTAAAAAGGTGGGGAGTGTGCACAGCATAGACTTTCTCGCTACTATAAATAAAAAAAGATATATTTACTTAAAACTCGTAAGATATTTGAAATGAGATAATATACATTGTTGCACATTCTACCAAAGAACATAAACGAAATAATATACACTTTTAGAGAAAAGAGAAATATCACACCTACAGAGCATTACAGCAAATTACAAATTTAAAGACTTATCCGTAATATATATGTAATGTATTTATATATATTTATCTGTATATATTATATATACATATAGTATATATGTCGTAGGCTAATTAGAAAATCCGGCTTGATGGAAAAGGCACCGTCAATTTACAATGAACCAGGCTAATTGAAAAAAATATTATATTTTCTTATCAGCCTGATAACTTTTAGGCTTATTGCAATGAGCCCATACAGCTTTAGGCTAGTAAGGAAATGCACCTTTGTTCGCTCAATCAGTCTAGTTGGTTACAAGCTTATTGCAATACGCCCAAGATAGTAAAGGCTTATTTAAAAAAATCTACAGCAGAGGTTCCCAAACTGTGGGATATACAATTATTCCCGATGGTATGCTGTGAAAATCCAAACAAAACAAACAAATTAAAGTCGTAAAAAAATACCTCATAAAATCTAATAAATATATTACAACCCAGTCTAATAGAAGTGACCTCTAGATTTCTGGCACATAAATTTATAAAGACATCCCAGAAAAATATGTAACAGTTCGTGAAGCTGTGAATAAGAAATCAAAGTTTGAGGGCCAGGTATATGCCAGTTGCAAGTGTATAGTCTCAGAAAAACAGCGTCAAACGAAAAAGTGTGCCTGTAAAAAGGCAAACTAATTGTGTACATCAAAATGTCACAGCAGTTTACCGTGTGGATATAAATAAAAAAAGTGTTGTGTGTAAAGTGTGAATTGACAATGGTAAATGTCACAATATACTTGTAAACGCGTTACATTACTTAAACTTGAAATTTTTAATCAAATCTTGCAATCGTAAGGAACTAAGTAAATTAATTTAAGAACATGCTGAAAGATAAAAATTTTATATTCTGTAGACCAGTGGTTCCCAAACTTTTGGAATGTTGTATCACCCCAACAATTCTCGTAACTTTGTGTAGGTTAAACCGTTTGCGTGTTTATTACAAGACTGTGCGGCTGCACCGTCTGTCTGAGCGTAATCAGTTTTACCACCCCTACAATCACCGAGTAAATCTATTTTAATTTTGATTAGACTGGGTCGTAATATATTTAAGAAGCTATAAGTTTGTCAAATTTCAAGTTTCTAGCTCATCTGGAAGTGGGTAAACATTAATTCTAGTGAGTCAGCCATGTGGCTTTATAGTAGTATAATTTCAAATAACGATTTTTATATTTAGTATGCCTTCATTTTTGAAATGATAAATTAATTCGTATCCCAAAGAGGTGTGGCGATACGATAAATATTGGAAGTTTCCTTAAGTGTAAATTACCCTCAAAGCTACTTTCATGAGGATATGAGAACTTCCATTTTGTTTTAATTTTAAACTATATATATGTATATATTAATTTTAATCGAGTCGAGTTTGATATAATCTATTTTTTCACTTTCCATCCCTAAGTAAAAAATACTACCATTAATTTTAGGATTGAATAGATTATTATAAAAAACCTCTGAGAAACCTTAGAAAAACCCCATATCCCAAGTTTTATCCCAATTGGTAAAATAGTTTTGTCTCTAGTCAGAGCTACAGACTGACATTATTAAAAAAATATTTTTTTTTTCAGATTTAAGGGGTAATGAAACGTCGACATCCATCAAAATCTCGAGCTTTTTTTATTACAAATACTATTTTTACTCAACTATAGAGGTGTGAGTTGATCATAAGTAACATTATATATTAACTAGTTGGTCGTTGCAGCAATGGCTGCAGATTATTACACTAAAATGTATTTTAAAATTTTATTGGGAAAGGATCTCTATAATAAACAAGCCCTCACTAAATTTTTGATTAAAAGTTTACTCGTCAAAGGCTATCAACTTTTCTTAGATATTTAGTTTTCGGTGTGTAATTAGAATTAAAACGTATATTTTCCCCCTTTACGCCCCGATGGGAACTTTAAAATTACTCTTCTCCCAGATCTATATCTAATAGTGGCACAAACCACTCAAGTACCTAACGATTGAGCTGATATTATTTTTAAACAAAGACAAATATTTTATTTGCCTATATACAGCTATACATAAATCATGGTTTCCATGGTGATGTAAGCAAATAATGATTGTACAGATGAACCAATGTCCACACAGAAGAAAAAGATGGAAGATTCGCTAGGAAAATTGGGTTTTAGTTTTAGGCCATTATTTTTATCGGCATCCTGATTCCCTTATCTATAAAATGAGTGTTCGTTAGTCAACATCTGTTCAGTCATTTCCTCGTAATTTCTATTTCTGGAAACGGGCTTATCAAATTATATATAAGATATCTGATATAGAGAGTGATAAAATGTGATAGGGAGAATGAGAGTTTAAGTGTTTGAGGGTGTGATTGTGTAAGTGTGAGGGTGAGTGTGAAAATGAGAGTATGAGTGCGTGTGAGGAGAGTGTGTATGTGTGAGAGAGAAATAGAATAGGCAAGGGAGAATGCGTGATAAAGTGTGTGTGTGTGTGTGTGTGTGTGAGAGAGAGAGAGAGAGAGAGAAAGAAAGAAAGCGTGTAAAATTTTGGGAGAGATATTGTGTGTAGGAGAGAGAAAATGTGAGGGTATGTGGAAGAGATTTGGAGAGATAAAGTTAAAATGGAGAGACTAGTTCAGAGAGGCAAAATTAAATTGTGAGAGAGTTATAGCGAGAGTTTAAGAGAAAGAGTGTTTGCGAGAAAGAGTTAGAAAGATAAATTGAGAGAGCGAGTTTGAGAGAGAGTGAGAATGAGATAGAGACAGTTTGAGTCAGATTGTTTGAGAGAGTGAAATAGAGAAAGAAAGAGTTTAGTCAGAGATTTTGAGAGAACTTGAAATAGAGGGAGTTTGAGAGATAGAGAGAACGTTTGTGAGAGAGCATTTGAGAGAATTTGAGAAAGAGAAAGCGTTAGAGAAAGAAAGAGCCGTTGAGAGAGAGAGTGTTTGAGAGAGAGGTTAAGAGAGAGAGTATAATAAAGATAGTGTGAGAGAAATTGTGTGATATAGCGTGGATGTGAGTGTAGAGAGTGTGTGAGAGAGAGGGATAAAGTGTGAGAGAAAGAATGAGAAAAGATTATATTAAAGAGAGTGTTTTATAGTGTGTGTGTGTGTGTGTGTGTGTGTGTGAGGGAGAGATTGGGAGAGAGTGTGTGAGAGCGTGGGAGTCTGATAGAAAGAGAGAATGTTAAAATATAGATGTGGTACTCAAACATTTGAAATATCATTTCCTCAAAATTAATTATCAACATGGAAACATAAGTGAACTTACTCTATTTGTAGGAATGTGAAAAGATATATGGGGTGTACAAAACATTACTAATTTTAAATATACACTCAAATTAAGCGTTAAAATGAAAACATAGCTTAACTTATGTATTTGTATTTTGTTACTATTTGCTAAAATGAACACTAAAACCCATTATTTGGAAAAAGTGAGCACCAAAACTCATACTTAGATAGTTAAAATGACTAACTTTTTTTTTAACACTATTCAAGTTCATTTTATCGTTTTTGAGCTTATAATACATACCAAAACATATTTAAAAAAATTGTATCATGCGAAAAAACTAAACTTAGACAATATTTTCACGAACTTAACAACTTAACCTTTTAATTTTCAAATTATACTCAATATTATTAATTTAAATTTAAATTAATAATAACATTCCAATAAAAAATAAATATTTTCCCAGTTTAGGCATCTCAATTTAGATATGCTATGACCAGCATTCAAAGAGAAAAATGTGATGTGTTTGGACCAACAATTAATGAAGATTGAGTTATTATTTTTTAGCCAAGATGATATAAAGAATTAATAGCCAGAGCTATTATTATGCTTATTAGTGGGGATTACTTCGGGTTCGATTCCCGTGTCCAGGTGTCATTTTTCAATTTTCAGAATACAAGATGATATAGTTTATTTAGAGATTTACAGTCATGCAGCAAATAGTGGTTTCCATGATGTTTAAACAAAGAATGAAACACTGAAAATTATCTGTGAGAATTGGGTTTCCGTGGAAAACTACTACTTTTCCCGATATCCTGGACTCCTAATCGTTAAAATGAGTGGTAGTATGTCAAAATCTGTTCAGTCATTTCCTCATAATTACTATTACCGTAAGCGGGCTAATCAAATTATATATGGTAGGAAAGATATATTAACCTACAAATTTCATCTCATGGCCAATATGACTAAAAAGTAATCTATCTTTATTTATCTAACATAATGCACAATTGTCCATACCTATTAACGTAACTCAAATATAGGCTTTCATCTCACGCTGTATTCTTTGTTCAAGGTCAATCTTAAATTTATTATTATTTATTATTATTTATTATTATTTAGCACCGCGTCTTACTACCCATTCGGTTTCTACGCTTAAGTACTAATTACACTAATGGACTAGGAATTGGAAAGGTGTAATTTAGAGGAAATGAACCTGCATTTGCGGGGAGGGAGAGTGGAAAACCATTTAGGAAAAACCACCCCAGTTCACCCGACTGAGATTCGAACCTCGATATCACCGTCCTTGGTGGTCAAGTCATTCTTTAAAATATTTTCTATTTTTTTTATTAAATACTTAATAAGTGGTTTACTGTATTGGTAAAACATTTATGTCGTCCGCAGCTAAATAAAGGTTGGTGACTTCTGCTTTACAAATTATATCCAAGAAACAATTTAAAATTAGTAGAAAATTTTCAAACGGTAGCATAAAGCTACCATAGATCCACGATGGAATTTGTTTCTGATTGTTATTAAATGGCCGACGATTTTACACATCTATTACCGACTAACCCTTAAAATATGAGCGATAAATGACCCTAATACAGATTTAGCCCTAGATAGCTCAGTGGTAAGATATTGACGTGCTAAGTTGGAGGTTCGAAATTTAAAAAGGATTTAAAAAAAAAAGTTTATTATTTAAGTTCAATAATATAATTTAGGTTTGAAGTCATTTCACCATTTTATTATTTAAGTTCAATAATATAATTTAGGTTTGAAGTCATTTCACCATTTTATTAGTGGTTTGGGCTTTCCGAATTTCTTCGTAAAAGCGTTTTATTGACTTGGAATGCTTATTACTTTTGCCTTTTACATATATTCTGCCATCTTTAAACTTTTGTGGGGCAATTTTTTTAAATAATAAAAATGTTCTTCTCACTATTATTACACCTCACACATACCTAAAGACATTAAATGCAACTATACTCAGCGACATTGAAAAAATCCTTTCAACAATCGTCGCACTTGCTACACGGACTTGAAAACGGTGGAGCCCAAGTAACAACAATCTCTAAAGAGAGATGGGGATGGGTCAGGCCAAAACCACTGGCAACATATTTATGGTTTCAAGGACAGACAGCTAGTGACGTGGAGTGAGAAGGGATGAGCTCTCTCTCTCTACTCTAACCGGGCCGTTCTGTTTCGGCTATTGCGGGGTTGCATCAGATATATTTTCAAAATCCGGGGGCAAAATATGTAGCACCTCAGCTCACAAAGAAATTTCATGAGTTTCAGATTGAATATTAATGTGATTGAAGTACCATTTTAAAGTTAAAAGAAGTCGGCACTAATTGATTTACTTCCCCCATTTATTACATACGTTTAAGTATACAAAATAATTAATTGAATATTGCATTTATTTGGCAGTTTTTTATGCAATTGATTGAAGGTTCAGTGAAATAATATTTATTTCTCTTAATAAACCTCTTCAAGTACTTCTAACATTCCAAATATGAAATCTTTGCATTATTTGGTTTTTCTAAAAATCGTTGCATTAGATGCCAAAATTTCAAACTTTGAGTAAACACTGTGCTCAAAATATACATTTAATCTATATTTAATACACTGATCCAAGTTTGGTTTAAGAAGACCTACTAATATATATATAATTTATACATTATTAATTTTGGGCCATACACCCTTAAGGTGGGAGTGTGTAGTAAACGCGATAAAAGGTCAGTATGTTTTGGGATTTTTATAGCAAAACTTTTTTTGAACAAAATAAATAAAATATTATTTCAGTAGAAACATATAGTTTAATTTTCTACCCGTGGTGATACAAACAGTTGTTTAATATTTGTCATGGGCATGGTGGGATTAGATGAGAAACTTCTTAAATGAAGAAACAAAGTTGTCATAAAATTTCAGGACACCCTTGGGTTTCTTATTCTCTTTCTATGCTAATGCAAATGCTCTTCCCCTAAGCTACACCTATATTAAGTTGTTAATAACATTGGTGTGCTAATTTTTTTTAAAAAAGCATAATTTTTTCCCCCCGCGCCAACGTTCACGAAAACACGCAGGTGCATTATAACGCCCCTCTCTAGTACTGCTACCCGCTGAACTAGGAAGTAGTGCGGGCTAGTCTCTCTCTATAGGCGGCCCTCCACCGAACGACAGGGAGATCATGAGAGGGGGGGGAGAGAGAGAGCTGTTATCGGCTCACTGCATCTCACCTATGCACTCGAAAAAAGGCTACACTCCTGCCTTGTTGCAAGTTTCATAATCGCCAACAATAACAACACGTGCTCGTACGCTCGCGGACTCGTTAAACTGGCCCACCGCCGCCTACGCCAAGTCACTTAGCCAGTCCTTCCTCCTCACCCCCAACCCCCCACTCCCGTCACAAACATTGATTAATTGTCTTGTCTTCTGTTTACTTTTCCCCACTGTGTCTTATTACCCGTTCGGTCTCTTTACGCACACATTTTGATCACGTTAATGAGGTAGGAACAGGTAAAGTACAATTTATAAGAAATATTTCTTAAATTGCGTGGAAGGAGAATGGGAATTAGGGAATAAAACAGCCTCACTATACCCAACCGAGATTCGAACCCTGACCTACCCTTTCACGGAAAGCTGACAGCTCAACCTGATGTTTAGTCCAAGTGTCCATCGACTCAGGGGAATATTGCTTTTGATCTGTGATGCACTGATTCTACCACACATTGTGTGAATGAATATAACAAATATGCAATTTTAGCCTTTATTTATTGAGGTTAAGAGCTAACTGTTTTGATACAGTGTAGTGTTCGTAGGTTAATTTAGGTAATTGTTTGTTAATTTTGTTTTTAATATAGGTGTAAAACAATTACTAAATGGAAGGGCTAGTTTTGCGAGTAAGTTGTAGTTTTAAATGAAGCAATTTCTCACTAGCGTGGCGAGAGGACGGGAAAACTTCTGCGATCAAATAACACGGGAAGGACACACCCCATTGTCTCAAGTAAAATTCTTATTTGATTATATTCTTCATTTTTCATTCCTACCCCACAATTGTAATTAAAATGTATGTAGAAGAACAGCCTACGAAGTGTGAGTTAGGAGGAGGTTTGTAACGGTTGGACAACTCATACAGTATTTGTTTAGTATTGATTCGATATTCTCGGAATAAAAATTCGGGTGACAACCAACGTTCGACCTAGAGCAGTGCCGTACGCCCAGGGGGTACGTGGCATATTTACCAGAGGTAGGTACGCGAAAATAATTTAATATTGGCGGTAGGCGTTTAGTTGGTTACGTATTTTTATTTAAATATGAGTTTCGTATCCGCATCAATGTTTTCTCTCTCTCTCTCTGCATAAGCTGCAAATAAATTGCACCTGAGTGACATGCGAATTTTGTGACAAAAAAATACTTAACTTAAATGTGTTTTGATGGTCCTGCCTTTGCTTGAAGACATGTTTTATTCTAACTAGCACTCTTCTTTCTTAAGTTAAGTAATCATTTTGAAAGTCTCACTAGTACGAACCGGTGTGAAGGGTTTAATTTATTTATTTAAAAAAAAAAAATCTTAGGCTACTTGAAATAAGTTTTTTACGAATGAGTGGACACGCAACCGAAAAGAGGTTTTCAAACCACTTATTATTCTTGCAATCTCAAATTATGACGTGATCCGTTTTTTTACTTGTCGATGCTTGCCATAAGGAGGACATTACATTATTAAGCTTAGTTCGACAGAAGCTCATAGCATAGTTACAGGATGAGGTGCTGCTTGATGGCGACGCCCTAACATTTCCCTTCACGGCGACAACCGGTAGTAAAATGAAACAATTCAACAAGACTGGGTGTAACCCGCCTCGGTGGCGTAGTTGGCTAACGCGCTAGTCGTGTTGAGCTCGACCGCCGAGGACGGGGAGATCGAGGTTCGAATCTCGGTCGGGTGAACTGGGGGTGGTTTTTCCTAAATGGTTTTCCACTCTCCCTCCACGCAAATGCGGGTTCACTTCTCTAAATTCAACCTCACAATTCCTAATCCATTAGAGTAATTAGTACTTAAGCGTATAACCCGAACGGGTAGTAAGACGCGGTGCTAAATATTATTAAAGACTGGGTGTACTAATCGGAGGAACATACTTTCATCTTTGTTAAGAGGAATATAGTGGTGGTGTCGGATGTCGATCTCGTGCCTTCTGAGGTGCACTCTGGTGGAAACTATGGTGTGGACTGACGCACGTGTACTTTCTCCTTTAGACGGAGGAGAAGGTTGAAAGGTGGTTGGGTGTTCAGGCTTTAGATTGTGTTTGTTTGTCGGTGAGACAGGGAGAGGGGGGGACGAACAATGACGTCTTGATTGTTTAATTTTTTTTCCCTTCAGAAACAAACTGAGGTGGTGTTTAAAATTGTAGAAAAAGTGTTTTAGCAACAAAAAAAAAGGGGGGGAAGTGTTTTTCAGACTGATAAAAGGACCAATAAAAAATGGATACGTTCTTTTTTTTTACCAAAAATAGATATATTTAAAAAAAAATCATAGAGTCTAGCTTTATTGATTGTATTTATATTTGACCATTTTCACAGGATTATAGGCCTAGTTATAATATAGACACAGTACGATCTTGGTGGGACATTGTTAGTGAAATTATCATTTATTATCGTGTATTTTAGGTAAACCACTCTTCATTTTGTTCTGTTAAATTTTAGTGAGTATCTCTTAACTATACAAACGTAAAACTAGCTATATTTTGCATGCTATGCATGATTTTCTTCGTGCACAGTTAAGTTGGTCTACTGTTAGACTTTGTACCACCCAAGGAGTTAAACTGATAACATGACACATCGAACGTGACAAAAGAGATTCAAAATATATGATGCCACATAATCGTATATACATTTTTTTCATATAGTACATTACAGTTTGGGGCACATTTTTCAAAAATTGATTACCAGTAAGCTACCCTTAAGTAACTGTATCGCCGGAAAACGAGTACAGAGAGATATTTATGATGCAGGAGACTATCCAAATATCAATATTTAACAAAGTTTTTGGAGCGTTTTTTTTTTTTTCAATTTGTTCGATTTTTCCTTATACTAGTTGTCAGTAAGTTACCCTTAATTTTATAGCTAGAATTAAAATCACGATTTCACCTCGTGGTATGGTCATGTAGAATCTAAATGTAAGTTTGAACGAAATCCATCAAACCGTTTCAGATGTAGCAAACAGACAGCTGCAGATCACATGACTTGACGATTGAGGATTTAGAGGTAGTGCTAGTAGATCTTCTAGCTGTCAGATACCTACCAGGGCGTCCCTTAGGCATGTGTGCAATCGGTGCGGCCACACAGGGCCCCGCGCTTATTTGGCTGACAGGGGGGGGGGAAAACAAGTTGGGGTGATACATTTTTAATTTTGTGCTCCTTGTATTGGCGAGCTAGCAAATATTTTCGAAGAGTAGAAACAAACAAAAACATAAATCATGGGGTTTAATTTATTGAACGAGTGTAGTGAGCTCTCCGTTTTAACTACACCTATTTGCATTTGTATGTGGTGGATATGTCTCACGATAACTTTTTAATGCATTAACTGTTTAATTCAAACATGGCTCAGTTGTTCTTTGAACATTTATACAGATCACTTTCGTTGGGGAAGAAAATTTAACCAAGGGTTGGGGAGAAATCAACCCTTATATGTATAGAAATACGGCTTCTAGCATTATTTGTTACATGTATAGGCTATACCCTTTAAGGCAGTTCCTGATACCTTATACGGTTGAAAATTAGTATATAGGTGCAAACTACTGAAATGATATTCAACAAACGTAAAGTTTGAAACTATTTTTTTGGAGGTTGGAGGGAGGAGGCAGGTAACTGGGGGCCCCGCAAACGAAGTTTGCCAAGGGCTCCACGTTTGCTAAGGTTTACCACTGCTTCCTATACAGTGATCAACCATGTATTTCCCCTAGCTGAGATTCAAACCCAGATCTAGTTGATGGCAACCAACTGCAATGTGGATTTAACACCTTATACTGCGAGTCTACAGACGCGAGCATCACTCTCTAGAAGCTTAGACCATATTAATTATCCTTTTATTTAGCTTCTTTTCCCACTAAACCACTAGAACGACATTTATGGTCGAGTCATTCTCCTCGACTTTCACCGTTTAAGAGAATTGTACGTTGATTACCTCGGTTATCTCACAGATTATGTTACGTCCTAGTGCTCCGTGCGACAGTCCATACCAGGCTCTGTGTACATGTGTCTTGTGGGGGCGAGAGCACCTGAAACAATCAGTCCTGCCACACCCCTTTCGCTCCCTCTTTGTGCAACACTGCCACCGCATGTCCTACTTAACACACACACACACAAAACACACACACACACACACACACACACACAATAATATGTAACATACATGTACTACTTACTGGGCTCTAATGCAGACGTTGCAAAGGCAGGCGGGAGACGTCATTAGTGCTATTGATTCCGTGAGTCCTACAAGGTGTTTTTCTTGAGTGCTCTTAGTACACTCGGATCTGATAAAGTTTACACACCCAGTGACTGTTTTTATACACTTTTTTACACTTTTTGGAGTGAATGTACTTGCATTTGCGTGGAGGAAGAGTGGAAATTAATTTCTGATAAACACCTCAGTACGCTTGGCTGGGATTCAAACCTTGACCTCTCCGTTACTGACAAACCAAGCACGCCTCCACTTCTCTTGATCAATCTATCTATGCATCAATATTCATTGAGGGTGACCTGGCGGTCTAGGGGTAAAGTGTCGGACCTTTTTACTGGGGGTCTGGGGTTCAATCCTCGGTCCCAGCACAGATTTATCTGATTGCCAAACACTTCCTTCACCTCTGAAAAGACGTGTATTAATCACAACTTGTGAATGTGAGGAGTGCTAGGCCTCCACCGTGATTCGGATTCCACGTTAAACTGTAGGTCCTCCATTTCATCTCACAATCACCCTATCATTACACATTAGCGTAAGTACGTATAACCCGAACGGGTAGTAAGTTGCGGTGCTAGTAATAATAATATTATTATTATTATTCATTGAGCGCATGGGCTAAGGCTTCACTATCAATGGGTTTGGTTTGCCAGTGATGGTTGAGGCTCGAATCCCGGCTGGGTGTAATGAGATAATTAATAATGGCGTGTCTGCGCTACATAATTCATTCTGTAGCTCATTTTGTATAAAGATTAGCCAGTACAATGTACCGTTGCCCAGGGGACGCCCAAATGTACTAATCGTACATCCTTTCCGTGGAGGTTCTTTCCATGTCCCATGAGGTGAAGAGATGATTATAGTGAATATCTTAAAACAACTTAAGCCTAACTAACTAAACTCTGGCGACCATGGGATTATTCCGCTTTCGAGAAAAATCCCCTTGTACCATCTGTGAATCGATCCTGAGACTTCTATATCAGCAGCCAGGGGATCTGACCCCTTTACCTCGAGGTCGATTGTTGTAGTGGGTTGTATTTTCTAAATTAGTCTCCACTCTTCCTCCACGCAAATGCAAGCACATTTTATCTAAAGTTGAATCCTTACCAGACCAATTGTTTTAAAATATGTTTATATAGTCTGTTTTAAACTTTACAAATACCTGTAGATTTTAATTATTGCGTAGAGCCTGACAATAGGAAGTGATTTTATAGCCTTGTAAACACATAATTAGTAGGTGTAGGGAAAGATCAAGCTGTCTTCTAATTGCATTCAAGCTCTGCATAGTAGGTGAAATGTACAGCTCATGACGTGTAAAGTTTGGAATAGACTATATATATTTAAACACTTCATCTGTCATGCAGATGTTGTAACTAATGTTGTCAAGAGGGTCTGACTAACATCTGCTCCAAACGCAAACAAAATGTCTAATTAACAACTCACATAATCAATTGAGTAAAATAAAAGTAATTTTCTGACAACAAGGCTCGCAATTTCAACCAAAAGCCCTGTTAAAAATACTGTTTTCTTCTTGCTGCTTTTTAATTTCTCCTGATAATTTTGGGTAGGGAAAGTATTTTAGTCGTCAGAAAAATTGAATTTGAGATTTTGATTGTTGTCGATGTTTCATGACCCATTGAACCCGAAAACTTCGTTTTCCCGTGCCATCTATGTATCGGTCTGAAGCCGAAACTATTTTACCATTAGCTAAACTTGGTGTCCAGGGTTTAATAAAGATCCCCCGAGGAGGTTTTGAACTAGATATCTAACCCTAAAATTAAGGTTGTCACAGAAGTGTCAAAGAGACAAAATAAGTTTCCCAAAAATTTGCTCTAAATATTTTGATAAAAATTCGTATCTATGAATTGTTTAAGGTAGGGTGTAGGGAACGCGAGAAAAGGGCAGTGTTTTTGCAGTTTCTACATAAAAAAAAATTTTTTTTGGCCAAAATAAATAAAATATTGCTTCCAGTACAAACATAGAGTTTAATTTTCTTCACATGGTGACCTCACAGTTCTTGAATATCTGTCATGAGCATAGCGGCATTCGATGGTAAACTTTTTTAAATGAAGATAAAACGCTTTAATTAAATCCCAAGACACCCTTGACAGATAGTCAAGAACTGTTGAGGTCATCATGTGAATAAAATTAAACTCTATGTTTTTATTGAAGCAACATTTTATTTGTTTGGCCAAAAAATTTTGATATAAAAACAAAATTTAGCATCTCATTTTTCCGTGAAAATGACTTTAAAGGTACTTTATATTAGCGTACATTTCCAATTTTGGTCATATCTCTGAAACTATTGTGATATGAGATAGCTCATCATTCAAAGTTACAGTAGGTCTACTATTAATATTAGGGGTCTTTATAATATTTTTATTGAGATCTGGAAAATTAACATTTGATTTTTTCGCTGTTCGGTGAACAGAGATGTTACTTTTTTAAATAATTTTTACAGTGTATTTTATTTCATTTATGCTCTTTGGTTTCTGCAACAATTATTTACTTTCACATATTTTATGAGTTTTCAGTAATTGTTGTGCTTTTAGTTCATTTATCGAATTAAGAGCCTGTCTCATCCCATGGACAAAGCGTCGTATTATAACGCTAGTTTTTATTTTATACTTTTAAAACGGTGAATTAAGACCACTTATACTAGTTCATAATATTTTTAAAAAATATTTTAGTAAAAATATTTTTTTAGTTAAAAAAAACACTAAACTGGTCCCACTTTCTCTGTTGACAATACATAAAAACCACACTTCGATACGTTTTCTCGTTCAATCATAATATTGCGTCTAATTTACCAGTTAATCAGTTATGAAATGCAACCTTAAGAAGAGTATCAACTTAAAGTATAATAGCACATTTAAATAGCAATTTAAAATAAAATTAAGGGCAATCGAGAGGTTTTAGAAAAGGATGTGGATATTAAAAGGTGAAATTATCTCATTTTCATTTAAATTACACGCGAAATACCTAAGCTCTGGGGTCAAAATTAATGGCTATAGACTTCCTTAAGATCATTAAACGATAAAAAAAAGTTTTGCACATTTTTAACATATGTATAATTATAAGCTATAAATAGTGAATAAATGATTTTAAATCACTACAGGAGTTAAATGGGTCAGGCTTACTTCTTTATGCTTTTCATGTACAGTACATTGTCAAGGTAAAGTAATTAATAAATAGTATAACTAGACATGCATATAAGTACACAATTACATATTTATAATATATTTTTTTAATGTATAAACAATTTATAAGTCATAAAATTACATCATTTTTAATTTTATATAAATATTGTTATTTTTATATTATGATGATTTCATTTTATTTCATTTTGTAGTACACAATGTCATTATGTAGAATTAATATGTTTTTTAAAATCTAGCTCATCTCGTTAGTTTTATTAATTTGTCTGAACTGATCATCACAAATATAAATTTGAAATGTCTCTTTCATGAAATCTCTTGTTTTTTGAGAGTACCGATTGTGTAGATAACACTGACAAGCAGAACATAATATGATAGGCCGAGGCAGAGGGTCAGATAGTTAGTAATGGCACAGCCATGTAAAGCAGACGCCGGGTTCTTTATCTTGTTTTTGTCGATGAAATGGGCTGAGACATTGTTAGACTGTTACTTGCAATCTTTTACTAGATAATCCCCCTCCCTATCTCCACTTATGTTAAATTTCCTGCCAAGATGTTAAAGACTAAAAAATTCTTAGTAATTATTATAACTTTCAAATAACCTTGAACAAATAAAGTTTTTTTTCTTATAACTAGCGTCACAAAATAAATTGTTAAGAAAATAGACTAATAGATTAATGTCTTCCTTAAACATATAAAGTGTTTTTTGAATAGGGTAACAACAATAAATATTAAGAAAATTGAGGATTTTTTTTAGTGGTTTTGAATCTTCAGATCCGCCATTCCCATAAGAAATACTGCTGTATTGAGAAGTGGCGGGAACCTTTTAAGTTTTGTTCTAGTTTAATACTAACGCATGCGCGAAGAAGAGTTTTACATGGAACCTTAAAATGTTCTCTCACTGAACGATTGGTGTGTTTGTTTCTGCTCCCAGGATAGGTAGGAGGGCAGGTGGTGCAGTCGCAATCAAGAGGGGACAGGTAGTCTCCTATATTGACGACACCAGGTGTTATTTATTACGGGCCGGTTAGCGGGGTTTACAGACACTACCGGTTCTCCCTGGTGGGAATGTATACAACTACACTGTACTGTACTCTACATGGTGGCGGCGGACTGTCAACATTACCAGGGTGGGGAAGTGTTGCTCAGGGATAAACAAAATTCCCTTGTTGGTTTTTACAAGGTACTCGACACGCAAGCTGTGCCCTTGTCGCCAGCTCCGAATCACTAGAGGTCTAAAACATTATGGAAACATACGTTAGTCAGAACAAATTAATTCAATTCATTTCAGGCGTATGTTCTCTGACATTAAGTCCACTAATTCCACAGTTGAGTAGTAAATATATAATGGGAATATCAACGCACAGGTTGCAAATCATTGTAATTACGGGATTGTTCGTATAGAGAGGACTACATTTCAACTACAAATTACAATCTTGTATTGTACACTTGGCAGAATAACAGTCCTCCCGAGTCGCGGATGTATATGGTATCTGATACTCGCGATATACTTTTTTTTGCTCCGCATTTTACTACCCGTTCGGGCTATACGCCTAAGTACTAATTACGTTATTGAGCTAGGACCCGCCTCGGAAGCGTAGATAGCTAACGCGCTAGATTCTTGTTGAGCCAGACTGCCGAAGGCGGGAAAATTGAGGTTCGAATCTTGGTCGGGTGAACTGGGGGGGGGGGGGGGTTCCTAAATGGTTTTCCAATCTACCTCTACGCAAATTCGGGTTCACTTCTTCGATATTCAACCGTCCCAATTCCTAGATTATTAGCGTAAATATTACTTAAGAGTATAAACCGAACGGATAGTAAGACGTGGTGCTAAAATGAAAAGAAGTATTGGGCTAGGAATTTGGAATGTTGAATTTAGAGGAAGTGAACCCGCATTTGCGTGGTGGGTAGAGTGGAAAGCTATTCAGGATAAAACCACCCCCAGTTCACTCAACGAGATTAGAACCTTAATCTCCCGTCCTCGGCACTCTAGCTCAACACAAAACTTGAGCGTTAGATAACTACGCCACCGAGGCTGGTGCGATATTAATTGATCGTTAGTTTATTAATTTGTGCGATTCCACACTTCCATCACAGATTCAGCCTTATGAGTGAGGAATTACCCTGAGCACGGGAAAAATCATGGCTAGCTCAGTGATAGAGCATTGGTGCGCTAAGACAAAGATCCCGGGTTTGAGTCCCATGTCCAGACACAGACTTTCTCCAGCTCTTATCTTAAAATAAAAAAATACTAAAAACTCTGAAGATTTGTAAAACGCACTAATAGGTCTGTTCATTGTTGTAGAAACACTAAACCAAAGATCATAAATGAAATAATATACACTGTTACTTACTTTATGGCATGAGGAACTATGACTACTCTTACAGAAAAAATGAGAAAAGAGAAATATTTTTGTCCACCAACGAGCATAAGAATCAAGTTAATTTTCAAAGACCTGAATTAAAAAGTATTTATATACTTGCTTAAAGCCCAGAAACTATTGGTCTTTATCAAAATATATTTCAAATAAAAGGTTTGATATCTTTAAAAATACTACAATTTTACATTAAGTTAATTCGTATCTCAAATAGTTGCGGAGAAATTATGAAAATGGGAAAATTTTCCTTATGTAAAGGTGAGAGTTGCCATCTTGTTTATTATGATAAACAACGTCTAGATATACAATTTAATCAAAACTGTTTGGGAGAATTTCGAGAAAGTCGATGTTTTCTCTTTTTTGCCTTTGAGCAAACTACCCTTAATTTTAGGGTTGAATATCTAATGCCAAAAACCCCTTGGGGGGACCTATTAAAACCCCAGATACCAAGTTTTAGCCTAATAAGTAAAATAGTTTCGGATCTAGCCCGAGGTACAGACAGGCGGACAGACAGATAGATGGTATCGCCAAAACCACTATTTTGGTTTCATGAGATCATGAAACGTCGACATTTATCAAAATCGAGTTCGATTTCTATGATGATCACAATACTTTCTCTCTGAGGTGTCTATATTGATTACTAGCAGAAATACTCAGGCTACCCCTGGCAACGCTATCTTTGATTCAAACAAACATAGAAAAAACCTTTTAACTTTATTTTTTTCGACCAAGTTTCTAGTTAATTAAAAAAAATCTAATCCAAATTTTAAAATTCGGTTTCGAGATGCACATGTTCGTGCGTAGGGGCTACTTATTTTTAAGTTTCAGACCTTTGCGTGTGATAGATATCGCGCAATGCTCATAACAGACAGACACACAAACTCTTCATTTTATTAATGTTGATGTGATTACAACGATTGATCACGTGGTTTAAGACAGAATATTTAAAAAAAAAAACAATTTTATTGAAACGATAGCCATACATAATTTCAGCACAATCGTTGCAGTAGTTTGGGCCTGATTCAGCAACAAACAAACATAATGACACTATTTCATTTTTATGTATCAGTAGGATACTAATACTATTTTAATTTGGCGAGGCCATCAAGAATTTTATAGTTCACACGCATGTAATGTATGTAGTTATACGTTTAAGACCTCTCTGATCAAATGGGGACGTTAGTAAGATTCGCTTGACTTTTGTTTGTTTTTATGATTGTTTTATTGGAGCCTAATACGAAAAAAAGGGGTTAGTTACGACCTAACGGTGAACTTTTAGTGAACTCTGAATACTTTCGTCATATTCCGCTGCTTCCACAGGAAAAACTAAGGTGTTGTGATCACATCACACTTGCTTCTTTTTGACGGTGACGTTAAGTTTCAAATTCTGCCCAAATTTTATGGCGGTTTTTTTTGGGTTTTTTGCATATGAAACTTTCACTGCTATTTCGTCATCCTCCCTCTATATTAATGTGGTTGTATTTCCCATTAATTACTCTTAGATTAACTTTTGTGTTGGAAAATTAGTTAAAATACTTGTTATATTATACATTCATTGGATTCTTGGATTCGAACTAGACTGTGGCAAGAAATCAAACATAACGTCTTGACGACCTTTTTGACGGCCGAGACCCCACTTAGTTCATGGTGACAGCTCAATTTTCCTAACAGTAGCTCGAGCTATTATTAGAATTAGGTCACAAATGTTTCACCAACTTTGCTATTTTATCTCGTTCCTAAGCTTACCGGCTGAATAAATAAGCTATGCGCATTTACAATACTCGTTATTGAGGACAACTCTCAAAGTAATTTGCTCAAGAGGCAATTTACCTCAACAGACATACGCTTTTGTATTGATGTTTTATTTTTGTTTTTTATTTTAGCACTGCGTCTTAAAACCGTTCGAATTATACGCTAATGATTTTAAGGATGATAATGGTGGATTTAAATGAAGTGTAACCACATTTGCATGGAGGAAGAGTGGAAACCATTGAGGAAAAACCACGTACACCCAACCGAGATTGGAACCTTGACCTCCCTGTCATCGGCAGTCTATACTACTGTGTGCCTTAAACTATGCAGCCACTATAGCAGGTGGTTTTTTCTATTCCATAGGTTTTAACAAAAGGGTTATTTAATGGTCTAAGCTCTGGGTTAGGGATGATTAGAGAAATGTTGAAGAAATATATCTGTATTAACGTAGAGATACAGTGATACATCATATTTGGAAAGCCAACCCCACCACAATAAATCCAGTATATCGCGATTCTGAGTGTTGGTCATCAGCGACCTAGCTAAAGGACAAAGTATAAGTTTGTGGAGGTTTAAGGATCTAAGGTGGGGACGTAGGTAACGCGAGAAAATGCCAATAATTTTGCAGTTTTTATAACAAACTTTTATTTTGTTGTTGTTGAAATAAATATAATATTACTCTAGTAGAAACATAATAGTTAAATTGTCTTCACATGGTGATATCAACATTTGTTTAATATATCATGAACATAGATAGCGGCATTAGATGACAAACTTTTTAAATTAAGAAAAAATGTTGTCATGAAATTCCAGGACACCCTTAACAGAAATTTAACAATTGTTAAGGTCACCACGTGAATAAAATTAAATTTTCTGTTACTACTGAAGCTATATTTGATTCTGTTTGACAAAATAAAGTTTTTTTTATATAAAATAAGCAAAAACACAGACATTTTCTCGTGTCTCCTACATCCCCAACTTAAACCAAGATTGGTCTGGAAAGAGATTTTAAAGATCCGGTAGATTTTCTAAAAACGTTTTATTGAAAATTTAGTATCATTAAATTACAGGAGAAAGGTATGTATTTGTATTCGTTAAGGCTTTGATTGCGATAACGTGAGTGTGAGAATAAAACAGGACTCGTTAACGCTTTACCTTAGCTCATTTGATGATGCTTCTGACGTTGACGTCTTTATAAAATTGAAGTTAAGCATAAACTTTAAAAACTTCAACTATCACGATTGAGCGTATAACTTGAACGGGTAGTAAGACGTGGTGCTAAATAAAAAATAAATAAAACATGTATCATGATTGCATTTGTTCTATTCAAATAGTTGTAAAAATTAAAGAAAAATAAATGATACGGAACTTCGCACGGTCTTTCCCGCTCTTTTGTTTAAAAAATGGAGATATTTACTCAAAATTCATAATATAATATACACTAGCGAACTCGAGAAAAAAATTGCGCTATACATACGTAAAACATTTTTTTACTCCTGGTTTTAAATTTAATAATTTTATTTAAAAAAAATCAACGTCTTCATTTGTATATCTGGACTAATAAAAAATATCGATATTGGGTCCCTAAGGGTCAACACTTGGTAATAAAATTTTGACTTTCGGTTAAAATTTTCGTCATTTTACTAAGGGATCCACATCTTATGGTTATCGCATTGCTAATACATTTCTCTTTTATAAATTTTGACCAATAAAATAGGTAAATATTGACTATTGAGTCAAAATTGAGAGAGATGCAATCGTTATAGCCAATTATGAGAAAATTGAATTTTTCTCTTATCGCCCTTTATTAAACTGCAATTAATTTTAGGATTAGACAGACGGCGTTGCAAAAAACACCTTTTAGAGTTCGGGGGGACATGAAACGTCGACATCCATCAACATCTTGGGCTAGATTTTTTTGACGGTCGTAATACTTTACCAAGTGCTGGCAAAGTTAAAAGAAGTATATATTTGTGTATAGCTTGAAAACCTTTGGCTTTATAAAAATATATTTCAAGTAAAAGATGTTTATTATAAATAGATCAACATGTATGCAATGGTAAGTGATATTCATATCTCAAAAACTTACGGAGATAAAATTAAAAATTAGAATTTACCCATCAGACCGGAACCCTTAAAGTCATTTTGACGAAAATTTGAGAGTAGCCATTTGGTTAGTAATATTTATCAAAGCTTAGAAATGAAATTTAATCAAAATCGTGTAAGCCACTTTTGATAAAATCGATTTTTTCTCTTTCCGCCCTTAATGAAACTACCCTTAACTTTAGGGTTGGGTGTCCAATTCCAAAAATTCCTCGGTGTAAATCTATGAAAACCCTATATACCAAGTTTTAGCCCAATCGGTAAAATAGATTAGGCTCTAGACCGAGGTACAGACTGACACATATGGATAGACAGACAGATGGCATTGCCTAAACTACTTTTTAGGGTTCGGGGGGTCATGAGACGTCGAAATCCATCAACGTCTCATGTTAGATTTTTTTACGGTCACAATAGTGTCCGGGAAGTTATAATATATATATATATATATGCGTATAGCTTGAAAGTTATTGGTTTTATAAAAATATATTTTGAATAAATTATTTGTATTATAAATAGATATACATTTTTTCAATGATAAGTAATTTAATATCTCAAATAGTTTCGGAGATATGATAAAAAAAATGAGAATTTACCCATCACACCGGAGCCCTTAAAGTCATTTTGCCGAAATATTGAGAGTAGCTATTTTGTTTGGTATATTTATGAATGTTTTGAAATGAAATTAAATCAAAATCGTTGGAGCCTATTTTGAGAAAATCGACTTTTTCTTATTTTTGCCCTTCAGTAAGTTAGATATCCAATTCCAAAAACCCCTCGGGGCAACCCTATGAGAACCCTAGATACCAAGTTTTGGCCTGATCGGTAAAATAGTTTAGGCTCTAGTTGGAGGTACAGAACAGAAATACGGAAATTAAAAAAACACTTTTTCCTTTTTGGGGGGGTCATGAAACGTCTGAGATTCATCGAAATCTCTAGTCGGATTTTTCTGACGATCACAATACCTGTAAGATAGTGAGAAAGTAAAAATACCATCTTAAAGCTCTACTGGTCACCACTTTGTAACATGAAATCCTCCCTTACCCCCATTCAATGAGGCATTGAACCACGATTCTTGAGTAGCTCTTTTATTTGTTTCGTCCTAGCTTGTGACTTTGTTTTATTAGTACCTAGTCGAGTTTTTATATTTCTCACTGGTAAACTCTTGTCCTTTATCTCTCAGATTGTGAAACACAAGGCCAACTGCTTCTCGAGGCAGAACAGTCCAATGGTAGCTGGCATCTCTAGCACACCTGATTATAAGGTACTTGTAGATTTCATATTGAGTAGGAGAAGACCCAACAAACAACTAAATATAAACACATCATTTAAAAAAATACTATAGTGAATTTCTTAGATCAGTGCTACCCAAACTTAGATCCGCTAGGAATAACAACGGGGTGGGCCTAAACAACGCACCACTGAGTTTTACCAATCATAAAACATTGGTTTGATAACTTTAAGGGCCAGTTTCTTAGTCAAACTTAGCATGCCTAAAGTGCAAGTCGATACTAAATACAAGACGACACCTACCTAGACCAAAATGGAATGGGCCAGTTTCATATGCGAAACTGGCCCATTCCATTCAATTTCAGGTAGGTGACGTCTTGTATTTAGTATAGCGCCGCACTTGAGGCGTACTAAATCTGACTATGAAACTGGCCCTAAGTCTTATAAAAAAATGCATATTTTTACGTCATGTTATGGATTTTTGTTGTATTTTCTTCATGGTTGTAGTGGAACGGGAACGCCGTTCCGGCACTGCTTTTCATGAGAAAATATTCAAAATAATCATTCTTTTAGTAGAGTTTTATACTATGCAATTCTAAGTTAACTAATTGATTTTATATCAATATTATGCTAAGACTTTTTTTTCATACTATGAATCAATAAATTCTGAAGAAATATATTGTACATTATGCAATTTCTTGGGATTTTAGGGAAAGTGCGCTAAGTTAGTTTCTGCCTTAGTAAAAATTAAAAAATGCTCCAAATAGCTTCTAGAGGCATTTATGTTTGTGATTTTTTTTCGCCTACGGTGGTTGGAGTAGGTCTATAACCCCCCCCCCCCAAGATCCCCCCTTTAACTTTAGGTGACTAAGTTTACGGCCTTGCATTCCGGCACTGCAAATTTTTACGACTACACCACTGCCTTTCTTTCCTTCTATACAACTTTATTTAGCTTACCTCTAAAACTTTTTGTATTGTCCGAAACCTTAGCTTGGTTGGTAGCGTGGCTCTTGACTGTTTTTAAAGTTCTGGGTTCGATTCCCGACATAGCTGAAAAAAATATGTTTTATGAAATGTGAGTAGACCCTTTCACAGTGATGAATTAACGGCTGAAAGTTGGGTGTTGTGTCTGTACTAGATATATGTTAATTTATATGTCGTGGGCTGATATAATCAGTCGGTTCAGAAAGTGTATGTTAAATATCTTGAATAATATATATGTTTTAAATTTGGAACGACCGTTTACTGAGTCTATCTACGGTGAGAAATGAGAATGTTTGTAAGTGACAGCTAGAGGAAGGTTCTTTATTTCAAACATAGGTTGAAAGTATTATTAGAAGCTTTTGGAAACACTTTTTACTGAAAATATAGTATTACTAAGCATATAATAATTATTTCCAAACAAGTTGAAATTAGTGACGTTCAGTTAATGTTTTCATTAAAGAACCTTCTGCTAGCTGTCACTTACCTACACTCGTTTATTATTAAAAGCTACTAGGCCTTGGACCTGAAAGGAGTTTGCAACTGATGAAAGTTTAGTACATACTGTCTTAAAAGGGCAAGTTTCACAGTCAGACTTAGCACGCCTCAAGTGCGGAGCTATACTAAAGACAGTATGACACCTACCTAGCCCAGAGTGTAATGCGAAACTCTGCCATTGAATCCTGGTCTAGGTAGGTGTCGTCTCGTATTTAGTATAGCTCCGCACTAGAGGCGAATAGTGTCTGACTTTAAAACTGGCCCGTGGGGGAGTAAATTTCCCAATTTAGGGGTTTGAGGGACTCATTTTCTTTTGTGTCTAAAAGAAAACTTAGATTAAAAAAGCACACCATATGCCTGTAGATAAACTGATCTTTTATTATGAGTGCTTAATCTTTATAGCCTTTAGAACACTCCCTTAGCCCAACCCCATAAAAAAAAATTCTAATATAAATTTATGTCGAAGAGGGCTATCAAATGTGGACCTACTTTTATATTGACTTTGTTATTATTAATGAACTATCATTTTTCATATAATTACCTATTCTAAGGAGTATAGTAAGAAACGTTCAGCAGATAATACCTCAGACATGTGTGTTCGAAATTAAAATCAATTAGGGTTTTAAATAAAAGGACATTATATTTGCCTTGTCCATTGATGGAATTTATTACTCATCAATACGAGCCAGACTTCGAGATAGCTTTAAATATTGAATTTAGATATAGGCCTATAGCTGTATATTTTTTTCAATATGTGATCCAACAAAACCACACAAATTAATTATCCTAGGCAGTAGAGATATCCAAGGATAGTTGTGTATTGCTCAGCTGTAAGGATTGGGAATACCATAATCAATGTTTGGTTCAGCTGATGAGGATGAAACTATCCTAGATCATTATATTGTTCAGCTGCATAAACTGATGTATGAACCCTGAACGTAGATTTGAGCCTAAAGGAATTTGAGGTTGGTCTCTTAAGAATTAAGTTGGTCTAGTAAAATTTTTTCTTAGCCCGCGAAATTAGGCAAGTTGTTTTTCAGCGCCGCGTTTTACCACCCTTTTGAGTTATACGTTTTTGTACTAATTACACTAATGGTTTTAGGGGAAATGAAGGCTGTATTTAGAGGAAGTGTATCTGAATTTGCGTGGAGGGAGAGGGGAAAACCATTTCAGAAAAAACCCTCAATACAGCCGACTGAGATTCGAACCTTGATCTCCCCGTCATAAACAGTCTATTCTACTGCGAGAGCAGCGCCTTAGACCATGCGGCCACAGAAGCGGGTCGATATTAATTGAAATAACAATGTCGCATGGGCTTTTTATAGTTTTCATTTTAATAATCCTCCCTGTGAAATTCCCTTGCGTGTGTCAATTCATAAAAGTTTCTTTACTTGGTATAACGAACGATCTGTGACAACCAAAGAGAAGTGTGGTATCCACACAGCTCTGTGACGTCACACCAACGTTTGTCCACCCCTGCTTTGTCTCATGGGGGAAGAGAAATCCAGTGTTAGAGTTCTAGCTGCTTGCCAGATGTCAGGACCTCCGCAACAGCTGTGCATAATGTGGGTGCTGGTTCGAATCCTCCAAAGTGTCGTATTTCTAACTTGAGAAAAGTCGAGGAAATGAAACTAACATGTACATATCAGAAAGACTATCTAATATCATCAAAAACAATATTTTTAATTCAAACAAAAAGGGTTATTTCACTAGAATAAGAGTGAAGAGGTTATTTTAGAGTACGTGAACAATAATTCTCGTGAGTAAATGATGGTAATACCATTGTGATAAATCATACGTACGGCAAACCACACTCACTACATCCAATTGAGATCTGAACTCTAACTCTCTCTGGAAATCCAGTATATCGTCACCCGAGAATGCAAGTGGTCTATCTCCAAAATTGTTAAATTTGAGATATTTGGTGTTTACGTTTATTTAGAATTCATATGACTCACCAGCGGTGAAATCCAGACTACTATATAATTACTTAAGAAGATACAAACTCGAGTTGTCATCTAGTAGCATTGTTTTTATACACAAGGCCAAACTTCATTGCCCTTTTACACAAAAGTGATAAATTGGACATAGCACATTTGTATTCTCGGGTGACAATATTTCGAGCCTGGTTGCTTTAGACCACGTGGCCACCAATGTAGGTCCCAGATATTACTTTTTCTCTCACGTATTGCCCCCCACCCCCGGATTTCCGCATTTAATTACACTAATGGTGGTAGGGATGACGGAGTTAACAGTTAGAGGAAATCCACCCGCATTTACGCGGAAAAAGATTGGTAAACTAATCCTCACTACACCCAGCCAGGATTTTAACGCTGACCTCCCCTTCACCGGCAAACAAGATTAGATGAGTTAGACATTATTTCCGCGTGCCCACCAATGCTGGTTATTAATTGTTGCTAGTACTGAGAGTTAATACTTAGCGTGTTGTCTTAGGTTAAGTGCATATATGTTGTGTTTTCAAAGTCCACATTAAATTTTATAGTCCTATAGTAAAAAAAACCCATACAAACTTGAATGACACTTTTTTCAACTATGAAGAAATTTTAGGGGACTAGCTTGAGAAAATTTTTAACAATTTATTAACTTATTTACTGATGCACTGAAATTTAAAAAAATTGAAATAAAAAATTGTATTGATTTTCAGTAAATAAATCTAAGTTGCAGAGGCATATAAGTTAATATCCTAGGAATTGAACTTACATGTATCAATGGTCACGCGTTCTGAGGCGTAAGGTTTGCATTGGTCAAGTTTCGAGCCAGGAGCGCTGAGGCAATAAAAAAGTCTAGTTTTTATAGTAAGGGGATTTAAGTAAATCTAAGCTTTTTTATGGCTGAAATTGATAGCCTTTTACTATTTTATGTTAGTCTATAGGTGTTTATTTATATATATATATATAAAATAAGTGATGGCTGCAGATCATATAGCTTGACGTATACACACGTAAAAGTAGATCTATTAAATTTTCTAGTGGTCAGATAAGGTCCTTATTATTAAAGTTGGGCTATACAGAAATAATGTAATTTATTTCAAGCATGAAGTTCGGTCTGTAAATTCAATCTTTCACTCAATCATGGGTTGTGAACAGTACATTTTGTTATCAACGACAACATGAATGATGGAGGATGTTGAAATTCTTGAAATCAAAACTAATGAAGGGTTACCAACGGTTGTTTGTAAATTTTACCTTTTGTGTAAAAAAAATATTCCAAGTTTTCTTCGAAATACTTCAAGGCTAATAGCTCATGAGAGTTCATTCTAATAGTTTCCCCACAATCCTCAGAATAGATAAAGAGATATGATTGACATCTTACATCCTTTGGCGACATCCCATCCAGCGGCATTGATTGGTCCTGGTGTCACCTCATGTAAAGGGGTCATAACGAGAAGGGGCTTAGCCATATTAACTTGCTGGATTCTTTGTCGGCATCGTTTGGTCCTGGTATGCCTATTTCATATATGAGAAAATTACTTTTATGAGTATGGTGAATACAAATGTTTAGGGACGGAAGGGGGAGAGCAGGGGGCAAGATGAAACCCGCATTACGTTTAGGCACATAAGGTCATATACGTGTTATAGTATATCACCATGTCACCTAGTTGGAGAGCTCCTAATACATTTACTCTTATGGGAAATATCTTCTAAACGTAAGTTCTTCTATGTGTCCTTGTGTCCTTGTATTTTAATATATTATTTACCCTTATTTATTTCTCGTAAAAAATGTTCATTCTATATTTGTTTCAGTTATTATTTTGTAGTGTTTGACTTTTGTTTGTCCTTAAGTTAGTTTTTTTATGACCAAATTTTTGCTATTAGATAAATATACTATTTCATTCTAGGCAACATAAAACAGCAATATCTCATAACATTAATTTGCAATCTAATGAGAGAAAGAATAAGTCTCTAGTTTTGAGGTTGAGTGTACGTCTGGCTCCCCCCACCCCCTCCCGTCGTCCTGAAGTAGTGGAAGATAATATTATTAAGGGTGACGTGGATATTAGAGGGTTGACGTAATGCTCCACCCCATTCACCCCCATTCTCCCCTTTCATCTGTCGAGCTTCCAACAAAATGGTGGATCCAAGAGGCAGATGAAACAGCGATGATGTCATATTTAGAACCCAGACCCACTACAATACTCAGCTTTGAAGAACGAACTTGAGGATGAAAAAAAAAGTCCTAAAAATGGACCAGAAACGTTTAGTGGAATTAAAACACCACATGGTTTTGGAACACGGCTTACATTTACGATAAATTGTAAATGATCATTTTGTACACCACGTGCTACTATTCCTCCGGGCTGCCATCATATGTACACTGATGGGCTTGGGGTGAAGGTAGTATTTAGAGGAAATGTAACCACATTTGTGAAGAGAATTGAGACACCATTTGTGAATTATAGCACCTCAGTACACCCGGACAATATATCATCCCTACTTGATACTTCCCCATGACCAACAAACCAGACTTGGTGAGGTTGACGCCTGTATCCACGTGCCCACCAGTCTGGGTTACAATTTTAATTTGATCCTTTACGCCTCTCAAAGGATGTTCGAATAGGGTGGTTTCTATGGCGCCTTCAACACTTGAAAATATACAATAACTTATTTTTTAACGGCAGGGAAATGCCTACGTATCGTGGGATTGTCGTATTGAGGTAGGCTCAGGTGTAGACTAGGCCGCTGGAGCATCAGGAGGCATCCCTGTGGGCCATTTTGATTTGAGCTGCCACAAATACTTTAAACTAAAATATACACACACACACACACATACATATATTCGTTCAATTCTTGATTTTTTTTAAATTACATTTTAATTAAAAATTCCAATGGGTAAGTCTTGGGTGCCCAGAATACTACATTTATGAACATCTATTATGGCATTACATTTAAAACTATCCTGTTTGTTGTTTTTTGGTGTTGTTTATAAACTAACGTAAAATCATATGTTCAGTGATCATCACAAGTAGTGAGTGGAGGATTATTTTACACACTTAAATATATAAATAAAGACACCTAGCTATTGTTGAAGCATTTAGAAGCATTTTTTGCTCATGTCAGTAGAAATTAGAAACTGATCATCAATAATGTAGCTGAAATGGCCTCGGGATTAAATTAGCTAACAGTTAAGATGTAAATACTTCACCTCACCACTATTAACTTGATAACAATAAAATTGGGATCAGGGAAATAAAGTGTGTATATATATATATATATATATATATATATATATATATATATTAAATGTAAAAGTGTAGGGGACGCTAAAGAAAGGTGTTTTTGCAGTTTTTATAGCAAAGCATTCTTTTTGCCAAAATAAATTATATAAAATTATCGCTCCACTGGAAACAGAGCTTAATTTTCTTAACATAGTTATATCAATAGTCCTTGAATTTTTTTAATGATTATAGCAGCATTAGACGAAAAACTTTTTAAATGAAGAGAAAAAATTTAAACTAAATACTAGGGCACCCTTGACAAATATTCAAGAAGTTGATACGGCCATGTGAAGAGATTCATACTCTATGTTTGTACTGGAGAAATTTTCTATTTATTTTGTCAAAAAACAATCTTTGACAAAAAAAAAACCTTTAAAAACACTTCAATTTTATCTTTTTTCTAAACTTCCACCTTAAACGTAAGCAACCCATCTAATATTCTACTAAACTCTCACTGCACTCCTAATCCTTAATGACCTTTAATATTGTTTCAACGTCTGATCAAACTTTAATAAACCCCTACCTCACACCAAGACTAATAATAGCCTAGCTGTAAGAAGAACCTCTATTATGATAATTATTCACTGGTTTTAAGTATTGCTAGTGACCCCTGAATCTGGGGTCTGCCTCCCTAACCTGTATCGCCAGTCACTCGTTATAGGGTGTCATCCTCGTAATATACTGGATTTCCTGTGGCGAGGAGGTCAAGGCTTGAATCTTAGCCAGCAACACTTGGGGTGGTTTTCTACAATATCTGTAATATTTTATCCACCCCCTCTTAAACTTAATCTGAATTCACTTCCTCTTAGCTGTTTTTTTTTTTTTTTTTTTTTTTTTTTACCAAGTTGGGTCTTTTGCTAAGTTATGATTTGCCGGTCATGTAGATGTTGGGTTTTCAATTCCGGCTGAAAGGGATTGGATATTTGTAAATTTTCCTTTTGCTTGAAGATATTTCCCACTAGCCCTAAATGCAAATGTGGGTAGGTATAGTGTGAATCATACCAGCTATCATAACTAATACATTAGTGTAGAAAATTCAGAATACCCTTATGTGTTGTAGACTTGTAGGAAGTGTTGTGTTAAAAAAAAAGCTACTTTTCTTGTCCTACTCCTCAAACTAAACTCTTAGTAGCTATGTTATTGAACTTAAGGAGGGTATGTAGGAAAAGAAAGAATAGGTCCTTGTTCTTACAATTTTTATAGTGAAATATTTTGTTGGCCAAAATAAATAAATAATTGCTCTAGTAGAAATAGAGTTTAATTTTCTTCACATGGTGATATCGACAGTTCTTGAATATGTTATGAGCGTAGTGGTGTTAGACGAGAAACTTTTTTTAACGAAGATAAAAAGTTGTCATTAAACTCCAGGACACCCTTGATAAATATTTAATAATATTTAGCACCGCATCTTACTACCGTTCGGGTTATACGCTTAAATATTAACAACCGTTGAATATCACCATGTGAAGAAAATTACACTCTGATGTTTCTAATGGAGAATTTTATTTGATTTATTTTGACCAACAAAATGTGTTATACAAAAACTTCAAAAACACTGACCTTTTCTTGCGTCCCTTCCATCCCCACCTTTAATGATGAAAAAAAGCCTTTTGTTTTATACCACATTTTACTACCCATCCCAACTATATACATGATAATCACTCTAATGTAGTCTACTATAGATGAGGAAGGTAGACTTTAGAAGAAATATACCTGCATTTGCGTGGAATGACAGTTAAAAAACATTTAGAAAAAAAATACTTTCAGTACACTCAATTGGGATTTGAAATCCGATCTCCCTGTCAACATCATATTGGACTAGACCTGCCTGGCCGATGCGGTTATTATAAAATAATCACTCTAACGTAGTGAATAATGAGAAAATATGACAATACCGCTAACTAGTCGAGATTATCTCATCCCACGTGTTAGTAGCGGACGCTTGAATTAAAAAGTTTTGTTTTCAATTCACAGGGCAATCTTTTTCCTCCTCTTCCACTATGCGGTGTTGAGTTGCTCGTGCGTACGTATGGGCGAAACACACACACACACGCACTCACTCACGCAGTAATAGCCGCCCTAATCACCAGAGCGCGCATCCACACCGGATATGTGGGTTGGTTCTCGTTCCCGCCACTAAATTTGACGAGGGCGTTACAATCGCTGCGGGTTGAATACAATGGGCTAGAGGGTACAGATTTTCTGATACATATTTATTAGATCCTGCTGATTTAATTTACTCACAATATGTGTATAGCCCGCTTCAGTGGCCGCATGGTCTAAGGCGCTACTCTTGGACTAGGCTGACGATGACGGGTAGATCGAGGTTCGAATCTCAATCGGGTGTACTGAGGTTGGTTTTTCCAAATTAAAGCCCCACTCTTCCTCAAACTAAATGCAGGTACACTTCCTATAAATATAACATTCCTAATCCCTAAAACATTAGCATAATTAGTAGATAAGCGTATAACCTGAACGGGTAGTAAGACGTGGTGATAAATATATATATATATGTAATGAATGTATTTATATATATGTCTCCATGTGTCATATATACATACATCCCCGTCAGTCATATTACGCCCTTGCAAGCATATCTACATACATTGGGTGACATGGTGATCTGGGGGTAAGGTGTCAGACTTCTGTGTTGGGAGTCCTGGGTTCAATCTTTGGTCCCAGCACAAATTTATCTGATTTCCAAACCCTTCCTTCACCTCTGACAAGACGTGTATTAATCACAACTTGTGAATGTGTGGAATGCCAGGCCTCCACCGTGGTTTGGATCCCACGTTAAACTGTAGTCTACGTTAAACTGTAATCTACAGATATTTGTTCAAAATATTTATATACTTCTGAATTTTACGTCAATAGAGGTATCTAAACTATATTAACTTCAACATTGGCCATGCGGACTAAACGTCAGGCTCTTATAGTTAGTTGGGTTTGCTGCTTACGAGAAGTTTGGGTCTCAAATTTTGATCGGGTCTACTGAGGTTTTTCTCCGAAATGGTTTCTACCCCTCTCCTTCCCTTCAAATTCGGGTACGTTTTATACGTATCAATTATATACCTATCATCCATGTTATCAAATGCGGATTGCCCATGGACTTGTATTAAGACGCATTGAAAACAATTTCTTTTTTCTTTGTATATTATAACCATTCATGCTATTTACATGTGTATAATAATTGGCTAAGAATGTGTATGGTCGATTTTGGACTAAGCTCATTCGCATCTGGCTAGAGGTAATGTCAGAAACCATTTAATAAAATGTAAAACTAAAAATTCGTATTAAGATTACTAAATGTTTTTTATATAATTATTTAGGGAGCTAAGTATCCTTAGCAAACTAATTAGTTAATTATATTTGCAACACTTATCTTAACTGCTTATTATTATTATAGACACATAGTCATCGTGATACAATTATGGTTTATAAAGCGATTGATCCAGTAGAAAGGGCACTCATTGGTTCTTGTATTAACCTCTAATAGTTCGACTAATAAAAATATCATATCGGAGTGGTTTTCGACTATCGATCTTCCAGGCGGGCCCACCACGAGAGGTTGACTACTGGTACCATGGTACCTGGCCCGAAACCTTCAGGGGCCCGGGCATAAGCCCCAGATTAACACTTTTTTTAACGTAGTAGATGAAAGAAAATACAAAATAAATTCCCTATTCATACTAAGGAATAGGCAGCTCTAGCTATCACTGCTGTTTCCCACGAAGGACTTGGTGGCATTTGTCACCACTATAATCATGTATTTAGATCCCTTCTGATATTCTTGAAAAAGGAAGCTGAATAGTGGTCTTACATCAAACTTCAAATCGCTTTTAGAGGCGTCCAATTAAAAAAAATGTCCTGGATGAGGCCCATAGATAGCATCAAAAAAGATTTAGTTTTTAAAGATTTTCCATGCAAGGACACACAAATATCTTCTAGAGTCACCCAATTTTTAAAAATGTCCTGGGGTGAGAACATTTCAAAGATAATCTATAATAGGGGTTTAATTTTTGCAAAAAACTACTCTAAATAGCTTCAAGGAATATTCGAATTTCAAAAAAATTCTGGGGGACAACATCCCTAAATATCATCTAGAAGAATCTAGCTTTCAAACATTTTCTCGAGTAGAATAACTCCAAATACCTTTTAAAGCAAAAGGTTTATTGGAGAGCACCACTCCAAATAGATTATAGAAGAGTCTAACTAAAAAAAGCTGATTCGGTGGCCCCATGACTTAAGGCGTCACTTTGGCAATCGGCTAGACTGCCGATGACAAGGAGATTGGGGTTCAAATCTCGCTCGGGTGTACTAAGGTTCATTCCCGTAAATGGTTTTCCCCTTCAAGTCCACGCAAATGCGAGTACACTTCCTGTAAATTCAACCTTCTCTTCCCTTTCCTTCTCTTAGAGTAACTAGTACATATTATGTATATAGCCCGAACGGGTAGTAAAACGTGATACAAAAAAAAAATCCTATTACTCGTCCAAGATATCTTCATAGTTAGACTAAATGAGAAGATAAGATAAAATTAGAATTTTACACGGAGTATACTCACATTTTCTTTTAAGAAAATTGTAAACTATTTAGAAAAAAAAATCTCAACACAAACGATACCGGGAATTTTAGTTCATACGTTTTGATACAAGGGTAATTAAAGGTGGATTTTAAAGAATAAGGATGAGGAAGATCATTGTAGAAATTTAACCATATTAACGGAGAAAGTGGAGGGTAACACATGGAATAAAACAGAGAAGAACCATCTCCAGTTCACTCGACCTAAACACGAACCTTGACCTTGACATGTAATCCAGTCCACTGCGAGCCTAAGTTATTCCTTATACCAAGCCCATCGACAGAAATTTTGGGACCCGATATACTGATATCACCAATGATTTTTTTTTA
Organism: Timema podura; assembly: GCA_033556935.1. Taxonomy (NCBI): domain Eukaryota; kingdom Metazoa; phylum Arthropoda; class Insecta; order Phasmatodea; family Timematidae; genus Timema; species Timema podura. Next base: position 43,023,991 of record JAVRXN010000002.1, read on the forward strand.
CATTTATTTGCGTTACTTAATGTGCACTTTCTAAAACAACTGATTATATCATTACACAGGAATTTCTACGAGCGAGAGCGAAAGATTTTCCCAATTTTGCCCGAAAAGGTATTTTCATATAACTTTCGTGATAATTTTACATGCTACAATCGACATGGTACCGGCAGCTATACTTCCCCTCCGAAGTAAATTGTGCTACGGATGTTTATCGCTCATCAAAAATCCTTTGACCCCGGTTGGGTTTGAACCCACGAACATAGGGTTCTGATGATAAATTAATATTTCAACCATATCGTAAATAAAACCATGGACTGGTCATGCCTTTGTTCTCTCTTCATAGCGTCCAAGTATGTTTGTTCCTCCTCCAAACCAGTTCTGTCTTACAGGTTATTGAGCTCATCTCTTCCACGCTCTATCGTCCAAGTTACCTTTTCTCTCGTTTTCAATTATTTAACAGCGCTTACCAGTCAGTCAAAGGCCACATAAAACCATTGTGGAGCGAGGAAATAAACTAACAAGAGAGAGAGAGAGAGAGAAAAAAATGAAACCTTTTATAACGAGCTGCCACCCCCTCTTCTTTGGAATGTATATTTTAAAACTATATAATAAATAAAACCTTTGATGTACTCTTGTCCCGAAGAATATTGGCGAATATTGTGGGGCTATTAAAACGGAGTTTTATGTGATTTATCGCTAAGTGGTTTAGATGTGCATCGATAAATACACCAATGGGTAGTAAGAGGTGAAGGAAAAAAAATAAAAACATACTACAAACTCCATTTAGTGCATTCTTTTTTAAAGTGTGGTAGAGTTATTAAAACAGTTTACCACTTTTGATAAGTCCATAGATTAAATACCTGAGAAGACATTATTTGGCAAGGGCTACACAAACACTCGTTTAGTCATATTTTTTTTATAAATAATTTTATTATCAACGGTTTTCTCTGTCCTTTCGGGTTCAACACACTTTGATTTCGATACTGTGGTAGAAATGAGGAAGGCAGCATTGACTTCTATCAATTACGCAATCTTCAGAGTCACCTGGGAGAGAGATTACTTGTTCATGCTGCATGATTCAAAGCCCCCCTCTCCCCCATTTAAAAAAAATTAGTAACAAGGCCTATTTTGTTACATATTTCACCGAGCAGTTGAATGCTATTAGATGTGAAGCTTATTTTGGAAGCATTTTTAAAAAAATTAAAGTAGTCTTGACGTTTTTATTATGATGTGTAAAAATCTCTCCCAAGTTTTTGTGTTATTGCAGTAAAACTCTTTATGTGTTGTTTCAATGCGTTATATCTCACTCGATATCCATTGATCCCACATATTGCTAAAATGTAAATTACAATGAGGGACTGAATGACCATAGAATTTTTGTAAGCATTCACGAGTCAAGCGGATAATTCTATCCAGTGGCCCTCTCTACCCGCCCACCTCGGAAGATAATACAGCTCTTGAAGGTCTTAACTCATAACATTTAATTTTGGTCATGAAAATGTATTGATTTAAGTTTGCTAATCGTTAATACTTTGAGGTGAGATAGGCATACTAGTGATGATAATATTTAGAATAAGTTTTTATTTTTATATCAGTCTCAAACTGAAGTTGATCAATGCACTTTAACAGGAAGATTTTTTTTTGCTTTGCGTCTTACTAACCGTTCTAACCATACGCATTTAATTACACTATTGGGGTAAGGATTATGAATGTAGAATTGAGAGTAAGTGTATCCGCATTTGCGTGGAGGGAGAGTACTAAGCCAGTTAGTAAAAACCACTTTCAGTAAAAACGTTCGGGATTTGAATATCGACCTACTTATCAATGGCAAACCAGTTTATTTCAAGCGTCATACCACGAATCTTAGAACCACCGAAGTGGTTTAGTATTGATGTTAAAATAATAATAATAATAATATATTAATAAACATACCAAAGTTGGCTTGGTTACAATATAATAGAGGATTTCTTAAACAATATTATTTTTGGTAGGTATTAAAAACAACTTTATTCATTAATCGTAGGTGGAGACAATTTCTCAAAAGTCTCGATAAAACATTATCTTCCCGTGAATCTGTATGCTACACCATTCACTAATATTAATTTATTTAATGTCAACTCAAATCATTCACTAATATTAATTTATTTGGTGTCAACCTAAATTATTTCATTTTAAAAAACACCGTTTATTTTAATAAAACGTAAATTATTTCATTTTGATAAACACCGTTTATTTTGGTAATTTTATGAAAAAATATATATTTCTCATTTACCAATCTCAAGAGCTTTACAAACCTGCACATTAACAAATAGTATAAATTAGTTGTTAAGTTGGTTCATATAGGGTTGATCACATACATATCGTGCCAATTTATCCTTACTAACTATTCCTGCTACGTCTTAAAAGACACAAATTGAGCCCAAAATTGTTAGCTAAAAGAAATCGTGTTATCATAATAGGTCCCCAGCATTGTTGGGAAACCATTTTGTACCCTTTGTTAGTCAAGAGACACAAACCCTTTCTCACAAATACCTAAATAAAATACTAATATATTCTCGATAAACACGTTTATCGATGTTTTCTTTAAATTGAACCATTTTATTTGTATTTAGTAGCTATTTGCTTATAGGTAACATTATTAAACTCAACCATGGGTAATCACTTTCTAACGTTTCATTATAAATAAAAAAAAATATTTTAAAATTACACTTTGTCGCGAAACGGCTCGTTAAGTTACCGGTAGTAAGCTATGGGCAGATGTGTGTTCATAAAATGCTCGCTAAATACTTCAATAATAATAATAATAATAATAATAATAATAATAATAATAATAATAATAATAATAATAATAATAATAAATTCATGATGATGATCCGTTTACCCACCTATGCGTTCAAACTGCTTAATACTTGTAAAAAATGTTATTTTAAGCCAAAATTAACAAATAATTGTCGACCTATGTGGCCTTGGGCTCGCCTCATGACTCGATATTCCTGGTGTCGATGGATTTTTCTTGAGCGATAAAAATCGTAGTACAACTTCCTTGAAGGGTAAGTAAATCTGTTGGTCCCATGTCGATTTGGCATGTAAAAGTACCATGAAAGGTACGTAAAAATAACTTTCTCAACAAAATTGGTAGGCCCTTTTCCTCTCGCTCATAGACATTCTCGTGTGCTGGTATGATCATTTAACAAATAATATAACAAATACTTATGCTCTCATAAACAGATTGCACGTTCATCAAGGAAAATTAATTTGTTTTCCTAAATGAAAACCGTCCATTTCTATCTGACAAAACAACACACGCTTCCGATTATTGTTGTTTTGGCGCGGCAGTTTATACGATTCATAGTGTGTAATGTGAGTGTTCTCGCCTGAAACAAAACAACAACAAAAAGGTGTTTTTCATTGGATTAGCGGCTGTTCATTCTCGTCAGTTGTTGACTGCGGGCTCAGTGTGCTGCAGTAAACCCCATTTCCCGCGTTCTCTCTTTCTCTTGGCCGTCCTGACCGCGGTGGGTAATGCTCGGTAATGGCGGGTAAACGAGCCCGCAGCTGACAGCTCACAGCAGCGGTGGTCGTGTCTACCGTACATCTGTCAACGTCTGTCCGTATCATTTATGCCGGGAGACTCTTGTTGCGTCATTGCGACGGAATTAATTTAAACATAATTAAATGTGGGTTAGGTTAAACTAAAAGTGTTGAAAGGTTGGAACGATTGAATGATAAGTTTTTTATTACTTTCAAAAACTTTTTTTTCTTAATAAATGTTGTTTATTGACTTTGTTCCTTTTTTAGTTTAGTTTGGTATAATTAACATGCACTCTCTGAACCATCTGAGTATATCAGTACACGACTTAAAGTCTGTTCACCGTAGGAATTGTTTTCTGAAAGGCCTTTTTTCTTACCAGAAAGCTATTATATAGTAGGATATTGGTAGGAAAAAAGACCTTTCAGAGAGTAATTCCTACCGTGAATGGAGTATACAACCTAAATTAATTCTAAAACAGACACAACACCCAGTACCCCAACCATCAATTCATCACCAATTCACTGCCTTTCAGTTTTTGGCCATGTCGGGAATCCAACCCACGACCTTTAGTTCAGTAGAAAGCCGTGTCGGACTTTAGTCGCAATAGGATTTAAGCTTGTTGACACAAAGGTATTTACTATAGTTAGAAATAGTTAATACTACTACCAAGCTTTACAGATTAGAAGAATATTAAGAACCTTAAAATAGATTATGTTAATAAACCTAAAATACATCAAATACAAGGCGAAGGAGAGGAAGAAAGCTTAAGCAGATGAAAGGGGGATGAAAAGATAAAGGCCACAATCCCTCTCACACTTAGGAAACATTTTCTTAGCGTCAAACAATCATACACTCAGTCCAGTGGTCTCAAAGTATTAAGAGACCCCCTTTTCTCCTCCCACTAGCGTAAAGGCCAGAGATTGCTAAAGAAGGCATTAGGGCCTATTATACTAGTGTTTATAATAATTATATTAGTCTCCCTCCTTTATCTTGAAAAAAAAAAGCAGGGGTGGTAATTTTTAAACGGTAAAACGATATGGTATTTTTGTATTTAATGATTCAGGTGATATTAGTGATGATAATTTCTGGTTTGAATGTTTGAGGCCTTGCCTATCTTTATTGATTTTAATCACTCATACATTAAATATATTACAAACAAAATGCTCAATTTAATTTAAAACCATTCCCTTAAGAGAGACTAGCAAACTATTTTAAAATTAAAATAAACACTCCCAAACCCAAGAAGCAAAGATTATTTATGAACTTGGTTAATTTTCCACAGTAATTCTTTGGTCAAAACACCACATGTATTTATATCGAGCCGATATTAACAATCTAACCTGTTATTAAAATTTCCTTTAAGTTAATTTTTACACGTAGTTTCTCAAAATTCTTGAATATTGGTCACGAACATAGTGGCATTTGATGAGAAATTTTTTAAAGAAAAAGAAAATGTCATGTTCAACCCACTTTCATCATTATTATCATTATCATCATCATCTTAATCATTATTTCTCCACCTAGTTCCTCTACCTGTAGAATAATTTTTGTTATCAACGTCTTCCCACTTAAACTTTTTTTTTCTCAAATTCTGATATCAGTTTCCACTCATTTCCCTGGACTTCCCCTTGGTCATTTCCTCTTTCACTTTTGTATCCTTGCTGTTCTAGTATTATCCTATTCCTTGCTCCCATACCAAAATCTGCACTTTGCTACAATCTCGGCAACCGGAACTGTGATGTCAACTTATTTCCTTTCTGATCTTGTTTTCCTGGTATTCTGTATCTTAGCTCTGATTTATTTCATTTCCCTGCTTGGATTTTTCTGTTGTCCTTGTCTAGTAGGTACATGTTTCTACTCCATAGATGAGAAATGGTTTCAAAATAGGTTTGAAGCATAGCTCATTTTTCTTTCTGGGGTATATTTTTCTCATGATAAATATTCAAGAACTGTTGAAATAATTATGAATAACAAATTACACTAAATGTATCTTCTGGGGCAGTATTTTATTTATTTTTGTACAATACCTTAGCTCAGTTGATAGCGTGTCTGTTACTGAGTTAAAAGTCCTGGCTTCATTTCTTAGCATGGCTGAAAAATCTATCATTGATGAAATGTGTGGTTTCACCTTTCAGAGTGATGAATTAACGACCGGGGGTTGAACGTTGTGTCTGTTCTAGATTTAAGTTAGTTTTTATGTCGTTTGCTGATATAATCGTTCGGTTCGGAAAGTGCACCTTAGATATCTCAAATAAAATTATAATAATAAATAAATAAAATCATTTAATTTCGCCAATAAACATGTTTTGTAGTAAAAACTGCAAATATACATACCTTAGTAATTTTTTTGGCTCCTTTCAATCCCATCATAAGGCGTACTAATTACTAATTAACCTGGATATTAGGTACAAAATTACGCACATCAACGTGCGATTTTCTATATTCCTCATTTGACACAAGTGAAATTGAAATACGTTTTTCCATTATAATGAATTGTTTTTCAATACCTATGCATTGTAATTTTTACTTTATCTCGACCCTTCAATATTGTGATGGTCAAAAAAAATCTAACTCAAGTTTTTGATTTAAAAAAAGTCAACGTTTCATGACCGCCTGAAACGGAAAAAGTTATTTTCACTATGCCATCTGTCTGTATCCCGGTCTATAATCAAAACCATTTTATTAATTGGGCTAAAACAGGGTATCTAGGATTTTCATAAGATTCCTCAGAGGATTTTTGGAATTACTGTATATGTATGTAGCTTAACCCTAAAATTAAGGGTAGTTTACTGAAAGACAAAAGAAGAAAACTTTTTTTTTTCTCAAAATCCACTCTAACGATTTTGATTAAAATTCCTATCTTGGCACTGGAACTGTTTAACATTACAAACAAATTGGCACATCTCATTTTCCCATTAAAACTACCTTGGGTTACTTTTAGATAAGCGTAATTTTCCAATTTTGATCATATCCATGCAACTATTTGATATACGAAATAACTTATCGTTGTTAAATTGTAGTACTGTTAAAAACCTTTATTTGAAATATATTTGTATGGAAACAATAGTCTCCGAACTATTGGAAAATACATTTTTTAAATTTGAGGTCTCGTAAATATAGAGTTGATCTTTATGCTCTTTGATTAACAGATGTTATTTATTTTCAATATGTTTCAATATGTATTTATATATGACATGAAATTATATATATATATATAATTTCATGTCATATATATTATATATATAATTATATATATAATTTCATGTCATATATAAATATAATATAACACATTGAAAATAAATAACATCTCTGTTCATCAAGAGCATAAAGATCAACTCTATATTTACGAAACCTCAATTTAACAAATGTATTTTCCAATAGTTCGGAGACTATTACTCGAAGACTATAAATATAATATAGCATATTGAAATTAAATATATATAATATATATTATATATAATTTCATTAAAACTCTTTGGTGGAATGCAATGTTCTTTTTTCCCCATTATGTTTCTGCAACAAGGACTACTATTTCGTTTCACAAATCTTATGAGTTTTAAGTAAATGTCTCCACTTTTAGATAAAAGAGACAGAGAATATTTGTGTTTCACTGTAATATTTATTTTTAAATATGGCAGTACAGCTTGACTGGTCTCAATTCCACTGTTTTATAAAGTAGAATACAAAAAAACCACCCCAAGATGTGAAGTCTGGTTCAAGCTGTTTTGCCTACTTGGGCTAATGTTATCCGTGTGGTGAGACGGGCTCTTGAAAAAGTTATTAATTTTACCTCTAGTCTACCTGCAAGCTGAATTTCAGTCCTTAATTCATTTGATAAGCAGTGGTGTAACGTGGGTTGTTATGAGGTGGATAAATACTGTTAAAACCTTGTAAAACATTTTTGTTATGTGCTGGATACCTCTCAGTCCCTATTTGACTAAAATCGTCCAAGGTACTACCTTACTTGTGGATATTTGTTAATTGGCTGTGGGCTTATTAAGTAATTACAGAAGAGGTTGGACTTATAAAAAGTACAGTTTTAACACGCTCTTACTACCCTGGCAATAAACCGCGCTTCGCCACTTAACATGGGATGCTATAAACTTATAAATACCCTCCTATCCACACAATGGTTAAGTTAGTAAAACTAACAAAATTTATTTCATTTTCCAATTAGTTTTTTTAAGTGAAAAATACAGCTAACTATTATCAAAAATTATTTTTATTTTCCTCTTGTAGATATATTTTTTTGTAATTCTTTATTTAAAAAAAATTGGTATGCATCTGAATTACAAAATATAATAATACCAACCGGAATATTATGAAAGTTTACGCGTGGAGGTAAAATGAAAAATTTTTTTTAAGAAGTTACACCCTCAGTACACACAGCCGGAATTCGACCCTTGACCCACCGTCACTGATAAACCGTTCCAGACGAGGTTGATGCCTCTTCCATGGCCGGTGTGAAGAGATGACGACTTGCAGCTGCGGTGCGCAGGCGTGCGACAGGTATAGTTTGTTACCATGTGGCCATGTGACTTCTAACAGCCCGTTCACACGATGAGGCTTAGGTCGTTTTGCTGAATAGTTTTTTTTACCATATGCTTCATTGGTGCATTTATTTAAATGTGCATGTTCACACGTTACGGTCGGTAACATGGCCTATTAGGTCAATGTTGACATTAGGTTTTGTCAACGGAAACCTTATGCGGTGATTCGGCAAGAAAACAACCTAATCGGTCGCCAGTGGCACACATATTGTAATGGGAGCGTTCAGATAAGGTTTTTCTTACCTTATGGCACAACGTTGCTGAGGGAAGACTGGCCGTTCACCAGCAAGTCTAGGGTTAAACTTTGCATATGTATAAGAATGGCCTGCAATATGGGATAAATCATCGGACTCATACAATACAGGATTTATAAAGAAATAACATGGGGGGGAAATATGTATAATATTAAAGGAAAACTTTGAGGAATTACAACAAAGCAAAGGCAAGATTTAGGTAAATATAATTTTAAATATTTTTTAAATAACTCTAATGGGAGAAGGTTGCATTTACTTAAAATAAATAACTTTTTTGCTTTTTTAAATTTGATATATCTTGTCTTTAAATTGAGACAAAAGATTGCACAAATTTCTGATGAAAATAATTTTTTAAAGTACTTTGTTTTTAGTTATTTTTAATGCTAATACTGAGTTGATGTGTAAGTTTGATTCTTTTACGGCGACGACTACGATATCAATACATAATAATAAACGTATTCACTTCTATCTTACGAGAAATCTGATGGAAGATTATTATTATTATTATTATTATTATTTAGCACCGCGTCTTACTACCCGTTAGGGTTATACGCTTAAGTACTAATTACGCTAATGGATTAGGAATTGGGAAGGTTGAATAGAGGAAGTAAACCCGCATTTGCGTGGAGGGAGAGTGGAAAACCATTTAGGAAAAACCACCCCAGTTCACCCGACCGAGATTGAACCTCGATCTCCCCGTCCTCGGAGTCGGGCTTAACACGACTAGCGCGTTAGCCAACTACGCCACCGAGGCGGGTTCTGATGGAAAAATTAGCATACATACGTGTATACGAGTACGGTGACTCGATAAAGAAAACATATAGGTAAAAAAAAAACGCATCGTGTGAACACTGCATTAAATTTCCACCTAATAGTTAAAAACCTGTAAGGTAGAAAAACCTCTTCGTGTGAACGAGCTTTAACTGCTGGTTCCAGTCTGTCTGGCTCTCGACCCCTGTATGGGTCCAAGGATACCTCAGCCCGTGCCAACAGCAACTCGACTCACTCTTGTTTTTTAATAGTTTAATACATTACCGCTGTCACTGCAGGCTGCCATCATGGCGGGCCAGGTGGTAACCCCCCCCCCTCCCTTACCGTTCCACATTACTCCCTACACGGGAAGGATGTAGCTTGCTCATATCTCGAAGTGTATTTGAGATTTTTCTACATATCAATTTTCACAGAGAAGGGCCTTTAAAAGACTTGAAACATATTTTTTTGCATACAATAATTTTTTTGGACACCGCGTCTTACTAACCGATCAGGTTGTACGCCTATGTAATAATTACGCTAATGTGTAAGGAATGATAAAGGTTGGATTTAGAGGAAGCGTACCTGCATTTGCGTGGAGAGATATTGGAAAACCATTTAGGGAAAACCACCCTCATTATACCCAACTGGGATCGAACCACGATTTCCCCATCATTGGTGGTCTAGTTTATTACGAGAGTGACGCTTTAGACCAGGCATGTTAGACTTGCTGCCCGCGGGCCACATGTGAACCAACATACAATGCAGCCCAATTACTATTTCTATAAACGTTGTAGTAATACAACAATTATGCTGAGGACATTTGGTAATTGGTCATTATTTGGTGTAATATATAGCATTTGAGGTTGGTGTACCAGATTTTACTCTCTATTCACCAAAGATCGATTCCCAAAAAAATTGTTAGATTTGAGCATCAAATATGTGCAGTAATTTTGTCAGCACACAAGTGTGTTTTCGCTCGTGAAAAGGAACAAGCACCCGAGAAATCACATTTACCGATACACATTTGTCATCTATTTTGAACGAGACTTCAACATCAGGTCCAAAGCCACTCACACACTTGATGCAAATATAAATCTTCCCATTTTTGGTAGAAAAAAAAAAGTTTACAGTATAGGATAAGTCTTAGCATTTTATGTGATCTTAACTTTATTTTTGTTATAGTAAGGATCTTAAAAGTAGGGTTTTTCTATTAAATTTTTTTCATTTAATATGGTGACATTATTGAACTTTCTAAAATGGGGCTCCCTCATTATTTTCAATGTTCAATGTGGACCTTATGGTCAAACAAGTTTGACAAGTCTGTGACCACCAAAGCGGGTTTAAGCCAATATTGATAGCCTTTTACTATTTTATTAGTATTGATAATATCTATCAAAAGTGAACCTGAGCATCACGTGACTTGACCTTTAAATCTACTAAATATGTTTTATTAACTTTTTAGGTGTCTACAAGTTATTTTCTGTCTTAATCTGACTATAGAATTGATAGTTTCACTGCTGATAGCTAGAAATTATATCAAAAGGAGGATGAACTAAAAACATACCCATTCACATTCAAGGTCATGCAATTTCCTTGGGGAGATCTCATCCTAGTTATTACAGAGATTGGAAGATGTGGTGTAAGGTTTGACGTTTATCCATTGGATGTCAGACACTCCTTTAAATGTTTTTGAATATGTCCCTCCACACAACATTCTTGTCCGAGAGCGCTGATACATTGGTTTTTGGAAGAAAAGTTCAAATTCACGGAACGATAATAGTGAAAACTTTTTTATTACCAACAATTTCTATTCGGGAGGTTGGAGTGAACTGAGTATGTTTTAACTTTTAACCACGAACTCTTTTCCCGTCACTAGCTAAGTAAATCCTTAATATTAAACCAACCTACTCCTCCCGCGTCCTTTAGTTGGTGCCATTTTCATAAACTCTCACCAGGGGCGCATGGGCAAAGGCATCTTGCCCGTGATGGTGTGGTCGAGTTTAGAATCTTGGAGGAGTTTAATAGAGGCGTTTAACATGTTGGGACTACTACTAGCGCTCACCTATGGTGGTTCATAGTCTATCGGTCAAGCTAATTTACTATTATTTGTCTCTGACGGGGAAGTAGCTTTTTTGATTTAGATCGGGTGTATTGAGGGTGATATTTCTTAAGTAGTTTCTCAATCTCCCTCCCAAAAATGCGGTTACATTTCCTCTAAATTCTACCTTCTTCCTCACTATTTTAACGTACTTACTTTATTTATGCACGTATAAACCGAACAGGCAGTGATATTATCTGTGGAAAAAAACTATTAGTGAGTTATCTTTAGCACCGCGTCTTACTACACGTTCTGGTTATACGCTTGAGTAATAATTACGCTAATAGGCTAGGTATGTGGAAGGTTGAATATAGAGGAAGTGAAGCCGGGGAGGTAGAAAGGAAAAACATATTTAGGAAAAACTACCCCCACTTTACTCGACCGAGATTCGAACCTCAATCTCCCTGTCCTCGCCGGTTTAGCTCAACACGAAACTAGCGTGTTAACCAACCATGCCACCTAGGCTGGTTACTAGCGACTTAATCCATACGAAAATCAGATTCAATTGGTTTGGTGACCTGCCTCGGTGGTCACGTCGTCTAAGGCCTCATTCTCACAATATACTAGACTGCCTATGACGGGGAACTCGGGGTTCAAATCCCGTTCGGGTGTACATCAATTTTTTTATCTAAATGGTTTTCCACTCTCCATCCACGAAAATTATGGTACGCTTCTTCTCAATCCAACCTTCCTTATCCCTAACGCCTTAGCGTAATTAGTACATAAGGGTATACCCTGAACGGGTAGTAGGATATGGGGTTAGAAAATAAAATGTTTGGTTGCATATGAATACTAAATCTTTGAGGCCCTTAAAATTTGAGTCCAAGTATCTAAAAGACGGCTGATTAATGTCTTAAGAATGACGTAGCCTATAGGCTCCTGTGGCCGACAATTATTTAAATAACTGCGCTAGTATCAATTAGATTTTGTCCAAAAGCAACGACTAGCCTAGTGAAATAGTTTGTCCCCTTGGAAACGTTCAGTTTTCTATTATTATTATTATTAATTTTTATTCTAATGCGCTTCCCGTAGAGTGGCGTTACAAGGCTAATTGCTCTCATTACAATTTACAAGTGCCTCGTGCCGCGGTATACCTTTAGGGCCGAAAATAAAATAAAAGTCAAGAAGACACGTGGACAGAAGACTAGGTTAAACCGTAAGGAGAATTGTGGAATGAAAATTAATGTTTGTTTGGCATATCCTCGGGTTTGGAAGAAAAAAATTAAGTAGCGGGAAGAAGTAAAATAAGAAAGAGAATTAATGTTAAAAAAAACATTGTTCAGGGTGTGTAACAAACTGAAAAACAGAGACGTGTCAGACAATGTTAGTAAAACTGTCTTCAAGTCAGTAAAAAAAACCACAATAAAAACATAATTTCACTAAAAGAAGTTAGATTCAAAAAATAATAGTAATAATACAAACTTTTAACTTTTGAAAAAAAAAAGTTTTAATTTACATTTGAACTATTTGTTAAAATTATTGTACTATGTAGGATTATTACGGGTATAAATATATTAAAGAAATTCTAATAACTTTAGTTACTGAATCCAGATACCTCCGTTTGCCAATCCCACTCTCACTTTTATTTTATATTAGATATGTGCCTGCTGTTTTTGTTAAAAAAAATATGTAAATTTTTTTATATTTGTTTAAAATAAAATAAATCAATTTAATGCGGTTAAGACCTCTATTGTCCTTCCTTGGCCAATAGAGTTTATATCACGACCCTGATGACACGAGAACTTGCTACCAAAGGTCGAAAGGTCAGCTGAATATTTAATGTTACCAAGTCAACGCATTTATATCGCTAATATAGGCCTACTCGGCTTATGAGATTCATGACGCCTTTGTTCGAAGAAAACATAGAAAGCTAATCTCATCTAAATTGTTCCCACGCTCAAATAAAAGCCTTTGTCCGATCTGATTATCTCGGTTGTGCTACTAAGACAATCTACCCGTGGCGTCAAAACGACACTTTTTGTTTTATTCACGATGATTGATATCGATTTAGTAAATAATTAAGTGTCAAGTTGTGCTCTGAATAACATACGCAGTGTAGGTTGTCGTTGGTATTCAAATTCAACGGCAACGTGTTTCCTGCTAACGGGTTTTCCGAGGCAAGGCTTTCGGTGACATGCTCTTGATTAAGATAAATTATAGCAACAAGTCCTCTTTGTTTCGAGAAATTTTACTGCGACATTATTTTTTAGTGGATATTACACTTTAATTCATTAACCAAACGTAGTAAATATATTAAGGGGGAAGGGTAAAGACGCGAGAAAAGGTCAATACTTTTGCATTTTTATAATTAAACTTTTTTTTTGGCCCTAAATTAATATTGTTATAAAATATCTGTCATGAGCGTAGATGGAAAACTTTTTAAATCGAGATGATTTAATGTTGTCATTAAATTCTAGGAAACTCTTAACAGATATTCAGGAACTGTTGATATCACCATGTGAAGAGAATTAAACCCTATGTTTCTACTGAAAAAATATTTTATCTATTTTGTCAAAAAAATAAAAGTTTTGCTATAAAAACTGCGAAAACACTCCCCTATGTTTATACTGAAAAAATATGTTAAAAAAGAAAAGTTTTGGTATAAAAACTGCGAAGACATTCCCCTTTTATCGCGTTCCTTACTTACACTTACACCTTAAAGAGCCGTGATTACAGGTATTTAATAAATATAACATATTCTATATCATTTGGATCTCTATATCACGAGGTTCCCAATAGTTTGAGGTGGGAATGCGTCTGGTATTCACACCCTACTAGCACCTCTAGGAAATGACGATGACTTAGAAAGAAACGATGCAGGAAACTTGAAAATGTTTATAAATTCAACTTTCTGGGTGTAAAGATTCCAACGAAACTGAAATTCAATAAAGAAACAATCCAAGACCACTTGACAAACAAAACAACAAACGTAAAATTAACACGTGTAAGTGCTGATGCATACACATAAAATACTTGATAGTTATTTTCAAATTGTAATTTCAACTTTGTTTGTAAATAATGCCATATGTCCTTTAATTTCTCCCCTCTTCACACTTACAATCTTTATGTAAATATGCGGATATCACTAAAGGGTATAAAGGTGCGAAGTACGCATATACCCACACACACAAAATTGAAATTTGTCAAATTTGGCTCAAAATATTTCATTTTGTATGTGTAGCATAAGTTACGCAGTAAAATCTCGACAAGTCATTTCATTACACCCGGCCAGGCTTTGAATCAAAACTTCCGCCACCGTCAAATCAGATAACGTACACGTTTGTCCACATGATCCATCAGCAAGGGTTTGAAACATTTGGTTTATTGTCACCTACTCTGTTATCTTATTTAAGGTCAGCTTTCTTGGAATCTAGTCTGCCAAATTATTTTTGAGTGAGCTGAGAATGAACGTAAAATAACATACCTTTTGTACTTTAACACACTGTAGTTTGAATTTATTTTCTCCTATTGAGAAATCATTGTAATCGTGAACATTTTTACCTCGAGATTATGATGAATATTGACGTTTAATGTTTCCTCGAACCCAAAACTATGTATATCTGTATCTGGATCTACAAAATAAACGGTTAAATGGATTTTTTTAAACTATATTTAGATGTTATATGATTCTACTGAGGCACTTTAAAAAAAATTCAAATTGAGAGTAATTTACTAATGTTTATAAATTCAAATTTTTTCAAAAAGTAATTCTACCAACTTTGTTTTGAACGGATATCTGGAGAGTGTTTGATATGATAATTAAGAATGTATGTTCGTTTTTATTTAAAAAAACACTTTTAAAGGTTAATTTACTGTCAATATATATATATATATCGGGAAGGGGCTGGGGTATCGAAAGCAGGTGACCACAACGTCCTCCTTTACCCTCCATCTCACACTTCCTTAATTTATGGACAATGGACATTCGAGAGAAATCATTTGAATGTAAATTCATTCAGTTAAGAGTTTGTTGTTAATTAAGTATAATTCCAAGCATTTGACTTGTTCAGAATTTTATAAGTATATTATAAACCCACAAGGCATTTTTAAAAAAAAAGTTATGTTCTTCTTAAAAACATGCTTGGAAGCACAATAAAATGTGTAAAATGGTTTACCGATAAAACATTCATTTTTATTTGTTCAAAGCATTTACCGTCCACTTTATGAACCGATTGATTAGATCAGTACACGACTTATAAAGAAACTTAAGTCTA
The DNA here is from genome assembly GCA_033556935.1 of Timema podura. Classification (NCBI taxonomy): domain Eukaryota; kingdom Metazoa; phylum Arthropoda; class Insecta; order Phasmatodea; family Timematidae; genus Timema; species Timema podura. The sequence continues at coordinate 43,039,389 of JAVRXN010000002.1, forward strand.
GAACAGATCCAACACCCAACCCCTCGGCCGTTAATTTATCACTGTGAAAGGGGAAACCCACATTTCTCTAATGATACATTTTTCGGCCATGCCGGAAATCAAACCTGGGACCCGCAACTTGATAGACAGACACGCTACCGACTGAGTTAAGGTGTCGGGCATCACTAAAATACACGAAGTTAATTTTTACAAGTCATTTTGAACTTTTATTTTGTAAGTCCTACATTTTGGGAGTCCTTGTCTTCCTTTCCAACAAAGGCGTAAGGTCACTTTTGTTACGAACAAAAATATTGGTTGAGGCCGAAGTAGTCGGAAGACACACGAAGTAGTTCGGTCATTGGAACCACCCAGTTATTGCGGCGTAATTTGTTTACAGTCTATTCTTAAGCTTCTGTTCTTAAGTCCGTGGAAGAATGATGGGGTTATTTGACAACGACCAATTAATAATTTGTCTGAGTTTGTTGTGGTCGAAGGGCGAAAGCTTCTCTAGGAAGTCAAGCAAGATGGGTATGACCTACTTCCGCCATTCTTACTTAGGCGACAATCGATCAAGGGGTGGTGAACTGAACAGGCCCTTACAGGAGGTTAATGTGGTTGTGTGGTGTTTTTTTGCGTGGTGGTGGGGGTGGGGTATAGTTAGTAACACGTTTTCCTTAATTAGGGAACCTATTTTTTAGTACAAAAGATCACGCAACTAGACTTGCGTTTTTTAATCGTTTCACTTACCTAAAGGAAAATTCCTCCCATATATCTTAAGGGTATGGTAACTATGATAATTCAAAACCACTAACAACATTTCTCATACATCTTAAAATGTTCTGTTGTGACCCTATTAAATATCACTTTATTCGTATGAGTATAGCTAGATTTACAATTCTTATCAACTAGCTTAATCTTAGAAGCGTGACATTTCGTGTGAAGCGTCGTGAAAAATGATTCGTGTTCACCTTTTCATAAATTTATTAGTTTTAAAGTGATAAAAATTAAAATACGTTTTTAATCTTACACAGATATGTAGATAGATAGCTTTCACCACCATTTTGTTAACAACAAACCATTAAATAAAGCGTAATTTCTGGAGTCTTATTCTCGTTTCAACTCTATAATTCAGTGGTACTCAACCTTAGGTACACGCACTCTCGGAGGTACACGAGGACATCTTAGGGCAAGGGGTACATACAATTTAAAAATATATAAACATATACTTTTATCATTTAAAACTTATTGTTTTAATTTTGGAAGTAATTTATTTTATTATTTTCGATGTAGATTATAGAATTTGTATAATTTGCATTATGCACCAACAAATTTGGGGGTGTAAAGCTGAAGAAAAATAATATCTGAGGGTACGCGAATATAAAAAGTTGAGTACCCTTCTTCTTATCTTATAATATAAATACTATGTTAATTTTTTCTTAGCTGAATTAAAATATTAGGTTCTCAATTCCACCAAGTTTATTTTGTTTATTTATGTTCACGCATAACTTTTTAACAGAGGCACCGATTTAGTTTTAACTTCTTGTGTTTTGTAGAGCACGTTTTTGCGCTGGTTCTCTTGTAAGTATATTCAAGCCAAGTATCCTTGAAGGCAGTAATAAACTATTAAAACTTTATTGTCGATGGATGAGCATTTTTGAACTTAGGTTCCAAACAAAGTTGTCTAATTCAGATCTCAAGGAAATTCGTCAAAAGGACAAGGTAGGGTGAAAAGTAAGAAATAAAATGATTTAGTAAAAATTCAAATTAAAACATCCTTAAACAAACGATATAAAAAGAATTAAATGAATTTTGAATCGGTTGATAGGAACTTGAATCATCGAGGAAAGAAGAAATGTTCGGATGAAATGAATTATGTTTGTTCTAACAAATTTAACACGTGTGCTTCTTCGTTCCTGATTGACTAACGTTTTTATCAGCATATTCAAAATTTATTTCATACATTTTATAGCGTTTTATTAAAGGAAGCTTTATTTTCAATTGTATTAAATTATTTTATAGTATGGACCTCTTGAAATAAAAGTAAGAAAGAAAAGATATGCTTAAATATATAGTAACCATTAGGTATATTTAATGGGCAGTCGTTGATTACAGCTCATCACATTGTTGCCAAATTTTCTATTTTTCCTTACTTCACAAAATAGTAAATCATTTAACCAGATTACTGATATTCGGCAACTACACCCATCAATGCTAGTTTTTGGTTAACATAACAATGGCTCGTAAACACAAGATCAACACAGCTGGTTGAGCGCTTTCTTTGATTTGGAAAGTCAGGCTTCGAACTTTAAACAACTTCAAAGTGGTATCAATCTTTCTCATCATATAATATAAGTCTCTGGAAGTCAAAGCTGATAATATAATAAGTTTGACTTTACAAATCAATGAAAGCGATCTATATATATATATATATATAAACACTATATATATACATACACATACACTAAAAAAATAAGCTTATAATCTTCATTGGGAAGCATAAAAAATAGCAAAATAGTGATCACATCACAGCGATCACGAGGTAAAACGTGCTAGTTTCATCTTTTCTGGTCTGGTGGTGGTGATAATAAAGGTCGGGCTCGAATCCCAGGTGTGTATACTGATTAAGTTTTTCTTTGAATGCTTTCCACTATCTCTCCAATAAAATGAGAGTACATTTCCTCATGTACACCGTGTTGGAGTAAATATGTGGATATACCGGACGGGTAGTAAGATGTCTCAAACCAGCACCTGTAAATTCATTGACCAAAGTCAAGCCTATTTACTAATTTTCTGGGGATTGGGAGGTCAGAGTTTGAGTCCCGACCGAGTATACCGACTACTAAGGTAGTTTTTTCTCTTATAAATTATTTCTCACTCTTCCTACTTGCAAATGTGGGTATATTTTCTCTAAATTATACTTTCCTCATAAGAGTAAACATGCGGTGAGTAGTAAGACACGGTACCCCCTCACCCCCCACAAAAAAAATCTAAACCACAATCCATCTCTTAAACTTCCTAACTAAACACATTTTAAAAGCATATCTTTTCTATTTATTGATGCAAGTAAAAAAAATGAAACGCATTATTTCAAGTAAACAATTTCATCAAGCTAAACTTGAACTTTTACCCTTACAACTGACTGCCTTTTTAAAAAAAAAAAATGGAGTGATTCCTTATACTGCCGACCTAATTCTTCGCTTGTCCTTTAAGAAAGTGTAACTGCAACGACTGTAATAATTAGCGGCGATGGAAGATGTAGGTGAATTGAATGCGTGCGGAACCGCAGCCTCCGAAAACGAAACTGTGTCATGAAGTGTACCGTGCATTAAGCCCTTCTGAAAACATCCACTTAACTTGTCCTGTACACACCGACCATAACGCTTTCCAATCCCACCCTCCACTTTCTTCAATTAAACACGCAGATACTTCTAAATGTCAAGGAACTGCTCTTATTTATCTAGGAGTCATGTGTCAGGGGGGGGGGGGGGGTCACGGCTGTAAACAGTGTAATTTTAAAATAAAATATATTTCGGTCAATTTACGTGCACTTTCTAAATAGCCCTGCATAGGTATATCAATATACTACTTAAATAGTTAACTATAATTAGAACATTCAGTACTATTATTATTATTAGCACCGCGTCTTACTACCCGTTCGGGTTATACGCACTTACGCTAATGTGCAATGGTAGGGTGATTGTGAGATGAAATGGAGGACCTACAGTTTAACGTGGAATCCGAACCACGGTAGAGGCCTGGCATTCCTCACATTCACAAGTTATGATTAATACACATCTTGTCAGAGGTGAAGCATTCAGTACTAGACATCTAACCTTAGCCTTAGCCTCAACTAAAGAAGGGATTGTTTGCGCTACATCAATATGTAGCTCAGTTTGCGGAAATATTAGCCAGTATTAATGAAGCTATGCTCAGGGGATGCTCGACTGCACAAATTGTACAGTACATCATGTTCGTGGAGGCTCTTCCCATGTCCCGATGAGGAATTTTAATAAAGTAGATTACACTTATACACTTGTGTAGATAGCAGTGCAGCGTTGAATGTGATTTCCATCAAGAGTTGGGCAGAACTTTAAGTTTTATGAAGCAATCAAAAATTTCACAGTTATGCTCTTTTTATCATATCAATGTGTGAGATTGTACCAAACTCCTTAACTCAGAACATCCACGCCATCAACAAGAGTATTAATTATTCTCTTTTGTTGTTTTTAAATAAATACGATTACAATTTTTATAACCCTCACATCAATTATTTTTCCCCACTAAATTTTGTCATACTCTTGCTTGGATAATCTTTTATCTATTAAAGACGTATTTTTGTAATGTTCTCATTAATTATTAGAATCTATGACATTTTTATTATTTATTACAATACTATACTTGTATATAGAGTACTCACAGGTAGGATTTTGGTAGAGTCGGAAAATATTAACAACATATTTACAAAAACAATAATCCACACTTGTCATTCTCTTAAATTGAATTTGTTGTATCCTTGTTAAATTTCTTAAGATTTAAAGGAACATCTTGTTATCCTTGTTCGTTGAGTTCATTTTACCACATTTACGGTCCATCGTTGGTAAGCACTTTGTTGGTTGCTATTGTGGTACTTTTTGACTATGGTAAGTTCAAGTCCTACATTCTTACGTTGCCAGGAATCCCAACATTTTCTTCAGCGGTCTCGAGACTTAAGTTTCTTCGTGCTTTCCGACGTATAATATAATAGTTTTAGCCCGCGCAACCTGTACAGAAGGTAAGAAAGACATTGTTGGCTGTTATTAATTTTACTTCACTAGTTAAATACTGATAACCGCACGGGTAGTGAGCAACGTTGACAAAATAAATATTTGAATTTAGGTGAATTAGAAGACCATAAGCTTTACATTGAGGCGAAAAAACTCGCGAGACACGAATAATTCGGATTTCATTAGATATATTATTATTGGTTTTTAATAACCTGTAGTGTATTTTAATAGCCTGGGCAGAAACACAAATAACTACAGTCTGGTTTTAATAGGAAATCCATTATTTTTAAACTGGTAATTCAGGTTGCCACATTGGCGGCGGAGGTGAGGGGTGGGTTGGGAATACAATTGCATTTACATTCTTAGAACGTTCAATTAATAACTTAAATATAAATTATACACTAATCTAAAAGGAAATAATATTGGAAGCCTTTGATATATTTTTAGCTGCACTTTATATTTAATGAAAAAAATAAGGCGTATTCTAAAATTCTATATTTTAGTGACTTTAAACTAATGTTGGTAGTCTAAATTGGGATTCCTTTAAAATCAGGGCTTGGTTATTGATTTACCTTGAATATTGAAGTACCTCAGCAGGGGTGGGGAACCTTTTAGCATTGGAAGCCCTCATGTCAGTTCTCGAATTCCTCTTAAGGTGGGAATGTAGAGGACGTAAAGAAAGGTCAGTGTTTTTGCAGTTTTTACATCATAACATTTTTTCGGCCAAAATAAAATAAATTATTGCTCCAGTAGAAACATAGAGTTTAATTTTCTTCATATGGTAGCCTCAACAGTTTTTGAATATCTGTTAATGGTATCCTGGAATTTAATTAATTTACTTTTTCTCTTCCTTTAAATTTTCTCATCAAGTGCCCATGACTGTTTCTAACGGAGCAATATTTTATTTATTTTGGCCAAAAAATGTTTTGTTGTAAAATCTTCAAAAAAACAACAACAAAACTGGCCTCTTTCCGCATTACCTACGCTCTCACCATAAGGCCGCACTTTTCATGTAGGACTACAGTAAATTTTGCCAATATACGATAGTACGCCAAACATAGATAAATCGATAATAGCGTTTTTTTTAAAAGATTATGTCTTTAAGATATCGATTTTTAATTTTAATCAATTTTAAATAAAACACATGCCTTTTGTGAATATATAATTTAAAACGATGAAGCTCCAAAGTTGATAAAGTATACTAAAAGACCGCATCGAACACCTCAAGAGTTGGCTTGTGGATAAAGGCCACAGGTTCTCCACCTCTGTACTGAGTGTTTGCAGTGTAGCTCCTCGGACACAATTTAAGACGGCGCAGCGGACCAGGGGGACAGATAAACATCTAGCGTGCTGCTAATGTCAAGTATCAGACTGTGACGTGCTGTTTGGAGTGTGCAGTAGCAATAAGACCCGGGTCAACGGTGACCTAGTAGGATTCTGGAACAAAAAGAAACTTTTAGAAAAGGCGTATTTTTTTTAGGTTAGTAATAATAGTAAAATACTGTTTATTACTATTACTTTTATTATTATTATTATTATTATTTAATGAGTATTAATGACCCTATTTGGTAGCCGCATGGTCTAGGGTGTAACTCTCGCAATATACTATCCTGCCGATGACAGCGAGATGAGGGTTCCAATACCAGTCAGGTATAAGGAGGGTGTTTTTTTTACTAATTGGTTGGTGACCTGGTGGCCTAGGGGTAAGGTGTCAGACTTCTGTGCTGGGGGTCCGGGATTCAATCCTCTGTCCTGGCACAGATTTATCTGACTGCCAAACTCTTCTTTCACCTCTGACAAGACGTGTATTAATAACAACTTGTGAATGTGAAGAATGCCAGGCCTCCACCATGGTTCGGATCCCACGTTAAACTGTAGGTCCTCCATTTCATCTCATAATCACCCTAACATTACACATTAGCGTAAGTGCGTATAACCCGAACGGGTAGTAAGACGCGATGCTAATAATACTAACACATTAACTTAAGTAGTACATGTGCGTATAGCCAGGAAAGGTGATAAAACGCGGTGCTAAAAAAATAAAAATAGTATTGATACCATCTATAAAAAATGTCAGAGATCAAATGACTTGTTATATTAATATTTTTAAATGGTTTTAGTAAATTTTGCAACTCCCCAAAAAAGGTTTCTTTCTATCTAAATCTATTTACATCGACTATGACGCCTTACTTTCTATTTTTACTTGTACGTTTGTCTCTGTTTTCCCCAGGAAATTTTGAACCGTGCTTTCCATCGGGCAGGACACCCTGTTTATAGTAGGAATGACTCTGAAAGGTATCTTCCCCTACCAAAATCCCACTATAATGTATCATTCTGGCAGGGGAAAAGGCCATTCAGATAACCATTCTGACCATAAACATGGTCCTACGTAGACTTTGAGTCTTTATATCTATTTTATAAATTTTTCAGTTGTCTTAAATTTGCTAGACTTATTACAACCTCATAGAAACCACCCTTTCCCCTTCATGAGGTTAGTTGAAGGTATGTTGGAGTATCTTTGTAAGTCCCAATCTTAAAACATTTTTCACTAAAGATTATATTATACGCACTTTTTTGTGTAAATTGATTATACCAGCACATTACATACAAACCACCATTTTGCTAGAACTAACACAACACCCAATAACCTGGCTGTCAACTCATCACTGAAACGGAAAGCCCTGCATTCATCAACAATATATTTACTATTCCGTGCCGGGAATCAAACCTGGAACCCTCCCATAGCTTAGTATTTTATAGACGCACCACTGAGCCAAGGTGTCGGAATTTTCAAACTTGTACGCCCAGTTGACCCGCGCACAATTCTTTTTAACTATTATATTTATAAACTGCATCGGTGGGCACTTGAACTTAACATCCAGATTGTCTAGTCTTGTTTGCCGGAACATGGAGGGGGAGGTTTGAATCTCAGCTGGGTGTACTGAGAGTGAATTTTTACTGAACGAATTCCCACTGTTCCTTTATAAAATTGCGGCTACACTACTTCTTAAATTTACCTGCTTCATCTCTACCCCATGAGTCTAGTTAAATGCGAATAACCTGAACGGGAAGTAGAACGCAGTGTAGAAAAAAAAACTTTGAATACAAGTGAAGCTATTAGTGACCATGAAGGAATGAACACACACCTAATCCCCCCATCACACCCCACGGATGACAACTAACTTAGGTAGAATATACAGCTCAAACCATACCTCGCATCGTAGTGCGGTTACTTTTATTCTACTTTTAAAAAAGTATTGGAATTGAAACCAGTGAAACCATGTTACGACAGTTTAAAAATAAAGAAGGGAAAAAAACCCCCGTTAACATGGTCCCAATTTAGCCGTTGTCAAATAAAAATGTAGAAAACCACGCTTAGATTCGTTTTCTTGTCCGAATATAATATTGTATCTAAATTTCCCGGTTAGTCTGCCTTGAGACGAACTCTTTTAAAAGGGAATTCTGGGATGTCTTCCACGCCTTTCGCACCACATGAAAACTAAAGGCTAACATTTCCAAAAAAATTTAAAACGCTTCTCTTTCATAAAATCCACACAATGCCACCATAAAATCCCACGCTCTACCTGAACTTTTGAAACAACGACAGCTCGGTAAATAATCCCAGTTAGTTTTTAAATGTAATAAAGGTGGGATTCTTTGAACCTGAAAAATAAATTATGACTTAACAAAAATAAGTAAAGGCCAAACAAGCACTCCCCTTCTTATTCCGGTGTTATTGGTATTGATAAATAAAACGTCTCAGGCCTTAACTCCATTTGTTTATCCATCCAGTTGAGAGACCTTTGGTTTGATTCGCGACAGGGCCAAGAAATGTGCCATTGGTGAAATCGGGGTTTCAATTTTCACATTGAAGAACTAACCGATGTTAGGTTAAGTTAGGTTTAGGTCGTGTGTTGAGATAAGTTGGTTTAACACCTCTAATGAAAAATCAAAGAATGGGATCTTTCATTTATTATATCTAAAATGGCAAGTAAAACAATGGGTTTAAAGTCACCTAATAAAGTTTCCCTGACACATCGGGATGTGTTATTCGGACCCAAACCGTTCTTTCAGCTCTAGCGTTTATATTTTAAAATAACTCAAAATTTCGTCGATTTTAGTTTTCACCTATACAAGTGGCCGCGCGCACAAAACGTCTCTTCTTGTATGGTGTCTCTATAGTGGGGAAGTTGGGATCCGATCTCTGGCTTGATATATTGAGCTGTTTTTCCTAAATAGTGGAGTGTACGCCTTCAATGCAAATACGGTTACACGTCCTCTAAATTCTACCTTCCTCATCACTACCCTCTTAATGTAAATATGTGGATAGTAGGAACTGGTAGTAAGATGCATAGCACGTAATTTCTTATTTTTGAGATATTTTATTTGCTAGCGTCTTTTTGGACACACGTAATAAATAACACGGCGCGTGTCCTCACGTATTTTCCCCCTGAGGGTTTATACACACGCAACACACATTACAGCCAACAACTTTTACGGTTATGTTATCTTATTTTGCAAATTTCTTTCGTGCCATGAATAACAATTAGGTAATTCATATGTTAAATAAGATCACGTTAATTTTACAGGCCATCTTAATAAAACATTCAATTTTACAAAAGAAAAGTAGTTCCTTAAAACTTTTTAAAGTCTACTAAATCTTGTGCTAACGAGTCATCCGGTTGTTTTTGTTGCCGCCTTCCCCCCTTCATCCTCTTTGTCCTCTACCTGGTCGAGAACGTTCAGCTATAGATGTGAATAACTACCTTTAAACTTTAAACATTTTGAATCTCGATTGAATCGAAATTTAGTCTTTAAACGAGTAGTTTTCAAATGGAAACCTAAAAGAAGGAAATACTTTGATTTTAATAAAATATTTACTTTTAGATAAACAGGAGACACTTATGAGAAACAAACAAGTTAGTGAACTCGCCATCGCACTGTTATTAGTTAATAAAGAAGACACTATTTTACATTTATTATTTAAAAATTATAATTCAATCATTGGTAATTCAACTGTATTGCATTATATTCTGAAAATTGAAAAAGTGACATCTGGACACGTGAATCGAATCCGGGACCTTTGTCTTAGTACACCAATTCTACCACTGAGCTATCTAGGAATCGTCCCGTGCTCAAGGTCATTCTTCACTCTTATTTTAAGGCAGAGTCGATTACCCGTGTCCAGGTGTCATTTTTCAATTTCAGAATATGATATCTAGATGGAGTAAATCCTCACTAAAAGCATACATAATAGCTGTGGCTATTTGATTCTTGTATTGCATTAGACAACATGTCAACGTTTTATTGATGTAGTGTGTACGGTACCTTTACAACACTTTCTGTTACACTGTGCCTATTCTGGTTAAAGGAAACCTTAACCAATATATTTCAAACTTAACAAAACCTTTTAACATATTTTATCAAAACGTTTATCCAAATGTCGACTTAGTAAATTAATGTGTATTATTTCATGCACATTTTATTTTTCATCTTTTATATTGTTATTTTATGAATTTTCCCACATAACGTTCTAATAATTTTTTTTTTTGCTACAATCCAAATTTTATTGGAAGCACTAAGAAAGCTATATCCCTAATTTTCTTACCAATAGACATATCTGACGGATAGTAAAAGTTACTAGATATACTTTCCTGCATTCATATGTAATAGAATGTGATCTTCAGCGGTCACTTTTGATAGATATTATCATTACCGCTTAAATACACCAGCTAATTTAGTAAAATATTATCAATTTTGACCGCAAAAAGGTTTGTATTTTCTAAAAGGTCTTTCTATGAAAATTGAACTGCAAGAGTAGTTAGGGGCCGACCTTAGATAATGTAAGCTTTTTTTTTTTTTTCCATTTTTCGACCCCCACGTAAGGAATAGTAAGCTTTTCCATCATTCCCTCCCCCCTCTATCTTACGTAATTTTTTTTATAATTTGGTAAATTATAATATTTTAATTAGTAATACAGTGAGAGATATGAAATTTTAGAATATCTAATTTGCAGTAAAATTAGGTTAACACATCTTATTTTATTTTTTTAATATATTTATTTTCTGACCAAAAACATTTTTTTTTCTTGAATTTTTCTTACGATAAACATTGATAAAAAAAAACCCTTACCTAAGATGGATTAAGAACACCCTAAGCCCCCTTTTAAGAAAACTTAAGAAAATACGGAATACCCTCTCCGTAAAAACCCATACGTAAATCAAGGACGGCCTATTACTAGTCTTAGTGTATGTGAAACTAAATCAGAGGTTTGCGAGTGTATGTGTATTGGATTGGAGTGTACATGTTAAATAAAGATGACTGGTGGCAGAAGGTGTCTTGAACCAGTTGCGTGTCGGACGGACTGTCCAGGTGTTGAGACAGATGTTTCAGTAGCGTCATGACCTTGGTAATTGATTGAAAGGCTGGGCTAGAAAACAATTATCTAGTGGATGTTGAAAGGGAGCCAATGCCCGCTGTCTTATTCCCTCTGCCCATTTTTATCCCATACATTACTTAAAAAGGCTTAGTTTCAAATTAAATTTTATCAAATATTATTTAGATTTTTTTTAACTTGAGTTTTTTTATTCTTAAAAAAATTGTCGCAGATAATACAAAGTATAGTCTAGTTTTCATTGTCAATTTGATTCCCATATGTTTTATTTAAACTAAACATTTTTATAAACTGTTATATATTTAGATACATTAACGGAATATTGCTACAATGTGACAATTATTGACAAGTTTATTTAAAAATAAATTATATTCTTGAAATGAACAGATATTTAGATCAATGCCTATTCTTAGAAAGTAAAAATAAATAATTAAACTTGTTTATCAAACAAATAAACTCTCTTTTCATAACGCGTATAACTAATCAAAACATTTAGGGAAAAAAACATCTTTAGTACACCTCAACCAGAATCGGAACCCAGAAGTGGTAAAAGTGTTTGAAATTAAACTGTTAGCTCTATAAACTATAAGATCCACCAAACTATGATTATTGTAACTGCATTGTAACTGTAGCAGGGTGTATAATGGAATATCCATTAAATAACGATTTTAATTAAAATGCATTTATTATAAAGAGTCGTAAACTGTAAAATACATTAGTAATTGTGTTGCAATAAAACTTTAACGGAATATCATATGATAAATAATTATTGCAATGCAACTTTAATTAGGTGTAAACTGTAAAATCATTTAAATAGTAGTTTGTAGTTGCAATGTAGTTATAACGGGATGTAAACTGTAAAATATCTTAACTATAACTTTTGTACATAATATATATTAAAATTACGAGTCACACTGTAAAATATTTAAGTAATTTGATTGCAATGCAATTGTAGTGACCTTTACAGACAATTCAAGTTCACCCCCACTGCCCTTCAAAAAAAAAACTGTCTAGCCTCCACCTCAATCAGATAAAGAACCTGTAAAATATGGAGAAACCAACTCTTCGTGTTAAAAACTCAAATTCGTGCCGTATCAACTCGAAAGAGTGTTGTTCTTTTCCCTTCTTTGTTAGCTAAATGATCTGACAGACAAGGAAGTGGAAGTAGTTATGGCTCCCGTTCTACCTTTCCTTCTTCTCCTCCTGATAAGAGCTCGGTGGTAAGACCTGTTAAAAGTGGTCAAACATCTCCTTCAATCAAGAACATACCGAGGCAATTTATTCATCATGAGGTGTCAAGAAGCTGTTTTTCGATAACATCACAAAGTTTTCCCCTTTTCTTTTCCTACCGCCTCAATGATTTTGCGGCCAAGATTCGAGCGCAGGAAGTGTGAGGACTGCTCGGTGTAATGTGTATTGTGAGGCTATTCGTGGACTTTAGTCAGCTGGAAACTTTCTTTGTTTCTTTAGGGCCTCAAAATGGAAAAAGCACGCAATACCTTTTTTACTATTGTTTTCTAATTATAAGATGAGCTACCGGCTGGAATACCTGATTCACAGTAACTTTGGCCTTTTCTAACATTTTAAAAGCTGATATAAACCGTTTAGAGTGCATCCGCGTCGCCAATTTGTTTGCCACTTTGACAAGTGATGTCGATGATTGACTTTACAAAATGACAAATACATAGGCCTACTTGTTAACCGGATGAATCCGGGATGATTTTAGATAGGCCTACTATAACAAAGGCCAAAGTTATTGTGAACGAAATATAGCTGTGAAACATCCTTAAATACTCTGAAAATTGACACCTGGACACGGGAATCGAACCCAGGACTTTTGGCTTAGTACGCCAATGCTCTAACCACTGAGCTATCCAGGATTCATTCCGTGCTCAGGGTCATTCTTCACTCATATTTTAAGGCAGAGCTTATGATGGACGTGCGGAAATCGTCGGCTACAAGTATGTGATTATGAAGAATGACCCTGGGCACGGGACGAATCCTGGATAGCTCAGTGGTGAGAGCATTGGCGTACTAAGCCAAAGGTCCCGGTTTCGATTCCCGTGTCCAGGTGTCATTTTTCAATTTTCAGAATATGAAATATAGATGGAGTAATCCTCACTAAAAGCATTAATAATAACTTTGGCTATTTAATCCTTAAATACTCCCACCCTTTTTTTATTGTTACATTTAACACATAGGCCTAATCTAAAGATGCGGATTTAGAGGGTAGTTTAAGAGGAGATGAACCAACAATAGCCACCCCATTAACGTAAATATGCGAATAGCTTGAATCGGTAGTAGACTAACCCGTGAAGCACAGGGGAAAAAAAAAATCAGCTATTAAGTTTGGAATATAGGCAATGCGGGTTAAGGGAAGTATTTTTAGTTTAGTATTTCTAATGGAGATATATTATGTTTATTTTTGCTCAAAAAAAATTGTATAAAAACTGCGAAAACCCTCGCCTCTTCTCTCGTTCCCTATATCCCCACCTTAAAGCATTCATCATTAGCACATATTTCGAACCTTTAACCATCTCGGTTCGATCCTCGGTCCCGGCACATATTTATCTGATTGCCAAACCCTTCCTTCACCTCTGACAAGATGTGTATTAATCACAACTTGTGAATGTGAGGAATGCCAGGCCTCCACCGTGGTTCGGATTCCACGTTAAACTGTAGATCCTCCATTTCATATCACAATCACCCTACCATTGCACATTAGCGTAAGTGCGTATAACCCGAACGGGTAGTAAGACGCGGCGCTAATAATAATAATTTAACCATCTCTCTCTTGCACACAATATTTCAGTGATACGCTATATTTCTTTCCAACGTAATTTTTTCCATCGGCATTGGCATCAAAAGATGTTCGGAAAGGCATGGTAGTTGGAAGGCATTTCCATACATTGAATTGTATGGTTTGAAACTTTGGTTTTATTGAAAATTTTACATTATATTCTCATTATAAATTTATAAATTTTGGTTAAAACTGAAATATTAGGGGAAGCAAAATAAAATAATAGTAATTTACCGGAATAAGATTTAGGGAACCGAGCCAATCGGTAAATAAAGCACTGTCCTTCCATACAAAAGTTGTCCCCGATAACAACGTTACCCAACTTTGAATCCATTGCAAGTCTAAAGGGAACCGTTTTCCTGAAGGTAAACATTCTTACACTCCGAAATTTCTTATGTGAATTGTACCTTTAATGTTTAAAATCCTCAAATAATTTAGAATTTTCCTTTATGAATAAAGTAACAAATGACTCATTTGTTTGGAAAGGTTTGATCAGGGACGAATCCAGGAAGGGGCGCGGGGAGTGCACGCCCCTTCAATAAATAAAACTAATTAAATAAATGTTAAATTCACTACTAGTTTTATTGTCACGTAATATTATCTCACTAACCACATTTCATTTTTTAAAAATTGTTAATGGTAATATTATTAAATTATTAATATACCGTAATTATTATAAATACGTAAGACAAAAAACATGTTAAGTATTAAAACGGTGAAATTAGGCATTAATATAATAACGCAAATTTAAGTTGCGTGCCTCTGAGTTCCTCCCTTCTTCTAGCGCCACTCTACGGGGTAAAACCCCATTCAGTTCGCGCTATTCTGTCGCCAAACGCGAGGTATCTTGCTGCCAATGTTCTTTGCCGGTTGGTGTGCGTCTTTCTTTACTAGTTCACCATGATAGTTTTATTATAATATTTTATATTCATCTTTGATTAAATAGCTAAAAAATATTTATATAATAATTGTTATAGTGTTTAAACTAATCTCCTTTTAATAATCACTATTTGTTGATGTTCTTATTATTTGTTTTTAATAAATTTCAATACTAATAATAGCAAATTCCGAGTTACACCCTTCATTTGAGGAATATTCTCAAGTCCAGCGTTACACTGAAAAAATACTTTAAGATTTACTCTTAAATTTTGAAGTATTTTTCTATCAAAATTTCTTGAGGGGAACCTCCCCCGACCCGATTCCGTGAGAGCCCCATCACCCCCGCACGAAGATCCTGAATCCACCCTTGGGTCTGATCCTGCTTCCTATACACTTTGACTTGTTAGAAGAACTGAGGTAATTTGCTTAGAACGGTTTGAAAGTGAGCTAATTTAACATCCTTACCTAATATACTTTCTAGTCTATTTAGTTCACTGGGAGGCTATTAATATACTCTCACCAAGTTTAAACTAAAGCGTTAAACTCACACTTAGCTTGGTTGCTGAGGAGGAGGAGAAGGTTAGGGTTTGGATCCCGGCCGGATAAGCCAGAGGTTGTTTTCAATGTGTGATTCATCACTTAGGATTACCGATCCTCACTCCACGATAATACGGGTGCGTTTTTCAATCTTATATCTTAAATTAATTAATTGATAGCCCATATCAGTGGGCATGTGGACTAAACGTCATTCTCGCTTGGTCTGGTTTGCCAGTAACGGTCAGGTTTGGGTTCGATTCCTGTTCGGACGTACTGGGGCGGGTCTTACATTAATTGTATCCAACACCATGCAAATTCGGATACATTTACTATAAATTTTACCTACTTCATCCGTTGTAAATATTGTGCAGATAAATGCGTATAACTTGTATATCCATACATTGTAAGTATAACACTTGAATATGAATAAGTAATTATAATATCAGGGTAACAGAAATACTTCATAAGGCCGGTCATTTCGGACACTACCAAAGATCAAACTAAAGACCACAGAAATGAGCAACAAGTACTGTGAATATGTGTGATACTCAACTCTTGCACCGAGCCCTGTTGTAACTTTGAGCAGCTTAGTTTATCGCACACAGCGCAAAGCAGTCAGACTCCTTGTAAGGTTCCTGCACTGACGGCGCTACGCCCAAAGAGATCAGTTAACTTCCGTCCCCCACGCAAGCGACGACACCTTTCTCTTGTCTTCCTACCGTTCATTTACACAGGGACGAAGAACTGAGGGATACCACGAAACAGATCAGCAGGGACTTTTTTTTTTTAAACATATGAGGTCTATAAGAATGGTTATTTTGCTGAGCACTACTATTTTGCCAAACAACTATGAAATAAATCATTATTTTGTGTGTTATATTCTATACTTAACTATAGAAACTATACCTACTGCGCAGGCGTGTAAGTCGTGCAAAGCTAGCAAGTAGGCAGGGAATGAATCGCAAACTGTTATCATTTTTCCTTTCAAGATTAGGTTGCCAGGATTTTTTTTAGGCTGTACAAATCCTGACATATATTAGAAGTTTAAACGTATTGCACCCAAACAATATATTGTGTAGCGTTAGAGCGTAGTGCGCCAAGAAAATTTCCCGTACGAGGTTAGAACCTTTCATGTCCCGAAAATCTTGCATGTGAAGTTAGTATGCTGCGTCCAGTAAAGATTGCTTGATATGTTAGAGTATGAATGCAGCATATGGAAAAACTGGCGTGGGAGTTTCAAGGATTCCCCCTCCAGAAAAGCTTGCCTATTAGGTTAAGAGTATGCCACGTCTATAAAATATAACATGTTAGTTTGAGGTGTGCCAGGTCCACAAAAGCTTACTTGTTAGTTCAATAGAGTGCCACGCCCAGAAAAGCTTGCTTGTTAGGTTAATAGTGTATCACGTCCAGAAAATCTTGACTGCTAGGTTAATAGTGTATCACGTCCAGAAAAGCTTGACTGCTAGGTTAATAGTGTATCACGTCCAGAAAAGCTTGATTGCTAGTTTAATAGTGTATCACGCCCAGAAAAGCTTGCTTGTTAGGTTAATAGTGTATCACGTCCAGAAAAGCTTGATTGCTAGGTTAATAGTGTATAACGCCCAGAAAAGCTCGCTTGTTATGTTAATAGTGTATAACGCCCAGAAAAGCTTGCCTGTTATGTTGATAGTGTATCACGTCCAGAAAAGCTTGACTGCTAGGTTAATAGTGTATAACGCCCAGAAAAGCTTGATTGCTAGGTTAATAGTGTATAACGCCAGAAAAGCTCGCTTGTTATGTTAATAGTGTATAACGCCCAGAAAAGCTTGCCTGTTATGTTGATAGTGTATCACGTCCAGAAAAGCTTGACTGCTAGGTTAATAGTGTATCACGTCCAGAAAAGCTTGAGTGTTAAGTTAAAAGTGTGTAGCATCCAGAAAAGCTTCTTTGTAAATGTTAGAATGTGCAGCATCAAGAAAATATTATTCCATGTGAAGTAAGATCGTTGTTAAACAGTTACAAAATAAAAAGTAAGATTGTAGCCGCTCAAGGTTACACTCATAGACTTCTTGTCTGGTAGTACCAACGCTGTTATATGGTTAAACTTATCGCGGGTGCTGCTTAGTACCGGACTGCCCGTTCGGTTCTCGCTGGCTCTGGTCGGCGACCCTGTCCGGTGATCGACCTCAGGTCCTTTCTCTCCTCGCTGATACCATCACTCCGGACCGGTGACCACCGAAGAAACGGAATTCCACGCTACGGATGCTCCGTATAGTTGCTAACAATGAACTATAATAATTATGTTTATTATATAACAGGATGTGGTTCCCGTAATACAATTCTTTCACGCCGTGCTTTTTGTTGCTGTTACGTTAGGGGGGTTTGATCGTGATAAAAAGAGTAGAGTGCTCGAAATTACCGGTAATGATCGACATTACACATATGTGGTTTGCGTAGTCTATGTTGGCGTTCGTACGTATATCTAAATAACTCGATTAATTGGACGAACAAGATTAATAAAAATGTTGCACATTTTTGTTTATTATATTTTTATAATTTAGGGTATTTTCTCCTTCCGTGCGTCTTGCCTGACTATCCAAGTTTTTACGCAAGTGTGGTGGGAATGATGAATATAAAATCTAGAGCAGTGATTAAACCTTCCTAAACTCACAACGCACTGAACAATTCATTAAAATTGTCAAGGCACAGCATCCATTTTTTAAGGAGAGATTTTATCATAAAAAATTTGCGTATTTATATTGTGTTTATAAGTTAATTAGTTAAAATTCTAATGATTGTTTTATTTTTAAAAATAGTGTTGATCATGAATTTAAAAATGATTTATCTTTACTCCTAAAATTTTTTCCTCGCTTCGTTTATAATCTTCCCTCAAACTCTCGCGGCATACTGGTGTAAAAACGCTAGTCTAGAGAAAGTATACCCGTATTTGGGTGAAATGGGAATGGGATACCATCTACGAACCAATACCTCAATACGCGCAGTCGGGATTCAAACCTTTATCATCTCATAAACAGCAAATAAGGCAAAACTGATGTTTTTGTCCTCGAGTCAATTGGTGGGGCTAAGGAGATTTAAGACAATTTGTGTCTTGTTCACTTTTATCAAACATTATCAATAGATACTGGATGTATTCTCACGTGATTATACGCTAGAGCATATTTAGAAGGGGTGTTAATCTTAATAGTTATAACCAAGGTTTTTTTATCAATAATAATAAGTTACCAAACTATTCATGAACTAACCAAATTCTATCTAGTAATCATTAGACATTTTAATCTATTTTTTTACAATGCATCTTAATATTTGTTCAAGTTATATGCATATATGATAATTAATTTAATGGGGTAGAGATGAGGAAGGAAGAATTTCACAGATAATCAACCCACATTTGCGCTTAAGGAGAGTTGGAAACCATTTAGAAAAAAACCAACCTCACTAGATCCAACCTGGTTTAGAACTCTGATATCCTCATCATCAGTATACCATTCTAACACGATAGTGATGCCTTAAGGTGCGGCAGAATGGAGCGCGAGTAATTTTAAAGTTTTTATAGAATTAAATTTTGTGGTCAGAATAAATTAAATATTTCGCCAATAGCAACATAGAGTTTAGTTTCCTGAATATGCTAATATCAACAGATATTTAATATCTGTCAAGGGTGTCCTGGAATTTTGTCAAAACCTTTTATATAAAGTAAAAAAGTTATGACAAAATTCCAGGACACCCTTGATAAATATTCAAGATCTGTTGATATTAACATGTGCAGAAATCTAAATTCTATGTTGCTATTGGCGAAATATTTGATTTATTTTGGCCAAAATATTTCAATTCTATAAAAACTGTAAAAACACTTAAGCTCTCTTCTGCCGCACCTTAAACCATTTGGCCACTGAAACTGGTTTGGAACTATTGATAAGTTGCTAATTGACTATAGCCGGTGCCTTGCCTGCGAGATCGAGAAATAAAATTTCGTTGTTCATATAGTACGTTCCAGAACCAATACAACAGCTCACTGCGACTTTTTTAGGTGACCACAACATATTTCTAAGGCTAGTACAACGGAAAAACTACGTATATACATGCGTCTTAGCACAGGGACTATTTACTACAAAATTTATTAAGTAAGGATTAGAATGCTTGTTAAGAGAAAATGCACCCAAATTGACTTGGAGAGAGTATGGAAAAACCATAGGGATTGTGTACATGTGGAAAACACATTTCCAACGCATCTGATCAAGATTTGAAACTCTACCTCCACGTCACCTAAAACCCAATCTATTGCAAATCACTACACAACGGTCATGTTAAAAAAAGTAGACAAATTCTGACATGGTAAAGTGCTCGTCCTTTGGGTCATTCTCCTACATACCTCTCAATTAGTAAAGATGACGTGTTTGTATCGTGTTTTGTTGTTTTACTTGAAGGTGGGAACGATTATCAAATATAATGCTTTGAGTGCTCCAAGCCAACGTATTTTGTTTGGCCTGCACAGTGTTTTTTAAAAAAAGTTGAATTAGTTAATAACCAACATTAAAAAATAGGAAGGTTTCTGATACAAATCCAGATTTTTCTTCAGTAATTGGGAGATCTACAGATAAAGATAAGTTTTTGGGTATCCGGTCTTAAATCAATTTACGTAAGCATTCACGAGAGAAATATTACTTTACCATTCGATTTTTAAAATTTGTATTATGTTACATGCTTACAGCATAGTCAGTAAAAATATAATCTTTTTTTATTATAGGTGCCTATTTGTCAGTTGATTTTTTTCTTCCCCCGGCCCACTTCACTCGCTTATGTTACATGCTTGGCCCATGTATACATTGGAATTTGCAACCTCTTGAGCTGAAGCTGTTAGTGAACCCCTCTAGACACTCCTAGCGCCTCTTTTACAGTATGAACTTAAAAAATAATGTGTGTGACTTATATTATAAAAAATATTAGGGTAGAAAGGAGGTTTAAACTCCCTGTTAAAGTTCCTGCAAAAAAAAAAAAAAATCCCCCTCCAAACACACACAGTTTAATGTCTGAACCGGCAGAGGGGCGCGGTGGGAAAAGTAAAGTCATGACGGGAGAAACTGTCTTGTTTCTTGTCTTGTGTTTTGTCGGCAGAGCCGGCGAAGTCGTGACTGCCCCCAGGGGGGCGGGAACGGTACACTCCCTTCACCAAGGAAAAACTTAGCAAACAGATTTTGGTCTTAAACCCGATCCACACAAACGGCTGTTTGCCAGTGACGTTAAAGACGTTTCATACAAGACGTTGCGTGGGGACAGGAACACTTTGCAACTGTGTGAACTGCATGAAGACGAAAAACAAAGGCATTTTTTTTTATCGGTGACCTGCACATACATATCGGTGCGTGTGGGCACTTCCTTCTGTCTTCTCTACACATGTGGCTCAGTTTTCCTTCTACATTGGTGTAGGAACAGTATTTTCAGAACTCAAAACACTTTTTTTTTATTAGTATTTTTTCTTGTTCAATGAAGACTGATCTTCGTTAATGTTTACGTGAGTTTCTTAAGGACACCCCTGAGCTATAGATTTAAAAATTTAGTTCAAATCTCACGTGGGAAATTTTGTGTATTTTCAGTAGCCACTGTTCAAACTATCTATAACGTCACGTGCACTTAAAACGTTTAATTTCGTCTTTTTTTATTGCAAGAAAAATTGCAAAAATTGAGCAGACAAACCCTTTCTTTATGGTGGATTCCGTGGTACTGAGTGGGGAAAATGATGCTGACAATTAAACGGTGTGGAAGCCCCCAAACTGCAACGGGTTTTACACAGTTTTGCCAGCGCAATCATAACTTAGTAAAAAAAAAAAGTTTTGCGTGGCCCGAGCCTTACGGTGGCAGCCTCTTAACATTTAAAATTTTATTTTGGGTTGTATTTTAATCGAGGAGTTTTTTCCTGTCATATTCTAGTATCAATAGAAGACTACTTAAAATAAGAGTCTTATTACTATTTATTGTTCTACAACTTAGCTCAGTCGGTAGCACGTCTGCAAACTGAGTCATGGTTTCAATTTCCAGCTTGGCCGAGAAATGTATAGTTTGTGAAATTGGGTCGTTTCTTTTCAAATCAGTGAATTGGTGGTCCAGAGAGTGGGTGTTCTGTCTATTCTCTAATTAAGTTAGTTTGTAATCTGTGTATGGATATAATCATTAGGTCCAGAAAGTGCACGTTAAAATTAAAACTAAGTTAAGTAATTTAAAAAAATTATATTTTAATGAGGAAATAAGGATACTTAGTTTTTAAGTAGGCCCCTAACTTCACCAACATTTATTCAGAGAAAGAAAAATCCAAGTCCATACTTTTTTTTTTTCATGCAGCTTTACCAGTTATACTTAATTCACGGTAGGAATTACTCTCTTAAAGGTCTTTTTTCCTACCAATATCCTACTATATAATAGATTTCTGGTAGGGAAAAAGCCCTTTCATAAAACAATTCCTAGGCTGAACAAACTTTAGGATTAATCACCAGCCTCCATAGGCTAAGCCAGATGTGCTAACCGCTCGTCTGACCCTGCCAGCTCTTTGTGAAGTTCGGATACTACCCGTCCGCGCTACGTACTTAATTACACAAATAGGGTAAGGATTAAGAGGATTAGATTGTAAAATAAAGATGCTGGCATATGCGAGGAGTGAAAGTGTAATCCACACAGGATGAAAAACTCACTACAACCAGCCGAGATTCAAACCCTGACCTTACCGTCACCATCACTAAAAATAAAAATCACGTCAGTGTCTGCGTGTCCACTGGTGCGGGCTGTTACCAAAAGGCTTCCCCTTGTTTTTAACTTATTCTTTGATAAAACAAGTAGCACGCTTTGGTGGCCACATGGTCTTAGGCGTCACTCTTGAAGTAGACTGGACTGCCGATGACGGGAAGATCGTGGTTCGAATCCCGTTTGGACGTACTAAGGGTGTTTTATCCTTGATGGTTTAATTCTTTCCTTCCACGTGAACTCAGGTACACTTCCTCAAGATTTAACCTTTCTCATCCCCTACACATAAGCATAATTATCTCATGTGTGTACAACCCGAAAGGTTAGTGAGATGCTGCAACAAAATAGAAATTAATAAAATCACATGACTTTACATACTATACATATATCAAAGTTGTTTTAGTAACGTTCATAAACTTGTGTCAAATAAGTTTCTTCTTATCTTAACTAGGCTGTAAGAAGGTCTTGACCGCGACGTTGCGTTTGAAGTTCAGTGCATGGTTGTACCATTTGTTTGTGTACTTTTAAGTGTCCGCTCAGAAACTGAATAAACTGACAGTTCGCCTGTTCCCACCGGGCGTGATCAAACGTGCAAGTGACCCCTTCTACCTTAACGACCACAGATCAAACTGAGATCCCCAACTCTCACGTCTACTAGATAAAGATATGATACGAAAAAATGTCCTTTCACTATTTACCGAAAATTTCCCCCCCACCTATTTAAATGGAGCGAATGCAATCGAGATATCTCAAGACTTAAAATGTGTTCACTTCGGTTTAGCTTATTCTAAGGACGTTAACACATGATCTTACTAATTATTTTGAAGTTATGACAAAAATCCGGGCTCTCTTCTTACACTCACGTATCGCATACATTTTTTTTTTGTAATGGTTGAATGCAAACGTGTCGGGGTGCCCCGATCTGGTGTGGATGTGTTAGTAGTAGGGCTGTGGAGTCGCAGTCGGAAAAATGTACCAACTCCAAATATGGCTTAAAAATAAAAGATTATAAATATAACAGAAGTATAATTTTATGGTAATTATATATAATTTTAATTTTATACTTCTTCTACTTCTTAAGACCGATATTTGTAATTTGGATTGATAAATGTATTCATATATGAATTCACAATGCCAAAGAATCTTCCCATGAAGTAATTTGTATTGGAGAATTTTACTGCAGTCAATTTATTATCACTAATTAATATACACAAATTAGCCATCTATGAAAGAGTCGGAGTCAAAGCCTTGGCGTACCTACTTCACAGCCTTGGCTAGTGGGCCAACTAAATATGTTAATACTACAATATTATAGTTATTATAATCGAGGCTTTTCATTCCTTTTATTTGTGATTCAATGTTCTGAACATCGCCGATTTAATCAAATCTTATCCCCTTTCCTTGTGATCCATTGGTATGTGCATTTTAGATTTAATTAAAGCCTTCCATCCCCTTTCATTGTGATTCAATGTTCTGAACATCGCCGATTTAATCAAATCCTTTTATCCCCTTTCCTTATGATCCATTGTTTTGTGCATTTGAGATTTAATTAAAGCCTTCCATCCCCTTTCATTGTGATTCAATGTTCTGAACATCGCCGATTTAATCAAAGCCTTTTATCCCCTTTCCTTATGATCCATTGTTATGTGCATTTGAGATTTAATTAAAGCCTTCTATCCCCTTTCATTGTGATTCTATGACCTGAGACTTTCTTCTTTATTTCAAGACTGGCTAGTACAGAGGTGGCAACATATGATTCAATCTATCTAAATGTGTGGCGAATGAGAAGTGAATTTCACCGCACTGTATAAAAATTGAGAGATTAGGTTGCTCAATCGAACATTTAAAACAACACACGCGGTTTGAACAAGTTTATTCAAAACATGTTCACTTTACTACTCAGATGAAACTGCCTTAGACGCAAATGATGAAAGGTGTTCAGATTGAAAATGTAAGACAATTTAACGCGAAATTTTACCATCCTTTATTCTGACATATTACAGAAACATTGGCTCATTGTCTGAACTTAATGCACCTCATCAAGTTACAACCAGCACACGCCATCAGGAAAATGTTTATTTTACTGTGAGAGTTGGCCAACTCAAATTCGCCAAACTTTTATAGTCAATTCACCACTTCTGGCGATTGGTGACAGGGTTGCACACCCCAGGTCTAGAATGTGTGTCAAACGTTGAATGCTATCCAGAAGAGTACCCATCCCCATGATTTGACGTTTATAATTATCAATCCCAAGTCTAGGGGATGATGATTCTATTCTTTAGGCCGGCGGCTCTCATAATTGTTAACCTCCGGAACCCTTACACTAGAAAAAAAAAATCAGAGAGCCCCAAAAATATTTTGTTTAGTTAGGTTCTATTAATTGACGATTTTCACATTAGAAAATGTGAGATATTTTTTAATATGTTAATTTAATTTTAACCACAGGTAGCTTGATAAATAAATAAAACCCTAGTTTTTTTAAATATTACAGATGTTTTATTTTTTCAAATTTTGTTAATTGCGAGAATAGTGGCTTTTTTTCAACATTTTTTGCAAATATCTTTAATATCTGGCTTAATAGAAGACAGCTGGAATCAAATGTCTTATTCTGCATTCAATATGTTGCATTATTTTGTTTTGGTTGAGGTGTAGTTAAAAATCCGATTACGTGTAAGTAGTCACCGTGTTAGTTGCCACCCGTGCAAGTAGCCATCTTAACTCAAGACGAGGGTTGACAGGCGCCCTTTCCAAGTCAACGATTTCGTGTAAGTAGCCACCCTGTGGTGGCTAGGAAGAGAATGTGTACTATTTACATGTTTTGATGTCTTCTCTTTTAATCAAATTTCGCTATATAGGCTAGCAGATGGCTAACCTAACCTAACCTAACCTAATCTAACCTAACCTAATCTTTTCAACTGGGAGGTACGCCAGAGATGCACACCATCTACATACGTTGTAAGTAGTACACATTCTCTTCCTAGCCACACTAAAACATGTAAATATTACCCATTCTTTTCCTAGACACCACAGGGTGGCTACTAGCACGTTTTTCTGCAGGGTTTTAACTAACTGGCTGCTAACACGGCACGAAAAATCCAGCCCTACAAAGATTATAAAGTCTCAGAGAGCCCAAGAAGGGGTCTCGGGGAGCCCCAGGGCTCCAAAGAGCACACTTTGAAAAACTCTGAATTATGCTTTTGTCTTATTTTGACCTGAATGATAGAAGTATCAAACTTGCTGAGAGGGCTTGGGTTGACTTTACTTTGTGGGTTATTGGTTTCCGTTGTTGATCCTTGAGGTTGATTCACACTTGTCCGTATCACATCAAGTCGGGTCAATATTTGTATGGAAATAGACAAAAATATGGGAATCTCAAATTAGGAATATTTCATGAACCTAAGCAATCCACCGTAGTCTTCACCTACTTTTATTCTCGTGGTGTGAGGGACGAATACATGTGATTGGGTGAATCCGTTTAAATTAAGCTATACAATAAGCTGCATAATATTATTGGTTAATTGCTCTTGTGAAGTGTGAATTTGATGATTTTAAGATTGCACATTAAATTTGGATGTAGGAAAAGGAAGATCATGAACAAGGATTTATTTTTGACTGGATTTGAAAAGGTGGAGTGTTTATTAATAAAATTATGTTTTTTTTTATCACCGCATCTTACTATCTGTTCAGGCTATGCGCATATTTGATAACAATCGCTTTAATGGGGTAGTGATGAGGAAGGAAACATTTTAGAGGCAATCTACCCACATGTGCATGGAAGTAAAGTGGGAAACCGCTTAGAGGGGGAAAAAAGCCTGAGCATAGCTGACCGGGATTTGAATCCCGATCTCCTCGTCATTAGCAGACCAGCCCGACACGAGAGTGACGTCTTACACCATTCGGCCACTGAAGCAGGTTTTGTGGGTTATTAATTATTATTTTATGAGACATGCTTGACTCTTTTTCTATATTAGGGAAGAATTTTCTCTGTCGTGGTACATAAATGGAATGTTAGTATTCTACCCCCTTCCTTCCAGAAGTTAGGTTGATCCATTCCTCCTTTGAGATCAACAACGGCAACCGATGACGGCTATTCTAGGTGGGACGGTGGTTTGATTTCGAGTGGTTCTGAAAAATTGACATAATATTTGTACACCCAGATATCCAATTAGTATATTTATAAGTACTAGAGCCGTATGTAACGTATCATGTTTACTGTCCTAGGTTGGTTTTTAGGTCGGGTGCTGATATAATCAGGGTGTGTTGGAAAGCTTACGTAAGATGCCGTTAGAGCTAGTCGCACAGACACAGCGCGTGGGTCTGGGACGGGAGACCGGGCTTTGATTCTGGGCCATTGCATCACGGAGATAATAGAACTAGATCATAGTGTGCTGTCCAGTAGTGAAATAATAACAATAAATAAGAATAGCACAACAACTAAAAAGATAATTCATAAATACGAAGTATTTGGCACTTATTCCAATCACACTTTATCATTTGGTTGCATAGTTAACATGCGTTAGAAACTATGTGACTAACAATCAAGGATTCCGAAAGTGTTTCTCGCTTGCTCTCTGTGGCCTTCGAGCTTCTGTTCAATCCGCAAGAGTTTTATGTTCCGTAGTAGATAACTCTAGAAAAAAATTATTAAATGACTGTTATTTGAAAGCCTATTTAAGTATTACATTACTTTATTGCTATACTAAAATATATTTGGAATGTCATTCATTTGATGTTAAGGTTGGGATATGGGGGTGGGGGGATGTTATTGTTTTTGCAGCTTTTAAATTAAAACTTTTTTTTTAGTTTAAAGAAATTCCATTATTGCTTCTGTACAAACATTATTATTTAGCACCGCGTCTTGTTACCCGTTTGGGTTAGGAACTAGGATTGTGGAATTTAGAGGAAGTGAACCCAAATTTGCGTGGAGTAAAAGTGAGAAAACATTTAGGAGGCCCCCCCTCCCCCCACAGTTCACCTGACCGAAATTCGAAACTTGGTCTCCCCGTCCTAGGCAATCTAGCTCAACACGAAACTAGCGCGTTAGCCAACTACGTCACTGAGGTGGGTCTGTACAAACAAACAAATAAAGTTTAATTTTCTTCACATGGTGACCTTAACAGGTCTTTATTATCTTTAAAGGATGTCCTGGAATTTATTGACAACTTTTTCTATTAATTTAAAAAGTTTATCATCTAATGGCTCTATGTTCATGACAGATAGTCAACAAATTTTTATTCACCAAGTGAATTAAATTAAAATCTCTATGTTTCTACTGAAGCAATATTTTATTTATTTTTGTCAAAAAATATTTTGCTATAAAAACTGGAAAAAACACTAGCCTTAACTCACGTTCCGTATCTACATCCCCACCTTAATAAAATGTCATATGATTTCGTAAATAAAAATTAAGCACATCATATTTACTTAAACCCTAAAATATATGTGTTAATGGCTTGAGGCCAACCAAAACTATGTTTAGTTTTAGAGGTAGTAAGTAGGCCTACCCTAACCGAAACCTACCTTAACGCTATCCTTTAGCTACACGTGGTTTATATGCCATAAGCTAGCTGTATTTGACTCTAACCTCTTTGACGTTATATTTAATATATTCTTGATGTATTTAAAGTTTTACTCAGGAAATGGTTTTGTCGGGGAGTTCACTGATCGGTTGGGCTGTTTAAAATCTTTAGTGAAATTACTCCAGGAAAGTTGGTTTTATAAAATACAAATATCTTTTTTATGTGGTCAACGTTGAAATAACTTACTATAACTATATTTTATAACTACCATTTTATTGACATGGATACAATATGTCAATAGTAACATTTTCAGACGACGTATTAACCTAAGAAAATATTTGAAATATAATGTTTAACTGTCAAATATAGTAAGAGCATGGCGAATTCTCTTTTCAAAACAATAGTTTGACACCTTAATTTTGTCGGTTGCTTATCTGTCCATTGAAATGTGGGTCCAAAGTTTAATTCCAGGCATAGCCTATAAATTTATCAATGGTGTAATCTGAGTATCTACTTTCATAATCTAGGATTAACAGCTGGGGGCTAGAAGTTGTGTCGGTTTTAGATTGAAGTTAATTTATAGATCGTATGCTGATACAATCAATCGTTTCAGAAAGTGCACTTTAAATACTACAAATAAAGTAAATATTTAAAACAATACTCAACTCTCTTTTTACAATCAACATTGATAATATTTTTTGTTTTATTAATTTTATTTTATCGACATTGACACCATCTATTAAAATAGAAGCTGTAAATCACCATACTTGACTTATGACTTTATTTAAGTAGTTCTAGTAACTTTTGTAGCTATCTAATTATGGCACTCCCGCTGTACATATGAATACCCTTATACTCGTACCAATAGATCTGTTTCACTCAAAATGAGATTCATGCAGTTATGTTTGGATCTACTCTGTGATGAATCGATCATCTATGAGGCATCCTCTCTTGGATTGTTAGAAAGATGTCCCTTTATTTTCAGAGTTCCCTGGTTACGCTCAACAGGTTTCCCCGGAACAATAACTCTTGAAGAATACGGCATTAAGTGGAGATTCGTGTCACAGAGAAAGTTATGATACGGTTTTGTTTTATCTTTATTCTACCCCCACCTCCCCCCTTCCGAACCCTTCCTCCCTCATTTATTTTTCTTTAATTAGGCCTGGCAGTGAAACCATCTTTAAAACCAAAGAATATATATATATATATTATATATTATATTTAAATTAGCATAATTACTAAGCTGGTGGTGTCAGAGAGTTAGGAACCGATTTGAAACTTTTTATAGGTACCTCCCTAAATAACTATCTCAGATATATATATATATATATATGTACCTATAAAAAGTTTCAAATCGGTTCCTAACTCTCTGACACCACCAGCTTAGTAATTATGCTAATTTAAATATATATTATATATATATATATATATATATATATCTGAGATAGTTATTTAGGGAGGTACCTATAAAAAGTTTCAAATCGGTTCCTAACTCTCTGACACCACCAGCTTAGTAATTATGCTAATTTAAATATAATCTGCATATGCGTGTCATCTGATTGGCGCTGCCAGGCCATTTACATTAGGTAGGTGAGTTTCCTAATGATAAATTAACTTTATTATTATTATTAAATGCATCTCAGATTAATTAACTCTGAACTATTAGATACTATCCGACAACTTATCTCTGTTGGAAACGTTTCTTGGGTTCAATTCCTGGCACGGCTGAAAAAATTATACTTTGTGAAGCGTGGGTTTACCCTTTCACAGTGACAATTTTTTTTATTATTATTATTATTTAGCACCGCGTCTTACTAACCGTTCGGGTTATACGCTTAAGTACTAATTACGCTAATGGATTAGGAATTGGGAGGGTTGAATTTAGAGGAAGTGAACCCGCATTTGCGTGGAGGGAGAGTGGAAAACCATTTAGGAAAAACCACCCCCAGTTCACCCGAGCGAGATTTGAACCTTGATCTCCCCGTCCTCGGCGCTCGAGCTCAACACGACTAGCGCGTTAGCCAACTACGCCACCGAGGCGGGTCACAGTGACAAATTAACGGCCGGGAGGCTGGGTGTTGTGTTTGTTCTAGAGTTAAGTTAGTGTATAAGCCATATGCCAATATAATCAGTCTTGCACGTAGGCCTAAATTAATCACATAAAATAAAATTACTAAACCAATTTTTACTTTATAATAATATATTATTACTTGTGGATCGTTACAACATGGGATGCAAGTTATCACGTTAAAATTTATTAAAGCTCTTATTTAACACATTTTGTCCGTCATGCCGTTCCTTGTGCAGTTACCGGGTAAAGTAAGGGGCAATGCTGCTTACGTCACCGTCCATGGCTTGGCTCCAAGTCCAGAGAAAGATAGGTGTGGTCCGGCCTCAACTTTTCTATAAAGGTGAACTTATAAGAGATTTTTAGGCAATTTAGTGCAAATCAGATAAGTCTTTTTATTTTATCTTGTTCATAGAGCTTATGGTTATGTAGAATGAGCTATTTCCCATCGTCCTACGACTCACAATTCTCAATGAAATATCAAAGACACTGCGGAGTTATATATATAAGAAACCATTGTTCCCTATAACTTGCAAATTTTAACTTTCCTTGGAGTCAAACACCAATATCAAAATATCCTACCAGTATAATGTAAGATCCAATAATTTAAATTAATTAATAGTAAATATATGCCACAGTTCAAAGTTATATGCATTTCACTTGCTGTTTTTTTTTCTACCCGCACAGATTGGGGTGAAGATAAAGATTTCAGTCTCTTCTTGTAGGATTTTCCTATATTGAAGATGTCGGTGTTCGAATCCTGGTCAGTGTACTGAAAGGGTTTATGCTAAAATCTCTCCCGCCTCCACCGATGCGGCTAATTGCAAGTTAAACAACCAAATACAAATAATCGTCTTTGATCCCTTGTTAGTTGCGCGTATTTAAGCTGTATCCAATTTACGACTCAAAGCGTCTTGAAAACGTAAGTGTAGGGCATTTTGTTATTTGGACATTTCTGACTTTCTTACAGAAAATCGACCCTTTCGAGGAAACCTTTCTAAAAACTGTCTGGATGGTCTATTTACATAAAAAAAATCATAATTTCACATGAGGTAGGGATATATTTCATCGGTAATACTCAACACTTACTACTACTTTTAAAGAATAGCAGCAAGTAGGCTAACCCCAAGGAAAGGAGGTGCTGGGTGCATCCAGCTGAAGGTTCCTGAGGGCCGTGTCAAAGGGCGGGAGTCAATCAATTATCTAATAACGAAAAACAAGCATTTCAGGTCAAATGGAGAACTGAATTACCTAGAATCTAATCTTTAGCACCACTTCTTACTACCTGTTCAGGTTATACGCATATGTACTAGTTACGCTAATGTGTTAGGATCAGGAAGGTCGGACTTAGAGTAAGTTTACCCGCATTTGCGTAGAACAAGGGATGGGAAACCATTTAGGGAAAACCACCTTCGGTACACCAAACTGGGATTCGAACCCCGATCTCCCTGTCATCAGCAGTCTAGTCTATTACGAGAGTGACGCCTTAGGCTATGCATCAACCGAAGCAGGTAATCTCGACTATTATACGGTACTTAATCTTCTCATGGTGTGAAAGGAGGGAGATAGCCTATTATAAATGTGGTCCCAGGTGATAATCACTCTTTGCTTGTGTTGCAAGCCTGAAAATAAACACCCTCCATCTTTCTCTAAAATATATAAATAAAAAGTTTTAAGTAAGCGTTCAACAGCTACGAGGTATATAAAACTGTTACCATTGCAGCTGGTCAGGATTGAACCTTGACCCCAAGAAATAGATTTATGGACATTGTGTACTTATCTTTCTCTGCGTGTGGGATAAAGAAAGGAAAATACAGTAGACCAGCACTCGATTTATGGCTTGCAATGATGCCTCCCGTAATAAAAAATACGTAATAATATATGAGTCATAACAGTGAAAGAATTATTTCATTTAACTATTAATAATGACAATATGTCTAAAGGCAGCGTAGTCAGTTTAAAAATATATATAAATCAGATGGATGTATTTTTATATCCCTTGTCCAGTCACAGCGTAGCCTTGATTTAATTTTGCGGTTTGTCCTGTAACGAGGTGGAACCCCCTCCTCCTCCTCAAGGTAGCGGTGACCCGAACAAGCAGACCCGCTCATTGTTTGATCGGCCGAGGCGAGGAGAAACTTGACAATGGTGTCTGCTGCAGGTTTGCCGGGAGCGGAGAATTGTAGTTCAGGTTTCGTTACGTGTCATGTAGAAAAAGAAGGGGGGAGGGGAGGATACTGACCGATATCAATTTGCTGGGGTGAAGGGGTAAGAGAAAATAAACTACGTTGGTAATATATATATATATATATATATATATATATATATATATAATAAAACCAACGTAGTTTATATATATAGCATATATATATATGGGACTTAAGTGTGCATACAGCATTTGTTTCCCACCCGCTTCAGTGGCCGAACGGTCTAAGCCGTCACTAGTGTTAGACTGACCTGCCGATGACAGGTAGATTGGGTTCAAATCCCGAGTGGGTCTATTAAGAGTAGTCTTTCCTATGTGGTTTCCCACTCTCCTTCCACGCAAATGTGGAAAGATTACTTCTAAAATGCTTCCTTAATCATCCCTACCCCATTAGAATAATTATCATATATAGGTACATCCCGAACAGGTAGTAAGACGCAGTGATATATGTATATATAAATACTGTAATTATTTTTAGTCAAAGGAAAATAAATTGTGTTGATTACAACTTGTAGATCTTAAATATTAATTATTATAATTATTTCTTACAATTATTTGTTTTAACTTTGACTTTATAATTAATAAAGTTTATCAAACTTGACTTGGATTTTTTTCCCCGCCATCCTGAGATTGTGTTTTGACTATCCGAAATTTCGGACTACCGGGACTCGGACTAAAGGGGTTTTACTGAACTTTAAAAACCCGTTCAAGGGAGACTGTTTGATTATCTTTTTTTTAACTACATTAAAATTAAATAATTATTTTGAAATTTTAAAATATTCAACTGATTCCAATTTTACAGCTGTCAAATGAAAACTGCAGAAAATTCCATCTCGACACGTTTTCTGGCTCGAGCGCATTCTTTTATCCAAGATCCCAGTTAATCGAATGCTGTGAGATCTACTCTTAATTACGTCGATCGGGTAAGAAGAAGGAAGATAAAACTCGGAATAAAAGTATTCTTATTCTCGCTAAGGGAGAGTGGAAAACCACCCTCGGTAAACCCGATCCTTGACGATCTCCTCACCGGTAAAACAGACTTGACCAGTGCTTGAGATCTAGTCCGCGCGTCCACCGATGTAGATAACGAGCATTTTCGCTCTTTGCAATTTTAAATCGAATACATCTCAATAGTTGTATAGTTATTAATAGTTTCACATTTTGAATTATATCTTACTTTATAGCTGTCGTACTGCTATCTACTAACGAATTAAGTCATCACGTCTTTAAGAAAAAGATTAGGGTACATTAAAAAAAATACAGCAACACTCACCTGACTAAATAACACTTGAGTAAAAACTATTCTGGTGCACCATGGTCATGAATTGAACTCCGGCCTCTCGTATAAAAGATAGGTCTGCTATAATTAAACAATCGCACCTGTTTTTGTTTTTTGGTTTAATATCCAAATTTCTGTTGTAATATTTAAGTTATTATCAGTACATGATTTTCTTTGGACCAAAATTTATCTATAAAAGCAAACATAATTTTTTATGTTTTCTTTGGAAATGAAAAAAAAGGGGGGGGCTCGAGGATACAGACAATACGTATTTTTATAGACATCTTTCTATAAGTTTCTTGTTCTTAAAATGGTGTCTTTATGTTTGGTGTTAATTAGATATGGTCCAAGACCAATAGACGGACGAGGGTATCGTCGGCGAGAAGTTACGCCACGATGATTGTAATCCGTTGTAAGGCATAACAGGAAGGCTACATTCTCTACAGTGGTCACGGAATGTCACAAACTTCCGCACAATCAAATGGTGGAAAAGTTGGTCGGATATCTTGACGGTCGTGTTCCAACACCTTCATTAGTTCTGGTTCGAGAGCAGGGTTGACGCAATCACTAGACTATTGGTTTGAACATTTATTATCTAAATTAGAAAAGTGTATATACTCTTTTATTATTATTGATGCATTCTAGGAGCAAACATTGGGCTATTCCGTATCGGTAAGCACGTTACATAAATGTCAAATAATGTATTCTAGTTTGCTGGTGATGGGGGAAGTCAGGGTTCGAATCCCGGCCAGATGTATCGAGGGTGTTTTTTCCTTAATGGTGTTCCGCTCTCTCTCCACGCGATAACGGGTATATTAACTCTAAAATTCTACCTACGTTATTCATATCTTGTTAAGGCTGGGTTTATATTCACGCATAACGCATAGCTAATATTAAATAGTGCATAGCGTAGAGTCCACAGTTCCCAATAAAAATATAACTATTTATATTGAAACGTAGTATTTAAATCGATTTTCTTTTAGTCATAGAAAATGGCCTAACTTATCTTCACTACTAGATAAACTCTCT
This sequence comes from Timema podura, assembly GCA_033556935.1. Classification (NCBI taxonomy): domain Eukaryota; kingdom Metazoa; phylum Arthropoda; class Insecta; order Phasmatodea; family Timematidae; genus Timema; species Timema podura. Next base: position 43,073,571 of record JAVRXN010000002.1, read on the forward strand.
AAAAAAAATTCAACAAAAGGGTTAGCGTAAAAATATCATATTTTCTCTTTATTTTTTTAGCATCGTGTCTGACTATCTTTTCAGGTTATGCGCATATGTACTAATTACGCTAATGTGTTAGGGATGAGGAAGGTTGAACTTTAGAGGAAGTGTACCCGCATTAGCGTGAAGGTGGAGAACCCTTTAGGAAAAACCATCCTCACTACACCCGACCGGGATTCAAATCCTGATCTTCTTGTCATAGAAAGTCTAGTCCATTGCGAGAGTGACGCCTTATACCATGCGGCCACTGAAGTAAGTGCCTTTTATTTCCAATCATACTGTAGGCCTATATACAAATAGTTATTGACGCTAAAACAAAGAAAATTCGTTAACAACAAACGAGTATGGCTACCAAAAGGCATTTCAAACATGAACCTATAAGCTAATTTTCGTATCTGTGTAAACTATTCTTTAATTGGATTGAACTGATACGTCTCAAGTTCATTTATTATCTTTACTACATACACTCCATATATAAAGTATAAGAAGTTTCAGTTTAATCAAAACTTTCGGATGGTGCAATATTTTTATTTAGCATCGCGTCTTATTACCCGTTCGGGTTATACGCCAATTGTGCACTATTCTTGTATCAATTGTAAGCGTGATCATTGAAAATAACGTGTTTTAATTTATTATGCCCCATGTTCTATGCACTATTATCGATTAGTTATGCGTTAGAACGGATATAAAGCCATACTAACATAATTAATGTACGTGTATAGCCCGGACCGGTACTAGACGCTGTGGAAAACAAAAACATTGATAGAACGTAGATATTTTGTGTTTGGATAATTGGAATGGGGACTGTATATTTTTTATAAAAAAAAGGTAAGGTAAATACTCATTGCCGAGCATCGTGGAGGTAGTAGAGTTGGAACAAAGGCATTTAGCTCTTTATTGTGGAGAGTTTTTTTTTAAAGACTGTTACATGGTATGCAACACTCTTTACGCGTTAATTCTTAAGTCCATCACTCAACACGGCTAACCACCTTAACACATTAGGCCCTATGGATGGGAACGGAAAAAATAAGATGATGCAAGACCTCACCCACACAGAAGATAACACGGTGTGAGGTGTCAATCTCATGGTAGTGTAGATATACGGGCGTTCCGAACAGGTGATAATAGATGGGGCACAAAATAACTTATTAATTCCTCCTTCCTTACATCTTGGATTGGGGTGAAAGTAGAGTGCCTAAATGGCATTATTTTTACTGATTTTATTGAACAAAATAAATACAATATTGCTCCATTAGAAACATTTAGTTTAATTTTCTACACATGATGATGTCAACAGCTTCGGTGGCTGCATGGTCTAACGCGCTACTTTCGCAGTAAACTAGACTGCCGATGACGGGGAGATCGAGGTTAGATTCTCGGCTGGGTGTACTGAGGGTAGTTTATCCAAAATGGTTTTCCACTTTCCCTCCATGCAAATACAGGTACACTTCCTCTAAATATAACCCTCCTAGTCCCTAAAACCACTAGCGTGATTAATACTCGTACATAAGCGAATAACCCGAACGGTTATTAAAACGCTTTGCTTAAACAATGATTTAAAAAAAAAACAGTTCTTTGTAAAGGGCGTAGCGGAATAATTGATGAGAAACTTTTTTAAACGAACAGAAGAAGTTATCATCAAATTCCACAATTTTTATAACCAATATTCAAGAATTTTTGAGAATACTATGTGTAGAGAAATAAACTAAATGTTTCTACCTGAGCAATATATTATTTATTTTGGAAAACAAGAATTTTTTTGCTATAAAAATTGTAAAAAACACTTACCTTAACTCACGCTTGTGTTTGAACCTAATAGTAACAATAAAAAAGATTATCACAACTTGTGAATGTGAGGAATGCCAGGCCTCCACCATGGTTCGGATCCCACGTTAAACTGTAGGTCCTCCATTTCATCTCAAAATCACCCTACCATTGCACATTAGCGTAAGTGCGTATAACCCGAATGGGTAGTAAGACGTGGTGCTAATAATAATAATAATAATAATAATAATAATAAAAAATAATAATAATAATAATAATAAAAAATATTAAACCTAGGTAGGCGTTAGTGTCGTGGAATCATAGCTGAGAGCGTGTCGTGGAATCTGAACAAACCGTATGTAATATACGATCTTTATCTGTCACTCTGGAACCCAGCAGCGTGTGTGATATTGCAAGGTAGTAAGGTAACACGAGCCGTGCGTGTTGTCGCGGGAAGTTTCACTCCCGTCACGCGGTTTCCACACACTCGCTCTCGCTGCTCGTATGCTCGCTCGCCCGGCCCACCCCGCCCCGCACTTTTAGAGCGTGAAGCGGAACTTTGGACAAGTCTTTTCTTGGCGTGCACCGTGTCTTACTACCCATCTGTATGGTATCTGTATGGTGAGCAAAAGATAAGGAAGGCTAGGTTGTAGATTTTAATATAACTTACCCTTAAGTGGAAGGAGAGAGAGGGAAACATTTTTATGGTATTGGCTGGAGGAGAATCGGAGGAGAAATCTCACTGGTTTAGGATTTAAATCCTTTGACCTCCTCATCCTTCAGCGAATAAGACAAAGCAAGAATGACGCCTTTATCCACGTGTTCATCCATGCATTTATTTAGTGCGTGCGTTTTAAACCGAAGGCTATCTAGCGGCTTAATTAATGGTATGGATGAAATACATACAAAAGCCAATTTATATTAAATGCACCCGCGTTAGCGTAAATAATGGATAGTAAAATCTCAGTGCTGAATCACATATGGGAAATCACGCTAGGAGGACTGGACCGAGATTCGAACCTCTCTGTACCTATAAATCTCGTATAGTGGAAGCATGACGTCTAAGACTCCGTGATCATCTGTGTGGGTTGTACAAGTAGAACAGCGTATTTGTGCCAGAGCAAAAATACCTATGTATTCTATTCTCCGTCGCAATTTTGTCCCTAGATTACTGTCCCAACTCCTTAGAGGAGTCGGTGACGCGTCTGATTATTGAGTTAAATGGCTCTGGTTCGATTCCCCTACATGGCCGAAAAATGTATCTCAAGTGAATTTGAGTCTTTCACTTTCACAGTGATGAATTGGAGGTCTTAGGACTCAGTGCTTTGTCTATTCTATAATTATAATAGATTGTAGTTCGTGTGCTGATATAATCAGTTCATAAAGTTCACCCTAAATAACCTTGGTATAAAAGACAAATGTTTGCTCAAACTTTCAACTTTCTAGGCCGTCTCCGTAGTCGAGTAGGTATGGCGGTCAACTTTTTCTTGGAGCAACCTAAACTCAAGTAAGCCTGCTTTATATAAATATTCAAAAACGTGAAGCTATCCCTTTTGGGAAATGTATACCGACGTCTTACCTAACAGATTTTCGTCATAAAAAATATCAAATCCTATATAAACTAAGGATAACCCCAAAAATTTAAATTTTAAAAATATTTCAAAGGATAAATTTTTAATTTAGATTTACTTAATTTTAATTTATGTTTCCAAAATTCAAAGGCCTCAAACTGAGAGCTGGCGTTGCAAAATTAATGTATCTTGTCTCGACGGGCCAGCTAGTTAAGTTGTACCAACTTAACTGAACGCCATCTACACTTTTAGTTGGATCCATTTTTCATAGATATGGATTAAATAATTATCTCATGAATAATTGTGTATTGGGTCTCATAGTTAATTTTGCGTAACAACAACTTTAATATTATTATTGACTGACTAAATTAATGACCATGTGTATAATTAGTTGAATGGATATATATATATTAGCACCACGTCTTACTACCCATACGAGTTATACGCTTATGTGCTAACTACACTAATGGTTTTAAGAATGAGAATGGTTATATTTAGAGTAAGTGTACCCGCACTTGCATGGAGGGAGAATGGAAAACCAGTCAGGAACATACCTCAGTACACCCGACCCAGATTCTAACCTTGATCTCCCTGTCAGTGGCAGTTTAATTCACTTTGAGAGTAGCGCCTTAGACCATGTGGCTATGTAGGTGGTTGAATAATGAATTGGTTTTTTTAAATTGTTTTCTTCACTATGTCTTAACTTTTATTACTGTCAAAAAAAAAGTCAATTACTCTTATGTTAGACTGGCGAGCTGAAAGGGAGAGATTGGGGTTCGAATCCTGGTAAGATCTACTGAAGGTGATTTTTTCTAAATGGTTTCCATCTCTTCTTCCATTACCTCTAAAATGCTTCCTTCCTGATCCCTGCTCCATTAGAGTAATTGTCATATATGCTTAAAATCTGAACAGTGATAAAAAATATATTTTTATTAAAATTGGATCTTAGTGTAACCAGCATTAATTTAAGTATCACTCACTATGTTTTTACTATACCTGTCAAAATGATCACTCTATTTCTAAAAATACGGCTACATAACACACCCCTTGCCCTATAAATACATGAAATTGAATCTAGTACAGTTTCGAACTGTGTGAAAGGTTTTGAGAAATGACAGGTTAATTATAGTTTGCAGTAGGCCTAGGCCTATGTGTTTGGCAAGCGTTTAAAAGGATTTATTGCCCTCATCAATGGTCGTAAGGTCTAACGCATCACTCTCGTGTTAGGCTGAGGATTGGGAGATCGGGGTTTTAATCCCCGTTGAGTATGTACCGGGGGTGGCTTTTCCTTAATGGTTTTCCACTCACAAGGGGAGGCCACGACGTTCGGATCACGGATTATCTTTAAACTTTGTACCCTTTTAGTAGTTCATTAGGACAACATAATGTGCAAGTAGTAAGGCGTACTACTTAGGCGTTTTCGAGAAAATCGCAAGAGAAGTTTTACGCGTCGAATATGTACTGATGCGTTGCGACAATAAACACGATATGGTGGCGGTCGAGTGGTTAGCGCTCCAGCTCCGTAATCTCTAGATAGCTGGATCGAGTCCCGCTCATCTTTTTTTTTTCAACACTGGTCATATTCTTTCCTATATATTACAATTCAAAGGTAATATATTCTGACATAATGTAACTCATTGTATTATTGAATAAAGCTATTCACACCTTTATTTATCGATGTTTGACTTGGGCTTTCCAAGCCTGGCCCTCGCCTTATCCTTTCAAACCTGTGTCGCAGGTCAAAGCGTCCAGGTGCAAAGCAGTTCCGGGTACCTTACCCGATTTAAGGTATGAGGGATTTCGCAAATCATGACAGGCATACATTTTCAGGAAAACTTTATGCGTTTGGTCGTTTACTTGTCGATAATTATAAATATAATATTTGTTGTAGTAATAAAAATGAGTAAACAGCCAAATAACATTGGAAATTCAATAAAAGTTCATGCAAATACACGTATTTTTTCATTATATTACCTTTGAATTGTAATATATATGAAAGAATATGACCAGTGTTGAAAAAAAAAAGATGAGCGGGACTCGATCCAGCTATCTAGAGATTACGGAGCTGGAGCGCTAACCACTCGACCGCCACCATATCTTGCTCATTGTCGCAACGCATTAGTACATATTCGACGCGTAAAACTTCTCTTGCGATTTTCTCGAAAACGCCTAAGTAGTACGCCTTACTACTTGTACATTATGTTGTTCTAATGAACTACTAAAAGTGTACAAAGTTTAAAGATAATCCGTGATCCGAACGTCGTGGCCTCCCCTTGTCAAAGCCTACCCTAAAAGCATTATTTTTTATTTTTGTTTTCTACTAAGTCTTACTACACGTTCAGGCTAGACGCATATATACTCATTACACTAATGAACTAGGAATTAAAAAGGTTGAATTTTGAGGAAGTATACCCATATTTGTGTGAAGGGAAATTGGAAACCCCTTTAGGGAAAACCACCCTTATTACACCCAACTGGGATTCGAACCCTGATCTATCATTGGCTGTCTAGCTTATTGCGAGAGTGATGCCTTAGATCATGCGGCTACCGAAGCAGGCAATACCGTAATTAAAATACAATAATAATAATAATATTTAGCACCACGTCTTACTACACGTTCGGGCTATACGCTTAAGTACACAATAATAATAATAATATTTAGCAACACGTCTTACTACCCGTTCGGGCTATACGCTTAAGTACACAATAATAATAATATTTAGCACCACGTCTTACTACCCGTTCGGGTTATACGCTTAAGTACTAACTCCTCTACCGGATTAGAAATTGGGAGAGTTAAATTTAGAGGAAGTGAACCCGCATTTGCGTAGAGGGAGAGTGGAAAACCATTTAAGAAAAACTACCCCCAGCTCATCTGACCGAGATTCGAACCTCGATCTCCCCGTCCTCGGCGGTCGAGCTCAACATGACTAGCGCGTTAGCCAACTACGCCACCGAGGCGGGTATTAAAATACAAATAGCCCCGATGGGTAGTAAGACGGGGTGGGAATAAAACAACACCGTACTCCACCATAACCATGCGCATGGCTCGTAAACAAGCTGGTCTCATCCTGAAGATGGCAGTTAAGTCGGAATTACATTTTAAATATAGTCGGGACAATCGAGTGAGCCTCCAGAGATGGAACGATGACACAAACCATACCGGCCCTCGAAGCCTGCGTCATATTTCACGATCAAAGTACTCACGCACGGTTCTTGAACAATGGATCAAGATCCACGTGCTCGTGTCAGGCTCAGCACTTCCGGACCGGAAATCACTGTGGTCGCACGACACAACGGCTCGGTCTAGTTAGCTTACACTTCGTTTACCTTTAAAGGTAGCAGGCGGAGGACAGTTTGGTAGAGAACTGAGACGCGTAGCAGACGTTTAGAAATACCGCATTATCTAAGAAGTTGTTTGATAATTTTAGATATTGTTTTCAACAAAAAAACTTAGGCAAAAATCATCATTAGGTTTCTGACGAGTTAAACAGCTATAAAAAGAAAATTAACGATGATTAACGTGAAAATGTGTACATCTGAGATTAAATCAAAAGGTTTGAAAGCTTTATCTAGTCTTCATCAACTGAATCAAGTCATGTTTTGATACGGTCATAACAGAACATTTTAAAAATAATGTGGGATTGTTTTAAAAGGTTTTGTGTAAGCTATCACACATTTTTTTAAAACGCTAAACCTAAAATTTCGAATTTTTTACCCTCAGAACCTCACCAATATTTTGTTGAAAACCATGTTAAAACATATTAAACCATTTTATAGATAATTCGAGATTTCTAAAAGTCTGCAACTCTTCCTATGCTCTATCATGCAGGCCTCTTACTGGCCACACTATGGCGGTGTCTTAGAAGCTGCAAGAAGCAAGATGCAACCTTCCAAAACAAGTGAAGATACTTTAGTCTGATAAACTATTCTTCTTCGACGCGCGACGTTGTGGCGTGGCATTGGATTAATTTTATCTTTCTTGATTTGAAATGCATACTTTTCAAACCCAGATAATTGAATAATTTTCAAACTAGCTTAGCCAATAACAGCACTCTCAAATGCCTTTTAGGACAATCTCTCATTTAGCTTTGAAACTATTTAACGGTGACTAGTTGATGTGTACGCAGTGAAGTCGTGGTTTCGGTATTTAAAATTGGGTGGATGGAATTTATTATTATTATTATTATTATTATTATTATTATTATTATTTATTATTATTATTATTATTATTATTATTATTATTATTATTATTATTATTATTAGCACCGCGTCTTACTACCCGTTCGGGTTATAAGCACTTACGCTAATGTGCAGTGGTAGGGTGATTGTGAGACGAAATGGAGGACCTACAGTTTAACGTGGAATCCGAACCACGGTGGAGGCCTGGCATTCCTCACATTTACAAGTTGTGATTAATACATGTCTTGTCAGAGGTGAAGGAAGGGTTTGGAAATCAGATAAATGTGCGCCAGGACCGAGGATTTAACCCCGGACCCCCAGCACATAAGTCTGACACCTTACCCCTAGACCACCAGGTCACCTTGGATGGAATTTGATTAAACATTATGGGTGCTATTACAGTCGCTTACGGATGTTCATGCAAAGTATATTTTATTTTTTTAGCCATTTTATGAAAGGCCTACTCTTTTGACTGGCAAATTTTATTTTAAACTAAGAGGATAGAGAAGGCAAGACTAAGGTGGTACGACCATGTGAAAATAATGGAGAGGGGAAGGATGTCCAGGAGGATGTTGGATATGGAGGGGGTGCGGGGTAGGAGGCCGAGAGGAAGACCAAAGGACAGATGACTGAAGGAGTAAGTAGGAGTGTGGAGGAGAGAGGAGAAGACTGGGCCAAGGTGGTGGGAGGAAAGAAGGCGGTGGAGAAGCTTATGTCCCAAATAGACCCAGCCAGTGGCTGGAAGCTGTTCATGATGATGATGACGATTATTAGTAAAACCTCAATAAACTTCAATAAATAAGTTAAGGCTGTTTTTTTGCAATAATGAGAATATTAAAGAAACTTCTCAAAAAAAGTTTATTTCTGGTCAGAATTTTAAAAATAAAAATAGTAGCAATTGTTTATTAACGAAAAAATAAAATGTGTTTGTTGTAAAATACGAACCGTTGTGTTGTGTCTTACGAACCGTGGTGTTGTGTCTTACAGTCCATTTTTCATAAAGGAAGCACCGTTTAGAAAATACAGACATATTTATTTGCTTCCGAAATTGATAACACATACATATTTCATTAGTGTTATTTTATAAGTATTGATAATATTTATCAAATGTCTACACTTGAGTGGGATTTGCCATTTTCTTTCGTCTCCCGCGTCATAAGCATATTTTGTAAATAAAAAAACCTCTTTGGAGGCAAGCATTGACGAGAAGATAATGACCGAGCCATAACGCTGAAGCCGGTTCAGTTAAAACGCCTGTGATTTTTATTTATGATAGTATCTTCCCATAGTACTCTAAAAAAAATAAAAAATTAAACACCTCCACGAGTATTAAAACAACTTAAGTGGTAGTAGTAGAAGACAAGTTTGTTCGTTACTATGGTAGTAAAGGTAATTGGGTCATTTGCTTCCCTTTCCGTCACAACCAGGTGCGTCTTGAGGATGTTTTCATTGAATAAAAGAAGGGGACATTAAGGTGAGAGGGGGGGGGGCGGAGGGGCAGGGTCACTAATTGCTGAGTCTGCTGCGCCAAAGAAAATTGCATCTCGTCATACAGGTCTTACGGGAATGCAACCGTACTCGATCATGTGTATAATTACTTGCATGCAAGCCTATTTAAACTACACTCTACAATATTCACTACGCATCTACGAGCGGATCACGGACTTTAAAAAAAACCGCTCACTCCAAATTCCAATGAGATAAACTTACCCTTATTCCTTGAAATATATTTTTTAAATTTTGAAAGACACCATCAGGTATACAATAAACAAACTTACATTTGGAGTTAAATGGATTTAAAAATAGTCTGACACCTTATCTTAGTCGATAGAATGTCACCCGCCTCGGTGGCGTAGTTGGCTAATGCACTAGTCGTGTTGAGCCCGACTGCCGAGGACGGGAAGATCGAGGTTCGAATCTCGGTCGGGTGAACTGGGGGTGGTTTTTCCTAAATGGTTTTCCACCCTCCCTCCACGCAAATGCGGGTTCACTTCCTCTATTCACCCTTCCCAATTCCTAGTCCAATAGCGTAATTAGTACTTAAGCGTATAACCCGAACGGGTAGTAAGACGCGGTGCTAAATAATAATAATAATGATAGCCTGTCTGTGCACTTAGTTAAGGGTCCCAGGCTCGATTCATGGCATGGCCGTACATTTTTATAATTGGTGAAATATGGGTTTTCTCTTTCACAGTATTGAATTAACGACCGGGGCCTGGGTGTAGTGTCTGTCCTAGATTTGAGCTAGTCCAAAATTATTGTGTTGATACAATTGGTCGGTTCATAAAGTGCACGTTAAATACCTCAATTAAATGAAAAAATAAATAAATAAAAATAAAATAATATGGGAATATGTAAAAGTAAACTAATTTTCAACATTTATAACCAATGATCACAGTTATATGATTAAATTGTAGGGTATTATCTTAATTTAATTTAATCACTTAATGTTTAGGATATTACTCTTTTTACTTTATCTCTATCTTACAGGTAGAGAAAGTATGGTGATCGTCAAAAAAACGAACTCGAGATTTTGATGAATTTTGACGTTTCATGACTCCCTGAATCTGAAAAGATGGTTTTTGAATTTCAGTCTGTCTGTCTGTCTGTCTGTACCTCCAACTAGAGCCTAAACCATTTTACCGATTGAGCTGAAACTTGATATCTAGGGTTTTCATAGGGTTGCCCCGAGGGATTTTTGGAATTGGATATCTACCCCTAAAATTAAGGGTAGTTTACTGAAGGGAAAAAAGAGAAAAAGTCGATTTTCTCAAAATCGGCTCTAACGATTTTGATTAAATTTCATTTATGAACATTAATAAATATTACAAACAAAATGGCTACTCTCAATATTTCAGAAAAATCGCTTTAAGGGCTCCGGTCTGATGCGTAAATTAACATTTTTTATAATAGCTCCGAAACTATTTGAGATATGAAATTACTTAGCACAACAAATATGTATATATATTTATAATACAAGTATTTTATTCGAAACATATTTTTATAAAATCAATAATTTTCAATCTATACGCAATTATATATATATTTTTAACTTTTTGGACAGTAAAGCTTAAGTATTGCAATCGTAAAAAAAACTAACCTGAAATATTGATGGATGTCGACGTCTCATGACCCCCCGAACCCTAAAAAATAGTCTTTGCAATGCCGTCTGTCTGTGTGTCTATTAAAACTTAAAATTAAGGGTAGTTTACTGAAGGGAAAAAAGAGAAAAAGTCGATTTTCTCAAAATCGGCTCAAACGATTTTGATTAAATTTCATATATGAACATTAATAAATATTACAAACAAAATGGCTACCCTCAATATTTCGGCAAAATGGCTTTAAGGTCTCCGGTCTGATGCGTCAATTAACATTTTTTTATAATAGCTCCGAAACTATTTGTGATATGAAATTACTTAGCATTCCAATATGTATATATATTTATAATACAAATATTTTATCCCAAACGTATTTTTATAAAATCAATAACTTTCAATCTATACGCAATTATATGAATTTTTTTAACTTTTTGGACATTAAAGTTTAAGTATTGCGACCGTAAAAAAAAACTAACCTGAAATGTTGATGTATGTCGATTTCTCATGACCCCCCGAACCCTAAAAAATAGTCTTTGCAATGCCGTCTGTCTCTGTGTCTATAAAAACTTAAAATTAAGGGTAGTTTACTGAAGGGCGAAAAGAGAAAAATTTGTTTTTCTCAAAATCTGCTCAAACGATTTTGATTAAAATTCGTATCCAGGCGTTGATTAAGATTATAAATAAACTGGCTATTTTCATTTTCCTATGAAAATGATTTTTAGGGTACCTTACAAAAGCGTTAATTTCCGTATCTCCACAACAATTTGAGAAACTAAACAACTTATCATTGCAAAATTGTAGGACTATTAGAAATAAAAAACTTTTATTTGATATACATTTTTATAAAAGCAACAGTTCCGGAGATATTTGCAAATATATTAATACAATTTTGTGAGCTTTAGTTGTAAACATATACTACTTAAGTCTTAACGCAATAATTCTCCAATGCCATAGAGTAATTAAATATAAGTTTCTAAAAAAAGTATGTTATTTTTCCTTAAAGCTCTTAGGAGAAATGTTTGCACAGCAATGATCTATCTCCATTTTAGACTCAATAATCAATATTTACATTTTTTATTGGTCAAAATGTATAAATTAATAATTAAATATCAATGCGATGACTTGAAGATCTGCAACACCTTATAAAATGTTAAAATTTTAACCAAAAATCGAAATTTTATTACGAAGTGTTGACCCTTGTGGAAGACATTAAACTGTTTGAAATGCTCTTAGGTGGACAAAGATGCGCCTCTTTTCTCATTGATTCTATATCAATGTATATTATTTTATGCGTGTTCTTATGTGGAGTGGTGATGATACAATGTACATTATTCCGTTCAGAAATCTTAGGAGTTTATTGAAAGAGAGAGAAAGTCTGTGCGGTGCGCCGTACCATTTATTTTAAAAAAGTTTTTGAGGATGATTTTTAAGTCTCAGAAGATACAATTTCCATAAAAAATATAGAAAGTGAGAATTTTTGCCTTCAGGAAGGAAGTGCCCTTTAACTCGTCAGCCAAATTCAGAGAGTTTAACCCTAACGTCTCTAAGGGTCCTAACGGGTTCATGTTCTTAACCCAACTGTGATTTCAAAGGGGTGATTTATAAAGCCAGATACAAGTTCGAGTATTACGGAGTATATTGTGATCGGAATAAGTCATGAACATGTCCAGACGAGTAAAATGTATTTTTTTAAACAAGTAAAAGACGTATATATGGGTGGAAAAACGGCCTTTCTATATAGCTGTAATCGGCCTCTTTAGCCATTGGGGTGCTTGGTTGGGCTATTGGTGTATTCGTCCCAAGTTTAATTGGGAAGTTGGTATGACTTGAAATCTAAGAAACTATTTTACTATGAACGAATTGTCTATCTGGCGGCGTGGCAAAATAACTTGCCACGTTTATTACCATTAGTTTAGTCTCGTCTCGCGACGGGGAGCAATAGATTTCCACGTGTTATAGCCGCTAATCTAGGCTCGTCTCGCGGCGTGGCACAATAGCTTGTCACGTGTATAGCCGCTAATCTAGGCTCGTCTCGCGGCGTGGCACAATAGCTTGTCACGTGTATAGCCGCTAATCTAGGCTCGTCTCGCGGCGTGGCACAATAGCTTGTCACGTGTATAGCCGCTAATATAGGCTCGTCTCGCGGCGTGGCACAGTAGCTTGTCACGTGTATAGCCGCTAATCTAGGCTCGTCTCGCGGCGTGGCACAATAGCTTGTCACGTGTATAGCCGCTAATCTAGGCTCGTCTCGCGGCGTGGCACAATAGCTTGTCACGTGTATAGCCGCTAATCTAGGTCGTCTCGCGGCGTGGCACAGTAGCTTGCCACGTGTATAGCCGCTAATCTAGGCTCGTCTCGCGGCGTGGCACAATAGCTTGTCACGTGTATAGCCGCTAATCTAGGCTCGTCTCGCGGCGTGGCACAATAGCTTGTCACGTGTATAGCCGCTAATCTAGGCTCGTCTCGCGGCGTGGCACAGTAGCTTGCCACGTGTATAGCCGCTAATCTAGGCTCGTCTCGCGGCGTGGCACAATAGCTTGTCACGTGTATTGAATACGGGATTATCACTACCAGTGATCTTTTTAAAAATGTAGATTACTAACAATTTCAAACGGTTTTTGTTGTTAGATTTTCACACGGTTACAAATAGTCCTACTCACAAGAACCGGAGTACTCAAAACCTTTATTTTTTAATCAAAACGAATATGTACGTTTTACAAAAGCAATCGTGAAATATTTATTAGGTATAATAAAACAAAATCTGAATCAGATTGTGTGTTCATCAATACGTCATTGTTTCAATATGTTTGGCCTACGATTCTTGTCGACCTCTGTGGTTATTTATTTATTTAGCACCGCGTCTTACTACCCGTTCGGGTTATATGCTTAAGTAATATTTACGCTAAATGGTTAGGAATTGGGAAGGTTGAATATAGAGGAAGTGAACCCGCATTTGCGTGGAGGGAGAGAGTGGTAAACCATTTAGAAAAACCACTCCCAGTTCACCTGACCGAGATTCGAACCTCGATATCCCCGTCCTCGGTAGTCGAGCTCAACACGACTAGCGCGTTAGCTAACTACGCCACCGAGGCGGGTGACCTCAGTAGTCTAGGGGTAGAGTGCTAGCCTCAAGACCCCGATTTACATGGGTTCAAACCCACATGAGGTCGAAGGATTGTTCTTGAGCGATAAAAACTCGTCACGCTATTTCCTTCATGAGGAGAAGTAAATCCGTCGGTTCCATTTCAATTGTGGTATGTAAAAGAATTCTGGAAACCAACCCTTCTCGGCAAAAGGAGTAGGCTCTTTCGCGCTCGCTCTTAGAGTTTTATTGCGGGAGGCAATGGGAAACTACCTCACTTTCTGAACTTACCTAGTTCATGTGCTTTCTACCAGATGACGCGGACAGCGCATAAAATTTTCCATCGGGTTGAATATTCTAGAAACATCTTTTGTACATCTTTTAATAAATACAATAGTAACAAAATAATGCGCTGGCAGTAACAGAGTAATGACCTCTCGTGGGATGTTACTGCTACGTGAGGGGCAAGGCATATCTCACAGCAAGACTAGCTTGCATGGTTCGAAACCGGTAGCCAAGAGTTAAAACTAAAAAAAACAGCTTCACTAAATTGGTTCATTTTTCACTATTAGTTTCCAATCCCCTCTCAAGTATTTAACTAAAATTAACCCTCTTAGGGTTAGTTGATCTAATTTTCAGAGAGCTGGAACAAGCAATAAAACACGTATCACAAAACAAGGCATTATTTCAAACCAAAGATATTAAATTTATAGATAATTTATTTTACTTGATCGGAAGCAACTTGTAAAAAGTTCCCTGCCTTTTGGAATTATCACAATGCTGTGATGAGGGTGCTGGGTGCTCATATATAATATCTGTTTTGGGACTGATAGTTACGTACTTCTATGTGATCTGGGACCTGACAATACATTTTTTTTTAAATCTCTCAGCACTCGTGGATGCCCTTTTAAAAACTAAATTTAAGGTATAGGTTACATGAAGACCTTTTATTTTGCACCACGTCATACTATACTTTCGGGCTATCCCCCCTTAAAATACACTATGGATGAGGGATGAGAAAGGTATAATATAGAAGAAATGTATCTGCACTTGCGTGAAGGAAGGGTGGGAGACAATTGGTGAAAAACCACCCTCAGTCTCGACTCGACTGATATTCGATGGTTAGCGCGAAGACTATATAATGAGAACTGCGTCTTAAATGTTAAAACCACTCCTCGTATAAATAAACCTATGTTTAATTTACAGCGATCAAACCCGGCCCTCCCTAGTCAACGTACCCGTCCTCTTTTAACAAGAACAGCTAGTTATACTCCATTCACGGTATGAATTACTCTCCGAAAGGTCTTTTTTCCTACCAAAATCCTACTATATAATAGCTTTCTTGTAGAGAAAAAGGCCTTCCAGAAAACAATTCCTACGGTGAACAGACTTTAGTTACATGTGCATTTGAAGCGCTTGATTGGTTGGTTCAATGAAAGAAACGCGATGTTGCTTATGATAAAAATAAAATGGAAGGGAGAGACCATGACTTTGAGGTCACTGACCTCTTCGACACTCATTAACCCCTGACATCCGGTGTGTCCAAGTTCAAGGGTGTTTTTTTTTTAGCGGTGTGAGTGTGTGTATGTATGTATATATGTAGTGCTTGCAACAATAAAGAGACTCTCTTGAGTTTGATTGGATGATGAGACGTCTGGACCAGATGGTATCAACTAGACCGAGTCGGGTGCAGCGAAATTATATTAATAAATTTCACTCTTGCGCTCTAATGGCCAATTCTCGCCACCAGTGACTAAACTATAGGAATATACTGGTGAAAGAACCTTTTATAAAATTCAAACACATCTTTTTGTGGTCAACATTGATAACGTCTTACTATATTATTGGTGTTATGCTATAGGTATTGATACTATTTATCAAAAATACAGCTACTTATCCCATGATTTTACGTATGAATATAATTATATCAAGTTAGTGTAACCTTCAAAGACTGTTCTTCAGTCATAATCCTTTATTGTTATTATATTTGAACCCTGGAAACCAACATTCATAGCAGTCAAAATTGACCCAATCTGTCAAAAAGTGACAGGCGTGAAAGAGTTTGTAACATTTCTATCTGTCGGATAAAGTCTTACCAATGGCGATGAGCTTATATAGATTAAATTAATGAACCACCAAAATAAAGGAGGATCAAGGGAATACACCAACTTTCGTCCGGATAAAAGATGACAAAAGAGAGAAAAGAAGAAGTACATCCGGTCGGAGCCGTGAAGATGGTATCGTGACAGTCGCGCACAGTGACAATTGATGACTTACCTAGACGGAAGTTCTTTTTTAAGTGAATTTCGAAAGACATTGGTTTCATACCTGTTGCTTTTGAAATCTGCGTGTATTGTGTGAATTTGGGTTGTTTGGGACATTCTTTAAATATGCCATCCTTGTCGCCCGCCAAAATGATGATCCTTTCTTCATTTCCTTCGGATGAAGGCTTCTCCAATCCCTCATCTTCATTCAATATAATTTATTTCCCTGTTTCTTGGTTCATTTAGATATTATTGTGTCTGATTCCTGTAGTGATACGAAGTGTACTTAAGGTGGTAGTGTAGGGAACGTGAGAAAATATTTTTGCAGTTTTTAAAGCAAAACATGTTTTTGGTCAAAATAAGTCAAACATTGCTTCAGTACATAGAATTTAATTTTCTTAACATTGTGATCTCAACAGTTCTTGAATACCTGTCATAATGAACTGACATTTTCATTCAAGTTCTTAAATATTGTAATAATTACTATAAATACCAACAACTTGGTATTTTAAAATTACTTGCCCCATACCCAAGTTGAGTTTCTCTCTTCCACCAAATCTTACTACCCGTCTGGATTATACGCATTTTAACTACGCATATATAGGACAGATGTGTAAAAAAACTAGAATAAATGTACCCAAATTTCTATGGAGGAAGAGTATAAAAACATTTAGGGAAAACTTTCCTCTGTACAACCAGCCGAGATTTAAACCTATACCTCGTTGCAACAGGAAGATCAGACTACTATATGAGCCTAGCAATTAGTTCTAGTGTCCACCGGTTTTGATCCTAATTCTCTAATTTGTGCATGCCTACGTATTCGAGTGTCCTGGGATCGTTTGCAGACAGAGCTAAAAAATTATCATTATACTATATGATAGAAGCTAGTGGACATCAATAAGTTATATTTTCAATATTAATATTATTTGTAGGCTTCTCATTGTAACACTGTATAAATGTGTTGTAAAAAACTAAACAATGTACAACCATGTCATTTCTAGGAAATGCATTTTGTTAACATACTAGGAACAAAATCACTCAATTTTTAGTGTTCAGGTGGGAAACTGAAGGCGTTTTTTTTAGGTAGGTCTCGTATGTAGATTCGTTGACTTTTCCACGTTTTGTTTGTTTTCCCTGATTTTAGCCACCATGAATTACTCGGGTATGCGAGGGTGTATCCTTCCAGGTCACGTGGAGCCATCACCCTCCTCGCTTTCATTCAAAATTTTGCCCCTCGATTCAATAACAAAACCTAGCTGGGAAGGGGTCAACGGACCCGCAGCGCAGTGCGCATGCGCTCGACCCGCTAAAGTCGGGCTTACACGGGAAAAATTAAGGTGGGAATGTCAAGGGGGCAGTCTACTTACTTGCTAGGAAAGTGCGCTTGATAATAAGACAACCAGAAGGATTAGTAGTTTTTAGGGGAACTTTCTTAAAGTCAAACATCCTCTCGCTGCGATATTTCTTAAAATAAAGCAGTTCTGATGCTTCAAAGTCACAAAATCAATCCTAATCTAGCTTGCATTTTTTTAACTATAAAAACAAACGACTGTATTTGTTTAAGAAAGTCTATCTCTGGTTTCCTGCACTTGTAACCATAGTGATAAAACAGCAGCAATTTGCTTAAAACGTCGCTGAAAATGAACTCATTTGACATTCTCACGTCTGATTTTTTCTAAAACTTATTCATCTCAAAATGTAAGATTGTTTATAGTAGGCTATTTAATCTTGTTGACATCTTTCAACCTAAATGAATGTTAAATACATATTCTCAAAAACACTCCATTTACCCTGAAAGGTTCTTACCTTGACCGATTAAACTATGATCCCATGTTATAAGCTTCCCCATAATGTAACCCGTCAAGGTAAGACTACTACTACTACTACTACTACTACTACTACTACTACTACTACTACTACTACTACTACTACTACTACTACCACCTTTCAGGGTTAACTAATTGTTCATGACTGTGTGCACCAACTGTGATGTGCTGCAAGAAATAACCAATCATTCCGAATTGTCATTTATGAGCTATCATTTAAAACCGTTGTTAGATTCACACATATAGGGTTGTATACAGACCGTGTCCTCTTGGATTGTTTTAAAAAGTGATTTACTAGGGCTACGGTCTGACTTGATAGGAGCATCGAATCAGCATAGACTTAATGGGGTTTGTCTAAGTTCGACTTATTCGGTAAGAGCAAACATTCACGAATACTGTTACCAGGAATGATCTGCAAAATATTACATCACAACTATCCGTGTACAATGAGAGAAGAAAATTTAATCGATTAATTGGTCCAAGAGTTTAATTTATAACACACAAATTATTACTTTGGAGCACTAATTCTTAAACATCCTTAAGACACCCAAAGTATAGTTTGGAATTCTACTTTTTCTTCTTAAACTTTTTTGTTTCAAACCTAGGTACCACTTTATCGGTGTCACCTGTTGAGGCTATAGCTTTTGAATTACTGTTTTAAGTGATTAAAATAATTATAAAATAAAATTGTGAAATTCAAAAGGAAATTTAAGCGGTTAAATTGATACAAACAGTTAATATCTTCTTAGGCTCGGTTTGACAGCTTCTATTGACAGTTGCTTGCAGACTCAGTTTACTGTAGCAGTCTTGTGTTTGGGCTGTCAGTTCATTGATTCTCTATTGCGACATCTTAGTCGCATTCATTTAGTCGTTTTAAATTAGTTGGTAGAAACTAAAACAAGCCTTGGTGAGCTCACCTCTTTAACGTCACGCTCATTTGGTTTGTCAGAAAAGTCAGGGTTCAAGTTCTGGCCAGATATATTTGAGGGGATTTTTCCTAAACTGTTTCCCCCTCTTTCTCCACGCAAATTATGGTAACATTTCTCCAAATACTCTCAATCCCAATAGTGTAATTAAATGCGGATAGCAGATTTAAAAAAAACTAGTATTTGAACACATATATCTTATCAAGGGGTCACAATAGTTTTGGAGACAAAAATTGCGGTTGAACCCTAAAATAGATTTTAAACATTTTTTTAAACATTTTTTTAAACGCCGTGTCTTACTACCTGTTCAGGTTGTACGCATATATGATGATTACTCTAATGAGGTATGGTCGAGGAAGGAAGTACTTTAGAGGTAATCTACCCGCATTTGCATGGAAGTAAATTGGGAAACAATTTAGAATAAAACGACCTCAGTAAACCCGACTGGGACCCGAACACCAATCTACCCGCAATCAGAGGGACAGTCTAACACGATAGTGATACCTTACTTAGACCATTTGGCCACTGAAGTGGGTCTAAACATATTAAGAAACCCTTTATTTTCTAGGCTTTTCTACTATTTATTTCATGTGAGAGAAAATAGAGCCCACATAAAATATAATAATAATAATAATAATAATAATAATAATAATAATAATAATAATAATATATTCTTTTGATCTATGTTGACAGCTACCAATGACCAAAACACTCTTAGCACAGTCGACTTTTTTGTGAATCAACCTTTAAGAGTCTACTTTGTCGTCTTGTTGGGTTAGCGCCTGACCAGCTGGAGGCGATTTATATTAATTTTGTAACAAGGGCTGCAGTGTGTGGTATGGCAAGTGGGTCCCTTCTGTAAACACGAGCAGTAATTAACAACACTCGGCCATGTGGCTGCTAACTCCGCTAGCCTTGCCTTCCTTCGTGTTGACGATAAGCATTGGGGCAAGTCTTTGTTTTATCTTGAGAACTTATGGTGGGTCTTTTTTTAAAAGCTATACACACTCTTTGAAATAAGTTTTTTTTAAACGAGTCTGTTTGGGCTACCCGCAACTTATATTAAGCTTTCAACAAAAGTTCAGAGAAGTAAGTTTTAATTGATTGCATTAGTAATCACCTAAATGCATTCTGCCGTGACTCGAACTCCAATCACTTGAACCAAGACTAAGCCCGTCACTTAAACCCACTCAAGTTGAGCTAACAGTATTGGAAAAAAAATGATAATTTTTTTACGTGTATAGGTCTATCCGTCTATTTACAATAATAATATAAGTTAAGCTCAAGGGAGACATAATTCTAAAGAAAATATACCCACATTTGAAAAGAAGGAGAGTGGGGAGATATTAAAGACACACACACACACACACACTTTAACACACATGCTCGGGTTTGAAGCCTTACCTATCCCTGTCATTAGAAAACCAGGCTATATGATTAATTTATGTGTATCACAAATTGATACGTGATCGTTACACGCACAATTAGTCCTGATAGATGAATCAAATTCAATTAATTGAAAAATTTAAACTTGGACATGGCTACCACATATAAACTTAACACACCAACAACAAGTGAAAGATGTCTCTTGATAAGAGACGTAGCAGGATGGCTCAGTGGTAGAGATAACATTGGCGCTCAAGTTCGAAGATTCCTGGTTTGATTCCCATGTCCAGGCTGTCTTATTTCACTCAATTGGACGGGTTATATGAGATTGACGCCTTACTCTATGTGTCCACGGATGTGGGTCACAATTATTTAATATAGGATAAAATAATCGTTTAATACGCTATATTTCCTTTGTTTATGCATAATTTTGGGAAACATATTATACACTTACAACCGGGTATCTATATAATTGTTATAGGACTTACTAACTTCCTTTACACTACATCAACACTAAAACCCCATTCCTAGAGTAAGGAATTGTATCTGAGCCACTTGATTAAAATATGATTTTGCTCAGCCTTTAGTGCGTATTCCTGCATACCATAATATGGTACCCAGGTTTGACTCTCGTTAAGATTTTACAGGCTCATGTTTTTTACACTAAATGGTAAATCATATAATTTTTTACTGTCCATGTCTTATATTCAACTAGGATATTTCTAAAATAGCCAGGAAACTTAACACTTAAGGTGTACAAACCAAACTAACCAATGATATATACATATTTGACTACCTTCCTATAATCATGATAGTGCCCCCTATACTTGTATTTGGCCTCCTTGGTCACCGGAACGGGTTGATAGTTTTAGGGAGTAGAAAGTAATACAATTCGAGGTTCTTGCAAAATAATGTGAATAAGGCTAATGGGGCACTAAACCGTATTTTTTTTACGCGTGAGACAATGATACGGATCAGTTTACTTTGTTTGAACATTTTAAATAGTTAACTTTGTTAGAATTAAAAAGTTATTCACACTTATTTTGGCGTGGGAAGTTAGAAGGATATCAAGAAAAACTCGTTTACCAGAAAACAAACATAACAGCTTTGAAAAATCTAGTTAGATAACCTGAACTAATTTATTTATCCGTTCGCCAGTCATAGTCGATTGCCAAACAGGGTATCGGACGGATTCTCTCTAATCTTGCGTCTAGTACGGTCTCTTCATGTTTATTATCTTTTTTTAAGCGAAGAAAGGACCACACAAGTAACTTAATTGATTTATCAAGTGGCAAGAGATGGCTTAGCTACCTTAGTTGATTACTTGTTATTTTAATGAAAGATAAATATCTCAAATCACTTTCACAGCGAATGGTTATCCTCAAAGCTCATTTCAAAGTTGTAGGACTATTAAAAATAAAAAATAAACTTTTATTTTAAATATATTTTTATAAAACCAATACTTTCCAGCTTATAGACTAAGCAGAAATATTTTTTAAGTTGAAGTCTGGGAAATGGGGCGCTAATTGTTATGTTGTTTGGGGAATAGTGATGTTCCTATTTTTTCTCACTGTGTTTATGTAAAAGTGTATACTATTTCAATAATGCCTATTATTTCGTTTCATGTATCTCAAGAGTTTTAAGTAAATGTCTTCATTTTTAGGTATAGGAACGAAAAAGTACACCGTACCATCTATTTACTAATATTTTCATCATTTTGTCATTTTGTAATAGGAAAGATGTTTCATCCAGTGAGAAATAACTTTTGAAACTTGAAGGGTCACCAAATGTTGATGTGAAATTAAGTGGACTAAAAAATAATGGAGTTTAAGAATCATTGCTATAAAATATTGTAAAGGCACACATAAGGTATATTCACAAATAGAATATACTGATAGCTAGAAATATCTAAGTTTAGTTCCTTAGATATCATTCACTTTTCAGTCAGCCTAGTGATCGAGTGATACCTTCCTTCTAAACATTCCTGTACGGCAAATTGCAAGCACCACGTTTCTTCAGGAGTTTCTCTTGTAATCGATTACGTACGCTCTTTGTCACCATTACAAAACAAAATGGACATTAGAAATAGTTGACACACAAATCATTTTCAAAGTGTGTATTTAAGTAGATTTTTTAAAGATACACTATCAAGTAGGATGGCGAAAAAAAAAATTATTAGATTATTCATGTTCCTGTCTAGCCTTGTGTGTATGATTGTCGATCGAATATTGCGATTCCGAAGGAATTAAAATTTTTCTTTAACTTATTATGAAAGAACGGGGGGTGCGATGTATTCGTACACTAAGTGAAGTCTCAACTGTTTGTAGCTATATTTTCACGCCATGGAGCTGTAAAAATAATAATTTAACCCGCATCGGTGGACATGCAGACTAGATGTAGAATGCATCTAATCTTGTTTGCCGTTAACGGGATGGCTGGGGTTCGAGTTCCGGCAAGGTATATAAGGATGTTTTTATTTATAAATAGTTTCCAACTCTTATGTCACGCAAATTCGGGTAGCCTACATATTTTTCCACCACGCCTTAGTACCCGCTCGGGTTATACGCACATATTAATTGCGCTAATGTGGTAGGAATGAGGACGGTAGAACTCTAGAGGAAGTATACCTGTATTTTCTTGGTGGGGGAGAGAGAAACAATTTAGGGAAAACTACTCTTAAAACACCTGACATGGATTCGAGCCCTGGTATCTCTCTCTCAATCACCGGTAATTCAGTTCAACACGAGAGTGACGCATTAGAACATGCGACCACTGATACGGATTGGGTACATTTGCTCTTAGTTATACCCTCCTTCTCCCTAACTCAATAGTGTAATTATGCTGATAATCCGGACGGATAGTAGGACTTTGTGCACTAAAATAACTCTCTACTCACACAAAAGTGTTGATCTCACGATTCACCGGCGTATTATTATCATCTCAACACATCCTCCCGTGGTTGAGTGGTTATCATAGCCAACCAAGTCTCTATCAGGAGAACCATTTATCATGTCATAACATTTCGTAAAATAGTTTAAATAGACGTTTGGCCTTTTAATATTTCTGATGCCACGGTTGGGTGCTAAATACTTTTCTAGTAAGTTTTTTATAGCACCGCGTCTTATTACCTGTTCAGGTTATACACACTAATTACGTTAATGGGTTAGGGATAAGGAAGTTTGAGTGTAGAGGAAGAGTGCCGGCATTTATGTGAAAGGAGTGTGGAAAACCATTTAGGAAAAAACACACTCATTACACCCGACCGGTTTTTTAACCATGATCTCCCACCTATTGTCAGTCTAGTCTATTGCGAGAGTAACGCCTTAGACCATGCGGCTACCTTCATGCCAAATTTCAGTTTTTAAGCTCTTCTGGAAGTGGTTTTTCATTTCCGGACAGATCTACCATCATCTTTATACACGGAACGCTTGTATACATAGAGTTAGGTAATTTCACAATAATATTTTCCAAATATGTGCATTTTACCCTGTTGTCGTGTCTGTTTTACTTGATAATATGATCAAAGCTATGGTCAAAGGATTGGACATTCTAACACCTAGTTAATTTTGTCGCAACCCAAACCTATCTTGAGCTAAGATCAAGCTAATTGGTGATCGTTGATTTAAGAATCAATTGATGTTTGTGCAAACACCCTAATAAGTGTGTAAGCATTTCCGTACTGTAGATAAATTTGACTATTACAACAAATATGTATCAACGCCCATCAGAGCTTTTAAATGGTCTATGGTGGCCTCATTTAAGATGGGATGTAGGGAACGCGAATTCAAAGACAGTACTGTTACAGTTTTTATAGATACACTTTTTTTATCAAAATAAATCAAATATTGCTCCAGTAGAAACAATTATTATTATTATTATTTTTAATTAGCACCGCGTCTTACTACCCGTTCGGGCTATACGCTATAGTAGAAACATAGACTTTAACTTTATTCACATGGTGATGTCAACATTTGTTGAATATCTGTCAAGGGTGTCCTGGAATTGAATTACAACTTTTTCTCTTCATTTAAAAAGTTTTTCATCTACTGCTGCTATGCTCACGACATATATTCAAGAACTGTTGAGATCACCATGTAAAGAAAATTAAAACTCAATGCTTATACTGGAGCAATATTTGATTTATTTTTGACCGAAAAAAATTTTGCTAAAAAACACTCAAAAACACTGCCCTTGACTGGAATTTGTTTAGAAAGTGTAGGTGTACTACTACCCAAATAAAATATTCGCTCTTGATATGCATTCCTGCTATTTTATAAGTTTGGGATCTCAGCCGACCTTTCACGCTCTTTAAACTCATCCATCATGGTAGTTATTGTGGATCAACTTCTTGGTCACTTATCGGACCATCGCATCTCTTTGGAGCTAGTTGTATGAAGATGATGTCAGATCTAAAAGGATTGGTACGGCAGTTTACTTCTCTCTTTCTCTCTCTCTCTTGTCTGTCTGTCTGTGGGACAATGTGCTTACATCTTCCCAAACTAAAAAGACAACAACAGAACTGGTTGATCAGATTACAATTGCTTTTACCCGCCGCCTAGGGTTGCACAGACTGTACATTCAGTTCCCAAACGTTATGAACAACAGTTTCTTAAAACAAGAAACCCAAGTTCAAGGCCATGTAAGGTAGAAGTAAAATAATGTTCCTTTATTAATTGGCCAAAAGCTTAAACATCAGATTTGAAATTAACTATTTGTATGAACTTACGGTATCGAAATTAAAATTAATTAATTGAAGTTTATTCTCTAAAAATAAGTTCGGCACTAGTTTTTTTTTTTCAGCGCGTTTTACTTCTAATTGAGTTATTCACATTTAATTACACTAAAGGGCTAGGGACGAGGAATAGCTAATCTAGAGCAAATGGAACCATATTTGCTTGGAGGGAGAGTGAGAAATTATTTAGGAAAAAAACACCTCCATACACCCGACCAAATTCGAACCAGTACTACCATTACAAGCAACTAGACCAGACTGATGCCGTAATTGTGATCCCAGTGATGGTACATATTTTAAGTACAGGTTTATCCGCTGAATTGTGTAATAAAAACTCTTATTGGAGCTCGTGTGGGATAAGACGTCAACATATTGCCATTTTGCATGGGATGGGGAGTTTGGGGTTAAAATGCCGGCCGGGTGGAATGGACTTAGACAAGGTTTTTATTCTTAAATAGGTTTCCACCCGCCTTTCTCGCCAATGCGAATATGTTTCCTCTTAATATTACCTTCCTCTTTAGTGTAAATATGTGGATTTGTCCTAATGGGTAGTAAGATGCGGTGCACACACGCACACACACACGCACGCAATAAAATAAGTAAGTCAGGTTTGATAACCGGCGGCCGTCATACCAAGTCACGCCAATCAAACGATGACTTGACCGTATTTCCCCTCTCGTGCCTCTTGTCCATGGCGGGGTAGGGGAGACACGCCAGGTCTCGAAGGCCGTAATTATGATGATGGCGTGCCAGAGGTCAAAGGTGGCATGGTCAATAAACTCGTCTTCCGGTGGGTGGTTCCCCTTGGCCGCAACATAACCTCCTTGGGAATGCACCCTCTCTTGGTTTTAACACTGGCTTCTTTATTGCACTATGAACTAGGCAGGTTTTTTCACAAGTATGGCGACAGGGAAACTATGGAAAACCTGGAAAATGTCAGAAAATTTATAATTGTCAGGAAAATTGGGGAAAATGTATACTTGACCTTTAGGGAGGATAAAATAATGTCCTTATTGATTTTATTTAAACACAGTTTAATACATTTTGTACGTATTTCAAATGCATCGAAAAAACATTTTTTTAGAACAAAACAATGGGGTATTTTAATAATTTTAACATCCGTATCAATTTAAATAGATATTTTTTATTCAGAGAAATTTAATTCGTGAATCATAGAAAAGTCAGAGATTTCTTCAGGAAGATGGGGAGCTATTTTTGCCAAGACATCCTCATCGGAGGGTTACTATGATATTAGTTAGTGGTGGTATTCAAATTGTTAATCATGGCTGAGTGAACTGAGAGTTGTTTTTGAGATGGGATTCATCTATTATCTTTCATGTGGATAAACGCTTTCTCTAAAAATATAAAATACCCTCTACTTCTTGGATTAAGCTCTTAATTAGCCTTTGTATTAAAACGTATATTTACTTATTATATATTTTAGAAACTCGAAAGCTCATTGCTGCACTTAAGTTTAAAGGCGGGACTGGTCATAGAGTGTTCTAGTTCCTCATATAAACATAGAAACTAGCCTTTACTACTTCGGGCCAGTTTCATAGTCAGATTTAGTACGCCTAAAGTGCGAGTCGATACTAAATACAGACGACACCTACCTAGACCAAAATGGAATGGGCCAGTTTCGCATATGAAATTGGCCCATTCCATTCAATTTCAGGTAGGTGACGTCTTGTATTTAGTATAGCGCCGCACTTGAGGCGTACTAAATCTGACTATGAAACTGTCCCTTCATCTATATCTTCTGTAGGACAATGCACATTGATGATGACCGTATTATGCCACCCCTCTCCTACCACTATACTTCCATTCTATTGTTAATGCATTTTATGTCCTTAACTGCTGACATACTCTTTCTCTTGTTTAGAAAGCCTTCGCCTAAGCTATGTGTATCCATTCATCCGTAAAAAAAAAATGCCTGATTTTATCCTTCCATCTCCTGACCATCTAACCTCTTGTATAGCCACAATATCTAATCCAAACCTACTTTTTTTTTATCAATCATTGATTGTAGTGCCCCTGGCCTAAGCTCCTGGCATTCCGCGTCCCAATCCTAATCTCTTTCCTCGTTTTACTACTACGTAACTTCCCCGGAGTAGTCCCTGCTTAGAGATCCGATTGGGGGACTATTTTATCCCTGGAATATTCTACCCCGGGAACAGTCATGACAAACTTTTGGGTGTTTCTTGATGTGATTTTTTTTTTACTGTGAGAGCTCATAACGTC
Organism: Timema podura; assembly: GCA_033556935.1. Taxonomy (NCBI): domain Eukaryota; kingdom Metazoa; phylum Arthropoda; class Insecta; order Phasmatodea; family Timematidae; genus Timema; species Timema podura. The sequence continues at coordinate 43,100,685 of JAVRXN010000002.1, forward strand.
CACGCCCAGGCTCCAAGACGGAGGAACACCCTTACCGTGACTGCTTATTAAATATATTCACAGCTACCCTTCATATCTTAAGGCCACAAAGAAAAAAGAGTTTTGTACAGGTTACCAAAATATAATGGGGACTACATAATGATTTTGTTATGATCAAACTAATTTTGTAGTCAATATTAAATTTGTTGTAACCTGTACAAAACTGTTTTTTTTTTCTGTGCATATCCTCTACCCACAACCTGAGGACACACTGTGTCGGGGATGATAGGGCCCCACGAAACGTATAGACTTGAAAAATAAACAATATTGCTATAGTAATAATAATATTGTTATATAAACGTGCGCGCTTTAATCACAATGTTAAAGCAGCATATCATTTACAACAAACTTAACCTTTGGTTCAACATACTCAACACTAAACGCTCAATTCTTATACCAGCAATTATAATATCTGGCTAGTAGGAAGATACATATATTTACGTAGTAAGCTATACATAGCCATAACAGAGATAAAGAAACACTTATAAATATCCATTACATCAAGTTAAAATTTTCATTAATATTTTTATCAAACCTACTTTTATTATCTAAACATATATGATATTGATTTTTAAAAAAAAGGGAAATCTTTCGCGTACCCTTGGTGTTACGCGTACCATAGTTTGGTAAACACTGTTAACTGTAGACACTGTTTGTTGGTATCTTTCAACTTCATTTTGGTCTAAGCCATATTTAAAAAAAACTACAATTTAAATATGGTGAAGCACCTGTAATAAGTTAACATTAACAACAAACTTTTTTTCTTCTGTTTTTTGCCTGAAAACGGAAGATTATTCTGAGCACCCCTTTAAAACTTGGATACCCCTATTTCAAAGGGACATTGATCTATCCCAGAGTAACGTTACCAACCTGACTGACATCTTTCTCTACCCGGCTTCTATTTATTTCCTGTCTCGGAAGGTTGGTAACGCTTACTCTCCATTCCCCTCGTTATCTCGAATATTTATTTATATCCCACCATTTATCAACAATAACAAAAAAAAAGGAAGGAAAGGGGATTAAGAAGAGGCGGAAATGTTCCGCTTCCGGTTGAATTATTGGAGTCTTGAAATATGTCTTACAAAATATGTATATAGAAAAACGGCACGAGGAAACGTTTTTGGAATATTTAAAGGATTTCTGGGAAAATGGTAGGCTCGCTTTTTATTGTTGTAAAAGGCTGTTTCCAGATTGTTTCACTAAGTAAGGTTTATAGTTTTAAAAACTTCTTGGGACTGTATTTATAAATAATCTTTTTATTTTTTTATTCTTGTTATTTAACATGCACTTTCTGAACCGACTATATCATTACACGACTTAATAACTAACTTAACTATATAACAAACATTCTATAACAGACACAACATCCAGCCAGTCTACAGCCGTTAGTTCATCACTTTGAAAGGGAAAACCCACATTTCACCACTGATAAATTTATTGGTCATGCCTCGAGTTGAATCTGGGACTCTTAGCTCAGTTGGCAGACATGCTACTGACTGAGCTAAGATATCGGATTATCAATTAAACATGTGTAGTTATTACTGTTGGGAAAATTGTTTCACGACTAATGCAATATACAATATAAATACTCACTTTGATTAGTTACACAATTATCGGCTGTATACAAATATTTTATTTTGAAATTTCATTTCAAATATTTGACTTATTTATATTGATACGTTTTATACAGTAGAATAATGATAGTCTCTAATTTAAAGATCTTCAATGTGTATAAACAAATAGAAACTCGCTTTGGTTGCTTCAAGATCCATCGCACTACTCTAATGTTGGACTAGGCTGCCGATGATGAGGAGATCGGGTTTCGATCCCGGTTGGATGCACTGAGGTTTTGTCCCTAAATGGTTTTCCACTATCCCTCCACTCATATGCGGGGCATTCCCTTTAAATTAAACCTTCCTAATTCCTAACATATTAGTATAATTAGTACATAGGCGTACAACCCGAATGGGTAGTAAGACGTTCTGCTAAAAATAAAGAACAAAAACATTATTTTGTTTTGGTCAAATAAAATACCATTCAACAAAAGCAATGGCAAGGGGCAGCCAGTCATATTGGGTCTAGGTAGATTTTTCGAAATCAATTCACCGAATACAAAATCATCGAAAGTAATTTTGTAAAAAAATAAATTTTTCGAACCATCAATTTTCCGAACAGTTTGTCGAAACCACATTTTTCGAAAATCAATTTCCCGAAGTGAATTCACCTAAAATCAACTGTTCGACAGTCAAATAATCTAAAATGAATTTTTTGAAGAATCAATTTTGCGAATTGTGATTTTTTTTAAAATCATTTTAGCGAACTGCGAGTTTTCCGGAAGCATTTTATCGAGGACTGGGAATCACCTACCACTACCCTCAACCCCCCGTAGGTAGTATTACCCCTAACCTAACCTAACCTAGCCTAACCTAACCTAACATAAGCTAGAATTTTTTTTATACTTCTAACTTGTTGTTCGAAACATTTATTTCCGAAAACCTCCTTTTTGAAACATTTATTTTGAAAAACAGATTTGAGATAAATTCATTTTCGAAAAAGAAGTTTTCGCAAACCTTCTCGTTCGAAGAATTTCAAGATAGTGCAAAAATTTATTTCCGAAAAAATTATTTCGAAAAATTTATTTTCGCCCAAATGATTTTTGAAAAAGATGTTTTTGAAATACTATTAGTTCGAAAAATTGCTATGTCAAAAAAATTGTTTTCGAAAAATTAAACTTCGAATAATTGAATTTCGAAAAACTTACTTCCGAAAAATTGCTATTCGGTAAACTCTCCGGCTACCAGTCAAATTGCGTAAGCTCATAAAATGCTAACGGGAATACTTGGATCATGTCTAGATTACTCTCATGGAGTTCCATCCTATATTTTATTAAGCCAGCGAAAACACCATTTTTCACTGCAAATTAAGTATAACTTATAATCAAATCATTTTCTTTTCCGTAGACCATGAATTAATTTTGATTTACGTACTGATACAAATTAGTTATATAAGAGTTAGATCAAAAGTTTAAAAACATATCCTAACTAATTTAAATTCTACGTGTTCTGGTAGTAAGAAACCTTATGATATTAAAAACAAATCTTGGTACTTTCAATATAATTTCTTTTTTCTCCCCAAATCAAGCTTTTTTTTTAAAAAAAAAAATTCTGGTTACAACAGCGTGGTGGCTTCGGTGGTGTGACGCTGGCGAGTCGAACAATGGTGCACGTGTTAGGGAGAGGGTACGGCGGGGGGTAGGGGAGCGTGGTCCCGGGCCCCTGCTGTGCGGGTGGAAGATGTAGGATCAATAGGGGCCTCCACGTGGCTCCAGCCACACCTCCCTCACTACCTCACCTACGCACCTGCTCTGAGTGCCTGCACCAAGACCTCTGCGACAATCTGCACACCTACCTCTACATTGGTCACCCTCGTCTGGGTGGACAGAACATAGCATCTAATTCATAAACAGTCTAATCTAGCTGCATCACATGCCTCAAAAACAAACTTAAGCTAGAACGGTTCAGTTTTAGTCGAATCATTGAGGAATAAGCTTTTAGCGAACATAAAATGAACGTAGCTTAACCAACATCGGAGAAAGGTATAGTTAATTTAGCATGAATAACAAAAGTTAAGACGGTGGAAATTAACCTCACAGAATAACGTGATATTACCCGTATCAAGTATCATATTCGTAATTTGAAAGATCGGCAATCGAACCAGGGCCCGTGGCCTACTAGCTTGCCAATATCCACAAGCCCTTCACAGATTCGTATAAATTATGAATAAAGAAGTAGTGTGTGGATATGTGGAGAATAGATGGAAAAAAAAATCGTGAGATACCAAATGTGGAAAATCACCATCCTGATTGAAATAAGCTTTAAGAAAATACAAACATAATTTTTGTGATCTGCAATGATAGCAGTTTACTAAATTATTATCTGCTATTTTTATATGTGGTATAACCCAAGGGATAAGATAATATAATAAAGTATTAATAATTATAATAATATTATTATAATCTATTTATAATATTTTTTATGTGTATGTGTACACGTTTTCGTAACTTTTGAGATGTACACACACCTACACCACCTAGAGATCACACACACACACACACACACACACACACAACACACACATCACACACACAACACATACACACACATATGGTTAACACACTATATACACTTTTGGTGTAGGTATGATGAAGCTATAGCTTAGAGTAAATTTAGCTGCATTTGTGTAGAGGGATAGTTTTACAGTTTTTTAAAAAAAATATACAGACTTAAACCCAACCGTGATTCAATACTGACCTCCCAGAACCCTTCCAGTTTACGCAGAGTGACGCCTTGGTTTCAGACCTTACGACCACCGAGGTGGGTTCCTCTTGTGAATCTACCTACTCACGTTCACAAATGCTCATTTGACCAAATGTGTAAACGTGGTAAGCTATGGTAGGAATAAAGGCATATTTTTTTTAGTTTTCATAAAAAAAACTTGTTTTGGCAAAAATAAATAAAAATTTTCTTCAGTACACACATTTGGTAATCGTATCCATATTTTATTCATATTTTACTTATTTTGGCGAAAACACCTTTTTAATTTATAACTCGGTCCCTCGGAAAGAGAATTATTGTGTTCGTTTAAAAGATATAACTCAAAATTTCGATAAATGTTGACGTTCCATGACCCACTGAAACTGAAAATGTTGTTTTCGTCATGCTGTCTCTCTGTATGTCTCTTTATCTCGGCCTAGAGCCTATAACATTTTATCGATCAGGTTTAAAAAAATTGGCATCTAGAGCAACACGCAACACTACCCCAAGTGTATTTTGAAATTAGATATCCAGACCTAAAATAGAGGTTAGTTTACTGAAGGACAAAAAGAGATGAAATCAATTTTCATAAAACTCTCTCTAACGTTCTGTTATTATTATTATTACTATTAGCACCGCGTCTTGGTACCCGTTCGGGTTACACGCACTTACGCTAATGTGTAATGGTAGGGTTATTGTGAGATGAAATGGAGGGCCTAAAGTTTAACGTAGAATCCGAACCACGGTGGAGGTCTGGCATTCCTCACATTCACAAGTTGTGATTAATACACGTCTTGTGAAAGGTGAAGGAAGGGTTTGGCAATCATTTAAATCTGTGCCGGGACCGAGGATTGAACCCCGGACCCCCAGCACAGAAGTCCGACACCTTACCCCTAGACCACCAGGTCACCTCTAACGTTTTGATTAAATTTGGTACCTAGGCATTGTGTAACATGACAAACAATTCTCATTTCACCATGAAAATGACTGAAGGTACTTTGCATAAACGGAAATTTCCAATTTGGATCATATCTCTGCAACTATTTCAGATATGAAATAAATTATTGTAAAATTATAGTACTATAAAAAATAAAAATATTGTGTTTAAAATACATTTTTATAAAACCAATAGTCTTTTAGCTATAAGCAAACTCTTTTTATAGAGAACTTCGAAATTAAAATTTGTTGTTATGCTTTTTAGTGGACAGAGATGTTCCTCTTTCTCAGTGTTGCTGTAACACCTTATATTATATCATTTTTGCTCTTTGGTGAAGTATTTCTGTAACAGTTTAATCTATTTTGTTTCACAAATCTTAGAGCGTTTAGTAAATGTCTCTATTTTTAGATAAAAGCGAGATAAATTCTGTACGGTGTATAGTACATTTTTTTCCCCAGTAAAACTGAACAAAATTTTGCCTTAGCTCTCGTTATTTTTTCATCCCACCATGGGAGGCTGCCTGAAGTTCCAGCTCAAGGTAGGGGGGGGGGGGGCACCAAACAGAGCACCAACCTAACCTTACGTAACCTGGGCGTGATTAGAAAATAATCTATAAAACAAACCTTACGTAGCCTGGGAGTTATAGTGGAGTTTCCAAGTATAAACAATCGTTCGCTTTTTGATACTAAAATCAAATTTGAAATATTGTTTGTTTTTATGTTTAATAAAATAGAATATAAAAAGTTATTTTACATGTGCCATCTATAATAATATTTAGCACCGCGTCTTACTACCCGTTCGGGTTATACGCCTAAGTACTAATTACGCTAATGGATTAGGAATTGGGAGGGTTGAATTTAGAGGAAGTGAACCCGCATTTGCGTGGAGGGAGAGTGGAAAACCATTTAGGAAAAACCACCCCCAGTTCACCCGACCGAGATTCGAACCTCGATCTCCCCGTCCTCGGCGGTCTAGCTCAACACGACTAGCGCTTTAGCCAACTACGCCACCGAGGCGGGTGCCATCTAGAAAAATGACGCCCTAAACTATTTTTTTTTTGCATTTATCTTGTAAACCGTTTACTATATTAAAAGAGTTATAGCAAAATATAAGGAGGGAAATTTTTTCTACAAAATACATTCTTATAGTTTTCTTCTTAATCCTAATACTTCTAGTACAATCTTTCAATGAAAGTTTGGAGTATGATAACCATTTGTAGAGTTTCCCCTCAAATTATTTTCCTCTCATGCCCAGGCTACGTTAGGTTTGGGGACTATTTTCCGACTATACAACGGTTATACAGGACGACTTCAAGAAGCAATTCTGCCCGGGCGCAGTTTACCTTGGGCCACCCCTGCATTCCATCAGTCTCTCGACACTCAGTCACGGCAAACTATCCACGGTGTAAACCTCCCTCCATCTCCCTACCCACTAATAAAACAATCCTCGTGAGAGTCAAAATGGGCGATAGTTTACTAACGAGCTAAACACGCTACAACAAGCGGGACAATCTCACGGCTCCCCTGTCATACTTAACCGACTACAATGCACAGTTAACGGGACGATGTTGCGCTATTTCAGTGGAAAGCGAAAGTGCTTGTTACTTTCTCAGCCTCCCATAACCCCTCCTCTCCCCCCCTACCATTCCTCTTTCATTATGGTTTCGTAACGTTCCGTGAATACTGACCTTGGTAGGACCGCTCTTGAATAATCAGTAATTTATTTTCGGATTTATTCGGGAGTATAATGAGAGTGAATCACAAAATAACATAACAGATGATAGCAACACTAATTATTAGCAATTACTATTTATATTTTTGTCATCGTCTGTGATTTTTCTACTTTATATCAATAGTTATGGTAACAGGAAAAAAAAATTACATTTATCGATGGGCACGTAGAATATACGTCAAATTGGTCACTTTTAGTTTGCTGGTAGCTTGGAGGCCAGTGTTTGAATCCCAACCTCTATAATTGAATATCCCCACCGATCCTCCCCTTTCTTAATAGTTTACCCACTTTTCTTCCACACAAATATGGGTGAATTTCTAATAAATTACATCTTACTCATTTTTATCATATTATTGTAATTGTTATCTGTGGGCTTGGAGTGGTAGTATACCTCAGTTTTAGCTTATGTGGTGCTGACTGACAGCTCACAGCTGACTTCTGACAGCTTTGAAAAGCTACCAGACCAAATTATGTATCCCTACGCCGAACCATATGATCTGCCAAAAACATGTCTTTAGCAGTTGTCACTTCTGACAGTCAAAATTTAGGTATATACCTAAATTTTGACTGTCAAAAGTCAGCTGTGAACTGTCAGTCAGCACCACATAAGCTAAAACTGAGGTATAAGATTCTTTATTGGAAGAGGGAGTGGTGTTGACTATCTACCTGTACGTGGGATCGAACCACGGTCCTCCTACACGTGCGGCTGTCCTTATTGACCACTCGGGCACGGGGCTGAACTCTTATTAATGTGTGTCATGTGTCGTGTTTATTAATGAACACGTCTGACGGGATAATGTGCAGTAAGCGTATTGACGTTGTTACGCAACTAGAATGAACTGTAAAACTCCCAGCAGAGCGCGTAATGACAAGATGCAGGTAGGAAGCAGGTATTGAAAGCAAAGTTAAGTCGCCCACCTTATTCCTTTCTGTGGGAGTCGGTGCCAGCCTATATTCCCACTCACTTTTAAGCCTTTTACACACGAACTCTTTTTTATTGTGTACAGTGTTAGTCATAAAAATTGATCCTTTTTTTTATTTGCATTATAAAAATATCACTTCTGGCCACTGTCGGTCAGAAAGAGTATACTTCGTTTATTACAGTTTTTTTACGTGTTAACAATTATTATGCGAACAACCTAGTGTCTATGGTCACTATCAGAAAAACCCTGATACATCACAAACTTTTTCAAGGTTTTAAAAGCCTTATCCACTCCGTGGATACCATCTAACCTAGGTAGGCATTGTTGTTCAAGCCAGACGTTGGATTGTTGAACCATTTTCTATATTTTATCTAAGAAACCAGTAGAATTGAGACCAATGTAACCGTTATACCAGATTTAAAAAAAATACAACTACTTGAAAGGAAGTTTTTTTAAAATTAAAACAATTAAACTGATCCCAACCCCGATGTTGTCAAATGAATAATTCAGAAAACCTCACTTAGATACATTTTATGATTCTATAATAGTATTTTATCTAATTTACCGTTTGATCATTCGTGACTTAGGCTCTTAATATAGCGTGGGTGATATGTTTTCAGCGTAGTTAAGCACGGGCGCTTGCGCAGTTGAACTAAATAGGTAGCTACTTTATGCCATCATTTTAAAAAGTTTTTTTAACTAAAACAAGTGTTTTCTTTTTTTTTTTTGGACCTATTTTGTACTGACCACATTGGTAGTCGTGCGGACTAAACGTCAAGCTCATCTAATCTAGTTTCCCGGTGGTAGGGGGCACAAGGTTTGAATCCCGGGTAGGTGTAGTTCTTATTACTTTAGTAAAATTATAATAATTCAATGTCGTTTACACACACCCTTTTCTTAGTCACGTGGTATCGTGTAAATTAGTATTTGAGTACAATCCTAGGTTTATATATACTAATTTAACTAAAAAATCTTCATATTTGGTTATTCCAATCAACATTTAAACCAAACTTACTCCGTGTCTTATTAATATTTGTCCGGACTATAAGTACGCATTTAATCACATATATTGGGTGGGGGCGAGTGAGATAGTATTTGTAGAAAACGTATCCACATTTGTTGGAGAGAGTTTGAAACCATTTCAGAAAAAAAAAACCTCTATATAATTGGGTGGGACTCAAACCATGACCTTCCCGTCACCAGTAAACCAGACTAGATGATCAGGTGTCATTTAGTTTGCGTGTCCACCGGTACACTTAGCGAATATCCAACACAATGAAAAGGAATGGTTTTAATATAATCTAAGGGCCAGTTTCATAGTCAGATTTAGTATTATTATTATTATTATTATTATTATTATTAGCACCGCGTCTTACTACCCGTTCGGGTTATACGCATTTACGCTAATGTGCAATGGTAGGGTGATTGTGAGATGAAATGGAGGACCTACAGTTTAACGTGGAATCCGAACCACGGTGGAGGCCTGGCATTCCTCACATTCACAAGTTGTGATTAATACACATCTTGTCAGAGGTGAAGGAAGGGTTTGGCATTCAGATAAATCTGTGCCGGGACCGAGGATTGAACCCCGGACCCTCAGCAGATTTAGTACGCCTAAAGTGCGAGTTGATACTAAATACAGGACGACACCTACCAAAATGGAATGGGCCAGTTTCGCATATGAAACTGGCCCATTCCATTCAATTTCAGGTAGGTGACGTCTTGTATTTAGTATAGCGCCGCACTTGAGGCGTACTAAATCTGACTATGAAACTGGTCCTAAGAATGAGTAAAATGTACTTTAGAATATACAAACCAATCATTTCGCATTTATTATATTTAATGTTTTTTATCTCCAGTCATTATTACCTTTTCAGGTTATACGCATATATGATAACTACTCTAAGAGGATAGGGGTGAGCAAGGAACCATTTTAGAGATAATATACTCGAGTTGGTGTGGAAGGAAAGTAGGAAACCGTTTAGGGGAGAACCACCCTTAGTAAACCCGACCGGGATTCGAACCCCGATCTCCCTGTCTTCAGCAGGCCAGTTTAACACGAGAGTGACGCTATAGACCATTTTGCCACTGAAGTGGGTTGCAGTCATTATTGATAATATTTTAGGATATATGTTATACGTTAAAAGTGGTAGGCATAGAACTCATTTCTTGATGTGTAAATACATGAAAGTATCTTAATTTTTGAGCATTTAATTCACTTGCACTTTTTGAACCTACTCTTTATACCAGCGACTTTCTAACTAACTCAATCATAGATCAGACCCACTTTTCGATACCCCGGCCGTTAATTCATAGCTGTGAAATCCCAATCTCTGGAATGTAGGAAATCGTACCCAAAACCCTTAATTCTGTAGACAGAGGCACTATCAACTGAGCGATGGTATCGGATATATAAAAGAACTTTTATTAATATTTGGCATTAACACACAATAACCTTTTTTATTACTGCAGGTGAATACTTGCAATTTCCGAACACACTGATTAGATCAGCACACTAATTATAAACAAGCTCAGTACTAAAAAATATATAGCTCCCAGTAACCCCATCCCCAATGATAATTCACCAATGAAAAACTTCGGTCATGCCACGAATTAAACGGTCATGCCACGAATTAAACCCAGGATCTCTACCGATGGATTTAAGATGTCGTACAGCAAACAAGAACAATTTTAGAGCCACCTTTTCAATGTAAGATCTTTGTACTAACGTGGAACAGCGAAAAATACTACCCTGGAATAGTATCAATTTAAAATGAGCCGTGATAACGAATGGTCTCTAGTTTAATTTATTATCCTCGTGTTTTTGCTTCTTCGATTGTAGTCTTGGTTTTCCTGAAAGATTGCAAGCTTACCTTTATTGGTTCCATTATGATGTAGCTTATAAAATGGGCCATAGTTCAGTCAATGCCAGGGAAATCGCAGTATACGTTATATTCCGAGTGGAAGATTAAGGGACAACCTAGTCAAGAGGGACCCCACATGTTTATTCTAATTTATATTGGTTTGTCTCCTTTATACAGATATTCATGTTCTCGATATAGGGAGTTGATTGGTTGATGAGTCATCAAACCGAAGGTTGGTTTGATGCGCTTCCAATCCATCAGGAGCTGTGCATGCACACAACCCTTCGGCTGTCCGTACCATCTGGTAGAAAGCACATGTTCTAGAGGAGTTCAGAAAGTGCGGTGGTTTCCCATTGCCTTCCGCACGTTGGCTTGAGTGGGTGACTAACAGTTTTATTATAAAATGTGCTGTCTTTGTCGAATAATTTAAAATGTTACGGACTTGGCAACACTGCGGGCAAGGCCATCTCTTGTGCCAGGTTTGCAGTGGCATCAGAAAGGTCGGGAGTCCCCGCCACATAACCAACCGGTCCGCCCCAACGCCTTACTAGGCAGAGTTCGGTCATTGGCTCCAGTTCCATTGCCGTCTCGCTTTCATTTGGATACACGCTGTATTTACTCCAGGGACACTGGAGTATGAACCTGTTCAAGACCACTCTTCCTTTCTTTTGGAAATTACAGTCTAATTGAGTATGAACCTTTTCAGGACCAATCCTTCCTTTCATTTGACATCTTGTCTACTGTGGACATGCTCGGGAGAATGAGCCTTTCAGACCATTCTTTTATCTGACATCCTTGTTACTGTGTGGACATTACAGCTCTGGGGGAGAGTGACTTTCAGACAATTACCTTTTATCTGGAATCCTTGCTTACTATGGATTAAGCTTGGAGGTAACCTTTCAGGACAATCTACCTTTTATCTGGACATCTCTGTCTTACTATGTGGACATTACAGCTCTGGGGAGAGTGAACCTTTTCAGGACAATCTACCTTTTTTTGGACATCCTCTGTTCTACTGTGTGGACATTACAGCTTGGGGAGAGTGAACCTTTCAGGACATCTACCTTTTATTGGAACCTCTGTCAACTATTGACATTACACTCTGAGGAAGTGACCTTTCAGACATCTACCTTTTATTGGACATCCTCTGTCTTATTGTAGGACATTACAGCTTGGGGGAGAATGACCTTTTCAGGACAATTATTTTTATCTGGACATCCTGTCTTACTGTGTAAATTACAGCTTTGGGGGTGAACCTTTTTAGGACAATCTACCTTTTTATCTGGATCTCTGTTGTACTATGTGGACATTACAGCTCTGGGGAGGTGACCTTTCAGGACCAATCTACTTTTATCTGGACATCCTCTTCTTACTATGTAGACATTAGTTGGGAGAATGAACCTTTCAGACAATCTACCTTTTTGGACATCCTCTGTCTTATATGTGGACATTAAGCTCTGGGGGAAATAACCTTTCAGGGACAATCTACTTAATCTGGACATCCTCTGTCTTACTATATGGACATTACAGCTTGGTGAAATATCAGCATTTCAGGGCTAGTAGAACAAAAACAATTAAATATTCTAAATCATGATTACATAATTTATTTTTTTTTACTTGAAATAGACTAAGAGAAGGTTACACTTTAAAATAACAACACAATAATAGGTCTGGGTGAAAAAATTATTGAATCCTAAATGTTTGTTAAACTATCCCAATATGAGCAGACAGGATTCGAACTCTTGCCTCATCATTAGAGTAACCAAGATAACCCTTAAGATGGCCTAGTCACCACTTTTGATACATTATCATTACTCATTTAATGGATACAAAATACTATATTTAACGCAATTATTAAAAAATGTTGCGAGCGTGGTGGGCGTATGTAAATCATCAGCTACATTTTATGATCGATCTATTAATATCGTGAGCTAACAGATATCACGGCCATCTTAGAGGAGGGCTCTTGTGGTGGCAAGTATACAATACAAGATTGTGATTAAAGAGAATTTAAATGAATATCAACACACAAGCTCCCAACACAGGTTCCACACGTCCATCTCAAACTATGAATGTATAGTATCTTGAGCATGGGGCAAATCATGCTTAGCTAAGTGGTAGAGCATTGGCTCTCCAAGCCAAAGGTCCAGGTGTCATTTTGCAACTAATTTAATTAAATTTAATTGTGGTCTCCTCCATACTGCCATACGAGTAATTACAGTGATTCGTAACCTTTGTGGTGATATTAATCCAAATTATTACTTGAATTAATAACAACTCAACACCATAGCTCAGTCGGTAGGTGTCCGTCTACTGGGGCTGAAGGTCCTAGGTTCTACTCCAGGAATGACCAATAAATTTATCATTGGTGAAATGTGAGTTACCCTTTTCACAGTAATGAATTAACGGCTGGGGGTTGGATTATAAATTTAGGTTATTTTATAAGTTGTGTGTGATATAATCAGTCGGTTCAGAAAGTGCACGATGATTAATACCTTAAATAAATTAAATGAAATTTATAAAATTTCCTGGACAAAATATAAACAATTCACACAATTTTTGCTCCACACCTGTTTTAAAAGATGCACCTATAGATAGATGAAACGTCACCCCTGAATATTTATTTGTTCATCCATAAAGTAAAACCATAACTAGCACGTTTTCAAAGTAATATCCATTCTACTTTAAATATAGTTACTATATTTATTCCCTTAACAAAATTTAAGAAAAATTTAAGTTTCATAGCCATTTTCAAAATTTATTTTCAAACTTATTGAAGATGTAAAAGTTAAACCATTTTATAACTATACTATGTAACGCACATGAGATGATTCATAAGAAAAGTAGGACGAGATATTAAAGAAACAACAACTTGAAAAGTATATTTTATGGTATAAGTAAGTTCTCTTTGTAGCTTCTCACGCAAACCTTTGCTCTTGTTGAGGAAATCGATGTATCATCATTACTCTTCGAGGACTCGTGACGGATTTGAGTTCTCTTAGTTTGGTTGGATGGTAAATTCAAGCCAAGGCTCTGCATTTATTGTTTTATTATTTTGAAGAGAAAGGGAGGAAGATTTCATCAGAAGACGCCTCCATTTTTTTTTTAAATTATGTCAGCTTTTATAAAATGAAAAAGGGGGAATGTTTTTCATAGCTAGATACCAAGGTAAAAGTTTATTGGAAAGTTAAGGGTATTTTAATTGGTTTAGAAGTGCGTGACACATCTGCATAAATGACCTATGGAAATAGTTACGGCCCGCACCAAAAGGACAACGGCAGCTGTCTCATTTTGTCTCATTTATTGAGGTTGGCGTTCGAATCTCGGTCGGGTGAACTTAGATGTTACTTCCCCTAAATGGTGTTCCTTACTTCCTCCCTGCAAGTGTGAGTACACTTTCTCTTAAATTTAAACTTTCTCTTATCTACCTGATAAGGGCTCATATGTGAATAATCCGGATGGGTAGTCAAATGTGAAGCACGGTAAATAAATAATAAATATATGAACCTATGTATTTTATTTGAGTGTAAAACGTTTACTTTCTAATAATGTGACATCACTACCACACGAAACTTTAGCTGAACAGAGAAGAATCTACTTAACTTAAAATTGATAAATATTTTGAATTTAAATGAAGTCAATTATAACTAACGAAAATATTAATTAAATAAATCTTAAAACTAAACAGAAATTTATAAACCAGCCAAACCCACAATAATTATTTTCTGATAAACTATTACAAATTTAACTCATTCACTCATTAATCTTTCATTGACTTGATAATCATTCACACCACAAAGTGTACATCGATTTCATTACAATCAATAAAAGCTAGAAAACCATTCGCACACATTAATCCATTTTAACACAATAACTACTCGAGACTTCAGTACTATCATTTGTGAGATATCCGTGATGGGCCAAACCTATTATCTAAATCAGGGTGGTTCAACGCTTTCCATCCAAATCTGATGATCAATTTGCTCCGCGGGTTCAAAGATGTATTTAGTAATCCCATCAACTTAATATATAGAAATTAATAAACATTTATTTAATTTATACCACTTGGTTGACACTGATCTGAATAATAAATTATATTAGGCGTTATATGATATCGAACCAGAACTTACACTAAGTTCTTAGACGAACCCACCCGCACTATATTAAAGCGACATTCTGACAGTATACCGGATTACCATTGGCGGGGAGGGTGAAAGTTAAAATTTCAGCCAGGTTCACCGCGGAAGTGATTTTCAGTATGTTCACCCCCTCCCCCTCACCCCATGTGGTTTTGCCATGCTTTCTCTTAGATAATGTGGGTGCAATTCCTCTTAATTAACTTCATCTTCACCCCTTAAGATGGGGTGCTAGTGAGCGTGAGTTTAGGGAAGTATTTTCGAAGTTTTTATAGCATAAACATTTATTTGGCCAAAATAAATCAAATATTTCTTCTATATAAACATAGAGTTTAGTTTTCCGCACATGCTAATCTCAACAGTTCTTTAATATCTGTCAAGGGTATTCTGGAATTTAGTGACAACTTTTTCTCTGCATTTAAAAAGTTTGTCACCAAATGCCACTGTGATCATGAGAGATATTCAAGAACTATTGAGTTTAGCATGTGTAGAAAGCTAAACTCTATGTTTCTATAGAAGAAATATTTTATCTATTTTTTCCAAAAAATGTTTATGCTATAAAAACTGCAAAATTAATGCACTAAACTGGCGCTCACTAGCACCCCACCTTAATAAATATTTTGAAATATGATATATGAGAAAGGTTTAACTCAGAGGAAATGAACACGCATTTTCGTGGAGATATAGTGGACAACTATTTAGGAATAAGCCCGGTACAACTGGTTGGGGTTCGAACACCACACCTTTCCCTGTCATGACTATATGAGCCTGGCATTTAGTCCACGTACCCACTAATGTGAATCGATTTAAATAGTTTTAGAGGATGTGCACCCGCATTTGTGGGGAGAGGGGATACACCACATGTGTAAAACCAATACTTGGCTGAGATTATATACCCAGTGATGTAATTATACATCCAAAACACTTTCATTAAAAATATCTATATTCTCAGTGTTCATTAAGGCTGTTACATTGGGAGGGCGTTTTATGCGTTTGTAAATCCCGCATTTTTGAAGAAGTGGTTTCATGTTTTTAAATATGGTTTTCACTAAACTGTAGGCGAAATCTATAAAGTTTAAATTTTAAGTTTAGATAATTTAGAAAAAATTCAAGTGCACTTTATGCCAATATTTGTACTCCTGAGATTAAAGTAAAACGATAGTGACCTAGAACTAGCCATCCTCTATTAAATAAAGTCATTTTTTGATAGAGTCACAGCAGAAAATTTAATGCAAATGCAGGATTTTTTTTAGGTTATATATAAGCTACCAGACTTTTTTTAAACTTTAAATTTAAAGTTTAAACTCTTTAACTAGTCAAAAGTTAAGCCTAAATGTTGTTGAAAACTATTTTAAGAAATATCAAACCACTTCGTAAATAATCCAGAATTTCTAAGCAGCTGCAACGCTTTCAGTGCTCCCCCATGTAACACCCTTAGTTGTGTGAACCTCTTCATCAAAATACCTCGGATATTTCGGTTTAGAAGGCCACTTGTATATCCCCTGTTAGTTGGTTCACACTAAACATGGCTTGATCAGGGAGCAGGCAAAGTGATAGACAACAAAGTGGTCGACACGAGAGGACAAAGTGGTAGACAGCCAACTGCTAGACACGAAGAAACGACGTGGACCAAGTGATCGACACGAGCTGGACCATGTGATAGACAGCCAACCGGTAGACAAAATGAAAACAATTATTTGGAAGGCTGGGTGGGTCAAGTGGTCGACACAACTTGGACCAACTGCTAGACAAGCTCATGTATAGGGGTACAAAGTGATAGACAACCAAGCGGTCGACACGAGAGAACAAATCTGTAAACAGACCAACTGCTAGACACGCAGAAACGACGTGGACCAAGTGATCGACACGAGCTGGACCATGTGATAGACAAGCTCCCATATAAGAGGACAAAGTGATAGACAGCCAAGCGGCCGACACGAGAGGACCAACTGCTCGACAAACTGTGATATCATCCAGCTAAGAGTGGCTCAAGTGACAGACAAGTTATTTCATAGCTAACAAAGTGATAAACATGGGCGTAGAAAGCTGTGTATTAGAATGGTCTTGACCCTCCCATAAATTTCTGCCCTCCCAACCCCCTGGATTTAATTAGCCCAAAAAAGGGTGAGGTCCACTGATACGTGTATAAACTTAAACCATGGTGTTTTTAATTTTAATAATTTACTTACACGTTGCACTCTTCAAAAAATATTTTTTAACGCTAGCTTTGTTATAATTTCGAATAAATAATAGGTTTTGATACATACAATATGGTATCTGAGAATATAGAACGTTTCACTGAATGAAAAGAGTTATCGGATCTGAAGAAAGGAGACAAATATTTATTATAAATTGTAAAATCATACCTTAAGAATTAACAAGATTAAATACCATCTTATATAAAAGAGTAACTGCCAGAAACTAAGTTGGTAGATTATGTAGGCTCCATCCACCCTTACTTTCAACATACCTTCTTACCAAAAGCACTATTTTGTAACTTTCAACAGAATAGAATCATTCAAAAAAGTTTAAAAGTATAACTAGTTAGTGAAAGATTGTAAAATTTTCCCCGTAATTTTTGTCATCGTGTATTTGTACCCATTCAGTTAATACACATATGAACTAATTAAAGTCTGCTTCGATGACTGCATGGTCTTAAGCACTACCTTCGCAATTGACTGGCTGCCTAGGACAGGCAGATCAGGGTTCGATACCATTCAGGTGCAGTGAGGTTGATTTTTTCAAAAGGTTTTCCACTCTACGACCACGCAAATTCGGGTGCAATACCTATAAATCCAATCTTCCTCATCCCTAACACATTAACGTAACTAGTAAATAAGCGTATAACCCGAACAGGTGGTAAGACACGGTGCTAAACAAAATATAATTACACTAATGGAGTACAGAAAGAATGTTGTTATTATGAGATGTGTACTCTCATTTGCATGTAGGGAGAGTGTAAACCATTAATGAAAAACCACCCTCCGTACACCCGACCGAATTTGAACCTTGATATCCCCGTCATTGGAAGTCCAATTTATTATGAGAGTGACGCCTTAGACCATCAAACACAGAAACTAAGAACATTTTGTTGATGTTGCGTTAGCCCCAGGTTTAATAATGGTTTATTGATAAGGAGCTAAGTTAAGATGAAATAATCCCGCATTAGTGTAAAAGGAAGATGTAAAAACCACAATGGTGGTAACTATCAGCCCAATTCAATCAGTCGGAATGCTTACTCTTATTCAAGCTACTCTTAAGCCTTATTAGACCATGTGACAATAGGTATGAGTTTATGGTTGTTACAAACTGTGAAATGGAACTTATAACGGCAAATAAAATACTCAACAAAGTTATTTTACATTTCTTATTTTAATATGAGCATTGCTAAAGGCTTTTAAAAGAGCAGAAGTTAAATTGATATTAAAATGTACCCATATTTTTGTATCACCTCTAATACAATGGTGTGGTGAATTTTTTTAATGTGTCAGTATACCCAGCCGGGATTCGAACCCGGTCTCTTTGCTACCGGCAATTCAATGTAATACGCGAGCGATGCTTTGTGATCATACAACCACCGACGCGGGTAGTACTGCAGTGAATGAGGGAATAAAGCAATGACCATTGTTACATACTTGCAATTTGTAAGTTTATTTTTATAGTATTATGCTATTAGTGGGAGATAATTACTTGATCATTATATATTATGGTAACTATATTTATAAGCTTAACCTAGGTGATATAATATAATCCTTAAGAAAATATATCATTTAATTATATATTATAATTTAACAAGTCAAGGAACCTTATCAAGAAAATGAAGATTTGAACATTCTGTTAAAGTAACTTATTATTATTCATATAGAGGAATTTTGATGAATTTTCTTGAATATAGATAAAACCTTGCCCCAATCTCCTATATCCTTGGTTGAATAGTTAGAAGAATTGAGAATACCCTTAACGGCCAGTGAGTTAAGTAGCCTCTGCTTTGGTGGCCGCAATATCTAACGCGCTACTCTCGCAATATACTTGATTGCTGATGAAAGGGAGATCAGGGCTCGATCCCAGTCGGGTGGACTAAAAGTGGATTTTCATAAATGGTTTACCACTCTTACTACACGAAAAATCGGGTGCAGTTCATCTATATGCAACCTTACTCATCCCTAAACACATTAGCGTAGTTAGTATATAGGCGTATAATCCGAACGGATTATCTCTAGTATAACGCGGTGCTAAAACAAAAAATATGTAGCACTAAATAAATTAAAATTATCTGTTTGAAAAACAATAAAAATCCTTTTTATTGTTGCTTATTGCCGGTTACTAATTTTACATACTATTTTAAAACTGTTGTCAAATTTAAAGTTTTAATAAAGGCCAATAAGAAATTTTTACTCAATGGTTTTCAGTTCTTTCTTCATGGAAAAGCGGTTATATTTTCTCTAAATTATACCCTCCTCACCTCTAATCTATTAATATAAAAAATAAGATAGTTCATAAGTGTGGACCAGCGCTCACTGTTCTTTAATGTTGCAGTTAGCGTTGCAGAATTAATTGCGACTGTTCAATTCATGATATTATTTTATAAGGTCATCATTTCACCTACATTTTTACTTTAGCAAACCCTACAAAAAATATGTCAAGAAGTGTGAGGTTAAGCTGACGGGTTGGGGAGAAAAATTATTTGAGTGTAAACAAGGACACTCGTGTAGTAAATTAACTGTTCTTCACTTAGCCCACTCTTAACTGGATGATATCAAAGTTTGTCGAGCAGTTGGTCCTCTCGTGTCGACCGCTTGGTTGTCTATCACTTTGTACCCCTATACATGAGCTTGTCTAGCAGTTGGTCCAAGTTGTGTCGACCACTTGACCCACCCAGCCTTCAAAATAATTGTTTTCATTTTGTCTACCGGTTGGCTGTCTATCACATGGTCCAACTCTTGTCGATCACTTGGTCCACGTCGTTTCTTCGTGTCTAGCAGTTGGTCTGTTTACACATTTGTTCTCTCGTGTCGACCACTTGGTTGTCTATCACTTTGTACCCCTATACATGAGCTTGTCTAGCAATTGCTCCAAGTCGTGTCGGCCACTTGACCCACCCAGCCTTCAAAATATTTTTTTATAGCTTGTCGAGCAGTTTGTTGTCTAGCAGTTTGTATGGTGCCGCTTGATCATGCGCTCATCCCACGCCTCGGCTAGGTCTGTAGGTAACAGTAAAATAGGACTGAGGTGGAGGCTATCTACCGGAGGAATGGAGTACCCGCACCAAGGTCAACCACTCGCCGCCTGTCCCAACCACCACAGACCTAGTCCACACTATTTACATACAGTACCTACATTTGGTCTAACTCGGGATTGTCAGGGGCAAACACTTGCTACCTCTTTTTGATCATTTGAGCGTTCAAGTTTAATGGTTGACCTTGGTGGTCTTGGGGGGGTAAAGTGCTCGCCCCAGGATGTTCCATGGGTTCAAACCCAGCCGAGATTGACAGGCTTTTCTTGAGCGATAAAAATCCGTAGCACAACTTCCTTCTGAGGGGAAGTAAAGTCGTCGCTCTCATGTCAATTGTGGCATATAAAAGAACCCTCTAATGTATGTCAAAATACTTTTCCCGGCAAGATTGGTAGGCCTTTTCGCTCTCTTATATAGAAATTCATTGTGGAAAGCAAAGGGAACCACGACACTTCATGGACTCCCCTAGAATATGATATTTCTGCCAGATGGTGTGGACAGCACTAACCAGCTTAAGGGCTGAGTGGATGCCTAGCTCCGGATGAATATACATAACATAAAACCAACCTTTGGGTTGTTCACTTAAGAAGAAAGTTTAATGACGTGTTGAATCAAAGAGATCATTAGTCATTCCATTTTTTTCATTAAAAATAAATATTTAACATGCTCTTTCTAATCCGCGCATATAAACTAGCCTAAGTATTTATAGATAAGATGGAATAATCAGTCCATCGGCCGCTAATTTATCACTGTAAAAGGGAAACCCCCAAATTATTTCAGGATAAATGTTAAGTGTTTGTCGGTAATTGAGCTCGGGACCCTCAGCCCACCAGAGAGACGTATTACAACTGGAGACAAATACATTATATTCAAACGCGGATATTTAAATACTATTATAGCTTAAACTTTTCCTTGCACTACATCTTACCACTTGTTTGTATTAGCCACATATTTGGATTAATAGAGCAGAGATGAGGAAGATAGATCTTAGAGAAAGTGTGCCTGCACTAGCTTGGAAGTAGAGTAGAAATACACCGTAGGAAAAAACACCGTAATTACACCCGGTCGTGATTCGAGTCCCAATCTTCTCGTTACCAACAAACTAGACCAGATTAATCTAACGCCCTAGCTCGTGTGTCCACCGAAGTGGGGTGTCGTAGATATGAATGTGGAATATTAGAGTATAAGAGCTAGTCAAAAAAGTAATATCATATAAAACCATCACACTACTTGGTAAAACTTAAGGTGGGAGTTTAGGGAACGCGAGAAAAGATAGGCTAAGTATTTTCGGAGTTTTTATAGCAAAACTTTTTTTTACCAAAGTAAATAAAATATTGATCCTGTAGAAACATAAGAGTTTAACTGTCCTTGAATATCTATCATGTGCAAAGTGGCATTAGATGATATTCTTTTTTAAACTAAGAGAAAAAATTTTCATTTAATTCCAGGACACCCATCACAGATATTCCAGAACTGTTGAGGTCACCATGTGAAGAAAATTAAACTCTATGTCTCTACTGGAGAATTATTTGATTTATTTTAACCAAAAAAATAGTTTGATGTAAAAACTGCAAAAACATCGTCCTTTTCTGGCTTTCCCTAAATCCCTACCTTAATTTATTGATTTTTCTTAGTTGAAAATTAATATCTTTTGACTGAATACTCGAGTACACTTATTAAGATTATGCCTACAGAACTAATTGATTAAACATGGCCTAAAATATATTTTAACAACTGTCTGTACTAGGGTTGTACAAAGCTTCGAAACTTCGACTTGGCTTCGAAACAAACATGAACTTCGACTTCGCTTCAAAAAAAATCTGGCCTCAAAGCTTCAACAATAAAAATATTGACAGCTAAAATACTCAATATATGTTCGCTTACTACCACTCTGAGTTATATAAATTACAAATTAATTATAGTAGGCCTATTAAATAAAATTTTAAGTAAATGAATTGCATTTTGTAATAATTACAACTTGATTTATCAACTTAAAACAACACATTACAAACATTTGTTGTAATAAAACATTCTACAACTAATTTTAACGCATAATGTAATTTAAATAACCCCCAGTATATTTTTAAACATAAAACAACAATTAAAAAATATTCAAACTTTGATTCGGCTTTGAGAATATTTCAGATATTCGATTCGAATTCGTTTTGAATTGAAAAAGTGGACTTCGCACACCCCTATACTATACTAAACAAACATCCAAATTATAATTTACAAAAACTCTTAAAGAAATCACACATCGTAGTCATCGCTAAAAACGTATAGCATTTCATGACTAACAAATGAAACGACTTGCCATTTTACTCATTTTCTCTAAAACCTACCTTGTATCTTTATTAATTACAAAAATGACTGTCTTCACTTTCTTTAACAATCCCATAGTTCATGAGAGAACAGGTTGGTTTTTTCCATGCAACTAAGGAACACTAAATAGATCGTTTTACATCATAGTAATTTTCTTGTCTCCCGAGTTCTCTTTGTTTTGTGTGTTTTTTTTTTGTTTGTCTAGTGCTCCTACTTAACTTCCAGAGATGAGTGGTTGGTTGGATTTTTATGGCACGATAAAATCATTTTTATGTGACTTAGCACTTTTACCATCACCCACAAAGAAGAAACTAAGAGAAAAGTGTTTAAAAATAGAGAGGTAACAAGTTGTAAATCTAGTTAAGGATGTATTTTTTTTTCTGACTATTATTTAATGACACAACTGGCTACGCCTTAATTTCTGCCTCCACACTTTGTTGTAGGAGCTTTTGGTGGGCGTAATATTCGTTACATATATTAGTGCAACTATGTTTCATTCACTTTCGACGACAAAATGTATCAAATATTTGTCAGAACGATACAACTTGAATAAATAAGATAATATTTAGACAATTTTAAGAATCTGTCAAGAATACTTACGTTTACCATTAGAAAAAGAAGCTTGAAGAAACCATTAATAATCGACGTTGCTTACTTGAAGATCTCGGAGCTCTTTCGTGAAGCGGGTTGCATCTTATTTTGATGCACCTAAGCAGTCTAAGCACTATGCTACTTATATGCCAATGTGCTAAACAGAAACAGAGGGAAGAAAATGAGCAGTTCACCCTGCAAGGACTTTTTTTTAATTACCCTCTTCCTCTGACGTGCTTACACATTCAATATACCTACTATTTGCGCTTTGAAATCATTGACTTGCCTACATTTTTTATTACATTATTACATTTTTCTTGTTTCCTATTCTAGATAGACATATGCCTCCATGGACTTTTCAATCTACATCTTGGCAGGGAGACTCCTACATGCCATTTTTGCGACTAAGCCAAAAATCCTAATTTGTAAGTGATTTATATTTTAAAAAAAGGCGTTTATAAAAAATACTACTTCAAGATAAAAATAATAATTTTGTGATATATAGGAACTATTTTTAGAATCATATAAGAATTGATGGATTGGTTTTAAAGGTTATATCTTTATGACTCGCTGAATAAAATGTAAATTCATTAACATGTAAAATACTTTCTTGACCTGCCGTGACGTCACAGGTAGGAAATGTCCTTAATTCATTTCCAAAAACACCAACAAAGCATTCTTCAATCAATCAAATACGTATGGTCATTTTTAAAAGTGAACTCAATTTACCAAACTGACAAACCTTATTTGCTAGACATATTAATACGAAACATAAAAAACAACAATTTAGCAGCCATCAGTAAGGGTCAAACTTAACGTGAGCAGAGTTACCCGTATGGGCTATCCGCATAGTTACACAAATGGGGTAAGGACGAGGAAGATAAAATTACTTAGGTACTTGTATGGAAAGTGAAAACCCATCTAGAACAGGGTGTCTACCATCAGGGAAAATCAGGGAAAACGGGAATTTGAAGTGCTAGGGGAAAAAACGGGAATAAATAGGGAATTTGGTAGATTACAATTACAATCCGGGAAAATATGGTTTTACTCAAAATATTAAATATTATAGTAATCACTAAATTAGTAAATTATAATGTGATCAAACTGTCGTTTTTTGTTTGTAGCTGTGTAATATATTTTATAATTCCTAGTAAAGAATGTTAATAACAATTTAAAATAACATGTTTATTTAGATTTTGAAAACTTTTTATATTATTCAGAAAAGCGGGGGGCGGGGGGGTTTGAGAGACATACTTTTTAGTTGGGAATTTTAGGAAATGATTATGTAAAATCAGGGAAAAAGTCGGGAATTTTATTGATCAAGTTCAGTAGACACCATGTAGAAGAACACGCCTCACTACATCCGGACACGATTCCAACCAAGACCGTCACCAGCAAACCAGACAAGATGAGATTGACGCCTTTGATGGACGTCTTTGTCTGCGTTCCCCCCAGTGAGGGTGTTAAGAACATAAAAGTAATTCAGCTTTTAACAAATCTCTAGACAAACAAAGTAGCTGTCTACCATAAATTCTTACTACCCGTTCGGGCTATACGCATATGTACTGACTACGCTGATGTGTTAGGGATGAATAGGTTGAATTTAGAGGAATTGTACCCGAATGTTCGTGGACGGAGAGTGTAAAACCATTTAGGAAAAAATACTTTCAGTACACCCAACTAGAATTCCAACCTGATCTCCCCATCATTGGTGGTTCAGTATATTGCGAGAGTGATACCTAGACCATTTGACCACTGAATCGGGTATAATTTAGCTCATTTAATTGAGGTGAGGAACCACTTTTTATAATCGTACCACCATAGGAAGAAATTTAACTGACAGTTCAAAAAGTTAATAAACATTATTTAATGTATTATATAGAATAGTGAGCTGTCAATTTGACTCATGGGTATCGAGTTTATTTCCCCCCAGTGTTGAAACCTTTTTTCAAAATTGTCTGCTCAACATTTATTTCGAATTTAATTTATATGACTATTATATTGTTCTTTTTGGTAACTGGCTTCCCCCACCTTGGCCCCCCCCCCCCTATTTACCACTTTGTTAACGGACCGTGCGTATCACTAACTATGTACACCGGCTGGTACACTCTATAGACACCATATTTACAGGATATGTCAACTGTGATTGGCCTCTCAATTTAGTTCCACGTCACTGACCAAATAATCCATGGTGAACGTCAGATCAAAGTGGTTGTGCCGTATTCATGGAATAATAATAGCTACATGAGATAAAATAGATTAAGATGTACTAGGAAGGAAACATCAAGCTTGTTGATTTTTGTTGGCTCGCTTATTGATAGGCCTACATATGTGTGGGTTTTAATGACCGAGTATCATGTTGACTCGAAAAGTGCCCGAAGAAACTCGTGCGTTACGTCGTAATTAAAGACTAGGATGTAGAACAAACTACAACCAAACATAATCTATAAACGTCCATAAAACGTTTATTCGTGGTTTTTCTCAGCACGAAAGGGGCTATTAGCGCCTAGGAACTCAATTATATTTATATCCAAGTGTTTTCTTACCTCACCTTATTTCTCACCACGTGAAGTCTGAATTTTCATCCGCCTTGTAGCTTCTCGTACCTCACCTTATTTATCAACACGTGGAGTCTGAATTTTCATCCGTCTTGTAGCTTCTCGTACCTCACCTTATTTCTCACCACGTGGAGTCTGAATTTTCATCCGTCTTGTAGCTTCTCGTACCTCACCTTATTTCTCACCACGTGGAGTCTGAATTTTCATCCGTCTTGTAGCTTCTCGTACCTCACCTTATTTCTCACCACGTGGAGTCTGAATTTTCATCCGCCTTGTAGCTTCTCGTACCTCACCTTATTTATCAACACGTGGAGTCTGAATTTTCATCCGTCTTGTAGCTTCTCGTACCTCACCTTATTTCTCAACACGTGGAGTCTGAATTTTCATCCGTCTTATAGCTTCTCGTACCTCACCTTATTTCTCAACACGTGGAGTCTGAATTTTCATCCGTCTTGTAGCTTCTCGTACCTCACCTTATTTCTCACCACGTGGAGTCTGAATTTTCATCCGTCTTGTAGCTTCTCGTACCTCACCTTATTTCTCACCACGTGGAGTCTGAATTTTCATCCGTCTTGTAGCTTCTCGTACCTCACCTTATTTATCAACACGTGGAGTCTGAATTTTCATCCGTCTTGTAGCTTCTCGTACCTCACCTTATTTCTCAACACGTGGAGTCTGAATTTTCATCCGTCTTGTAGCTTCTCGTACCTCACCTTATTTCTCACCACGTGGAGTCTGAATTTTCATCCGTCTTGTAGCTTCTCGTACCTCACCTTATTTCTCACCACGTGGAGTCTGAATTTTCATCCGCCTTGTAGCTTCTCGTACCTCACCTTATTTATCAACACGTGGAGTCTGAATTTTCATCCGTCTTGTAGCTTCTCGTACCTCACCTTATTTCTCAACACGTGGAGTCTGAATTTTCATCCGTCTTGTAGCTTCTCGTACCTCACCTTATTTATCAACACGTGCAGTTTGAATTTTCATCCGTCTTGTAGCTTCTCGTACCTCACCTTATTTCTTACCACGTGCGGTCCGCCAAGTGTCTCGAACCTCATGCTATCTCTCACCACATGAAAACTAAATATTCACCCACCACGTTATTATAACTAAAGTCCTTCAGAGGTAGCTGGACATAGTTTTAAACAAGATTCCTAAACACTCATGCCCCATCACATCATCATGAGGAAGAAGATGACTTAGCCCAGCCTATAACGCATTTTCTCACCAAGTTTAAAGTCTCAGGTTTGATTCCAGGCATGGTCGAAAATTTTACAATTTGCAGAAATCATGGTTTCCTCTTCCATAATGATAAATTGAAAAACAGGTGACTGGCTGTTGTGCGTGTTATAGAATTAAGTGACTTTTTAAGTCTTGTGCTGACACATTAATTTGGTTCAAAACTTGCACATTAAATACCCCTAATTAAAAATATAACCAGAAGGAAGCTCGAAACCTCAGGTCAAATTGCAAACTGCAAAACAAATTAACGGTTTTCTTGAATACATTCCTCCGTAAGACAGCAAACACAACATTAAACTCACATAGTAGGCGCTGTTATCTTTTTCGAATTACGCGGTAATTGAATAAAGCCAAAGCTCGTACACATTATTGCACCCTGCTTCTTCTTGGTAGACAAATCTAGTGGCAGTTTCGAAAGGCACCACAGGCACGAATGTCAAAACTGATTTCCGTATTCCTGTATTAAGAACCTTATCCCAACCCGATACACTTTTTTTTTAATCAATTCTCAAATAATTTCAAAATGTTAGCATTTCATAAACTTTTGGTGACCCACCAAGAATAATCTTGCGACCCATAGTTTGGGAATCACTGAGCTATAACCTTTTAAATACTTATATTACTTCTGCGGCCATTCAAACCGTAACCAGTCCTTAGCCTCACGTACAACCGCCTTACAACCCATCTCTCTTTCTTCCTCATGCTTGCCACTTCCCCACCTAATCTATTCAGGAGGTCCTTCCTTAAATCATCTCTCCATCTGTTTCTTGGCCTGCCCAGTGGTCGTTTACCTTCAGGTCTTCCTTCACTTACATCCTTTAAGCTCAAGGCCGTAGCCAGGGGAGCGTTTTGGGGGTTCAAACCCCCTCTGAAATTCTATGAACAAAATATATATGGCTTTATTTATGGTTCAAAAAATATCAAAATTAAAATACAAGTACAAATTAGGGGGCTGTGTTACCCTAAAAAGCACTTCAGAGAGCTTCTAGAGGGGTTTAATATCTAAAGATTGTCCTAGCCTTCGGCAGTTAAGGGGTAATGTTGCCATAAAAAACACTTCAGAAAGAACTGTTTATCCTTTAGATTTTTTTCTAGCTTCTGACAATTGGGGGA
The DNA here is from genome assembly GCA_033556935.1 of Timema podura. Taxonomy (NCBI): domain Eukaryota; kingdom Metazoa; phylum Arthropoda; class Insecta; order Phasmatodea; family Timematidae; genus Timema; species Timema podura. The sequence continues at coordinate 43,128,687 of JAVRXN010000002.1, forward strand.
TGTGCCCACCAAACCCCCCCCCCCCCCTGAAATTATTGGCTGGCTACGGCCCTGTTTAAGCTATATTCTCTTCTCTTTGAATGTATTCACAAAACTAACGAATAGTAACCATCATTGACAAAAAGGCCACTTCATTCAATTAGGCGCTGTCGGAAGTCAATGTAGCAGAGTACTTATCTGTGTGGATACATGGAATTCCTTTTAGTACCACGTCTTAATACCTGTTCAGGCTATACGCATATGTACTAATTACACTAGTGAACTAAGGATGAGTAAAGTTGAATTTAGATTAAATGAACCCGCATTCGTTTGAAGACAGAGAGAGGGGGGGGGGACCATTACGGGAAAACCAACCTCTGTTCACCTTGCCAGGATTCAAACCTTGAACCCCCCTCACGGTTTCACCAGCAAGCCCTACCAGACGAGACTGGCGTCTCGACCACCATTACCGATGCCATTCACTCTCTAATCGGTTTTGTTTCGATCGTTTACGTTTGTGGTAATTGGATATAATTACTGTCCCAACATTCCTACCCTCGACAAATTGTCGTTATATAAAATTGTGGAGTCATAAAATCATCGTGTGCTATTTGAAAACTATTCCACGTCTTCTCTGCCAATTAAATAATCAATTAATGCGAGCTAGACATTTTTCTGCAATCTCTGTGTGGGTTAAAATTATTTTCTCACTATAATTATTATCAATGTTATATTTAAACTTTAGTTACCATCATCATTATTTATCTCTGCGATTAACCAAGAATCCCTCTGCCTCCACATATTACTTGCTACTCAAGTAGTGTAAATATTTTGTAGACATCCTATAATGCATGTAACGTTCTTGAGGTTTTTTTTTGTAGCTCTACTGTTTATAAAGTTTTGTTGGAACTGCTTTCATCAGCCTTTTTTTTTATAATACGTAGATGCTCTAGCTTTCTGTGTGGTGCTCCGTGCTTTGAGGGAGAGCCCTTTGTTTAGTAGATTCTTATATATGTAGTTTCTGTTTTCTTTTCCTTCTTCTATGGTGAGTGTGAATCACGTTCAAATTAACTCTGACTTTTTTTTTATTTGCACACTTTTAAATTTGATCACCCATTTATTTGTATTTGTAATGTATAGGTATTTAAAATATTAACACTAAATCTGTCAAAAGCCTTTGTTTCTTATAAACTATGTACTATTAGAAGTAAACCTTTTTTTGTTCCAGTAATCTTTCTAATCCCCTAACTCTTGAATATTATATATTTTGTTCTGCCCTTTAAATTACTTTTACTAGTTTTATTTTATTTTTTGACACAGCATTTTTGATTGCCCTTCATATTTTTGTTGTTTTTGCACCCCTCCAACCTCCTTGCTTTGTGACTTGCAGATTGTTCCACCCCGCGGTATCGCTAGATGGCGGGCGTGTCGCGCCACCACCACTGTCACCAGCCACCCCCGGCACCACCCCCGCTACGACACTCGGCCTCCTTCTCGTGTCTGTCGCGGGGTCCCGTCACTTCCGCAAGGCCCCACCGCGCCCGCACCGCGACGCTACCTTCCGTGTGCTGCGCGGCAGCCGTCGAGACGGACTACGGGTTTGTGGTAAGACCCCGCGTCCGTCTGAGCGCTCAATACGGGGCCAGTACCCACACGCTTCTGGAAGAAGATGAGTTGGAAGACGACTCTCCTCCCTCCCGGTGCGTCCCTCGGCCGAGGCACCATGCCAAGGATGGGACGCCCGTCTCCTCACTGCGCGGCGCCCTCATGAGGAAGAGCGCGAGTCTACTGAGCCCACAAGCTTGGTGGAGCCGTCGTAGTCGCAAGGAGGATCAGGAGAATCGAAGCGTGATAGAGGTGGACGAACAACAACACCACGTGGGGCAGCAGAGGAGGTGGCGCAGTCTTGGCGCCCTCATGCGTGTCCCGGTCTCCCTCCAGACCCAGCAGTCTCAGCCCGACCCTCCCCCGTCCTCCAACTACACCACCTCCTCTCGCGCGCAGTCCTTCTACCTCTTGGACGACTTCCTGCGTCCCCAGCAAGGCGGCAAGACGCACTACCAAGTTCAGCAACAGCAAGTGGCGTCGCGGCGCTTCATGGCGGTGCCCGAATACAGGGAGACACGTGGGGCAAACACGAGCTCATCCGACTCGCTTGAACTATCTTCGCCCGTGCCGCCTCCGGTGCCTCCCCCGCCACCGCCCCTCAGGTTGCTAGGATACAGAGACTGGCGCGTGCCGCCAGTGCAGACGGGACAGACTGCTGGCACCTGCCGCCTCCGAGGAGACGCTTCATACGGTACCTACTTACCAGACGTTCCTTTTCTTGATGGTGGTGGGGTTGCGTTGCAGTCAGGAGGGTTCCGGTCAAACCTTTGCGATGGATGTCCGTCCAACAAATGATTGCTTTTCTTCTCGGCTGAAATACAATAGGACTGATTCACTGATATTCACGATGTTCTGCTTCCAGCGGAGGTTTGACCGGATGCAGTCTCATTTCCACAGATCATGCTTGCCGCATCTCTCAGGAATCTCATTTAGAGTGTAGTTGTTGTTGCATGACCATTGGGTTGAGTTTAAAAATATATATTTTTTGATTCGTACGTTTAAACACAAGAGTATCTTTACGGCTTAAGGGGGCTACTTGGGAAGATGAATTATTTCCAATCAGGTGTTTCTCTTAGGTTAAATATTGACCAAATCTTTAACAGTACACGTATTTGGTGTTTACTGGAATGAATACAAAACTATTGTATATGGCCCTATACATAACAAATAGACTTTAAAACATAGTTTAAAAGTTGAAATTCTCCACTCTGAAAAGTCCAAAGATCCACATATTTTGACTGATCATTAAGACATAAAGAGACGAAGGGTAACTTGTATAGGGGCAAAGAATGAACCTTTGCGAATCGAATAGTATAATCTAATAAGGGTTCACAGCACACATTGTATTGGCATCTGTATTTTCCTCCGTCCCTGTTTGTTCTTTCACTGCTGGACAACTCTGCCCAGTAACGTTATAAAAATCACTTGGTTTCTGGCGTTTATGAATTTATATCGACTATTATAGCGCCTTAATCAATCTGTCAGGGTTGAGGAGATTACTCAAAGGATAGTACTGCACCCACATTAGCATCGAGTGTGTGTATGTGGCATTGGAGGACGGAGGATATACATACACAAAGCTAAATCACATGTAGAAAAAATGCCTCCAATGCACAAGCAGGAATTATTTAATGACAGTCATAAATATTATAAGCCACAACGAGCAATAAACTGCACAATTACATGCTAATAAAAATACAAGATCACATGATGTTTGAATGTACTCCGTCTACCCTGAAAGGTAGCAGCAATCCTTTCTTTCACCATGGGCCTAGCTAATAAGCTGCACCATAGTGGAACAATTCAAAGTAGGCTTGTTATCTTTCAGGTAAAACTAAGGGTACCATTGTTGGCTGTCCAGCTTATAGATTTCTGAGTTATTAAACCTGTGGAAATTATACCATTTTTTACACTCTTTTTTTACGCCCAGAAAGGTAGAAAGTTTACTAGGGAAAGTCAAGCAATTATGAGCACCTTAAGAAAATCCGTTATTCCATAAGAAACAGTAAGGCTATCCAAAAGTAATATTATTTTATTCAATTCCTCATTCAATTAGGTCTACAAAATACAATGAGTATGAATGATATTCTAACAACTTTGGTCTGGAAAAAATAATAATTAAGAATCTGCAAGTGCTCATATTAAAAGCATGGGAGGAAAATATGAACACACCCGAGGTGTTTCAGCCATTTTGTTCGTTGTGGTAAGATGTTAACTAATTTTTTTCAAAGGATGCAATGAGTTGGTTTCATGTTACATTTGAGCTTAAATAACGACCAAACAAAATATAAATATAGTCCCTGTTTCTTAAACAAACTATGGGAAACATTTTAGAAACTTAATTTTAAACGTACCTTTTCATAAACTGATAAATACAGGACGGTGTGATTCTTTAATTATCGCCATGCGCTTCCGTCTTTGTTGCTATGATGCAGTTGAACGTTCTTCAGTAAAGTGGCAGCACATACTTGTCAAGGGGATAGTTTCAGACGGGTATGCTCATATATCGCACCTGCTCATATTAGCCTGACCTCCCCTATACTTGATTCCACTACGGTGAAACTAATAGTATAACCTAATATTTTAATCAAAACAGAAGTCGTTGAAAGCTGAACGTAGACTGCCTATATAGGTGTAGCATCACTTGATACCATAATACACCCGTATTTACGTGGAGAGAAAGAAGGAGAAGGGGGAGGGGGGCAATTTAAGCAAGTTCACCCTTAATTCGTGCCCACCGATGCTCGACCTCGGTGATCTTTAGGTAAAGTTCTCACCTCAGAACCAGATGTTCGTGGGTTCAAACCCAACCGAGGTTGACGGATTTTTCTTGAGCGATAAAAATCCGTAGCACAACTTCCTTTGGAGGGGAATTAAAACTATTGGTTCCATGTCGATTGTGGCATGTAAAAGAACTCTATAAAATATGTTAAAAAAAAACTTTCCACCAAAATTGATAGGCCTTTTCGCGCTCGCTCACAGAAATTCAGTGTGGAAGGTAACGGGGAATCACCACACCTCTTAATACACGGAATTTCTACCAGATGGTGCAAGCAGCACTAGCCAGTCGTGGAGGGTGAGTACATGCCCAACGTCGGAGGGATATAAATCACATTAAAACAAACCTTCGAATTGTTAAGACCCACACACACATCATATTTAATTGTGAAGAAACATTTTTGATTTTTACAAAAATTATCAAAACAATCTTTATGTATTCTTACATCCGGGAATGTGATATGAAGCTGTTATTTTTGATAGATAAAATTAATACCAATAAAATAAAACCAAGCTGCTTCCTACCAGCTTCTTCTATCTTGATCTGACTCTGTGATGTGTGTTTGTGTACACACACACACACACACACACACACACACACACCACACACCACACACACACACAACACACAACCACAGTGGTGAAAACTCTTGTATGACAAATTGCAGCTGCACTGAGCACCGATTGGTTGCCAACGCCGCCGAAATTATAGTCATTTGTTTCATCAAGTGATTATTATCTTCCTTCGTGAACCTTTCGAATAATTATATTTTCTTCATCGGTGAAGAATTTCAAATTACTAAGGAGCCAAACATTATTTGCGCACTAGCACGGTCGTATAGTATTCAAATACATTTGGTAAATAGCTTATCTATAAAAACGGCCAGTCATCCTGGAAATAAAACAAAAAAAGTGTTACGAATTTAAAATACCATCTCGCTCGTAAACTTCTATAATTGAATCTTGAAATTGTTATTATTTTTTTGTTTGTTCCTATTTTTAGTCCCTCTCCACTCGGTGTTGTAGAGTGCGATTTTCATAGGAAGGGCCCTGACTTATCTAACAGTTATAAGAGTTACGATATCTACTTTCACCTATTCATACGTCAATAAATGTGACCAGTAGCTGTCACTTTTGATAAATATGATCAATATATTAAAAATAACACTTATCATTTTGCAAAATGCCATCAATGTTGGCCGCAAAAAAAAAGTTTGCATTTTATAAGTGCTGGAGGGGCTCTTCCTATGAAAATAGAACTGTAGTTGAGCTCTGTAATTATTTTATTTTTCTAGCATCACGTCTTAATACATGTTCAAGTCATACGCACACTGCAGTCTTGATTCCGATTCTGAAATTTGTTGTCATGTCGGATCCGATGCACGAGAGAAAAAGGAAGGACATCGTGACTTTGGTTCCATTTCTTCCCCCTCTCTTTCCTCTTTTCCTTCGTCCTACGTACACACCTACGGCCATTGAACCTCCCCTTCTCCCTATCATACTTGTTAGAACGACCGAAGCGCGCCACACGGCATCAGCTGTTCTCACCTCTGTAGGTGCAGTTTTATTCATATCAAGGTGACCTGGTGGTCTAGGGGTAATGTATCATCAGACTTATGTGATGGGGGTCCGGTGTTTAATCCTCGGTTCCGGTACAAATTTATCTGATTGCCAAATCTTTCCTTCACCTCTGACAAGACGTGTATTAATTACAACTTGTTAATGAGGGGAATGTCAGGCCTCCACCGTAGTTCGGATTCCACGTTAAACTGTAGGTCCTCCATTTCATCTCACAATCACCCTAAGATTACACATTAGCGTAAGTGCGTATAGCCCGAATGGGTAGTAAGACGCGGTGCTAATAATATTTATACTAATATTTATTTCAAATGGAGAATAAACTCTCAACGACAGTTTAGCTGGTTAAAAAAAATCGAAACGACAATTATTACATAACCTTTTCTTCCTAAACTTCTTACTAAAAGAACACTTTTTTTACTACCGCTATATTGATCCCCATATTAGTTTAATGTTATGTTATTTTTTATGTTTAAAAACATTTACTTTTCTATGTATGACCCGACCACAAATTAGTCAGTATGCGATGCTTGTCAAGAATGTCTACTCTTTCTAACTTTGACCCTACTTTGAAACGTATGGCTTTGTTTGATATTTTTCATGAAATTAATCTATTATTTTGTTTTCACTGGCTGTAACTTAGAGAAAATTTGCAATTATTTCCCCCTCATATCAGTTTTTTCCCTCCTGAATTAAAATAACTATCTCTGACAGTGTTAACTTTTTTTTATTTATACATTCATAATATCTAAGACATCCTGTTTTTAGTCTTCTTTCAAAATCATTCACAGCGCCCATTTTTTTGCTTCACGTAAAACTTCAACATGGTTTTTAAATTTTAATACATTTTCGGTTTTTCATTATGAAGTTTTTGCCTGCCGCAAAATTATTTCCCTCTCACTTGTTGGTCAGCTCGTGGCACAGTGGCTCGTTCTAGTGGAAGTTGGCGAAACCTCAATTCGCGTATGATGTGCTGAAACCTGGTGGCGTATAAATAAACTAGAGACAACACAGTTAATTGATCTTTCACTAGCGCTAGTGAAGTGAGTTTCTTGATAGTTCAGTTACCGTTGTAATTTCCAAAGAAATCTAGAGATAGTTCCAAAATACATTTCAAATACAAATAATTTTATCGATAACTTATATACTTTAATATAGTCTTTGAAATATCTTTATATTCTCTGAATTATCAACTTGGCCCATTAGCTCAGTTGGTTAGAGCGTCGTGCTAATAACGCGAAGGTCGTGGGTTCGATCCCCCCATGGGCCAAAATTTTTTTTCAATTTTTACTGTCTTTTTATTAAATTAAGATTATAGATAAAAAAATTCCTCTCATAAAAGATTTAAATTTTATTAAGTCAAATATTTTTTAAGATCAGAAAAAGTAGCTACAAAAATACCAATGGCAAAGTTATGAGACGAACTTATTCACGACGCAAATCAATACATTTGATTACTCAACGGTCCAAACATTATTCTAACGAAATAGAATTATTTAAAAAATATATTTATTGTAGTGCCTGAATAATTAATACTATAGCAAAACGTGGGCTTTTAATAGGAAAAATAGTTTTGAGAATGCAAACAATTTTTTTAAAGATCATATTGATAACATTTGGCTATATTATTAGCATTATCTTATTGATATTGATACTAGGTATACTTACCAAAAGTGACAGCTGATTTGAACCATTAATGTATAAATGTGTTTTTTTTAATCAGTTCTTCCAACCACAGGCATACTACATTAATATCCACCTCAATATTATATATATAAAAAAAATTATCGTTATATACTTTCACTTATACTTTTCATAAGCCTATTAACCTTTAATTTATTGATACATTTTTGTTTATTTTTTAAGAGGAAGAAATGTTAACAGTTTTCGCCAAGAAACATTAAAATTGTCGAACCCCCTTTCCACGTCAATTATTTATGGCATAAAGCCACAACAAATGTAATGTTTTGAGTATTTGTGTTTGGTAAGGTTGGCATACGTTGTTTCTTTTAAATTGACCGACAACTATTTTTTCGGAATTTATTTTCTTATATACAACTAGAACTCTCTAGAATAATCGCTGACACAGCAAAGTAACGCTTCACATTCTCTCATTGAAGCAGCGGGAAGGAAGTAAACAAAACTCGATTACTTTGGAGCAAAACACTTAAGAGGTTTTACCACTCTCTAGCTCTAACCTCTATATTCTTCGTTGAAAGCATTTTCAACCCTCTCATTCACATCAATCGGAGGGAAACTTACTTACCCTGTAAGTTGCGAAGTATGAAAACAAAGGGGGACTAGGTCTCGAAACTACACCAACGTCAGTGGTTTCCAGTGACGCAGGAACAAACGGCCCAAATTTTGATTTATGATTACATAACGCCATTTGTACCCACGCAAACTCCAAGATAAAAATTAAACCTATAGTTTAAAAATAAATTATTACAAATAAGTTATATTAAATTTGTAGGGTTGTATGAAGCTTAAAATTATTGAAGTCAAGGTCGACACCCAAATATCCTCTACTTTGACTTCGACACACACAATAGCCTTCAGCCTTCGCCTCTTCGAAACATATAATGATAAGATTTGTAGTACTTCACGAAATATCAGACACTTTAACAAATACTCATATTTAGAACAGCTACTACATAATATTTTAACACCGATTATTTATCAAATGTCATATATAATGTAAGCATAGAAAAAATTTGATGTGTCAGCATAAAATAATATACTACATTTTGGTTGTTTTCTCTAAATATTTCACTTTATTTAGATACATTAATAAATAATTAAAAAAATTAAAATGATGTCAACTCTGAACAAAAAATATATATATAGAATTGAAAATATTTATATGGAAACATCTTCTAAAAGACTTTTAAAGACATTCTATATTAAAACGTTGCCCGATAAATGGCCTCCGGATCCGGATCTTACAAAATTTCTCCAAACATCCATATGGTTTCAGCAACAATTTCACTTACAATATGCCAGATGAAGGATAAACACACACATGTTCCTTACAGATAGAGTTCGAGGCAATTTTGATTTAGAAATCTATTAAAGAATTGCAAGGGAAATAACTGTTATTAGCAATTACTTTCCAGATGTGATTGACAGAATTTAGGGTTACGAGAACTACATGATCAGGGCCGTACCTGGATATATATTTGGTTGGAGGGCTGAGGGGCGAGATGGGAATACATATTTTAAACGTGAATCTTGAAGTCATTTAAATTATTTTTAAACCTAATCGGGGTTGGAGGAGCTTTGCTTTTTATAATACCCTAATAAGCCTTCTCACTAAGTTGATATACGAAACTACTTAATAATACTTTTATCATCGTGGGGGAGGGGGGGGGGGGATTTTAACCTCATAGTATTTTTTGCATTGATTTCATTTGAATTTATTAATTTTAAAATGTGATTTTGTTACGTTATATTTATAAATTACTTAAGTAGTTTAATGGATTTGTGATGTCGTTGGTGTATATTGAAATAGCTTGGGTAATTTTATTTGGAATATCATTATGTTTATTAAGTTTTATTTTTCTATTTATTAGTGTTTATATGAGTGAAAAACATTCCTTTAGAAGGTGATCATATTTTATGCAGTACCAAACCCAATTTTATACAATTTATAATATACAAAGCTTTATTAATAAATTATCCAAATCATCATCTAAAACAGCCAATATATATTATACAAGGTCTAAACTGTCTGAAGCGTTAGACTTGCGTTGCACTTTGATGGAGAGGAAGTAGTTATAATCCTGGTCGGTCGCACTTAGGGTGATTTTCCTAAATGTATATATCACTTTGGTTTTGCCGTCCACTCATCATGCTAATGATGGTGCACTTTGAGAAACTTATCATACTTACTCCTTAAATTACGTTATCAATGGCCCTGATCTGGTCAAACCAATTAAAAAGAGAAATATAAAGTGTCACTACTGGTTATTAGCCAATATTACTAAATATGTACAAAATTTACAAAATAAAAACATAAATAATAATATTATAGCTTATATTTGGCTTCGGGAAAATACCATACGGCTCGATTAGGATCAAAAATATGGACTTCGCAAACTCCTATCTTACTTATCAGAGTTTAATTTTCTTCACATGGTGAAATCCACAGTTGGATATTTGTCATGAGCATAGTGGTAGGTGAGAAAATTTTTAAATGGAGAGAAAAAGTTGTCATTAAATTCCAGTACACCCTTGACAGATATTCATCAACTGTTGGGTTCACCGTGTGAAGAAAATTAAACTCTACGTTTCTACTGGAGAGATATTTTATTAATTTTGGTAAAAAATGCTGCAAAAATACTGATTTTTTCTCGCGTTCTCTATACTCCCACCTATCTTACGCCCCCGGGTAGCAACAAACTAACATAGGTAATACAGATCAAATCAGACGTCACATCGTGGTGAGGTTTTCTGTATTGTACTTAAAATAAAATTAAATTGTGACTACTGAAACTGCTATGCCATATTTTTAAAATTACAACAAAATTTAAAATATATATTTTTTAAATGTATACCTTTTAAATGTATACCTCTTATACCTATCCTAATTTCGATATTGTCAAAATAATAATGCTGTAAACCACATTTAAATACGTTTTGTGACTCGAGTATAATAATGTATTTTATAATTTACTGGCTAATCGGTTGTCAGCTGGGCTAATGAATCAAGTAAATATTACAAAATGCAATTCAATTTCTGCACATTTTTATTATGTGAACACTAATTTGTAATTTACATTACACAAAAAAATGACAAAAATGTAACAATATATGTGGTATATATGGTAGCCTTTAATATTTGTAATGGCAGATGTTGAAGCCGAATTTTGTTTTCGAAGTTAGGTAGAAATTTCTGAAGTTTCGCACACGCTCACAAGGTAAGTAAAATGCAATCAACAAGGCCTGGACTTAGATGTTATGCTTTTTTTAATATAACAGATAATGATCACGCGTACATAATTTATGGCTTTTTTGGTATTTTTTTAATCTCTAGATTATCTTGTATTGATGTGCGTATCTTTAGGTACTTATGTAACAATATATTTTTCAATACTATCGATGAATACCACCACGAATACTCAAATCATAAGACTTTTCTCCTACCAAAGCTATAGCCAGGTCAACATGGGTGGTGGGGGGAGGAAGGGAGGGGAGATCGGAGGGTATAAAACCGCAACTGCCTTAGGCAAAGAAATATTACGAATATCAAATACCTCCAGAAGGTATTTGGAGCTTATTTTTATGGTAATTAAGGAAGGTGTTGATTCCGTTACTCAGGTTGAGAAAATAACATTTTCACATCATTTGTCGAATATTTGTGTATAATAACAGGAAATTAATTTGACTGTGTTAACATTACAAATTGGCTTGAGAAATTGCAAAGCCCTTTAAAATAAAAGATTTCCCCTATACTAATTTAGTACGAAATTGGGTACGTGCTCTCTGGTAGCGTGTGAATAACCGACTATCATGAATGCTTTAGTAAAAAACTAAGAACAATCAAGAAAAACTTGTTCTTAATTTGGGAATAGCTTCAGACTTGTTCTTCAACTTTGTAAAGCTAAGAGAGGTCGTATTTCATTACCGCCACATTTAAAAGTGAGTTTCAAATCTTTGAGGAATAACAATAAAACATATTATCTATTTATTAATTTATTTACTTAGAATAGGTATGTTTCATTCTTGTAAATAATTTGATTGTATACTTAAATACAGTTTCATACCAAAAGTAGAAAGTTTTTTGATCCAGTCCAACATGTTTACATTTTCTAAAATAAATATTTTTGTTGGCAACGCCAACTATTTCAAAGTCCAAAAGATTTGTTAGAGTTATTAAAAAAAATAAAATCATCTAACGAAGATTCTTAAGAGCAACAATCTCGAGCAGGCCAAAAGCGCACCAGGAGCGTCTCGTGACCAAAATTCTTAGGCTAGCTTGCAAGGGGTGTCCTCAAGCTTAAAAAAGAAGGTTCGAGATTATTTTTTCAAAATCTTTTATGCTTCAAGAAGCTATTTGAAGGTTTTTTGTATGATAGTTGTGGCTTTGGGCGTCCTTTTGTTCTGTGCTTTACACTATTGTATTATTACTTATTATTTACATTCACTTCTTTCGTTTGTTAGCTTTCACTGATACATACATCAAAACAAACGCAGCTGCTACAAAATTCCACAAAACACTAAAGCCCGGTACACACGACACAACTTCTTGTAGAAAGTGTACCATATTTGAAAAAAAAAGAAAGTAGTTTTTGTTCTTTTTGTGGAAACATAATGATTGAATGATTTGGAAAATATTGGTATTTAATGTAAGTAATTTCTTAATCATTCCTAGTTATTATGAAAATAATTTTTTTTTTTCAATTTTTAGTATCTCTTTAAAACAGTTGAAAATCTTTATATTTGGGGTTTAAACTCCTTTTAATTATAATTATTTGTTTGTTTTCAAGCATTTATCTGTTTTTCTTACAATCACTCTTTTTTAGAAAAAATTACCGTCTAGCAGACGTAGATTTCCCGTGTACAAATCAAAAGTTGTACAAGAAAAATGGCTGATATATGACGAATTCTGTTTCCTGAAATTGTATACAATAAGTAGTGCAAAGCAGATCTTGTACAAGTTTTGGTGTTCACACGACACTATATTCAGGCTGCAACTTCTTTTACAACTTTATGTACAAGAAGTTGTGTCGTGTGTACCAGGCTTAAAGATGTATAGGCACGGGGTCAATACCTTGACAATATTAATTTCCCTCTTTAATGCCATACCATTCCACTATGTTTTGAAAGGGTGTAGAGAGGGGTAGTGACTTTGGTTCTAGTCTTCACCTTTGGGGGCAAGAGAAGTCGTAGCTTGGCTGCTTGCATTTTTACCTGACATCCACAGCTCTTCTTCCCCTTATATCCCCTCCAAAATCTATGACGTCATAAATAATAACCACACTAGCTACAGCAAAGGGATGAAAGTCGGACAAATACCGACTTTCAACCACCATTAGATGGACTAATGCACGTCTTGCATGCATGTTACGGTCACTGCCAAATATGGGATTTTTTTTCAAACCCACTGATGCTAGAATAACATTTAATTAATGATTACCAGGTAAATATTTTTGCAAACATTAAATAAAATAACTATATATCTTCAATCAAAGACAAGCAGTGCTTGCCTTGCATGCCCTGACGCGACGCCAATGCCGCGCACCTGTCGAACCATACAAAATTTTGTGTCCCAACTTTCGTCAAGAGGAATAAAATGGACTTCTAACGTAAAAATAATGGTAGAAAGTCCGTTGATTATGGCCTTTTTCCGAACATCTGCCCCGCACTAAAACTTATGTAGTTGTTTAGAGTGAAGAGAGAGAGAGAAAGGGGGTGAAAGTCATGACATGAAAATATGATATAGCTATGAATGGCTGTCCCAGATCACTTTCGGATTGACGCTGTATTTTGGGGGCATTTAGTTTACTTATAATTTCGAATTTATAGTGCTAACGGCCGCACGATTTAAAATTGTAACGTTTAAATTCTAGTTCATTAATGTCTTAGTTTAAAGAGTGGGGATTAATAAAGTAATTTGAAGGAAGTGCTCCCACATTATCCTGGAGAATACGGGGGGGGGGGGGGGGGACACAGTGATAAAAACATTCGTATGAAAACCACCACCCGAACCCTTGGCCTAGGTTCGAACCTCGACCTCACTGTCACGGGCAATCCAGTCTCTTGCGAGGCCAATGCCTGAATGTGTGACCACCAGTGCTCATTTGCGCTAATGTACCTTTAAACCTTAGTAATAATAATACAAATTATTCTTTTATTAAACTGCACAAATGTAGTTATTAGTTATTTGGATTGCTCTTAATATTATACATTTATCAAAATCACTGGAATAAAATCAAGTTGATTCGAGGACGAAAAATGAGCAATATAGTTAGTAAAAAAAACTTAAAGTACTAGATTTTTTTTTATAATTGGTATGTCCCAAATCTGGGTGTGTTGACTATGAATAATAATGTATTTAATTGTGCTGTTCTACAAAGAAAACATGTTTCTGACGCTCGTTATAAGCGTATTAGATCAAATGTAAAGTTTCAAACATTGACAAAAGATTAATATATTTTAGAGCTAGGAATTTTTTGAACTCTTGGGGGGGTTTTTTCACGGCGATTTTATTTTACATGAAAGTAGACATGGCATAAAAAGGTCTCGTTTAAATTTGTGAGCCACGTATTACTACTACCCATATCCATGCCCGCATGTGTACAAATTTCCATGAAGGAGGAGTGGAAAATCCTCATATGTATAAAAGGCAAGTTAAAAATCTTTTAGAAAATACACTATCTTCAAAAATACCGATGGTATTCGAGCCCGGACCCCTTAATCGCCAGCGAACCAAACCATACCACGTGCCTACCGATGTAGCTAGGTTCTATATAGTCTTGTGTTTCTAAGTGGGCTATCCATTTACAGTCTTTAGAACCGATTGGTGGAACACCTTTGCCCATCAACAGAGTACTTCGAATCCCGAAGGTCCCCCCTCCTTCGCCGCGCTGTCCACGGGCGGACAGGTTGGCTGTCATTGACCTTGTGAACTCCTTGTCGACACCATGACCTTGAACGAGAGAATCGTCTAGCAGCTGGACTGGTGTTTCTCCAACCGCCGCAAATACCTCCTCCTCTCCCCTTCTGTTCTAGTCTCATTTCGCTCGAGGCTGCCGATCCGCGGTTTGAAGTCTCGTCTTCGAGATTTGACAGTCTATTAACACCCGTGGGAATATCTTCAACATTTTCTCGATGGGTGGGGGCCAAATCACGCAATTCTTACTCTTACCTCTGGTGTTTCCCTGCTCGTCCTGGGTTCTATGCTAATATCATAGTCAGCCTCGGTGGTATTGGGTTAAAGTCCTCGCCTCAGGACCCGAAGTTTGTGGGTTCATACCCATCTGGGGTCTACCGAATTTTCATGAGCTATAATAATCCGTAGCACATCTTCTTTTGGAGGGGAAGTAATGATGTAGGTTTAATATCAAACGGGGCATGTAAAATAACCTTGGAAGTTATATGAAAATACTTTTCCCAAAAAAATTGGTATGCCCCTTCGCTCTCACGCAAATAAATTCTTGTGTGCTAATATAATCAGCCGGTTTAGAAAGTACACGTTAAATACGTCAAATAAATAAAAATCACTAACATTATAAACATTAAATAGGCCTATCTAATAAGCTACTGCAGTGATGAACTCAAAGCGTTTCAAGGTAGGTGTATTAACCGTTCCCATAAATAGGGTGACAATTTATTTTGTGCACCACGTCCTTTTACCCTTCCAGGCTATACGCATATGCACACTTTCAGGGTAGGGATGGCTAGGGTAGTTTTTTAAATAAATATACTCACACTTCTGAGGAGGAAAAGAGGGAAAACATTTAGCAAAAATCATCATCAGTACATCCGGCTGGACTCGAACACTGACCTCCCACTCACCAAAAAACTAGACCAGAATAGGTTGATGCATTAGCCCACAAATATAATATTTAGATAAAATACGCCTAATTCAGTAAGGAAGAATAAAATCTTACGAGCCCGTCTCACCCCATGGATAACGTTACTCAGGTAGGTAAGTTAATACAGCGTGAAACAGACGTCATATTGTGGTGCGGTTTTCTGCAGTCTTCCTTAGGGACGAGTAAAATAATTTTACAAAATTAAACTAGAAAATTTAATTATTACAAAATAAAATATTTCACTGATCCCAATCTAACCGTTGTTGCGTGGAGAATGCAGAAAAGTATCGCATTGCGATTACAATTCTTGCGTGGTTGGGAATCTAATATGGAGGTTAATTGGCCGTGATATGAGGCTCTTAACAATAAAAAAACAGGGGTACAAAAACTTCTAAACGATTATACAAACCCTCCGACTTCCCAATAGGCCTCTAACAAGTTGGAGAGGGAAGAGGCAGGGGTAGTTGAGCCCATCTTAGAAACTTTATGATCTTTCGTTCATAAAATACAACAAATGTACTAAATTTTATTTTAAAAGCAGATATAGGCTGGAAGCGACATTATTTTATACGTACATAGAGAATAACAAGGGAAATGTTTATTTATTGTGTGTTATCATCATTTCTCACACTCTAGAACAATTTATAGATTTATTAAAACTTTTTTGATAGTATACGGTAAACCCCTAGATATAATTCCTCTTTAACTTTGTTGCCTTAAAGTTGTTGGTGCATAATACAAGCTATACATATTCTATAATCTACAACCAAAATAATGCATTGAGAAATAAGTTTAAAAACATACATGTACACACAGAGTAGGTAGAATTTGGCTAGCTCGACATTGGCTAATTCGACATTGGTTAATTCGAAAAATTGGATAGTTCGAATCCACCATGATTCCTCATGAAATTCCTATTTAAATCAACGGAAAAAAAGAAAAACCCTTGTGATTCGAATTTCAGAAGGAAATATTTGGATAATTTGAAGCCCGTAGATTGTTATTATATTTTTTTAAGAGTCTGCACTCATTTCATACCTTACTTAACAATCTTACTTAAATAACCTTATATGCCAAGAGTGTCATATAAAGTAGAGCTATTGATGTAAAGTAAAAGATTAAGCGGGGAGTTCTGCCCCGGCGGCGAGCTGGTTTCCTAGAATAGAAGAGGATGGGTTGGTTCGATTTTCATCGCTTCTCTGTGACATTGCAATCAAGTAACGACTGACTGATTTAATTATGCAATTTTTGTATGTTAATTTTTGTAAGTTTCTTTATTTTGTGTTTAAACTTTTATTTTTATATATGTGTATATATTGTGTTTTATATAGCATATATAACATGTGTTTGTTTATATGTATCATATTTTGAGGCTATTAGTTTATTGTGTATCAGCTGCTTAGATACTCATAAAAATGGTTAATTTTAATTTAGAATATTTCGAATTTTTCTAAATATCCCTTGGACTTCGAACTAAAAATAGTTATATTGTATGTATATATGGATATATATTTATTAAATTTTCTCTGAGACGTATTCGCGGACCCCAGATTGAACACCACTACTCTAGAGGAGATAGTATTTCACCTGTTAGTAGGGTCTTCCATAGCCACAGCCATCTTTATTACAAGGCATCATGTTATGTTTACGTTCATATTATCAAACCAAAATTACCAGCTGTGAGTGTATCTTAAGGGGGCCGTGTCGGTAAACTAGAACTACAAACAGTCGGGCCAGCTAATAACTAAAATTTGATTAAATAATGTGTATGCTTTTAGTTGATTTTCCTTTAAAATAACTGTCATTAAATTATATAGTATGCCTATCAAATAGGTTTATTAACAAAACATATTATCTTAGACTAAACAAAAATGACATCTAATGCCGCTATGCTCATGACAGATATTTAACAATCGTTAATATCAACATGTGAAGAAAATTAAATTCTATAGTTGTTTCTAGAGCAATATTTTATTTATCTTAGCCAAAACAGTTTTGCCATAAAAACCGGAGAAAAAAAATCTCTAGCCTTTTCTCGCGTCCCTTTCCATCCCCTCTTAAGCTAGTCTAACTATACAAATGAGAAAATACTTACTGCACAATATGACAATATAACTCTCAATTATCTGAACTTATTAACACTTGTTGTTCTTATCCTCTTAGAAGATAAATATATCTTAACCTGATAAAAACTACTGAGAAAAGTGAAAACATAATATATATACATTTTGGTCCAAGCAAGAAAAGTTTATACCTATATGCACCTTAAAGAATTTATTTCGATTCCAATTTCAGCCATGTTTCCTTAATATATATATATATATATATTATATATATATATATATATCGATATCGATGATATATATATATATATCGATATCGATGATAGGTTTTGATTTTCGGCTCGCCCCCTGGCACCTTCTTGGTTAATATATTTGGCTTTTACTAGACTTGTACAAAGTGAACGTGGAGCCAGTTAAAGTCTGACTTTTGGTCATTCACCCTTATAAATACCAAAATACTTCCCCGACCCCCTCCCAACTTGTTAGCTGCACCTGCACATCTTAGTAACTCTATTTCATAATAATTGTAATTATCTTGGGATACGTTTCGGTGATCACATGTCCAAGACGTCACTCTCGCAATAGACTGGACTGCAAGGGATGAGGGGGTTGAGATATATTATTGATATCTATATCTATATCTTCATCCGCACAAACCCGTATTGGACCAGGCAAGGGTGGATCCAGGGCTTTTGTCGAGGGGGGCAATTGGTTTTCATAAGGCTCCTTAAAGTATAAATTTAATAATTTTAATTAATTAATTAATTATTATTATTATTATTATTATTATTATTATTATTATTATTATTATTATTTTATTAGCACCGCGTCTTACTACCCGTTCGGGTTATACGCACTTTAATTAATCAAGCTTTTAATTTATAATAATTTTAATAATAATATTGCTAGCTTATAAAATAATTTTAATTAATAACTATAATAATAAAAAAAGAGGACTTGTAAAAAAAATATCACAAATAATGATTTCAATACAAAAAACATAAAACAAAAAAGTCACTCACAATAAAAGTACCTAATAAACATGTACAGTACATGGGCCTATAATGGTTTGAAAGGTAATAATAGAAAAAAAAAGTATTTTAATACAAATAGTTTATCATAATACTAAACTTGGTAATCTTATTAATGGAAAATTTTAATTTCAAGCCACTTGCTTTTCTGCAGATTAGAGCTAATCTGAAAGAGTTGTTGAATAGGTAATGTAGAAAATAGGGTGAGGGAGGTGTCAGTCATTCATAAAGGTGTTGGTTTCTATATTTTGTATTATTTTCCATGGGGGTGGGGTGGGTGAGATTGTTCCCATCACTCCCTCCCCCCACTCCGGATTCACCACTGATCTTTGGAGTTCAAGTCAACCGCAAGGGCAGCCCTAAAAAAAACAGCTGATATATAGCTAGTTATACATTTCAAATTATAGCTAAGGAATTTTCATTTTCAAATCTTTTCTGTACAAGTTTTACCCGGTTTGTAGCACAAATTAAATATCAACTATACCTCAGTTTTAGCTTATGTGGTGCTGACTGACAGCTCACAGCTGACTTCTGACGGCTTTAAAAAGCTACCAGACCAAATTATGTATCCCTATGCCGAACCATATGATCTGCAAAAAACATGTCTTTAGCAGTTGTCACTTCTGACAGTCAACATTTAGGTATATACCTAAATGTTGACTGTCAGAAGTCAGCTGTGAACTGTCAGTCAGCACCACATAAGCTAAAACTGAGGTATACAGTGATTTAAAAACGGACAATCGCGCGGCGCGGTGTCAGGCAGCTTGATCAAACTACTCCTGCGCTCATGGCATGTGTTATTACTTACTCATAGTCGAATATACATAGTTAATCTCCTGCACCCATAGCTTGTGTACCTTTTTGCTCATAGTTAAACTTATTCCACTCATAGCCAAATATAGAAAGATTGATTAAATAGCTAAGCTTATTTAGCTGTTAATTACAGTAATAGCTACATCTTAATATCATATTATTTAAATTGTTAAATTACATCTGGACACAGGTTTGATTTCCGTGTCCAGGTATTATTTTACAATTTAAAGATAACAAATATAGAAAGTTCAACTCTTGCACCCATAATTATGCCATTTTTCACTGTTAGTCATATATATCTAGTTCATTTCCCGCACCCGTAATTATGTCATTTTCCCCTTTTAGTCAAATTTATCGAGTTCAACTTTCCCGCATATATAATCTTTATCATTTAATTGAGTTCGGTTAGCCAGAACGAGGCTGAGTGTTGTTTGATTTCTGGTATAGCGCTGACGTAATCTCTTGGCCATATAATATAACTACACACTTCTCTTAGCGAACAAAATTTACCCCTATAGCTACACTATAGTATTCTAAACAACACACAGATTCCTTCTTGAAAACCACCCAAAATTGCTTAGCTTAAAACTATTTAATTTTAATATAATATTGGAATCCATTTATTGGTCCAGACAACAAAACCCACAGCATCAACAGTCAGTCAACAACAGACTCCTGTTGCTAGGGATATTGATCTTTGTCGAGAAGGAAGAGGTCGCCCCCCATCGCACCCGCCTCGCCTCCCTCCCTCCAAAAACTTCTCTTCCTTCGACGGTGGCGATTCGTCGCGGCGGCCTACCAAACTACGCTAGACCCACAGGCGTTCGTAGCGCACAGCCGGAGCGTAGAGTTTGAGGGGGAAGTGGGGGCTGTGTTTTGAGCGGGAAGGAAGGGGGAGAATATCTGGATAGAGAGAGACAGCGTTCGTTGTTGTCTGCGCGTGGTGTGGAAGACGTGATCAGACGGTGCGGATTCCATCAGACGGACGGACCTCTCGTATTCTCTCGCTCGCGAGCCATTCCGCGCTGTTTCCCTCCCCAAGTCGACGACTAACATACTTTGTTTTCAAGTGATTCAGTTGCCTAGAGTCTGGGAGTTCGAACCGTTAGGGTTATCTTGTTATTGTCGTCGGGTTGTTTGTTTACCTTTACCGCCACCCGAAGGGCGATGGCCTGCGAAGTCGTCGAAGAGACTGCCACCGCGATCAGACGCTGCTGATGTCCACTATTGGATGGTGGTGACCGTATGGGGACATATTATCACACCTACCCATTGTACCGAGGGCAGCAGCATCACTGGGGGATGGGAAGATGCGTGGCAGTGGTGAGAGGCAGGGGGGAAACATTTTTTGAGGATCTCTGTTGTACTTTCTGTGTTTCTACGGCATATTATTATTTTTTTAAATTACGATTTGGGTGTGTTTGTTTTACATGTGTGAAAATTTATTTAATGTCCCAAGCACATAGTAGAAGTATTTTATAGCGATTTTATTTCTTCACCTTTATTTAATAACGTTTTAATTTTAAGGCAGCTCGATTCCAGTGCCTTAGCTGAACACAAATGATCATAGTCGATTGTTTATAAATCAGTGACAGTGAAAGAGTACAGGAGGGGGGTAAAAAAGACAATAAAGGCGCCCTTCTCCAAATAGATCATTGCCCTGCGAAGAAACACCCGTGTGATCTGGGAGACCACCAGGTTTTAGCAGATAGAACCAGTGTGACATCATGACTACCTGTTCCTTGTTGCACGTCAAGATCACGGACATAGTAGGCCATTTTATTTATTTTTTACTAACCCACTAACATTTTTGATTATGTTTTTGATTTTTACTAACATTTAACTCTTTCTTAGACATTTTAAGGACAAAGGCATTTTGTCGGGAGCAACGAAGTTGGTGTTCGAATCCTGGTCTGGTGCTCTAAAGTGATTGTTTACCTAAATTGTTTTCCCACTCTCTCTCTCTCTCCACGCAAGTGCTGCCACACTGCCAGTTTGTTTTAGCCCTTCTCATACCTACCTCATTAGTGTAAATATGAGGATAGCATGAAGGCAGAGTATGGAGCTTTTAAATTGTTTTGGTTATTGGTTATGTACACTCCGTTCACCAGGAAGGGTCGCAGTCTTACCTTGAACTACTACCATAGCTCATCTAATGAGCTGGCCTTAATGTGTTCCATTAAGGTAAAACATATACTTATCATAGTAAACGTTGTGAACGTCAAATAAGGCATAACATATCGTTTAAGTGGTTTGGAAATTTATTTATTTTCAACTAGGGCTACATGACGAGTACTTTCATAGCAATAATTATATCGGAGGGTCCTGGGTTCAATCCTCGGTGTCGGCACATATTTATCTGATTGCCAAACCCTTCCTTCACCTCTGACAGACGTGTATTAATCACAACTTGTGAATGTGTGGAATGCCAGGCCTTCACCGTGGTTCGGATCCCACGTTAAAACTGTAGGTCCTCCATTTAAGCTCACACAATCACCCTACCATTACACATTAGCGTAAGTGCGTACAACCCGAACGGGTAGTAAGACGCGGTGCTAATAATATAATAATAATAATAATAATAATAATAATAATATAATAATAATATTGGAACATGACCTACAAACTAATATATTAGAACAGACCCCCATGCTTACCAACGAAAAAAAAACCGCTTCGGTAGTTGAATGGTTTAAGACGTTACTCTCGTAATAGACTGGACTGCCCATTGTGGAGAGATCGGTGTTTTGGGTACCGGTTGGGTGTATTAGGGGTGTTTTTTTCCTTAATGGTTTTCCACTCTTCCTTCACGCAACTGTGAGTACTTTTAATCTTAATTCTATCCTATTCATCCCTAATACATCGTAATTAATAATAATAATAATATTTAGCACCGCGTCTTACTACCCGTTCGGGTTATACGCTTAAGTACTAATTACGCTAATGGATTAGGAATTGGGAGGGTTGAATTTATAGGAAGTGAACCCGCATTTGCGTGGAGGGAGAGTGGAAAACCATTTAGGAAAAACCACCCCAGTTCACCCCACCGAGATTCGAACCTCGATCTCCCCGTCCTCGGCGGTCGGGCTCAACACGACAAGCGCGTTAGCCAACTACTCCACCAAGGCGGGTTACATCGTAATTAAAATATGTAGGGCTTGTATGTGTTTATCTCGAATGTGTAGGAAGACGCGATTAAAAAAAACCACCTATGGAGAATCTATGTCTGGTCTAGAGCAAAGCTAGTTTGTAAGTTGCTTGATGTTTTTATAATTAGTTGGTTTGAAATGTCCACCTCAAATAAGACAAGTAATTAGTCTAAATTTAAAATATGTCACAGGCAACAGTTTAAAAAAAAAATACTTTACTAGACATATAAATACATCGAATTAGGTTTGAACTCTCGGAAATGTTTTTTTCTTTTCTTTTTTAGCACTGCGTCTTACTACACGTTCATGTTATATATACGCTGATGGTTTTAGGAACTAGGAAGGATATATTTATAGGAAGTATACCCGCATTTGCGTGGAGGGAAAGTGTAAAACAATTTTGGGGGAACCACCCTTAGTACACTTGGCTCAGATTGGAACTTTGATCTCCCCTTCAACAGCCTTTTCTATTGCGAGGATAGCGTGTTAGAACATGTGGCCACCATTCCTGTGGCGATAAATTATGGGACTAAATTGTCTTATTGATGGGGACTGGTGGTTAAATTAAATTTATAGGCTATTTAGACCAATATGATTGATTATATTTAAGAAATTATATTTGCCTATAAAATAATAGCAATATTTCTAAAAAAGAAATACAATTTTTTAAATTTAAAAGTAGTCAGTTGCTCATAAAAGGCCTCTGGGAAGGGTATTGTGCGTTCATGGGTAGCTTTGGCCTTTTCTGACAGTTGAAAAGTTACTAAAAATAGTTCCATGCTCATCATAGCAGAAGATAGCTTATATTAGTTTAACAAGTGATGTATATTGACATCACTTTCCAAAGTTACTGCTCATAATTGCGTTACGGATGAATACTAAACTGTGTTTATAGTAGCCTTATGTTTTCAACTGTCACAAAAGACTAAGGTTAACACGAACTAAGTACACTTGAATGTGGTAGAGAGCTGGCAATATTGATGATATGTATTTTGTGTGTGTGTTTATGTTTGCCAGGTACTTATCATCTGTTTATGTACAGTTAAATTTGCGTAGGAAGAACCTTTTAGAAAATATAAACATTTTTTAAAAGTCAAAATTAGTAACATATTTCTATTTTATAGGTATTGATATTATCAATAAAAATGACCATTGAAGATCACATGACTTTATGATTGAATGTGTGGAAGTAGATTTGGTAACTTTTTTAGCTGCCAAATAAGGCCCTTCCTATGAAAATTGAAGTGTACCTATCAGCTGTTTGTGAATGCTTTTTTTAGCACCCTGTCTTACTATCCGTTCGGTTTATATGCATATGTATTAATTAGGCTGATTGTTTTAGGGATTAGGAAGGTTACATTTAGAGGAAGTATACCCGCATTTGCGTGGAGGTAAAATGGAAAACCATTTAGGAAAACCACCCTCAGCAATCTAGTATACTGCGAGAGTAGTACCTTAGACCACGTGGGCACCGAAGCGGGTTTTATGTATGTTACAAGACTTGTGGTGTTGACAAAATCGCTAAGTGCTATTCTGCAGATTGGTAGCAGAGGTTTGGTTTACTCGAATCCCGGAGGGGTTGAACTTGATTTCTCATGCGGTTTAAAAGCAAGCATTAAAGGTATATTTGGATCGCACTAATGTTTCTCTTCTGACACTTTGTTAATTAAGCTGCTCCGTCCTTATCCATCTCCGCAAATATGTGTTGATAAGCTTGACAAGTGAGGTCAGTTCACACCACTTGTCAAAGTGACAAGACACATTTGTGAGGTGTATGAGTATGAAATGATTTAAGTAACTTTATAACTTCAGGGAAAAGCCAACAATATCGTGAATGTACTATGAAAGAGATTTAGGGCTCACAGGAGCGTTCATAGGCGCTAATGACACTTATATTTGATTAAGGATGCGCTTCGGCAGATTAGCTTCATTGTCACATTTAATTTTATTAAAACACGCCTCGGTGGCGTAGTTGGCTAACGCGCTACTCGTGTTGAGCTCGACCGCCGAGGATGGGGAGATCGAGGTTCGAATCTCGGTCGGGTGAACTGGGGTAGGTTTTTCCTAAATGGTTTTCCACTCTCCCTCCACGCAAATGCGGGTTCACTTCCTCTAAATTCAACCCTCCCAATTCCTAATTCATTAGCGTAATTAGTACTTAAGCGTATAACCCGAACGGTAGTAAGACGGGTTCCAAATATTATTATTATTATTATATTTTATTAAAAAAACGGATTTAAAAAAACTGATGACGGACACTGTACAACATAATAGTGTTTTTAATATTACGTTAAAATAAATCATTCCGATTTTTAAAATAACCCTATAAAGACAAAACCGAAACAACTTCATGTAAATTGTAAGTGGGGAAGAAATGTAGATTTAGAATAAAAACATTACTTTTTTTTTTATACATTTTGAGAGTATTCAACTACAAAAATATATTTCACTAACTTTTTTGTTTTTGCAATTGTAATATATTGTTTTTTTCCACCACATTCGTATTATAGAGGATGACCGAGACTTTAGTAAGGATGCGATTGAAAGAACAGTGAAGCCATGTGATCTACATCTTCCACTTTTAATCAATAGCTAAATAATAATAAAATAATAATAAATGTATAATAATAAAATGTTATCATGAATATTGATTGAAAAAAAACCCGCTAGTATATTATTATTTAATCACAGCATCTTACTACCTGTTAGATTATAAGCATAAATGGCAATAACTCTAATAGAGTAGGGATGAGAAAGGAGGCATTTTAGAAGTAATCCACCCACATGTGCCTGGAAGGAGAGTGGGAAACCATTTTGGGAAAAAAGCCACCCTCATTAGACTCTACCAGGGTTCGAATCCCGATCTCTCTAGTCTAAACATGAGAGTGACATCTTAAACTAAGGGTCGACAGTCGTTTTGGGCTCCAATCGACTATTAAACATATTACAAGTCCCGAGATCATCCGTCATTTCTTAACTCTACTTTTTATTTATTTTTATTTATACATCTTATATTTGTTCTTTAAAATCAACCTTCCTTGAATAATTTATCGCTTTTCTATAAAATAAATTTAATAAATAAGTTAAAATGTGCGGTTTCATATTAAACTATTTCATTTTTTATAGCATTTGGCCAATCAAGGTTATTTTGATCACACTCAAATACTATTTGAAATTACTCGATGTATTTGCGAGTTTAAGAGATTCAAAGATATATTTTTAATGGGATATATTTTCTTACGCGATGAATGGGAATTGCCGAGATCGCGATCAACCAGTTGCCGACCCCTGCCTTAAACCATTCGGCTACTGAAGCGGGCTAGTATTTTATTAAGATGTTGTTCTTATCGTGTTCTTACTATAATAATACCTTGCGGTTGATTTCTACCCTGGAGAGATGTTATAAAATCTTGCTCCACATCTTTGTAAAAACTAGTTCTGTTCAGTCCAGACGGTGTCCTCTAACACGAAGACTAGGTGCCCTTCTATTGTCTATTGAGGCGAACAACCGATGTTAAGGGGACAGGCTAGTTTATATATATATATATATATATATATATTTATATATATACATATATAAATTATTAATAAACCGGTTTCTGCCCATTCGGTAAAAACTTAATGAAATTAGGCTACTGTATGTCCTAGCTTGCTCGCCACAATATATACGGTTTTTATTATTTCTTATTTTTAAAACCACTTCGTCTGGTGTTTTTTTTTTGTGCCCGCCCTCTTCATGTTTCATTTTTCTTCTTTGTCTTTCTATTTTTAATCTTCTGGCTTACTCATTAAATCCAAGCCGCCATCATAACTTTTTTTGTTGTTTATCTGCGGGAACAGCAAAATACCAGTTGTGTTTAATGGAAGATCCTAAAGCGCTACCTCGTGACGCTCTGCGAGATGTGGGAAACACGAATTTCCCGGATTAATGTTCTAGTCTTCTTGTCTTTTGTTATGGTACTCACTCATCTCAAACATGTTTATACAAATCTAGACAAGAAATGGTTATTTTTAGAAATAAGCTCGATAAGTTATTTTCTGGGGACTTTTAATCAACATTCAAAACGTGTTGAGGAGTCTCAGGTTGAAGACCCATCTACACCCAATATCACCTCTAAGGTAGCTGCATGTCTATGGAGAAAAGCTTTATCCTGTCCTCTCTCTCTCTCTCTCTCTCTCTCTCTCTCTCTATTAACTGTTGCCAAATATCCTCGCTTTCAGCTATGTTGGAGGGTGGTATGCTGGGGTAAAGAATTAGCTACTGGCAACATTGACGAAACTTGTCTTATATTTGAGGGAAGATTGACCACGTGAAAACAATAAAATGACAACTCTGTTTCACAATAGTAACCTTGCAGTTCCCTCAGAGATGATAATTTATCCAGTGTAGTTCATAGCGATGTAATCATGTAAAAGAGAGTGTTTTCTAATTGGGGGTATTTCACTTGAACCTTTTGTGCAGATATATTATACTAGCGCATAGCTTATAAGCTAGCTGAATTCTATAATAAACAAAACACCCATAACTCGAAAAATTAATTAATCACTGTTAAAGGGGAGGGAAGATCCAATCTTTTCAACGATGCATTCCAATCTTTTCAACGATACATTTTTCGGCCATGTTGGGAATTGAACTTGGAGCCTTTAGTTCAGTAGACAGATGCTATACAGACTGAGGTGTTGGGCCGTATATAATTATTAAAATGTTAAGTTCACTTAGCTTAGTTCACTTGTTTACAAAAGTTGTACTAAAATCATCACATACACACGGCCAAATGACTTAGATTTGGATCTGCATCGTTAGACTCGCAAGATCTGCTCTGGTGTCCATTGACGAGTAGGTCAGTGTTCGAATCCTGACTGTATGTGCTTAGGGTGGTTTTAAATTTATGGAGTACCATTCTTCCTACGTGCAAGTGCGGCTACATTTCCTCTAAAACTCTACCTTCCTCATCCCTACACCCTTATTTAAGAAAATGCTGGTATCATGACGCAAAATATAAACTTTGATCTGAGAAGTCTGTCTCAATCTCATCTTGTGACACTGAACGAAGTTTTTTGTATAGTGTTTTTTCCATCCTCCTTCCAGGTGGATACTACTGAAAGTTTCCATTACTCGCGTGATATTTTTCATTATCTGATTCTCTGGATTAATTTATTAATTACTTTCTTTAACTGTGTCATAAAGCTTATAAAAGGGTTAATTTTTAATTAACTACCTTTGTATTTTGAGATATGCTACAAATGATTTATCACTATCGGAGCATATATTTCATTTAACTAGGAACTATTTAAAACAATATATTTGCTGCTTCTTAAGATTGGATTCTACTAGCGTTTAACGCAAGTGGAACTTATTGGCACCAGTGAATTCTGAATCACAGGTCCACCCACAATCAACTTTCTCACCACGTGAATTATACCAAGTCTTAGACCAGGTCGGGACTTGAACCATATCTCTCAAAGATGGTTGTGGATAGAATGAATGAAGCACAACATATTGACGACCTTGTTCATGTCCAAGGTCCTTTGCTGTACCACATGTGCGTCTTGTGATTTTGCTTTGTTTTAGTTGCATTTTAATGACCAAGCCGAGAAGGAATACAAAATAAGAGTCACACAATCAGTGCTTGAACGTGGCGTGTAATGAATTAGCGATCCTGAGTGGTTCAGCATCATGATAACTACGGTCTAGCATCAGAACATCTTTATTTATATCTCTTGAAATTAATAATTTATTATTTGGCCTTCATCTGTTGTTGACCTTGGGCTGCAGCACGGGATAGTTTAGCTGTTAGTAGCAAGATGGCTTAACGTCCTTGGCCGCGGTCGAGAGTAATGTGGCTTTAAGATTTAGGTGACATCCTTATGAGTTTAGTTTGAATTTCAATTGGAATTGGATTTTAATAGGGTTTTATGAAGCTCCGAAAAATTCAATTTTATTTCATCAAATATGAGGTTTCACCAATAAATGGACACAACAAATTAATATTTATATAAACATATCTGAAGTAAATGAATTATATGTTGTTATAATAACTTTATTTTTTAGCTTGGATATAACGTTACATTTAAAACGCAATAAAATTGTTTTTTAAATCAGCAAAGGCTATACATTTATATAAATATGCACGATATATTTTTTACATTATGTAAAAAAGAATAAAACTCTAAGTTGGCTTCAAGAATATTTCATTAGCTTATGTTATATTCTGGTCCACTTCAAAATGAAAAAGGGAACTTCGAACCCCCTCAAGGCCGATTCACACAGAACGCTAAGCTAAGCTAAGCTATGCCTTGCTACGCCACGCTATGTTTTTTCAGATTGTTGGCCGGGCAATTTTTCCATCTCCCATCTTGAGCCATTTAACGTTGCGCATGCGCATAACGCAACTTGGGCTCCGTGTTGAACAGACGCAGTGCTGGTTGTAAAATAACCAAAGAAGTGTTGAAGTTTAGTTTTCAGTTTGTTTCACGTGTATTTAAGAAGTAATATTATATTTAGGTTTTATATTTAATAAATGTGTTTTATATTAAAATGGAAGCGTTAATTGAACAAGTCAAACCTCCACCTCCTAAATTTTCTTCATCTTCCAAAACAACTGCTAATAGCAGCATCTTTTCTTCTTCAGTACAATAATCTGAGCTCAAACAAGACATTTTGATGAACGCCATCAAACTAAGTTCACTGGAGCAGACCAGAAAGAAACAACACTGAATTATGGAATAAAAAGAGGGACCATGGCTTAGTTAGCTTAGCAATGAGTGTGAAACCAAATTGACAAAGTCTTACAGCATAGCTTAGCTTAGCTTAGCTAGTTAGCATCTCTGTATCGGCCTTTAAAACTTTGTTAAGAAAATATATATTTCCATCTTCGTGTGAACCATAAGTTACGTTCTCATAAATCTTTTGTTGACGGCCTTGGTACCCACACTGGCATTTGTGCGGTTTAAATGTAAGGCTCGCAAGTGGACTGGGTTCGCTTACGACAGACAAGTTGAGGTACAATTTTTTTTGTTTTTGTTTAAGTACTCTCCAAATATATATTTTTAACAAAAACGCTATAGCCGTTTTAGAAACATTTCAATTTTACAAAATTAGTTATTAGTCTATTATACCTAAACAAATGTAGCCTATACCTACATTGTGTATGCAGGGTTATTTGTTATTTCAAACACTCCCCAGGTATCCATTTTAAACGAAATTGTTTTTGTAGCATACCGAGTTAAAAAAAAATCACTAAATAAGACTTAATTTAAGGTCTAGAATGAAAAATTAAAAACAAAAAATGCCCCAAGGTATGACTATTTAGCATCTTAACTTAGAAATAAATCCATCAATCCATCTTAAATGCAGCCCCAGTTACCCACAGACAAATTTGAGGACAGAACAAAACCAACTTTTTGGGGGCGCATACACTAAGTTATCAAGATTCATCATAATCTTGGGGTGACAAATATTTTCATGATCACAACACTTAATCTACGAAAAGAAAAAAAGGCCCTTTCAATCTTACCTATAACCTTGTATCACCACTAGAAATTTGATTTAAACAAATACACTCCACTGGGCCCAAAAACTAGTTATCTGGTTCGTGCGCTAAACTAACTGTAAAACCATGTTGACTACAAACGGGAAACCTGCAAAAGCCAGGGAATTGTTTGATGTCAGGGAATTTAATATAAAATACAGAAAATTCGGGAAATTTAAATATTTTAATTAATCTGCACCTTAACATTTAAGCAAAAGTGAGAAATTTGGTTTTTCGGGGTTAACAAAATACATTGTCTGGATATGACAGCCTTAACATGAGAGGGAAAACGGGATTTATTTACACACACTACCAAAAAGAATATCTTAAACATGAAATTCGGTAGCCTAATGTTAAAACTTTTAATAGCAGTTAGGATTTTTTTTAAATATATGATCAATATAACAAAAAAAAATTATTCTCAAAGAAAAACTGCAAAAAGGTTGAGTTGGGAGGTTTTTTTTAACGCTGTATGGATAACCTGGAAAGGTTAGGTAATTTTATTGTTAAAGTTTTGTAACCATCCCGAAAACATTTGGATTAAATGTCATATTATTTTCAAAAGCCTGGTAAACGCCAACATTTCAACCCAGGAGAACCTCTTCAAGATTACAAATAGCCCTTGCGTCCATGTTACATGCTGTGGTGATTGGCACTTCCCCCTAGGTTTGATGGCTATCAACGCCCTGGGATGCCTTCCTGATAATGGGTAGGAAATGACGAACGTTGGAATGGCCGGGATTCGATAGACATTATCGTTAACGTCAGCATATTACTGTCTCCAGATGGACTTAACCCTAACTGCTCTCTCTGTTGGTCCTTGCATTAGTGAATGTGAACGAATTACTGTTAGTGACTTTCTTTGTTACGAAACTCTTTCGAAGCGGCTAATTAAGGTGGCGCTATTTAAGATTGTTTTGGTGATAGTAATTCATATTTGATGGTATGGCCAGTTTGAAAGTAGTTAATCAAAACTGTTTGGCAGGACACATTAGTAAACAGTGACCTTAAGTTGATCTACCTTTCTAGCACAAAGGGCAAGATTTGTTACACAATTAGTGTAGGATGGATGGGAGAGCGAGTCTAGGTCTGGAATTTCGCAGTTTTTTTTATAACACAAACACTTTCTGGTCAAATTAATTAAAATATTGCCATCTCGAGTCACAGATTGCTTTGGAATCAATTATCGCTCATATGGATCTGATGATTTCCGCGTGTCCATCATAAGCGCAGACTTAAACTATGAATGGAGAATGACATTTAGCATGGGGTGAATCCTGCTTATCTAAGCGATAAAGCGTTGCCGTAGTGAGCCAAATTCCCGGGTTTGGTTTCCGTGTACAGATGTAGTTTTTCAACTAATTTAAACTAATTGAATTGTGGTCTCCTGCTTACGTACAGTGACCTAATTACAATAATTTGCAATCTATATGTTGATATTCATTGCTACAGTAGATATTTTTAATTTATTTTTTTACATATAATTAGCTGGAAAAGACATAATTGGAGAGCTTTGAAATGTGGTGCTGTAGAAGACTTGAAATCAGGGTGACAAATAAATAAATACTAAGAAGAGTGGGTGAGAAAAGAACCATTTATTATGTGATTCTTCGATATAAAGCAAACTAGCTTGGGCACATCCTTAGGAGGAACTGTCTTGTGCACGACGTCATGGAAGGAAAAGTTGAGGGAAAGAGGAGCTTAGGAAAAAGGAGGATACAAATATCGGAGACTTGAAGAAAAGAAGAAAATTCTGGGAGCTTAAGGAGGAGGCAGGGACAGTTTGCATTGATGATCAAAGTTCACTGACAAAAGGATGGACCTGTTGTGAGACAGAACACATAATAATAATAATAATAATATAATGATGATGATGATGATGATAATGATGATAATGATAATGATAATGATAATGATAATGATAATGATAATGATAATGATAATGATAATAATAATAGTAATGTCAACAGTTCTTAAATATATGTCATGATCATTGTAGCATTTGGTCAGAATTTTTTCCCCTCCAAAAAAGACAAATGCCTTGAGGCTCATGAAAAAAATATTCAAGAATTATTGAGATTAATATGTTTGTAAAAAATAAACTAAATGTAACTTCTTAAGCAATATTTTATTTATGTGAGTCAAAAAAGGTTTTTGGTTTTAAAAACTTCAAAATACGGACTTTAATTCGCGTTGCCTTTGTCCGTTAATCTTTTGGATAAATGCTGGTGTAGTTCCGCTTACATCCTTCTGTGTGTGTCTCGCGTCTTACTGCCTTCTGGGCTATTCGCATATTTACAACAAGCGAGTAAAAATCAGGAAAGTATAGTCTTAGATAAAACATACCCGCATTTGTATGGAGTGATAGAGATAAACCAACACCAGAAAACAGACCAAACGAGGTTAACGCCTTAACTGGCGAGCCAACTGATGCGGATCTGAGTGGAAGCAATTATCAGCATTCATTTTGTTACTACATAATGTTTTAATAAATAAACAAAAAGGAGTTCTGTAGTAGAATTTTATATAATTTTCCACGTGAAGTGAGGGTAACATTTTCTTTCATAACCATTTGCAGGGAATCACATACAAGTTGTTTTTTCTCTACATCTTTAAAAAAGTTACTATACATGCAAAAGGATGATAGCTGGGATTTTCTTTTTCCTTTTAATGTCATCCTTATTAGAAATAAAAATTAATAATTAGTGCTAAATTACATATTTTATTTACTTATGAAAATGATGGCACATGAAAAACATAAGCTTAAAGGTTACGAAGAAAAATAATTTACTGATAATACTAAATTATTTTATTTGTGTATGAAAATTGTTGCACAAAATTTCTAAAGTTAGCGATGAAATTAAATAAATTTCAGTTATTGCTAAACTATTTATTTTATTTATTGCTGAAAATAGTTTCACGAAAAACTTCCAAACTACTCTCGACTGTGATCACACAGCCGATTTATCGAGATATTAGATAAGAGATAACACTTGAATCAGAAATTGCTTCAAAGTGTGATTTCCTACATTCTACTAAACTACTGATCTGATCTCAATTTTGCTGTTATCAAGTTAAGAATGCAGAAAAACCACACTTTTAAATGTTTTGTGGTTCGAGAGTAATCTTGTATATAATTTTCCGGCTAATCGACTGTGAAATTGACTTTTTAAGATTTATTCGATAACAAAACTGATCTTATTGTATCAGTAAGTAAATATAGAGGAACAGAGGGATTTGTATAAAATATGCGGGACATTGGTGGGTATGCGGACTAGATGTCAGGCTCATCTTGTCTAGTTTTCCAGTGACGGGAAGGTTAAGGTTCTAGTCCAGGTCATGTCTACTGAAAGGGTTTTTCCCTAAATAGTTTCAAACTTACCTTACACATAAATGCAGTTCCAAATTTGACCCTTTCTCTTCCATACACCACTAGCGTGATCAAAATATGTATAGACCATAGGGGTTCTAAAATGCGGTGGATTAAAAAAACAACTAAACGTAGTCATTAAAATAATAGCTGTTCATTTAGGTTTTTTTTATCACCATGTCTTACTATCAGTTCGGGCTATACGAATATGTACTAATTACGCTAATATGTTTGGAATGAGGAATTGTACCCACATTTCTGTGGAGGGAGAGTGGGAAACGTTTATAGGAAAAGCCACCATCCCGGACCGGGTTTCGAACCCTGACCTTAGGCCTCATCAGCAGTCTAGTCTATTACGAGAGTGATGCCTTGAGCATTCGACCATCGAAGCGTGTATATTGGTGTAGGTTCTGTGTTTGAACGTATTTGTTTTAGTTTATACGGTGACTTTTTTTTTTGGCCTAATATAAGGTTTTTAAAAGGAGAGGAGCTAAGTTAAAACACACAGAGAAACCATATATTAAAAACCACCCTCCAGTGAACCAGGCGGAGATTAGATCCTCGAGTTGTGTCTGACATCTTAGACTGTGTGACCCCCTTTTAAAATACGTTTGGCCGTAAATATTAGAAGGGTACAGGAGAAAGAGGGAGAAAGTCCAATCTGAAATCAAATTGAGTTAGTGTTGCTATATCATCTCCTAGGCCAGTGGTTCCCCCACCTTTTTCACGCCTTTCCCACGCCCCCTTCCTTATTTTTGGGGGGGGGGGAAATTATATAAGAATCTTAAAAAAAACTATTACCTGCTTTATTTTTTACTGGCAACAAACTGGTAAGAAAAAATTACTGAAAATTAGTGTGATGGCTAGCTATCACAGTTTCGTTTTCATCAATTCTTGAATATTGAGTTTGATGTTTGGCAGAGAACACCACAAACCACTCTCTACTTAAAGCCGACAAACGTTGTTTAGGTTTTATGAAAGTCAAAATTGAAAATTTGGGGGTGTTGCACTTGGCCACTTAGGAAGCTGAAGGGTGAGGGGGTATAGATTAGAGTTTGGGGGTAAATCAAAGGCTTGCAAGCTTGAAAATAAATATGCGCACGAGTGTCTTACTTTTTGATTGGTCACCTAATACTTGAATTACAACTGGTAGGCAATGTTGGCAATACCACGAGAAAAAATTATTTTCATTACTTTGAAAAAGTGATTGAATTAAAAAAATGTCTTCAATTCTTATCTGATTTTTAACTTTATTTCTGAATTAGTCCACGCCCCCCCTAATAAGTACTTCACGTCACTGTTTTAGACAAACGTGATACCTTTCTAATGTACTTTATATTATGACTAAACGAGCTCTCTGTCATATTTAAATTGATTAAAACAATTATTTGCAGTGGTCCTTATGGGGTTTGCGATCTAAAAGTTGTTGGCCTGGAAAATGTGTGTTTGATGTGAGTTTCCGCCATTTTCCTCTGTACCATTCATTAATTTGATGTGAACATACTCGTCCGTTAGTAAAAACTGGAATTCCTGGATCATGATGTATGTAACAAGTTTTATTGGCTTGTTTGATGTGCACTTGAAGAACGGGAGTACATCAGCACACGACGCGCTATTAAACGCTCAAAAAATCAATAAACAAAAACAAACAATAAACTTATCAATAAATTATCTCTGTTTGAATATATTGCGAGCCTTGTGGCTATTTGTTTAAGTACTCTTATCATTTTCCATTATGATATTTAATGTACACTTTTCAAACACATGTAAATTAATACATGACTTACTAACCTTATCCATATCAGTGGGTCAAGTGGTCAAGTTCATCTTGGTTGGGGAGGTTAGCGCTCAAACTCACGCCGGTCTTACTTTTATTTATTTATTTATTAATTTTTTTAACCACTCTCTATTCATACAGATGCGATACATTTACAAGTCTACCTTCCTCCTCCCTTCCCCATTAGTGTGAATATTAATATATTCCATCAGGAAAGATGGATAGTAATACGCGATGCCAACAAGGAAAAATAACAAACATTCAGTTTGCAAATTGTGATTATAATTAACTACCTCGTTCCCTTTCCTTTTTTGACTGACAAGATGTTTCGGATGATTAATGCACATGGGAGAACGTAAAAAGTTTACAAGATTATTCACTTTGGGAGCCAAAAGAAATTCGCGAGAGAAGAGAAGTAGTTCTCACTAGGTCGTTCGTTGTTCATTTGTTTCTTTGAAGCTATTTTTAACGATGGTTTATTTTTGTGTACACACTTCCGGCATTTTCTGAGCTATCACTCTCTAGCTATAATGTATATTCAAATGAGGTAATAAACAAACTAGACTCTGCCCCTAGCCCCAAATTTTAAACTTGTACTAGAAAAATTTAGTTTCTTAAATAAACTAGTAATATTCAGGGCTGGAATGAGGAGGATAGATTTTAAGGAAGTGCGCCCGCATTGGTGTGAATAAGTACTCGGAAAACCACAGTGACAAACCACATGGGCAAAACCACAAGCCAGTGTATTCGCCTGAAATACCTCGTGACCACTGGCGTGAGAGATTGTGGAGATGTTTGAAATTACTGTCTTTGCGCAACTTTCACTAATTTAAAGAAACAGGATAGATAAGGCGAATTTTAAGGGAACGCACTCTCATTCACTTTGGATAGATTATTATTATGACTATTATTTATTATTAGCACCACGTCTTACTATCCGTTCGGGTTATACGCACTTACGCTAATGTGTAATGGTAGGGTGATTGTGAGATGAAATGGAGGAACCTACAGTTTAACGTGGAATCCAAACCACATTCACAAGTTGTGATTAATACACGTCTTGTCAGAGGTGAAAGAAAGGCTTAGCAATCAGATAAATCTGTGCCGGAACCGAGGATTTAACTCCGGCCCCCCAGCACAATCTGTAAATTGATCTCTTCAAGGCGTCCGGTATTCGATTCCTGCCTGACCTTCCATGCCAAGACCGAACACTTAAAGGCGATGTCGCTTTTGCTGAGTGAATCTTGCACGTTTTAAAAATAATTAAGGTTGGGCGGAAGGAGACGTGAGTTAAGTCGGTATCTTTTTTCAATTTTTATGACATAATACATTTTCTTTCCGCCAAAATAAATAAACTAATTATTATATTGAAACATTTAGATTATTTTTCTAAACATAGCAATCTCAACACTTCTTGAATATGTGTCATGGGCATCACGTAATTTGACCAAACTTTTTTCTCTTCGTTTAAAATGTTTTCATCTAATGCCACTATGGTCACGACAACTATTTAACAACTGTTGAGACTTCTGTTTAGAAAGTTAAACTAAACAGATCCATTGTAGAAATATTTATTTATTTTGACCTAAAGGACATTTTGCACAAAAAAAAGGGGGTAAAAATCCGGACTTTCTTGCCCTCTCCACCTTCTAATACATAGAATATCTATGATTTCAAAATTATGATTCTACATCCTCCCACCAGTTAACTATTGGACTTCATAACTTGGTCACCATACGCTAAGTGTTACAAACTATTTTTCACACTATAGTTCCAATTTGATGGATACTAGGAACTCACTCTAAATACATCCAAGATCCAAGTCCCTAATTTATTAGATTTTTTGTCCTCTCGACCTCTCTTTTTTTATAGATCGTGTCTCACGACATGTTCGGTCTATACACCTATGTATTAACTACACTATGTATTAGGATTAGGAATTTTTAATTTAGAGGAAGTGCATATGAATTTGCGTGGAGGAGAGGGGAAAACAATTTATAAAAAACTCAATGCACCTGATTGGGATCAACCCTGATCTCCCCAACTTCTATTACGAGAGTAGCACCTTAAACCATGCGCCACTGAATCTGGTTATATACACAATTTTAATTATGCTAATGGGGTAAGAATGATTAAGCTAGAATTTAGAATAAATGCTCCCGTATTTGCGTGGAGGGAGATGAGAAACCTTTAAGTGAGAAAAACTTCTCAATACACCCAATCGGTATTCGATCCAAGCCTGTCCTAAGCAAATTACCGCTTAGTGAAAGGGAACTGGTGTGGTTGGTTTTAAGAGGGGGAGGAGTGTAAACAAAGTAAAGTGGTCGGAGTCACTCTCAGCGGCAGAAGGTGGTCCGCGAACAAGTGGGTCACTCACGTTTCTCTCTCCTCTTGGAGGATCTTCTTCTCCCCATAACACACCGCGCCGAGTTCACTCACTTGAGGGCTTGGCTTGTTTGCCAGGGGAAACGTACCTTTAGTTCTGCCAACAGCTCCAACTTTCACGCAAAACTATATAACCACCTTCTTAGACTTCGTCTTCGGGTTTTGTTGTGGTTGGTAATCGGTACTTTTATCAAAACGGCTATAGAGGAAACTCCGCATCGTTGGGCACGTGTACTCATTTAGTCTGACTTGCCGATGACAGGGAGGCTAAAGCTCGAATCCCGGCCAGATG
This sequence comes from Timema podura, assembly GCA_033556935.1. NCBI lineage: Eukaryota > Metazoa > Arthropoda > Insecta > Phasmatodea > Timematidae > Timema > Timema podura. The sequence continues at coordinate 43,166,581 of JAVRXN010000002.1, forward strand.
GGTAGATGTGTGTACACTACCTGTAAATCATATGTTACTCATCACTAATTCATTAACTTAATTAATATATTAATTGCTTATAATTATGAAAGAAAAATGGGATCAGACTACATTATTTTAATGACACAAATAGTGTATCTTTTTATATCTTGATAGTTTTATTATATCTCATTTTGGCATTATAAATAATGTCATCCTATATTAATTTAGTTTTTCATCCTAACTCTAGTCGTTTGTTTTATTAATATTCAGTAATCGATAATTGTAAATATTGATTTGAGATCTTTTTATCTTGATTTTTTGTTTATAGACCTACTTGTGTAGAGCGGCTGAGTGGTATTGCTGCAACTCAATTTTCATACATGAAGGGCTTTGTTGAATACGTCAAGTCATGTGAATATAAAAAACACCCTTGTATTTTCTAAAAGAAAAACCTTGAAAATTGAATAGGGTTACTAGCAATTTTGCTCTTAAGCCGTGAGGGTAGTTTTTCTGAAGGAATTTTCATAAATGTAGCTACCCACATATGCTTTTTTTCATTGGATGAAGAAACCTTTCTATCCTCAAGACACAGTTTATTTGTATTTTTTTTAAATATGGTAAAACTGATTTTTACTGGTTTAGTTTCCAATACATAAAGGCATATATTTGCTTTTGTATAGGCTGAAAGACGCAAAAGTTTTTTCATAAATATAAGGAATTAAAATCAAACATGAGGAGCAATGATAAAAAAAACTTAAGACCGGAAGGGAGTGGGGGTAGAATTAGTAGAGGCTGTAAACAATCCAAATAAGGTGTATTGACAAGTAGCGGGGTCGAAAACACAAATAATTGGTTTTTAAAAAAAGTTATTTAAAAAAATATAAGTACTGTTTTTTGTCTCTCTTGGTGGCCCCACGGCTACAAGTGGCTCCGGAGCGCAGACTCACTCGTAATTGGCCAGTTTCGGCACGCAAGGTATGTCCGGTGAGGAGGGAACTCACGTGACCTCCTGTCTGTCACGTGATCAGACTCGTTGGTGTGCTCCACAGGTTGGTCCTTCATCCTCTCCATTGACTCCGGTGATCCTTTGATGTTGACGGTGTCGGTCCGGGCTATTATTGACTCGTCTTTATTGCCTTTCTAAAGAGTTTTCTTCTGGAAAAACGGGCTTATCAGCTTTCAATTAACAAATTAAAAAGTTTTATCTCGTTTTGAACAATGAAGGCTTTTTGGTGTTATTTTCAATATTATCATCCATCACTCGCACATATGGGCACAGAGTCTAAGGCGTTTGTCTCGCAATATACTTAAGGTTAGAGTGTAGGGAGCACGAGAAAAGGCCAGTGTTTTTTTGCAGTTTTTGTTGCGAAATCTTTCTTTGGCTAAAATAAATCAAACATTTCTCCAGTTGAAACATAGGGTTTAATTGTTTTCAAATAGTGATATCAACAGTTGTTGTTACCGTGGTGGTCTAGGGTTAAGGTGTGACTTCTGGGCTGGGGGTCCGGGGTTCAATCCTCGGTCCCGGCACAGATCTATCTGATTGCCAAACCCTTCCTTCACTTCTGACAAGACGTGTATTAATCACAACTTGTGAATTTGTGAAAAGCCAGGGCTTCAACGTGGTTCGGATCCCACGTTAAACTGTAGGTCTTCCATTTCATCTCACAATCACCCTACCATTACACATTAGTGTAAGTGCGTATAACCCGAAGGAGTAGTAAGACGCGGTGATGATGATGATGATGATGATGATGATGATAATAACGGTTGTTTAATATCTCTCATGAGCATAGAGGCATTAGCTGACAACAATTTTAAATTAAGAGAAAAAGTTTTCATTAAATTCAAGGACAACCTTGACAGATATTCAACAAAATTTGAAATCACCGTGGGAAGGAAATTAAACTCTTTGTACTGGAGAAACATTTGATTTATATCGTCAAAAAAAAGTTTTGATATAAAAATTGCAAAAAAAAACCACTGGCCTTTTTTCCACGTTCCCTACACTCCCGCCTTAACAATCGTTGGCAAGAGTTCTAGGACCAAATCTCGTATGGATGCTTTAGTAGGTGGGGATTCCCAATCTTTCACACTACCCACATTCTCTCTATTACAACACTCTTCTCTCTACCGCTTGTGTTAAGATTTAAATACCCTTGGTATTAACAATGACAGCACAGTTATTAATCGTTTTACTATCAATTTGGAACATCAGCACAACTTGCACTAACTGATATAAATATAAATACACAAGACAAATAGAACAAGGCGAGTCTTAAAATGCACCAGCAGATCGTCTGGAAGAAGGAAATAAAACCATCAATTTAAACTAAAATTCCGTAAACCCCCATTCGAGATTGAACTATGATCTCCTTCCTTAAATTCAGGAAGTTACACAACCACATCAACTCTCAGGTATTATGATTTTGTTTGGCTACTGCCACCTAAAGTCGGTGACCTGGTGGTCTAGGGATAAGGTGTCTGACTTCTGTGCTGAGGTCCGGGGTTCAATCCTAGGTCCCGGCACAAATTTATCTGATTGCCAAACCCTTCCTTCACCTCTGACAAGACGTGTATTAATCACAACTTGTGAATATGTGGAATACCAGGCCTCCACCATGGTTCGGATTCCACGTTAAACTGTAGGTCCTCCATTTCATCTCACAATCACCCTACCATTACACATTATCGTAAGTGCGTATAACCCGAACGGGTAGTAAGACGTGGTGCTAATAATAATAATAATACTGCCACCTAAATACCGATAGAGCTACATCTAATAGCTTATCACCGCATCATACCACCAGTTCAAGCTATACACTAATAAGATAATTACTCTTAAGGTGTAAGGATGAGGAAGGAAACACAGTTGAGAGGTAATCTACCAGCATTTGCATCTAAGAAAAACCAAACTCAATAGACCCGACCGGGATTCGAACCCCGATCTCCTCGTCATCAATAGGCCAGTCTTTCACGAGAGTGTTGCTTTGAAGATCACTCGGTCACTTTAATCTAATAGCCGATATGCTTTACTGCATTCTCACTGATACAAAACCAATATTATATAACATGCACTTCCCACATAAACTGTATTTCATGTTATGATATAATCAAATTGACCCACTTGTAGGACAATTGCAGCGTCCAGTCCCCCAGCTGACAACACTGACAACACACCAATCACAAATTTTCGGCATGCTGGGAATCGAACTCTAGAGCCCCAACTCATTAGTTAGAAACACCGAGCTAAAATTGCGCGTTACCATCCATTCCTATTTTTACAATTATATGATTTAATAAATATTTTCCAAATGTCTTCAGAGATTTTAAAGGTGATTTTAAGAAGTTTTACATTTTGTTAATAATTTTTTTGAAATAATTATTTTTTTGAAAGGTCTGTTACCCATCACACATAATTCAAAACATAATGAAAGGAAATTGAGATTCAAGTTGTTATCCAGGGATCCTTAGAACAAACTAACGCCCTTTTCTTAGTTATAACCGGAGATTTAAACATCCGTTAAAAGCAGTGTTAACTCCTTATCGTGATTGTTATAAAATAAGGAAAGAGATAATAATTTAAGGAACTACAATCTATTTTACATGTCCGTCTTCTACATATAAAAGAGAAGACTGTAAAAGAGTATCTCTTGTTCAGTTCTTTCAGTCCGTAGCACCCTGGGCAAGTCACGCCCTCTCCTTTGTTTAGCTTTTTATTTTTAAATGGATTCCCGAGTCGGCGCGGGGTAGTTTAGTTCTCGTTCAGTTTTTTTTTTAAGTTTTGTTTTTATTTACATAAATTTCGTGATAACACGTTTAGTCTTAAAAGTACACTCGAGTGCACAAAACGCTAGACCGGTGGCATTCACTATTTTTTCTACGGACAATTTAAACTAATGGTTTTCTTTTTAAACGCCTTCATCTCCTTTATGCTAACAGATCCTGTCCTACACATCACAAAAAGGTCATTCAGTCAGTCTTTTTCAATGCTCCTGAAAAGCAAGATGGTGACACCATCCCTAGACGACACCTTAGATTTGTCAGTTACGCGAAGCCTAATGAGTTGATGGTCCCGGGTTTAAGACTCACTGAAACCGAAAGCTTAGCACTTAGAAATTGGGTTTGTTCCCTTGCTCAAAAACGTACATTAACTGTATGAACCTAGTTTTTATTATTATTATTATTATTATTATTATTAGACCTATTATTATTAATAATAATTTAGCACCGCGTCTTACTAGCCGTTCGGGTTATACGCTTAAGTACTAATTAAACTAATAGATTAGGAATTGGGAAGGTTGAATTTTGGTGGAAGTGATCCCGCATTTGCGTGGAGGGAGAGAGGAAAACCATTTAGGGGAAACCACCCCCAGTTCACCCGACCGAGATTCGAACCTTGATCTCCCCGTCCTCGGCAGTCGAGCTCAACACGACTAGCGTGTTAGCCAACTACGCCACCGAGGCGTGTATGGACCTAGTTGATGCTTGTCTTAGAGTTAAAAGGGATACCTAGTAAACAATCATCACATTTACATTAAACAATAAAAAATAGATATAACATTATCTAAATTCAAAGTGATATAATTTGTTGTTAATCTAGGAATAGAGACAGACGTAAACACAACGTGGGTCGATCGTCCCTTGAACATTGCACTTAGTCACAACTGACCTAAGGGTCAGGCTTAACACCACTGCCAGATACACTGAGGGTTTTTCTATATACTCATGTACATCGGGGGTTCCACGGACTAAACGTCAAACGTATAAGGTCTGGTTTTCTGCTGAAGATGAGGCAAAGAAGGTTCGAATCCAGGCTGGATGTACTGAGGGTTCTTTACCTCCCTTGATGACTTTTTACTCTCCTATGAAATTGCGGGAACATTTATTCTAAAGTTATGCCTTCCTCATCCTTATCACATTAGCTTAATTAATAGTTTGACCCGCCTCGGTGGCGTAGTTGGCTAATGTGCTAGTCGTGTTGAGCTCGACTGCCGAGGACAGGGAGATCAAGGTTCGAATCTCGGTAGGGTGAACTGGGGGGGGAGTTCTAAATGGTTTTCCACTCTCCCTCCACGCCAATGCGGGTTCACTTCCTCTAATTCAACCTTCCCAATTCCTAATCCATTAGCGTAATTATTACTTAAGCGTATAACCCGAACGGGTAGTAATACGCGGTGCTAAATAATAATAATAATAATAATAATAATAATAATAATAATAATAATAATAATAATAGTATGCGTATAGCCAGAGCTGGTGCTAAAATGTGGTGAAAAAAAATTATCAATAAAAAATAATTTTTGCATGTACAGTACACACAGTTTACTCTGAAAGGTATCACAGGCTTACCTTTCACTTTTCCACTATGGCGTGGATTTTAAAACAGGGTCATAGTGTAATCTATCCAAGACTGGTACCTATCAGGGTAAACAAGGGGTACGGGTACCTACCAAACACAAGTGGGGTGGTTGATTATCCACTGGGTTTACATTTGAAGAGAACGAACCACATTGACGACAGACACCCACTTTCCTCATTAAGTGAAGACTAATAATCGTTTACACATACACTTTCATACATAGTTACTTACTTACATAAAGATGTGCATATATTTATACAAACGTTAAAAATATATCGATACTTACATAAGTTGTAACTAGCTCTTGTGTTGAGCGCAACCGAAATAACTAAAACGCAGTCTCAAGAAACCGTTGAAAACATTATTTTAATTTTCTTTTTTAAATTACTACGCTCAACAGTGAAGTCATTAATGACACAATATAACTGGAAGGTACTAGGAGGGTAGTCTAAAGGGAATGTTCCCAGCTTTAGCGAGGATAGGGAAAGGGTAAACCACATTTAGAAAACTACCCTCAATGCATCCGGCCGATATTCGAACCTGGATCTTCCCGTCACATGCAATCCATTAAAACCTAGTAGAATCAACCTCCCCCCATTCACTCCATTAAAGCTTTTTTTTATGAACCACGTCCAACTGGCCATTTTAGGGACCCGCCTATTCACATTAATGGAAGTAGGCATAAGGAGGGTAGAATTTAGATGTAATGTATCCACATTTACCTATACCTATAGGATAATGGGAAATGAACTAGGAAAAATAACCCTCAGTACATCCGAATGGGTTTCAAACTCCGATACCCCCATAATAGGTAGTCCAGTCTTTAGCGAGAATGACGCCTTAGACCGTGCAATCATCGACGCGGGTCCAATATTTATTCTTAGCACCGCGTTTTACTGCCCTTTGAGCTTATACAACATGCACTAATTACGCTAATGTGTTTAGGAACGTGGAAGGTTTATTTCTTAAGGAAGTGTACCTACATTTGCGTGGAGGAAGAGTGGAAAACACTTATGAAAAATCCACCCTCAGCACACCAGATCTAATCCCGATCTCCCTGTCATCAGTAATACAGTATTTTGCGAGTGTGACGCCTTAAAGCACGCGGCCACTAAAGCGGGTTAGGTCGCATTTTCCTCACCTGAGTTTTTGTAGCTCTGAGTGTACCCCAGTGGATGCTTTTAAAACGCGTACCGGCTACGCACACGGTATAGCCATTTCCTTTAAACGGCAATCCCCATTCATTTTCCGTCCATCCTTCCTTTTCTACTTCTATTTCCAATAAGAAATAAAAGCTAAATACAAAAAAAAAAAAGTGTTATCGTGGGCTTGTATCGCGCCGCTGCGAGAGTCGACGAGGATGATTCGTGCGACACGCAATGCCGAGACGACGAAAACTTAACAACAAAACCAACGACATGAGGTAACGAACGAAAGAACGAAAAAAAAAAAAAAAAGAATGAAGGAAACAAAGTTTGCTTTTTTTTTTACCTCCCGAGATATCACGTTAACAATCGATAGTTGGGGTCCTGGTACGGAACAGCTTCCACCCACCCACTCACCCACCCCCTTTCAGAAACCTTCTTATTTTCCCCTAAACCCCTTGAAAATATGTAGGAGGAGGGTCACAGCCATTTATAGGGCAGACAAGTTATTTCTCCTCCCACGCGTCTAAACTTTCCTTTGCGCTTCATTGTATGGACATGATGATAAAACAAGACATGGGTTAACAATTCATTCACAACCCTTTCTCCTATCTTAGAATAATTTTGGATCATAAGTGAGAATTACATGTGTGAAAAAGTCCCCCTCCCCGGTGCACCCGGCTGAAATCTGAACCCTAATATCACCATCATCGGCATCCAAGTGTTACGAGAGTTTAACTATTTACTATTTAGAGTTTTTCCCTCACCGCTGCGGATCAAACGTTGTTGTTCAATTGGGCTAGTACTCTCATGCATAATGACTTTTGGTACAGCCTGAATGAATGTAAATAACCGAATTCAATAAAGTACTTTTGGTTTCAGGTTTCGAGAATTCCTCAATACTAGATTTGTTAGCCTGAACACTGATGGCTATAAAGAAAAGGTGGTTTGAGGCATTTGACTGTCGTTAACGGGGATATCGGTGTTCAAATCTCGTATTTTGGGAAGGAAGGAAGTTGTTTATCCATAAACTATTGTCTCTGATTTTCTCATCTTCCCTCCACACTTGTTCTGGTGTATTCCTCTTAAATACTCTGTTCATATTTTTCCATTATAGATTAGTTCTCTTTGCACCGCATCATACACACAACGCTTTTGGTCTATACGCATATGTATTATTATTATTATTATTATTATTATTATTAGCACCGCGTCTTACTACTCCGCATCTTCATTAATGTGATAGTGATGAGGAGGGTATAGTTAAGATATAAAGTTTCCGAATTAACGTGGTTGAAGAGTAGGAAACTATTAAGGGAAAACCACCTTTTGTATAGCCATTCGAGGCTAAAACCCCGACTTAAGCGTCACCGAGAAACCAGACTAAATGATCCTGACACTTAAACGGCATGATACCAGTGTGTTTAAGCCTTTTGCTAAACGTACTTCTATTAGTAATAACAATAATTGTAACGTCCAGCCCCAAAGATATGATCACTTTTAATATTTTGTTTGTTTATTTCTTTTGACTAACAGCGTGTCTCAAAACTTATTTTCACTGGGCTATTAACTTTATTTCACCCGCTTCCGTGGCCGAATGGTCTAAAGCGTCACTCTCGCAATTGTGTAGACTGCCGATGACGGGCATATCGGCGTTTGAATCCCGGTTAGGTGAGGGTTTCCCCTAAATGGTTTTCCACTCTTCCTCCACGCAAATGCGGATACACTTTATCTAAATTCAACCTTGCTCATTCCTAACAGGCGATCGTAATTAGGCATATGCGTATAACCTCAACAGGTAGCAATACGTGGTGCTAAAAAAACTTTATTTGACCCAATAAGAATATAATAAGACTTTAAAATTAAATATACTAATATTGTTTTTATGTAAATAATATGTATTTAATCATTAAAAGTTAATTGACAATTATAAAAATGATTATTTACATAGAAACAATATTAGTATATTCAATTTTAAAGGCTTATTATTTCTTATTGCAACACTATTTACTTGAAATACTATTTTAGATTTTTTTTAAAATGTTTATTTGATTCGCTTTGGTGGCCGCATAGTCGGAATATAAGGCGTCACTCTCACAATAGACTAAACTGCTGATGACAAGGAGATCAGGGTTTGAACCCTGGTCGGGTGTACTGAGGGTGGTTTTCCCTAAATGGGTTTCCAATCTCCCTCCAAGCAAGTTAGGAACCGTTCAATATGTAAATTCAATAGCCTGTTGGTTATCCTTATCTGTGTTCATTATTTTTTATTGGTTAAGAAATTGCAGGTTGCATCTTACATTAATACTTTAACTTCCACTTTTGGGAAAAGGATATTTGAGAAATATCTTTTACAAATTTTTGTTCTTAGGTAAATAAGAAAAATTGGTGAAACTAATACTGAAGAATATTTTGTTAGTAACAATTTAACGATATTTTATACTCTCGCCGTTACAAAAATGGAATTTGTTTGCTTGAAAACGTGGTGAAAAGGTTAATTTTATCTAGGACTACCTAACTTAAATATTGAACAAACACTCGAGTTTTCACATTGGTTGCCAAATTTAAAATGTTTGGGCGCTAAGAAAAAATAAATTTATCTTTCTAAATGTTTATGTGTGTATGAATAATCTTTGCTATCACACTTTTATTAATAGCAATAATTTTGTTTTTGGAATAATTTTATTTAAGATATTATCCTTTTTAATTATTGTTTCGAAATATAACACTTTTAAAAACGTAATAAAAACCAGGCAATATGAAATTTTTGTGGCATAAATTTAGTATATATGTGGGTACTTTAATAATATGTGTGATACTAGTATGTACAGTTTATACGTAATTTATTTTTATTTTTTGTATAAAATATCAAAATGCATGGCATAGCCATAGGTAAACACATAAAATAAATTAATTTATATTTATATAATTTTTTTGTAAATTCCAATTTCATTAAAAATATAAACGTTTTAAAATAATAAAAATAAACTTTAATTGCTAGAGCAGTGTCGGAGATTTTGATTGAGGCATTTTATGTGCAATTTCTAAACACAATTATAACATTGCACGAGTAACAAATTAACTAAAAGGTGAACAGAAGCGTTTTAAATTATATTTTCTTTTGTAAATCATTTTATCACTTTGAAATAATACATATATCTTTTAAAATAATAAATATATATTTTTAATTTCTTAACACTTATTGTAATAAGGTCCACTTTAAATGTATTTGTTGAGGTTTATTGACGCTATTAATAATACACAATTCAAACGTAAATAATTTTGGCAGTATCTTATATATCAATGAAAATATGAAAAAACAAAAGTGTGTTAATCACAAGAAAACCAATGATTTTTAAAAAAAAGTTAAAATTAGTTTAAAAAAACTCACTGAGCACCCTTAAACTAACTCAGCACTTCTAATTTCACACGAACAATTATTTATTAATAGGGTATCAGGACGAACCCGTTTCTATAAAAAAGATTGTCAACACTATTCGGAATAGAACAAGCTATTGACCCCCCTCAAGACGTGCCTAAGTTATGTCAAAACTACTCGGAATAGAACCAGCCCCCCCCCCCCTATAACCCCCTAGACGTGTCTAATAAAAGTTAGTACGACCAACACCAAGGTTAATAACGACCGTATCAAAGGAGCAAGGTAATTTTGCGGGAATACAGCCGCATGAGCTTGGAGAGGGAATGGGGTAGTCACAGTTTTATTGAAAACCCCCTCCTCCAAACCCCATTCAACAAGGCCCAGACTCGGACCTCAATCTCCTCCTAATCGGGTATCCAGTATTTTGTGAAATTGATGCCTTCGGACCTTGTGGTTGATGACTCTATCCACTGAATCATCTAGAAGTTAAATATAGATTATTGTAAGGCAATTTACTAACTGTAAAACAGAACCTGTGCTTTCTATCACTTCACACAACTGCTTCCGGTTTATTCACTGGCATGTGTTTGTTTGTCACATACTCCACGGAGCATCTGTGTGTCATGTAGAAAGGAAGTGAGAGTGTGAAGTCTCAGGATATTACTATAGTTGGGACAGCCATTGAAATAAAATTATCTGAAAATGAATAGAGTAACTGTAAAATAATATACGTACATTAAATTATGGGTTAGCATTTGTCGTCTTTTAACATATGAGGGGGCTAGAAGTGGGGGGTTCTTATTCGATTTCCCACCCACCCCTCACCGAATGCAGGTACATTCCTTGTAATTTCTACCATTCACACCCATTTACCCTTAAGGTGTAAACATGCGTACAGCTCAAAACGGGTAGTAAGACGTGGAGCAAGGTAAAACCAAACACACTTAAAATTGTAAGCTTGTTAGTGTAAACCAGTGAACTATGAAACATTTTAAATTAACAATCCACCTCATTAATTCAGCACCACGTCTTACTACCCGTTTGACTATACGCCTATGTACTAATACTCTAATGTGTTACGGATTAAGAAGGTTAATGTATATTCTTAGACCACGCGGCCACCGAATCAAGTATCCACTTCTTAAATATTGCAGTACATGTGTAAGTCTTCAAACCATTAACGAAACAACTATTTGCCAGACCGTCAATCCAGTAGTTAGCGTAATAGAAATATACCAATTTCACACTTGACACACTTTCTACTGTTGTCTAAAATCGAACCAGAGATCGTTAAAGTTACGTGTCCTAAGATTACAACTATAGTCTTCTCGTCTCACACGGAGAACTTTTCCGACAATTCAAATAATTACTAAGGACCTTATATATAGTCTAGTCTCTGGAGTCAACAATCCACCGGTATACGAATAACAAGCAGTTCAGGTTCAAATCGAGTTTTATTGGCTGACATCTCATTTTCAACCGTAGTCCAATTTTCTTAGTAAGGGACTTTTTCTGACAGCTGAAAAAGTTATTAAACTTACTTTCATGTATTCATACGTCATGCCATCCGATATATATATATAAATAATAAAGAGGCCTGCCTTAATTTATACTATCAAACCTAAAAAAAAGTCCAATAAAATAGTAAAATTTACCACTTTTGTTTGCAAGAAGATTTAGGTTTTATAAAATGCAATTCTTTTTTTAGCATTGGACTGTATATACAGTATACGCTCCTAAATCTACTTTATGTATTCATAATTGGGGTCACCTAATCGGGAATCCACAGCCATCTCATTTGTTTAAAATATAGCTAATTACTTTTGTCCATGTCGGCTGCTCTTTAGTTTGTCATTTTTCTTCAAGCCTCTTGTTCTAGCGCAGTGATGGGCAAAGTATGGCACGCGGGCCAGACGCGGCCCGCAGGCAGGTTCAATACAGCCCACGAAAGGATTCCAAATTCCGATAAAAATGTGTAAAAAACTAAAAATAAGAAAAAAAATGCATTTCGCACTCGTTTGCTTTTATTTCTATTTTTAGATCTTAGCGACCAGTGTCAGTCTACAAAGAATATAACATTTCCCGACATTTTACCTCCAAGCATTAGCTTTACTTCTAAGTGTCCCCTTGACCCAGTTGGAACCAGGCTATGAAAAACATTTAGAAGAACAGTTCCATTCATCACACACTCCTTCTGTCAAGTAATGTAGGTATCTGTTTTATTTGAGTATTTGTTAGATAATTTAGACAACTCACTTTTTTTTTAATAATAATATTTAGCACCGCGTCTTACTACCCATTCGGGTTATACGCTTAAGTACTAATTACGCTAATGGATTAGAATTGGGAAGGTTGAATTTAGAGGAAGTGAACCCGCATTTGCGTGGAGGGATAGTGGAAAACCATTTAGGAAAAACCACCCCCAGTTCACCCGACCGAGATTCGAACCTCGAGCTCCCGTCCTCGGCGGTCGAGCTCAACACGACTAGCACGTTAGCCAACTACGCCACCGAGGCGGGTCACATTTTATTAAAATTATAAATCATTATAATACAAATCCAATAAATAATTAATAGAACTTAATTGGACAATAATTCTGTAAAATTTACCATCCTAAATCTTTAATAAATTGTGTTGTCCCGTTTGACGTTTTTCTTTTGGCCCCACTCTCCGAAAAGTTTGCCCATCACTGTTCTAGCGGTTTCCGACTATCGCGAAGGTCCGGGTGATAGAGGTATTCACCATTCGTCCGTCAACCCGTGTTGGTACTGGATGTCCCTTGTGACGTACATGGACAGGAAGCACTCTTATCTTTACTGTTACATTAGTGACATAAAGAAGTAACGTTATGCTGAGCGAGGTTAGATAGTAGTAACACAACTGAAGTGTTGTGATAACATGTGTGGCATATGACGCTCTTTTAGTTCCGTTGGCTGGCAGATACCGGGGAGTGGGCTCAGATAACAAAGCTCTCTATTCTTGACACAATAGTCTGGGCTGGGTATGGTAATTAAAAAATAAAGAAGACAATGTGATATTTCTATTCTACGTCGTGAGTAGGCTCTTCTGACCTAAAGACACAAATTGTGGAGGTAGGCGAGTGGTCTAAGGCGTTAGTCTCGTGTCACGTATTTGGTTTTGATGGTAAGGTTGGTATTTCTTCTCCAAATTGGGATAGACTTTTTATGTTTGGCTGTCCAGTTGAAACTTTAAAGCGAGGTCCGGCTCCAAATTTAGCCTATTGCGGTATTTAGTTTTTAGGTACACCATAGATGAAAAACCACTCTAACAAAATATGTTGTTGAGAAAGACATCATAAACTGCTAATGTAGAAGGTGTCAAGTAGAGGGCTGAAAATTCTCAGAAATCTGTCTTCAGCTGAGAGCAAATGCAGGAAAAAAAGGGGTGGGAAATATCCAGATGACGGTAACTGCTAACAATTAGGTTTTCCATAGGCTCCTTATTATTTTGGCAACTTTCCCAGGAGAGGTGCCAGCGTACCCCAGTTTGATAACCGCTGTTGTACTATATTTATGATGCACTTTGTCAAGTTTCAAGGTTGAGTTTTGAGTTCTTATGCTGCTTGGAAATCCACATTAAATAATTACATAAACAAATTTCTATATTTGAAAGATTTTGAATTTTGACTCTTATTTCCAATCATGTGTGCTAGCTCCCATTTCTTTAAAATCTGCGATTCCTTTTCAGACTTCGCAATTTTATGCAAGTAACTGCATCATTTATTTTTTAGCACTACGTCTTATTTACTACCCTTACGGGTTATACGCCTATGTGCTAATTACTCTAATATTAGATGGATGGGTTAGGCTAAATTTAGAGAAAGTGTATCCACATTTCCGTGAAGGGAGAGTGTAAAATCATTTATGGAAAACCACCCTCAGTACACTCGACTGAGATCAAATCCCAATCTCCCCATTATCGGCAGTCTAGTCTATTCAGAGAGTGATGCCTTAGACCATGCGGCCACCGAAGAGGGTAACTGCAATATTAAAATAACCAAAATATTGCAACACAGTTGTTATACTAAGAATTATTCAAAATAATGCCATGATCTTGGCTTATCGACTGAAGTAAAGGATTAACACACTTTTTACTGACAATATTGTGGACTGTAACAAAGAAATACACACTATGTATGTACCAAAACGTAGGTTTAGTAGTGAAACCATTCTCTAAGATGACTCCCAAAAAATAGACAGCGGAGTTGTATTTCTACTAGTCCAGGAGATAGCATTTTTCGTACAATTTTCCATTTTGAAAATGATTTAATTATTTTCTATGGAAAAAAACTCCGCTATTTTTCTAGTTATAAAGTTTTTACCTAAGGGGGCCACTTCGGCAAGTGAGAAATTGCTGCTCAGACGCTAAGCTCTAACGAAATATTTAATTTTACTATGCGTTATTTCAAAATATGACTCACGCTAAAATAAAGTCGAAAGATTCCAACGGGGTTCTATTTCCTTAACAACCATATACCGTTATTTGAGTTAAAAAAAAAAGTAACATTAGCTCATTTTCAAGGGTTCTTTGCGAAGTTATAAGGCTAGGCTTGATGAAAAAAGTCTCTAAATTTAGCCTCACTCTAACAAATTCAGTAATTTTTTGATTGGCTCACAACAGAACATGTTAAGATATCTTAGAACTAGCAGCGAACGTTCCTTTTACCTTGAGATAAGAAGTTTCGTAGTGTTATTCACCTCTTTCATATTAGTGACATGACAAGGGGTGGTTTTAGGTGAGGAGTGAAAAGGGGTACCAGCCTAGAAATAATAGAGAAGTGGTTCCAGTAAACAACACACTGTTTTGTATTTTAAGTCATGTTGCCTGGCAGCGATTGATTCTTTCTTACTGATATTATAAAACAAATCACATCAAAGGAATTACAGCTATCTGAGTGATCTTCTCACACTCCCATTTCGGTTACAGCACTTGGTGGTTGAATGTGTCACTAACTTCGGGCTGGTTGTATACCAGATTTGTTAATACTTCATAATTAACAAAACCTTGACAAACACACACTTTTTCACTGGATTTTTTTAATCTTTTATTGCCATTATTTATTTGAATTTTATTTTAAATATACAATAGTTACACTGATCTTAAGGTTGGCCTTAAGTATTTGCTAGCAAACTTTGTCTCCCTCCCTCACTCATCCCCTACACACTATTTTATGTCTTTATGCATATATATATATATTTTTTTTTTAATATGTCCAATGTGCCAACTTCCCCAACCCTGCCCCTTCACTTGTTTTTTAGCCCAATCTGGCACTGTAGAAAATTTACCGAAAAATTTTCATCTTCATATACCACAAATGGGCAACACGAACATCACACTTTTTGTTGACTGTACCACGGACTGTATATTGCTATCTTCAGTGTGTCAGGGGGCTTTAGCCGAGAGTGAGACTCACTTTTGTCCACTTAACGGGTCTGCAGACAACAACGGGGCCCCACCATCCACCACTAGGAGACTCGAGAGCTCTCAATGAGGTCACCCGTTTGAATCCTGTTACAGTTATCACATTTAAAAAAAGTACTAACAATTATTAGTCACGTAGACACGACGTGTTGTTTTTCATCTCTTCTTGTGTTTTTTTTAAAAGGTGTAGGAGGTTTGAACGGTATTTAAAGTGCACTATAGAACAAAAGGTTATTTTTATAGACATTTTAGAAGCTTTACCTAAAGACAATACACAACCCTGGCTTAAAGACCCATACAGTACATAGTATTAATCAGTTCTGCATAGCCGCGCAAAAACAATGACTGTACTATTTACAAGGATCACTCGGATTCGAACCAAGGTCTATTATATCTGTTGGCTCTAATGAAACCACTGATGGCGAGGTCAAGTAATGTTAAGGAAATTTTCACATTTTTAAGTTTTACTTCTAATACAGCCATGCCACTTAATCGGGACTATTATTGCTCTCAGGGAAATTTATTTCCGGCGGCTCTTTTTCATTGGAGTAATTAAATTTTATTGAATTTATATTATATTATTGTATTAATTTAGTTTGAGCCTTCCGGCATTTGTTGTTATGCCCTAATTTTCTTACGAATGTAGTATATTTTTTACTACAGATACAAACTTTTTTTCGGTTATAAATTATAGCATTTTACTATATTATTAGTGTAATTTTATAGGTTTGATAATATTGTTCAAAGGTGACAGCTGCAGATCACATGAATTGACGTATGAATAAGTAAAAGTAGGTATAGTAATTTTTCTCTAGCTAACATATATTATGTGTCTTTATAAGAAAATTTGGATACACAATAATAATAACAGCCACGTTTATTCAGCATTAATCAATGGTAATTTATCTTTTGGGACTTTTTCCAATTTAATGTGCTAATTACTAAATAAAAGCTTCCAGTTGAAATGTATATGGACCTATAAAATAGTTTTGTATCAAATCTAGCCATACTTACCCTGATTTTGGTAGGAATAACAGTAGAAGTTAGTTACTAAAGTTACTAAAACCATTTTAATATATTCATACATCAAATCATGTTATCTACGGCTGTCACCTATGATAGATATTATAAATACCTATAAAATAACACAAATAATGTAGTAAAAGCATTTATCAATGTTGAACACAAATAAATGATTGAATTTTCTCTACTGTTCTTCCAATCAAAATCAGGGTATAGCTTCACTAAAATCTTAAAATACTGAACTTAGCTACAAATTTGATCTTTATTTCAGATCAAAAGTAAACAGAAAAACATCTTCAAAGAATCAAGTGTAATAGAAGGACTTAATTATTATTATTATTATTATTATTATATATATTATTATTATTATTTAGCACCGCGTCTTACTACCTTCGGTTATACGCACTTACGCTAATGTGTAATGGTAGGTGATTGTGAGATGACATGGAGACCTACAGTTTAACGTGGAATCCGAACCACGGTGGAGGCCTGGCACTCTGACACTTACCCCAGACACAGGTCCATGGATTTTATTAACTTGGGATATGATATAAAAACTTTTTCAAAGTTTGCATCCTGTTAATTTTTGACATATGGTAATCCTACCAGACTTTCATGAAATAATCACTGTTACCAAGATCTAGTTTTGTGTGTAACTGAACTAACCTAATCTAACCTAGCCTAATTTAGGTAGAATTCAAAGCAGGCAATTAGCTACAAACATACGCTAATCGCTAGATGATAATAGAACCTGATTTACCGGTAACTGAGAGTTCAAGGATCGAATCCCGGCTGGGAGTACCGGAATGTGTTTTTCTAAATTGTTTCACACTCCCATGCCAGTCAAATTTTGGTTTATTTCCTCTAAATTCTTCATTCCTACCCAAAATAGAAATCCAAATGGGTATAGCCCAGATGGTTAGCTAGACACTGGAAAAGAGGGGGCGGTGAAATGGGGGGAGAGGAATAAAAATATACAAAAGGTGCCACATTTATTCCTGGCGTTGCTACATATTCTAGATCAATTTAAAGATTTTCTAACAACATCTAGTCAGAGGGCGTTCAAGTATTACGTAAGCACATTTTTGACCCCTTCTCACCCTTTGTAAGCAAAAACAAGCAAATACCTGACTCCACTTTTTTCCCCCGTCTTGCTCACATTATATTTGTTGACTTTTTTTTTTTTGTAATCTGTTCATAGGAGTAACCATTATTTTTTGTGCAATTTATAAAATCGGTTTATAATTTATTATCATTTAATGGTTGGAGATTAATTAACTATACACCTACTTTTGGACCACTCTGTATATTATCTGTGTCTAATGAGGGTATACAATATAATGAACAGATAAAATTAAAAATAGGTATAGCATGGTAAAAAAAATCAATTTAAACTTTATTTGAAATTTTAAAAAAAGTACTATTAGTAAATATAGTATTATTATAAAAAAAATCTCTAAGCTACCTATCACAGGTTTTATTTGTGCTTTTGGGTTCTAACACTAGCCTTTTTCTTTTACCAAATTTACTATTTGCGTCCTTCTCCAAACACTTCCACGCTCACCGATAAACCCTGCCCTGTCCGCTACTCGAAGGCGGGTCTCTAGCAATTCCAAGGCTGAAATACAGTGACCGGGTGTTTGAGTGCTATGCAAATGTAGAAGGTGAACAGCTTTGTGGTGGAACTCCGCCAGCTCCGGAGGTTGCCACTTCTCGGGGTTATTTGGTGTTCAAACATGTGAAACAACCCTTTCATCTCCTATAAGGGGCCGTCATTAAATCACGTAAGGCCCTTTTTTTTATGATTTTCGATCCTCTCTCCCCTTCTCCTACGTAAGGAATCATAAGATTTTCCGTCAACACCCCACTTCTAAATCTTATGTAGCTTTTTACGACTTGGTAAATTATATTATTTAGTCGTGTTTATTTTAGACATAATAGTTGTAATAGGCAGTGATATGAATTTTAGACTAATAAAGTAGACTAATATTTCAGAATTTTCTGACAGTTTAAAAAAAAAGAGTTTTTCTCAGTATAAGCATTGATTAAAAACCTGATGTAAAATGGATTCTGTTATCCCCTGACTCCCAACTTTCCCCTCGTAAGAAAACGTAAGGAAAAACTCCGAACCCCCTCCCCCCACCCAAAAACCAAAAACTCTTTACGTAGCCTAATTTAAAGAGGCCCTTAACCCTTTTCTCACTGACCCACCGCCTGTGTATGAATGGTGAGGTACAGTCCAATTTTCATTGGAGGAAACTTTTTTAAAAATACACATATATTTTTTGCTGCCAAACTTGATAATATTTTACTATTTTATTAGCGTTAGTTTATAGAAATTGATTTTATCCATCGAAAGAGATAACAGATAACATGACCGGACGTATGAATACGTAAAATGATATCTAGTAGTTTTCATAGCTTCAGAGGTACTTTCTATGAAAATTGGACTGTAGTAAGACCGCTTCGGTGGCCTCATGGTCTAAGGCCTCACTCTTGTAAAAGACTGAACTGCCGATGACAGGAAGATCTGAGTTCGATCCTGGTTGGATGCACTGAGGGGTTTTTTTTTCCTAACTGGTTTCCCACTCTTTTCCTCACACAAATGCGGGTACACTTCCTCTAAATTCAACCTTACTCATCCTTAATCCATTTCTGTGATTAGTACTGTAAATAGGCGTAAAGCCCGACTGGGTGGTAAGACGAAAGGTCTTGGTTTTATCCATGGGAGTGCCTGAAAGATTTGGGTACCATGTTAGTTATATTATTCAAAAACTCAAAGCGAGATCTCCATGTTTAAGTTTTAGTTTGTAAGTCGTATGTTAATGTAACATTTATTAATTTTTTTAAGCATTTATAAATGGGTTCATTACGTACTAGTTGTTTGCGTGGCGAATAAAACAACAGCGAACAATAAAATTTTAGTGCGAGTTTAATTACGTGTTTAAAATATGACTTAGAAAGAGGTTTTTTTCCTGTAGGCTTATTTCGCGTGCCAGATGTTTCTTTCTCGAAGGTAAAAACAAAAAAAGGGAGATTATATGTCATATCATATATATTATATGATATAAATATAATATTCCAAGCGGTAATAAAACATTAGTTTTCAAAGGTCACTTCTTGAGGGCGTAACAGTCGGTGATACGGCGGGTTAAAATATTGATCTAAAAACAGACAAAGAAGGATCTTGTAGGTTTATTATTACTGTCATCATTACTTGTTTTATGGAAATATGAGAAGATAGAAGAAACCTACTGTGCTTGGTTCTGAATCTCATTTCTCTAGTCTTTGCCGCGCGGAAGGCCCATCTGCGAACAATTCCCAGGCTTTTACGACATTTAATTTCTTCTTTGATATGTTGGCGTGCACAAGTAAGTAAAAAGGCAATTTCTTCACTAGATTCATGTATTAACTTAACCTATGACAACATATTCTTAACCTATTCGACAATTTTTAAATATCTTGATTGAGGGGGGAATGGGGGTGCATTATGTTTAGGCTTACATTAAAAATAATTCTTTTATTCCCTCCTACCCTCTTTGGACTACCCGTAGACATTATTCCAAAAAGTTATCTTAAAATAAATTCATTCGCGTTATATTAGAGAGAATATGAAAACCACCTCCATTGCACCAGGTCGATATTTTAACTTTGTTCTCCTGCCACTGACAGTCCAATATACAGAGAACTTGACCCCACTAGATCATGTGACCATTGGCATATAAACTATATTAAATATGGTATCCATTCTGCCATATGTCACAGTATAGTTATAGTATCTTATTTTTAAATTAATTTATTTGTATAGATGAACTTCCCACAATATAAGTATTTACACTAAATAAAATCTAATTAAAGTTGACTGTACGTGTATTTAGAATATCATTTTTTGCCCATATAAGTGAGTTTCTTGATCTAGTTATCGTTGACATTTTTCACAAACGGAGATTTCTCAATACGTTAACCCGTTCTGTTGGCTCCGTTGAAGTGTTTTCAATTCAACCTTTTTGCAACAAGTAAAAAATTTAAAAAAATTAAAATGTTGAGAAGTAAATAATTTTTTTAAATATGGTAATTAGGTGTAATTCGGATGGTTATGTACTTTCATTTCATATCATCACCATTTGATATTGAACTGGAGTGGTTTTTTTTTTAAATTTTAATATCATAGGATGAAAATCAAAATACTGAATCCAGATGAACTTATTTTTTAAATGGCTCTCATTGGTTGAATAATAATGAGAAATATTTCTTTAAAACTTTATAATAAACTCTGCTGTAGATTGTTTTAATTCTAAAGGTTAAATTAACCCTACTATTCTTATAGAAACAGTGCTAATATTGACTTGTGTTTTAATACCTACAATCAAAGCACAACTTTAAAAAAATTGTTGTTAGTGAAAATAATACTTACAGAAATATTATTGTAAAGTTTTTATAAGTGAAATACCAAACATTCAGTACCGACCCTAGAGGAGGGGGCGAGGGGTGAGGACTCAGCCCTTCCTTCTTCCCCCAAAAGATTAATAGCTTACTGGAGTCCAAAGAAATTAAAAACAACTACAACATTAATTATATTTAGAAAGTACGTTAATATTACTTCAAAAAGGCTTCGAGATTATTATTATTATTATTATTATTATTATTATTATTATTATTATTATTATTATTATTATTATTATTATTATTATTACTATTAGCACCGCGTCTTACTACCCGTTCGGGTTATACGCACTTACGATAATGTGTAATTGTAGGGTGATTGTGAGACGAAATGGAGGACCTACAGTTTAACGTGGGATCTGAACCACGATGGAGGCCTGTCATTCCTCACATTCACAAGTTGTGATTAATACACATCTTGTCAGAGGTGAAGGAAGGGTTAGCTTCGAAATTAAATCCTAGATATCTAGAATCCTATGGTATTTGAGATTCATAAAGATCTAAAAAAAAGTATTTCTAATAATTTTTTTTAAGCATTTGATGAAAGAAAATATATAAATTTGTGAAGTTTGAAGAATAACAAAATCACACACACACACAAAAAAAGGACACAACTCTATTAATATAGTTAAATTACTATATAACTGTTCTTTGTTTTTTAATAGACACGACAGACTAAATACAATTTTTTTTGTGGCATGAACTCTTAAACAATTTTTTTTAAATTCAATTTTAAATATTTTCACTTTGAGATTAAACAATTTTAGGATTCGAGATTCGAAAGAAAATTTAAAATTTGTATTTGAGAACTATAGGATTCGACCCATCTCTAAGATAACATCCTTCACAGTTCCTGTTGGGGGACTTCACACCAACCCCCACCCTTACACACATAGAATTGGTATAATTATTTCACCAAACTATTCGTTTATTAGTAAATAATTAAACCTGTCAACGATAAAAATAAAATAGTAAAGATCTTCACACTCATTAAGTAAATGCTACTGTATTTATCCATTTAACGAACATTATTCACTATCCAACTAACTCATATTTTATAATGAAATGTTGGTATTACCGTAATGACCTAAACACAAGGTAAAATATACTAACAAGTTCTTATTATTTCACCAAGCACGACACACACGCTCATTTTTTTAAAACTTCCCCCCGTGCCCTACTTATCCGTCCAGCTTATCCACATTTAATTACAATAAGGGTGTTGGAATGAGGGAGGTGGAATTTATAACGGGGGGGGGGGAGATGTAGAGAAAGTGAGTAAATATAAGTGTTTTTGCAGTTTTTATATCAAAACATTTTTTGGTCAAACTAAATCAAAATATTGCTTCAATACAAATATAGCTTAATCTTCTTCACATGATGAATTCAATAGTTCTTGAATATCTGTAAAGAGTGTCCTTGAATAATTTAATGATAACTTTTCATCCTCATTTAAAAAATTGGTCATCTCAAGTCGCTTTGATCAGACAAATATTCAACAACCTGTTATCACCATGTGAAGAAAATTAAACTCTTATGTTTCTACTGGAGAACTATTTGAATTATTTTGGCCAAAAAAAAGATTTGCTATAAAAACTGCAAAAACAATTGGCCTTTACTCGTGTTCCCTACACCCCCCACCTTATAAAGGTTTTGCGTACATCAGAAAAACCGGGAAAACCTGGAAAGGTCAAGAAAATTTGTTGTGGCAGGGAAAAAAAATCAGTAGAATTTTAAAATATGTTTTCAGTTATCTTTGAAATACGAAATAGAAGCTTGTAATCTACTACTTTTATCTCCAGTTCATGAAATTTTGAAATAATTATAGAAATATTTGTCCTTAAGAACTCTTGTATAAAGACTTTATGTATTCCTATTTAAATCTTTGCATACAAATACTAAAAATTTGCATATGTATTTATCTGAAAAACTTGTAAAAGTCAGAGAATTTCAAAACTTTAAAAGCGGATCACGCTAATGTGTAATGGTAGGGTGATTGTGAGATGAAATGGAGGGCCTACAGTTTAACGTGGAATCCGAACCACGGTGGAGGCCTGTCATTCCACGCATTCACAAGTTGTGATTAATACACTTCTTGTCAGAGGTGAAGGAAGGGTTTGGCGATCAGATAAATCTGTGCCTGGACCGAGGATTGAACCCTGGACCTCCAGCACAGAAGTCTGACATCTTACCCATAGACCACCAGGTTACCTTTTAAAATTTGTAAACTATTTTAGTGAAATAAATACCCTCAGTACTCATACCGGGATTAGAATCCCTATCCATGTCACCAGTCAACCAAACTAATAAATAATTGAATATCAAAACTAACTCATACAGTTAGTAAACATCTTCATCAGCACCGGTCGAAATTGAAACAAGCTACTTTAGATACACAGATGAGAATAATATAAATATTTAACTATTTTAAACTCACGAACTACTCTTGCCCGAGATTGTACCATATGTATAGAAATAACTAGCGGGGATTCAACCAGAGTACTTCTCGTCTAGCTATGGGGAAGGGGCGGGAGATTGGGGTGGAGGGGGGGGGGCGGCGATAAAGGTCGTCAAACCGTGGTCGGCGGCGATTACGATGCACGAGGAAGTCACGTTTGTTGCTTGGCGCGTGGGAGTTACCAGACACGCTCGCAATGGCTTTGTGCGGATAAATGGCACAGATAAGAGATACAGCCCCCCACCCCTTTATTCGCAGGTGGCGATAAGTAGACACTTGACTGAGAACGTCTTTTTTTTTTATTTGATACGGTTTTCAAAAAACACGATTCAACACAAATTGTGTCGTGATACTTGTTAGTACGCATTTATATTGCCAACGAGGCCTTAGTCATTCTCACATCACTGGTCACGTGGAATAATTGTCAGACTCGATAAGTTTGGCTTACCATCGACGTGAGGTCGAGTTTCGAATCCCGAATGGGTGTAGCGAGGGTGTTTCTTTACCTTTATGGTTTCCCACGCCCTCTTAAAAGAATTTCGGGTACATTTCTTCTAAAGACGTAATATAGTCTCCCTGCTTGATTTGTTTTCTACTAGATTGGGTTTCGTTAAGGGGATCTCAGGATCATCCTAAGATTAACCTGAATTGGTTTTTATTATTCAGATTACTGATTAGATTAACAGTTTTTACTTGCCAATCAGTTTTATCGCTCAGTTAAAGAGATAGTCTTATTTAGGCAATAAAGGGTATCTTGGAAGAGTTTTATTGCGAGTCGTTTTCATGCTTGACGTACGTGTTGACCTTTTTTTTTTTTTACCCCCCTTCCTGAAATATAAGATTACGAGAGTCTTAATGACTAAAAGTAGTCTGTAAAAGTGGTCGTGCCATTATCGGTTATATGGAACCGTTAGATCGGCCTTCCTAGACGCACGGGAAGTATTTCTTGAAAGGCTCAGTCCGGATGGTTCCTCCTATACCTGAGACATCCATGGTGAGGACTGAAGCGTCTCTGCAGTCCGGACGGACATCGGCGAACGTAGCAAGGCTTGTCAAGTCGGGGTTAATCTACATGTCTGGAGCAATTAAGATCAAGTGCACCACCTACTACGTCAATCAATATGTGAGTACGTCACGGTTATCTTCGTTTAAATAATTTCGTTACATGTGCATATTACGCGTACGTCATCATATTCCTACCATCGTCATTTTTAAAGCGTCATCAGCCGAGATAGTTCGATAATGCACTTGAATATAATTAGACTTTCATTACATACGAATGGGATACGAACCTTGACTCCCCCGTTATCGGCAATCCATTCTATTTTAATATTGAAGCCTGGAACCATGCGACCACCGAAGCGTCTCTTCCTGTTCTAAACACAAATTATATGAGCCCACACGTTGTCACCTTTGACCAAAAATGAATTTTTATTCCTATATACTTTAATCCATGTTGTCTGGAAATGCGGATGCGGACAATTGGGCGCCGTCAGCTGAGCGCGGCCAACTGGGTGCCGCTAAAATTGGGTGCGGCCTTTAAAATGTGTTTTAATTGTATAAAAAGCTTAAGTTATGTAAGGTTAGGTTAGGTATTTTTTATGTTTTTTAATGTGTTTAATTTTTTTTTAATCTTAAAATATCAAGTAGTCTAACTTTATAAATACAAACAAATTAAGGTTCCAATGTTTATATATTTTTTAAACAATTCCAAAAATAATATTTACGTAAAAAACATTGTTTACACTGTTTACAACGTTTTTATACTGCGCCCAGTCTTGCAAGCGCCCGGTTGGTGGCGCCCAGTTGTTCTAGACCGGGAAAAATGGGAATACTTTCTGGAAAAGTAAAAAAATACAGGGAATTATATATTTAAAAAATTGGCAGCCCTTCCAGTGCATCAATTAAAACTGTCCAGGTGCCATAGGGAGAAAGTGACAACTACAAATAACAGTTAGCTATAACTGGCCCACTCTCCCTCTCAAGGATACAACCACAGATCTGAATATGATGTAAAATGAAGGGCGTGTCTCGATGTCATTTTATCTTATGCAATGTTTACCATTCAGTTTTAATAAGTTAACTCGGGTGTGATGATTGTGCTACTTACAAGAATTGAAGCTCGTGGGATGGAGACACAAATGACTTTCAATCGGTGGGGGCGATCTCTTTGTTTATCGAGTGGATGTTGCCACCCCCATTGGTTCATTCCTTGCCTCACAGGAGACTGGTATGTATACCCTGTCAGGGTTCAAACCCTGACCTTCCCCATCACCGACAAACCACACCAAATATGGTTAATGCCTTAATCCTCTTACCCACAATTTCGGGTGTATATTTGTTAATACAGTTTCCACGCCATTGTTAAGGCTATTGGCTACTTATACTAATGCATACCCAAACACAACAACAAGATACCCACTTCGTATGGTCTAAAAGGCGTCACTAATACGAGTATATATATATATACATAAATTCTAGTAATAGTGACGCCTTTTAAACATATGTATACATATATGTATATATATATTTACACATACACACACACACACTTTAACAATGAAATCAATTAATTTACCGTATTTACACTAACCATAGTTTTACTATTTTATTTGAAATGGTATAGCACGTGAATTATTATTATTATTTAGCACCGCGTCTTACTAACCGTTCGGGTTATATGCTTGAGTACTAATTACGCTAATGAGTTAGGAATTGGGAAGGTTGAATATAGAGGAAGTGGACCCGCATTTGCGTGGAGGGAGAGTGAAAATCCATTTAGGGAAACCACCCCCAGTTCACCCGACCGAGATTAGAACCTCAATCTCCCCGTCCTTGGCAGTCGAGCTCAACACGACTAGCGCGCTAGCTAACTACGCCACCGAGGCGGGTATAGCACGTGTAATCTAAGTTGTTGAATGTATGTGTGTGTTTTTGTTAGACGTGATTGATTTCTCGTGTATCACACGTACGAGATAAACAGTTCGCACACATGGTTTGGTTTGGAATATTCTATGTATAGAATCATCCAAAAGTAGGTTACATATTTACATTAGTTTAATTATTTTTAGCCCTTTTAAACCTATTTTCACATTTTGCTTTATTTAATAACGACTGAAGGCTGATAATTTTTCACAACTTTTGATATAATTTTTCTAGTGCTGTTAGAGAAATATTAACTATACACCTACTTTTGGACCACTCTGTATGCTGTATGTGTCTAATGAGGGTTTACGCGAACGGTTCATTTAATAATCATAATTACTAGTTGGAATCTGGGTCGAATTGAGATCTGGGTTAAATTGATCCTGATTAATTTGTTCGTACGCTTCAGTGCATTGTGCTTGTTATTAACTCATCCAAATTTTTAAAATGTCAACTTTACCATTCACTATTCCAAGTTAGTAAAAATATACGTGCAGAGTGTTTCAATACCTAATTTCTTGACGTTCATATTTTACTTAGAACTCATATTTACAGGTGTTAAGCACACAAAAGGGTTGAGTGAGAAGGTGCCCCCCCCCTCCCCACTCACTGTGGTCTTCTTGGCTGAGGTGTCAGGCTCGTAATAAATTGGGTGTAGCGTGACAAGAAAGTCTTTGTTCGAATCTCATTTGGATTCACTGAGTTTTTTTTACGAATCTGATTTATTACTATAGTTTTCTGATTGCTTCTTACACGGGAATATGGATTTTTTCCTCTAAAACAACCTAACCTCATTCCTACCGATTAAATTTAAGATGTTGATAGCCTTGATTTAGGCATGCTAATAATTACAATTTCCAAATCTCTAGTGTTCCACCTTCCTGCTTTCATACTAAGCTTTTAATCCCATCGGGTTTCAAACTAATGTATCTAAAAGTTGATTGAATATAATTTGAATCACTATTAATGATTTTGATCAATTTTAGATCTACATATGTTAATAGTTTTTGATTTTATGAGATATTTACATTTCAAAGTGGACTTAACCAAGCATGATATTTTATCAAATTTGGAAGAGTAAACCCTTTTGCACGGTGTCATACTGATAGAGTTTCTTTTTATTTTTTTCAAAGGGACATTGTCCAATATAGCTCATTAAATTTTTGGTCACTTTTACTAATTTACTTTACAAATGTAGGGATTTCTCTAATTAATTTTTCTCCTCTCCCCTCAGGCAAATGCCGGTTCACTTCCTCTAAACGTAACCTTTCTAAACCCTAACACATTAACGTAATTAGTACATAGGCGTATAATGCGGGTGGGTTAGTAAGACGTAATACTAAAAAAAAGGGTGAATGAATGTTTCTCTTCACGCACTTCAGCTCCAAAACTCGCCTTCACATCAGCTCCCCAAACACACACGTGTGGCATCGCACACACGTCACGACAGTCACGTCACCGTGACAGTGACCTCGTTCAGTAATGACGTCACCCACGTGCAACAACATCAACAACAAAAAATAATCGCGCGATAAGACTCGTCAATGAAGTGTTTCCTCAACACACACACACCGCACGTGATCTCAGGTGTAATTACCTCTTTTTCTCCAACTTGTCGATATTGTGACGGATGATTGAGTACCTCCCATGGTGTGACGCGGCGGCGCTGACTGCTCCTATGGAGGTGGAACAATCACATGTGTCATGGAGACGATTCATATGCATTAAGCTCGCTTCCGGTGTGATTGGCACGGTATGGGTGCGGTGTCTGACTGGACCGAAACGTCGTCGATTGATTAGGAGTTCAAAACTAGAGTTTTTAAAATTATTCTAAGATTTTGATAAATTATAGGCTGTTTAAAAAAACGCCCTTTTTAATTTTAATAAACTTTGAAGCGTTTAAGTTCTTAAGAATTTTGATAAATCAAGGATGAAAAAAAATATGTTTGATTTTAAAAATCGCTTTGAAAACTTCTAATTTTGAATTTGACGGTCTTTTAGAGATATATATTTAAGATTGTTTAAATCTTGTTTTTGGGACAACTAATATACCAGCCTCTTGTGTACATTTTAAGGAGTTTAAGTGTGCTTCTGAACAGACTGATTAATCAGCTTACGACTTTTCAACCAAATTTAAATCACATTTCAGCAATAATAACATTTCACGCAGTGGACACTTAGATTAGGAGGCAGACATGTCACCGTTTTAATCTAAGGCTTCGGATCTCAGGCTATCAACCATTTGAATGAATTCAAATTCACATTATAGGCTAACAATTTTTTTTTATAATTGAAGCTAAGATTTTGATTTTATATTGTCACTAAAATTTAATATTCACTAAAATCAAAATTGAAGAAATAAAAATAAAAGTCATGTGAGAAAGTAGACCTCCTATGGTTTTATGGTTTCTAAGATTCACTGGATTTTAGAAAAGGTGAACTTTAATCTCTTATTTCTGCAATATGTATTCGAAACCTGCTATCTCAGAAAACAAACTCTATATTTTTAAATTTTATTCGCTAGCCCTCTTTGAAATTAAATTAATATCCATTAATAAAATTTGCCTCTACACTGTTACTAACCCTGAGCCTTTGTCTTTAAACCACCAGTTTCGGACACATTTTTCAATCAAAGCATTTAATTCAATTTAATTTTTTTTGTTAAAAAATAAAGGTTGTTATCTTAAATTTATTTTTAATTATTGGTAGCAATGATGAATTAATTTAGACAATCTTAACGAACTTGACCTTTTCTTTGGCGTCACTAATATTCTTTCTGTCTGTGACAAGATTTGTCAGGACAGGGGGAAACCGCTTCTACGAAATAGAATGTGTTCTAGTGGCTTAATTTTGTCTTAAGTGACGTAATTAATTGAATTTGTTTTCAAACCTGTCATCTACTAGAAGGTTGGATTTAAATGATGGCAGTTCCGTGGAAGACAACTCTCCCTAGATATGTCTAGTTTTGAGTGCATTGTCTGGTTAAAGCATTCAGAGACAATGTCTCAATGTCAAGTAGCCTAGCGAGCCTTTAGTCTTGTTTTCTAAGGTTACTTTTTTTTGGGGGGGGGGGGGGGGGGCTGGGGGTGGGTGGAGATACTAGAATATATTGATTTTAAATCGAAGCGTTTGTTAAAACAGCTGATATATATTTTTTCAATAAAGTTGTCAAGTGACACATTATATGATTATTCCCAAAACTTACCAACTTTATGTTTATATTACTAATACTGTGGAAACTGAATATTTTTTAGCAACGCGTCTTATTACCTTTTCAGGTTATATGTTCATGTACTAACTACTATAATTAGTTAGGGATGAGGATGGTTGAATTTAAAGAAGTGTACCCGCATTTACGTGATGGGAGAGTGGAAAAATCACCTTCAGTACACCTGAATGGATTTAAACCCTGATCTTCTTATTGGAAGTCTAATCTAACACGAGACTTTTATTGTAAAATTATGATTCATATTTTTAAAATAGTGGACTAACCTCATAAATTGTTTGAATGAATTGTAAATTATCAACAAAATTGTAGCATGGGTGTAAATTTGGTGTTGGTTATTTATCAAACAGGACATATGTTCCGAGTTTAAGGGTGTACATTAATCTACCAGCACAAAGGACTTAAGTTTTTAAAGTTATCTCTGAGACCAGTGCAATACATGAACAACCCAGGCAATGTTTCTTGAAAATAGGAACCCAGATTTAAAACTGACCATGCACGAAAGGTGGGAGTGTAGGATACGCGAGGAGGGTAAGTATTTTGCAATTTTTATAGAAAAACTTGTTTTGGTCAAAATAAATAAAATATTGTTCCGGTAGAGACATAAGAGTTGAATTTTCTTCACATGGTGATAGCATCATTTGATGAATATCTGTCATGAGCATAGCGGCATTAGATGACAAACAATTTAAATGAACATAAAAAGTTGTCATAAAATTCCAGGACGGCGTTGACATATATTCAACAATTCTTCAGATCACCATATGAAGAAAATTAAGAGCGTCGTTCATCATAGCAGGACCAACTCAGCTCCAGGCACGCATCTGCAGTTATACTCCATTCACTGTAGGAATTACTCTCTGAAAGGTCTTTTTTCCTACCAATATCCTACTATATAATAGCTTTATGGTAGGGAAAAAGGCCTTTCAGAAAACAATTCCTATGGTGAACAGAATTTATGTGTGCGTGCTCGAGGTATGGGAACAAAAGGGAAAAGAAGACGTCTACCATATGTCAGAAATATGTGCAGTGTATTCGCATTTGAATGATTACTCGACATTTTTCACGGTGACGATGGTGGACAGAACGACAAAGTTTCTTGTTAATAACTTCAGTATGTCCTTATTATGACAGAATTAATATTTGTGCACAGTGCTTATCTGTAAAGCCCTTCTAAAATGGTCAAAGAAACGGCCTTTTAAATGTAGTTTTTATACAAATATTGTTTAATACAACAATGTTCAGTAATAGGAACATCTTTTAACTCTTTATCTCCATTAATGTTTAATCAGAAATGATCCACGTGCAATAGTGTTCATGTAAATTTATGATTTCGAACCGATTGTATATCACAAAGTTGTTTGGCATGTGATGCACGCTCTTAAACAGTATGTTTTTACTAGAGAATTATTATATTTATTTTGACCAAAAAAAACTGCAAAAACACTGGCCCTTTCTCCCCATTCGTACACTCCCACCTCAACTACAATGTGTATAATTCCTATAATCAAATGTTGAGAGATGATACGTTGTAGTAAAATGGAAAGAAAAAAAAACACTAGTGAAAAAGTCTCATATTTTTGGAGGGTGATGATATGAGAGATAAACTGAAGGGATTATCGATTTAGAACACTTGAGCCTTTGAGAGTTTGGGGAGGAGGGAAGGGGGTAGGACTATTAAAGAGATTATTTACTACTCACTGCACAGTTTAATTCATTTGGACTTCAGTCACGAATTTGTTTATAAGAGCTATAATAATTATTGGAATACGAATCAGATGTGAATAATACAGAAGTACCTTTAAAACATATTCACGTGCTCCAAGTCTTACTACTTGTTCGGGCTCTCCATACACTTAAACTACAGTCCACTTTTCATAAAAATAGACTTTTAGAAACTACAGTTATTATTTTTGCGGCCGGACTTGATAGCATTAGTATTAGTGTTATCTTAAAGAAATTGATAATATCTATCAAAAGTGACAATTGCAGATGATATGGCTTGACCTATTAATACATGAAAGTGTATCTATTATGTGTTAGGGATTAAGAAGGTTAAATTTAGAGAATTGTACCCACGAAATTTGACTTTAATTGGATAGGTATGAGGTAGCTAAAATTTAGCAGAAGAAATGCATATTTTGCGTGGAGGGGTAGAATAAAACTATATATTTTTTAAATTTAATTACATCCGTCCCAGATTTGAACCCTAACCTCCCCAAAATCAGTTAAATTGTTAAGGCGAGACTAACGCATTTATCCACGTACTATACTAACCCCACGGTGCGAGTAGTAATAATATTAGTACCACTAGCATAATAATATACATTGGTGTACACGTGGAATAAATGTAGAGCTCTTCAAGTCTAGTTTGCCGGTGATGGGTAGTTCGG
Source organism: Timema podura (assembly GCA_033556935.1). NCBI lineage: Eukaryota > Metazoa > Arthropoda > Insecta > Phasmatodea > Timematidae > Timema > Timema podura. Next base: position 43,198,359 of record JAVRXN010000002.1, read on the forward strand.
GGTTTGAACATCGACTGAGGGAGATTTTCCTCTTATTTGTTTACCTTCTTCTAATCCACGAAAATGCGAGTAAATTTCCTCCTAAGATCCATTTTACCATCCCTACTCGTTAGTGTGATTAAATATATTTAGGTTGAACGGGTAGTAAGACGCGGTGAAAACATATTAGCGGGTAAACATAGTAAAAAAAAAAAACCTGAGTGAAACTTAGCCGCCCGTATCTGAGCAATAATGTGTCTTGTCGGGTGGTTTGGTGGTTCCTCGTTTATAGAATTACAGACTTTCACTCGTGAGTTATCGGAAATTAGCTTTTATAGTTTTCTTTTCGGCTGTACCACTCGGCTGTCTGCTCAAGGCTACCGCTGAACCAAGTCGCAACTAGGTTTGTCTGACCCGCGGGGTGACCATGATAATCATCCACACAATTAAATAATGAACCTAAGATATTACTGGCTAGACCTCGACCTTGGGCGTGATCGTCGAGGCGATACAATCCAGACGGTGGTTCCTACTAACTTCTTGAGGGACTCGTTCATACACCGATGAGGTTGAATATTTAGTCTACACGTTGTGCGAAAGCCAACGAAGAACGGCCCACAAGTTTTTTTCGGAGTTCACTAACACAGTGGTTTCAGAATTTAATAATTCCTGTAATGCTGAAAATAAATCAACAACACTCATTAGGGCTATATTGAAATAATATATTGTGGGCTATTTGACTATATAATTACAAATAAAAGGGGTAGGAATGAGGAGGCTAGCTTAGAGGAAATGCATCCGCACGAGCGTGGGTAGAAATATTGAAAAGCCACGTTAAAATCACAAATGAGACACAACACCAACTGTACCTGGTTGGGATTCGAATCTCGTTCTTTCCGTCAATAACGACCTAGCTCAATGCAAGCCCAACACCTAAGATCACTCGGGACAGCAAGCTGGCCCCGTGGTGTAGTGGTCATGGACCTGGCTGTGAACCTAAAGGTCCCGAGATCGATTACCAGCTGGCATATTGGGTATTTTTCCCGAAAGGGAAATCACCCCAACGGTCACTAGGGTTTGGTTAATTAGGCTTAGGTTAGATTTAAGTGTTTTCACTGGTTCCACAACCTCATACTCACCATCACCCTCAGCTCATCGGAACGGGAAAGAGCCTCCACGGAAACAATGTACCAGTACCACATTCGGGCGTCCCCCGAGCAACGGTACATTACTACTGGCTAAGCCTAATATTTCCACTACTGGGATACGAACAATGTAGCCCAGACGCGCAATTTTAATTATATCACTCTGACGGCGCTATGTAAGTTATGTGTTTATCATAAATGTAAACTATTGTATATAGTATGATTTTAATAGGAAGAACAGTAGAATTTGGTTACTAAAGTTACTAAAAGCATTTTAATATATTCCTACATCAAGTAATGTTATCTGTAGCTTTTATTTTTTATTGATATTATCAATACCTATAAAATAACACAAATAATAAAGTAAAATGTTGGCCGCAAAGAAATATATTTGAACTCTCTCTTTTGTTCTTCCAACCAAAATCGGAGTCTACCTATACCGGTAAATTTACCATTTTAATACTTAAATCTCGTAATAAACTAGATTGCTGGTGATGGGGAGATCGGGACTTGAATCTGGGTCGAGTATATAGAGTTTTAAAAAAATTCTAAATAGTTTCCCACTCTCTCCCCCTACACAAATTCGGGGGAACACTCACTTAAAAATATTTTACTTTCCATATCCCAATCTCGTTAGCTAATTAATGTATGCTTTCAACTCGAATGGGTACTTATATCCTCTTTTTAAAAAAAAGCAGAATCTGTGTTTTTTTATACAACATTCGCTCACACTTCATACCAATTCATCAGACACCAAATTCTCACCTTCTTCTAAGGGCCGTTTCATAGTCAGATTTAGTAAGCCTCAAGTGCGCGCTATACTAAATACAAGACGTCACCTACCTGAAATAGAGGGAATGGGCAGTTTCATATGCGAACTGGCCCATTCATTTGGTCTAGGTAGGTGTCGTCCTGTATTTAGTATCGACTCGCACTTTAGGCGTACTAATCTGACTATGAACGCCTAAGTCTACATTATATAGCAAGCTTGGGTGACCTGTGGTCTAGGGTAAGGTGCCAGACTCTGTGCTGGGTCGGGTTTATCCCGTCCCGGCACAGATTTATCTAATTACCAAACCTTCCTTCACCTCTGACAAGAGGTGTATTAATCACAACTTGTGAATGTGTGTAATACCAGGCCTCCACCGTGGTTTGGATTCCATGTTAAACTGTAGGTCCTCCATTTCATCTCACAATCACCCTACCATTACACATTAGCGTAAGTGTGTAGCCCAAACCGGTAGTAAAGCTGTAACTATTAAAAATAATTATAATAATAATATAGCAAGCATGTTCTACCCGTGAGCTGCTTGCGGCCCACGTACTAAAAACCTATTCGTTCTTGTTTTTACTGCATCTGGGCAGTAGGTCTTAAAAATTCCATGTATGTCCAGCGGCCAATTTATTCAATAACTTATGCAGCCCTCAGCCGGATAAAGGTTGGAAATGCCTAGTCTACAGGTTGTAATCGCACTACCTGTGGTTTTATTTTTAATCTGCGGTTTTTCTGGAAACGTTAAAACCGTGCATATTTGTTCTGTAGAGAACAATAAAGTAAGCCTTTGTCTCTGCTTTCCTTCCAAATAGGGAAATGCACTTTCAAACTCATCCTAATAGCTTATCACCGTGGGAACCGCAAAGTGTTTGGTGTGTGGGTGTGTGGGTGTGTGTTAGAGAAGGGGAGGAGTTATTATGTGGTGACGACGTTCTTCTCTGGAACCATCAGCTGCCGACATTGACAGAAAGGACGGAAATAGCTGTCTGGTTGCAGTAGCATGTTTGCGGCTTGGTTCAGCAAACAGCTCAGATATTATAAGTTCATTCATAACCCATTTCTTCATTCTGAAGGTCATCCAATAAAACGATGTAATTATGAGTTGAAGATAACAATTATATTAGTCAGAAGATAACAGTTATATTAGTCAACAGTTTAACCTCAATACTTTAAAATTGTAACACTTGGTGCTATTTTAATCCATCATATCTATATATCTGGAGTGACCGCTTGTTCGGATTTCTGGTATAGTTAATTCACACTAGCTTTGGCCTTCTATGACAGTTCAAGAATTACTAAAAGGCATGCGTGGTTGGTTCATGGTAGTGTTGAAAGCACGGATTGTCTACTTTAGAGAAACAAAACCCTTTTTATGCCTACAGGTGTTTTTAAAACTGTGAACCTTATATATTTTGACTGCAGTTTTTGTTTGAACTTCGCTCTCTTTAAGGTCGACCGTGGATCTTGCGCATGGCATATCGAACGGCACGTATTTTTATATTGTTTGTTTTCGCGACAGAATATGTAGACTTAGACTATCTAAATTTCTATAGGCCAAATACTCTGTAAATATTTATAGTATAACAGATCCTAATGAAAGGCCTTTGAAATTATATACTGTTCAAACCACACTCAACTTTTGGAAATTACCGGTAGATTTAAAATTCCTGATTATTATTTTTACTATTCGCTGCTATAGACCCAACTTCGGTATTTATATTTTTTTATAACCGTATGATTCTTAATCGGTTTCAATTTAATATATTCGCTCTTCCACACTTGAAAACCGTGTTTTCCACTTTTTTCTGCCATTTTAACAAATCTTGATTCGTTATAGTTATATTTTTTTATTTTATGAGCAAAATCGTCATTATAGAAGGCATTGGAAGGAGATAATTTTATTCCCTGCCGGGTGTGGTACCTCTCTGTAAGATTTAATCACGTGACTGCTAGCTTGGCGATCCAACTAGGCATCTGACTTTTTCTTGGGCCTTTCTTGTATACCGCTCTAGATGTACTGTCCCCCTACAATAACTGCTAGCTTGTATCAAGCACCTTAAAATAAATCTACTTTATTTATCTGTGTGTGTCAAAACTGCTCAGCAGCTGCGCTGAAGTCCTGCTCAAGTTTTTATATTTTTTATTTAGCACCACGCTTTACTAGCCGTTAGGGTTGTACGCTTAATTACTAGTTACGCTAATGGATTAGGAATTAGGAAGGTTGAAATTAGAGGAAGTTAACCCAAATTTGCATGGAGGGAGAGTAGAAAACCATTTAGAAAAAAAACCCCTCCAGTTCATCCGACCGAAATTAGAACCTCGAGCTCCCCGTCCTCGGCGGTCTAGCTCAACATGACTAGCGCGTTAGCCAACTACGCCACCGAGGCGGGTCCAGCTCATGTTATTTAGTAAGAAAATAAGGAAGGATAGCCATGTAATTGATTTGTCCATGATCTTAGTGCTCCTTTCCACGAGTCAAGAGCTCGACCCATTTATACTTGAGGCGATTGCGTTGTTCAGGACATCTCCATGACGAACTTTGTTGGGGATAGGATTGTCTGCTGTTGACAGATGACGCTGAATAAAATATTTATATGAAGGACATTGTTGAGAATGAAACTCTTTCTTGCTATCATTTTATTTTCACCATACTACTAACCAATAACAGCAACTATTAACGGAAACCTTTCTTTCTATAACTAGTCAACCTAGATTGCAGTGTTAAAAACTTTGCCCATATGGAAACCCCTTTAGGGGCTACGGCCAAACCAACGTACCATCACAGCCTTTTTCTAAAGAATTTAAGAAACAAAAACATGTTTTTTTCTAAAGTATAAATGGTTGTTCCAAATTATTTCACTATCAGTAACACTTCAGTGTTAAGATAACAAAGCTGGGATGGAAGGAAAGAAAGACTTATAAAAGACCATTACACTACATCAAAATCTGTGCTAAATTGTTTATCAGATTTATTCTAAGGCATATACGGTAGTAGAGTTGGTGGCAACATGCAGAAGGCTCTTTATTGCAAACATTGGCTAAAATTCACTTATTTCAACCTATTATGAAATAAGGCTTATGTGATTATTAATACTCTATTATCAATAAAGTGTTATCAAACGCTTCAAACAATAATATTTCCCTAAGGATTACTGCATAATTGACTTTTCCCTCATATTCGCAATCATCATCCCCTAATATCATCGGGACACGGACGAAGTCTCCACGAAAAGGATGTACGATTAGTACATTTAAGCGTTCCCTGGGTACGATTGGTACATTACTACTATTTTTTCCGCAAAGTGAGTTACAGATTGATGTAGCCTATACATGCCATTTATTATTAATACTACTATATATGTGTAGTGAAGTGTCAAAGGCTCTAGTTTGTTGGCACAGAGTATACATTGACTCTTCAAAACAAATAATAATAATAGTATGAACATACTTAGAATTTAAAACTTTTTATTGCATCTTAAAGAGTCATAAATAGCTCTGTTAAGCGCCACTAGCACACTCTTTTGTAAACATGCCAAAATAACACGTGCTTTAAAAAAAAATGACCGAAGTTGAAGCGCCACGGGTGTCGGAGGAAGTTCATTCCAGTCAGGTCGGCGATCTCTGTATGTTGGGTGAGTCTTCTCACACAAGTTCAAGTTGCTCATTCAGATTAGCGAGGAAGGACTTCTTCCCCCCACTCCCACCCACTGAGAAAAGGATCTCGGGGTCCGATTCACGGCATAACTGAAAAGTTGAACGTTGTTAAAATTGAGGGTTGCTCATTCATGAATTTATAGTTGGGGGACTTGCTGTTGTGTCTGCTTTATGATTAAAGTTATTAGTCGATATAATCAGTTGAATAAATGGGTGCAAGCTAAACTCTTCCAAAAAAACTTTAAAAAATGTATTTATTGACTTTTTCCCAGATGGTCTTTTTCCACTGTGTGATTTTTCACTCTCACACCAGAAGAATGTTTTCTAAGTTTATTTAAAGTTAGCTATACTTAGCTCGTGTCCTTGGGTTAGTTAGTTTAACATTATTTGTATCAAGTACTTGTTCTAGAACTTAAGAACTAAAAGTTACAGAAAGAAATTTCCAATTGCGATCTAAAGGATACACTATCCGACAGTTATCAAATCTACTAAATTACTTATATTACATATATTTCATCAAGTCACGTGATCTTCATCTGTCATATTTTATAAATGCTGGTCAATGAATGAAATAATATTACAGTCATATTTTGTCAATTTTGAAACACCAAAACATTTTATGTTCTTGGTCAGGAATTTCCAAAAGTGTGACCCTTGTGCATTAACGGCCCTTGTGTGTAGTACTTCTTACAGTTTTTATGTTTTATATTATATACAAGTAAGAAAACACGTTTTATAGTGATATGAACCCAAAAAGCTATATGTGGGGTATGAGGCCAGCCAACTATGATTAGTTTTTGAATTGGCACTACAGCTAATAACATAATGGGCGTTCGTTCTAACCAAGGATGAATTTATTTTAACAGTATAATATTTTGTTGGAAAATTTAAACATTTTTGAGCACCTTCCTTTATATTTTCACTGTTATAAAATCAACTTTAATAGATTTATTGAAATGTATACAGGTTTAATTAAAACTTCAATATACATATGATTTTTATATAGCAATACAAATTGTATAGAAGATACCAAATAATTTTTATACAAGGAACAAAAGTTGATTGGTCAAGAAAGTGCAAATGATTTTCCAACCGAAAAATAAATCTAATTTTCAACCATTACTAACATTTTACATTTTGACCAGTAAAAACCTATTATAGTTTAATTTTCTTCACATGGTGATATCAACAATTCTTAAAATATCTGTCAAGAGTGTCCTGGAATTTAATGACAATTTTCTCTTATTCAAAAAGTTTGTCTTCTAATGCCGCTGTGTTCATGACAGATATTCCACAACTGTTGATATACCATGTGAATAAAACTTAACCCTAGTTTCTACTAGAGAAATATTTTATTTATTGTGACAAAAAAAGTTTTTCTATAAAAACTGCACAAACATTTACCCTTCCTCCCGTCCCTCACCTTAAACACAACTGTTCAAAACTTGCGTTCCTACCATGATTCCTCTAAACGCAAGAGAAGGTAGTCATTGTTAATTCAGGTAGAAATCTGGTGCTACCTCCTTCAGGTCGACATGTATTTTATCCCCCCACACCTGATCAACTTTCCTCTAAGACAGCTCCCTCCCCTTATCCCTCACCCCTCTGAGCTCTTTTGAGGGAAAGCTGAACATTATGCCGAGTCGTGACTTGATGTCTCGCGCCTGACTTATATCCCATAGCCTAGGGCGGTGTTTTCGTATTTAATTCATCAGAGAAACTGGTAGCAAAATAATTGTGTCACCTATCACAAAATAATCATATTGGATGTGAATTCATGTTGTCATGGTTAAATGTATATTTAAAAAAATTTAGTGTATTTTTAAACTATGAATTCATCTCTAAAATAATTTAAAACTATTCCCATAAAACTTTTTTTCTCAAAACAAAAAGTTATATCTTTTTGAGCACATTTTAATAATTATTTGTCATATCATTGATTAATTCTTAAATATTAAAAGATATCTTGTTTTACTTTAGTTTGAAAGTCAGGGAAATCACTGTTTAATTTGATAATGTAAGACTACGTGTATCTCTTATGAGCACACTTCTTGGACCAATCGTTTAAGACGTCACTCTCGTGTTGGACTGGCCTGCTTAAGACGGGGAAGTGGGAGTTCGAATCCCTGTCGAGTCTACTGAGGATAGTTTTTCTTAAAATTGTTCTCCACTTTCCTTCCACGTAAATGCGTGTATATTACCATAAAATTTCTTTCTCCCTCATCCCTACCCCATTAGATTAACTATAATATATGCGTACAATCTTAAACAAGTAGTAATACGCCGTGATAACAATAACTCCTCTGCTCATTAGTCTGTCCTTAAACATCGCTGAAAACTATTATTTGTACCTTACCAAATTACGTAGCTTATAAGTCTCCAATGATAGCTACTTGTTTTGCTAGCAGTTGCCATGATAGTTGGTCGTTCACACTGTAATAGTTGACCACCTGTACTGAGCTGAGTTAGGAAATATGGTCCGTATGTCCGGGGCATAAGAGAATCATGTCACATACCTGTTTCTTGAGGGGTCTCTTCGCCATGCTCTCTCTAGGAATGGCATCGTTATACAGATCTTTACATAAAACTTATGGATTAATTAGTATATTATATTATTCTTTTAATAACTGAAAAACTAAACACGTTGATTGTACACACATGTCTTATATTATACAGTCCGCTCACACTTTTCTCATGGAAATATTTGAATAATTGAACTATTTTTCTCTATTTTTATTAAATGAGTCCATTTTTTCTTTGTCTGGCCCTTTTAAATAGCTAAATAAAACATTAAAAAGGGAAAAGCGGTGAATAATAGCATTACAGAACAAAAGTCATCTTAATACCGCCGCTTCAGTTCGACCAGACGAATGCAACAATATATCGGATCAACCGATTTATCGTAGATTTTGGTATATCCTTGTGATATATCAAATGATAAATACATATATATATATATATTTAAAAGTACATGGCTATCCCTAACCCAGTCTCGTATCTGAATCATCAAAGAGACCAACCAAAATCCAAAGGGCACTGGTTCCATCCTTAATGGGTGTTCAAGACATATTTTAATATGGTGTGACCCACATTGGTGAGCTAGTGAACAAAAGAAAGCGTCAGTATCATCTTGTCCGATTTTTAGGTGGTTATGGGGTCGGAGTTCGAATCTTTGGTGGGTATAGTAAGGTGTTTTTCTTCTTCTTCTAAATAGTTTCAAAGTCTCCGCTGCACGCAAATAACTTATAGGTACATTTCCTCTACGTTCTACCTTCCTAATTCATAGCTAATTAACATAAATATTGTGTTTCTAGACTAGGCGGGTAGTAAGACGCAGCGCACTTTGTGCGCGGTGGATCTCGTGAATATATTTAAGACTTGATGATGGGAAGAGAGTTTACGGCCGTAAAAGTGTGTGTGTGTGTTATATATATATATATATATATATATATATATATATATATATATATATATATATATAAGGAGCGTATTATATTCACACTTTTTGAATATATGAGTAAATACAGATTTCCCTTCACTCTTAAAACATCCCCATATTTATTTAACAGCTGCAAAAATTGATGTAATCGCTCAAAAAAGTACAGATACACTACACATCATTTGGTGTAGTAGTAGTAGTCGTATCCATTAATAATTTTTGAAGACGTGTCCAGAAAACGTAGACCATAGTCCATTTTAGAGCGGCAGCCATTCTCCCTCTCAATAAACAAAACAACAGTTATGGGTGTTATCTTAGGTTAAGTTGGTTTGTGATATTTCTATGTTCATAAAGTGCACAAGAAATGTCCATATTCATATGTATCTGAAACTCAAGTCTTCTCTCAATATTTAAAACGTTCTAATTTTTGGGATCTTCTTTAATCACCTCAAAGAAAAATTCACTCGATATTTCTTCCCAATTTATAGTTTTTAAATTTATATTATTCTTAAAAATATATATATTTTTAGATCAAATAAAATATAAACTACGAAACTCTACCTCACTTGGCTTGTGTGCATCCATAGCAGTGTGTGTATAGTAAATGTTATTCAAACCAGTATAGCCTTGAAGTGATTCTCTACTTAATCTAAAATTGAGTTGTTTTTTCATGAGTAACATTTGAAAGGTTTCCTACCTCGGCGAAACCTCATAAGAACCGGAACATCCTCTCAAGTTGCCTCGAACTTAACAACAATCTGTCGTATGTTGGGTGCATGGGACTGCTGGCTACTCCACTAGTTTGTAAATGGAATAAAGAATAAACGGAGTTTTATAGTGGAAATAAAAACAGGGCATTCTTAAGATTGTCCTTTCGTGTTTTTAACAATTAGTTTCCTTCACTTTGGTTGCCAAAAATACAAATCATGAGTGCTCAAGCTGCCACCCTTGGGACAGTCTAGTCTAATGAGGGTGAGTTTTCATAAATAGTTTCTCACTCTCCCTCCACCCAAATGAGAGTACATTTTCTTTAAAATTCTATATCCATCATCTCTTTATCAATAGTGTATTTAAAAATAAATCGTGTCTGGGCTAAATTATCTAAGTGTTTTAAAATCAATAAAAACTAAGCTTAAGAGTTCATATACCTCTTAAATGTCTTGCTCAAATAACAGTATTTTCATTATTAGTTTGTATATTCTGTACGGTACAGTAATATAATAATAATATTGCGCGTTTGGGCTACAACAATTGTAGCCCAGTTCGGGGGAGATTAGCCAGTATTAATGTATCGTTTCCCAGGGGAAGCCCGAATGTACTAAGAATGTACTAATCGTACATACTTTCCGTAGAGGACCTTTCCATTTACCGATGAGATGAGGTGATGGTGATAGTGAGTATGAAGGTGTGGAACCATTAGAAACACCTAAACCTAGCTTAAACCTAACTAACCCAATCCTGGTGACCGTTGGGGTGATTCCCCCTTCGGGAAAAATACCCAAGATACCAGCAGGTAATCAAACCCGGCATCCCTAGGCTCGAAGTCAGGTGCACTGACCGGTACACCATGGGCTGGTTGGAGTGTACAGCGGAATGTTAGGGATTGTTGTCATCTTAGGTGTAGTTCCATCGCCTGAGGTTCTCCATATAAGCAGGCGCCATCATACGAGTGTAATAAATGTATATGAGCAACTTAAATGGATATCAAGACGCGGTGAAAAAAAAAGCGTACAACTTATACACGGATAACACCTAACTTAGGTAGGTAAATACATCTCTAACCATTTGTCACATCGTGGTGCGGTTTTCTGTATTTTAATTTAGAAGGGTAATATAATCGGGTTCAGTGAAGCATTTTTATCTTATTTTTAAAAATAATACAAGAAAATTTAAAAATATTTTACCGATATTAATTTCGCTGTTGTCAAGTGAAGTATACTGAAAACCGTGCTTCAATACTTTTCTTAGAGCGTAATCATGAATATAATTCTCCGGTTATTCGTCCGTGAGAGGGAAATCCATCCCTAGGGGGTGCAACTGGTTGGATTCATAGTAAGGCGTGCTAAACGCTTTAAGTAGGCCTACATACATTAAAAAGGGTTGTCCACAAAAGCGCGTTTTGTAGAATGTATTACCACAATAAATATTAAATTGGAGGATTCTACAAATAGTCACAGGAAGAAGCTTGTCGACAGATCTATTTTCTTGTATTCATGCGCTACTCAATCGCTTTCGACAGATTTTATTAATTTTTACAGCTATAAGCTAATTTGTCAATATTTACTAATTTTTTTATCTAGTCTTTAAAAGGATCTTTCTATGATGTTGCTATCGTGACTAGTTCTAGTCGTTCTTTTTGGGGTGGCATTTTTTGAAGTTTGTTTCTAAGGCCATATAATTGTTGAATTTAAATAAAAGTTAAAAAAAACTGGTGCTAATGGTCAAGAATTTCTACTTTTTAATTTTACTAAACATATGACTTCTTAAAATAGCTTAAGTTTGTACAAACCGACAATATGATTTTTTTTAAATTTTATTATGGTTGCAACTATACAGTTTATTATTTATATTTAGATTAACCTCAGTGATCTTGTGATAAAATGTTCGCCTCAGGATCCGATGCTCGTGGGCTCAAAACCAGCCGGGGTGAACGGATTTTTCTCTAACGATAAAAATCCGTAGCACAACTTCCTTCAAAGGGGAAGTAAAGCCTTTGGTTCCATGTTGTGGCATGTAAAAGAACCCAGGCAGGTATGTGAAAATATATTTCCCGGCAAAATTGGTAGGCCCTTTCGTTCTCGCTCATAGAAATTCTCTTTAGCTGATATAATCAGCCGGTTCAGAAAGTACACGTTTAATACCCCAAATAAAGAAATACAAATTTATATTTGGGACGAGGCAAAAGTGCTAGGATCCTATAATATTACCACAAACTTCCATTTTTATTTACAAAAATAATGTGAAAAACATTCCATCATGCTAGAACAACAATGGGGTAAGTCCCTGATGTGTCTGAGAGCATTAACATTGGCAGTTGTTGAATCTTTCTTGCTGACGTCACGTAAAGTTTATAACTTATGGTGACCTAGAGTCTATTAGAGCTAACAATCACAAACCACCCAAACAATTTAAGTTGCCCGATAAAACATTATGCCCCTCCCCCCCCCCCCCCCAATCCACTTTCCTCTCTTTAAAAAAAATTAAACGGGAAGCCAGCCAAATAAATTATTTAATTTCGATACTGGTACAGTCTGGTACAAAGAACTGCCAGATTTTACCCCCTCTTCCTTTCACCGTACAAAGACTAAATTTTGGGTCCTATCTTGGTTCAAACCAGAGTTTCTCGAGACTTGTCACGTGCACTTAGGCCAGCCTTTGATGGTAGTCATCACTTGATCTATATTGATGTGATGATTACTTGCTGCCCTACATTTAGTTTGTCGTCCCGACATTGCCGCAGCACATGTCACTCATCCATCATAACCCGGAACTGTTTAGAAAACAACAGCGAGACTGCAAGAGAAGGTTTGTATCTAAAACGTCATGTTTTATAAATAGTCGCAACACTTGTGTTCCCAAACATTGTGTGACCCGATATAGTCGTCGGCCCGAAACAGATGCTTGGGTCTATTCCCAGGCTCTACAATGTACAGTACCTTCTTATATAGATCTCAACACCCGCGATGTTGAACGATTAGTCGAAGGATTAAGGGGGCCGCCTCGGTAAACTAGAAATTGCTGTGCAGACGTTCACTTTAACGCAATATTTAATTATACGATGCTCTTTTCAAAATATGGTTTACGCCAAAATAAAGTCGAATGATTCCAGAAGGGCTCTTTTTCCTTAACCCTATAGTTTTGAGTTTTATTACTAGAAATAAATGTGTGAGAATGTGACATCCATTTTCAACGACTCTTTAAGCATATTTATGGAGCTATGAGACTGGGCTTGATAAAAAAGGATCTAGATTAAGCTTTCCTCTAACAAACACAGTTTTTTTTAGGTGCACCATAGAAAATTGTAAGATAGTTGGGAACTAAGCCGTGTGGCCTGACAACATATTGATACTTTCCCGCTGATCGAGTCAATACCTTGAGATAAAAATTAAAATCCAATTAAAATTAACCAGTTTATCTATCCCATGATGGCCTAGGTGGTCTTGGGGTGGAATTTTTTCCTCAGGATTCGATGTTCGCGGGTTCAAACCTGGCCGAGGTCAAAGATTTTTTACCGAGCACAAAGGGGAAGTAAAGCCGTTTTTCCCATGTTGATTGTGGCACTTAAAAACCTCTGTAAGATAAATGAGATATTCTTCCATAAACATTTGTAGCACTTTCTCGTTCCCTCGTAGAATTATGTGCGGAAATCAATGGACACTACTTGCATTTCAGGATTTTCCTGGTAAATGTGCTTTCTCCCATATGGTTTGGGAGGGCGATACTAACCAGCTGAAGAATTAGACTGACACACGCTCCAATGATTGGGAAACGCGTCGGGACTAGCCTTCGGGTTGCAGACTCTCTATTATTACTATCATAATATAGCCCATAATGGTGGCCACATGGGCTAAAGTCTTGCGTCTCACGTCTGCGACTGCAGACTTGGGGTGGTGATCAGACCGGAATATAACGTTTCCCTAGAACGTCTGGTTGGTCGACAGTCATGGGTAATTTTTTGTGAGTAATAGAGTCATTCCTCAGTTATGAGAATTTTTTACTTCTGTTTTCTTTAACATTTTACGTTATTTGGTATAGGGTTAACCTGACATATGACAAAAAGTCAGATTAATTGCGTTTAAATACATTTTGGTGGAAGAAGAAAAGGATGAAGATATAGTGATGGAAAAGATGAAGAACAGCTACAAAATTAATAATGAAACGAGTTCCATGTACAGTCAACAAACCGATTAATGTTTCTTCTCCACGCTTAAACACAGGCTGAATAATGACAATAAGTTCAGAGAGTTATTCCGCATCAATGTTCCACAGCTGATTTCATTCTTAATTTAGTGAAATATGACCCAAAGAAAAAAACATAAGGGTGTTTGCCACTCTTGAATTAAACTTTCATCCTCTTCTGTGGAGAAATCTTGACACTTTTCAATACCAGCCCAATAAAACACTAAACAAAATTACAATTCTAGTAAGACAACACGTTTTCTCTATGGTGCTCTCGGTCAGGCTGTTCCCGGAGCAGTGTGGGCTCAACTAAAGGTAAAAACGCTGGTCACGCACTTTGATCGGCAGTCGCAGTCACCTCGAAGGAACTAGACCATTAACTATGAAACCAGTCGGTTGCTGGTCGCAGACAGACGCGAGTCCGTCGAGGAAAATACCTTAGGCAGGGCTCCCAAACTTTTAGACCAAAGGACTCTTGCTCATAATTAACAACTAAATTTTTTCCGGTATTAAAATATTAAAATAAATTGGAAAAACTAAATGAAACGCTTTCTGGCACTGCCTTTGGAAAAAGTCCTTTATTCAGATTTGAAAAAATTGGCAATCCTAATTATTGAAAACTTAAGTAAATAAAGGTCATCACTATTTATACTAAAAAACTATAATTATATATATAAAGTGAAAATGTTTATTGTATTCACTGAATTTGAAAGTTTTTCATTACTATGAGTTTAATTGGCCGAAATATTACACTCTCCCATTGTTTGACTATATCACGTGGTTTGGAGCGTACGCACAAAACTGGAATGCAATGAGGACTATACGTACTTTACGGACTAAGGATATAGAGTCACAGATTATCAGCCTAGGCTTGACCTTGATGAATAAACAAACGTATCAGGAGCACACAGCAGATGAGCACGAACCCATGTTATAAATTCGTTAGTTATATTAGATCTGTGATTAAACACATAACATGACAAGGGGAAGGAGGTGAGGGGGTAGGGGGGTATGGGTGAAACAGAAACAACGCGTGTCGATGCGGAAGTTTTTTTTCTCTGTGTTCTTCTTGCGCCCATCCTCTTGACATCAATCAGCCTTATCCAAGAGTCGAAACACTGGTATGTGGTGGCGTTAATCTTTTCTTACGCGTGCGTGCCAAAAGCCTCCACAAATACCCAGCGTTTGTGTAGGGGGGCTAAGAATAGCTGGGAGGAGGGCAGGGTTCTTTAACACCCACACGGGGAAAGGGGGTTACGGCCAAATCGGGTTCAGACTTGGTTTCCCTCTCGTTTAGTGTCGTTTTCTTAGCCCGAATCACAAACAGTTTCCGTGCTAGGTCTAGAAAATCAATCAGACTTTAATTTTTTTTTCTAGTTATTTCTTTACTCTTAGCAATAAACTTTATTGTCAGTTAAAGAGAAGCTGTGATTAAAATCCCGATAGGGTGTGGCTGAGTGTTTTTTCTTGAAATTGTTTCCCACTCTCCCACCACGCAAATTTTGGTACGTTTTCTCAAAATTTACCTTAATCGTCACTTTTCCATTTATTGTCATAATGTGGTTATCCTGGATTTTATTGGATAAACAAAGTTTTAATTACAAAAGTTAAGGGCGATAGAGGGAAATATCATCAAACTGAAGTATTTTTTACGAGAAGGTGGTACGGAATTTTCATATCAACTAAACATTCCTTAATTTTCTGGAATTTCCTATTGTGATATTGTTAAGGTGGAGATGTTAGGGAGCATGAAAAGGTCAGTATTTTTGCCGTTTTTATAGTAAAACATTTTTTTGGTCAAAAGAGATAAATATTGCTTCAGTACAAATATATAGTTTAATTTTCTTTACATGGGTACCTCAACAGTTTGTTGAAGATCTGTCAAGGGTTTCCTGGAATTTCATGACAACTTTTTCTCTTCATTTAAAAAGTTGGTCAGCTAGTGCCGCTATGTTCATGAGAGATATTCAAGAGCTGTTGATAACCATACGTAGAAAATTGAAACTGTATGTTTGTACTGGAGCAATATTTATTTATTTTAGTAAAAAAAAAAGTTTGGCTATAAAAACTGCAAAGACATTGACATTTTCTTGCGTTCCATACCTCCCCACCTTAAACTAAAATTTTGAGGAAAGCTAGGTCTATCATATTTATGATAATTTACTTTGATTTTTGAACTACAAAATTTCGCGTGAAAGTTCGCTAAAAATTAGCTTATTTCACCTTTTCATGAATGATTTTGAAACTGTAAAATTTAAACTGTAGTATTTTCTAATCCTATCAGTATATTTTGATACCTTTTATCACCTTCATTTCGGTGCAAACCATATTTTTGAAATAACAGACCACCTCTTATGTGACGTGGAAATTCTGGACATCATCAACGCGTCTCAGAGCTACAACAGGCGACCCCCTTATTTTTTATATCTGCCCGGAGGATATGTCTGCGTTTCCTGCAATAACAATCCATCCGTCCTCGTTTTAACTGCCACGAGTACACTTCCCCAGAATGCACCGCGCCAAGCCTGCCTCTCATCGCCTTACACGATTCCTCTTCCTGGACGTCCAAATATACACGCCAGACGCCAGAACTGATACTCTTCTGTCTGATGTTAGGACCTCCTACCTTGGGTCGACTTGTTCTACTTTTCCAAGTGGGACTCTATTTTTCTTTTTTTTTCTCTCCTCCTCCCCTCTCTCTCTCTCTTCTCTCTCACCACTCACAAAGAAACAATGCGGCAATTTTTATGAATTGTGTTTGTTTCTTAGTGAATAGTTTTAACTTGTGATTGTATAGATGAAAAAAAATATTGGAAAAACTATTTACACGATTGATTTTGATTGTGATGTGTGAACCTACTCAGCTTTATTGCCTACTTGCATATATTAGCTGGAATATTGTACACCTCATCGAAGACTAAATCTCATATGCACTGAGTTGATACCATATTCATTTTTTAAATAATACAATTATATATATTATAAAGTATTTATATATATGAAATATTCTAAATGTCTAAATGAGGATTTAAAAAGCGTTTAAAGGTTTTTAAATCACATAGCCCACACACATCACACACACACACATACATATATATACATACGCACACACACACACATAAACACACACGAATATTTATTAGATATGTACGTCCATAGCCCTGTTAAAACATATTATTTTAAATTACAACTAAAATAAATATTTTAAAACAAGATTATAAACTTCCATATATTATCTACGTACTACATAATTTTTTATTGTCGTTTTTACTGGGTTTTTTAAGTTGGCATTTATAGTAAGGGAAACTATTAACGCCTAGAACGACACACAAAATGAACTCTGATAACTTGCGCGGTGTCTATAATAGTATTACCGGTGTATTATATTATATTGATATTCTTTGTCAATTTTTTAAAATCCATCATAAACTAGTGTTCATTAAATTTAATTTGTGAAAATTAGCTCATCTCATCTGCTAAAACGCTCTCTAATCTTGCTCACCCCTAATACCCGCTTGCTACGTGCCAATATGGCACCTCTTTGAACCAATCACTTGAGCACATACCCCTTCTAGTGGTCACGTGATCTAAGGTGTAAATCTCGTCATTATAATGAAGTATCGTTGACGGGGTGGATTGGATCTCTAATCTATGTCAGTTTTTTTTTTCTAAAGAGGTGAATTAATGGAGTAGAAAGAAGTTAGTAAAATTAAGGAAACTGGATAGATGAAAGTTGCCGTTAGATCAATTCCCTCTACGGAAATGTGGACCTGGACGGGTAGTAATACGTGGTGCACCATAATTGTAAGAACGAAGGGCAGAGACGGATTCATATTTTGCACAATGACCTGCGTATGTTCCTATTTCCATTTCTCTTGCACCTTGGCCTACATCCTGCGAGTGCCTGTGGTCTTGTCGCATAAAAGTTGGCCAGGGTGGTTTCAACCCCTTCCCCCATATTACACACACATACGAGTCGACACACCCACCACCTTTTCCCTATCGATCACCCAGTCAGAGTTCCGCTCTAGGTTATGTTGTGACCTACTTTTACCTCTCTACAAAATCAGTGTACCTCTTTGCAATTGTACATCTCATCCATTGCTTATTGACGGATGATTGGTATTGAAAACAGCCACTCAAACATAAGAGTTTAATTTTCTTAAAATGATGATATCAACAGTTGTTGAATATCTGTCATGAGTACAGCGGCATTATATGACAAACTTTTTAAATGAAGAGAAAAAATTGTCATTAATTTCCAGGACAGCCTCTTAAACAGATATTAAAGAACTCTTGAAGTCACCATGAGAAGAAAATTAAACTCTATGTTACTACTTGAGAACTATTTGATTTATTTTGAAAAACAATATATATAGGCCTACTGCAAAAACACTGAGCTATTACTCACGTCCACCTTAAATATTTACACTTCTTTTGCACTGAAAGATAGCGGTCATACCTTGACGGACTACCCTATGACCTTATCTTATAAGCTACTCCATAGTGTAATCTTTCAAGGTAAGACTGCTTTCCATTTAGTGTGAACATAGTTTACATTTATAATGTCATAATAATATAGTTACTAATATTAAATAAGCTTCATTAAATACTAAATTAACGCTCCTAGTGTAAGGTTACTGTTTTGGTATATAATTAGTTTAGTGCTAGCCACTAATACTGGCACTTTAAAGCATGCTAGTACAAAATATAGTCATGGTTGGGAGATCTGTTAAAAATGTCTTACTAACTCACCGTCAAGTTTTCTATTTTCTGTTCAAATGAACCTCAGTTCAGTGTCTTTAGACATACCGCTGCTATCCTGTTTTTCATAACGTTGGATGGTGACCTGATGGTCTAGGGGTAAGGTGTCAGACTTCTGTGCTAGGGGTCCAGGGTTCAATCCTCGCTCCCGGCACAGATTTATCTGATTGTCAAACCCTTCCTTCACCTCTGACAAGATGTGTATTAATCACAACTTGTGAATGTGAGGAATGCCAGGCCTCTACCGTGGTTCGGATTCCACGTTAAACTGTAGGTCCTCCATTTCATCTCACAATCACCCTACCATTGCACATTAGCGTAAGTGCGTATAACCCGAACGGGTAGTAAGACGCGGTGCTAATAATAATAATGTTAGATGGGTTCGCTCATCCACATTACTGGTAGGCCTATTAGATCGTACGAATACAAAGAAAAATATGGTTTGTGACGTAGACTTAAAATATTATACGGGGAAAATTTTATCAGACGTTGAGCTTTTGAATGTATTGATTTTTTGGCCTTTACTAGCGTACCACTCTTATTTTATTCAGTCCCCGTTTTGACCACGGGAAGACTAAATCCACACCAGCCGTGATTTGAACCAATGTCCCTCACAGGTAAATACCTTAAGCAAGGAATACAGTGCTCTAGATAGTTTTCAAACGTTTTCTTCTCATATTTGACCAGATTTGATCTTGTTTCCATCGAGGTTCAAATCCTGATTCCTTTGTTCGTGAGCCACCTCATCTGGTGGCCCAGGGAAATCTAATGTGTGCATTGCTGTGGTCATGTTTAGAAAGTGCACGTTGAATAACTAGCTACTAAGAGACACGGCCGTCCTCGACTGCAACCGTGGCTGTATTGGATGGAGGGTGGGTTGTTTTTAATAAAACCACCTGTTGCTCGAACAGGGCCACGCCGCCCATGCTGAGACTAATTAATCATTGTCTCAGCCGCCGTGGTCGTCGCCATTGTTCCTAACACACATAGGAGCTCGTTGATGTAGGTTTACCGTTTATTCGCTTTCTGATAGCTAATCTGATGAAACTTGTCAAGATCAAAGTTATTTTATTTCCAGCTGAAACTATTTTTAAAATGTCTTTTATGGAATTATTGTCGGAATGTATAGTAGGTTTAAAATACACACCAAAAATGGTTTTCAATATTGACCAATTCTAGTTCTGTTATTTTACACTCCTAACACAAGGCATAATTATTCATAATGAAAAAACTTAAAAAGATACTTATTTTGAACAAACTCGCTGGAGCCATTTTTTAAAATTGTCAAGTCTAAAAAAAAACTTATCATTAAACTCCTCAGATTCCCCCACTCCCCCCAAAAATAAGTATAAGGTCTTACTTGTCATGTCATAGTTTACCGGATATGCATTTTAAACAAAATGGCTATAGCCCTTTTCAAAATATTTTGAATTTTTGAAAATCACTCATCAGTAAACTACCCTTTAACGCATTTTTACCCAAAAACCAAGTATATAGTGTTATTTTGGGAGGTCAAACACTCACTATATATCTATTTTAAACCAAATCGCTAGATCCATTTTGAATTTAACGATCACCATACTTACTCTTGATATGAGAAAGTAAAAACGTAAAAGAATTTGGCGCTGTGCAATTGTCTATTGGTCTGTATTTATGTATGTACGTACATACACCTTCTGGTCACACATTTCAATCAATTGGCCCCAATTTTTTTTTGTATTAACTTTGTATATTATCAAAATATAATCCTATTTAATTTGATTACTGACATTCCATTCCTTTAATTGTTATAAACAAAAATATTTTTAAATTAGAATTTCACTATCTCATTTTCATTTTGATCATAATCTTTGTGTGACTTTTTACGTCAAAATTATTCTAATATGCGCCCAATAATTTAAAAGATGTTTGACTTTATTTTCAATATTTCTTTGTCAATCTGTTTACAAAAATTTCTCGTCAAGCTAGAAATTCATTTCATAAACTTTGGATTTGATTGAGCGATACTTTTAGGATACATTTTCTTTTTGTCGAAATGTTTTTATTTTATTTCTACCTATTGGATCTAAAATAAATCTCATTTTTCGTCAAGCTAGAAATTCTACATGAAATAGTTTGGCAATAAAATAAAGATTTGTATAAATATAGCCATGCAATCTAAAAGTTTTGTATAAATCGTAGTTCTATACTACAAAAAAAAAAAAAAAGGAACAAAAGAGTAGACTTAGTTACTTTTAGTTTTGCCAAGTATTTGTATCATTTTATCAGTATTGATACGAAAAAGTGACAGCTGAAGATCTTTTTTCTCAGCATGTGTATGAGTAGATCTTTTTTAACAGCCAAATACGTCTTTTTATTGCAGTCCCACTATATAAACAGTACGTATTAAGACATCTCAACGCAGCATCGGTGAGCAAAGAGACTAAGGCATCAGTTGCAACTGATCTCCTTTGCCATTGACGGGGAGGTTGGTTTTCGAATACAGATGATTTTAACTATAAATGGTTTTTCACTCTTCCTCCACACAGATTTGGGTATGTTTCCTCAAAATTCTTCCTTCCTCTTCCTTATCCCATTAGTGTATAAATGTGTGATGAGCCCAAACGGGTTTTAAGGCGTGGAATCCGTAAGACTTACATACTGAATAAATAATTTGTACTAAGCAAATATTTAAAGCTGTTAAATCAGCGTGGTGGATATTAAAACAATTGAATTAAAATTATCACATCTATATTTTTTGTTTAATTTTCAAATATTTGTTAGTAAACCTGTAAAAATTAGTACTCCCACACTTATGAATATAGAAGAATCCATGAAGGAACAATATTTTTTCGAGTATGCATGATATAGTTGTGTGTGGCAGGTCACTTTTTATTTTTTATTTAAAGGTTTCAGATTCATCCAGGAATCAAACCACGGACTTTTTTTTCTAAAAAAAAATAAAAAAATACGAACCTAGTTAATTTAATGGAGGAAAATTATTACTAAGCCACTAGACCAAAAATTACTAGTTCTGATTCTCATATTTAGGTGTTATTTTTAAACCAAATTAGTACTAATAGTTATGCTGTTTTGATTGGAACCTTCTTAAGTTGGTTCGGTCTTCTGAAGGAACTAAACACGAATGGATATGAATAATTTTTAACTCACCTTCCTTCTCTTTTCTTTTTAATATCTCTCCTACACTTACCACTACGTCATAAGGTAAAAGCCAGCATCCATAAAAAAAAATCTAAATTGTACGCTCCATCAATGTGAAATATTCAAACATTTTCTCACAAAATAATAATGTAACGAAACTTATTAGTTTAATGTCCGTGGCCTTTGAACGTGTTCCAAAGTGCAGACCTTGGACCTCCTCCGCCGATGGGGTGTTGCGAGACGCCGGCCCGGCTACTGTGGCTCGTTGATCACCGAGTAAATCATCCGGAAGAAAGTTTTATATTGACCTTCTTACGATTGATTCTCTCCTATTACTTCTTGACGTGGCCCGGCAGTTGGTCGTTCAGACTGGCCTTGTCATTTGATTGCCCGCCGACTAACTTGGGAGACTGCCATACTTGGAGGAGGACTCAACGCGTCAGACAGATTTAACAGCAAGGTTTTTTAATTTTGATATTCGTTACGATTACACCCACATCGATGGGATCGTGGACTAAGGCGTCAGACTAGTTTTGTTTAGTTTAATGGTGACGTAAAGTTTGGAATTTTAATCTCAACCGGTTGTACATAAGTTAATTATTCCTAAATGGGTTATTACTTGTTTCCTACTATCCCTCCACGAAAATATGGTACTTTTCCTCTAAATTCTACCTTCCTTATCTCTATCCCATTAGTATAACTATGCAGATATAACGGTGGATAATAAGACACGGTACACGTTACATTTCCGAGACCGGTTAGCTAATCCATACCCACTGAGATATGGACTCGAATCCTGGTTGGGTGGTTTTTCCTAAAATGGTTTCCCACCCTCCCTCCACGAAAATACGGGTATATAACCTCTAAAATGCTTCTTTTTGAATCCCCAACTCATAAGAGCAGTTATCATTTACGGTATGCTTCCAGTCTGAACCGGTAGTAACACGCGGTGATAAAAAAAAACTAATTTAAGGAGATAAAACTAGAAAGATGTGTTTTAAATATCTACAACACCATTCACTTAGAGAAAGAACGTAAAATAAATCATTCATTAGAATAAAACGCATTACGAATTGGTTGAATCCACCTGTATATCTCTCGTACAAGGTCAGAAGTACTCACCACTCAACTTAGCTCACTAGTTTGTTTAAAGCTGCCTTAAATACGTCCGAAGCCTCTTATATGAAGGGAACTACGCCCAATTCCTTCTCAATCTCAGAACCCTCCCAACCGATATTCGAACATAAATATTCATTGAGACCCTCATAGGTACCGACACTCACGGGCACGGCAGAACCTTCAAAGCAAGGTTCACTTGGTAATATTACTTGAACATTTGTTTGCTTGGATTACCTTGAAATGTGTGTCATTTGCAATAACATTATCATCAATGTTAATAGCTATTAAATATTGTGTGTTTGTGTGTGGTACGCGCGCACCAGAACGGCGTCACCCAACAGAGTGAATATTTGGCACACATTCCTTAGTCGTTTGTTGTTTCGGGCGTGTTCCTCAAGCTAACATGAGTGATAAGTTTTATTACAAAGTTAGTAACTGAGGGACAGTATTAAGAGGGCAACTAAGAGAAACTGCGTACGAATTCAACTGGAAGAAGGATGGGAAATCATTCTCAGTGCATTCATTCGAGATTGAACCCCAGTCTTCCAGATCAGTGTGGATTACAGTTTTGAAGTCGGCCCCACGTATCTATCTAATATGAAATTAGGAACAACAGACCTAATGATCAACATGGGCCTTTAATTTTATCCTAACTCTGTGACAATTTTTTTTTTAATATTTAAAATGTTAGGTAATATTCAAAAATACATTTATAGGGCATTACTTCTAAATGGTTAAGATGAAGAAAATGTAATGACCTATAGCCAGCTATATTATGTTGGGTGACCTGGTGGTCTAGCGGTAAGGTGTCAGACCTCTGTGCTGGGAGTCCGGGATTCAATCCCCGGTCCCGGCACAGATATATTTGATAGCCAAATCCTTCCTTTACCTTTGACAAGACGTGTATTAATCACAACTTGTGAATGTGTGGAATGCCAGGCCTCCACCGTGGTTCGGATCCCACGTTAAACACCCTTACCATTACACATTAGCGTAAGTGCACACAACCCGAACGGGTAGTAAGACGAAGTGCTAATAATAATAATAATAATTAATAATAATAAATAATAAATTATGTTAATGCTATTAATTATAAATTGGACTGTAGTTATTATTAATTGAGTGGACACCTCCCAGGATCAAAAAAATGTCCATTACTGAGAAATGTCTGTTGTTTATAAAAATCATTAAAAATAATCATACTGATTTTAACAAAATTTAATATTTCTGGATCTATAGGCCTATACTGTGGATATTAACTACAACAATCTATTTTGCACTCTACAGTATTTTATTCATTATTCATTATTATTATGACGAAGAAATTAATACTGTACGTAGCTTATTGTATATAGTATAATGCATAGACCAATACTAAAATAGAATTAAAGTTGAGCAATAGTGTAGACCTTACATACTTGTGAGTACAGACTAAACTGCTGGAACAACCCCTCTGATGGCACAGAACGAAGCGGAGGGGGAAGGTACAGTCTTGAAGTACCATATTCATTACACCATAGGCTATTTTAAAAATGTTGACTAGGGAGGGAAGGTAGAACTTTGTAACACTTCACGCGAGACATTGGTATTCCTGACATATATATTGTTTATTGGACTAATGTTTTCAATTTTTGTCCGCTGCCATATAGATTTGATGCATAAAATTTAATTTACACATTTACAAAAATATTTAATATGCGTATCTAGTAGTGTCCATGCCCGTTATTGAGAAAGTCCGTTATAACGTTATTGGGTAGTTGCTCCACTGTAAGAGACATTATTAATTTGCCGGGGAAATTTAAACTGTCCGCTGTAGAGAAGAATCCGCAATTCAGAGGTGTTCGTTAAGGTAGATTTCACTGTATGAACATTATTATCTCACCATACGACTAACAAACTATTTTGACGCTGGATATTACACTTATAGCTGGGACTTATAGTTGGAGACTCTTAGAGGATATAACAAATGCATGTTAGGTTGCTAATATTGATTATAAGTCACAGTTTATCTTAACATTTTCAATATTAACATCTGTAAACAAATACAACTGCAAAAAAAATTTATATCTTTTTATTTTGAACTATTGTCTTATCTTTTGAACAGATAGATTACACACAGTGAACTTAGCTTTTGCATACATCATAGCTTTTAGGCACATATCATAGCTTTTGAAAACAGGGCTTAGCTTTTGGAAATAGCTATTGAACACACAGCTAGGATTTTTGAAAACTGACTTAGCTTTTGGAAATGGCTATTGAACACACAGCTCGGATTTTTGAGAACTGACTTAGCTTTTGGAAACAGTTATTGAACACACAGCTCGGATTTTTGAGAACTGACTTAGATTTTGGAAACAGCTATTGAACACACAGCTCGGATTTTTGAGAACTGACTTAGCTTTTGGAAACAGCTATTGAACACACAGCTCGGATTTTTGAGAACTGACTTAGCTTTTGGAAACAGCTATTGAACACACAGCTCGGATTTTTGAGAACTGACTTAGCTTTTGGAAACAGCTATTGAATACAGAGCTCGGATTTTTGAGAGCCGACTTAGCTTTTGAATACATGACCTACCTTTAGAACACATGGCTTATCCTTTGAACACATGTCAGTTTATTTAATAACCTGAACAATCGGCCAAGGTTTCCTTCTATGATGACCAGATTGTTTGTGATCAGTGACCCCGGGTAAATATGTTCCGTGTACATCTCCACTCGACGCAGGTGGTCTCTGCATTCGTATTACTGGCTGGTTGTGTTTTTGTCAGCTTACATGAGATCAAGAGAAAGAGAGAAAGAATGAAAATGTTGTGCGTGGGAACAGATGAGCAGCATGTCAGAAACTGCTGGAGCCACTGACCGACCTCATCATCCCTCGCTGCCTACATAAAGTTGCTCATTGTCAAGAATGTTGTTTGTTCTGTGCTGTGCGCCAATTCATCGCGCGATAAGCGATCTTAATTGAGTCATTACTTGCAGTTTCATCGTCTCTTTCTCGAAGTCATCTCTCGTTGTTTTGCGTGCCCTGTAGTGACGCGTCCTACACTTAATCTCGGCTTTGAACCGGGATCCACAACCCCACTAAGGCTCGCTATTATTTTTAAGTGGGTGTGAACCTTGAATACGTTGTATTGAGTGTTTTGTTCCATAGATGTAGTTATATGTAGTCATGGTGGAATTTATTCGTGTTCATTTTTGAAATGCCCTTAGCAAACGAGTTCGTCACTACCCACTCCAGTTTATAAGGCGTCCAAAGTTAAGGCTTCCAAGTTTGTTGCTGGTTTCTAATGCAATCATATTCTGAAAATTGAAAAATGACACCTGGACACGGGAATCGAACCCGTGACCTCTGGCTTAGTACGCCAAAGCTCTAACCACTGAGCTATCCAGGATTCGTCCCGTGCCCTGGGTCATTCTTCACTCATATTTTAAGGCAGAGTCTATGATGGACTTAGCTCTGGCTATTAATTCTTAATATGTGCGATCCCGTACAATTTAATAATTGTGCAAATGGCAGCATAACAGCCAACTACCGAGTCGCAGATGGCTGCGTTATCCGATGGCTCGTGATATTAATATAATCACATATTTGTAGCCGACGATTACCGCACGTCCATCATAGACTCTGCCTTAAAATATGAGTGAAGAATGACCCAGGGCACGGGACGAATCCTGGATAGCTCAGTGGTTAGAGCATTGGCGTACTAAGCCAGAGGTCCCGGGTTCGATTCCCGTGTCCAGGTGTCATTTTTCAATTTTCAGAATATGATATCTAGGTGGAGTAATCCCCACTAATAAGCATAAATAATAGCTCTGGCTATTAATTCTTCTAATGCAATGTTAAGGAGATATATATTTCAAACAGTTCATAAACTTTGTATTGGAACATTATGGCTACAGTATGATTAATGTATATATACAATAACCTGCCTCGTGATATAGTGATCAGAGGGGCTGGTTGCTGACCTAAGTATCTTTGAATCGATTCCCGGCTGGTACGGGTGAGTCTTTATAGAAATGGGAATAATTCCCATGATCACCAGAGTTTGATTAATCAAGCTTAAGTTAAGTCAAAAATCTTCATGGGCTTAACCTTGTCATATTCACTTTCATCATATCCTCATCTCACCGGGACATGGAAAGAGCCCTTATGAAAGGGATATTTGGTTAGTACATTCGGGTGTCCCTGGGCAACAGTACATCAGTACAGGCTAATCTTTCCGTAATCTGATCTTCAGATTGACTTATCCCAGACACCAATATTATTATTATTATTATCTGTACTTTGTCGCGTTTCCAGGTCAGATTAGACCAGAACAAGAGCTGGCCTGGTGAAGGGAAAGGGGGGACACCCCCTACCCCAATATTTTTACTTTAAGGGAAAGTCTCCTTCAAAATAAAATAAAGTTGACTTATTTATTTAGAATTATTTACTTACTAGAAGGCTTTAATTTATCTAACAATTTTATGCATTGAATACCCTTTATAATAATTAATGAGCTTAATTCATTTATGGGAACAGTAAAGTGCAAGTGCAAGTGCAAGCTCATCATGCAAGGGGATAACATTTTTTAGTTTTCTGTGTCACCTTAAAGCATAGGCCTACTTGAGAAACAGTATGTCTCAAATATTTTTAATGACGTGACTGCGTCACAGATATAAATTAATATAATATGTTTCGGGGAATATCAAAACTTGTGATATTATTCAAGCACGTTTATAAATGAATCTAATGAAAGAAGAAAGAAGATTTTTGGTGAAGTCAATGTTCACTTAAATAAAGTGTTAATTATTTGACATAAAATGAATAACCTGCTCATCTACATTTTTTTTACACATATTGAACAAATTCTTAAGAAAATTGTTGAACCTAATTGGAATCTGGGATGTAAAACAAACTCGAATTAATATAAATGTTCAGCTGAAACAGAATATTTTGAATAGGAAGCTAAGTATTTAAAAGTTATATTAGATTAGAGTATTTTTATTTTATATAGTAAAGGAGGAGTAAAGAAATAATGTTATGCCCCCCAAACCACCAAAGTTTCTTACATCATGTTTACGGAAGTAACTATTGCAATAATTTGTGATATTGCATCGGAAACTCATAACAATTTTTTTTAAACCGGAGCTCAATCTTTAGGGCACTCTTAAACTGGAAGATGAATCGGGATTCAATAACTTCACGAGGATGACCCCAATTGATTTTGAATGAGGTTACTCAATATGATTTCTTGGAAGATAACAAAAGAAAGCACGAGGTTTAGACAGACTATTCATCCCACAATCAAGCTAGCTGCCATTCTATTCTCTTCCTTGCCAGTGAAGAATCTTTTACTAGTCTCGGGTTCACATTTCTTTGTTCTTTGTTTCCAAAAACGTCCACAATACAAAATTTTACGCAATATATTAAAACCACTTTTATATACAACATAATATTTTCGATGCACCAAATTTTCACCCCTCTAAAGTGGAAGTGGGAAAATTCTGATCTAATAGATTAAAAAAAATACTAGATCTACTTTCCCCGATTTATAAACCAATCCATTTTGTATTCATTTCTATTTTTTTTAACAAAACTTGACAATTTTTTTGACAGTTATGATATTAAGTTAATGTATACACCTTTTGTCAGTGGTTGTTATTCAAACTTCTATCTACAATTTGACCTAAAGGGTCCTTCTTCCTAATACTCTACGACTGTAACTTCGTCTGGTCTCAAAGTATCAGACATGGTAATGGTGGGAAGAAGATTTCCGTGTGTCATGAAGGACAACTATGTCTTTGTTGAAAAAACAAGGAACCTTTCTAACGGAATATTTAGTGGGTTTTTTCTCTTCGTGTTTTACGTGGTTATGTTGACCAAGTCAATACTCCTGAAACTGACGTGAAGGCTACGTATCTTTACCGCTTCTTTAGCTCCACCTTGGACTTTTCCCATGTGATGATAAGTGATCTTGTTGGAACAAATATTTTAAGTAGGCACTATATTAAAAAATACACAATCAAGAAAACTGTAAATATTTATTCTATGTTTTGTATTATTCACAATGATTATTCTTAAACACATACAAAAGCAGAGGGAAGACAAGTTTTTACTGCCAGTGATGGTACAATGGTCTAAGACGTTAGAGTTACACTGCAGTAGATTGCCGTTGATGGGTAGGTCGGCATTCGATTCTCAGCAGGATACATTGGGAGTGAATGTGGTGGGTGGGATAAATTTATCACATAATGGTTTTATTAAGGTTTTCTCATAATTTCTCTGGCTATTTTAGGAACACTTCTTTTAAATTTCCCATCCCCATTGTCACCCTGTATAATAATCTCTTAACAGCCACAACTACTATGTTAAATATTCAAATTAAAACATATTATCGGGATTTTTTTTTATATTTTAACCGTAATCAAAACAGCCTAGCAGTAAATTTAAATGTCTTATATTCTAGTAACGAGAGAGAAAAGTAGTTTAAGTTAACCATCTCTCAACCCCACCAACTTACCCCACCCCCAATAGTCATAGAAATTTAAAGGGCATATTTCAGAATCCAAATCTAATTTCTGTCAACACAGTGAAGAGTTTTATTTTATTGCCCTGTGCCTCCTATTTTGTGTTCAACCAGTTTAACTAGATACTTTGTTTTTTCTCGTATCGAAACCTTACAAAAAAAAATGAATATTCAAGTTAATCTAGGTGGTAAACCACCCACATATCTATTCAGATGATTCTTTACCCACTTATTACCGAAAACAATAGCTAAACTCAAAACCAATTTAGATAACTGTTTTGAGTTAAACAATAAATTTTATTGACCCGTCTCGGTGGCGTAGTTGGCTAACGCGCTAGTCGTGCTGGGCTCGACCGCCGAGGACGGGGAGATCGAGGTTCGAATCTCGGTCGGGTGAACTGGGGAGGTTTTTCCTAAATGTTTTTCCACTCTCCCTCCACGCAAATGTGGGTTCACTTCCTCTAAATTCAACCCTCCCAATTCCTAATTAATTAGAGTAATTAGTACTTAAGCGTATAGCCCGAACGGGTAGTAAGACGCGGTGCTAAATATTATTATTATTATAATAATAAATTTTATTCTTCACCATAATGTTAGCAACATTTAAAGGCCACAGATTTGACTAAATGTCAAAATTAACTTACCAGCCATACATTACTATAAAGTCAACTAAGCTTTAAGCTATTGATTTCAACCCGGAAGGTTGGGTAAACTAAGGTCTTTTTTTTATTTATTAGTGGTTTTCGATCCTCTTTTCTTGCTAATATTTGTGTATTCTATTACAATTAGAGATGTGTCTTTAAATTAGTTAAAGTTACGTACATCCAAACGGGTAGAGAGAGTATGCGCAGCCCTAAAAAAACCAAGTTCCGCGTAGCACCGCACGGTGCGGGATAGCGCCTCAATCCCTGCAACCCTCACTTCATGCAACGCGTGCTGCATACAGCGACGGGGCTTAGTTGGAAAGATAAAAGGGTTGTCATTTTAGGAGAGAGGGGCACTTTCCGGGATTTTACCTTCTTTATTTGAAGTACTCTTTTCACCCCCCTAGGAACATGTCATATCTACAAGTTAATTAAAAAGGAAATAAATTTTTCATTATGAAATTTACCATTTTCATCTACAGTCTGTGAACGCTATGCAGGGTTTTTAAAGGAGATGCAGTTACTAACTTTAAACTGATAAAATTACACAATTTATATTAGCTTTCATTATAACATTCTAAAATACAGAATTAATCATCCAAATTTATTCAGGAAAATACTTTATAGGCCTAATTTTAAGTAAAATATGCTCTGACATTTAAATTAATATGTATCGTGATTGTCTCTGTGTGAGTTTAAGGAGGCCATGTCCATGTAGTGATGTGTTATGTGTGTGTTACAGTCTCCTGGGTCCCTGCACCACAAGGATGTGCTGGCCAAGTTTAACGGCACAGCGGGCTCCAAGGGGTCACTGGGAGGAGGGAAACCTCAGCTGTCCTCGGCCAGGAACACTTCCCTGCTCACCGCCAAGAATGGGCTCCTGCTCTCGGAGGTCAGTCACACGTCCTAGTATCCCCATCCCCTAGTGTCTTAATGTTCCCATACTCCAGTGACCTATCATCCCCTAGTGTCTTAGTATTCCCATACTCCAGTGACCTATCATCCCCTAGTGTCTTAGTTTTCCCATACTCCAGTGACCTATCATCCCCTAGTGTCTTAGTATTCCCATACTCCAGTGACCTATCATCCCCTAGTGTCTTATTATTCCCATACTCCAGTGACCTATCATCCCTTTATGTCCTAGTATCCCCATCCCCTAGTGTCTTAGTATACACATCCTCCCCTCTCCTATCATCCCCTAGTGTTCTAGTAACCCCATCCCCTAGTGTCTTAGTATTCCCATACTCCAGTGACCTATCATCCCCTAGTGTCTTAGTATTCCCATACTCCAGTGACCTATCATCCCCTAGTGTCTTAGTATTCCCATACTCCAGTGACCTATCATCCCCTAGTGTCTTAGTTTTCCCATACTCCAGTGACCTATCATCCCCTAGTGTCTTAGTATTCCCATACTCCAGTGACCTATCATCCCCTAGTGTCTTATTATTCCCATACTAGATATCACCCCAATTTATTCAGGAAAATACTCGATCCTAGTTTTAGTATACAATCCTCCCATCTAATTAATATTCCCGTGATGTTCTTAGTAACCCCATCCCATTAGTGGTTTAGTGTTTACATCTCCTGGTCTGACCACAAATGTCCCATGTTTCTAGTACACGCTCCAATCACCCTAATGTCCTAGTATACATATCTCCCTCTCCCCTAAATGGCTCCTCCCATGTGTTCTAGTATCCCCATCCCCTAATGTCCTATATACCATATCATCCTACCCACTCCTCCTATCATCCCCTAGTGTCTTAGTATATCCCCATGACCCATCCTATGTCCTAGTATACATATCCTCCCTCGTCCTATCATCCCCATGTGTTCTAGTATCCCCATCCCCTAATTCCTAGTATACATATCCTCCCCTCTCCTATCATCCCCTAGTGTTCTAGTATCCACTAGTTTCTAGTATCCCCATCCTCTACTGTCCTTCAGCCCCTATTATTTAAGTATCCCCATCCCTTAGTTTCCTAGCATCCCAACCCTTTTTTTATACGAAAAAAAAATTAAAATTGTCCTGAATCATACAAGGTGAAATTACATTAACTGGGTAAGAAGGGATAAGAAAGGTTGATATAACCTTATTTAAAAAAATAACCACCACTGATCCGGGGTTTCATTCCTCACCTCCCTTTCCCAAACAATTCAGACAATAAAGGGACTGATGTCTTGTGAGGATGTAGTCGATACAATATATTTGATTATTCGGACTACTTAAAAAAAAATCAAGCCATATTCATTTTTAACTGTAAAATATTTGGCCAGATGTTTATTTTGTGTCAAGTTTCGCTTGTATAGTAAGTCATCAAGTGGAAGCGCACACACAAAGAATTGTTGAGTGCATTACCCTTTAACTATTTTTTTTCAAGCTAAACTAAAAATCTAAAACTGCTCACGAAAAATGTGAGGAGAGGATAAGAGCCGAAACAAAAGTGGAAAACTGCTCTAAATATAAACGTATCATTTATCTTAGTCCCAGTGAACCTTAATAATTTATTTTCGGTTTGTTTTTCGTCTAAGAAGACATAAATAACTGGCGAGGTTTGTGCATCAATACATCAGGCTGAGTTTAATATTACTACTGCTATTTTTGGTATAGGAAATTCTTATCTGATAGAATGTGTTTCACTCGTGGACTTTAATTTCAGCACTGATCAAAAGATCACCATAGTTATTTCAGTCGGGTGTATTGAGATATTTATTGAGGAAAGACGACAAGAAAAGACGACGAAACGCAGTTATAAATAATAAAGAGGTCCAGGTAAATAGAAAAGTCTTCGCGAAAAGAAAACTAATCTAAGAAAGCGGAAATTACTTTCAAACATGGTTTGAAAATATGTTTTTTTTTTCCCCCTAGATAACCTTGTTTGAATACTCGTCACCTTATAATACGCCATCCTGTCATCTGACAATAATTTTCTTTTTGATCTTGAAGGTAAACAAAATAGTGACACATGTGTCTTCGTAAAGCTGAGCTATATTTATATATAGGCGAATTCTTTTTGAAGTGAGATACTAGATTGACGGTTGGTTGTGTTTATTTAAATTAGATAAATAAACTAATTAAGAATAAGCAAAAGAGGAAATTGTGCCCAATTTAGAGTAAAGTTTGAATTTTTGAATATATATACTGCTGATACACATATCGGCTTTTAAATAATATAATATATGATTTAAAAGTAACAATTTATTGTTTTAATGTACTACGTGTATACTCCAAGTCCAAATTTAAAGAGGTGATTAAAATTATAGTTATAAATTAATTTAAATAAAATTATTAGTTGATTTACCTAATACTTGATTTTAAAAAGATATATATATATATATATAATTTTTAATCTGGTAATTCCATTAGAAATGTTTATTTTTTAATTATATTTGCACCTTTTTCAACGAGACTTTTGGGATACGAGAAATTGTCAGCAAACTCTAGAAGATAGTTTTCTTAGCAACGCGTCTTAACTGCCTGTTCATGTTATACGCTATGTACTAATTACGATGATTAGCTAGGGATGAGGAAGGTTGAATTGAGAGGAATTGTACCCACATTGGCATGGAAAACAGAGTGTAAAAATCACCCTCAGTACACTCAAAAATTTTTTATAGCACCTCGTTTTACAACACGTTCGGGTTATACGCTTATGTACTAATTCGCTAATGGTTTTAGGGATTAGCTAAGGTAACATTTATAGGAAGTATACCCGTATTTACGTGGAGGTAGGACTTTTGTAAAACCATCCTCAGTACACCCAGCCGAGATTTGAACCTCGATCCCCCCATCATTGCCAGTTTAGTCTATCCGAGAGTAGCGCGTTAGACCTTGCAGCCATCAAAGGGGTCCGATTGGGATTCGAAACTCGATTTCCCTATCATCGGCAGTCAAGTCTAACACGAGAGTGACACCTCAGATCATGCAGTTACCAAAGCACGTTAAGAAGATAGTTGATCTTTTCTCCCACTTGGGAATTGGGCTAGCTTAAAATGTAATGCACTAACCGTATCCTATTTTATAAACTCTGAATTAATGGTGTCTTAATGATAACGTCTTATTGCATTCCGATATAATATATTTATATACGTGCACATATATACATCTTCACCAATAAGTGATTTATATTTTCATCCTTCATAACTTTAATACTCGCATCGTGAGCACGTGGACTTAACATATAGCTCGTCTAGCTTGGTTTGCTGGTGACGGAGATGTCTAAGTTCGAATACCGACTGGACATAATGAGGATGATGTTTCCTTAATATTTTTACACTCTCCCTGCACTTAAACGCGACTACCTTTTTAAATCTAAATTCACCATCATTCATCCCTACCCCAACAGTGTAAATATGTGGGCAGCCTTTGCATATAGTAAGACGCTGTAGACAGAATAAAACGTATGAAAACCTTTTGTATAGACAATTGATATATCATCTCTGCTTCTAGAGCTAGTCATAAGGGTTAATTGCTCACATAATTCAACCATTATTTGCAACGGTGCTCGAGTGGTAAAAACTCTAGGTGTCACTCTTTCAAAACGATTTCTTTTGTCAAGGAGGTCGGGGTTTGAGTACCACTCAACGCATACAGAGAGAGTTTTTGTCAAAACATTTTCCCATTCTCAACCCACGCAAATACTGGTACATTTCCCATAAAATATATTTTTATTATTCTTAATACATTAGCGTAATTAATATATATGCGTTTTTCCCGAACGAACAGAAGGGGGTGGCGAAAAAACAATCAATAAACTAAACCTAATTAGAAATATATATCAACATATCTTGTTAAAGTAGGCCTACTTTGTAAGCATTTGATCATGAATCATTGGAAGCAAGTGATGGACGATTTCCTTAAGGTCATTTGACAGTAAAAATTTTATTGCACAATTTTAACAAGTGGTTAGACTGGTTATTTTATACGTTTTGCTTATCATCATCAAGGTAAAGTAATTATTAATGTATCGGGCTGAAATTTAATACATCTAAACATGCATATGAGGTGTACACAATGCAATATTTATAATATTAATAATGATATTATAAATATCTCATTGAAATATATATTAATATTAATGAAAACTAACATTGTTAAGATAGAACAATTAATCTATGGGGCTAAAATTTATTATAGCATATGAGGTGTACACAATGAAATAATATTTTAGATTAATTTTTATAATAGATACGTATTAATAGTAATATTAACAATTTAATAATATTAATACTAATGATAATAATATTATTAATAATATGTATATGAAATTATCATAATAATAACATTATGAATATAATAGTAAAAATATTGATATTATAAATATTTAATCGTTCACACCTCACTTGGATGTTTAGTTTTACTAAATTTCAGCCCACACACATTAATTACTTTGCCTTAACAATGTTACGCAAAAAACATAAAATAGCAAGTTTTACCTCATGAAACTTTTGAACTGTAATTATTTGAAATCATTGAATCATAATTTATAGCTTATATTAATTATCTTGATAAAATTGTGCAATAAAACTTCAGTGGTCGAAATTACCTTAAATAACTCGCAACATTCTGGGATAAGGAGGGTTAGTTTATTCTGGCTCCAACTCACGCTCTCGTACACTTCTAAGATGACATTTTAACGTTATTTTTAACTCCTGGCTCGAGGAAACACACTCGTTATTATCTTTGGTAAGATCTATCAACTCCCTCCGCCCTTGACTGGAAAATACACACGAAACGATTACACGTGGAGAAGCTTAGCAGTGATACATGGTCCAATAGGATATTAATAGAATTAGACTTCAGTTTGTTATTTTTTATTTTATGCACCGTGTCTTGCGACCCGTCACAAATAGTTACATTAAGGGGAGATAAAGACGAGGAAGGTACAATTTATGAAGAAATACGTAAAAAAAATGAGATTAGTATTTCCTGCGAATCACCAAAGAACCACGGAAATCGAAATGCCACGGCATAGAGTTTTCCTTTTTTAACGCATGGAAGGGGACAGTTTATAATAGTCTACAAGCCCACCTCGGTGACGTAGTTTAGCTAACGTGCTAGTTTCATGTTGAGCTAGACTGCCGAAGACGAGGAAATTAAGGTTCGAATCTCGCTCGGGTGAACTGGGGGTGGTTTTCCCTAAATAGTTTCCCACTCTCCTTCCACGCAAATGTGGGTTCACTTTCTTTATACTCAACCTTCCCAATTCCTAACCCATTAGTGTAATTAGTACTTAAGCATATAACCCGAATGGGTGGTAGTAAGTCGCAGTTCTAAATTATATATATATATATATATATAATATATATATATATATATATATATATATATATATATATATATATACACCCTATAGTGGAGTGTATATTATATAAAGCCATATGGCTGACTCACTCACTCACTGACATTAATGTTTACCCACTTCCAGATGAGATAGAAACTTGAAATTTGGCAAATTTATAGCTTCTAGCCTGTAACCGATGGGAAAATTCCCAAATGTTAAAATATTTAATTTTTTCAGTCCCCAAAAAAAATTAAAATGGCGGCGAAACTTTAAAGTCGGTGCGGTATATACACCGATAATTTTAAGTTATCACGTTCAAAACAACGCTGGAATTACATTAGTTTACATCCATTTGCAAATAAGTCACTGGGAGGTTTGGGGGCGGAGCGAGTATATATATAAATATAGGTATATACATTTACTTTAGTGGAATATATATATATATATATATACTTTAGTTGAGTACATATTAGTAAGGTTGAATTTACAGCAAGTGTAGCTGCATTTTAATGGTGATAGAGGGGGGAACTATTTAATAAAAATCAAACTAAAGTATTTACATGTGGATAACCCGGATAGTTGGAAAGACGTGGTACATAATAGTAGAATTTTGTTAGGAAGAAACTTATACAAATTTTTTTTTTTTTTTTGCTAAAGGGTTGCATAGTTAAGCAATGAGAAACATTGCAGAAGTTCATAAACCCCAGATTATTTAATGTTGTGACTTCATAAAAACACGACTTTATTTGACAGAGGAAGACTATATCTAGGTTTCTAACCTTTTGCTTTAATCTCATAAATACAAATTTTCTCGTAAACTATCGTTTAATTTTTTTTAAACTTTACCTCAACATTTAAATTTTTTAAATAGTCAGATATCTACTGATAGTTTTTGTCTACGTTTTGTAAAAAAAAACATTAAATAATATCAAATAACCTCTAAAATAATAACGGGTTTTATTAACGTCTGCAGCGCGTCTAAAATCTAAAGTGACAACTGAAGAGCACATCTTTTGACTATGAATACGAAAAGGAGAATCTAGCAACATTTTATAGCTGTCATTTAACGTTATTTCTACGAAAATTAGTATATACCTTTATAAAAGTTGGCATACATTTATTTGCATGCACATACACACACATGTTTATATACTGAACTTAGTTCTTATTGAGTAATTCTAAATTTACCTGATTCCTAAAACACATATTTACAAATTTGGACTGACTGTAGTCCGTATTTCTAAGGTAGACTTTATTTAAAGGAAAATCTGAAGTGAATACAATCCCCCCTCCCGTTTTTACCCCCTCCTCGCGGTGACGTCCAGCAATTGTAATGACGTAAGCCCAGTGATGCAGGTATAGTCACCGAATGTCCAATACCTCATTGCTTGTATACGATCATTACATTCCAAGGTTGAACTTGATCATCACGTTAGCCCCGGCTTCTCTTAAGTGTACGTGGAAACAAAATCGACTCTTTGGCTTTGACATCATGACGTCACTCTGCAGCTAGTAAGAAAAGTGACGTCATTCTTCTAATCTTGTGGATCTCAACCGGTTTAGTTTTTTGGTAGAACATGATGTAAACCTATTCTTTTAAAACAGAACTGTAAACTCGAAGGTCTACATCAGGGCCGTCCTAAGTAGACGAGGGACCCTGGGCAAACTTTGCTTGCGGCCCCCAGTTACCTGCCTCACCCCCCAAAACCGCAAAAGAAAAGTAAAATTTATTTTAGCGCCGCGTCTTCCAACTCTTTCACGCTATATGCTTATGTGCAGTACTAATTACACTAATTTGTCAGAGATTATGAAGCTTTATATTTAGAAGAAGTGCACCCACACTTGCGTGGAGGAAAATTGGGAAACCACCCCTCACTGCACCCTACTGGAATCGAATCCCGATTTCCCCATCTTCAGCACCCTAGTAGTCTAGTAGCGCGTTAAACTATGCAGCCATCGAAGTGGTTGTTATTTTCTAAAAAAAAACTTAATTTTGTTTAATGTTACTACAGTAGTTTGGACCTATATACCAATTTTCAGTTGTACAAGGTATCATGAAATAAAGGTACATATATGACGGGTACAAGGGAAAAAAGAGGGAAAGTCATATCACACACATTTTCCAGGACAACTACTTTTATATCTCAAGCCCCATAAGGACCTAGCAAATACTTTCTTTAAATTAATTTAAATATGACAGAGACCTGTTTTAACCATACTCTAAAGTACATTAGAAAGGTCTCTTGATTGTATAACAGATGGCAGCAGTAACTCAAATTGAGTTAAAATAATTGAACTTTCCTCCTTTTCCCCCTGTACCTTGACATGTAATAGTTAATGCTAGAAGCCGTGTTTTTATACATATTAAAGGCTGATTATCTCTAACACTTTGTTTGATTTTCACCCCAACGAACCTGATCCTTATAAAGGTACACAGAACAACTGTGCCAAGTTTGAATTGAATCGGTTTATATGTTCAAAAGTTATGGTGAGACATTTCCACGACAGACAGAAAGACAAAATCAAATCGATGGAGCTAAAATGGAGAACTCGCTTCACGCGTTCAATAAATCAAATCATATGATTATGTTTTTATTTGTTTTCACACTCCGACAATATTTGCTAAGTAACTCGACCTCCCAAATCAAGAGTCTGGTACTTTTGCTGGTGGGCACTTTGTCTAAGGCGTCATTCGCTTCTTGTCTGGTTTCTCGGTGACGTGGAGGTCGGGATTATAGTCCCGGTTGGTTGTACTGAGGTGTATTTTTACTTAATGGTTTCTTCCTCCGCCTTCCTTCCTCATCGTTACCCCATAAGTGTAAATATGCGGAAAGTGTCTACTTTAACTAGACTCGATACCTTACTTCAGTGGCCGAATAGTATAAGGCGTCACTCTCGTGTTAGACTGGCCTGCTGATAATGGGGAGATCGGGGTTCAAATCCCTGTCAGGTGTACTTAGAGTGATTTTTTTCTAATCGGTTTACCACTCTCCTTCCACGCAAAAGTGGGTAACTTTCTCTAAATTCAACCTTCCTAAATTTCCTTGCTCTTTTGCGTTATTAGTAGATATGCGTATAACCTGAACAGGTAGTGAGATGCAATGCTAATAAAAAAAAACTATCCGCGGAGACGAAAAATTAAGTCAGGCATTCTAGTCTATAGTCCATTACACTAGCTTTACCGGTATTTGTAAACTAGAAAGGTAGTGTTAAGCTTTGTTTAATAATTTTTCCTCATTTTATTACCAAAGGACAATGGAGAGTATAAGTTGGTCAAAATTCACTTATAATTTTTTTTTTTCCCCAGGTATTTATCTTGTGTGTTAAAGACTAAGAGTATAACATATTTTTTCCGAGTTTGAGTGATAGCGATCACATTCCTGGGTCTCTCTCTTTTTTTTAAAAAAAAAAGTTTGTCTTAGGTTAAATGTGTTATGCTAAGGATATCCAATGAATGTTTCAAACCCTGTATTGCTAATACATCGTAGTTAATTTAATCATCTTTGGCGCCAAGAACAAGGATGCAAATATGCACTTGGAAGCGTCAGCGTTAACATACGTTTCCGAGGTCACCACTGAATGTTGTTTCATTCCCTTTGAATAAATCAAATTTACCTAAGAGGCCACTTAAATGTGTGAGATAATACGTCACGCTTGAACATTTCTCTAGTCGGGTAGCCAAAGAAGGAATATTTGTATTACTTTCAAAAACGTTTTAGAATCTACTTTCAAAAATTCTTACGCCAATCCATGTTCTTTAACTGTCACCTTTTACAGCGAGATTACGGTTAAGGGTGCCGCCTACTGGGAGCTCTGAGACTCTTTCTAGACGTACAGAAATCCCTCTTTATTTATTTTTATTTAAGAACTGGTTTGTTATTTCAAAATGTAGTTCATGCCAAAATGGAAATAACTTGAATCAACATGCCCCTATGGGATTATAAATCCTACAGTTTATGTAATAACTGTTTCAGTGGTTTTTAAACTTCTGAACTTCCATTTCCATGATAAATACCGTGGTGTGAGGATATTTCTATTCAAGTACGGTTGCACCTTTAACTTTTGCTAACTCTGCTTATTCCATATTATTATGTTAACATTTTCTAAAGTGCTATTTTTTATTGTGGTCATACTGTTATTAAGTAGTTTTATAACTTAAAAGTAAATGTTTATCTTAGTTTCGTCTTTCGTTGTTCTACATTGCGTTTTCATAATCATATTAAGTACCTTTCCAAACTTTTCCTTTAAAATTATATTTGCGCTCTGGTGAGTTAGAACAAAACCGACACGAAATAACGGACGTAAACTCAAACGACGTCTAAATGAGGGGAAAGCGATTTTAAGTGGCCATAATAATTTCGGTCTAGTACATTGTTTTTAAAACTCTCTTTAGAAGTTCATGGCTAGTCGGTCAGTCTCACTTATAACGTTTGTGGTCTTGAAAATGGTAACCTCCTTGCATAGGATGTGCTCCTTGGATGTCTCTCTTTATTTAGCTGCAATTACATAGGATTGAGAGAGATGACTGCTTTATTGTCAGCAGGCGAACAAACCTGTTCAAGAATAGTCCCCTCTACGAACTTTCTCTATATTATATACTCCTCGTTCATAACGGCCCCGTGGTCTAGTGATTAATGCACTTGGCTACGAACCTACAAGTCCTGGGCTCGAGTAATGGCTAGTACCATGGGTATTGTTCCTGAAAGGGGAATTATTCCAAAGGTCACTTTGGGTAGTTAGGTTTAAGTTAAGTTTAAGATAACTCCTGGCTCCGTACCTTCATATTCACTATCATCACATCACCTCGTTGCGGCTGACACCGTGTAAGGCAGGCTCCAAGGTGTACCCTGGGCAACGTTATGTAAGAGTCTGAACATAGAGTCGACCGAACTAGATAATATATATATATATCTCCATCGTAAAAAAAAAAAAGGCTTGTTCCTATTTGGAAGACATTTTTAAGGTGGGGTGGAAGAAAATGTGGCTTAAAAACCATATATTTGCAGTTTTTCTGGAAAAGAACATTTTTTTTTCCAAAATAAATAAAATATTGTTACTCGGAATCAAAACCAGGGAATCAATGAGACTTGGATTGGTTTCTCTAATCACTTAGCCCTGGCGACGTGCTTAAGAATATTATTATATATAATATTTTTTTTTGACAATTTACTTTTAACTACGACATGTCTAAGAGACAAACCCTATTTTATAAACCCATTTGCATAACTTTTCTTCTTAACAACCAAACCAGTCCCACATCATGCATGCTAAGGTCATTGATGTCAGTCACCTCGAGAATAAAACGCGAAGAATGCTTTTTTATTTTAATTGCTGTAGGGCTATACTAACAAAATACATTAGACCTAATTAACCACTTCTTAAACAACGTGGGATTTCTGGATGTATGAAACGCGTCTTAGTTCAAACCTTATGTAAATTTGGACTATTTTACATTTTTACTTTCTCGCTATCTTACAGGTAGAGAAAATCTTATGATCGTCAAAAAAATCGAACTCGAGATTTTGATGAATCTCGACGTTTCATGACCACCCGAATCAGAAAAAGTGTTTTTTTGAAATTGTGTCTGTCTGTCTTTACCTCCAACTAAATCCTAAACTATTTTACCAATCGGGCTAAAACTTGGTATCTAGGGTTTTCATAGGGTTGCCCCAAGGGGTTTTTGGAGTTGGATACCTAACCCTAACATTGAGGGTAGTTTACTGAAGGGCAAAAAGAGAAAAAGTCGATTTTCTCAAAATCGGCTTCAACGATTTTGATTAAATTTCATTTCAAAACATTTATGAGTACTCCAAACAAAATGGCTACTCTCAATACTTCGGCAAAATGACTTTAAGGGCTCCGGTCTGATGGGTAAATTATAATTTTTTTTATCATATCTTCGTAACTATTTGAGATATGAAATTAGTTTTCATTACAAATATGTAGATCTATTTATAATGCAAATATTTTATTCGAAGCATATTTTTATAAAATCAATAACTTTTAATCTTTACGCAAATATATGTATTTCTTAACTTTTCGAACACTAAAGGTAAGGTATTGCGACCATAAAAAAAATCTAACCTGAAATGTTGATGGATTTCGACGCCTCATGACCCCCCGAATCCTAAAAAGTGGTCTTTGCAATGCCGTCTGTCTTTGTATTTGTTTAAATCTAAAATTAAGAGTAGTTTAATAAAGGGCGAAAAGAGAAAAAATCGATTTTCTCAAAATTGGCTCTAACAATTATGATTAAAATTCGTATCTAGGCGTTGATTAAGATTATAAATAAATTGGCTATTTTCATTCTCCCATGAAAATTACTTTCGTAGTACTTAACAGAAGCTGAAATTTCCGTATCTCCGCAACTATTTGAAATACTAAATAACTTATCATTACAAAATGGTAGTACTGTTAAAATAAAAACTTTTATATGAAATATATTTTAGTAAAAACAACAGTTTCTGAGATATTGGCAAATATATTAATACACTTTTGTGAGCTTTAGTTGTAAAGAGATGATACTTAAGTCTTAACGCAATAATTCTCCAATGCCATAGAGTAATTAAATATAAGTAAGTCTCTCATAAAGTTTGTTATTTTTCCTTAAAGCTCTTAGGAGAAATGTTTGCACAGCAATGATCTATCTCCTTCATTTTAGACTCAATAGTCAATATTTACATTTTTTATTGGTCAAAATGATTATAAATGAGACATTTAATAGCAATGCGATGAAATGAAGATGTGCAATACCTAATAAAATGTCAAAAATTTTAACCTGAAGTTGAAATTTGAATACGAAGTGTTGACCCTTGTGGGCCCAATATTGATCTTTTTTATCGGTCCAAACATACAAATGAGGTCATTAATTATTTAAAAATAAAATCATAAAATTTAAAACCGGGACTCAAAAAA
Organism: Timema podura; assembly: GCA_033556935.1. NCBI lineage: Eukaryota > Metazoa > Arthropoda > Insecta > Phasmatodea > Timematidae > Timema > Timema podura. The sequence goes on from JAVRXN010000002.1 coordinate 43,241,625, forward strand.
TGTTTTACATAAGTATAGTGCAATTTATGCTTTGGTTTGCTAGTGTATATTATTTCGTTTCACATATATTACGAGCTTTGAGTAAATATATCCATTTTAAAACAATAGAGCGAGAAAGCCCGTGTAAGAGTTCCGTACCATATATATATATATATATATATATATATGCGCGTATAGAGTTTATTTATATGACGATCGCACCATGGATGAAACCTAGCATGAAAATGTATACTTTTTTTTTCACTGCTTCTTGATTCGGGTTAGGGGTCATCCGTAAACCACGTAGCGTGGAATGAGGGGGGGAGGGGGAGGGATTAGCTCTAATGTATATATGATGTTACATGGGGAGAGGGTGGGTACATCATAGTATCATAGATCTTATACTGAAATTCAAATGTTGCAAAAAAAAAATTATATTCAGGATTTTAAATGGATTCTGAGTTTTATTAAATCTGAGTACCTCTTTTAGTGTCACAAAAGCTTCCCTATGAAATAATGACATTCACTCTTGATGTGAAAAGTTATGTAACACAGGTTGAGAGGGGGGAGGGTTTTAGGTTAAATGTATACTTGGTGTTTCATAAAAAAAAAAGGGGGGGTGCATAGAGCTAGGAAAAAATGGCTAGGTGGTTTATCATGGCTGCCCCCATATACGCATACATTAATTACGCTAATGGTATAGTGGTGAGGAAGGTAGTATTATAGAGGTAATTCACCCTCATTTGTGGGATGGGAAACTGGGAAACCATTTAGAAATAACCTATCTACCCATCCTACCATCTACCCATGAACCTTGATCTACCCATCGGCAATCCAGTCTAACACAATAATGAAGCGTTAGACAACGAAACCTATCGATGCGGATTGCGTACTTATTGATTGTAGGCTACTAAAGGTTCCATTGTCGGGCGAAAACTTTACATAAGTACAACTTAAATAAGCTTTTTTTTTTTTACACCCTGACAACATTATCGTAGCTGTGAATATAATTAGTTCGTTATTTCCCAGCTAGAGTAGAACTCTTGAAGATGTCTGAATATCATAAAAGGTCATTACAATAACGACGTCGTTTTGCGTCTGCCCGTCTACCGCCACCTCCCGAGTCTGGTGGGGTAGGTTATATTATCCACCCGGTTCTGGTAGGGTAGGTTATATTGCCACCCCGACGTCTGGTGGGGTAGGTAGGCTTATGCCACTGGTTGGGTTGATAACGGGGGTGGAAGGAGTAAAGGATGCTATTGATTTTCCAAACGTGAGCTGCTCCTGGTGGCTCACTACCCGCTCCACATAGACCCTGTTGCACGCCACGCACCCTCCTATATTAATACTCCTCGAAAAAGAGGGATATTAGGAAAAATATTGTAAAATATGTATTAAAATAATAAGAGCTTGCCTAATCTTAAAAATAGCAAATGTGAGACTTTCAAAATCTGAAATAATTTTTAGCTTTTACTTAAAAAAAAAGTTCAATATCTCAAATAAGCTATTTATATCGGGAACAATAAAATTGAAATTTATAAGGCCTCCCTCTAATTCTAAGAAAATATTTATATATTTTAAAAGTTTAAATGGTTAAATGTTAAATTAAAAATGCATGACCCGCTTCGATGGCCACGTAATTTAACGCGCTACTCTCGTGTTAGACTAGACTGCCAAAGACGGGGAGGTCGGGGTTCAATCCCGGTTGGGTGTACTGATGTTTTTCTTAAATTGTTTTCCACTCTCCTTCCAGGCAAATGTGGATGCACTTCCACTAAATAAAATTCCCAATCCCAAAGCATTAACACAACAGTTTATTTCCTTATTTTTATAATTTAATCTCTCCTTACTAAAATTTACTATGGATATTACTAAAACTATAAATGTAGTTAGTGTAGCCCTAAAGGTTAGTAAGACGCAGTGCTAAAAACCACTATAAAATGAAGATGAAGCTTAACTGATACTTATATAATCTGAGCAAATTTTGAAACAACAAACTTATTTGCAAACAAATGAACGAGGTTTCCTAATAAAGCCAAACAAATCGTTTTACATGATGCACTCAATACAATAATAATGTTTACTTTGTTTTAAGTATCTCGCACAATGGCGCGTTTGTATACCATCGGTCGTAATCCTTTGGAACGTCTTCAGCTTTCCAACTTTGTCGGATTGAAAACTCAGTCGCTAGCGACACAACGCTACACCCATGAGCGATATGGGGTGCTCCCTTTTATCAATCTGAAATATTTACTTTTTTTTGTTAATTTTAATTAAAAAATAATATATAGTAATAGTGTATTTTGGATTCGACTGCAATTTGTTACTAACACCTTTGAACCATCACTATCCGAATTAACTGAGATAAAATGATAAAAAAATATAGATTTCCTTCCATACTCTCTTTAAAAGATTTCATTTTATTTCGTTCAATAAACTTTCGAAAAATTTAATGTTTCTTTTCAATGAGTTCATCAAAAGGTAAATTCTATTTTTTATTAATTTTTCTGAAACTTATTATAATTATTATTTTGCTAAAATTGGCTCGTGAAACTCATATAATTAACTCAGAATATGTTCAAATGCCCTGAAATTCCTGAAATTTGCCCTCGAGGAGGGGAGGGGCAACAGGGTGTCTCATAAGTCACAAAAGTAAAAAAAAAGTTATTTATTACAAAAAAGGTCATGAAAGTCCCTGAAAAGTCACGAATTTTCAATATTTTGGTCATAAATTCACGAAAATATATATATTTTTTTTATTTCCCGCGCATCGTAACAACGCGTCGATTATCGAGCCACCCAATACCCGCAATACCATGCGCTAGCCACAAGTTGCCTGATTATTTTTACCGCAATACTAAGGACAAGGTTAACGTTCGCCATCTACTAGTAGTTAAAAGTTTAATGTTGCGTGTGAATGCATTATTACGATATATGCATTATATAATGCTCGCCCGTTTACCAAAGGAATTTTGTGGTCCAAAAGGTCACCAAAAAATCACTAATTTTTGTTTCTCCAACTCAGTAGACACCCTGGGCAATTGTGACTCCGATTCCCCCTTTAGAAAATCCACATGGGCATCCTTGGGACCATACCGACTCACAAGACAATAGAAACATTTAAAAACTAGCTCTGTTTTGGAGCAGCTTACCGTTTGCGAGATCCAGGTTTGAGAGTTTGTTCACAAGTTTAAAAATTATAGGTCCAGAACTCCAGACCTTGGGTCAAATTCTCACTCTTGGCTCACACTAAAACCTCTGCCGTGAGCAGGATTGCCTTGGCGTTGCGTTTCGGACCATATCCAATAACACCGGGTAGAAGTTGGTTTGAATCCCGTTCGGAACGATTAAATAATCTCTTGATGTGAAAGCAGAAAAAAGAAGGAAGTTCAGTGAAAGTGTAGTCCCAGGGAATAATGACCCCACGCGTATGTCAGGCGCCCCTTGCCAAGTGTCCGCGCCAGAGAGGCGAGTCCGTGGCACACGGCCATTACATTGTACAGAGCGTCGGTGCATCCCTTCACACGGCTGACTGTTGAGTTATGAGGAGGACGCGCGGCGTCTATTTGTCATGATCTCGTTACTGCTGGCGGGGACTTGAACAGGAGATTCCACCTACGATCCATCACGAAGGAGGGAGGTGAGGATGTGATTACGTCAAAGCCTGGCTTCGAGGATTAAGAGGGGGATTTATTCTGGTGAAGTGCTCGACATCGTTTCTTGTCGCTTCTTTTAAGAGTGTAGCTTGTCTTTTAGGAGTGTACCTTCTATTTCAGGAGAGTATCTTGGTTTTTAGGAGCAAGCTTGTCTGTTAGGAGTACGGCTTGTGCCTTTTAGGATTGTAATATATGTCTTTTTGAGAGTGTAACTTGTATTTTAGGATTCTAGCTTGTCTTTTAGGAGTCCAGCCGTGTCTCTGTGGAAAAGAGTTGGGGGTTGAATAAAATTCAATGTGACAACAAAGAAAAATATACCATTTAATTTTGGGGTACTCAAAACCATTGTAGTTTAAAAAATGTATATGAATTTACATAACATATTGTGAGCACTGCCAGGTAACATTGATATCGCAAATACAATGGTTTTCAAAAATAAGTAAGTATTGCCATTGTGTATTCACTATTTATAGTATTAATAATAGTTACTGATTTAGAATTTGACATACGAAATAATCAACTAAAACAAAGAAAAGCAAACAACATTATCAACTAAAACAAAGAAAAGAAAATTAAGTTATTATTATTATTATTATTATTATTATTATTTATTATTGAAAAAACTAAAAGTCAAGTGTTACAGTGTGTGCTTTTAATATCATAAAATAAGGGAATTAAAGTTATTATTTTTTATCACTGTGTCTTACTACCTGTCTAGGTTGTACACATATGTACTAATTACGCTAGTGGGTTAGGGATAAGGAAGGTTGAATTTTGAGGACGTGTATCCGATTATCCGTGGCTGGAAAGTGGAAAACAATTTTGGAAAAGAAACTTCAGCACTCCCAACCGGGATTCGAACCTCAATCTGCCGGTCATCGACAGTAGAGTCTAACACGAGAGTGACGCCTTAAACCATGTGGCCACTGAAGCAGGTAATATGATGACTAGGTCTACCCTAGTATGGTAGGGATGGGAAATACACCAATTTAGAGGTAATATACCCCATTTGCGTGAGGGGACCTGCCGGTCTGGGGGTAAGGTGTCAGACTTCTGTGCTGGGGGTTCGGGGTTCAATCCTTGGTCCCGGCACAGGTTTATCTGATTGCCAAACCCTTCCGTCACCTATCACAAGACGTGTATTAATCACAACTTGTGAATGTGTGGAATGCCAGGCCTCCACCGTGGTTCGGATCCCACGTTAAACTGTAGGTCCTTCATTTCATCTCACAATAATTACTCTACCATTACACATTATCATAAGTGCGTACAACCCAAACGGGTAGTAAGCCGCGGTAATAATAATAATAATAATAAATTTGCTTGGAAGGAAAGTAGTAAACAATTTATGAATAACCACCCTCATCAGATTTGTATGGGACTAGAACCCCGATCTCCCCATAATATGTGGGCCAGTTTAACACAAGAGTGATGCCTTAGACTATTCGGCCACTGGATTGGGTTACAATTAATTAAATACTCTCAACCTTACTTAATAAATTGTACACGTAGCTTTTTGGAGCAAGCGTGACTGTAAAGGGTCTACACATATTGCGCATGGAAAACAAAAAAACCCACCTCAATGGCCTCATGGCCTAACGCACTACTCTCCTGTTAGACTAGACTGCCGAAGACGAGGAGATCGGTCCCAATTGGGTGCACTGAGGGTGGTTTTTCCTAAATACTTTTCCAATCTACCTCTACGAAAATATGGGTGCATTTCCTCTCAATTAAACCTTCCTAATCTCTAACACATTAGGGTAGTCAGTACATAGGCGTAATAGCCCAAACGGGCGATAAAAAAAGACAAAACACAATTTATTATTTATTAAATTTGTGTGTTGTTTACCTGGAACATTCAATTCTGGTTTGATTTGGGCTTCGGCAACTACTTTAAATTAAAATAAATGTATTCATTCAATTTTAGATTTTTTATTAAATTTTAATCAAAATTTACACTGAGTAAGTTCTGAAGTTTCCAGAATACATAATTTCTGAGCATATATGATGGTATTAAACTAAAAACCAACCTGTTTATGGTTTCTTGGTGTTGTTATAAACGAACGTAAAATATTCAGTTTAATGATCTACACGAGTAGTGAGTGGAGAAACATTTTACATATACCTATAAATACACCCATTTTTACTCATGTCAGTAGAAAATACAAACTAGCCTCGGGATTAAATTAACTAATAGAAAGATATAAATACTTCACCTCACCACTTTAGCTCGCACTGAAAAAGTCTCGGGGTTGATAGTATTACTCGTGTATCCTAAGGGTTATCATTTTGTTGTCCCGGGCCGCTTGGAATCTGCCAGTCCACCCCTGTACATCTTTCCTTACCACACGTCCAGGCTAATCATATTTATTAACGCTGAAAGGGTTGTACTAAGTGTGATTGAATTATAAAGCAAACGTACCCGTATTTGCATGGAGGGAGAGTGAAAAGTCAACTAGGGAAAAACCAGCCTTAGTATACCTAGTAGGAATCAAGGGAGTGTAGGGAAAGCGAGATAAGGGCATTGTTTTTGTGGTTTTGTATCAAAACCTTTTTTCTTTGGGGCTAAAATAAATAAAATATTGCTTCAGTACAAATATGAGCTTAATTTTCTTCACATGATGAACTTATTTCTTGAATATCTGTCAAGGATGTCCTGGAATTTTATGATCCCTTTTTCTTTTCATTTAAAAAATGTTTTCTCATCTAATGCCGCTATACTCTTGACAGATATTCAACAACTGTTGGTATCACTTCGTGAAGAAAATTAATTAAACACTGTTTCTATTGGAGCAATATTTTATTAATTTTTGCCAACAAAATGTTTTGCTATAAAAACTGCAAAAAAAAACAAACACTTAGCTCCTATAGCGTCTCCTACACTCCCACCTCAAAACCTTATCTCCCCATCAACTGCAAGTCTGACGTTCAATCCACGTGCCCACCAATGCTGATAACAACCGTCAGTGGTCCAGATATTATAACTGTTGTAGTTGGTGAGGAAGATTGTTCATTTGACAAGATCTCGGGCTCAGTAGAGACAATCGGATCGACAGGAGCAGACTATCACTGAAACGAGTCACAAGGGGGAAGGGGGTTGGTGTGAAGCGTATGGGTATTGATCTGGGAAAAGGGGGTGAGGGGTTGGGGGGGGAAGTGCACCTCCGACACAGCTGTGCCGTTGTAAGAGCGCTCAAGAAAATATTTTTACGCTTTGAAGAGCAAATACTGCCTTGGCGTTTTTACTTGACTTACTTGATTAAGGTGGGTATGTAGGGAACGCGAGTTAAGGGCAGTGATTTTGCAGTTTCCATACATAAACCTTTTTTATGCCAAAAAAGATATAATATTGCTCCAGTAGAAATATAAGAGATTAATTTTCTTCACATGGTGATATCAACCAACAAATTGTTGAATATCTGTCATGAGCTTAGCTGTATTAGAGGATACACTTTTTTAAATGAAGAGAGAAAGTTAAATTCCAGGACACCCTTGAAAGATATTTGAAAGATATAACAACTGTTGAGGTCACCACGCGAAGAAAATTAAACTCCATATTTCTACTGGGGAATTAGTTGATGTATTATGGCAAAAAAAGTTTTGATGTAAAAATAGAAAAAAAAACAACAAAACCTCCCTAGCTCAAGCTTCCTGCACTCCCTCCCACCTTAAGACCTCCGTCGGTAGGCACGTGGATTAATCATCAAGGTTGTCTCTTCTGGTTTGCTGGTAATGGGGAGGATGGGGCTCAAATCATGACCGGGGGTGTACTGAGGACATTATTTTCTTAAACAGATTTTAACTCTTCCTCCACGAAAACTCTAGAACTTTTCTTTTAAATTTTACCTTCCTCATTCCTAGCCTATCGGTGTAAATATGCGGATAGGCTGGAGTATAGTAAGGCGAAGAGATCGACGGGGGAGGGGGAGGGTTGGGGGTGGGGGTAACACATGACTTTATAGAATAACATATTGATATTAAATTCGAGATCTTGAATTTTCTAGAGTAATTAGTACAGCTAGACAATAATTATGTTGAAGTTTTGTAGTTTAATTTTTTCAAACTCTCGACGTGAACTGTACATCGCCAAGGGACATGATAACTCCTGCTGGCCTACAAAGCTTGTGTGAACTAGAGGCAAACTGACACACTTAAATAATTGAAGGACCACTTGGAAACGCTGTTTACTACTGAGAAAACGCCCTAAAAAAGCGGAAGAGTTCTTTTAAGTGTAACATATTTACATTCTAGAGGGTAGGCCCTACTACTTTATTAACAACACCCAGCTCGCCATAGGAAGAACCTTTTATAAGATATCAAAGAATAAATCTGGAGTAGCCAACAATGATAAAATACCATTAATTATATTTATCTTGCTGTTGTCAAACGTGATACAATCTCTCAAGGTCACCAGCTAAAGAACACACAGTGGGTCTCAGTGGGACTTGCACCTAGGTCATTTCTTCGTGGGGGTTGAGGCCACCATAAACAGTGCCGTGTGCATAACTTAACCTACAACAATTCACCTGTATGTAGGGAACGGCACAAGGGCTGGGTGAAAAATAGAAAACACAGAAGTGGGGTTTGTTTATCATGTGTATGACCTAACCTAACCTAACCTAACCTAACCTAACCTAGCCTAACTTAACCTAACTTAACCCCCTTCCTGTAGGGGATAAGACATGGGCAGTCAGGACGCCAACCCCTAGATTGAACCTCAATCGGCCGCAAACCCCACGCTCCCACATTACTTACGTATGAATACATTGCAGTGGATTTAGTAACATTTTGGCTGTCTGGTCAGGTTAGTTTATGGTAATCTTTGGATCTGCTTTATTCATTACAAAATATAGACGATCTTAAGCTTTGCTTGGGATGGATTAGGGCTAATGTCCCAAATCCTGATTTACAGAATTCCATAGCTTAAAAAAAAGTGTTTTAATAATACTTTTGAGAGTTATTCCTTTGTTCATGATGTAGTTCGAACTTTATATGTAAAAAAAAAAGCTCAAGCGATTTTTTAAAGGAATAAATATGTAGTTTACAAACAAAAATATTTAGTTTTGGACATTATCTTCCAAACTAAACTAATTAAAGTCACATTTACGTTTCTCAGGTAGCCATTTAAGCTAGCTAGGATTTGTAATTAATCTAAGCCCTTCCATTATTTTTTTAATTGTTTGTGTTGGTTAAAATGGTTTCCAAGGAAGCTACCTAAATACCTAAACGAGTAGCGACAATAGATATTTGTTAAGTTATTGGAACGAAATCTACCAACGATAACCTTTGATACCAAAATAAATTTTGACATATATACATAGTGCATGAGGTATTTAATAGCCTTTTTTAACCAACTTATTATCTCATTATACAACTTTAACTTATATCTAGAACAAACACAACACCCAGTTCCAGGCCGTCAACTCATCACTGTAAAGATGAAACTAACTTTTCACCAATGATAAAGCTATCGATTATGCCGAAAATAAATCCCGGGAACCTTATTTCAGTATATAAGGCACGCTACCTACTGAGTTAAAGTGTCGGACTATGATATTTAAAGTTCGAATCTTTATTACTACCTACCTCGGTGGTGTATTTAGCTAACGCGCTATTTTCGTGTTGAGCTAGACTGCTGAGGACTGGGAGATAAAGGTTCGAATCTTGGTCGGGTGAACTGGGGGTGATTTTTCCTAATGGTTTTCCACTCTCCCTCCACGCAAATGAGGGTTAACCTCCTCTAAATTCAACCTTCCCAATTCCTAATCCATTAGCGTAATTAATATATAAGCGTATTAAACCGAACGGGTAGTAAGACGTGGTGCTAGATAAAAAAATAAAAAATATTTATTACTTTACCCCCTCCCCCACTTTGGTGGTCATATGGGCTTGTGCCCCACTCTCGTGTTATACTGGTTTGCCGTTGACAAGTAAAACAAATCAGAACTCGAATTTCGGTCGGACGTACCTGGCCGATTTTCCTAAATGGTTTCCCACCATCCCTCCTTTAAAGTGCGGGTAAATTTTCTCTAAAATTCTACCTGCCTCATCCGATACCCAAACTGGTACTAAGGGCCAGTTTCATAGTCAGATTTAGTACGCCTCAAGTGCGGCGCTATACTAAATACAAGACGTCACCTACCTGAAATTGAATGGAATGGGCCAGTTTCATATGCGAAACTGGCCCATTCCATTTTGGTCTAGGTAGGTGTCGTCCTGTATTTAGTATAGCGCCGTACTTGAGGCGTACTAAATCTGACTATGAAACTGGCCCTAAGACATAATAAGGAGGGGGGAAATAATTGCCCTCCCCTTTAAAGAAATATAACATATTATGACTTTGACCCCCGAGAGCTAAGTTCAACGATAACCTTGTAAACTGGCAGGGTTGCCAAGCACTAGGAAAACAGGAAGATCCGAGAAAACACCGGGGTATTTTTTTTTTTGTGTCTGGAAAATCCCAAGAAAACACAGTGGATTTTGTAAAATCTACTAAAATTACTGGAATATTTGTTAATTTGGGACATTTAACTGAAAGCTTAAAATAGTAGGTCTTTGGATGGGCAATAAAATGAACTGAATAATCAATCACCCTGATTCAAACTTGTTTTATCATCCCTTAAACAATGGATGTAAAGTGATAGAAGATGTATTTCCGCATCAATTTTAAATCCTCTTGTTTTAAACATAAGCTACATGACTTCACACTTATTAAGTTTGATTAAAAATTACATTTTATTACTCTTTTCTTCAATCTATGCGGCCTGAAAAAATGAGATTTCCTTCTGGGAAACCTGGAAAACACGGGGAATTTGTTAGTAAGAAAGTATTGGCAACCCTAATTGGGGTCGTGTAAATAAAAAATAACTCTGACTGTAGACCCTAGTTAAATCTCTGCCTTTTGTACTGAAGGTGGACATTTATTTATATTCCACCCCTATCTCGGTCCCTTTTGGATGGAGTAGTCTAAAGCGCTAACAGCCAGTCTTAAATAAAAGAGTTAAACCACGAGTAGCCGGTCGAGTTGAATTGCACTCCGTGGGACCGTAGTTTTTCCAAAATCCAGTAAAACACACCGGTTGATCGTTAAGCCTAAAGGTTTGCCGTCACCATGGTAACTGTCAGATGTTACATACGTCATCGCAACAAGCACAAATTGAGCAGAGGCTAGCGATACGAGCCGCAATTTTCACACATTAGCGTGAAATTAGATTTTCTTTTCAAGCCGAAATAACATCCAACTAAAACATTACACTTTTTTTTTTCACACAATTTTGAATGTGATTATATTTTTGTAATCATACAGTTAGCACATACCAAATTATAAAGATAACAAGATCAGTAAACATGTACTAATCAGCTTATTTCAATTTGTTTTTAATCTCATTTTCTTTCGTTTAATTTGAAAACTAAATTTAGTTTAAAATATATCACCACTTCTTACTACCGTTTGGGCTATACGCTTAAGTACTAATTATGCTAATGGGCTAGTAATTGGGAAGGTTGAATTTAGAGGAAGTTTACCCACATTTGTGTGGAGGTAGAGTGGAAAACCATTTAGGAAAAACCACCCCCAGTTCACCCCACCAAGATTCGAAACTGATCTCCCCGTCCTCAGCAGTCTAGCTCAACACGAAAATAGCACGTTAGCTAACTACGCCACCATGGTGGGTTAAATTTAGTCACTCCATTTCAAATTTAAATAAATAGTACGTCTTACACTGTCTTACATGGTTTTGTTATTTACTGTAGGCCTGCTTAAAAAAAATGTTTGCCACCTCACCACCCGTTTGGGTTATACGCCTATGCACTAATTACATTAATGTATTAAGTATTATGAAGGTTGAATTTAGAGGAAGTGAACCCTCATTTTCGTGTGGAAATTGTGGAAAACCATTTAGGAAAAAAAATCTTCTTTACAACTGAACAGGATCGAGCCCCGATCTCCTCGTCTTCGGTGGTCTAATCTATTGCGAGTGTAGCCCTTAGACCATGCAGCCACCGAAGAGGGTTGTACTTAATTACTAACAAACACACACATATATGTATCTTTTAAGTTGGGGGATTTCTTAAATGTTGTCTGGAAAACCTTTAAAAGTCAGGAAATTTTATTGTAAAAAAATTGTAGTCCCACTGTAACACACACACATAGCTTATTTTCAGGGATAAGAATGATTCTCCGTTATAGGAATGAGGAAACCAAGCATGTAGGAAATGCACCCCCATTATCTTGAAAATATGGTGGGAATACCACCGTGATAAAGTATACGTGTAAAAACCAGTGTAGCAGGCTGAGATTTGAACCCCGACCTCACCAGTAGATAGCGGTCTAAGAGAAACGCGGTTCAACTGCCTTATTTAGACCGCTGCGAGTCTTATCTCATAAATGCGATAAGTTGTGGATATAAACGCATGTTGTAGAAGACGCCACGTGCGGGTAGTGTCGAACCGGCTCTTTATCTCTGGACTAATTATAGAAGTAGCGTGTCGCCACAACGTTCCGTCTGTCAAATGGTTTGTATCGGGCACGTTTCTTTATTAAACTGAAAACACGTGACACAATTGCAACCCGCCAGAACCAATCTATTCCCGCCTGATATGTTCTGACTTGAATAGACGAGAAATTAATTACATATAATTTATATTCTCGTCTTTATTTCAATCATTAAAATAAAATGATAAATACCACATCGTGATGAGCATGTCTACTAAAAACAACATGATTTGCACCGGTGGTCACGCAATTTAAGGCATCAAGCTCTGGTTTGAGTTTCACCGGGTGTACGAGGGGAGATAGTTTTTTTTTAGCAACGCGTCTTACTACCTTTTCAAGTTATACACATATATATACAAATAGCGCAAATTTGTTAGGGATGAGGAATATTGAATTCAGAGGAAGTGTACCCGCATTTACGTGGGGGGTATAGTTTGAAAATCATTTGATGAAAAACCATCCTCAGTAAACACGACCGGGATTCGAACACCGATCTCTCTCTCATCGGCAGTCTTGTATATTGCGAAAGTGACGCCTTAGATCATGCGGCCACTGAAGCAGGTGTGGGAATTATTTTTACACTTGATTATCAATGACCCGCCTCGGTGGCTTAGTTGGCTAACGCGCTAGTCGTGTTGAGCTCTACTGCCGAGGACAGGGAGATCGAGGTTCGAATCTCGGTCGGGTGAATGGGGGGGGGGTTTCCTAAATGGTTTTCCTCTCTCCCTCCACGCAAATGCGGGTTCACTTCCTATAAACTCAACCCTCCCAATTCCTAATCCATTAGCGTAATTAGTACTTAAGCATATAACCCGAACGGGTAGTAAGACGCGGTGCTAAATAATAATAATAATAATGATGATTATCATCTTTCTTCTTTCAACGACAATGCTAGTGCATTTCATCTCAATCAACCTTGTCATTTTCACCCTTTATTTGAAATTGTCTACCTTGGTGGTCATGGAATAAAGTGCACGCCTCAGGACTCGATGTTTGTGGGTTCAAACCCAGCCGTGTTCGACGAATTTTTCTTGACTGACATAAATCCGTAGTAATTCGGAGGGTAGATAAAGCCGTCGGTCCCATACCGATGGTAGAATGTAAAAGAGCCACGAAAGCTTTAGAAAGTGCATATTAAATACCTCAACTAAAAAAGGAAAAAATTAAAATTGTTAATAGCTATGGTATTAAACGTACTGACGAAAGAAAATATTAAAATCACAGACGATGGCCCGTGGAAAAATAAGAGCTCTGTCGGAAAATAAATGAATGGATCGTAATATATCAGTAGTTTATTTGTATCCACGTCATTGGTAAAGTGACTAAACGCCAGGTTCTAATCTAGTTTGTCAATTATGGGAAGGTCAGGGCTCGAATCCAGTTTGAATGTACTGTAGAAATTTTTTTTTCATTAAATTATTTTCCACTCTCTATCAACGTAAATGTGGATATATTTATTTCCAATTCTACATTCCTTATACCCACGTAGAAATGCGAATAGCCCGAGCAGATAGTAAGACATGGTGCACCCTATTAGCATAGATGAATGCGGTACAAGGTGCAAAATATAATTATTATTTTCCCTATGATTGAGATGCTTTGGGGATCATGGCAAATGAATGAGCAATCGATTCATAGTTCAACTCCCATGTCGGGTTGGCATCCATATAAACTAATATATCAACAGCAGTCCTTCTGGCATTGCAGCAACTTCTCGACTCCTGTATGCAACTAAAACAATACCAATTTTATCAAGTTTGATCACGAGGTTACTGGGAGAAGGGGGTCTCAAGACCCTGATAAAATATATACTCACTGACCAATCTTCCCAGATTCACTGACTAATCTGCCCAGGCCCAATGACAATTTTCCCGGGCCCACAGCATAATCTAATCAAAGGGGGGAAAAACGGCGACTTGGGCCGATATAACTAAACCGTACACAGTTTTAGTGACCAAACGGTCTGAGGCGTCACCTTTGTGTTGGATTGGCCTCCTGATTACGAGGATGAAAGCTCGAATCCTGACTGGGTCTACTGAGGGTTGTTTTTCCTAAATGGTTTCTCACTCTCCTTACACGCAAATGCAGGTAGATGACGTCTAAAATGATTCCTTCCTCATGCCTAAATCACTAGCGTAACTAACACATATGTTTATAAACTGAACAGGTAGTAAGACGAAGTACTAAATAAAACATCTTATCCCTAAAACCATTAGCGCAACCCGAATGGGTAGTAATACGCGGTGCTATCAAAACATATATTGACGTCACGTGCTCAAACAAGTTCCTTGTGCTTTCATGGGAATCTTGCATCGTTTAGATATAAACAAAACTTTCCACGATTGCTCTTCAAATTGTATGACTCTATTTGGACGAATATAATTGCATACAAACAAACCAACTGTTACTAAGAGCCCGTCTCATTCCAAGGATTACACCTAACTTAGGTAGGTAATTCAGCTCTAATAAGGTGTCGATTCGTGGTGCGGTTTTCTGTATTCTATTTTTAGAAAATAGTGTAATTGGGACTAGAGACAGTTTTACTATATTAAAAAACTTACTAATAATTAATTTTAGAAGAAAAACTATTTAGCTGATCCCAATTTTACGGTTGTTAAATAAAGGATGCCGAAAACCACACTTCAATGTATTTTTTGGTTCTAACGTAGACATGAATCAAATTTTCTGGCTTATCGACCTATGTACGGTGGGAATTTAGGGAACGCGAGAAAAGTTCAGTGTTTTTTGCCGTTTTTAAGCAAAACTTTTTTGACCAAAATTTAAAAAAAATTCTTCAGTGCAAACATTAAAGTTTAATCTTCTTTACCATGATGATATTAATAATAATTGTTGAATATCTGTCATGAGCAGGGTCCGGATTTTGATTACCTTAAAATTGCCAAAATTGACCTATAAAATGGTGCTAAAACTCTAACTAATGACTTTAAATTTGCAAACAAGACCTAAAAAATTTGATTGAGTTTCCATAATATGATGTATTTATTACAAGGGTTAGGATTTACACTATACACGTAAGCTAAAATATCTCTCCTGGTCTATCCATTTACAGTTTCTCCTGAGTATGGACTTGTCTGGAATAAAATGATCCATATACAGTCCCAGGAAATCCTTTAGTTTTACATTGCTTATTTTCCACAGAGGAATGTTTGCAGGTACACGTCATACAAATTTATATAAAATGTTGAGGATTTTTCTTGATTCGTGACTGCATTTTGTGCAAGTAATAATTGAGAGGTTTTCTTTTTATCGATACTCTGAATACCACGGACATGCTTGTTGCGGCTGATATGCTGTTGAATGGTTACATCTTTTATCTGATTCCAGCCACTTTCACATCACATATTTTATAGAAAAGTATTTCACTCTCTGTAGAAAAAATATCCTCTCCGAATTCAGTAATAACTTGCCTCAAATGACTCGCTTTAGATGGTTTGGTTTAAAGCATTCTAAATACAAATAAAATGATTGCAAACTAATAAATATAAAGTGCACTTTATGAATTAAAATTTTGCCTTTAGAATCTTTTGACAGCTAAAATGATATGTTCTTCTTAACATTGGAATACAAATACCTGCTTTAAAAGCGATAGCTTCCCATGTCCCTGTAGCCTTTTCCAGACATGGTATAGTGAGTGAATCACCAGGAATGTAAAGACAGTACAAAGTTCATTTGAACTCTAAAAATTGTTCTCCCCTCTCCCTGTAACCCTTTCCAACTTAGGTTTAGTGAAGGTCTCACCAGGAATGTGGATTTTATAATCACGCAGGTAAAGGGGCACCAAATTCATTTGGACTCATACATTATCTTCTTCAGTCAACAAGTGTATGGTAAAATATTTGATGTTTGAATATTAATGTTTTATCAGAGCACTGATAGTTTATATATATATATATATATATATATATATATATATATATATATATATATATAACCTTTTTAAAGTCATTTTCAATCAATTTTAAAATTTCTTTCAAAAAAAAATGCTCTAAAATGGCTTATTAAACAAAAAAAAGCAAGAAAAATTACATAAAAATCTAAAATTGCAAACAATGACCTAAAACTGACCTATGAAATATACATTTCTGCAATCAGGGGATCATGCACGAACAGAGTGTATGTACTTATGAGCACTGTCTCTGATGAACAAAAAAATAAATAAAAAAAGGAAAGAAAAAATATGACATGTCATCAAAATCCGGGCCCTGGTCACGAGCATAACGGTTTTAGATGACACAATATTTAAATCAGGTGGTCCAACGTTTTTCATTCCAAGGGCCATATCTGATTATTAGTTTGCACTGCGGACCGAAGATATATTTAGTAATCCAATCAACTTAATATAGGACTACAAACAACACTTAATAAATAATTACGTTCATTACTTAAAAATAAACTGTGTTTTAGGTTGGGTAGAATCTCTCAAAACTTTATTGCCAAAAAAATTGTATTAATCTTTCAAAAATGTATGATGAAATATATACGTGCGCACATATACACCTTTTCCCACAAATAAATGCAAAGTAATACAATCATGACCTTTTAAAATAAATATTTTTATTTGAATCATTAGCTCTTTCACATCTGCCACCGAAGTTTACCCTTTTTATTTTTCCTTTACGATACTGTGAGGGCCACAATTTCAGTGAGCGCGGGCCACATTTGGCCCGCGGACAGCAAGTTGGACCACATTGATTTAAACGACGAGAAAAAATTGTCATTAAATTCCAGGACACCCTTGACAGATATTCAAATACTGTTATGGTCACCATGTGAAGAAAATTAAACTCAATATTTCTACTTGAGAAATGCTTTACTTTTCTTTTGAGCAAAAAAATGTTTTGCTATAAAAAACTGCACAAACACTGCCCTCAACTTGAGATTCAATTTATGTTATTGCTTCGGTCATCAGTGGATTTATTTTAGTTCATACTTTTAGCACCGTGGTGATGCAGCGGCTTGATCTGTAGGGTAGGGATAAGGAGTACACTAGGGTTAGCGTGAGGAATGGAAAAACAGCAATGATAAATCACGTGTGGAAGCCGCCTCCCCCCACAATTTTTTTTTGCACACATTCGTGATCCGAGCCTCAACATTTCTAGTCACCAATAATCGGGTCTATTGATTGCGTGCTTGACGCTGTGGGGTCCTGACGTGGGTTTAGTCACGTTTATAAATCTGTATTTGCATAGACATCTCCCTTTAAAAAGTGACCTAAACATTATGGTTTAGTTGCTATTATCAAACCTGTGTTGAACTTGGACACTACAAGCAGGTAAAAAATAGCACGCAAAGTTTAATTTTCTTAAGAAGGGCCTTATCTGACATCTAGAAAAGTTACTAGATTTAACTTCACGTATCCATACGGCATTTAATGGTTTTTTTTCATGTTATTAGCAACGGTCACTTTTATTATATATTATAAATACCTGTGTAAACTGATAAATATTAATATGGGAAAATATTATCAACTTTGTCCGAAAAAATATGTCTTTATTGTTTAAAAGTGTCTTCTTATGAAAATTAGATTGTAGATGCACACCCTAATGGTCTTAGAAGTTAGAATGACACACACACACCCTAATGGTCTTAGAAGTTAGAATGACACACACACACACAGGTCCTTTTTCGTTTGTGTGTATTTTATTAAAACACGATAGGTCCATTTTATGCCAACATAGGCGTATCTACAAAACTCCTTTGTTGGTGGGAACAGACAAATTAAGATTAAGCTGCTTAATCTCTAGTGGCTACCGAGGCTAATGATAATGAGAGGGTGTTGGTTGCAGGGTTGAGGGTGTCTGTTGATGTTTTCTACTACTCAAAACTAGGTAGGTACCACCACGAAAATAATTTTTAGCATAATACAGTCCAACTTTCGTTGGAAGAGCCTTCAAACAATTATTTTTCGCATTACGATAATATTAGTGTTATTTTATAAATGTTGATATTATATATTAAAAGTGGCAGCTTCTGATTTCATGACTTGACGTGTCAATACGTGAAAGTAGAACTAATAGCTTTTCTGACCGTATAATAAGGTCCATATGAAAATTGGACTGAAGATCTTGGACCTTAAATAACGATCAGCAAAAAAACCTTGTGTAAATACATAAAAATGACGCACTTACACCATCAGAATATCATCTGAAAAGACGTGTATATTTATAATGTAAATACTCACCATGGGTTAGGCCTGTCCCCGTCAGACGCAATTCCGGATTATGCGCGGAAAATTGTCTCTGTTGTTTTAAATATGTATATTTTTCATTACAGGAAGTAGCGCAATTTGTTTCGTTTACAAACAAATCACTTAGTACGTTGAATCCCACTATCTTGGATTTTTCTTATAAAATGGCACACCTCATCACCGAAATTCAGTTCTCTAGTGCAAAAGTCCCCAACATTTTTGTAACTTAGAGCACATTCAAAATTAACAGTAGTGCGGCGGGCACCAACCACTTTTTCAACTAAATTCATAGCCGAACATAATTCATAATGCAAATAACACACACATACAAAAATACAATTCATTTTAAAAATGTGAGTTTAATATAAAAAAATATTCGCATATAAAATAACGCAAATGGTACACATGCAAAGTTAGTCCAAAACCAGTCCAAACAATTGAAACAATTTTCACCAAACCAAAAGTAAAAAATAATAATATTAAATAAATAAATACGGCTTTTTTTTTACGATTTTAACAAGACCAAAATAAATACACAAGGAAATATTTAACTACTCACCACCATTTTGATGCTTGGATACATTTTTTAAATATCTGTTTATTCTGTTTTATTGAGGTGGCAAATCTGGGTAGACCCATGTCAAGATATTTACTAAGGAAATAGGAAGTATTAGCATGGTATTAGTGAGTATAATGATAGTTCCGAGTAATAAAGTACATTTGAAAATGAGCCGGCAAAGAAAGAGGAATGAGAGGGAGGGATTGGAAAGAGGGGGGCTTTCAATCACCTACTTCTTGAGAACAGCATACCTGGAAATAAGCACAAACCTGATTTTTGTTGGAAAAGTGATAGATTAAAATTATTAGTCAAGAACTATTCAGCTGTGTCAAAAAGTGGTGGGCATAGGGTTGGGGACCCCCTGCTCTAGTGTATCGGGAAGTGGGATGGAGAGCATTTGAAAGCCACATAGACCCCACATGGATGTTAACGCTTGTTTGTGTGTATTTCCTTGAAACACGTCAAGTACATAATATTCATATGTGGAAGTACCCGCAATAATACGTTAGGGTATGAGGGAGACAAACTATGACTAAGCTGCTCGTTATAAGCAATTATCTATGAGGATTGGTGAGGAAGGGTGGTGATAATGTTTTCAGTAACTCAATGCTAGTGAAGTACATTTAGACACATAAAACCTCAGCTTTAATATATAGCTATCGATGACTACATTTCTATCATTTTACCTGATTATACTTTTTATTAATAGTCCTTTCCCATTCCTCCCTGGCATACCTGTGTGTGCCACTTGCGGTGTATTTTAAAACTCTGGTTAAACTTCTTTATAAAACCGCAACTACTACAGGGTGTCTACCATCCGGGAAAATCAGGGAAAACGGGAATTAGCCGGGAATTTGAAGTGATCGGGAAAAAACGGGAATAAGTCGGGAATTTAGTAAATTATAATAAAAATCCGGGAAAATGTTGTTTTAATCAAAATATGAAACATGATAATCACTAAATCAGTAAATTATAATGTGATTCAAATCATATTTTTTTTTTGTTTGTAGCTGTAAAATAAATTTTTTAATTCTTAGTAAACAATGTTAATACAGATTAAAAAAAACATGTTTATTTAAATTTTTAAACTTATTATTATTCATAACAAAATATTAATAGAAAAACGAGGGGGAAGGGAGCGAGCTAGAAGGATGTGACATACTTTTTAGTCGGGAATTTTAGGAAATGATCAGGGAAATCAGGAAAAGGTCGGGATTTCATTGGTCAAGTTTAGTAGACACATGTACTAGAACTGGCAGGATAAAAAAAAAGTATCTGTATGGAGCGATTGAAATCGGCCTGGGCTTTATTTCCTGGCTACCAGAACGGGTGATTGCATTGATTCACCTACACCTCTCCTCAGCGAGTGACATATCCTGTGATGTAATGTGTCATCGAGCATCCCCTTTCCACCCTCACCCAGCATCTCATGAGATGTAATTTTGTTTATATATATCAGCTGACATCCGAGCAAAAGTCAATGTTCGCCTTTCAGAGCCATCCTCAGACTCATTTTCACTTTGTGACAAGTGGGCGGAGGGTGCATTTTGTGTGATATGAGTTTCGTTCCCACATAGTCCTAACTTCAATACCGATTTTACAACCCATGAGAGAAATTGGGGTATAATTTATGCATAAGCCTATTAGATATAAGCAAAAATAAGCAAACTAATAAGCAAAATAATAGCTCCAGCTATTTATTTCTTAATATGCAATCCCGTACAATTTAATAATTGTACAAATGGCAGCAAAAAGCCAACTACCGAGTCGCAGATGGCTGCGTTATCCGATGGCTCGTGATATTAATATAATCACATATTTGTAGCCGACGATTTCCGCACGTCCATCATAGACTCAGCCTTAAAATATGAGTGAAGAATGACCTTGGACACGGGACGATTCCTGGATAGCTCAGTGGTTAGAGCATTGGCGTACTAAGTAACAGGTCCAGGGTTCGATTCCCGTGTCCAGGTGTCATTTTTCAATTTTCAGAACTAGTAGATATACTAAACGTCTCTATGTTCTCAAGAGTTTTAACGATATTTCAATACTGTGCACACGTTAATAACGTGATGTGTCAACTAATAGGAAATGTTTAGTACTTTGTCCTATCATATTCATAGAAAGAAAACTATTCCACAAATTCTGTAGCCCCAACAATAATTTTAATAATTTTATATTTTATTTTTAGTTAAAATATTGATAGCTTTTATTTAGTGAGTTTTTCGAGGAATTAGCTTCAAAAGGTAGGAAATGAAAATATGATTCGTTACGAGAGCAGTGACAGATTCCTTCACTGTAACTGATGGGTTTATTTCGATTAGCATCTCAAAGCTTGTTTTTTTAACTAGTGACTGATTCTTCGCCATCGTCCAAAAAAGATGGTCCCCAGAGAGTTAAAATAATTGATACAAGAAGGAATCAAGGATCTGGACTCTTGTATATCCATCATTCTGTTAGTGTAGGGTCGATCGTTCACTTGTATGTGGGTGTTTTCAGCCATCTGCCTTTCCTTAATTAGGTTAATCCTGCAATTCTGGATAGTCAACATTGCCAGCATTTTCTTATCATAACATCCCATCTACTGTCTTAAGGTTTTTGTTCGTTTATGCCTCACATGTTACTTCCCGTTTGTATTATCCGCATGTTTACAATAATAAGGCATTGATGAGGAAATAATAATTCAGAGGAAATGTACCCACATTTGTGTAATAGAAGAGTGGTAAACATTTTTGTTTTCAAACACACTCACTACCCTTGATCGGGATTTAAAATTCAATCATCTTGTCAGCAGTAATACAGTATATTTGCAACATTTGGAACATAAAACCACTGATACGGGTCATATGATGTTCAACTAAACTTTGCAGTGTCCTTAACATTATTATTCTTGTTAGGAAACCACATTTCACAAATTATGAATTTTTCGACCAGGTTAGGAATCAAGCTCGGGAACCTTAACTCAGGAGATAAAAACGCTACTGACTAAGCTAAAGTGTCGGACAAGATTATTGTATATTATTTACTAATACATCTTTATTAATGAAATGATTTTTTGTTTGTTTGTCTGTCATGAGCATTGCGCAATATCTACCGCAAACTTAGGGCTGAAATTTTGAAATGAGTAGCCCCTGTGTACACACATGTAAACCTCAAGGCTGGAATTTTTAAATTTTTTATTAGAGGTTTTCAAATGTATCAAAAACTGGACCGGAAAAAATAAAATAAAGAGTTTTTTTTTCTGTCTGAAGGAAAAACTCTGGATAGCAACGCAATTAATTGTGCGGTTACTCCGGTCAACGCCGGGTTCTGCTAGTCATTAATAATTCAACAACTGTTATTTTTGTATGTAACAATGGAAATACTAGATGATATCAAGAGCTATGATAAATGCTAAGTGTCACTTTTGTAAAATAGGTTTATGTAACAGTACCTACCAACCAACTCACGCATGCATAAAGTCAGTGAAACGTTATTCAAACATTGTAATTTTATTGTTAAGCTTGCTTTCTGACGGTTAAGAGCTATAAAAGTTATTCTCAAGAGCTTATTTAATTGAGCACAAGTCAAAATATTGAACCATCCTTTTAAATAAGTAAATAATTTTTAAGACTTATTTGTAAAAACTAGAATAGTTTTATAGTGATTATCTTGAGTTTATTGCTTAATCAAGTATTTTCACTGTCTGCATACTTGGCTTATTTTCTACCATAAAATTGTTTTTATGCTTACCAACTGCTGAAATCATGGTAGAATCTAACTACAACTGATCTGGAAAAAGATTTCCGACTTTTTATCTTGGTTTCCCATTAGTTTATTTTAATGTTACTTTCCTCTCAAGTTTCATAAGTATTAAAATGGATATGTTAATTAATGTTGCCAGATTTAGAATTGAGAATTTTGAATTAATTGAAAACAAAGTCGATAACCTAAAGGGAATGAATCCTGATATAAAGCGCTCTTTTTCCCATCTCGTCCTGTGTTTATTTCTCCTTTTTCAGTTTATCTTCGGCAACAGCATCGTCCCTCCCCCCATCCCCCTTCACTGATCACTTCGTTTGTTTTCTTCTGGTCTTTCCGGGTAGGGTGACTTCCTTCGGCTTTCTATATGACTTTCGATCCAGACCTAAAATTTCAACAAGAAATATTTATTGTGATTAGCCACAGCAGGGGTCTTCAACCCATGGCACGCAGACCATTTGCAGTCTGAGGTGACTTTTTTTTTTTGCTGCTTCATGAACAATATAAAATTATATTAAGAGAAAAAAATGACAAATACAGATATATTTTATATAATTAACTAATGAAAATAAATACGTATTCTATTTACGTATTTTACGTTATCTTACGAAAGATTTTTGCTATTTACTTGACGAAAGGTATTACGTTTTTATACAAATGTACTTTAAAACGGCAAATGACAACTCTAGTAGACAAGACAAAATCTCTCTACCTCTTGCTGTGAGAAATCTAAAAAATAGGAAAAAACAAAGAGCATACTTCACGAGAGATGAAAAATGTCACCTATTGGAGACAGATCTAATCCCTAGTGTGAGTATAAGTGTATACGAATGAGAGCTAATACGAATATTTTAATATTTATTCAACCCGAATATTGTCGGTACAGCATTGCGGCCCACGAGTCAACAAGAGACAAAATAATAATAGTAATAATAATATTTAGCACCGTGTCTTACTACCCGTTCGGGTTATACGCTTAAGTACTAATTACGCTAATGGATTAGGAATTGGGAGGGTTGAATTTAGAGGAAGTGAACCCGCATTTGCGTGGAAGGAGAGTGGAAAACCATTTAGGAAAAACCACCCCCAGTTCACCCGACCGAGATTCGAACCTCGATCTCCCCGTCCTCGGCAGTCGAGTTCAACACGACTAGCGCGTTAGCCAACTACGCCACCGAGGCGGGTAACAAGAGACAAAAACTTTGGACATTGGACATAAAAAGGTTGAAGAATCCCGACCTACAATGTTCATAATTTAGTACTAAGGACAAGTACAGTCTATTACTGACTGGTTGCGCAAAGTTAATTACTCATTCTTTTGGATAAAATTAGGTGCATTGTAGTTTATTTCACCTTCTCATATTTTCCCTTATATTAGAGTCGTAAATAACGCCTTTTTTTTCCCGCACACGTTGAATTCCTTCACATATATTTCTTCCCCTTTCCATTATCCCTAGCTCTTGGTATTATGCTCTATTTTCTTCACTCCTTTCTTAACCGATCTCTTCCAACTATTACGTTGACTCTATTCCATTCCTCTTTAATCCCTTCTCTCTCTTCCATCTATTTTTTAAATTATTCATCATCCCCTTTCTTTTCTAATATATCTTCCAACATTTCACCCCTATTTCTTCCTCCTTTATAAGTTCTCTCTTTACCTCCCTCCCTTTTTAATTTTCCATTTCACCTTCATACCTCACTTTATATCCCCTACTGATCAGCTATCATCTCTATAATGATTCTCCAAGTTCTTGAATTGTTTCTCCATTTCTCTATAGCCTTTCACCTCTCTTTCTTACAACCTCTATCTCACATATTCCTCTATTTTTTTTTCATGAATTAGTTTTTACTTCTAAAAAAGTTAGACACAAACTCATCGTTTTAGTCTAACCATTATTTTAAGCACCGCGTCTTACATCCCGTTTGAGTCGTACGCTTTTGTACTATTACGCTAATGGGTTAGGGATGAGCAAGGTTAAATTTAGATTAAGTGTACTCACATTTGCATGGAGAGAGAGAGAGGAAAACAATCAAGGGAAAACCACCCTCAGTACACCCGACTGGGATCGAACCTTGATCTCCCCATCATCGGATGTCTACTCCATTGCGAGAGGGACGCCTTAGAGCATGTGGCCACCGAAGTGGGTTCTAGCCCAAGTATTTCGCCCATTGGCCGAACTCGTCCGTTCCGGTAGTTTTTTGTTTCGGATCTTAACGATTTGGTCGCTATATTTAAATGTTATAATCTAAGATACGGTAGTTGTATGCTTCTATTTCGAGGCACCCGTTTTCACATGTAGCACCTCCAATGAAATCTAGGACACACGAGGTCTTCATTTAATTATTAAGGCATGCTGTATCTTGATAATGGGCCTTTTATAAATATAATTTATAAGCGCATAATAGTAGCAATTACGTGCTATGGTCTTGAAAATAACATTTTTATGCGCGGTTTCTTGGACTTCTAACCCGATTATGAGACATAAACACATTCGACTTCCTTATTATATTAGATATATGTCCCTCCAATTTGACGCCTCCAACTGTTGTTTTCTCACTGAGCCTCATTATCAGTCCGGGTTATACACATATGTAATATGTCAATTATGATAATGAGGTAGTGATAAGGAAGGCATAATTTAAAGTAAATGTACTCAAATTTGCGTGAAGGGATTGTGGAAGAAGATTTAGGGGGAGGGAACACCTCATAAGGCCTTCCCTCCACCGGGATTCAAGCCCTGACCTCCAAGTCACCAGAAAACAGGACTAAATGAACTTGACATCTTGCCCACGTGCCTACCGATGTGGGTGACGCCACCAGTTGGCATGAAAAATAAATTTCTCTAGGTCCCCCCCTGCCAAGGGATGGCTTACAAACTAACTAGCGTAGACTAGACTCATAGTCACAAGCGTCATAAGCTAGACGTATGGTCTTAATGCACTCCATCAGAGGAGCTTCATTTTCACCCACTTCGGTGGCCATATAGTCTAAGGCGGTTGGCAACCTACGCGTCCGATCCAGCCCACCGACTGATTTTATCTGGCCCACAAAAGTTTTAGCAAACATCATTTGTGTTCATAAAACATTACTAATTATTACGGTATATGAGGAAAAAAAATTTTTTTTTCACCCGGCCCTACACATTTTTTTAAAAACCCATACGCCCACGTTATCAAAAAGGTTGCCAAACCCTGGTCTGAGGAAGGCGTCACTCCCGCAATAGACTCGACCGACGAAGACGGGGAGATCGGGTTCAAATCACGGTTGAGTGTATTGGGGGGGACTATTCCTAAATTGTTTTCCTCGATTTCTCCAATTAAACGTAGGTACACTTCCTTTAAATTCAACCTTTTTCATCCCTAACATAGTAGCGTGCATGTGTGTGTAATATGTCTAAAGCTAGTTGTAATACAGGGTGCTAAAAAAGCTTCATTTTCACATTTAATCTGATTAAAAATGATTTTAGGGTGGATTTGAAAAAACAAAATCTTACAACGTACAATACATCTATAGAATATTATTCATTTTATAAAATTAATTTGAAATATATTATTCCAGTCTTTCAAGTATAAAAATACAACCAAGATAAAATATTTTCTAAAAAAATAACTATTTTTAGTATTTTATTTAAATTTAAGACGTTTGTTTGTCTTTTTATATACTTTAAACTATAAAAAATTTACTACCCACTAACAAGTAGGGTAGTAACTTTTCTTTTTTGTGGGAGGGGGTGTTCAAAGGGGGATATAAAAACCGAAATATATAAACAAATTAATATTGAAAATGACCCACCTTTGTTGAAACGGCCAGGTAAAAGTTTTTTTAAACAGTCCACTATTAACTTTTCTCTTGTTTTATTTAATCGATTACTAATGTGTGCTCTTGAGGGTTTGGACAGGTATGACAGTAGAAGAGTGACATTTGAATGTAAATATAAGAATATAGAATTATTAATTATTATATTATTAATTATTATAAATCAAACAACCCCATCAATGAGAGAAATACCGGCTTATTTTAAAATGCCTGATCAATTTTTAACAATAATTTTTTTTCATGAGCGTAGTGGCATTTGAAGAGAAACTTGAATTAATTATAAAAGCTTCTGTTCAAATTCCACGATATCACAGTAGATATTAAAAAAACTGCTGGAATTAATATATTTAGAGAATTAAACTAAATGTAGGTTATTATTGAAATAATATTTTTTTTATTTTGGCCAAAAAAGTTTATTTTTATACAAACCGAAAAAAAAAAGGAATTTCTACCCTCACTCCCTTCCACCTCACCTTAATCTAAGACCTTAAGTGGCTGGGCTTGAACCAGGGTCCCTTATACCTGTATGTATACCTAACCACGTAGCCTGGGGTAGCATTATAAGGTAGGTACTTATAATCAAAATCACCCGCTTCAGTGGCCGCATGGTCTAAGACTCACTCTCGCACTAAAATGGACTCCCGATAACTTGGGATCGAGGTTCGATCACGGTCAGGTGTTCTGAGGGTATTTTTTTCTTAGATGGTTTTCCATTTTCCTTCCACGCAAATGCGGTTACACTTCCTTTAAATTCAACCTTTTCCCTAACACATTAGAGTAGTAAGTACATAGGCGTGCGTTTAACCCAAACGGGTCGTAGGATGCGGTGCTAATTCTTTTTTAAATCGAAATCTGTCATGAATTTCTTTGGCCTTCAATTTGTTGTGACACTTTTATAGGTGGATGACCGAGCACGTGTGTAACTTCGGGTTCTTCCCCCTCCCACCCATCTCTTTCCCTCGGACCCCTCTACCCCCTGTGGTGTCCCCCTCTTGTAGTCTTGCCACACCACATAGGTTTTTTTTTCTATGGAACTGTTTAGTGTAATTACGTACCACTACACCCTGTTCCTGAAAGTCTCCTGTCTCGGGTTTTTCCTGTTCCTCCTGTGGGCCGTGGCGTAATGACTGAAGTCGACAGAGATAATAGCGCTCACTTGCCCCGCGGCTTAAATCCTTGGAATTGTTGAGGGTTGGGTCGGATTTCTCTGAAGGTAAGAGAGACAGCTTCAGTACAAGAGGGTAGGAGTGTAGGCTTTCCATCCTTCCCCCACCCCCCCCCCCCCATTCTTCTTCTTTAGTTGCATTGGAAATCAAATGTTCCCTTTTCTTTGCCGAGGAAACTTTTTATTCCAATCACATTTTACGATCCGTGAGGTGATCGATGCTCTAAAGGGCTTCTTAAAATAGCTTCTTTTATCACTTTTTTTTTAAAAAGGATAATGGGCTGTCATTATTGTCGTATTAAAAAAAAAAAGCCGTTCTTTTACCTCTTGAAATATTAAATTACTAGTAAGCGCGTAAAATATTGTTGAACTATTTTCGGATCAGCCATTACTTTTCTATAATGAAATCACCCTCTTCCGTGGTACCATCTTTTTTGGCATCACTCTCGTAATTAACTGGATTACCAACGAGTGGGAGATTGGGGTTCGAATTTAATCCGGGTGTACCGAGTTGGTTCTAGCCTCTCTATCCTTCCTCCACTCAAATGTGGGTAATTTTCCTTTAAGTTATTCCTTCCTCATCCTTAGCTCAATTTTGGAAATATGTGGATAGCCTTGACGAATAATAAGACGTGAATAGTATTATTAAAATTCTTGACCTAAATATCGCATATGTGTAAATTGCATTCTTTAAAGTAAAAACTGTTATTATCATACGCACTCCAATCACTAAAATAAACGGCTATGTCTCTGGCTTAGAGCGTTAAGGCGTTCGATGCACTTTCTTGTTTGGGCTCAAACGAAAAAATGACAGTTGAAAATATGTGAGGAGTTTATGGAAAGTTGCGGAACTGTATATCTACTTCTCACGGTCTCTCGCGCTTTGCGCTAAAAACTTCTTATATAATATATATATTTGCGTCAGTGGATTACCAATCAATCTTAGGACGCCATCGTTAGTGAGCGGACATATGATTTAGCCAGAATTAAATGGTTAATACTTTGTCAAGGATCGACAACCCTAAATTATTATTATAAACCTTACTAATACCTTTCCGTGGAGGCTCTTTCCATGCCCCATTGAGATGAGGGTGATAATGAGCATGAGGGTGTGGAATCAGTTGGAACACCTAAAACTAACTTAATTCTAATCAAACCCTAATTATCCTTTCGGGAAAAATACTCAATGTACCAGCCGGGAATGGATCTTGAGATCCCTAGGCTCGTAGCCAGGTGCACTGACCATTTACACCACGAGGCCGGTTTATTTAATTATTGTATCAAAGTGAGTTTTATAGAACAGGGTGCAGTGCGCATTTTAATTAAGTCTTACATCAGGTTCAAATATGGTTGCTCGAATGATCATCTAAAGAGAACGAACCAAGTGAAACAAACCGAATCGTCTTTATTAAAAAAAATATGACTGCAAAGTAGATAATTTATAAACTGTCTGGGTTTGATGCTTTCTTATGCTAATAGTGAATAAAAACAAACAGTTAATGCAGCCGGGTCAAAATGAACAGCACACCTCAGCACGTTTCTAAATAGCATATTAATTTTAATTTGATAATGAGGCATGAAATGCTACCGCAAATCATGAGTGGCCGTGAGCAATATATACTCGTTTCACTGTCTTACACTATCAAGTATCCTACTTTCAATGTACTACCTATCAAGTGTCCTAGTTTCAATTGTACTACCCTATCAAGTGTCCTAGTTTCAACTGTCTATCCTATCAAGTTCCTAGTTTCAACTGTACTACCCTATCAGTGTCCTAGTTTCAATGTCTTATCACTATCAAGTTCCTATTTCAACTGTACTACCTATCAAGTATCCTACGTTTCAACTGTACTACCTTATCAAGTATTCTAGTTTCAACTGTATTACCCTATCAAGTGTTCTAGTTTCATCTGTCTTACACTATCAAGTATCCTACTTTCAACTGTACTACACTATCAAGTGTCCTACTTTCAACTGTACTACACTATCAAGTGTCCTAGTTTCAATTGTCCTATCCTATCAAGTGTCCTAGTTTCAACTGTACTACCCTTTCAAGTATCCTAGTTTCAACTGTACTACACTATCAAGTGTCCTAGTTTCAATTGTCCTATCCTATCAAGTGTCCTAGTTTCATCTGTCTTACACTATCAAGTATCCTACTTTCAACTGTACTACACTATCAAGTGTCCTACTTTCAACTGTACTACACTATCAAGTGTCCTAGTTTCAATTGTCCTATCCTATCAAGTGTCCTAGTTTCAACTGTACTACCCTTTCAAGTATCCTAGTTTCAACTGTACTACCCTATCAAGTGTCCTAGTTTCATCGGTCTTACACTATCAAGTATCCTACTTTCAACTGTACTAGCCTATCAAGTATCCTACTTTCAACTGTACTACCTTATCAAGTATTCTAGTTTCAACTGTATTACCCTATCAAGTGTTCTAGTTTCAACTGTACTACCCTATCAAGTACCCTACTTTCAACTTTACTACCCTATCAAGTGTTCTAGTTTCAACTTACTACCCTATCAAGTATTCTAGTATCAACTGTACTACCCTATCAAGTGTCCTAGTTTCAATTGTCCTACCCTATCAAGTGTCCTAGTTTCAACTGTACTACCCTATCAAGTGTCCTAGTTTCAACTGTACTACCCTATCAAGTATTCTAGTTTCAACTGTATTACCCTATCAAGTGTTCTAGTTTCAACTGTACTACCCTATCAAGTATCCTACTTTCAACTTTACTACCCTATCAGTGTCCTAGTTTCAACTGTACTACCCTATCAAGTGTTCTAGTTTCAACTGTACTACCCTATCAAATATCCTAGTTTCAACGGTCTTACACTATCAAGTATCCTACTTTCAACTGTACTACCCTATCAAGTATTCTAGTTTCAACTGTACTACCCTATCAAGTACCCTACTTTCAACTTTACTACCCTATCAAGTGTCATAGTTTCAACTGTACTACCCTATCAAGTGTTCTAGTTTCAACTTACTACCCTATCAAGTATTCTAGTATCAACTGTACTACCCTATCAAGTGTCCTAGTTTCAATTGTCCTACCCTATCAAGTGTCCTAGTTTCAACTGTACTACCCTATCAAGTATTCTAGTTTCAACTATACTACACTATCAAGTATCCTAGCTTCAACGGTCTTACACTATCAAGTATCCTACTTTCAACTGTACTACCCTATCAAGTATTCTAGTTTCAACTGTACTACCCTTTCAAGTTTCAACTGTCCTACCCTATCAATGGCCCTCGTTTCAACTGTAGTACCATAGTTTCAATTGTCCTACCCTATCTAGTGTTCTAGTTTCAATTGTACTACCCTATTAAGTGTCCTAGTTTCAATTGACCTACCCTATCAAGTATCCTAGTTTCAACTTCCTACCCTATTAAGTATTATCAGTTTAACTGTCCTATCCTATCAAGTATCTTCAGTTAATTTGTCTTTAACTTTGAAAATTTAGGCTGATTTAACTATCCTAGAGCCGCACCTCTGGTCACGCAGACTAAAAGCTCATATAGTCGGGTTTGCCGGTGACGAGGAGGTCGGGGCTTGAATCCCGCCCGGGTGTTTTAAGGGAGGTTTTCCCTAAATAGTTTCCCACAATCTCAATGAATCTGCAGGTAAATTTACTTTAAGTCCTATCTTCCTCACCCTTATTTCATTAGCGTGATTAAATGCATAGAATAGATGGGAAGTAAGACGCGAAGCAACAACAAAAAATCCTAGATTAGGGCTATATATTTTTAATAGCTTAAAATTTTATTCGTGCTGGAGGGAAGAGACTCGAGAGACACGATTTTTGAAACAGTATTTGTGAAATGTGCATCGACCTAAAAGTATATACATTTCTGGACATAAAATGTAGATACGAGGGTGCGTCCCGATATATTCCTGAACCGAGAACTTTCTGGTACCCACTTTACTGGCAAAAAATGTTTTAACTCTAACGCTACTCACACATTGGAACAGACTACTTAGGACTAGAGGTCATGCGTAGTCGCACGAAGTCGCCCGAGCAATCCCGACATGAGACAAAGGACGGGAGTCCTCAAATGAGAGGCGACTCAAGTCGTCCGACTACGCTCGTATTGTTCCGACCTGCGACCGGATCCAAACAAGTTGGGATTTTTCGTTGAAGTCGTATGACCTGACTAGCCATTTCACCTTGGTTTTAAAATTTTCCAAAATGGAGACTGAAAAATTGCTAAGTCTCGTTTTCAAGAGGAAGTGCCTTTGGGATCAAAAAAGACGACCACTATGATTCGAGAGACGTTCAGAGAGATGCGTGGTATATTTGTTTGATTCACTCATTCCTCTTTCGACGTCTTCTTCATTGCCAAATCAATAAATTATTTTCAAGGAGGTACAATTGCGAGTTCATTTTTCACTTTTCACTCCATTTAAAAAAAAAACTCAAAATAATGCACCACTCGACGACAAGCCGGTAGTACAAGGACAGATCGCATCTGAGGAAGTCGGTCTCAATGTGTGGAATCCACTCGTACGACCAAGTCGCGTGTAGTCGGGCGTTCATCGTAGTCGGTTCCAATGTGCGAGTAGCATTAGGCATCACTCTCATGTTAAACTGGTCTGTTGATGACGAGGAGATCAAGAGTTTGAATCCCGTCCGGGTCTACTGAGGCTGGTTTTTCCTAAATGGTTTCCCACTCTCCTTCCGCGCAAATGTAGGTAGATTATGCTCTACCTCTCAAATACTTCCTTCCTCATTAAAGTAATTATATATACTTATGAACTGAACAAGTATCAAGACTCTTTGGAAAAAAATACCTCCTTGTTATTCGAGACCTGTAACCGTGATTGACCGGTACTCTTGTTTTTTTTTTTGTTATGATCGCTTCTGACTCTATTTATTAGTACATAACTAGAGCAATTAGCTATACACTCCCGTCATCGTGCGACCTTGCAGCACGTGTCAGCTAGCGCATCAGACCAGCCGGGTTCAAAAGTCATTCAGTCGCTTCAGGTATTCGGATAGCTCGGGTAGAAAACATGAGTTCACACCATATTTGTGAGTCAGGGGCTTAGATGAAGGAAATAAAACACTATATTACTAATTTTATTAATACACTCCTAGTCGTCATACTTCACGTCTTACTACCCGTCCGGGATATACGTGTATTTTACATTAATGGGGTAGGTATAAGGAAAGTAAAAACCTAGGGGAAATGTATAGCATTCTGTGCAGTAGAATGGAAAATTGATTGCGGGGAAAGAAAGTACAGCCGGGATTCGAACCCTGGTGCCTTCATTACAAGTGGAATGCCAGGCCTCCACCGTGGTTTGGATCCAACGTTAAACTGTAGGTCCTCTATTTCATCTCACAATCATCCTACCATTGCACATTAACGTAAGTGCGTACAATCCGAACAGGTATTAAGACACGGTGCTAATAATAATAATTACAGGTAAGACAGACAAGATAAGACAAGTCGCTTTTGTCCGCGTGTTCACTATTGCATATCACACCCTCTAGTTCCTGCACTGGCTGTTATTGATTTTCTTAACTCTCAACACTTTTAACTCAATATATTATCAAGTTAATCAAGTGGAGTAAGGGTAGGATTGAAAGATGATCAAGACAAGACTGTCTTATAGCTGAACAAGTCACACCACTCCACTTTTCAAGGCTGAAGATGGCGTGAAATGTTGAAAAATAATCCATCAATAAAATGTGTACCTACCAAGGCACGGCGGACAATTCACAATAAAATTTCATTTACTTATTTTTCAGATTTTTATAAACTTTTTAAAAACTAATATTTTAGATTTTCTTATATGCTATCTATTTTTAATAACGTTTTAAACTTTATAAACATTTTAATCGAGTTTTGACTACTCTTTTTTTATTATTGACAACTTTATATTTATGATTCTAACTTTAAATTGTTCTATTATTTTAAAAATATATTTAATCCGACACCTTAGCTTGGTCGATAGCATGTATGTCTACTGAGCTAATAGTCCCGGGTTCGATTCCCGACATGGTCATTTATCAAATGTGGGTTTACTCTTTCATAGTGATAAATTAATGGCTGGGGACTGGATGTTGTGTCTGTCCTAGTCTTAAGTTATATGGTAAAGCATATGAAGCCATGGCAAGTCTAGCAAGCTGGTAGTGGAAAATATATGGCTTGAATAAAAAAGTTACCCAGGCTGCAGGCTGGAAACAATAATGGATGTGAATAAAAAAATAAAAAAAAAAATATATATATATATATACTATTAATTTACTCCTAATTTTATTATAACATAATATGTGCTTTTAATTCTAATTATTGTCAAACATCAATAAACAGTGCCTTAGGACAATACTAAATGTATTCTAAAATCAAGATTAGCGTTCGGGAGTGATGGAAAAGCACACGTTGGTAAAATATTCCCCTCCAGTTCATCCGGCCGGATTCGATCTTAAATCCTGATATCACTTGTCAAAGTCATGCACGCCAGTCGAATACACTGGCGCTAAGCTATCTGCACATGTGACTATCAGTGACCTAGATATTCGAACCTAACAAAAGCAATATTTTAAGTTCTCTTGAAATTGTTTAAGAAACATAAGTGTCTCTGATGAATGGTATGACGTGTTGTGAAGTAGGGTGCGCGCTTTGAATCGGAAATTACTGTTTTCTAATTGGTTTTCTGCGTAAAGACTGGTGCGCTGTCATGGAGAGCTGTTAGTATGCTAATGGTTTCCTAAGAAAGCGTGTTGATGGCAGTACTTGAATGTTTACAAGGTTTGTCAGCGGCCTGTACCAATGAAGTATTCTCTGCTCGTAAATTTTTGGTGACTGTACTTTCTTGTAATGATAGGAATGAACATCTTCTTGACTTTTTGTGCACGCATTCCTGCTTCTTCGAACATCCGCTGCAGACATTAATAGTAATAATAATACAAATAAATTACTGGTGGCTGTACTTTTTTTTTTTCATTGTTGAATTTAATTTTAATTTCCCCCTTTTAACGATGTTGCCTACTTGGAGATTTCGAAACTATTTTGAGAAGTGGGTTGCATATCAACTTGACGCATTGGTAGTTGGTTGACCATTTTGGTCAAAAAATCCTTTTTTTTACCCTTACAATTTATTTTTCTATAATTTGTTGGGATTAGTTTGTGACTAGTTTCATAACATTTGGTTGAGTAGAACAGTAATTATGAGTGATTTTATTATGTTGTCATCGCTATACAGGCACTATTATCTAGCTCGCGGTGGATGCTGAGTAACAGTGTATTTTTATTGCTATAATGCTGTGTAATATTTGTTATTATTACTAGCAACTAGGTAGATGATTATTAGGAAGTATAAAAAAATATTTCCTTTTTTCAATGTTGGTACTAAACACAACACAGATGATTAATTTTCTAACAAATGTTTCTGTGTTTACTACATATTGTTGAAACATTTATTGGTTATGAACAGTTGTAATTAGCGTTGTTGGTTGATTTAGAGGATTTATTAGAAGTTTATTTGTACTAATACAAGACATGAAGAGAACATTGTGGGCTGAATACTTCTATCTCGGTTCTACCAATGAAGAACCAGCACACGGACTGTGTCCAAAGGATAAAGACCGTTAGTGTAAATATCAAAAAGCTGTTGCCAACAAAACAAACTATGATCATGTTAACCATACTTATCTTCCTGTTGTCACGGAAGAGATTAAGCCAATTTTCAGGGATTTGGATAACTTGGATCCTCTCAGAAAATGTTTGCATGGAGAGACTCAAAATCTCAATGAGTCACTCAACAACCTCATATGATAAATAATTCCCAAAAGTACATTTGTAATGCTTACTACACTTAAGCTGGTAGTGTATGAAGTTATATCTTCTTTCAACAAAGGGAATATCACAAAGTGTTTGATATTAAATAAGTTAGGTATTCAACCTGGGCAAAAATATGTCAAAGCAATGCTTGACCTTGATGAAACTCGCATCAAAAGAGCGGAAAAGGCGCTCCAGAAACTAAAAAAAAAAAAAAAACCTGTCAGAAGACAACTTTTGGCAAGAGAAGGCTTGAAGATGTATGAAGAAGAAGACCCAGAAAATCCAGCTTATGGAGCTGGAATAAGTACTTGCCGGTACCGAACGTTTAACTTTGAACTGAGTTTCTGAAAAATTTACTTTTTTTTCATAAAGTTACACTTATCTCAGCAACCGTGAAAGATATCATAAGTTTTTTTAATTTCTTCCTCTTATTAAACTAAACAATTTGATGAAAAGTTTTTGTGAACATTATGTATGGTTTTTCAATTACGCAATTTTATGTGACAAAATTAAAAAAAAAATTCTTTAGCTAAGTAAAAAATTTAAAAAAACAAAATTATATATATATTAAAAATAATACTTTCGTTAAACGTTCATTAAATCATAGCCTACACTAAACAGTAAAAAAAATCAGTTTAGATTTAGTAGTTTCTTTAAAAAGTATACCTAAACTTTGCAAATTTAATATGAGTAGGGTCAACCGATTCCCCCTAAGCGGTCTAAGCACTATCACACTTAGACGCCAATGTACAAAATATAAAGAGAGGGAAGAAAAGGAGAAGTTCACCCTAAAAGGGATCTTGTTTATGTGCGGATAACCCTTTCCCTCTTCCTCTGACGAGTTTACACAGTCAATTCAATATTTGCGCCTTTAAAACATTGACTTGTTTTTTAATTTAACCTTTTTATTTTTTCCTATTTTAAATAGACATTTTCTTCCACGAGCATTTTTAATCTGCATCCTGGCAGGAAGGCTCCTATTGGCCATTTTCATGAACAAACCAAATAGAAGTTGTAGAGGTTGATAAAAAATATGATAGCAAAAAAACTACTTAAAAGATAAAAAATAATTGTGACACTGTAGGACTATTTTTAGAATTATTTGAATCATTTATGTTTTTTGTTTCGATGTTATATCTTTAAAACTCACTGAGTAAAACGTAAATTCATTAACATGGGAGATCCTATCTTGACCGGCCGTGATGTCACAGGTGGGCAACTTCCTTAAATTTTATTGATAGTCAGTGCACGAACTAAAGAGTAATACATGCACTTGTGGACAAGGGCGGCGGTCTAGTATGGTTTGCCAGTAGAGAGGAGGTCAGAGTTCATATCCCTGGCGGATGTAATAAAGTACTTATTTTCCTAGTCACTTTTTCACTCTTCCTCCACACAAATACGTATATACACTTCCTCACTCCATTGATGTAAAATACGCGTATAACTTGTACGAGTGTTTGGACGTAGAGCTCGACGACTAGGAGTGAATTAATCAAAATTAGTGATGTAATACAACCTGTACAAAATGATAAGTCACTTATATAATGTGTCGCTGCCTGCCTCCCCTTGGGCGCTTATTGTCAAGGATGATTGCGGGAGAAGGTTCGAAATAAGTGAATCGAAACTGGTTCTTTTGGTGGGGGTGTGTAGGAGACGTGAGAAAAGGTTAAGGTTTTTTGCAGTTTTTTATACAAAACTTGTTTTGGTCAAAATAAATCGACTATGGCTTCAGTAATTTAATTTTATTCACTTGGTGATATCAACATTTCTTAAATATCTGTCAAGAGTGTCCTGGAATTTAATGACAACTTTTTC
The DNA here is from genome assembly GCA_033556935.1 of Timema podura. NCBI lineage: Eukaryota > Metazoa > Arthropoda > Insecta > Phasmatodea > Timematidae > Timema > Timema podura. The sequence continues at coordinate 43,278,864 of JAVRXN010000002.1, forward strand.
TCTTCATTTAAAATGTTTGTCATCTAATGCCGCCATGCTAATGCCATATATTCAAGAACTGTTGATATCAACATGTGAAGGAAATTAAGTTCTATGTTTGTATTGAAGCAATATTTTATTTATTTTGGCCAAAAAAGGTTTTGCTATAAAAACTGCAGAAACACTGATATTTTCTCCCGTTCCCTACTCTCCCGCCTTAATGGTTTTATTGACAAAAATACTGAATGGAGTGTATGACAAAAGTACATATTAATGACTGAAATAAGAGAGAGACTAGAATTGAGATCGTCATATCACCAACCTGTGTCAAAGTAAGTAGGATCTGGTTCGATACTCGGGAGATCCTTTCGTCTCTGCTGATGCCCGCACACGCCATTGCATGGTGATACGTGACTCCTGTGTATGCCAGCTAACTCTATTACTGGTCGTAATTAATTCAGTTATATGAAATTTTGCCTCCGCCGTTAGGTTCTAAAGCGCGACATCGAGTTTCTAAGCTCTCAAACTTCCGAGCTTCTGAGCTTCTAGAGCTAGACGAAAGGCTGACGTGTTTAATCACCAGAAGAGCTCAATGTTCTAGTCCCTAACCAATAAATATCAATTGCTTATTTTCGGGTTGGAACCATTTATTGTTTTATTTAGTGCCGTAACAAATGCACACGGCATTGAACTAATTAAACACATTGTGCATGTTGTTTGGAATTACTGTTATTGTTTGGAAGTAAATGTTGTTGTTGCTGACAGTTGATGGTCTACTTAGGCAATATTTACATTACAAAATGAGTAAGATATTGAGGTCATCAGCAAATACTTATGAGATTGTTACAAATACTTAATGGCCTGACCTATTAATGAGAGTAGTCCACCTATCAGCGCCCTATCCTAATTAATTCTAGTGTAAAGGCAACATCAATACTCCAGGTCATTAATCTAATCATGCAAGTTATTGAAATTAAAATGTTTGTCAACACATGGTTATACACCATATTGGGGCCAAGGGGCTTTTGGCCAGGTGCATTAGCAGGATATTTTCCCACTTTTTTTTTATTGTTGTGTTTTTTTTCTATCCTCTTTCTACTCTAATGTGAGTGCACTTACTCAGAGCTACCCTCTTAATCCTTACCTCTTATCCAAATAGTTCCTAATAGCATGCCAGCATCAAGTCACCCCCAAATACATTTGAGTGCGCCATTTACAAAGCAAAAAAACTTTGGGAATTTTTGACAGGAATAAGTGTACTTTCTTAAAAAGTGTAGCGTACAATATTTAAATTAAATCGGTTCTACTTATCCATGAGAAATATTGTTTATAACCATGAAAATCGTGCAATCAAGCCACAGATCTAGATTCCATTCTTGAAGATGGTTTAATAATAGGTATACGAGTACATACCACCCTACTCTCCAAGATATGGTATATTAGACAATGAAATGAAGGCCCAAAGATCTCGATAGCGTTGAAATATCATTAACAATTATCCATTTGAGTGCTTATTAAAACGTAGGAAATAAATATGTTATTTTCTAAAACTCCTAAATTTTTCTTCCCGTAATATCAAGGGGATAAAAAATGTCAAAACCTACATGCGAGTTTGTTAGAGTAATTGCCAAATAATTGAGTTGACTCAGTCGTTAATAGCTTTGGTGGTGGTCCAACACCTTAGCTCAGTCGGTAGCGTGTCTGTCTAATGAGTGAAGGGTCTCTGGCTCGATTCCCGGAATTTATGAAAATGTTTTCGTGAGTGGAAAAGGGTTTTCCCATTTCACAATTATGAAATGATTGCCTGGGGACTGGGTGTAGGTTTTTTTTTCAATGTTTGAGTTAGTTTATAAATCGTTTGTTAATTTAATCAGTTGGTTCAGAACTAGCACGTTAAATACTTCAAATAAATAACTAAAAAATTGTTTGTTTTTTTGCACAGCGTCTTACTACTAGTTCGTGTTGTACGTTTATGTACTAATTAAGCCATTGGTTTTAGGGATTAGGAAGGTTGTATTTAGAGGAAGTGACCTACATTTGCATGGAGAGAGAGTGGAAAATAATTTTGGGAAAACCATCCTCAGTACACCCTACCGAAATTCGAACCTCAATCTCCCCGTCATCGGCGGTCTAGTTTACTTCAAGAGTAGAACGTTTTGGCCACGCGAACACCGAAACTTGGTAACATTTTTGTTAAAGCGTTATAGTGAAGAAAAAAAAACACAACTCAAAACTTAATATTTCTCAGCGACAATGATCCAACATGACCTCAAGAATAGTCTAACGAACGCTGACACGGGAAGTCACTATGAACGCTCGCAGGGCTAGTGTGCCTGACTCTGACCTTGTAAGTCTGTTTCTACATAAATGCAAATGGTAGATTATTTCAATAGACGTGAAAACATTCTTCGAAACATGTTTTCTTGCTTGATTGCCGAACCATGATACGATATTACATAAGTGGTTGCCGGTATTTTTTTTAAATACAAATAATTCCATTTAGTTGACATCAAGCCCGCATAGCTCCACGCGCATCCATTCCTGGGAAGTGACATCCTCGACGTAGAAGCGTTAACGACTCATACTAATCTTTTGTACCTCGAGGAGGACTCATATGAGGTGCAGCTTCTCTTAATAAACGTGTTCTCAGAACATACGGTGTCGGTAACTGCAGCGCGGTAGATTAGATAACCTGAACAAACTAGTAAGCTGAGTGCTGCAGCTAGCTGTGTGTGCAAACACAACCTAACTACAGTCCAATGTTCATAAGAAGAACCTTTTAGAAATACTTTTTGGTTTATAACCAACATTCTATTAACATTACCGGCCCCCTGGTCTATTAGTCAACGCCCCTGGTTACTGATATAAAGGTCCCGGGTTCGATTCTCGGTGGTACCATATCTAATTTTTTTTTTTCCCTGGAAGGGGAAATGTTCCTATGGTATTGTTAGTTAGGCTTTAGTTAGGTTTAAGATTTCTACTGACTTCACACATTGATAATTACTATTATCACGTCATCTAATTGCGGGTATGACGCGTGGACAACCTCCAAGGTATACCCTGGGCAACATTTTGTTCCCAAAGTGAGACTTAATCAAAGTATAGATACAAAGCGACCGAACTAGTTACTGTATCTCTCTCGATCAAATATGCCATAAGCTTAAAAATACATTTACTATAGGTATCTTATTAGTGTTATAAAGAATATAATATATCTATAGTATATTTCAAAGACGACAGCTGTAAATCACGTGTGTAGATGTATGAATACATGAACACATCTAGTAACTTTTCTAGCTGTCTTGATATTAAGATTGGATTGTAAATACGCTCAAGATTAAGTATTTATTGGTTGGTTGTCTGCGTTGATTCCCCTTTTAGTTGCTTTCAAGCTTTTTTAAGGTTGTGATTTATCGCCCGTTAAATCTTATACAAGTTGAACATCTGAGGGCGTGTCAACTGAAACAAATCAGATTAAAATATATATTTATTAACAGACTTGTCACTGCCCCATCGTTCTTTTACTTTAGGAATGTTTTATATTTTAGCTTTAGAAACATTCTCGAAGTGAACTCTTACGTAATTCTTATCTGCAATCGGTAAAACTCTTCTTTATCTGTATATACATATATCTTTATCGTCATATCCAACTCGCTAAGATAACATAAGTGAATTATATAATATTCATTTTATGTACCTTACTAATTTTGAAGATACACCTTTCAGAGTAAATAAATAAAAGTTAAAAACATTACATTTAAAGTAAAAAAAATCTTACTTATAGTGGTTATAGAAAAGATAAATAATTTACGCAGCTGTAGCGAGTTTATTTTTCAGGTTTGAATTTTTTAAATTATTAGGCCTACTTTTAAACACGTTCTAAACACGTGTTCTAAAGCTCAGTTTTGTTTGGTTTAGGTTTCGGGCATTGAGGAGGTATAGATTTGAATCCGGCCCGAGTGGACTGAATAATTTTTATTAATTGTATTCACACTTTACTTCCATGTAAATGCTGGTACATTTCCTCTGTAATACTACCTTCTTGGTGTAAATATGCTGATAACCCGGACAAGTATCAAGGCGTAGACCAAGGGAAAATACATATAAATAGGTCAACAAAATAATTAGGGTAAGCTGAACACAGAATAAACTTTTGATGGTGTGTGTACACAGCGTGGAGTATAAATAAAACACTTGAAGCTCCTCCCTCCCCTTTCCCCTCATGATATAAGCCTGAATTGAGAGTAAGGAAGGACACGGACAAAGTTCTAAGTGTCACCGTCGTGTTTGTTGGGTGAAAGCGCTAGTGGAGCGGAGACTTGAGACAAACAGCGAGCTGGCGACCCTAGCGTTATTAGTCCTCGACCCCTTAGCCCAGCTGTTTGCCCCGACGGCGACCTTATTCCGATCGTTGCTGCATTCGAGTTAAGTTGAGAGCTTTAGGTCAACAACTCTTGGGAGTGTCGAGATGAAACCCCGGTTAGATACCTTTAAACTCGGACCAAGGGGTAATCGGACTAAGCGTCAGGTCTATTTAATATGGCTTTCAGGGTTCGGATCCTGGCTGGAGGAATTAAATGGTTTTATTTCTTCTAAACTTTTTCCTACTTTTACTTCACGCAAATACGGGTACATTTCCTTTGGGGTCCACTTTTTCACATCTCTACCTCAATAGAGTAATGCAAATGTGTACCGGTCGTGTTGTAAGACACGGTGGGGGGCAGGGGTGTACAGTGGTAGGAATCTCCATTTAAGTGAAAGATGTGTTTTTTTACCATCCATTTTACAGGTGCGTAACACACGTGTGAATATTAACACCTGATACCTCATACACAGAGAGCTCCGAATCACTCATATCACACCTACTTCGCTACTTGGAGAACAAAATATTGCCCGTACCCTTGAATAAGTGATTGGTCACAAATCTTGAGACCCTATATCGATTCCAGGCTAGCCAAGATATTTACTCTTGGTTCATAATATATATATAATATATATTTCCATCCTGAATTATTAGAGGAATGCTGTCCGACACCTTAGCTCAGTCCTCAGTTGGTAGTGTGTCTGTATACTGAGATAAAAGTCCCTGGTTCAATTCCTGGCATGGCCGAAAAATGTATCATTGGTAAAATTATGGTTTTCCTCTTTCACAATAATGAATTGTTGGCTGGGGGCTGGATGTTGTGTCTGTTCTAGATTTAACTAGCTTTATAAATCCTTTGCTGATATAATCAGTCGGTTCAAAAAGTGCAAGTTAAACACCTGAAATAAAAGAAAATAGATCAAATGAGTAATGTGATAGGTTGGACGCATTATTCATAAGTTAAATTAGTTTGTAAGACGTGAGCACTTTGACTCTTGGGGTCGAACCAGTGTCCCACCTACTAAACAGTTGACGTCCTCACTACCGAGCTACGTGGACATAGCTTATATACTAATCTAAAACAATCCAGAAACGGTTTTCAACTGATACCGGTTTACAGAACTTTTTTTTTAAAAGACAGTTTGTGATATATTTCCTCGTTACAATGAAATCAAAATAGATCCAAAATGTTGAGATTTCTGACCCCCAAGCGCTCCTTGCAAAGTACCAGCGGAGCTTGTTGATTCACTCTCAGCCCAACTGAGGTGAACTTTTTTAATCATCCTCTTAAACTCCACCGGTTTGTTTATTTATGGAGACCCGTAAATTTCTCGTGACTTAATGAGCAAAATGTAATCTCTTTTTTTCCAAATAGGTTAAACCACCGTTTTTTTTATACCTTACAGTGAAATTCAGTGGGTGGCCTCTAGCAACCAATCAAGCTTTGTTTCTCCTTTCGTTTAGTTTAAACAAGAAGTTCACGCTTTGACAGAGACTAACTAAAACCACGAAAACTACTATTTCACATATTTGTATTACCCGCGTCGGTGGGCAAGCGGACTAAACAGAATGGTTTCCTCACTCTATTCACGTAAATGTGGGTATATTTCCCATAACTGCTACCTTCTCATCCATACTTTACTAGTGTAAATAAAATATTCAGATATCCCAAACTGTTTGTAAGACGTGCTATATATACATATATATGTATAGTATATTAATCTAAACAACAGAATTATGAGGGTGAATTTATATTAATTAATCCAACCTGTCTGGATTAAACGATACCTTCTCTGGCTAGAGTGGAACTTCTAGCTTCTATTATAGCTCTAAAAATCCGTCAATCCCGGCTGGGTTTGAACCAACAATCATCGGGTCCTGAGGCGAGCACTTTACCCCAAGACCAACAAGGTCGACTTCTGGACCTATTGACACTATATTTTAATTAAAATTGTTAATAAATGTTGATGTCAAACGTAGTAATTATGTACAGTGAAAGCAATGAACACACTGTGAGTGCATATGTTTTGTTTCCAAGTTAGTAGGCTACGTTTCATAGGAAGAGTCTTAACCGACAGATAAAAAAGTCCATATATCTAATTTTAAGAATGCATACGGCACGTAATCTAATTTATAGCTGTCACTATTAATATATATTATTATAAATACTTATAAAATAACACTAATAAAATAGTAAGATGTTTTAATGTTGACCGAAATAATGTGTTTGTAAGGGCCGAGTATATAGTCACGGGTCTGTTGTCCTCTGGCAGTCAACAGGCAACACCTTCCTTCGAATCACAAAATAGCATACTAGTCCTAAATATAAATGGTTCTTCCTATGAAAACTGGAATATAATTGAGGTAGGGTCTGATGTTTAACTAAGTTTGTTTCTAAGGACTATATACTCAAATATTTTTCAATGTGTTCTAAACAAACGTCACGTAGAATCCCCTAACAGTGACTATATAAAAAAAAATGAATGTCATCAAAATCCGGGCCCTGCTAATAAGTCACATCAAGATAAGGTTTGGTTAGGCTAATTTAAGCAAGTTAGGTTAGCTTAGACAAGCTTAGGTTAGGTTAGACTAGGTTAGTTTGGATTTATGTTCTATATTTTTATCCACATACACTAGATATTTTATAAAATCACCGGTAAATGATGATAATACATTTCATGTTTCATACTTTCACCAAACTGCATTGGGAAATTTATACATTCACTGCTAAATTTAGATAAATCCTATTATTTGTTAAATAAACCATCGCTTTCGGTGATTCACTGGTTATTTTACAAAATAACGAATTCAGCACATTCACATTAACACACATATATATATATATATATATATATATATATATATATAATTGCTCGATGCTTTGTTTGGGTTGATATGAGCATAATTTGATTACTTTTTTAATCATCCCATGCACCGCGTCTAAAAACCCATCCGGACTATCCGCATATTTTCACTAATGAAGTAGAGATGAGTAAGAAAGAATGTACTTGCATTTGCGTGGGAAGGGAGAGAAGGATGAGATTGAGAGAGAAAGAAACAGACTTAAGAGAGTGGGAAAAACCACACTCAGTACACCAGACCGGATTCAAACTCCGACCGCCCTATCATCAGCATTCTACTCTGTTGTGACAAGTGGCGCCTTACACCCAATGGATATAACAATTATCTTCCCTAGTTCTCGGTTAGCTGTTTCCAAATCTCCTCGCTCTCAGTTATGTCGGGATGTGGTGTTCTGGGGTAAGAAGGAGCTACTGGCAACCTCGGCGAACCAGTGTTGAAAAATGTATGTTATATATATATGGTAAGCTTGACCACACTAAAACAAGAGAAAATGACCCGCCTCGGTGGCGTAGTTGGCTAACGCGCTAGTCGTGTTGAGCTCGACCGCCGAGGACGGGGAGATCGAGGTTCGAATCTCGGTCGGGTGAACTGGGGGTGGTTTTCCCTAAATGGTTTTCCACTCTCCCTCCACGCAAATTCGGGTTCACTTCCTCTAAATTCAATCCTCCCAATTTCTAATCAATTAGTGTAATTAGTACTTAAGCGTATAACCCGAATGGGTAGTAAGACGCGGTGATAAATATTATTATTATTATTATTATTATTATTATTATTATTATTATTATTATTATTATTATTATTATTATTATTATTATTATTATTATTATTATTATTATTATTATTATTATTATTTATTATTATTAAGAGAAAATGACAACGCTGTTTCCCCAATTGTAACCATGCAGTTCCCTTAGAGATAATATTCAGTTTAGATTGTGCGCCCAAGTAGCGCTTTAAAAAATAATAAAAAACTAGAAGTATAAAAATGTTATTTCCAAATATATGATTATGACCATGTTACTAACAAACTAACTTAATCTAGTGTGTCATGGTCGATACCTAGCTAAATATTGATTCTAGTTCTCTATGAATTGGAGATCAGAACGAGCCCGTATACGAATATTAAATATATTGGTCAATCAATCGAACCAGGGCTCTTTTGACTTTAGACTTGTGGTCAAACACTCATTCTTGGTGACGGGTCATGTCCCCAGGGGCCATCTTATAGCATACCCACGGGCGCGTTCTCAGAAGCTAACAAATGACAATGTTACGTGCAAACTTCTTGCCTACACTTTCATTAGCGTGTGTGTGGAAATTACCCCAGTAAGCCAGTTACCCAGAACACACTCCGAAATGTTATGTTGATGACGTTGCTGAAAAAGGGGGGTAGGGGACACACGCGACGCTTTGAACGGCGTCAGCGTAACGTGACGAAAGTTTGGGAAATGGAAATCTTGGTGTTGCACCGATCCGTAAAAATTTGGGACATCCGCAATTAAATTTATTTTATTTTTGGTATGCACTTAGCTTGTAAATAAAAATAGGAAATAATAAATAAAAGGGAGAAGTAAATGCGTAGCTGCATTGGTAATCGAGTGGTTTAAGGCGTTAGACTTGAATGGAGCTTTGTTTGCCATCGACGGATAAGTCGGGATTCGAATCCCATCTGATGTATTAGAAATGTTTTTTCATATGTGACATAGCTCAATGACTCTTATTATTCACTCTTGACGCTAATGCAAGTGCATTTCCTCTAAAAGCTATCCTTCTCATTCCTACTCCTTAGATCCATTCGTGAATATACCTTTTGTTATACTTATTTATATTAATTAACGTTTAAGAGTGTCTTTATATATGTATGCATATCTGTCAAAAAAAATTTGTACTTCTCAATGAGAGAAGAAGATAAAATTTGGTGAAATTGTAGAGGAACCACTTAAGAGGTACACAATTTTTTCAGGCTTGAAAACTGCTCAAAAATAAAAATTATATAAAATAAAAACATTCTTTATTTAATCATTTTAATTCGTTGACATGTGATTTGCATTTCAAAGCAAGGAGAACCTAGAATATAAATTACAATCTCAAATCCAAAGAGAAATTTCAGATTATAACACAGTGACCTATGTTTATGGTTTGGTTGATTACTATTCATATTAGCTAGCAAAAAATGTGTCCTTAGTCAATGAAAATGTTACAGGTAATGTTAACCATATTCATTTAATTTGAGCTTACATATACATAGCCTAGATAGGCCTATGTATTCATACAAAGATTACTATTCTAATCAAAATACAGCCAACACTGCAGAGTAACAAATGACATAACCTTATATTATATAAAACTGATGTTTGATTGTGGGTTTGTGTAATATGATGTGTAAACGTTAGAGATCCAAAACTTAACAGGAAATATAAAAAAAAAAAATTAAACACCTTGTTTTGCTACCCGTTTGGGCTATACATATCTTTTAATTTCGCTAATGTGTTATGGAGGAGGAAGGTTGAATTTGATAGGGAGTTTACCCGAATTTGTGGGAGGTAGAGTAGAAAACCATTTAGGAAAAACCACCCTCAGTACACCCACCGGGGTTCGAATCCCAATCTCCATGTCATCGGCAGTCCAGTCTATTGTAAGAGTGATTGAAAATTGAAGGTTCAATTTGGTTATGTTGAGTTTTATTGACATGCATTTCATAGACAGGCTTAAAAAGAAGTTTATAAAATAATTAACATCAGATTTTGCTGAACAAATAATTGACATTTTTCTCTATCAAATACAATTTTTGATGAAAAGAATTGCCGAGCTAAGTTCCATTCTTCAGTGAAATAGGGTGAAAGAGTTTCATTTATTCTTCTATAAAAGTATTAGTTAAGTTGAGAGTGCTAGTGAGCGTGAGTTTAGGAAAGTATTTTTGAAGTTTTTACAGCATAAAAATTTTTTGAACAAAATAAATAAGATATTTCTTCTATAGAAACATATAGTTTAGTTTTCTGCACATACTAATCTCAACAGTCCTTGAATATCTGTCAAGGGGGTCCTAGAATTTAATGACAACTTTTTCTCTTAATTTAAAAAGTTTGTCACCAAATGCCACCATGCTCATGCCAGATATTCAAAAACTGTTGAGATTAGCACGTGCAAAAAACAAAAATATATGTTTCTATAGAAGAAAAATTTGATTTATTTATTTAAACAAATGTTTATGCTAAAAAAACTGCAAAATTAGCGCACTAAATTCGCGCTCACTAGCACCCAACCTTAATGATTTATAATACTTCTTGGTGTATTGGTATAAATAAATACGCAAGCAAACAAAGAAAATTCAATTTTAACTCGATTTAATGGCGAACTTTATCCAAAAGGAAACTAACTTCCTCTTGATTTGTTAAAACATCGACAGACTGTTTCCCACACTTCTTTAAATTGTTTTAATCCAGTTATCGGCAAACCCGGATGCCCTGAAAACCCAGTCACCGAGTCCTGATTCATTTCCGTATCTGTCACGGGTTTTTCATTTGGGATATGGTTTATTTTATTGGTAAATTTCCTTTTCTTCAAATTATAAAGCTCGCAAACAGTTCCGTATAGTCTGGCTCGGAAAATAAAATCGATCTATCCCAGTTCATCCACTTAACGTTTTAATTATCTAACCTCTCTTTATTTTCATGGAATGTTTAAACAATAACTTTTATTAAAATATGCTTGTAATATTTAGAGTTTAGTTATTTTTGTATGTGCCCTGTATTTTAACACTCACCCGGGATTTCCGCATATTTACACTAACGAGGTAGGAATGAAAACGGTGTAGTTTTGAGAACATCTGTGTTCACGTTTGCATAAATGGTGATTGGGAAACCATTTAGAGAAGTAAAAAAATCTCATTACATTCAGTCGGGATTGAAACCCAGACTCACAGACGAGACGAGAGACTGACGTCTTTCTCCTCGTGACAACAGGTGCGGTTATTTATTCGACGGATTACACTACACCCTTCCATAACTTAGAAAATCAAGTGACCTTAACTCTCGCTGGATTTTTCAAGTTGTCAAATCAAATAGTAAATATAGCTGGCTGGGATGTGAACCAGAACAATAATTTAAAAATAAACCAGAACAACATAATCTGACCCCCCTCCCTCACCCAATTGAGTCACGTATTTCACCTGACAATGACGCTCTAATCCCGCTAGAGTACACCATATGTTCATTAGTGCCCCTAAATCACGTCACATGCTGCACTCAACGTGCGACACTCTAATGACCTCTTCTAGTGACGCACCAGATAAGAGTGAGGTGCGCGAGACTCCTTTCAGTTCCTAGTAGCATTAGGTTCTAATACGCTTTCAGTCATCGGCCCGGTTACCTTACTGCTAGCTTACCTTCAGTTCAACCCGAGCTCGCGAAGAGAGAGGACGCTATTCTCACCGCGCTGCTATACCTGCTGTCTTCATGGCCATCGCGTTTCTATAAGTTTTTAGTGAAGTTTGATTGTGTTTGTGTTTACATTTTTGTGTACAGAAAAAAAAGTGAGACAATTTTACTCTCCTACAAGAAATATTAAAATTGTTAAATAGTTTTAAGTTTTTTAAAGATAAATTGGCGGGGTACTTTTATGGCAACTTTTAAAATGGTGTGTTTTATGTGACTGCGACAAGGATGTTGAATGGACGTTAGCCACGTCTTGAGATCGATACAAGAGTGAACTAAGTCGCACATTTCTCGACTAATGCCAGAGTGTACCATGTCCGTGAAAGTGAAGGTCGGTTACCTTGGCCCGCCCCCTCACTTACAAAGCGCCTTATTCTACCCCTTACAGGGCCACCACCAGAAGCTGCCCGCGCTCGGGGGTGGCGTGGTGACGGCGTCGAGTCGCCTGCACGCGGTGGCGGCGGCCACGGCACCGCACGGCGATTGCGGCCGGACGAGCTCGGCGGCGGCGGCCCAGCAGCATCAGGCCTCTACCCCCGTGTCGGGGTGCCTTCCCCCGGTGCTCCATCCCCAAAACAACGGTAACAACAGCTACCACGCCGTCACCAACAACAATAACAACACCAGTAACGGGAACAGCGGCGGGGAGAGGTTGGACCCTCACGGGAAGAGGTTGCCGCTCTCACCTCAAGGTCAGCACAATTTGGTTATTTTACTCTCATTCTAGCCCGGGTTCCTCAAACTGTGAAGCGCGAGGAGATTTCTGGTGAGGCACCGGGTCAGAAGCAAAGCATTGCTAATAAAATGAAGTTTGTTTGTCTGTCATGAACATTGCGCGTGCGATATCTACCGCACGCGGTGATCTGAGAGTTAAAAAAAAATTAGTAGCCCCCATGCACAAGGCCGTAGTCAGGGGGGGGGGGTTTCGGGGTTCAAACTCCCCCCCCGAAATTTTATGAACAAAATATATATGTCTTTATTTATGGTTGAAACAATATCAAAATTAAGGTACAAGTACAAATTAGGGGGCTGTGTTACCATAAAAAGCACTTCAGAGAGCTTCCAGAGGTGTTTATTATTTAGAATTTTTTCTAGCCTTCGGCAGTTATGGTGTTATGTTGTCATAAAAATTACTTCAGATAGCTTCTAGAGGTGTTTAATATTAAGAATTGTTCCTATTTTTCAGCGGTTAGGGTGTTATTTTACTATAAAAAACACTTTAAAGAACTTCTAGAGCCGTTTAATAATTAGAATTTGTCCTAGCCTCCAATAGTTAGGGGGTAATGTTGCCATAAAAAACACTTCAGATAGCTTCTGGAACAGTTTTTTATTTAGAATTTTTTCTAACCTCCGTCAACTGGGGGATGGGCCCACCAAACCCCCCCTGAAATTATTGGCTGGCTACGGCCTTGCCTATGCATGAACGTGCGCACCTCAAAGCTGGAATTTTAAAATTCTGATTAGATTTTTAAATTAATTAGAAATCAGGTTTGAAGTCTACGGGACACGCAGGGTTTAAAGTCAATAACTTTTAAGTTACTCTACACGTTCAATCATTAAACTAAGAACATTTCCTTCAGGCATTAGGCCAATAGTCATAAATCATAATGTAAGTAATCATTGATATATTGCGTGCTTTTTTAAAAAAAATATCGTAAAGGCGTGTTTTTTTGTTTGTTTTTTCTCCAAGAAAGTGAAGCTTGACAATGACTCAAGTGAGGCTTAAATGCAAAATGTTTGAAAGCCCCTCGCTACCCCTATGTCCCCTCAGAGTTGCCCCACGTCTTACTCCCCGTCGGGCTATACGCTTTAAACTACACTAATGTGGTAGGGATGAGGACTATAAAGTTTGCAAGAAATGCACTGAATTTGCGGGTAAGAGTAGTAAATACTCTCAGTACACCCGGCCATGATTCGAACCTCTTCACCGGCAAACCAGATTGGACGAGATTTACATTTAGTCCAGGTGTTTTAAGTTAGTATTAATCCTCCATAAAAAACATTAATAATGTAAAATAGTTTGACAAGGACACACTCATTATATTATACTGTACCAAAAAATAATAATAAAACATTCGTACTTCTTAGTAACCCCTGCAAAAAAAAAAAATCAACCAAAAAACTTATATTTATAAATAATTTATTATGTTGCCGATATCAAATGCATGTGAAATACTTTTCAATTATAAAATCATATCGCCGGCATGTTTTCAAATAAATCACGCATAAAGTTCTATAGCATTACATATTTTCTTAAAATACCCTTTTAATCACATAACGTTATTAATTTTATAGCATAAAACTAAGAATAAAATTAATTTAATTAAAATATTTGGTTTTTGCCAATTTTTGTGATTGAACAATGTAAATATAAAATATATATTTCTTCTATCAAATAATTGCGTGCTTTTACAATGTAATATAAATAACGCTTTTGGTTTTTTTATCACAATATTCTGATTATTCATACTGAATCGTTAGAATCAAGTTTTTTTTAGCATCACGTCTTACAAGCCATTCAGGTTATACGCTTAGGTCTATATACTAAATTACAATAATAGTTTTAGGGATTAGGAAGGTTATATTTATAGGAATTGTACCCACACTTAACGCAGAGGGAGAGTGGAAAACCACTTTGTAAAAATCACTCTCATTACACCCGACCGGGATTCAAACCTTGATCTCCCCGTCATCGCCAATCTAATCTACTGTGAGACCAACAGGATAGTATCAAAGGGTTGCAGATGCTAATAACCCAAATCCAGTTAGACCTAAGAAAGAAAGTTCTTAACACATATAGGTAATTATAAAATAAAAATTTTGCACTTGGGCTAAGAATTTTTAAATGAAGCATAAACAATATATTAAAATTAGACCTGTGACTTAAATGTGCCACTGTTCTATAAATTAAGAGAGCTACTTGGGCTGTTACACTAGAATAATAGGCCTATATTTTTTTGTATTTCTCCAAAAACTTGGGTACTTTAATTATAATTTAAGCATTTGTGCAATTTTGATTATTATTAATTCATTTTATCACGTAGCATGTATGAAAGTTTTTATAATGCAATAACATTTAAATTACAATTTTCCTATAAAAGTATGTCACTTGCTTTATCTAATAAAACATATTTTAGTTGATTTAACCAAGGTTGCAGCTTGCGGGGCTCATATTTTTCTCTATTGTTTCTTTTATTGGTATTTAATAAACCACCTCATAAATCTATATTAAAAAAAACTATGGTAACTACCATTTTATGATGGATATCAGGAGAGAAAAAAAATTGGGTCACAAGATTATCTTATATTCTTCCTACAATGTGTTTATACTTTTAGTATCAATAATTATTTACAAAGTAATCTTTACTTTTATATTCAACATGATAAGCATTCTCTTGCAGAGACACTGATAAAGATTCCTAGTTAGTCCTCACTTTGTACTAATTCTCAAAACATAGTTTTTTAATAAGATAATGATGATAAAACTAATAAATACACTTTAAAATGTTTTTGATTTTTACATAATTTATCAAGAATAGTATTTCCCAAACTGATATGCATGCCCCCTATGGAACATGATTTACCACAAAGTTTTACGAATCATGACATATTTTATAGTAACTTAATAGAAAGGCCGCTAAACAAATTAACACAGATTTTGGCATATCACTTAACATTTTAGCAAAATTTGGAACAACTCGGTTTAATTTACAAGATGGCAGATGCCCCCTTCCCCTTCAACTCCCCCCCACCCACACACACACACACACACGCATGCACGAGGAAAGGGACCAGCGAAAGATTGTGAAATATTGCTCTAGAAAGAAGATGCATTTCTAGCTAGATATGTTCAACCCTACTTGGGACATGCCTCCACATATATTTATTTAGATAAAAAAAATAAAGATTGTTTTAACTTTGGCCTTGTAACACTTTCTATGCTCCTCTGACAATTCAACTCATGAAAATAATTTCTCCACTGATGTTAGCAAACAGTAACTTCTTAGTAGGACACTAATTGGTCATGTAACTGCACCAAGTACAGTACTTGCTTATGCTAATAGAAAGTAGTTAGAAGGAACCAATGTCACTTCAGAGTGTTTGTTTCTTATGAAAGGAAGCTGTCTATTCATTTGTAAATCTTATGATTATAGATGCTAATGTATTACACTTTTCTTTTCAAACACGTTTAATCACTTTCACTAAGTTTTGCTATAGGAAAGTAGTTTTGTTGCTAGATAAAATAAGTATGGTTTTCAATAAATGTTATCAAATTCTATTTATTTTAATGAATCATTGTTCCTTAGACATGGTGATAAAAAAAGTTATCTTTGTTATATTTTACTAAGAGATGAACGAAACTGTTTAATATTGGTTTGAAGAACTTCACAAATATAATCAAAAGATACCATAATAATAAAAACCTACTTTAAAAAAAGCATACATAATATAATTTACTATAGGACATTAAATTTTGTCTAGTTAGGGCTTTCACTTTAAAATACCTACTAGTTACCATAGATACTTTTAAATAAATGTTTGTTAAAAATTAAAATGGTGCAATAAGAAATAATTTTCCTTTAAAAAATTTTTTTTTTGTCGGAATTTTCCTGTAACTTTTCTCATTTATATTTCTTACTTTGCATACACACACATATTCACAAATGTAAAACAGAGTGAATTATTTTTTGTTTTGTCAACAGCACATGACAGAATGCATAAACAATTGTAAATATTTCCATTGGGACTAAATGTATTCCCTAAAGAAAACACAAAACAAAACTGCACCTAAAGTGGGGTAAATAATGTATGTACTTAAATAAACTTGACCTCATATGAACAGGCATAACATGTCTGATAAAGGGTTTTTTGAATTTTGTTTTTTTTATTAGCATGATCAGCAATGCTATTAATGAATAATAAAGGAATAGTATGGGGAGTATGGGGAGAGAATTGTAAAACCACTGATAAATAACTTGTGGAAAACCAGTCTAAGGGCACCCGACTGAGATTCAAACCTTGATCGCCCCATCTCAGGCATTTTACTCTTTTGATGGCCTCACATCTTAGATCATGGGTTAACAACGCGACTAACTTTTTTTTGAACAAATAAATATTTTGTTCAAAAGCTCTACTTTAGTAATAAAATGTTTCCATTATTATCAATTTCATTTGCCACACTATCAGATAAAATTATTTTGCTCATGTTGCCAGATTGATCTTTAGAAACATACATGTTTGAAAAAAGCTTATTGGTTTGAAATATGACTTGGGTGTAGTGCTGGATCCATCGTATTTCACAATATAATTTGCATTTCCCCTTGAATCGTACCTATTTATTATAATATGTATATTTATTTGTGTTGCAGAATCCTTGAAGTACTATGCTAACCGTCTGACTCAGTATGAACGAATAGAGATAGAGGAGTACCCAGAAGTATGGTACCTAGGTCTGGACGCCTGCAAGATTCATGGAGACCCGCAGAACGGAGAGTTCGATGATGATAATGGCAGCTATAATAAGGTAAATGATATAACATAATTAGATTATTATTTAAGAATACTATCGTTATCATTAAGTGATATTCAGGATAAGATACAGTTAGAACCAGAAGATATTTCTTCAAAATATGATAAACTGACTTCTGTTTATTGTTATTTAATTGATTTAACAGTATTTATCAATAAGCTTGGTCATACAACTTAAATAATTTTTTATTTAATCTATTTACTAGAGATTTTAATAGGTTTGTTGAAAACTTACACAATATTTTTTATTGATTAAGTCAATCAGTGTTTGTTCACTAATTAATTATTGCATTGTTGTAATTGTTGTGCTGAGAGAGTGGTTGATAAAGTTATTCCCAATCAACTCTGAAAGACTTTGTTGGTTCAAGTCTCAGTGAGGTCTGACTTTTTTTAGCTTTCACATGATGCAAAATTAGTTGAAGCACGGGTGAATTTTGAGCTCACTACAAATTGATATAGCAGCAATGCTACCATTATTTTCGTCAAACCTTGATGATGGATAGAAGCCGTCTTCTCATCACCATTTTTCCATCCTATACTAAATACTAAGCACTTGTTGAATATTTGTCAAGGATGTCTTGTAATTTAATGACAACTTTTTCTCTTAATTTAAAAAGGTGTATCATTTAATGCCACTATGCTCATGATATATATTCAACAACTGTTGATATCACCATGTGAAGAAAATTAAACTATATTTGTACTAAAGCAATATTTTATTTATTTTGTCTAAAAAAAAGTTTTGCTATAAAAACTGCAAAAATACTACCCGTAACTCACATTCCTCTATATTCTCACCTTTAAGCAATTCTTTAAAATCCACCCTTACACAATTTCCTTTTATTGGTATAAGGGTAGCAGATCCCTTCTTCTTAAGAACCTACCAATAATAATTTGCACAGACATTAAATAAATAAAACCAAAACCAATGAATAGGCCTACACTGACACAATAACATTAATAATAAACCCTTGTAGATATATCCATTTTGCATTATGCTACTACATTATTTCCATCATGCTCTCAATATCCCTGAAATATTACTCCACGGAAAAAAATGACACACCTGAAACAAAAAGTTGATCCTCACGTTGGTGATTTCAGGTTCTCCACGACCACATATCTTACCGCTACGAGATCCTTGAGGTTATCGGCAAGGGCAGCTTTGGGCAGGTCATACGAGCGCTAGACCACAAGACCAACCAACATATAGCAATCAAGATAATTAGGTGAGAGTTGCATACTTATTTGTAATCAAATACACTCGTTCTGACTGTGTGTGCTTGAGGACTGCCCAGAAGCGAACTAGGGAGAAAGGGGGCCCACATTGTGTGTGGCTTAGTTGTTGGAGCAGCTACAACAATTTTGAAATGTCAACACCGTTCTCTAAAAAAACAAACTTGTAATAAATGTTGTCATATTATGTTACAAAAATTTAACACTGACATATCAGAGAATATTTTTGCAAGTTGATATTGGTAATAAATAAATAAAGTGTGAAGACAAAAATCTCATTGTACATCTTCTTTCATTATTATATAATATATGGTCTATATACTTTATATAATATAATATATGGTCCTTATACTTTATATCATATATATAATCTTTATACTTTATATTTATATATACAATAGAGAAGTTGTACACTAAGATTTTTGTCTTTATACTTGATTTATTAATTACCCAATATCAACTTGCAAAAATATTCTCTGACATATCTGTGTCAAATTTTTGTAATATAATATGATATTGATATTAATTAAGTCATAAAAAATTTATAACAAGTTTGTTTTTTTTAGAGAAAGGTGTCGAAATTTCAAAATTATATATATAATAAAGTATAGAGACAAAAATCTTATTGTACAACTTCTCTCTCTCTAAATTAATAAATGAAAAAAAATATTTACAAAACATGCAATAAGCTTAAAAGATATTAGCTATTTTGAATAAAAATTCCATTCTTCTTTATTCAAATTTTGCGAATTTATCAATCACTTTAGAACTAAAGTCTGAAATGTTCACAATAAAGTTTCTTTCAACAGACCACATGGCAAGAGCTGTCAACCTTTCCTTGTTAATGTTATTTCTTAAAAATGTTTCGACACTTTTGGTCTAGAAAAACATATTTCTGCTTCGGCAGTTGTCATCGAGATTGCTATAGTAGTTTCGTGTTTTTTTTTCTGTTTTTCTAAAATAATATTTGGTGTCAGTCTACCAGGTTTTTTAATTTCTAGCTTTTCTTCTTGAATACTCAAAGATTTTTTTTTTGGCAAAATTTTCTGCACAGAGTTCATGGTGACATAAATAAAAGTATGTTAACAATGATTATAAAATTAACTCTTTACATAAACCATGTTTGGTCATAATTAATTTTGTGAGAACTAAGAAAGAATAATTAAACTTTAAAAATTATTATAATTTGGTAGCAACGCTTTAGTTACACTCATGATTTCAAAACACATCCCCACGTTTGCTATCGAGTTGTGCACCAGGCCACATGTTAAAGGGATGCATTAAAACTTGCTGGTTAGGTCAACAACCTCTCTTTTTTTCACTGTACATGCTCAGATAGTGTCACACATCTACAACTTAGTAGATGCAGGAGGACAGTGCAGTCAAAATCACATGTGGAATAGTAAAGAAAATGATGTGCACAAGATCATAGCCGATTTAAAGCAATACAATCTAAATATACCTATTAATTCTTTATGAAGTAGGGCCTATTATTAATTAATTAAAATTAAAATAAATACTATTTTGTGTGAAAATTATAGGCAGTGCACTTGCACCTGTGCACTCAAAGAGGAGTCACCATTGATAGAATTGTAGAAAACTAGAACTCAAATAGAAGTAAAAACACAACACATATTTACACACATTTAAATTTTTTGATGCTCTTATTGCATCTTCCTCAGGAAATAGTAGTATGTATGTCTAATCATTACTCGATTTAAACTATTGGTGTGTTTTTATGTCAGGAATAAGAAGAGGTTCCACCACCAAGCTCTGATAGAGGTGAGGATCCTTGACGACCTCCGAAAGAAAGATAAGGACGGGACTCACAACATCATCCACATGCTGGAGTACTTCTATTTCCGAAACCACCTCTGCATCAGCTTCGAACTCATGAGGTGAACAATCTCAGAATACTTATAAAAATAGACTTGTTAGAGAGTAATAAGGAGGCTACCATATTGATTTTTGAAACGTGCGAGTGGTGATTGATTAGAAGGGACTTGAACTGAAATTAAAAAACGTCTAATGTGAGATATTAATAGAATGGTAGCTCCTTGTAGAATAAAAATAAACAAGATAGTTTATATTCAGATTTTTTTTTCTAAATTTTAAAAGTAGCAATATACCATTTTAGTATTTATTTTAGAGTAGCGTGGATAATTACTCTAGTTATATCTGGATCTTTGAACTAAGGTATGAACCCGTCTGGTATAGTTTTTGTGACATCAAGTCTAGGATCTAGGATTCAAATTCTGGCCAGGCATAAGGTATCATATAGTAAATAGTTTTCTACCTTCCCTATGCAAATAGGTGTACATTCCTCTAAAACTCTTACCTATCTCAACCCCCTGTCTCATCTTTGTTTATACCTTCTAACCATGTTGTCGTGTGCCTCCTTGCAGCTTGAACCTGTATGAGCTGATTAAGAAGAACAACTACCAGGGTTTTAGTCTTAGTCTCATCAGGAGATTTGCCAACTCCCTGGTGCAGTGCCTCAAACTGCTGCACAAGGAGAATATCATCCACTGTGATCTTAAACCGGTTAGTTGCAACCTTCATTCTATATACTTTACTTTAACACTGGGAGAATGATAGTGCATTTTCTTAAGACTCATCCTCATTCTGTTTCTGTGAGATGTACAGTCTGAGTGTGATTATTATCCCAAAAGGTAGTTTCAATTACCTTCATGTGGATGTGATGTCTCTGGCCAAAACTTGAGCTAGCATTTAACCAAGGTGTGGTATTGTTCCTTAATTCACTTACATCCCAAAGTAAAAAATAACAAAATAAATGAGTATCAAGCAACATTTAACAAGTGTTTTCAATTTTATATCATTAATTTCTTAACTTATCATTCCCGTCTGACACTTTAGCTCACCCGGTAGCTAAAGGTCCCGGGTTCGATTCCTGGCATGGCTGAAAAAGGTATCATTGGTGAAATATGGGTTTACCTTCTCACGTTGATAAATTAACGGCTGGGGACTGGATGTTGTGCCTGTCCTAGTCTTAAGTTAGATTATAAGGCATATGAAGATATGAAAGGCCTAGCAAGCAGGTAGTGAAAAATATATGACTTGAATAAAAAACTCACCCAGACCACAGGCTGGAAACGGTAATGGATGTATTTATTACTCCCCCCCTAGGTCCCCCTCATCAACATCACCATGATGTTTTTATCTACTAAACAATCCTGGCCTACTGACAGATATGTAACAGATTTTTAAGGTTGGCTCGCCATGTAGGAGTGGTCACATTTCCATGATATGATGATGGTAATAATTATTATGTGGTGCTAGTAGAAGTCTTAAACCTAACTCAAGCCTAATTAACCAGACCATGGTGACCCTGCTGTCCCCATGACATGTTCTATCCACAAATGTTGGCACTATCATCGCTAACAGTGAAGGCAGATTGGTCTGTATAGCTTGCTTGTGGGTTCATACCATGGAGTTTATGGCGACCATACAAACAGTTTCCCATGGGGAAAAAATACCTAGTTATCACTGGTAATCAACTTATAGATTAGTAGTCACTAGCCAGGAGCACTGACCACTATAACAAGAGACCGGCCTTTTTCAAATAATTTTATAAGAAATTTTGCTAGTACTTTTAGTTTAAAAACTTTCTTTTACATACCGGTAACTAAATAAATAAACTTGGACTAAGAGAGCAGAATGAACTAAAAATATCCTATCCCTGGTCTGTATGTAGGCCTTTGTAATGTACTACAAGGGATTCAGCGAATAAACCTATTTCTCCTTAGACCAGACATCAAATATACAGCAAACAGGGCCAATGTATTAAAAAATCCACAATACATTTTTCCTTTAATGATGTAACAGTTTGTACATAATTGAAGGGATTTTCATGACATAATTTTTATCCTGCTCAAAAAAAAAATACTAGAGATATATTGGTTCTGCCTGCTCTGTAGTCAAGGGATAATCACGCAGTAATGTACCTAGTATTAAGTTTATTGGTCAGCATTACTATTTGCTAATAGTATCTGCTGAATCAATCAATTTACATAATTGTTTTATTTTCTAGGAAAATGTGTTGCTAAAACAACGAGGCAGTAGTTCCATCAAGGTTATAGACTTCGGTAGCTCATGCTACTTCCACCAGAGGATGTACACGTACATTCAATCGAGGTTTTACAGGTCACCTGAAGTCATACTTGGTCTGCCCTATGGTACAGCCATCGACATGTGGAGTCTTGGTGAGTCACTTATTATTTCACATTTGAAAGTAGAATGGCTCACATTAATTATTTTGATCATTGAAATAAGTAGAGATTAAAAAAAAAGTTTGTAGAATGGTTTTAAAACAAGGAAACACCATTTAATAAATTGGTTTTCTGTAGACTTTTCCTTTATAGTTTGATCTACTTTCTACATATTCATTTTGAATAGATAAGCTTCTGTAATTAGTAAAAACCCCACAATTGTTATTGTTTATTTTATAGAGATTGAAATATTATAATTAAATTTACTACACAAACTTAAAATTTCATACTGAAGAAAGGACTACTTAGTGTTAGATTTTCAAGCCTTCTTTTTTCCCCTACCTCAGTTGTACCACCCATTAATCTATATTTTTTATTTTTCTCAAGTTACAAGTTTAAAACTATCATTTTAATCCAATAACCTTATTTAGTTTTGCACGCTTTATTGAATTCTTTACAAGTATTTTAATGATATATCATTGAAACCCCATAATTTGTTGTTGTTGAATTACTAGACTCTCAACTTTGCAAATATATATTTAGTTTGAAAAATCTGACAGGCTGTACTTTAGGGGTGATTGCCAAACCACATCCAACACTTTTCTCCTACCTTTTTTGACCCCTCTACCCATGTAACACCAAGTAGACATTTAGTCTGCCTGACACCTTTCCTGTTCCAACCTATGTTACATAACTTTTCTACTCAGAATCAGAATAATCAGAATTTATCATGTTAATTAATAGTATGGAAATGAACAGTAGTATTTTTTAAACATTAGAATCTAAGGGCCAGTTTCATAGTCAGACTTAGTGAACCTTGACTTGATATCAAACACAAGATGGCACCTACCTAGACTCGAATGGAATGGGCAGTTTCACATATTAAGCTTGCCCGTTCCATTAAATTCCAGATAGGTATTGTCCTGTGTTTGGTATCGAGGCGCACTAAATCTGACCATGAATCTGGCTCTAAGTATAAGATCTGTGCTACATAACACTGTGTTTTACCCATGGAACACCATGTAGATGTTAGAGTTCCATCTTAACCCCCCCCCCCCCCCCCCCCCCCCGGCCTTTTCTCAATCGTCTTATCATCATCATCATCATCATCATCATAAAAAGTTTCCAGCCACTGATGGGGTCTGTTTTGAACATAAGCCTCTCCAAGGTCTCCTTTATTCCACCCACCTCTCCCTCTCTGCAAAGACCCAATCCTCTCCTCCACACTACTCTGCACTCCCTTCCACCTTCTGTCTCTTGGTCTTCCTCTTGGCATCCTGCCACCCACTTTAATATCCAACATCTTCTTTAGTATCCTCTCCTCCTCCATTCTCCTTACATGGCCGTACCACCTTAGTCATGATTTCTCTATCCTTCCCAGCAATGGCTCCTCCTTAAATATTCCTCTCATTATTCAATAAAATGACTTCACTTAGTTCTCTGGAGCACATGGAGTTAAAGTAAAATCTAAATTACGTGTAGATCTTTTATACTTATATGCTTATACACCAAAGAAAATATAAACATTCGACCCCACTGAGCACTAAGCCAAAGGATTTCGATGAGTTTGACCAACACTAGCTGTTGTTTTATAAAATCTTGCCCTTCTTCTCAAACCAATATTGTCTTCTTTGAATTAAACCATTTGATTACATTAATATCTTTAGTATCTAGACCATTCTATCATCATTAATAGCTCACATGTTAGATAATGATTATTAATTTGTTATATTTGATGGCCGTTACAGGATGCATCTTAGCGGAGCTGTACACAGGATATCCTCTGTTCCCCGGTGAGAACGAGGTAGAACAACTGGCTTGCATCATGGAGGTGTTGGGGCCTCCACCCAAAGAGGTCATTGCCAATGCTTCACGAAGAAGGCTCTTCTTTGGTAAGTAGATTAAAACTATAACCTCTTCACTCTTTAATGAAACAGAAATAAAATGGGGTTTAGGATAAATACAGATTTAAGTCCTCAGATTCCACCAACTTTGCCTTAATTAGATAGATAATAGTTTGGGAATGAAGCTAGTAAGTAGCATGTTAGTGGTCATGAGGATAAACTGGATTAGGATTGATGCTATTCAGGAAAGAGTGTAGGTACCGGGAGTACATAATAATAGTTGATGAAGCAAGACTGAGATGGTCTGACCATGTAATGATGATGGAAAAGGAGAGAATATCAAAGAGAATGGAGATGAAGTGTGTAGGAAAAATACAACAATATAGACAAAGAAAGAGGTGGGAGGAGCATATAACAGAAAGTGTACAAGTGAGAGGAGAAGAATGGAAGCAAATAAAGGAGGAATAATGATGGAAGAATAGAGGAATAGGGAGGCATTTTACTAAACTGACCCGACCACAAGCTGGAAATGATTGATGATGATGATAATGAGATAGTAGCTTATTTCTTTTCTTTAGTACTGTGTCTTACTACCCATTTGGGTTATACGCTCATGTACTAATCATGCTAATGGGTTAGGGATGAGTAAAGTTGAATTTAGAGGAAGTGTACCCACATCTGTGTGGAGAGAAAGTGAGAAATCATTTAGGAAAAACTACCCTCAGTACACCAGGCCAGGATCAAACCACAATCTCACTGTCATCGGCAGTCTAGTCTATTGTGAGAGTAGCGCCTTAGACCATGCGGCCACCAAAGTGGGTCTTATGATTATTGAAATATCTATAAGAAGTTGATGTTGTAAAAACTATTAAAAATCTCGCTTCTTAATTACATTAACATTACATTAGTGCCCTTTAAAATCAACATAATCAGCTGAAACGTAATAGTAATTTTGTCAGCCCAGCCCATTCATAGAAAAATATATATTATATTAATCTACTAATAAAGAGTGGAAATAAATGTGCACTAACAATTCTGCACTTCATTATTTCAAACTAGAATTTTAACCATTAAAAAAAATAAAGAAACTTCTTATAACCATAATAATAGGTATATCTTATAAAATATCCAAATTAGTGACTACCCTAAAAATAATAAAAATTAAGTAAATTAAAAAGGATTACTATGGCTAATGTTTAGAAAAAAAAATTTCTTTTTTAATATTGAGCTTATTTTTTAAGGTAGTTTATGTATTATGATATTTATTCATATCGTAAATATATTTAGAAATAGCATAAAGTATACATTAACCTGACTAGAAAAATTCTTAGCTTCTAGTTTTCAAATCACTATTTTTGATCTAACTAGCAAATTTAGATATCATAATTGAAACTGACACTCACTATCCCACATGTAATTTGAACAAATTATTTGATGTGTTAACTGTCGCGAACACATTACTAGAATAACATAGTGGCTACAACAGGGAAAGCCTGGAAAAAGTCAGGGAATTTAATAAAAAAGTAAGGAAAAGTCATGGAACTTAAATATATGATTGATTCTGCACCTAAATATTCAAAGAAAAGTGAGGGATTTGGTTTCTTGATGTGTACAAAACAAATTGGCTCTATAATACGTTATTCTAGCATTAGATGATTGTATAGTGTGGTTTTTTATAACACATTTACACAGCAACACATTTCCACTATTTTCTAATGAAGACTACAGATGATCACACTTCAATGTGACATTTGGTTTGAGCTGTATTACCTACTTAAGTGATGCTATCTGTGGGGTAAAGTAGGCTCTTAAACCACCTATTTTTATATATTATTATTATTATTATTAGCACCGCGTCTTACTACCCATTCGGGTTATACGCATTTTATATATTGATTTAAGAACCATATTGTGTTGCAGATTCTAAGGGCAACCCAAGATGTGTAACCAACAGCAAAGGGCGTAAGAGAAAGCCTGGGTCAAAGGATCTGTCACTAGCTATTCGCTGCAACGACACCATTTTTGTAGACTTTATTGCCAGGTGTCTTGAGTGAGTACATATTTTCTGAATAAATGCATTACTATTTATTTTATTATATAGGTATATATACAATTATAACAAGGCCCGTAGCCAGCCAATAATTTCAGGGGGGGTTTGGTGGACACATCCCCCAATTGCCAGAAGCCAGAAAAAATTCTAAAGGATAAACAGTTCTAGAAACTATCTGAAGTGTTTTTTATGGCAACATCACCCCTTAACTGCCGAAGGCTAGGACAATCTCTAAATATTAAACACCTTTAGAAGCTCTCTGAAGAGCTTTTTAGGGTAAAAACAG
Organism: Timema podura; assembly: GCA_033556935.1. Classification (NCBI taxonomy): domain Eukaryota; kingdom Metazoa; phylum Arthropoda; class Insecta; order Phasmatodea; family Timematidae; genus Timema; species Timema podura. The sequence goes on from JAVRXN010000002.1 coordinate 43,305,675, forward strand.
CCCCCTAATTTGTACGTGTATCTTAATTTTGATATTTTTTGAACCATAAATAAAGCCATATATATTTTGTCCATAGAATTTCGGAGGGGGTTTCAACCCCCAAAACCCTCTCCTGGCTACGACCTTGAATTATAATGCCAGTAATGGTTTTAATTAACTAGACTGGCACTTACACAAATAAATGAAGAAGAAAGAGGAACTACATAATTAAAAAATTACCCTCATTGTTTGTCAGAGATAGGAGCTTTGAATACTCGCTTAACACTGCCAATTACAAGCTTATTTACATTTTATTTTCATATTTTTTAATTTAGTTTAGTGAAACTATTGTCAAAGCTTTTCAGAAAACTAACAAAATAAATTATTTGTAGATAAGACAGTATAGAAATACTGTAGGCCTACAATAGTGTAAAGTAGGTGATAGTGAAGGAAGCCGATCTAAAAGTAAAATTAGGTCAGGCCCAGAAAGGAACAAACACACTTCTTACTTTATTTCTTAAACTTTTAACACTTCCCACTTCTTCCCACTTCCACAGTTTCACATTGTTTTAATTTTTAGAAATATTCCTTTTTCAGAAACACACATAAAACACAAAGAAACAAGATTTGAAATACATATTGATGGTTCTTTGTGAAACTGTCAAGTATTTAATTTTTATTAAAACACAGTTTATATAGGTTTTTTAATTAGGGGGTATAAAATTGCCTTATATATTTACAAAGTTCCACTACATATATAAAATTATTCATTCTATTATTTTAATATTCATTTAAAACTAATGTTATGATTGTAATTGCGTGTGTAGGTGGGATGCAAAGAAACGACTTACCCCAGAGGATGCTCTGCGTCATGAGTTCCTCCAGCCGACCTCTTCATCTTCATCCACCTCCTCGTCAGCACAGCAGCACGAGTTGAGGAGATCTCCGTCAGAAGTCACCACCGCTCACAGGCGTGGTCAGCAAACAACAGTCAACACTGACACTTCCGACCAGCAGTACTCTCTGTACCGACTTTACCGTGGCAAGAAGTCTGGCTCCAAGCTGCTCGACGGAGAGGTAGGAGATGCTATCACCACAAACGGTATAATTGCAAAGCCAAAGTTGAACGGCGTCAGCAGCACGAATGGAAGCAGTAGAGCTGTCAGTGACTTGGTAGCAAACCTCAGTGACCAGAACCTCGACGACTCTGGAACATTCTTGCCTCCAATACTGTGAACCCCCGCCGACAAGGAAGAAAATTGGTGGATTGCCTGTTGAAAAGATTTGTTGGGTAGTGCCAATTGACTGGAGTAACTAATAAGCTTGTAAGGTAAAATGTGGATTAAAGCTGAAAACCAAAGTTTCACAAGACCACATTGGAGCTAAAATCTTTGTTCAAAAGTGCCCAAGTAAATAATAATGACAATTTCAGCTGCTGGTTGCTGTCCAACAAAGTATTTAATGTTCTAAACCACCCAGTTGAGAGTCATCGTACACTTGTGCTAATAAGTGTGCAAATAGAACCAAAGTGTGTCTAATATAACCTCTTAGTACTAAGAGAATTCAAAGAAAGAGATCAGAAACTATTTAAAAAATATCAGTGTTACAATGAGAATTTCCTTAATGGCAAAACTATACAATCTTAGGATTAAATAAAGACAAAGCAACTGATCTCGCCTGGTCATTAATTGTGATACAAAAAACTGTCATTGTTATGGCATTTAATACTAGAAGCTAGGTGATACAATTTAAACATTTTCTTCATGTCCCTGTTTATTATCAGTCCATGTGTAATATTTTATAGAATTGGTAATGTCACTGCTCCAAGACATAACACCAGTGCATCTGTGTTCCTCTTAAGTCCCGAGTTGTTACCTACCTTATTTGTTCAGAACAACACAAAGGTTCAATGATGGATCTTACTATATAAAATTCGAAACTGTTTTGCGTGATCATATTTTAAGTGTTGTTTTCGATTGTTCCTGAATAAACAAGCCACCATTTTATATTAGATGTGTAAAAAAAATATAGTTACATGTATATTGAAATTATCAGATGATTAAAGTGTAAGGGCTGTGCGGTGAGTTCACTAAAGTGATTACATTATTTTAATGTATTATAATTGTTGCAAAATAATAATTTGGAGTAAGATCAATATATTGTTAGTTTATTATCATCCCTAGTTTGTTTGTTGTTAAACTACATTTATTTATGTGGCAGATATTTTCTGTGCTCAGGACTAAATTATCTCTAATAATTTTTTGTTCTGATTTGACTTTAAAAAACACATAGGTTCAGTTTATTTTATTCATTTTCATGGTCATTGTTTAATCATTGTTAAATGCACAGCCCTTAATTAAAGTTGTTTACTCACCTAATATGAAACACCTCACAGTTCCACATCCCATAGATGTTTATGAAATAAAGTTTGAAACCCATGGCCTATTTTCCATCTGTTCTTTAGTATAGTTATCATTAAAAAACCTTTTGTAATTTTACCCAGAAAATTATAAGTTTTAAAAGGCCTAGACTATTTTTTTTTTCTAATTATTTACCACTATTAATTGTGTAGTTTGCTACTTATTTCAGGACAAATTTTAAAGTAGGCTAAACACCTAATTGGCTTACATATAAATTTACAGTAATTATGTAATGTGATTTATTTGATGTATTTAAGATTTTTAATTTTTAATATACAGGGCCCTTTTTTGTATGCCATTAGCTTTGTTGAGCTTCATAATTTAGTGTTCCATTAGTACATTTCTCAAAGATTTCCTCAATTTTATATCATTGTGGGATTCAGTTTACTTAAAAATGTCAGAGTTTTTAACAACAAAATGTTATTGAAATATGTATGATCTTTGGATTTGTTACTAATGGAATATACTACATTAACTTTAAGGGATATATTTTTATTTTTTACTTTGACTTCAAATACCAATCAAACCAAATCTTAGTGGAATTTAAGTCAATATGTACAGTGTGCTTGCGGTAATATCTATTTTTGCTTCATTTTACAATTTAGTTTCATTATTCAGAAATATTTCTCTGCATTAAGCAAATTAATATAGTAAATTAGGCCTAAGCTTTACATTTAAGTTTTTTTTAATATACCATTTGTTTTAGTGCTTGGTTCTCATAAGTAATTTTGTAGGCTTTCAATTTACAAGACTTTAAATCAAACTTTGAAAAGCGGATAGAACAGCAAGGCCTACACACCAGAAAACTATAGGCCTCCAAGTTCACAATAAAAAACAACACACATTTATTATGTCAATTTTACTCTCTTCTGTTGAAGAAGGGTACCGATGTACCCTGAAAATGTCATAATTATGTGTTTTGATGTAGGTATTTTTATTGTGAATTTGAGGCCTACAGTTTGCTGGTATGTGTGTAAGCCTTGCCCTTCTATATATCCTCTTTTCAATGTTTAATTTAAAATACCTAGCCATTTGGCACCATTTTTCCTTAATTTACAAGACTTGGAATTTTAATAAACTATGTGATTTGTTTGCTAGTGTGTATTCACTGTATTGTAACGTTTCTGATGCCCCTTCTTTGTACATACTCAGGCATCGATGAAAAATGTTCAATAATTTTTTTACATCCTTATTGTATTGTAATTTAATTTTAGTGATTTAAGTATGAATTAATTGAACATAGCAGCTGTTTTTACACAGCGTAATATGACTTGTACAGTGTATTTTACTTTGTGAGCATTGTTAACAAATAATATTTGTTTTGTGCTCAATTAGCTATGAGTGTCTCTTTTTTTTTTTACCTTGAGCTTAATCATACTTGTAGAAGTTATTCAAAATATAAAAATTTTTATGCTGTACAACAAAAATAAGAAATATAAATGATATCAATTTCACCACAAATACTTTGTCAACAAATTGTTTTTATCAATCAAAGCAATTTTTTTTTAATATTCCAAAGGAAATATGTGTAGATAACTAGAATGACAGAATCGAGTATACTAAAGCATCCTTTCAAATAATTTCATACGTACAACTAATGATTGTACTGATGCCACTGTGATCTATGATGGATTAGGATGAATCAACTAATCAAGTCTGCACTTATACACATAAAAACAGGGTCCTGATTTGTTCTTGTATTAAGGCAATTCTTACTCATCTTCAATTGTTTGGAAAAAAAAAAGTTTTTATTTTCAAAAATGTTGGGTCTAATTTGGTAATACCACATTAAAAACCACTGCATTTTGTTAAGCTGTTTTCAAATAGGAGCTACTTTTAGAAGATACTACAGTTATAAAAATTAATTATTCCTATAGTCATACAAATTGTATCAAGAAAAGTTCATTTTTTAATTTAGGAATTAAATTGTAATCAGAAAGATATATTCTGCTTCCAAATTAACTACTTATGTTAACATATTTTAGCTAAACATTTGAGTAAATTTATTTGAAGAACTTTCAGGAAATAAAGTTTTTGTTTATTTGATTTGTATAATATCGAGGTAAATTGAATTATCATATCAACCATGAAATAAAATACTTTATTTACTAAAATAAGGTAACCCTTCTTTTCATTCAATCTTTGAATTATTTAGTTTAGGATACTGCTATCTTTGATAAACTTTAATGGTTTTATTCAAAGTTTCTAAGTCTGAATGTGATTTAAAATAAGGTGAAGTAAAAGTGATTCAGATCACACTATGAATGCAGTATCATTCCCTAAAAAACACTAACTTGCACTAATCAGCTGTAAAACAAATTACAGATTAACAGTTTGTAAATTATTTTTTCATTTAATTTAAATCTAATTGAACTGTGAAAAGAAACGGTAACCTAATCATCTATCAATTATAAATATGATAGTGAAAGTTATGCATTCAACTGATTTTACAGAAAAAATAAAACATAAAAACTGCATTTATTGAAGATAAAGAATGTAGTAAACAATGAATCATCAACAAGCTACAAAGTGTTATCCTCAAAACTACCTAATAACATTTCAAATGAATGACTTAACATCAACATTTGGAAATATGTTGATGTTAAGTCATATGCGATTAGCTATTTTAATTTATTGATATTCCTTGAGTTAGAGCAATTGGATAAATACAGCAATGGCGGTTCGTCTCTTTAGAAGCTGGTGGGCGCATCTGATTTGAATCTTTAATTATTTATAAATAAAACATTTAAAAGAAGACAGACATTTCAGCAGTATTTGTTAAAAATTCGTTGATTTAAACTCATATAAAAAATATCACAAACAACACGCAAAAATAAAAAATTGCAAATTCACTCTAGAGAACGTGAATCTGTTGTATAAACTGTGCACTTGTATTAATGACGTGCATATGTTCCTTGTTATTACAAGTTTGCGTGAAACAGTATAAAGATGTTTCCACATCACAGTTACAAATCCAGCCTTTTTTTGGTATGCATCTTTGGAAATGAGCTTTCTTTTAAAAACTTGATTTTCATTATTTTTGGTATATAAAAGCGCCTTCACACACAGAAAAGGCAGGGCTAGCTAACTGCAGCTGGCTGGCGACAATTTATGAAGGGGTGGGAAGGTTTGGTTTCACACTGCAAGGTACTGATAGCTGTGCACCTGACTGCATTTCAAAAACATTACCCTACTATTACCTAAACCAAAAACATTTTTCTTGGAATTATTATGGCAAGATAAAATTGTTGTGTGAATATGAATAGTAATTCTGCAAGGCTTTGATTTACAAGTGAGGGATTGGGGAGCGTGCGCCTTCTCGCCCTAAGGACAAACCGCCCCTGCAATACAGTACAATATTTTTACCTACCATATATTATTTGTAAAATCACATATCTTAAAAAGAGCATCCACTCTTGTCACTGAAATATCAATTGGATGATACCCAGTTTGAACTTGCCATATAATAACAAAGGTATACAAAAGATGTTTTAAATATATTTTAGCTACTACTCCACAGTCCATGATGTATTGAAGTGTTGTCATTCCGTCTGGTACATGTAGAATGACTTGTGTTAGTATAAAATGAATACATTGATGTGAACATCTTAATAAACAGATTAAAATTATTTAATAAATGATTGTTTCTATTATTTCCTTCCTTGCAACCTTTTTAAATGGTTTATAATTTTTACATTCAATTCATTCTAGCATTATGCCTATTTTATTTGGGAAGACCAAGAAATTTCAGACACCACCAAGGGTTGCACCAAGAATATATTGCAGGGGTTTGGGCAACACAATGAATACTGTATAAATAACCTTGTCATCAGCGTAAAGTACTCGCTTCAGGACCCACTGTTTGGTGTTCACACCCAGCCAGGGTCTACAAGACTTTTCTTGAGTGATAGAAATCAATGGTACAAATAAACAACCTTTGGAGTGTGAAAGTAAAGCTATTGGCCACATGTCAATTGTGGCATATAAAAGAATTCTGGAAGGTGTGTGAAAATACTTTTCCCGACAAAATTGGTTGACCCTTTGGCGCATAGAAATTTTAGTATGCTGATATAATCAGTTGGTTCAAAAAGTGCGTGTTAAATAATTTTAAAAAAAAAGCATGATTATAAAGAAAGCTGTGCCTTGCTAATATAATTTTATCAACACATGTTGCCTATAGTTGAGGGTAAGGAAATTATGTTCACTCAATTTACCCCATAAAGTAGCAACCTTACCTTACACATTTCTACTATGGTGTACATTATAAAATAGGGTCATATTGTAATCTGTCAAAGAATGATTGCTACCTTTCATGATAAATTGTATGCACACATCTATGGGGCCATTCAAGTATTATGTAAGCATATTTTTGGTCATTTTTAACCCCCTCCCTCGATTGTAAGCAAAAATAAACAAAGGCCTTGCCCTGCCCCCTCTTACTTAAGATTTGTCGACTTTTTTTCATTTGTTCACAGGAATAACCATTCTTTTTTCCATGCAATTTTGCTTATAGCCTGAATAGGTAGTAAGATGTGATGATAAAAAAAATCAAAAATTAATGCAATTTATAAATTGCTGGTAGTTATTAACTTGCATAGAGATGTAAACTAATATCCCAAAATAACTGACAACACTAGTATACATAGAATTTAAATTAATTGAACAGATAGAATTAAAACAAGTTATCCTAAAAGTTTAAAATTTTAATTTACTTTTAATTGAATTTATAAAAAGTATTATTAGTGAATACATGAATATTATATTTATAAAAAAAAACTAAACTTCACTTAATCCAATGACCAAGGTCCTTGAATACGCGTCTCAACACTTTCAATTACTATGTTTATATTTAGGGAGAAGGGAGAGATAGATGACTCAAGCTTTGACTTACTTCTATAAGCTTCTCCATTTCTTCCTTGTTTAGCCCCTCAGCATCTTCATTGCTGCCCAAAGCTGCCCGAAGTCCAAGCGGCTTGTGATGCACCCTCCCTCAATTTTGTTTGTCTTTCTCTATCTTACATAAGCATTGCTCTGACCACCCCCACCCCCCTGTCATCAAAAACAAGCAAAGTTCGAACCCCATTCCCCCCTTAATGTGATTACATAATATAGGTCCCACATAGCTTCTTTGGTGCTGACTGACAGCTGACAGCAGACAGCTTTGAAAAGTTACCAGACCAAATTATGTATCCCTCCACCAAACCATATGATCTGCAAAAACATGTGTTTATCAGCTGTCACTTCTGACAGCCAAAATTGAGGTCTATACAAGAAACATATATTACTGTTTAATTTATTTTTTATTCATATTATATTTATTTTATTATATTATATATTTATTTTTTATTTATTTTTTATTTGTTGTTGACCTTGATATTATTATGTTGATGTTAGGGCTAGTATTAATTATTAGTTTTTTCCATAATATTAATTATTTTTTAAATTTTGCATTTAATCCCAAATTAGTTTTTATTATTATAAATAAATAATTTTTAGTAATTGATTTTTGTTATTTTACAAATAACCTGCACTGCTAGTCCTGAAAGGGGGTTGAAAAATAAAATGCTTCGACATACGTGTATGCTGATGGCTGTTTCAGCTAAATACATTTACACTGAAGGATCCTATCTTAACTTGCCATTACGTCAAACGTAGACAGCATCCTTAAGGGCTTTTTTTTTGTGTGTGTGCAATACTCCCACTTTGGAGTAGGGAGTTGTGATGAGGATTTTAATCCCTCGACATTATTTAATATACATTGTCAGCCAAAGAACATAGAAACCCATTTAAATGTGTTTGTGGCGTAGAAGCTAGCTTGTGGTCCGCACATTTAATATAATTACAAAATTATATCATTTGGTTTTGTCTTTTTTCATAGGTTTTACGGCTTGGTCGGACATGAATTAATCTTCGTGGCTATTAGCAAGGAGGTATAGTCCATATGATTAATCAACATATTTTAAATCTAAACATTTCTCACGTGTTATCTAAAATTAGGCCTTTTTTTTAATCATAGTTCAATTTGCTCGACTGGGAATGCATTTTATAATAATTTTTGTATACTTGCATCGATGGTTGCATGGTCTAAGGCATCACTATTGTGTTATACTAGACGGCCGATTACAGGGTGATCGACGTTTGATTCCCGTTCTGGCGTACTGAGATTGATTTTCTCCCTCCAAGAAATGCGGGTACACATTCTATCTGGTCTAATTATATCAAACGGAAAATTTGATCAACCAACAAAAATCTTTTTGATTTTGCCTTTTTTTTACACTCGAAAATGTGGGGTGCACTCTGAATGAAGTGTCTGATCAAACGACCGTTCTAAAAGACATTAGCTGTGCTAGCCCCACGAAAGATATCGAGGTTCGAATCCTGGTGTGCACGCCGTCTAAATGTAGGGCTCTTCTAATTCTGGTGGGGAGGTTTAATTCGAATCTCTGCTGTGTAAACTGTTGGTATTTCTCACTCCAGGTAAATGCCGAAACATTTTCTTAATCATCCCCACCTCACTATCATAATTTATATATATATATATATGTTTAGCCGGAAAAGGGTGCGTGTAACTTGTCTAGTTATGGCGTGGGTGTTGGAGTCTAGTCTCTGCCGTAGAAACTATTGGTAGTTCTCCCTTCAGGTAAAATGCTGAAACATTTTCTTAATCGTCCCTACCACACTATCATAATTAATATATAGATGTTTAGCCAGAAAGGGTGCGTGTAACCCCATCTAGTTATGGCAGCGGAGGTTGGGGTTCGAATCTCCTCTGATGTGTACTGTCACTAGTTTCCCCCTCCAGCGCTCTACGTAAACCCTGGAACATTTCTACCTTAATCCTCCTCCAAAATTGGTGCGTGGCTGATACCTACATCCGCGCGTGTTGACGGATGATACCATACGACCAATTTTAATAGACTTTTGTGGTGGGAGATAGAGGCCCCTAACTGAGGATTCCAAGGCCCCTGATTGTGCATAATCAGAGTTGTGTCATAGCAATCTAGTTGCGACATCACCGGGTAAAACCCATTACCACACAGATGGGGTAACGGGGTGGGGGATTACGACATCATTCAAGGTCGTGATCTATTCTTGTCTTGACTTGTATTGTCGAGCAGCCAAACTGGCACCGGGGTTGCGATGACGCCACCGGGAAAAAAATCCATTACCACATAGATGGGGTAGGAGGGAGGGTTGTGACACCAAAATAGATTCAGAGTCTTGCGGTAATTGTTCACACTCTACGCTAAGCTGCCGTCAGGAGAGGTTCGTGCTGCGCCCTCACTAGCGATGCCAACATGCCGCGGGAGGAGCGCCCGACGCCATGGACTGCACGTTCCCTCTACCAATAAATAAAATAAACTCCAACGCCCGTCCCAATCCTACTCAGAGATAAGAAACCAATGAGCACACATAAAAAAAATGGATACAGGAAAAAGCAAGTTTGGACAGGAACCAACATATTTGGAACACATACAAACCCTGGAAAAGGGATAGGGAGAGGAGTCAGGGGAGGTGGAAAGCCAACAGCCAATCAGAGAGCGAGGGGCGTGGTCACATGACCAGCTCTAAGCCAATCAGAGCGCTGTTCCCATACGCCCTGCCATCTACTTACAAGTCAGGGATCGACCCCGAAACTTGTAGTCGGGTACAATGACCACTACATCACAGGGCCGGTTGCTAAATAATCAACTATTGGATAGTAAAGTGTTGTGTTTTAGTAATATTTATACTTTATTAAAATGTAAATGCATAAAAAAGCATAAATAAAAACTATATAAAATATATATAGTATCTTATATAGCATGGTATCTACTCTTACAGCTGACAGATCGTTAAATTTTGTAAAAAAAGTATGTAAAAATTTGAGTGCAGGGGTTGCCGGACGTTAGACTAATGTATTCATAAAGCTTGGTGCAAGACCGTACCAATTACACCTTTGTGCGAAATATATTCAGTACTGATTGAATATATTTTAGTTATGATTTAATAGTGAGCACACACACACATACACAGTTACTATTATGTTAATATTTCCTTTTTAAAAAGAGTATGCATTGTTTTAATTTCATTCTGGACGAGATCAGCCTTACTTTTTTATTGTGAGGTTATTTAAGCCACTACACCCACGCAGACAAGTACTACTCAACAACGCATTCAACGATATACCGCCTGCGTTGTACTATAACCAATTTTATCTATAATCGTGACGTCATTTGAGGCTAATGCGTTTCAAGATGCAACACAAGTTGATCCTTTTGGTTGTATATTTGAGGCACCGTCTAGGAATCATGATCCATTTTTTAAACCCGTCCATGTATCTTATCCATTTAATCTATGACTTGACCATAGATATTAAAATTGTTCTACTAATTACTACTTTTGTTAAAACCTGTACTCGAACTTCTTTGGTCATTGTTACTCTTGTGGTTGTCTACTTGTCCCACACAAAGTTTCCCCATATTTAATAAATTGACCAGTGATTATTTTACACTAAAAAATGGAGTGACGGTTATTTTATTTTTTTTCTAAACTCTCTTGGGCAACGTTATGGCCACACGCCTTAGATCATTTCTCGCAAAGCGTCACTTCTCTTTGGCCAATAACCCAACAACTTTCTTCGTGATCGGCCAAATCGCGCTTTGCGAGAAACGTATTCACCTCAGAAGTTGCTATCGGATAATAACACGAAATTTTAAAGACAATTATGTCTTTTTCACTAAGAAAAGAATTTGTACTAGTTTGACTTTTTATTCTTCAATATTTACGTTACTCAAACCCAAACTAGAAATCGGAGAGGGAAGTATATTCATGACAGAGAAAGAAATAGTCCACAAGATAGCTCTGGCGAAACTCGCATTAGAGGTTAGTTTCAATGTCTTTTCCTACTAATGTCAGCGAAACATCCAACCGAACGGAAACAATACATAAACAGTGAACCTCGTTAGACCAAACCCGGTTAGTCCGAATTTCCAAATAATCCGAACACAATTTTCGGTAAACGTAGAAAAAAATTAAGTCAAATGAAATATATTTTATTGGTTAACAAGCTCAAAGTTAACAGATAATTGCAAGACACAGTGATATCTGATAATAAATGTTTAGTATTTACATAATTATAGTAGTCAACACAATGTGTTTTCCTTTAATTACTAATAATTACCATCCATATTACATACGGGTTATACATAAGTTAAATAAATGAAAATTGGATTAAACTCATTCAACTATAATTTAAAATCCGTGAGAATACTATGTATATCCCTGTATTCTCCCGCTTAATCCGAATTTTCTCTAATCCGAACAAGCTTGGCTCCCAATTATTTTGGATTAACAAGGTTCTACTGTATAAGTAAACTGAATGTTTAAAGAAGCTACATCAACATCTACATCGTTTGAAGCAGGATTAAAATAACATTTTTAGCCTAGCCGTTAGTGATCAAACCTTAAGGGCAATATAAGTCACTCAGCGGCACACCCAGGGGTAAGGGGGTGGCAATTATGGAAGTTGATCCCCCTTAAAACCTTGAGATAGTTTTCTAAAACCTGACAGCCGCCAAGGATCACTCCAAATAGCGTCTAGAGGCATCCAAATTTCAAAAATTTACTAAATTAGGATTATGTCAAATGGCTTTAAAGGGCATGTAATATTTTTAAAAAAAATTCAGGCAAAGAACATTCTAAATAACTTCTAAAGCATCCATTTTTCAAAAAAAATCTGAAAGGGAGACTACTTTAAATAGCATCTAGAGGAAACTAATTTAAAATGATCCGGACAAAGATTACTCTTAAAAGATTCTAGAAGCCTCGAAATTTTTAAAATTTTCCTAGGAAAGACCCCTCGGAATAGTTTTTAAGTTGTTGAATCCATCTGGAAATATTTACCTGTAAGGATTCCTTGGGCTCCCTGTTGGATTAGAAGGAAAAACTCTTTATTTTTTTTTAACTGCCCACTTCCCCCTACACAAATATGGTTCCACCACCACTGATTTTTCTCTTCGCGTAAAATACTAAAAGGTTTCCGGTTTGTGGGGAAAATATTATGGTAAGCCTACTATTAGACCCGTTAAAAGTGCCCCAAAAGTTAAAAATTGGAAAAAGTACTGGAAGAATAACTTTGAAACATTATATCTAAATTAAGGTCAATTACATTATTCATTATTGAAATCGCTGCCCCTAGTTACCTTAAAGATAATTGGAGGCACTTAATGGTAATAAATTGACTTCGCCTCCAGTGCTTATGGAGCTGTGACCCATAACCTCCTTCCTCTCTCATCCAAAATTTAATTTTTGACACAAACTTGATTATTTGACCCCCAAAGAAAAATTCTGGGTGCGGCACTGGAAATACTACCCATTTAGCAAGCACTGTCTGTTTTATTTTATGATCTACTTGCTTTACGCCTATCCACCTATTTACACTAATAGACCCGCCTCTGTGGCGTAGTTGGCTAACGCGCTAGTCGTGTTGAGCTCGACCACCGAGGACGGGGAGATCGAGGTTCGAATCTCGGTCGGGTGAACTGGGGGTGGTTTTTCCTAAATGGTTTTCCACTCTCCCTCCACGCAAATGCGGGTTCACTTCCTCTAAATTAAACCTTCCCAATTCCTAATCCATTAGAGTAATTAGTACTTAAGCGTACAACCCGAACGGGTAGTAAGACGCGGTGCTAAATATTATTATTATTATTATTACACTAATAGGATAGGAATGAGAAAGAAATAATTTAAAGTAAGTGTACCACATTCGCTTGGAGGGAGAGATTAAGAATCTATTTAGGAAAACACACCCAAGCACACATTTCCGGGATTCGAATCCCGATATCCTACTCACCTTCAAACTAGACAAGACCAGACCGACCCCTTTGTCCACATGACCTACCGTTAAGGGTTGTCTTTTGTTTATTTTTAGGGCAATTTTCACTACACCTTATCGTAATAAACTCTAATTAAAACTTCAGGAGTAGGCCACATGTCAAAAGGAAGTTCATACGCAAGGAAAATTGAAAGCATTAGTACATTTTTAAATATCAAATAAATTGTTGCGGCTCAGAGATAATAATAATAATAATAATAATAATAATAATAATAATAATAATAATAATAATAATAATAATAATATAATAATAATAATAATATTTAAACATTTAACTCAAAAACTTATTCTAATGCATCAAAGATAAGGACAATTGGAGGGTACAGGGTAAAAAGGGGTAAGTCTAATCTTAACACAAATCGAGTTAGTGCTTCCATCTGTCAGACAATGGTGAAACCTTTCTAATACACTTCATATTATGGTTAAAATAGGTTTCTCTTATATTTAAATTAATTTAAGAAAGGAATTTTAAGGGTCCTTATGGGGTTTGAGACATAAAAGTCCTGGAAAATGTGTATAATGTAACCTGCCCCCTTTTTACCTCGTACCCTTCAATTTAGAGGAATCCACTTTGGTGGCTACGGAGTATAAGGCGTTACTCTTGCGTTAGCCTAGACTGCCAATGACGGAGAGATTGTGGTTTGATCCCGGTTGGGTGTACCGAGGCGTCTTTTTCCCTAAAATAATTTCCCCACTATAGTTCCACGCAAATGCGGATACACTTATTCTAAATTCAACCTTCATCATCCCTAACCTATCAGCGTAGTTAGAATATAGACGTACACTCCGAATGGATAGTAATACGTGGCACAAAAAAAAAAAAGATAATTTACGCAGCAAAATATTGCCCAGAGAGAGAGTAAAAAACACTGTTGTTAAACTATACCCCAATTATTTTGGAAAGAACTACAACTGAGTACCTGTCCTCTTTGTCAAGATCTAGAACGTCAGATGAGCCTGATGGTAGTTCTTTTTAAAATGGCTTTGACGTTATGTGTGGTCAATAGATCTATACCATGTGCAGTATGTTGATAACGCTGGTTGTGAGCTTAAAAATGGACTGAAACAAAATAAAGTGCTACTTAATTCTACAGACAGGTATTGATCAAGGCCGTAGTCAGGGGGGGGGGTTCGGGGTTCAAACCCCCCCGAAATTTTATGAACAAAATATATATGGCTTTATTTATGGTTCAAACAATATCAAAATTAAGGAACAAGTACAAATTAGGGGGCTGTGTTACCATAAAAAGCACTTCAGAGAGCTTCTAGAGCCGTTTAATAATTAGAATTTGTCCTAGCCTCCGATAGTTAGGGGGCTGTTTTACCATAAAAAAAACTTCAGATAGCTTCTAGATCAGTTTTTTATTTAGAATTTTTTCCTAGCCTCCGTCAATTGGGAAATGGGCCCCCCAAACCCCCCCCCCCCCCCGAAATTATTGGCTGGCTAAGGCCTTGGTATTGATGCATGTATTGTACTCCTAACTAGCCTATTGATTCCTCAGATCGGATTTCAAATTCTACAGGGTTCACTGCGGGAGCTCTAACTTGAGCTTTATAATACTCTTTAAGGGCCCTACACACACACAAACTTGTTGGGATGGCCGGCCAACAAGCCGATAAATTGTATAGTGTGTAGGCTTGTTGTCCGGCCAAAAATATCGTTTTTCTCGGTTGGTACAAACCCCCCAATCGCCAACTTCCCCACCTCATCGGCCGACAAGTTGTTGTGTCTGTAGCGTTGTTGGACCAACCGACCAACCTAGCGCCAGTCAGTCACTGCTTTGAAAGCGTTTAGGTGGGTAGATTCACAATGTGATATTTTGTTCTATTTAAAACTTGTCACTATACTTGGTATTTCAGAGAAACATTCATGATATATTCTTAAAAAATTACGAAAATCATTTGAATCCAACTCTTTTAAATAAAATTTCATAGGTGATTTTTTTTTCTTTCTAATAACCAATTTTTTGCCCACATTTTTCTTTTTCTTTTTTATTGTAATATTTTAATGAATTGATAATGATGTTAACTCTGTTCCCATTTTTTTGTATTTGAATAGAGATGGAGACATGGCGTACGTTCGTTCTGAGATCATGATAGTTACTGACAAATTGGACCGCTAGTCGGACAGTGAGGAGGCTCGCTTCCAATTTGTTGCCCCGACCAAGTTGGTGTGTCTACAGATCCCTTTAAAGAGCCCCATGGGATTTCTACGCTATTCTTGTGTTATAGGATGGAGACACAAGAAAAGCCAAGGAGATCTTGTTAATTGCTGTCAAGTTGGCCAGTCAACGTAGAATGGCTTGTGTCGGCGTTCCTTGTGTGTACGACATGCTCGCTACCATCGCTTACAGTCAGGTAAAAACAGTTTAGTGGCTGTCAGATCATCTTTAAGGTGATACGAACTGGATTGTGGCTGTCAGATTACCTTCAGACTAGTATAAACAGTCTAGAGGCTGTCAGATCACCTTCAGACTAGTATAAACAGTCTAGAGGCTGTCAGATCACCTTCAGACTAGTATAAACAGTCTAGAGGCTGTCAGATCACCTTCAGACTATTATAAACAGTATAGAGGCTGTAAGATCACCTTCAGACTAGTATGAACAGTCTAGAGGCTGTCAGATCACCTTCAGACTAGTATGAACAGTCTAGAGGCTGTCAGATCACCTTCAGACTAGTATGAACAGTCTAGAGGCTGTCAGATAACCTTCAGACTAGTATGAACAGTCTAGAGGCTGAAAGATCACCTTCAGACTAGTATAAACAGTCTAGAGGCTGAAAGATCACCTTCAGACTAGTATGAACAGTCTAGAGGCTGTCAGATCACCTTCAGACTAGTATAAACAGTCTAGAGGCTGAAAGATCACCTTCAGACTAGTATGAATAGTCTAGAGGCTGTCAGATCACCTTCAGACTAGTATAAACAGTCTAGAGGCTGTCAGATCACCTTCAGACTAGTATGAACAGTCTAGAGGCTGAAAGATCACCTTCAGACTAGTATAAACAGTCTAGAGGCTGAAAGATCACCTTCAGACTAGTATAAACAGTCTAGAGGCTGAAAGATCACATTCAGACTAGTATGAATAGTCTAGAGGCTGAAAGATCACCTTCAGACTAGTATAAACAGTCTAGAGGCTGTCAGATCACCTTCAGACTAGTATAAACAGTCTAGAGGCTGAAAGATCACCTTCAGACTAGTATAAACAGTCTAGAGGCTGTCAGATCACCTTCAGACTAGTATAAACAGTCTAGAGGCTGAAAGATCACCTTCAGACTAGTATAAACAGTCTAGAGGCTGTCATATCACCTTCAGACAGCTAGGAACAGTCTAGTAATAGTAAGGTCACCTTCATACGGCTAGGAACATATCAGATCGCCTTCATGCAGGTAGAAACAGTCTAATGGCAACAAGGTCAACTTCAGACAAGTAGGAACCTTCTAGTGATTGTTCACTCGGAGAGGAAAAAAAATTAAAATGTAGAGAGTCAAAATTAGTTTATTTGGCTAGGATTTTATAGTTCAGCTTCTCATCATGCAATGCCGGTCTTATATGGCTGCTGAATATGAAACAAATACCTATTACAAACACAATGTATTTTCACGCTTGACTGTTCCTAGGGAGAAGTCTACCGAGCCGAAGAACTTCTCATTGAAGCCATTGACCTCCTTGTACATGCCGGATTGCCCGAGTGGGACAATCAGATCGTCAATTTCAACTTGAAACTATCCAAGATTTACGCCGCAGTCGGTGAGGATCCCCTGGCTGAGTTAGGGTACAAGAATTGTGTGGAGGTACAGCAGGGAAAGGTGGGTCTACTTACTAATCTCAATAAAACGCTAGCATAATCCTGTATGTAACATGTACCAACTAACTTGGTAAGCAACCAATAGTAAATAGCGTGTACAATCTTTCATGGCAAATGAATACTAGCATACAGTGTGTACGACTTTGCAAGACAATCAAGGGATTTTGCACTTCGTATTCAACCTCGGATGGTAAGTTACAGCTTTGTATGATTATTATTAGGTGTATATTTTACACCCTATTCTTGAATTTACCCAGTTCAGGAATCGGGAAAATTTCTGACCGATCCATGAAATGGACAAGTGAAGAACAGGTTTTGTCTTTAAATTAAATTAACTTTTAATAGTTTTAGAATGGAAGGTTAAGTTAGGTTGGGTTAGTTTAATATAATATCATAAAATGAATTTCAGTTAAGATTGTAGTAGATAGTAAAATAAGTTCCACTTCATGAAATGGGTAACAGATAGGGAAATTTTTGTCCATTTCGCGAAAGGGTCAAGCGAAGAAGCCAGTTTACCGAACGAACATAAATAGGCCCAATTCATAAAATGTACAGTTTCACTATTGGGGGTAACATACATATTCTGACTCAGGTGATCACATCTGGACGCGGCTTACAAACTGACGTGACACTTGAAGTTATTATTAGGTGTTCTATCTTACAACAGGACCATTCCTTTTGTCAGTAAACTTATACCACCAATGCACCCTGTCCTCTGCCTCTTCCTTTAGCTCCCAGAATTTTCTTATTTCCTTCAAGTCATCCAATATTTGAATCCTCCATTCGAAGATGCACAACACCAAGCCTCTCGACCACCAATAATAATTCATCATCGAGAAAGTTGAAGCCATTATTCATTCTATGGTATATGGCCAGAAATAGAATAGAAATTCTTAGCCCACTAGTGAGCAAAGCTACTCGTTAGCATGGCGAGCAAGATTTTCATATGTCAAATATAAAAAGAGCGTGTGTAGTATAAATATTATATGAGTAGAGGATAATATAGTAAAGCGTCAATAATTCGGACTAATTGGGGACCGATGCGTCCTGGATTATTGATTTGACCATATTTTCAAAAATACAATACTTATATTAATTTTTTTTTAAACAAGCATGGACGGGGTATATAGAAACATTTTCACTTTATTTAAGCTACCAGTTGCTGCTAGTACCAGTGATGAGTAAGCAAGTGTGCCCCCGTGCAGCCGATACTTGCTGTTGCTGGTACCGGCCAGGAGCAAGCAGTGTCTAGTAGGTCAGCCGAGTATGACCGCCATAGAAAAGGGATAAGTATAGAAACGCCACTCTAATGTTGGCAAGTAGAACCCCAGTGCTAGCGCTCGCGGCGTTAGTGCCGCAAACTAAAAGATTCGAAACGGAATGTTACACTTTGAACACAACGCATTTTCTATTGCGGAATGTTAATAAATCAATTCTTATGTCATATTCAATCAAATGTAGCTAAAGCCATTAGTCTATAAATAAGCAACGTTATAAAAAGTAAAATCTAGAAAATCTAGTTAAACTCCCTCTTTAAAATAAACAACCCATTGCTAACAAAACAATAATGGTGAATTTTAGATAGACTTCACACTCCCTTTTCTATGGACTTAACATCCACGCATGCGCATTCCTCTGTGTCATCATTGCAAGCTGATCCTAGCGTTAGTGCCCCAAACTAGTTTACGGAATCAGCTAGTCCTATAAGAGTGCCCACCTCATGGTGACCGCGGCCTAACAGTGAGAGTGGGGTGGTGCAGGTGGTGGATGGCGTTGTGGAAGAGGACTCGGCCATGCTGCTGATCAGCATCCATTTCTGGTACGGCATGTTTCTGCAGTCCCGGGGCCGGTATGGTGAGGCTCGCGACCACTTCGAGGAGGCCTACACGATGAGCGCGCACACCAAGTCCATCCTCTCGTCACAGCTCATGGTGATCCTATACCACCTCAGCGAGGTGACATTCGCCGTCGGGGACATGGACTCCTCTCTCAAGGTGAGGATATCACAGCTATGAGCTTGGTTCATGGTCGAAATGATCGAGAGTTAACGTATGGTGGGGATATAATAACTCCTAGCTTGGTTCATGGTCGAAAAGATCGAGAGTTAACGTATGGTGGGGATATAATAACTCCTAGCTTGGTTTATGGTCGAAATGATCGAGAGTTAACGTATGGTGGGGATATAACAACTCCTAGCTTGGTTTATGGTCGAAATGATCGAGAGTTAACGTATGGTGGGGATATAATAACTCCTAGCTTGGTTTATGGTCGAAATGATCAAGAGCTAACGTATGGTGGGGATATAATAACTCCTAGCTTGGTTTATGGTCGAAATGATCGAGAGTTAACGTATGGTGGGGATATAACAACTCCTAGCTTGGTTTATGGTCGAAATGATCGAGAGTTAACGTATGGTGGGGATATAATAACTCCTAGCTTGGTTTATGGTCGAAATGATCGAGAGCTAACGTATGGTGGGGATATAATAACTCCTAGCTTGGTTTATGGTCGAAATGATCGAGAGTTAACGTATGGTGGGGATATAACAACTCCTAGCTTGGTTTATGGTCGAAATGATCGAGAGCTAACGTATGGTGGGGATATAATAACTCCTAGCTTGGTTCATGGTCGAAATGATCGAGAGTTAACGTATGGTGGGGATATAACAACTCCTAGCTTGGTTTATGGTCGAAATGATCGAGAGTTAATTTATGGTGGGCATATAATAACTCCTAGCTTGGTTCATGGTCGAAATGATCGAGAGTTAACGTATGGTGGGGATATAATAACTCCTAGCTTGGTTCATGGTCGAAAATATCGAGAGTTAACGTATGGTGGGGATATAATAACTCCTAGCTTGGTTCATGGTCGAAAAGATCGAGAGTTAACGTATGGTGGGGATATAATAACTCCTAGCTTGGTTCATGGTCGAAAAGATTGAGAGTTAACGTATGGTGGGGATATAATAACTCTTAGCTTGGTTCATGGTCGAAAATATCGAGAGTTAACGTATGGTGGGCATATAATAACTCCTAGCTTGGTTCATGGTCGAAAAGATCGAGAGTTAACGTATGGTGAGGATATAACAACTCCTAGCTTGGTTTATGGTCGAAATGATCGAGAGTTAATTTATGGTGGGCATATAATAACTCCTAGCTTGGTTCATGGTCGAAAATATCGAGAGTTAACGTATGGTGGGGATATAATAACTCCTAGCTTGGTTCATGGTCGAAAAGATTGAGAGTTAACGTATGGTGGGGATATAATAACTCTTAGCTTGGTTCATGGTCGAAAATATCGAGAGTTAACGTATGGTGGGGATATAATAACTCCTAGCTTGGTTCATGGTCGAAAATATCGAGAGTTAACGTATGGTGGGGATATAATAACTCCTAGCTTGGTTCATGGTCGAAAATATCGAGAGTTAACGTATGGTGGGGATATAATAACTCCTAGCTTGGTTCATGGTCGAAAATATCGAGAGTTAACGTATGGTGGGGATATAATAACTCCTAGCTTGGTTCATGGTCGAAAAGATCGAGAGTTGCATAAGCTAATCTAAAGCATGCACGTGAGTATAATAGATAAGATTAATTAGTTTCTAATTAGTTTGTTTACTGAAATATCTTGGAAGTCTAAAAGGTGTGTTAAATCCGCAAATGAAAAGGTCACCGCTGTTTTGGCCAGAAGGATCCCTACCACAAATGGGGGCTGATTACTTTTTTTTTTGACATAAACGGTACACCTAACCTCAAACCACAGTAGACATATTGAAGAGATGTGATGGTCCCCCCCCCCCCCCCCAATTCAAATATTGTCTGTGATCGCAGCACCTGCTGAGCGCAGTGGTACTGGGCCGAGACAGCAAGCACCCTGACCTACCCTTGTACTATGCCAAGATAGGGGTGGTGTACCTCCACAAGGGGGTGTACGACCAGGCCAAGGCATGGTGTTCCATGGCCAAGAGGGTCGCCACCTTCAACAGGAACATGGAGGCAGAGGGAGAGGCCAACTCTTGCCTTCAGAAGCTGATGAAACTGGAATCGGACTCAGGATAGATGGAAGGATCCTTTACTGTGCCCCCCACGACTTTTACAATATACAGGGCTGATGTTAGTACCCTTTATTACAACCTGGTACACTTCAGCAAGTCGAGAAGTAGGCAAGAATATCCTTCATGATAACCCATGACACTAATGTAAGACAAGAGGACGGATAAAAATAAATTTATACTGTTATTTACAAGATGCTAAAACACTACTGCAGAATACATAATTTTCAATAAAATAATCTACTATGTGACCGAGTTGAGAAATTTCTTCGATAAAATGCACGATAACCATAAACTCAGACTTACATTAGTCCTCCCCATGAATATATATTACAAGCACAATCGTTGCAGAATGAAAGTTTTCAAAAACTAGATCCTGTAGTAAATAAATTAAAATCAGTCATACATTCCTCCATAACTTGATTTGACCGATAACTTTTGTTTTAAAATAGTAACATGTGCAAATAATTATTCAGGGCTCTGGTTAAATGGGTGAAATATTCATATTGTAAAGCCGGAATTGAATAGCTCATGAAAAAAATTATTTGTTCTTTCTAAAAAAAAAAATTCTACAGACTTGTTTTTGAAAGTTTTTTTTCCTTAAATATTTTTTTAAGCTTGTACTAATTTAGACAAAAGTTTACAAAATAAATTACAATTATTATATAATCAACTGATATATTGCAGGTGGTTTCAAACAATTTCTGTAAGTATAATCGAGAAAATTAAAAATAATTACTATAGTTATATTTTTGTTTTGAAGCAGCTTACAATTTTGTGTTAATGTTTGAATTGTTATATTATGTGTAATATTTTATAAAGTATTTTAATATTATTTTGTTAACACTATATCTATATTGTCTATCAAATGTATTTTGTAGAAATAAGAAATATGGGATATGTTGAAAATACAAATAATCTATTTATAAACAAGTGTGTTTAATTTACTATAGTTATATTATTTTAAATATGAAAACATATATTACTCATAAACAAAAATATTCTTATTATTATTTAAATATTTTATTTTTAGTATTTTCACAATACAATTTTTTTTTAAATATCAATGAACTAAAGTAACACATAAAACACTAGACCACTCATGTAGAGTTTATAATCCTTTAACTTTACATTTCTTATTTACAAAGATGAATATCGTAACCGATTGACATTTGAATATAAAATACACTCTGAAAATAATATAAATTATTTTAATTTTATAAAAACTTATATTATCTGTTCAATAAAACTCTATATCATTAGAAGCCTTTTACTAACATAGAAAAAAATCCTCGAGTTTCAACAACAAAATTATAATATAATTTTGTTGTTGAAACTAGAGTCTTTTTTTAACATTTCTATGTTAGTAAAAGGCTTCTAATGATATAGATGATGTAACAAAACATATATTATTTATCGATAAATAGTAAAACATATAGGCTTTATTAATTTCTTAAAAGCTACTTTTGTAATATTTATATGCAAATAATTTTATTGTTATACACCCAGGGCTTAGAACAACAATTGTAACCGCCCACAAACATAATAAATATAAGAAATAACAATATACTTCTGATTTCTTTACCTTTGAACAAAAAAAAAAAGACATTCTAGGTTAAAACTAAAAAATAATTAAATTAAACTCAACTACGCCTACTCTAAATAATAAATCAAAGTTACTATAAATTAATGTGAGCACTGTTTTATTTGTTCTTTGATGTTTTGAAACCAGAAGTATAACTAATAACACAATAACATTAAAATATTAAATTATTTTAACAAACTAAATTCATTTGATAAACATAAACAAATTTAAACACAAACTAACATTAGAATTTTGATATAAAAACTCTTTACATAATAAAGTAAGATATATGCTTAATTAATCTTTATTTATTTCTCTTATAAAACAAATACTGAACAAGATGGTAATCGTTGTTTGATTTTGGATTTTATATCAAAATTAGAAGTATAGTTTCAGAAAAAACTTTCACATTAACTTATTAGAACCTAAAATAATTTGGTGAAATTGTCACAGAAATTTAAATTTAAAAATAACGTTTAATAAAATTATATCACCCCTTTCAATAAATAAATATAATAAATTTTGAATATATAGAGAAAATAAATTCCCACACTTTTAACTTGGATATATTATTCTAATCCATAGTTTCTTACACCCTTTTTAATTAATCATTACATTATATGTCAAAACTATTAATATTGGTCCCCCAAAGCAATAGTGTTGTTGCAATTTCACTAAATTCAACAAATAATGTTCTGAAAATGATCAATATTGAAAGTAAACATACTTTAAAAACAAAAATTAACCGAAAATGCAAAATATATTATCTGACACGTATTTAATACAAATAACAAAGGAAAAATTATCCAAGCCTGCCAATAATATTATTATGACATATTTAAACTTGTATCAAATTTTATCCCAACTTTTTACATAGGTGATTGATCATATAAAAAATATATATTTCACAAGATGCTTAAAAATTATTTATCGTAGTAGAAACAGAATTTACGAAAACAATCAAATGACATAACGCTTTTATTGATTGAGTAGGATTAGTTAATAATACATAGTGATACAATTCATTCATTTTAAATAATAAAAAATTGTACTTGATGACTTTGCTGCAAACATATACAGAAGGCATTGGTGTTCAACTTAAGATAACTTCTGTAAACTTGGTTGATTGTTAAAGCACGAGCACGCTATTATATTTTACTCACCATGGATCTAAAAACATCTTCCTATATCCAGAAAGTTTCAGGTAAAATAAAAAGTGTGGATTACGTGTGGGGTGTGGAGGTGTCCAATTTTAGCTCAACCTGGGCTAGTGCTGCCATCTGTTAGAAGATCATGAGACTTTTCTAATGCACTTTAGATCATGGTTAAAAGAGGTATCTGTCATATTTAAATTAATTTAAAAAATATTATTTGCTGGGGTCCTTAAGGTGTTTGAGACATAAAAGTTGTTGTCTTGGAAAATGAGTGTAGTATGAATCTCCCCCTTTACCCTGTACCTTTCATATTTTTGATACTTTGTGTGGTGTGATATTAATTTTTAAAATAATATATTTTATCAATAGATAGCCACAACCCCACAAATAAAGGCTTTATAAATGAAAGATGTATAAACTGGAGGGTGTATCGTTATTTCACTATGTCGGCTGGTAGTCGATAGCCCTTTGGGGCAGATGTCGATCCTTTATATTCTCTGTGTACTATGTATTTATCAATGTTTGATAACAAAAACAAATAAACAAACAAACATTCATGAGGAAACTTTCCCGAAAAATTACACCTTGTTTAATACAGGAAATCTATCGTACACTATGTTAAGTTTTAAATGCATTCAATTTTACACATTTTCTGAAATTCTTAAGCATTAAAAACAGGCACGTATCCAGGGGTGAGCTTGGGGGGCTGAAGCCCCCCCAGAGATCTAAACAAAACTTAAAAATTATTATAAAAATATAGCATTTATAAATTCATAATTAAAAATACAGTAGTAATTAATTTCAGTTTCACTTTCTTAACCGGACTAAATATCGTGAATAATAAGATGTAATATACTCATGAATGCCTCCACACACGGATAAAGAAATATGTAAAAATGTCTTAAAAAACATATTACAGTTGACTCATGCATGCATTCACTAATAATTAATACACTTTTTATTACTTTTAATAGAAAATTATTAGTTTTTATAAAAATGGTATAGTTTCTCTTAAAAGTCATAAAAAGTATATCAATTATTAGTGAGTGCAAGAATGGGTCTATTTCAATAAATTTTTGTACGAAATTTTAATATGATTTTCCATCCACGCAGATCAGATGCATCCTCCCCCCTCCCCCCCACACACGCTGTTTAGTCTTGAAATGACCACCGTCGTCGGAAAATATTTGTAGAATGAGGCCCCCTGAAAGAAAATCCTGGATACGGGCCTGATTAAAAACAACATATAATTTGCTCTATGGAACATATTAGCCTACACTTGTATATTTTAATGATATGGTAATGAGGATATCAAGTAATTTATTTCTTAAGGCGGTTTGTTTGTTTTCAAGGAGTCTAGAGTATTTAAAAACAGAGCATGAAGTACTTTTGAAATGGCCCAGTGCTTCAGATGACGCCCCTGGAGTTGTAGACAGTTGTCAGTCGTCACAGCACGCCCTGTTGCGGGAAAGACGCCCCCGGGCCCTGCTAGGGGTGATAGGGCGGCCCAGGAAGTCCTCTGCGATGCGGGCGGCCTCACGCACCCCGCTGAGGTAGGCACCGTGCACGCTGGCCGGGTACTTCCTGGTGGTGTGCTCGCCTGCGAAGAACAACCGCGACCTCCGGGTGGTGTTGAGCCCGTACTCGGGGGCCGGGGCCACGGGTGCGGCCAGGAGGTCATAGTCCGCTCCTGACGAACCCACGGCTACGTGCGAGTAGGAGCCCCGGGACCAGGGGTCTGCACCCCACCGGGTCACCTGATGGGAACACGCATTAAACAACACGCTCTGAATTTAGCAGCCTTCAAGAGCGCTATCAACAACTAAAGGAATATTACAAATATATTTACACCCGGTCTTAGTATCTGTTTGCGAGATGCAGGGTCTACGCCTTTTAATTACGCTGACGTGATATGGATGAGGAAGGTACAATCTAAAGGGAGTGTATCTGTATTTGCATGAAGAGTAACCATTGAGGAAAAAACACCCTCACAACACCTGGCCGGAAACTGAGCCATGATCAACGACAACCAGACTAGGAGAACTTGACATATTTTAGTCCACGTACCCACCTGTGCAGGTATTTACTATCTAATTAAACAGGATGATAGAGTTAAGTGTTAAGGAAATTCACCAGCATTCTCCACAGGTAGAAAGGATGGCAAACCACGACGTGGAAAAATCCCCACGCACCCAGCAGAGTTCAAACCTCAGCTCACTCGAACTAATCCAACTACATCATCCCGCCAGTTCAGCTCCAACAACACGCATCGCGACTTACCATCTTGTCCTTGAGCGGAGTCACCGCCTTCTTGCCGAAGATCTTCCTGAGGACGCTGAGGCAGCGGTTGACTATGACGTCATCGCTGACCTGCTCCAGGACGATGGCGGCGTACCCTGATATAAAGGCGACCAGCACCGGCGCCTTGCTGAAGTGACCGAACATGAAGCACTCGCCCCTAGAACCATTACACGCTACAGTCCAATCACCATAGGAATAACCATGTCTGAGAACTAGAAAAACTACCAGACCTACTTTCACGTATTCATACGTCAGGTCATGTGATTTGCAGCTGTCACTATTGATATAAATTGTCAATACCTGTAAACTAACACTAATAATCTGGTAAAATACTACCATTTATATTTTTTTTAGCATCACCTTTTACTACTGATTCAAGTTATACGCTTATATACTAATTACGAAAGTGGGTTAAATATGAGGAAGGTTAAATTAAGAGTAAATGTACCCAAATTTGCGTGAAGAAAGTGTAGGAAACCATTTAGGGAAAAAAATCTCAGTACACCTGACCAGGATCATACCCCGATCTCCTCGTCTTTGACAGTTTAGTATATTGCGAGACTAGCATCTTAGATCATGCGGCCATCGAAACGGGTGCTACAAATGTTGACCACAGTAAAATACGTTTGTATTTTTTAAAAGTGTCTTGCTATCAAAATCCTATGATAGGAAACGCTTCAGTGGCAGAACGAAGACGTCCTTCTCGTGTTAATCCCGGTCGGGTCTACTGCGGGTGGTTTTCCCTCAATGGTTTCCCACTCTCCTTCAATGAAAATGCAGGTGTATTACCTCTAAAATGTTTCCTTTCTCATCCTTACCCAAATAGACTAATTATCATATATGCGTATAGCATGAACAGGAAGTAAGACGCGGTGATTAAGAAAACTAAGCTATGGTGTGAGAATCTATGATGACATGTTCTAACACCGGCCTTTGGGTCAGACGCTCTAGCCACTCACTTGACACTGACAGAAGCCCACAGTTATTGGTGGTTTAATCTGCTAAGAAGAAAAGAGACTAAAGTTTAGAAGAATAAAATACTTTTTTTCACCAGATTGTTATGGGAACAAAAGGAATGAAGTTTTTTCCTCACTGGTTTCCCTCCTTACAGATAAACGCGGGTAAATTTCCTCTAAATTCTACCGTATTCATCTCTCTACCTTATTAGTACAGCTATGCAGATATACCGAACGGGAAGTCAGACTCGCAGAACTGACTAAAAATAGAAAAGATAAACTTTTTGTGCATCCATTACTGTTTCCAGCCTGTGGTATTGATCAGTTTTTTTTTATTCAAGTCATATATTTTCCACTTTCGGCTGGCTAGGCCTGTCGTAACAGTAGCCCCGTGGCTTCTTTGGTGCTGACTGACAGCTCTGAAAAGTTACCAGTCCAAATTATGTATCCCTACGCCAATCCATATGATCTGCAAAAACATGTGTTTAGCAGCTGTCACTTCTGACAGTCAAAATTTAGGTGTATACCTAAATGTTGACTGTCAGAAGTCAGCTGTGAACTGTCAGTCAGCACCAAAGAAGTCATAGGGCTACTTTAGCTTCAAATGCCTTATAATCTAACTTAGGAAAAAAAGTCCTCAGTGTGGATCAAATTGGTATTGAGCACTAAGCTCTCGAGTGTAACAAAGATATCGCGGTGACACACCATCAGTGGCAAACCGGTCCGGCTCAAACCTGGACCTGCTGCTAACTTGCTTGTCTCACCTGTTGATCTCCGCGTTCTCGACGTGTCCGAACCAGTTGTCCTCGGGGTCCCAGAAGACGGAGGTAAAGCACAACACCACCTTGTTCATGACACCAAACCCTAACCTCTTGACGGCGCCCACCTTCCACGTGGGTAGCGGGGGTTGAATATCGGCCTGTTGTCCAGCTTGTCAGGTG
This sequence comes from Timema podura, assembly GCA_033556935.1. Taxonomy (NCBI): domain Eukaryota; kingdom Metazoa; phylum Arthropoda; class Insecta; order Phasmatodea; family Timematidae; genus Timema; species Timema podura. Next base: position 43,333,745 of record JAVRXN010000002.1, read on the forward strand.
GATCGAGCTCCTCGCTCACGGAGCGTTTCAGAACTCCTGGAGATGCAACAGAGAACCCCTAATCTGCTGGCGTATGAAGAAACTTATATTACTTTTAAAATAAAAACTATGACTAAATGCGTTTTATAATCACTCCGGAAAACAAATTCAGATTGTTAAAGCCACACGTCTTAGTGAAAAATGTTTTAGATATTTAGGGAAATATCAAAACTTAAGAAAAATGTTAATTAACGGGGAAAAATAAGACTCGAAGCCACAAAAATGTGGTTCTGGAGAAGGTTAACAAGAACAGGCTGGATAGACAGAAAGAGTAATGAACAAATTCTAAAATAGATTAATGAGAAAAGGAAACTACTGAAGACAACAGGAAAGAGTAAAACGAAGCTCCTTTGGAGACATGATTCTAAACATGTTTGATGACAAGAATTGAGGGGAAGACCAAGGATGTCCTACGTAAAGAATAAGATCAGTGTGATGGGAGAGTAATATTGTGCATAAATCGTAGCCCAGTGGTGTAAAGATTAGCCAGTACTAATGTACCGTTGCTCAGGTGACGTACGAATGTACTAATTGTACTTCCTTTCCGTGGAGTCCCTTTGAGTGTCCCAATGAGATGAGATGGCGTTGATAGTGAGTACGAGGGTGTGTAATCAGTGGAAACACTTACAACCTAGCTTAAGGCTAATTAACCAAACCCTGGTGACTTTCGAGAAAAATACCCAAGGTACTAGCCGGGAATCGAACTTAGGCTCGTAGCCAGGCGCACTGATCACTACAATGCTGGGCTGGTTAGTGAGATGGGATGCATTTTATATAATGACATGAAGAGGATCGCAGGAGACCGAGAGATATGGCGGTAGAGACAAGGTCTGGCCTTTGGGAAATGTTTATGAGAGTAACTTATATCAGCTATTGTTTGATCTAGACAGGAATAAAGTTTTGTGACATTTAAAACTTTTTAAAGCAATTTTCATATATGTATACGTTGTTTCATATTATCTGAAGCATGAGTGAAGCTGCTATTTTTGAATGCTCGTTTCAATACATAAGCCTAGAAAATAATCCCATTTTGGTATGTTTAAAATTCACTAATAATGTCAATAACAACAATTGTACTTAACAAAAAAAGTACATACTACCAGAGGACCACATTATTAAAGAAAGAAAAACATTTTAAAAGTAATATTTTTGGGCTATATCATGGATTTAGAAGCAGACACGCTATTGACTGAGGTAACTGTCAAGAACAATATTCACGGTTGCGTTTTTTGTCAATTACCAGCTAAATTGATCCTATTAAAAGTAATAAACTTTATTTGTAGTTGCACAAGCTGTCATAAACTTTGAATAAATAAAACGTTAACACAAAATTACGTTACGTTATGTGATCATTAATGCCAGGACCAGAACTAACTTAAAGTTCACGCAACATAACATAACATAACATAAAATAACATAACAAATAAAATAACATAAATGTTTTCCCCGTCTTTTTAAATGAAAGCCATCACGATGTAGTTAACTTAACGTACTATTAACGTTCACTTAACTTAAGAGTTGTCCAGAGGAAAACTTTCATGCTACATGAAAGTTAAGTGAAGGGTATCATGTGTTCTAGCCAGCCAACCATTTTGCGAACTACAGTCTACAGCAACAGAGCTATTTAGTACTTGATTTGTTTGTTTATGGAATGCAGATTACCTCTTCAACGTACACTAGTTTGTCCGCATCTCGCGAACTATAAAACGTCGTAGTCTCTTGTTACACTTTATTTTGTATAGCAAGTAAGCCTCTATCGAAAGTTATTGGAGCCTAATTAACCCTAAATTCTTGGGCTTCATTTTTGTGAACGATTTTTTTTTCAAACCATTCAAATCCATTGTCTGTGTTTTTCTCGAGTTGTTACGTTACGTTATGCGAATCCTGAGCACACAGACGAGTTTATTTACGTTGAGTTGACCGTGATCCCGGCATTACACACAAAAAAAGCCTTTAAATAAAAAATCGTGCATTGTGACTTAAGAAATTAAAATTAAGATATTATTAACTATAGTAAGGAGGGAAGACCAGAAGTAGTAAACCCACTTAGGTGGCCGCATGGTCTAAGGTGCTACTTTCGCATTAGACTAGTCTGCCGATGACAGGGAGATCGAGGTATCAAATCTCGGTTGGGTGTATTGAGTTTAAAAATAATAGTTTTCCACTTTCCCTCCACACAAATGCGGGTACACTTCCTCTAAATACAACCTTGCTCATCCCTAAAACCATCAGACTAATTAGTTAATAAGCGCATAGCATAGTAAGAAGAGGTGCTAAAAAAAATAGTGTATGATAACTGGCCAAAAGTTCAGGTACGCCACCTACCCAATGGAAGGGTGCATAGCACTGCGTCCCCCTTGTGGATCTCTAGACCGTCCGAGGTTTTGGAAGATGTGGCGGTGACTTTAACCCCGTCGTAACCGTACTGGATCATCCGCACCATTGTGTTCAGCCTCGTGTTCAACCCTGAGCTCAACGCCTCGGGGATCTGAACCAAACACCATATTATAAGGTGGCGTGATCCAACAGAGATCCCACTCTCACTGAAAATATAGCCCTCACAGTATCCTGGAGGAAAATTAAAGGGAAACCCTCGATGGCAGATGTGAAATAGATAATTATTCAAATAAAAATATGTATTTATTTACTAAGCTCATGATTACACTTTACTATGCATTTATTTGATTGGTAAAAATATGTATGACTGCATATTTATAATGCTAAGTTGTTTTGTTAAAGTAATTATGCATGCATATTTCATAATACATTTTTAGGTGATTAATAAAATCTTTTTTGGCGGTAAAAATTGGAAAAATTCTAACAACAAAAAATCAATTATTTATATATAATTATTAAAAATTATTGTTTATTAAGTATTGTTTGTAGGCCTATATATGGTTTATGGGACTGTTAAATACATCCTCGGCCCGTGGTGCAAACTGATTATCAGATTTGGCTCTTGGGATGACAAACGTTGGTTCACCCTGTCATAAGGCATTGTAAAATTGCCTATTATTGTGGCTCGATCTTAAGAGTATAGATAAAACTATAAGGAGTTCTTGTTACACTCAAATAGACTTACAACCATTCTTCACTCTTATGCTGGTTTTTAAGTACCAAGGTGGAAGGAATGGAAGGGAATGTGGGTTGAGGTCAGTATTTTTTGCAGTTTATATGGCGAAAAATACCTTTTTTTCGAAGAAAATAAATCCAATATTGCTTCAGTAGATACGTGACGAATTTATCTCCTGAAAAGTGCTCCACGATCCAAACATTTTGGGAACCGCTGCTACAGGCTATGGATGGCCCACATCACGCTCCAAGCTAACGACTATTTTTGTTGGAGACAACTGCAAAGCAATAGCTAGAAACATTTCTGGAGCAGCCACTGTATCTGTGAGTAGGGATGTATTATCGATACTGTGCTCATTAAAAGTACAGGAAGAAAAATATCGATAGCGTAACCGCACTAGTATCAAAGAAAATTATCGAAAACACTAAATATCGGTATCAAAACGCATATAAACTTTCTGCTTCGTCTGCTTGGGGCACCCTAGAGTTGACTTAGCTTATTGAGCTCTACAAAAGCTTATTTTGTTTAGTTTGCGATAACCGATAAAGGAATGGGTAGTAAAATGGTCGTCAATCACCCCGTCACCCAGTCAGGAATCAGACTGAATTGATAAACAAAAATGAATAGAACAACTATGAATTATGATGAGCTAAAAGAAATTGAATGCTAGAGTTGCTTCTTGTTTTACCACCGCTTCTTACTATCCGTTCGGGTTATATGCTTAAGTACTGATTACGCTAATGGATTAGGAATTGGGAAGGTGAGATTTAGAGGAAGTAAATCCGCATTTGCGTGGAGGGAGAGTGGAAAAACATTTAGTGAAAACCACCCCCAGTTCCCCCGACCGAGATTCGAACCTTAATCTCCCCGTCCTCAAAAGTCTAGCTCAACACGACTAGCGCGTTAGCTAACTACGCCACCGAGGCGGGTAGTTGATTCTTTCTTGCTTGTCATGAAGAAAATGAGTGAGAATTGAGAAATAGTGTTATTTGTTCTTCCTCCACAGTCCACCCTGGTAAACATTTAATCCCAGCATGAGTGAAAATGACAAAAAAAATGGTTTCTTTCGATACTGATCCGATACCGGAGTGTGGGTATTAATATCGAAAAAAGTATCGAGTAAAAATACTAGTATCGAAAGTCAACTATCGATATTGGTAAAGTATCAATACTTTTTTCACATCCTTACCTGCGAGAGCCCTTGCGTGGCCGCCACGTGGCTCCCAGCTAATTCATATGGGTCGTCCTGGTTCCAATGGTCGCAAGATAGCTCACTCAGCTGAGCGGCGGTGCAAAACTCCAGGTTAGCGAGGAACCAATCCAGGATACGACGGTCCCTGTACACGTGGATAAACAGATACTTATATCCCACGGTAATTTGGTCAGTTAAACTAACAGTCTACAGCGATAATATTGAACTAATTTTAAATTATGTTTTTGATGATGAAGGCAGAAAAAAACTAATACTATCCTATTATTAAGACACTTGTACTAATGTTGTCCAAGTAGAAGGTTGGTTAAAATAATGCTACCTATCTTTTTGGTAAAGTCAGTTATAATGCTATCCTATTATGACGGCAGCTGAACTTGATGAATCCTTATTGAAAAGTCTAATTCTATTCTGTGACGTCATTCAAACTAATGTTACTCAATTACACAATCAGTTTTTTTTATCACCACGTCCAACTACCTGTTCAGGTTATACGCATGTATGATAATTACTATAATAGGGTAGGGATGAGGAAGGAAGTACTTCAGAAGTAATCTACCAACATTTGCGTGGAAGGAGAGAGGAAATACATTTAGCAAAAACCACCCTCAGTAGACCCGACCGGGATTTGAACTCCAGGTCAGTCTAACAAGAGTGACGCCTTAGACCACCCAGCCACTGAAGCATTTTATCGAGCCAGTTGAACTAATTTTATTTTCTATAGTCAATTTAACTAATTTTATCCACAAATTAAATCAGTTGAACTAATGTTAACTTATTATAACGTCAGTTTAACCAAATGCTACACGAGCAAAGAAATATTTGAACTAATGATGTTCGATTAAAAAGTCAATGTTCTTCGCCTATACAATCCTAATAGTCTATCTACTTTAAAAACCAGGTAGCTATTAATAAATGACGATTTAATTTATCATAATAATAGGCCTTCTAAACTAATATTACCTCGATTTGTGGAAAACTAATTACAACATTTTATTTTTGTTACGTCAGATCTCGGCCAAACTATTTAAAGAGGAGCTGAAAATAATATTACAATAAATGGAAAGCAAATCGTTTTAAAGGATATAATTTTAAGCTATAAGAATTGGAGCACTGCCAAGAAGCTCATTTGTTGAAAGTTTAAAAAATAAAATATATATACATAACCATATTTAAAATTATTATATGTGTTCAAAAATTATTTTTTAAATAGCTAAGAACTTTCAATAAGGAGTACAAAAATATTTAATATGATTATTATAATAAAAAAAACTTTATTTTTACTAACAAATTCTGGTCATAAATCCAGAGGTTCCAGGCTCGATCCCTGGCTCTTCCAAAATTTATCTCTGAAACAGTAGATCTGAAACGGGGCCAAAATCAGCCTATCAAGGACAAATGAGGAGCTACTTGAATATATAGTAGCAGCTACAGTTTAGAAAACTGAGATTGGTGACCTGGTGGTCTAGGGGTAAGGTGTCGGACTTCTGTGCTGACGTCCGGGGTTCAATCCTCGGTCCCGGCACAGATTTATCTGAATGCCAAACCCTTCCTTCACCTCTGACAAGATGTGTATTAATCACAACTTGTGAATGTGAGGAATGCCAGGCCTCCACCGTGGTTCGGATCCCACGTTAAACTGTAGGTCCTCCATTTCATCTCACAATCACCCTACCATTACACATTAGCGTAAGTGCGTATAACCCGAACGGGTAGTAAGACGCGGTGCTAAAAATAATAATAATAATAATAATAATAATAATAAAACTGAGATTAACAGCTGGTGGGCTCATTGTTCTGACCACATGACACCCTCTATCCGCAAATGTTGGCACTATCATCACTAATGGCGGCGGTGGCTCGGTCGGTTGGTATAGCTCGATTGCGGGATCATATCATGGAGTTTTTTTATTATAATTTAAAATTTTAAAAAATATTTGTACTAAAGAACCTACTTATTTCTATAACACTCCACACTCCATAAGTCAACAAAATCAAGTGATAGTGTAAAATTCTACTAAAACATAAAAAATAAGAACTGTCAATTTTAAAGTGTATTAATGAGAGCTAAGCATTTTTCATTTTATTAAATGTGGTCTTCGGGCAGAAACGATGCTCTCTTATAAGCAGTACAATTAATTTAACAGCATCTGACTCAAGAACAAGAATGTTTTTATCTTCTAGATAGCGACATTGGTTTTTTATTCTTAGCAAATATTTCGCCATGTTATATTTAGTATATAAGTAGGTCCCTCACTACTGTAATTAGTTAAGGCGACCGCCTCGGACAAGAGAGAATAAATCATTATAACACCACACACAAGTATTAAAATACAATTATTATCTGTGTCGTTTTCTAGAACCACTTCTCTATTCTGTCTAAGCTTATACTCCCTTTTGCCACTGCCCTACAACCACCCTTTGTCATATCAGCAAGAAAGAGGGCAAATAAAACTACGAAACTTGTTATCTTAAGGTAATGAGGAACGCTAGCTGCAAGTTTTAAAATATTTTACATTTTTCTGTTGTGAGTCTATACAAAATATACTATTTTTGTTGGAGGAAGGCTAAATCTAGAGCTAGTTTCATAAAGCCTAGTCTCATAGCTTTGCAAATATACTTACAAATTTGTTGTAAGTGAGCTACCTAATCTTATATTTCCACACTTTTTTTATTTCATTAATAAAACTCAAAATATAGGACTGTTAAGGAAAAAGAACCCTGTTATAAACTATCAAATTTATTTTGGCAGTAATCATATTTTGAAATAACGCATCGTGGAGTTAAATATTGCGTACGGTAAGGGTATATAATAAAACGGTAACCTACTAATATTAAGAGGCCTTTGCCAAACATTTTTCCATTTAATTTTTAAAGAATTCTAATTGAAGTTGTGTAGGTACTGAATAACCCCAATCAATAGTTTGTGGTGGCTTACCTCTCGTGCATGTACACCCAAAATGGTGGTGAGCCCTCTAGCTCTTGTAGTTCTTTTTCGATCTCCTCCTGGCATTCTTTTAGTTTGTCCCACTTCTTGCAGGCGGTCGAGAGATCTCGGGCCTTCGTACGAACCACAAACTCCTCCGTGATGTCACTACGGTCAGAGGTCTGGTTAGATACGTCGTAATCTTGTCGGAGTTTTTTTATCCTCTCCATCAAGGAGCACATTTCCTGCTGATTACTCTTCAGCTCCTCTTGGAGGTAGATTATTGTCTCAAGATACTTGATATTGTCTTCACGAACTTTTTTCTCTTGAAGCGTGAGGAGGATTTTCAGCGAGTCTTCTAGAGATTCAATCTTTCCGTTGAAGTGCTCACAGTTCATTTCTTCTGAGAGATATTTGGTAGCGTCTAGAAGGCGGTTGTATTCCCGGTCGATCACTGCATCTTTATTCTTGGAGATCCGCCTGCCAGTTGAATCGTACAAAGGGCAATCTTGATTTATGACGTTCGTCTCCATGCCCAGCTGTTGAGTCAAGATTGTAAGAGGGTTACCGACGACTCCCGTGAGGATCATCCCACCTAAGTCGGCGTAAAATGGGGGTTTCTTAAAGGTATGAACCCGGCCTCCAACTCTGTTTCTTCCTTCCAAAATGACCACCTCCATTCCGAAATGTTCTAGCTGTCTCGCTGCCGCCAAACCAGACACACCAGCTCCAATCACGATTATTTTGGCTCGTTTTAACAATGGGAGGGGTTTTAGTCGGTTAAAGACTCCAAAATTAATCTTGCCTTGTCTTTCAAGAAAAGCGTGTGTGGTTACAACCATTAATCGCTGTTCTTTATTTGAACATTTAATTTCCTCGAGGGCGTTTTCCAAGACTAGTTCTTGGCTAGGATTATTTATCCATAAATACAACAATCTATTTCGTAAATATAAATATTGCTCCTTTTTGAGGGGCGAACATTGATTTAAGTCTGGAAAACATTTAACCTCCAAATCTGAAAGCTCATCATCAGGAAGAAGGGCTGAAGCAGCAGCAGACTTTAGCTGTTGTATTTCTTGGGAATCTCTCGCGTATATTCTTTCAGTTCTAGGAGTGGGAGTTGAAGGCAGTTCTTTCTGTTGGCTAGGATCTAGCTGCCCTGTATTCAAAATGATTTTCTCACTTGAATCAATATTTTTCCGTGAATTGCTACACTTGTAAGATGTTGGCTTGTTACTGTCGCTATCGTCAAACAACTTGCGATTCACTTCCTCGACGCCACAAAATTTCGATGCAGATTCCTCTTTCTGTAATTTTTGATTACTCTCGTAAACACTTTCTTTACTGTTATCACCGTCAAGCATCGTAACAGGGCTATTACTTAGAGAGTGAATCATTATTTCTGTTATAATAATATTGTTGTCAAACCTTCTTGAGTTGATATTTATTTTAAAAAAAAGAAGCTCAAATTGAAATGAAACAAAACTTAACAAACGACTTGCATAAATATTAACTATTTCAGTGATACCACAAGCATTAGATGAAAGTTTCTCAATCACCTAAACGATGGGAAAAAACAGTTTCACGTATTTTGCCCAGATAATTTAAATTTACCTCCTTGTAGGCTGTGGTTAGAAAAAAAAAACATTAGTTGTTAATTCTACCTGAAGGTGGCAGCACACTATGAGTTTATCTGCCAGGCCTACCATACCATAGAATATAAACTTCCGAATTTTACGATCGTCTAAGAATATAATGAGATTTTAAAGGTTAAGTTAAATTGTACTGGTTTTTATTATTTGTTGTATTTGAGCCTAGGCAATTTAAGAGAATTAAGTAAAATACAAACAATACTACTCTCAATTAAGATGCGACAAAGTTTTTTTTGAGATCGTTACAGTCTAAATTAGTTTTGTATTTTATGCGATTTAGGTAATATCGTTGGACTACATAATGTCCTTCGGATGAAACTTTTAGTTTTTTTACAGGTATCCACTTGTATATTAGTTATTATTGTAGGTAAATTATTTTTACTCTGATGTGCTCCTTGTGTATAACATTTACTGTTATTCACATGTAGGATTAGGGTTTGAATCCCGGTTATACTGAGAGGCATTTTTCCAGCCTAAATTATTTCCCACTACCTCCACACAAATACGGGTACACGCACGAAAATTTAACCTTCCTCGTCCATAACATATTAGTGTAATAATTACATAAACATAGGCTTATAATCTGAAAAAAAAAAAAAAAAATTGGCAATGCTGGGTTACGTTACCCAGAAGTTCTATTAGACTAGTTTTGTTTTTATTATGATGTGATTAAAAATGTTAGACATATAAGTTTAAAACTTACTATTTATTTAATTATAAAATATAGTTTTAATGTCTAGTTAGGTACGGCCACAAATGTATTGGTGTAAAAATGGTGGCCATTCAAATGATAAATGCGGTTTCCTGATCTTAAATTAATATATTCATACTTGTAATAATAGGCCTACTATCTTTTATACCTTGAGTGAGGCTCACAACTGTAAATACTCCTTCAGAATGATTTAAAAGAGTCAACCTCAATGGTCTTTGAGTAAAGGGCTCACCTCACAAACTAATATTTTTGGGTTCAAACCCAGCTGGGGGCGACGAATTTTTCTTGAGTGGTAAAAATCCTTAGCACAGCTTCCTCTGGAGCGGTAGTAAAGCCGTCGGTCCCATATCGATTGTGGCATGCCAAAGAACCCTGAAAGGTATGTGGTAGGCCCTTTCTTTCACTCATAGAAATTATTCTGTGCTGATATAATCACTCAGTTCAAAAAGTGCATGTTAAATACCTCACATAAATAAGTTAAAAACATAAAACAAGACTAGAATAATATGGAATTTCTTATTTAGGGCCTACCGGTACTATTTAACTCTAAGGTCAACTTTTCACTTCAGAAATACACTATTATGTGTCTATAAATGGTTTAAGTACTTTTACCTGAATTTTTTTTGTATAAAACAAAACTTAAGTTGAAATAAAGGACATTAGGGCTTGGTTTTCTTTAAAACGCAACTACCTCCTTGTCCAGTGGTAGCACTAATAAGTGAACTGTATTACCAGCACTCTTAGTAATTGTTTGAACCATATTGTGGTTTTTTGTTACATTTTCTTGGATCTTCTATCCTTGTTTAAAATTAATCATTACTAAAGATGCACAAAGGTCACTTTTTAAATGTGAAGCGAAATTGAAACCAAAGTTGAAGATAAGGATTTTGTTGTCACTTTATTTTACCCACTTTTAATTTTTAAATGATCCATTAAGTGCATCACATATTGAGGAGATTATCTTGAACAACATATCATTTGATATGGGTAATGGGTTTAAATCTTAACTACAGTAGCCCCGTGGCTTCTTTGGTGCTGACTGACAGTTCACAGCTGACTTCTGACAGTCAACAGTTAGGTATATACCTAAATTTTGACTGTCAGAAGTGACGGCTGCTAAACACATGTTTTTGCAGATCATATGGTTCGGCGTAGGGATACATAATTTGGTCTGGTAACTTTTCAAAGCCATCAGCTCTCAGCTGTGAGCTGTCAGTCAGCACCAAAGAAGCCATGGGGCTACTGTAGCAATAACAATATTAAAGAGGAAATTAGGAAATGAGTACAGTTAGGAAATGCATGCTATTACTTGGTCAGTAAGTTAACCTCTCGCCTGCTGTCAAGGAATGTAAAACTCAGAATATACAAAATACTAGTTTTACCGGTTGTTCTTTATGGTTGTGAAACATGGTCTCCTACCTTACACGGTGAAAACAAGAAAACAAGGTGCTTAGAAATATATTTGGTTCAAAAAGGGTTGAAGTTACGGGGGGCGGAGGAAGTTACATAATTATGAGTTAGGCTACATACCCTGTAGTCATTACAAGATGTAGCTAGCTAGGATAATCAACAGATTAAGGTGAGCAGGACATGCAATATGAATAGAAGAAACTAGCGCCCCAATCAGGGGATTGACTGGCAAACACAATCGGAAGAGACCATTGGAAAGATCTAGACGCAGATGGGAGGATAACATTAAAATTGACCTGAAAGCGATAGGGTGTAATGAGGTGGACTTGATAGAACTAGCTCAAGCACTAGCGCATAGATGGCGTACTTTAGTAAGTGCGGCAATAAACTTTCGAGTTATTAATGCCATAGAGTAAGTAAGAGTCGTAAGGATAAACAATAGCTATCTCCTTGCTACACCTATATAGTGGTGGATATGGCAAGAAGATAGGTATGGTTTATCGTTGCAGCTCTAAGTAAGGTAAATATAAATATGAAGAGAAAAAATCAAAGTGCACTACTGGTATATTATTCTACGCTGACAGCAAAATTTATATATTCTTAAGGCCCACATTATATAGGTCATTGTCTAGGCCTTAGTAGATATTTTATATGTTGAAATATACCATATTTAGTTTGATATTTCTAATCTGTTCATATTAGGCTAGGCCCATAGCAAATTTTTCTTCTTCCTTTAAAATGTTTAAAATAGTTGAAGGTGTTTGTGGGTGTCAAAGTCCAAACAAAGGAGATTTGAACTTAGGTTTTGACATTTAAAAATACGCACACCTGTAATTTATTATTATTTTGTAGACTACTTTACAAATTTTGCATTGAAATAAAGCTGTTCATTTGAAAATAGTTTATTTATTTGGAGAATCACTTGCTTCTTCAAACAATCTAAAATAAAAGTAACATATAAATAGATTTTACACAGGACGCTTTAAAAGTTGAGTTTAAGGTACATCAAGAATCACATTTATGTATAGTTATATAATACTCCATTACATTTTGCACATCACACACAGAACAGTTTAGGAATACAAACTTTTGAAGTTACAAATCTGGTCAAACTAGATAAATAATAGTTTTATAACATGTATAAGCCGAAGGGTTAGTAAGACACGTTGCTAAAATATAGTTTTATATCATCAAACTGAAGTGTCTTTGTTAAAAGTCGTATGGAAGAGAACTTGAGCTAAGCTCCATATTTTTTAATTTATATCACATAGCTAAGTTAAAACTTTTTTGGACAAAATAAATCAAACATTGCTTCGGTACAGTACATACATTTAGTTTAATTCTTTACATATTGTGATCTCAACAGTTTATAACTTGTGTGTCATGAACATTGCATAATTTAACCAAGAACTTTTATGTCTGTTACCCGCCTCGGTGGCGTAGTTGGCTAACACGCTAGTCGTGTTAAGCCCGACTGTCGAGGACGGGGAGATCGAGGTTCGAATCTCGGTCAGGTGAACTGGGGGTGGTTTTTCCTAAATGGTTTTCCACTCTCCCTCCACGCAAATGCGGGTTCACTTCCTCTATTTAACCTTCCAAATTCCTAATTCATTAGCGTAATTAGTACTTAAGCGTATAACCCGAACGGGTAGTAAGACGCGGTGCTAAATAATAATAATAATTTTTATGTCTGTTTAAAAATTTTCTGTTCAAATGTTACATTACTCACAATAAATATTTAAGAACTTTGGTATTTTATATGTGTAGGAAATTAAACTAAACATTACTACTGCTGCAATATTTTATTTACTATGGATAAAAATAGTTTTTTTTTTAGCATAAAAGCTGCAAACATAATATAAGAGCCATGAGAGATTCTATGAGTGCCGCGCATGGTCATCTATCTTAACTAGCTGTACAATTTCTAGTGGTGCGACCAGTGTAGATAGATTGATTTGATTACCTAGTAATGTTTTCACAGGTGGCAGAAATAAGTGTGATTCTTTCGAAAGAGTGTGTCACATGTTGTTGTGCTGGGTTAATCATTCTAACGAGTTTATATCTGTGGAGATGTTTATTAGTGATATATGGATGCTATTGGCTGTTTGGGATTCAAGACTATAACGTAATAATTCACTAAAGAATTCTACTGAGATAAGAAAATACTTGAAAAATATGTTTTCCCTCATTCCTATGGTCAAATTGCGCTTGGAAATAAGCCCTAATGGTTAACTCTTGTTCCCTTCCATCCCACTTTAAAAGATGAGTTAGGATTGGTCCATTATGGAACATTAGGCTCAAGGTTTATTTTCAGTGTAATTTTCACCTGTGTCTTACCAGTAACCGTTTTCAAAAGTAAAGTAATTATTAGATTTTTACCATATTCACCTTGATTACAAATCACTTTAAAATTTGCTTTTAAAATTACATTTGGAGTTATATTTGAAATTATTTGTTAAAGATTGTATTGTTTTAAAAGTTTGTACACTCCTACTTAAATGTTAAGGGATTCTTCCATGTTAAATATATGGTTTAGTTGGTGTTTTTTTCTTTAATAGTAGAATTAATGAACATTCATCTGAATTTGGGGTTACTTTCATACATATTATAGACTTAAGTAGCAGTAAAATAGTCATTGATTCACTAATTTGGTTTTTGTCTAACTTAAATTTAATATCACTTCGAAAGTTTTTAACCAAAACATATTCGCTATAGTTGAGTCAACTTAACAAATACAATTTTACAATTTTACTCTCCTTGAAAATCTTATATTATATTTTTAGATTAATTACCAACAATCAAATCCCACTTAGCAACATTTTTGTGAACAGAGTTTTGACTTATTTCACAAATTTGTACATGTATACTTACACATTATTTAACAGTGACACACGAACCAGCTAAATTGTTTCATGTGCTCAGCTTGGAACCAACAGTTAATAATTTGATTTCAATCCAGATTGGTTGCACTAGAAGTAATTTTCTCATCATATTTTCAGGCAAATGCTGGCATATTCAGATTAATTTTCTTCATCATATGTCACTCTATTAGGGGGAACTGGAAAGTTAGACACGTGCCACTTTAAACAGCTGTAATGCCTGCACTTACAACTTAGTTCAATTTTAAGTTTTTATTCATCATGACATCTAACTGCATAAATGTCTACTTCAGTAGTTTATTTTAGAAGTTAATTATTTGATATATATATATATATATATAAATCATTTTTGGTACAAAATTATTCATGCTTAGTAATGTTTGTGGGTAAATTAAGAAATGTGACTTAGGTATAGAATGCTAGCAGGCAGTTTGTCTGCGATATGCTATTTTTTCAAACAATGTTTCTTCTAATAAGCATACTTTTTAAAATTATATTCAAAGAACATTCACAATTTGTAGGTTCCATAATTATCTTTAAAGTAGGCTCAACTGTATTAATCTTATTTTAAAGACAAGACAATATATATAAGTTATAAATAAAGTTTTTTAGCTCTTTATAGATCTGCCATACATTTTTCACTTCTGAGGGGTAAAGCGAAACACTTCATGATCTAATTTAAAGTAAAGGTATCGCGCTATGGTGTCTAATTAACAAAATAATACATTTAACACTTTTTAAGAAACTATTATGATGATTAAACAGGAGCGAATCCAAAGGTGAATTTTTTTCCAGATAATAGTACCATTAAAAAAATTGAGCAAATTAAATCTTTGTTATAGTCACTACTATTTGTACTGCCATGTAATGTCTCACTAACCTGCTTCGGTGGCCGCACGGTCGCAGTAGATTGAGGTACGAATTTCGGTAAGATTACTGAGTGTGGTTTTTTCAAAATTGTTTTTTACTCTTTCTCACTCCCCACGCAAATCCAGATACTTTTCTTCTAAAATATAACCTCACTAATCCCTAAAGCTATTAGCATAATTAATACATAAGCTCATAACCCAAACGGGTAGTAAAATGCAGCGCTAAAGAAAAAGTCTCACTAGTTAGTTGCTTCGCATATTAATCGCTTTCAGTAATTGATTTACATTTTTAAAGTAAGAGGTTGTGGAACATATACAAAGAGAAAAAGACGAGTACAAAAAAGTCATTAAATACTACCAAACATTTACTTAGACCATAATTGTAAATTGGATTCTTCAAAACCAAAGTTTATGTGGTACAATGTTATGAATAACTCTTTTTCTGCCCTCTTCAGTACACAGCTATTCCAAAGGGTGCTTGAAACTTTACTAATTGCAAATAAAAAGTTGGTGATAACTTCAAATAAATAGTTAATATTTTAGTCTTTAAAAAAATAGTTTTTAACTGTCTACTGGACTAGATCATAGCTAAAATTAGAAGGGATAATAGCACACATACCTGGGAAATGCAGGAGTAAAAATTGACAAAACAAATCACTATTTATTTCCAATCACTTGAGCTCAGTTCCCGAGGAAGCCGCTCGTTTTGATGAAAGTTAATGTTTAAAATATGTTTTTTGTGCATTAGTTTTCAATTCTCAAAGAATCATGGTGATGAAAATTAATATCTATAATGGGTTTTTAAGTGCATTAGTTCTTAAATCATGAGGGAACCACTTGTTTTGATGAAAGCTTATATTTTATTTTCATGTGAATTTATGTTTTGTCTCAACATTTTCTTCTCTATATAAATGCATTAACTTTCCCTTCTATACTATATTGGTACATTTTATTGGCATTATGTGTTAGTAACAACTTAAACTGTTCATTTCAAGGAAATAAAAATAGTAGAATAGATTCTAAGGAAATTGACCAGCATTTATGTGGAGAGAGGACAGAAAATCACAATTTAAAAAAAAGCACCCATGGTGCACATCATCTGGGATTGAACCCCAAACTTATGAGTAAAGTTTTAAGTTCATACCTGCACACTAATTAGCTAGCTTAATTAATTTTGAAGAATTTTGATGTACTGACAACTTACAACCTTGCTTCATTCAATTTTTCAACTGTTGAACTAGTATCTCAAATAGTAAACAATTCCAACAGCACCACAAAGATTAAATTGTACTACTTATCTAGCGATTTTTATCGTTTTTCAACTTTTAAAAATCCATACAAATTGTTTTTAAGCTGTTAAAAATACAAATGATATATCTTGTTTAACTATAGTATAATTTCAACTTAATATCTTAAAAACAAATGTAGGTCATATTAATTAGTTTCTGCACACTAGCCCTAATTTTTTTGTATTTCATAAAGCAAAAGATTTGTTTAAATAATGCAATGGCGGCTCGTGGCTTTGTAGTGTAGTGAGCATGAACAGGTAAGATTTTATAGTGATTTTATGGTTGGGTGATCAATCTATCTGCAACTTAAACTAATTTAGGGACACAATAAGAGAAACGAAATTAAGGGCAATGCACTAACATTTACTTGGAGTGGGGATAGAAAAACCAAAGAAATAAATGGTACGGCACACCGCACAGACTTTCTCTCTCTTTCTATAAACTCCTAGGATTTCTGAACGGAATAATGTACATTGTATCATCACCACTCCACATAAGAACACGCATAAAATAATATACAAAGATATAGAATCAATGAGAAAAGAGGCGCATCTTTGTCCACCTAAGAGCATTTCAAACAGTTTAATGTCTTCCACAAGGGTCAACACTTCGTATTAAAATTTCGATTTCTGGTTAAAATTTTAACATTTTATAAGGTGTTGCAGATCTTCAAGTCATCACATTGATATTTAATTATTCATTTATACATTTTGACCAATAAAAAATGTAGATATTGACTATTGAGTCTAAAATGGAGATAGATCATTGCTATGCAAACATTTCTCCTAAGAGATTTAAGGAAAAATAACATACTTTTTTAGATACTTATATTTAATTACTCTATGGCATTGGAGAATTATTGCGTTAAGACTTAAGTAGTATATGTTTACAACTAAAGCTCACAAAATTGTATTAATATATTTGCAAATATCTCAGAAACTGCTGCTTTTATAAAAATATATGTCAAATAAATTTTTTTTATTTCTGATAGTCCTACAATTTTGCAATGATAAGTTGTTTAGTTTCTCCAATAGTTGTGGAGATAAGGAAATTAACGCTTCTGTAAAGTACCCTAAAAATCATTTTCATAGGAAAATGAAAATAGCCAGTTTATTTATAATCTTAATCAACGCCTAGATACGAATTTTAATCAAAATCGTTTGAGTAGATTTTGAGAAAACCAAATTTTTCTCTTTTCGCCCTTCAGTAAACTACCCTTAATTTTAAGTTTTTATAGACACACAGACAGACGGCATTGCAAAGACTATTTTTTAGGGTTCGGGGGGTCATGAGACGTCGACATCCATCAACATTTCAGGTTAGTTTTTTTTACGGTCGCAATACTTAAACTTTAATGTCCAAAAAGTTAAAAAATTTCATGTATAATTGCGTATAGATTGAAAGTTATTGATTTTATAAAAATATGTTTCGGATAAAATATCTGTATTATAAATATATATACATATTTGTAATGCTAAGTAATTTCATATCTCAAATAGTTTCGGAGCTATTTAAAAAAATGTTAATTGACGCATCAGACCGGAGCCCTTAAAGCCATTTTGCCGAAATATTGAGGGTAGCCATTTTGTTTGGAATATTTCTTAATGTTTATAAATGAAATTTAATCAAAATCGTTGGAGCCGATTTTGAGAAAATCGACTTTTTCTCTTTTTGCCCTTCGGTAAACTACCCTTAATTTTAAGTTTTAATAGACACACAGACAGACGGCATTGCAAAGACTATTTTTTAGGGTTCGGGGGGTCATGAGACGTCGAAATCCATCAACATTTCAGGTTAGTTTTTTCTACGATCGCAATACTTAAGCTTTAATGTCCAAAAAGCTAAAAATATATATATAATTGCGTATAGATTAAAAATTATTGATTTTATAAAAATATGTTTCGAATAAAATATTTGTATTATAAATATATATACATATTTGTAATGCTAAGTAATTTCATATCTCAAATAGTTTCGGAGCTATTATAAAAAATGTTAATTTACGCATCAGACCGGAGCCCTTAAAGCGATTTTGCCGAAATATTGAGGGTAGCCATTTTGTTTGGAATATTTATTAATGTTTATAAATGAAATTTAATCAAAATCGTTGGAGCCGATTTTGAGAAAATCGACTTTTTCTCTTTTTGCCCTTCGGTAAACTACACTTAATTTTAAGTTTTAATAGACACACAGACAGACGGCATTGCAAAGACTATTTTTTTGGGTTCGGGGGGTCATGAGACGTCGAAATCCATCAACATTTCAGGTTAGTTTTTTCTACGATCGCAATACTTAAGCTTTAATGTCCAAAAAGCTAAAAATATATATATAATTGCGTATAGATTAAAAATTATTGATTTTATAAAAATATGTTTCGAATAAAATATCTGTATTATAAATATATATACATATTTGTAATGCTAAGTAATTTCATATCTCAAATAGTTTCGGAGCTATTATAAAAAATGTTAATTTACGCATCAGACCGGAGCCCTTAAAGCGATTTTGCCGAAATATTGAGGGTAGCCATTTTGTTTGGAATATTTATTAATGTTCATAAATGAAATTTAATCAAAATCGTTAGAGCCGATTTTGAGAAAATCGACTTTTTCTGTTTTTTCCCTTCAGTAAACTACCCTTAATTTTAGGGGTAGATGTCCAATTCCAAAAACCCCTCTGGGCAACCCTATGAAAACCCAAGATATCAAGTTTCAGCTCAATCGGTAAAATAGTTTAGGCTCTAGTTGGAGGTACAGACAGACAGACAGACAGACAGACAGACAGACAGACAGACAGACGGAAATTCAAAAACCACTTTTTTGGATTCAGGAAGTCATGAAACGTCAAAATTCATCAAAATCTCGAGTTCGAATTTTTTGACGATCACAATACTTTCTCTACCTGTAAGATAGAGAGAAAGTAAAAATCAGAATGTAGCCATCTACCTCCATTGTGTCCAGCTGTGTTTCATACCTAATCCCAACCTTCTGGGTAAAAACAGCAGGCCAGTTAAACATGCACAAAAATAATTATGCTGGTAATAGGCTGTTAGGAGTAGTCAATTTATAAACTCCATTGATTTGGATTATCCAAGTCTTAGATATCCTAAATAAGGCACATTCTTGTATATAACTATTATTCCTGCTACAAAATATTAGAATAGTTGTCAGTAATATAGTACTTGACAAACCTGGAATATTATGAAATTCACTATATACTCGACAATTGATTATTTATATTAAATCAAATTTAAATTTGTATAATTTATTATTATTATTATTATTATTAGCATACAATCCAGACGGGTAGTAAGACGCTATGTAAAAAAAATCTAACTTAACAATATTATTAAAAAATGTGTTCTTTTACCAGCTTAAATTTTTTACAGTAAGGGGTCATTCAAGTATTACATAAGCACATTTTTGGTCATTTTTAACCCCCCCCCCTCTTGTAAGCAAAAATAAGCAAATGCGTAAGCCCCTCCCCCTCTCTTGCCTACGTAAGATTTGTCAACTTTTTTCATTTGTCCACAGGAATAACCATTCTTTTTATCATGCAAATTTGCCTAGGTAGTAAGACAAGAAAAAATAAATAAATTAAAAATTCTTGCAATTTATAAATTGCTGGTAATTATTAACATAGAGGTGTAAATTAATTTTGTGAAATAATTGACAACTAACACTGGTATACAATGAATTTAAATTTATTGAACAGATAAAATTAAAACAAGTTATAACATTAGAAAAGTTAAAAAATTTAGTATACTTTTAATTGAAGTTATAAAAAAGTATTATTAGTGAGTACATGAATATTATATTATTAAAAAAACACCCTAAACTCCATTTAATCCAATGACCAAGGTTCTTGAATCGATGTCTCAACACTTTCAATTATTATGTTTCTATTGGGGGGGCCTAGGTCATTCAAGCTTTGGTTTACTTCTATAGGCTTCTCCAGGCACTTCTTCCTCGTTTAGCCACTCAGCATCTTCATTGCTGCCCGAAGCTGTAAGAAGGCCAAGCGGCTTGCAATGCGCTCTCTCTCTCTCTCAATTTTGCCTGTCTTTCTCTGTCTTATGTAAGCATTGTTCTGATCCCCCCTCCCCCTTGTCAGCAAAAATAAGCAAAGTTCAAACCCCCTACTCTGTAAGGTGGTTACGTAATACTTGAACACCCCTTAAGTACAGTTTCTTGCCTACCCCATAAGTGGACAGCCTGATTAGGTATGTATTTATTTGTGCTCCATTTTCTCCAACTATATCATGTTCAACCCGCCTCGGTGGCGTAATTGGCTAACGCGCTAGTCGTATTGTGTTCGACCGCCGAGGACGGGGAGATCGAGGTTCGAATCTCGGTCAGGTGAACTGGGGGTGGTTTTTCCTAAATGGTTTTCCACTCTCCCTCCACGCAAATGCGGGTTCACTTCCTCTAAATTCAACCCTCCCAATTCCTAATCCATTAGCGTAATTAGTACTTAAGCGTATAACCCGAACGGGTAGTAAGACGCGATGCTAAATAAATGAATGAGAAAAAAAAATATCATGTTTATTTAAAGACATGTTAGAGAAGGATTGAACGATTGGATGGTGAGAAATGAAGTGTTAGCCTTGGTACACTATAGACGAGCCGCCACTGGCTTGGTGCAATTTGGTCACCAGATAATAGCCTACTTACATACTGCTGGTGAGGTTGAACATGCAATTTTACTTGGGGTAGGGTTGGTAGTATTATAGGTGGATAGAGAAAATAGATTGAGAGTATTTCCTTTCTCTCTCTTTGGGTTTAAACATTAAATTATTACCATAGAAAATGTATTACTAGTAACCCTACATCTCTTCCATGCTCTCACAATGCAGAACAAACCTAAAAAAAAAGTTTTAAGTCCGCAAGCAATCTATACCAACCGAGCAGCCACCACTGTTAGCGATGATAGTGCCAACATTGGCAGATAGTGTGTTAGTGTTAGTGTTAGTGTTAGTGGTTAGCACGAGCCTTTCTGCCGTTAGTCTCAGTTTTCTAAACTTGAGGTGCTACTAATTTATTCAATTTGCTCCTCATTTGTCCTCACGAGGCTGTGTTTAACCCCATTCCAGACCCACAGCTAAACGTCTAAACCCTAAACATCTAGATCTGTAGCCAGGCACTCTAACCACTAGACCACAAAGGTGCAGAACAAACTTAACCTTATGAAAACAATAAAAACCGCAGGCCTAGTCATGAACCCTAATATAATGGTCAACTTTTATACATCCACAACTTATCATCATGCGTACATGTTGTTTTGTCACTACACACCTGTTCAAATGTCCATGTCTAGCTCACCAGAAGTAGTTACTTGAAATCTTACAATACTGTATTTATGAATAAGTTTCCTCAATTATTTATAAAATAACTATTACTGAACATGTTTCAAAATATTTTTTTCATACAAAATAGTATGATGACAAATTAACAAAACTAACAATACATTGGTAGCTTTTAATTTATTATCATTTATAAAATTATCATACTGGTAGAGACTATTTTTAATTCAATATTAAACTATATATAAAAACCATTTCTCATTAATTTAGTTGTTATCTTGGTTTATGATTAAAACTGTGGAGACATGACAACATTTAAGTAAGTTTTTTTTTATAATTTTTCAAAGCCACAAATAAAAATTAAAACACATCTCAGTCAGATACATGAGTGACATATTTAAAATATTTGTGCACTTTAAAATAGTTTGCACCAAGATAAATATACAATTTTAATTAAAAATATCATTTTATATATCACATATAACTAATTTGTATATATATTTTACATTCATACAATATTCATATTATTAAATACTCACATTTTTCACTTTTTATCAGTCTGAAACATGGATATGTTTCACTGTTGATAAGCAATAAATCCAACCTTAAAAATACTAACAGTTAAATTTCTAAATTGGTGCATGGCACAGTTCATTTTTAACATTTGGCAAATTACTTTCACATAAATATACAGTATATTTTATATAAGTAAAGTTTGACATAGCTTAAAATTGTGTTATCAAATTGTTTATAATGTTTATTTTTTATTTAGATTCTTAATTCATATTCACATTTATAATATTGTTATAAACTGCAAACTACAGCGAGTTGTGTAATGAATTGACTTCGAAATAGTTTCTTTGGCATGGACATTATTTGAAAATGATTGCGAGTTAAAATGATGGAACCCTTCTAACCTTGTGAGGGGCCACTGATCTTAAAAATCCAGTAGAAAATACACTAGTTACACAAACACTAATTCAACTTTTCACTGCCAGTGATAAAACTGTTTGTGGCAGTGTAAGCTTGAAAAAAATAATCACTGTGTAACTAGTGCTGTATTCCATTGGAATTTCAAGAGTGGTGAACTTTCACAAAGATATAGTTGGGTTTTAGTAAGAAGAACCATACATGGCAGTTACTAAGATTTATTTAGTATATTCGTACAAGTCATGTGATCTGCGACTCTTGCTTTTTATGGATAGTATCAATAGGCCTTACCTAGAAAATAACACTTATAATTTAGTAAAATGTTGCCAGGGGATGAGAAATTGCTGGGCAGATGTTCAGCTCTAAGCTATATTTAATTTTACGATATGCTATTTCAAAATATGGTTCACACCAAAATAAAAGTTGAAAGAGTCCAACAGAACTCTTTTTTTTTTCTATGACTAAAACTCAAAATATAGGTTTGTTAAGGGAAAAAAAGGTGACACTAGACCATTTTCAACAACTTTTTAAGCATATTTGCAGAGCTATGAGACTAGGCTGGATGTAAATGACCTCGAGATTAATTAGTCTTTCTCTAACAAATAGGCGCACAACAGAAAATTTTAGATATGCGAGAACTAGCAGCGAGCTTTCTACTTTACCTTTTGATAAGTTTCTTAGTTTTCTCTATCCTCTTTCATATTGACATGACAAAGGGTGGGTTATAGGTGAAAGGCAAAAGGTAGTATAAGATAGACAAAATTGAGTCGTTCCAGAAAACGAGACAGATCATTGCATTTCAAGCTGTGTGCCAGCAGCATTTGATATTCTTGCTGACTGGGGTGGCCACCTTAATGCTAACTCTAAAATTATTAAAGTTAGTATTTTATAAAGGGTCCTTGCTATCATTATCCTTTAAATGGTGGCTGTCTATCCTTTTAATTCATAATATCGTCCAAAGAACGAGCTTAGGGTTCATCTTAATTTATTTGCATACACAAATTTGTATTTTTAATTATTACATTTTTTATAAGTAAAAGATAATGTTGATAAATAATATTTAAAAAAATTATGCAATATTTATCACTTTCAGCTAAAAATAACATATTTCAAGCCACAAATGGGTAGTAGTATTTAAATTCACCCAACAATAAGTTAGCTTTTAAACATCAACATCAAATGCGTTAATAAAACTATGGATTATGATAGGAATCAAAACTGTGATTTTCAGATTATAGCATTATACTGGATGATGACATGTATACATACACCAATAGGCCTATACCATAAGTTGGCTTCTTGGACACTTTTAGAATTAAGTTATCATAGAGTTAGGGCCAGTTTCATAGTCAGATTGAGTATGCCTCAAGTGTGGTGCTCCACTAAATACAGGATGACACTAACTTAGATCAGAATGGAATGGGCCAGTTTCATTTGCGAAACTGGCTCATTCCATATGAGTTTAGGTAGGCGTCGTCCTGTATTTAGTGGAGCGCCACACTTGAGGCGTACTCAATCTGACTATGAAATTGGCCACTTGTGTTGAATGTACTAGGTTGATATTAATCTTTTATATTGTTGTGGTTGTTATGTTGGTTTCACTGGTAAATATTTTATCTGTGGTAGAGTACATTAAAACCTTGCTAGGGATTAAGTTGTCTTTGAATTAATTGGGTTTTACAAAGATATGGACAATCTCTGCTCAGGTTTCCCCACATACACTCGAGTAAGCGTCCACCCCACACCCCTGTGAAGTAGTTCTCATACCGAGTATCACAGTCTCACATGTATGTGCCTTTTCTATTTCTCTTTCTATCATCTTAGCCCTTACATTAGTATGAACATTCAGCTACATGTACATTCTAGTGGGTCTAATGGAGTAAATGTATAAAGGAAAGTTTTCAACTCATGCGTTAAATATTAATACACGGTGTTCAAAATGTGTTTCAGGAACGCCGTCATGTCACATCATGTGCAGGATAGTATACAAATTGGACAACTTTGGTGGCTCAGCACATAGGTCTACTTCTAATATACCCATATCTAATTGGCAGTGACTTCTGACAGTGTTAATGTGTCATGTTTTCCACTAAAATATCATTATTAGAAAAAGCTTTTGCAATCTTTTATTGGCGAGTGTAGATAAACTGTAAATGAGAGACTAAAAAAGAATCATAAATACATATATTATTTACTTGATTGTTGAGTCTAGAGATCAATTACATGTTGGAGAAACACTGCCATTGCAAGCAGAGCGAGTTTAAACTGTATCTGTGAAATGTTCTCATCACTCATTGGCAAGGTATCAACGAAAATGAATTCCAATGTGAGGCCTATGTGTGATTGATCAAATGGGGTAATATTTCACAGGTTCATTTTTAACAAACTTTGCTTACCCTAGCAATACTTCATGACACACCACTGCTAGGGTGGACAAGAAGTATGGCTCGAGATAATGGATCTCGATAAAAATAAACAAGCAATTGGATGAAGTAACTGGTAGCATTTTGAAAACGCTTAAATAACTTCCAAGTTTTGAATAAGATTAAGATATTCCACAGTGGATCACAGCTTACGAGTGTAATTTCAGACATTAATGAAGAGATTGTGTAGGCCTTCCTCACATTGACAAAAAACCTTAGACGACTGATAAAAGTGATGCTGCTGAAACAGAAGTGATCAAATAGACTAATGGAGCAGGAGTTTTGAAACAAGTTTTGTAATACTTCCAACATTTCAGCAAATTCGCAGCTACATATTTAATGTTTTTGAACTACTAGTGGGACATTGAAGCCTAGTCTTGCTTTTTATACATCATTAGAAGAGATTAACATATTTTACTGTGACGAATAAGATTTTAATTTTGTTTGAATAAGATCATATTTTTCAAGTCTTATTTTTATTTATTTTTCCTAAGCCATATAGGATACTATACTAAATCATTTACTATAAACAATGTAGTCCTACAAGGTTGATATCACTGGTATATGTATAATAAGTTAGTTTTTTGATATTTGACAAGTTAATTATTGTGACAAATCAAATAACTTGACATTTCTCATGTGTAAGTTAGCTATTAAGAAATTTATCAATAATAAACTCACCAAAGTTACATTAAAAAATAAGATTATGCCAGAAAATGCTAGGCTTGATTCTTGACAAATCCATAGTTTTACAAATGTTCAAACAAAATATAACAATACAGCACAAGTTTTCAGATTGAAAAATAAATTGATCTAATTATTGAACAAGCTTGTACTACTCAAAATAAACAGAAACAAAGTTCTAATGATAGCAAATATATCCAAAAATAGTTCTGTAAGCTGTAGCAAGACAATGTTTTTGATTTTATTGATAAGAAATATTCCAATCTTTAATATCTGAAGAATATACATTCTACTGTACTCATAGACACAAAATACAATTTGTTGTCAAAAAATAAGTTTTTGGTTTTATAGCTATTTTATAAATAACTACCTCAATATTTCCAAAGGTTTCAGTAAAACATATGTTCTATTTTGTACATTGTACAGCTATTCGGTGCCATTATTCTGACTGGTGGCATTTTTGACAACAAGGGCCAGTGTTTGTTACCTAAGTCATGAGTTATATCAAGTCGATAACCTCTAGGATTATTTCAATATGCTTGGTCAATGAGTGGTAATACTCTCTCTATCTGTCTCTCTCTCTCTCTCTCTCTCTCTCTATATATATATATATATATAATTTTTAAAGAGACTTGTATTAAATCTTCATTATTTTACAAGCAAACAAATGCACTTTAAATTGTCTTTTTAAAATCTTTTTATGAACTTTTCTTATTTACTGTAATTGGCCAATAATTAATTAGCAGCTTGTTTTTTCAATTATTGTTTATGGTTATAGTTTAATTTTTTTTTTAAATTTGACACTTAATACCAATATTTTATTTCAATTGCCAGTATATAACAATCTTAAAAAAAAAAAAAAAATTGGACCTGAATCACATAACTATTGTGTTTTATCATGTAAATAGTTGGATTCTTGATATTAACAATTGGTATC
The DNA here is from genome assembly GCA_033556935.1 of Timema podura. NCBI lineage: Eukaryota > Metazoa > Arthropoda > Insecta > Phasmatodea > Timematidae > Timema > Timema podura. The sequence goes on from JAVRXN010000002.1 coordinate 43,360,080, forward strand.
ACTTGCTAGGCCGCTCACTGAGGCTCATACAGGGACAGCCATTGTGCGGTGGCAGTCTTACTGGTCAGTACTTCATTGAAAAAGTACCTCTCTTCGGGCCTACAATCGCGCCCAGGGCCCACCAAGGCTCGTCCAAGCAGCTCACTGGGTCCAAGAAGACTGTCGTGCATGACACAGAACTCTAACGTGCCTCGGTTAAGGGTATCGCGGCTAACGTCGAAGGTGAGCGCCTCATTGAACACAGGGCTCACGGTGTTACGGTGGACTCCAGTCTTCTTTTTCTTGATTCGTTTCCCTCCCTGAAGTAATGACACCTTCACAAAGGGATCTAAACACATTCATTAGGCCTATGTATGATCGGTTCATTTTTAACAACATTCATAAAGAGTGACTTTGACAAAAATGTATACAATCATTCAAGTCAAGGAATTTTTATTGTATTTTTTTGGATGAAGGGGGATCAAAATTATAATACTACATGTTTCAAAATCAGGGGATATACAACTTATCAGGTAGTTAATTATTCATTATAAGTGTAGTCCCAGGCACTAAATGCCTCAATTATGTTTTAAGTGTCTGTAAAAACAATAATAAAGGAAAAATGGTGCCAAACAGCTGTGTTAAATTAAACATTGAACGGAGGATAGAAGGGTAAGGACTACACACCAGAAAACTGTATCCTCAAAGTTTACAATTAAAACTCATTGTGTTTGGTTGTTTTAATTGTGAGCTTTGAGGCATGAGGCCTCATCAATGTGTTTGATTGTTTTAGTTGTGAACTTTTTTTTTGAGGTCTACAGTTTTCTGGTAAGTGTATAGGTCTTGCCTTTCTATCCTACTTTCAATGTTTAATTTAACTTAGCTGTTTGTAAAAACAATAATAAAGGAAAAATGGCGCCAGACATTTAAAACATAATGGAGGCGTTTAGTGCCTGGGACTACACTATTAGTGAATAATTAACTTCCTGAATATCCCATAATTTTGAAACACGTAACAAAATTTTGATCCCCCTTCTTACTCAAGATTAATACTAAAGTGACCGGCCTCGGTGGCGTAGTTGGCTAACGCGCTAGTTTTGTGTAGAACCAGACTGCAGAGGACGGGAAAATCGAGGTTCGAATCTTGTTCAGGTGAACTGGGGTGATTTTTCCTAAATGATGGGTTCACTTCCTCTAAATTTAACCTTCCCAATCCCTAACCCATTAGCGTAATTAGAACATATGTTTATAAACTGAACAAGTAGTAAGATGTGGTGCTAAAACAACTTTGTTTATTTCCTATGTTCATAAATTTTGGCAAATTTAACTTGTAAATACAACTTCTCAAAAAAATAAAACTCATTGGGGAAGTTACTTATACTGGCCCTGTTCGATTCAAAATATTTTTTATAACTTCAAAAATAAGTAAAGTACTTTTGGAATTACTTGGTTAAAAACCACCTATGGGTGTACTACCACTTGTTCTGTAGGACAACAGGATACCACCCCAAAAAACCATATGTATGATCACCCTTATTATATCACTTGTAAGAATAAGACCACTTTTTAAAAAGTGGTTCTTTGCTTTCAAAGCAACCTATAGCTTTCTGAAGTTTATATATTATTTAGGCTGCTTTTTAAATAAGGCGTGGAAGCTTATTGTTTAGTTTTAAAAGTGAAAAGTGAAACTGAAGGAAGCCAAATAGGCACTAATTTATACAAAGATATGCTTACATCAAAGAATCATATTTATATATAAGGTACCTACAGGTAATAAGACCTGTCGGGTAGTAAGGGCTAATAAACAAAAGTCGTATTTAAAATGCGCGCATGCACACATTCATTAGGTGCAGACAAGTTGATTCCTGCACATGACCACTCAGTACCCGGCTCACTGTCACCAGTGTCATCTCAGTTTTTGCAGGAGGAGGAAGCGCCACTCGAATAATAAAAATCCGTCAGAAACATTCGTAAGTAATTTTGATAATATTAAAGTAAACTAAGTAAATTTGTACTCTCTATCTTCCTTAGTTCACGCTTTTTATAATTCCAGTTGTTTGAATTAGTTGTTGATGTCAAAATATGTTTTATGATTTTTTTTTTTTTAATTTGGGGCCCGACGGGTAATAAGGCCTATCAAAATGAGCCATAGACCTTATTACCCTCCTAATTTTCTCTTTCTCTCGACACCTCATAGAGAAAATATTGAGGTCATCAAAAACAACGAACTCAAGATTTTGATGAATGTCAACGTTTCATGACCCCCTGAAACCAAAAAAGTTGTGTTCGCGATACCGGCTGTCTGTGTGTCTGTACCTCGGTCTAGAGCTGAAACTATTTTACCGATCGGGCTAAAACTTGGTATCTGAGATTTTCATAGGGTTCCTTCGATGTATTTTTGGAATTGGGTATCCAGCCCTAAAATTAAGGGTAGTTTACTGAAGGGCAAAAAGGGAGAAACTTGAAAAAAAAATCCATAAATTACGGAGGAACGCCAGTCACAAAATACCTTTTTGACTAGAATATTAAAAAAGAAAAATGTGCAAAATCAGACATTAGAAAGGATGTTGATACTTCATAGATGAAAATGGGATGGTATTGTCATGGATGTGAGGAGAATAGGATGGCCGATATGAGACATTTTACCAAATGTGCCAAATGGCATCATGAGGAGTGTCGTCGATTTATCAGCAGAAGAGCTTTGAGTGCCTTGATGATTGTTAGGCAAGACAAAACTCATGTTTTTGAAAGATTTCATTGTGAAATTGTTATAATTATTTTATTTTTGATCTCAAGTACCAAATATAGCATCTAATTCGAATGTTTTTTATATATGTTTTAGTCATAGGCCTTAATTAGCACACCAAAGTATAGTAAGGCCTATTTGCATTGTTTTTAAAAATGTTTAATTTTGTTTTCGTTTATGATAGAAGTTGTCATTTTAAGTTTATAATTTGTTCCTATGATACCGTAAGACTGATTAACAAAAAAAAAAAAAACTATTGATTATCTGCAGTATTTTTCACTTTATTTCAAATCACCCTTAGTTAGGCCTTATTACCCACAATTACCTTAGTTCTAAACATTACTTTTCTTTAGGCATTTTGTATTATCAATTTTCTTTTACTTAATCAGTTTTATAACCGAATTTTTTTTTATAAATGTGTTTTACAGATTGTGCAAATGTTTCCACTTTGTGTACATCAAAATGAGAGCACCCTTGTGTTATTGTAGGGCAATAATCACCTGAAGAGGTTCGAGTATCGTCCACCACACGCAAGTTGCGTGCTTTCAGAATGACAACAGTGAGGCGTTCAGCTGAGGGTAGGAATGCCAGTGATACCATCAGGTCACCCAGCTCAGCCTATGAACATCACAATGAGGGTTAAGGTTGGAATCATTGTTACTTTTGCCTAGAACTAATCTAGAAGACCAGGTTTTGATCGTAATCAAGTTCACTAAGGTTTTTTTTTTCTATTTCTAGTCTAGTATTGAAGATCAACCACCCTCTCAGTATAACAAAGCTGTTCTGAAGGAATGGGAGATTGTTTGACCTTAACCCATTTGATCCCAACTTTTTTTTTTTCTTTCAAAAACTTATTTACTTGTTAGTGGTTACTCCTCTAGGTGAATAAAACATGTGAAAACTATTTTTAAAATTTTTAATTGTTAATTTATAGTGATTATCTAACGTTTCATTAATGGAACAGTGGGATTGTAAGGGTGCATCAATAACATAAACAAAAATATTTCAAATTCCAATATTTATTATATTTTTCAGTGCTTAATTTAATATAAAATGACAAATATAATGTACAGTCAAAAAATAACTTATAATATTGTGATAAAACTATTATTTTATCTTAAAGTAACTATAATTCTTCATTTATTTCAAAATCTTTGAAAACTAATTAATTAATACGCAATTAAAAAATTTACTTTAAGTAAAATTTGGTAAATTAATTGGAATGTAGCAACATTTCTTGATAATATTTTTTTTGCACTGGCCACATCTTCCTTGTTTTCCTAAAGGTGAAATTAAGTGCTGAATCTTGTCATACCTAACATCATCCAAAACTCTCTTGTCAATGGATTTTGGGTTACGCAATGGCCTTCCCATTATCATTCTGGCTGAATACTTCTGAAAATAACAATTAGTAACTTGCCTAGTACACCCAAGAAGATCCAATGATTGCTCCTTGTAGCGTGGCATTTGTCTATATATCAGCCAGGCGTTGTTAATCGACACATTTATTGGAAAGGCAAAGAGCTAATAGTACCACTTTTTCATATGGAAATGTATCCTTAACTTACTAATATTTTCATCCAATCCATCATCCATGAAAGAGTTATAGCTGATAATAACCAACAGTGCAACAACCTCAATATACCTATTATAATTAACTGCGTTCAACTAAAAAGTACTAAATATTGTGGATCATTTATGTTTCTTGTAATCTTAATTAATTAACCTGTCATCAATGTTATTATTATAAATACATGCTGCTACTCTGTATAGGCTAAAAGAATATTTATTTACCACTTCAGTTACAATTTCTCCACTAACAACCTTTGTTATTCTAGCCTCTGAGACAGCTTTCAATTGATTCCCGCTAGGATGGTAAAAATTGGTCTCTTCCTCATCTCCAGAATCTTAGTCTGATAACAATGAGTTATCTGGAGGGGTTATATAAATTTCTGCTTCAAGTAATCCCACTTGTTCTTCTAAAATTGCAGCAATTTCATCAGCACTCAAACTATAACAAGAAAAAATGAACAAAATGTTCATATTGCCATTTGGTCCCACTGTTCCAAAATTGGAACACACATATTTAACACACATTTTTGAGGTTATGAAAAGTAAAAATTGAATAATTTCAATTGTAATACAATTTTACATTAGCCTTAATATATAGTATTGTGATTTAACAAACAACTAAATAATTGAATATAAAATTATTTACTCACCGTTTCGTGGAAGCCATATTAGTAGGAAAACTGGATTTTCTAAACAAAATGCCAGCTTTGTATTCAAACCAAGCTTGAAACAGCTGACTAGATGATGAACAGTGTTGCCTTCTGACAATAATCAGTGTGTCTAAAGTTGAAAATTAAAATCCTTTTTCATAAAAAATAATATTTCCCTGATGTTCCAATAATGGAACTGTGGGGTCAAATGGGTTAAATTTGGGTAATATAAAAATGTTCCAACAACAGAGTCATAATTTAGCTACAAATTTATTTTCTTGTAAAGGAACTAGGTAAATTTTGCTTTCCTATCTCAATCACTTAAAGTTTGTTTGGAAAAAAAAACTTTTCCTTTCTCACAAATTAATCATAATCAAAGTTTTTGTTATTAGGTTTTCTAAAGTGTTTCATTTAACCTTCAAACCCACACCCGTGAGCACACATACAAAACATTACTTCAGTCTTGTCTGGTTTAGTTGTAAGGGGAGCTCGGAGTTTGAATTCTGACTGGCTGTGTTAAAATACATAAATATTTTCCCACTCTTCCTTCATGGAAAATGCAGGTATACGTTTTCAACGTTTTTTCCGTATTTATACCTCATGATACTCACACGGATAAGTATTAAGATATGACATACAAAATCCTCGAATTTGAATAGATAACTACATAATCCAAGCAACCGTGATTAATCTCAAGCCGAACTTAGACATTGTTCTCTATTTTCTTTTACTTAAGAAGAGGCCTGATGTGCTTTGAAGATGACTCTGGTATTTTGTGTTTTAAATGCGAAATTGTCTAGTTTACTTGTATCCCTTTACAATTTATTCTTTTGCAATGTTCATTTAACCTTCAAGAATTAGTGTAGATTATATACTCAGCTCAATATAATAATGTATTAAAAACCTTCACTTAAAGATTCATCTACATAACTATTTAATAATTAATAATGTTCATACTTATTGAAAATTTGTGCTTACCTTGGCATCTTGTTCAGAGCAGGGTCCTAGACCTTTCCATAGTGTGACCTTCTCTGATAGGTCAATGTGTGCCAGTGGTAGTTTCACACCTCCAATGCTGTGATGACGTGAGTAAGCATCAAAGTCGTACAGTATCACTTCCAGCACTCTTCGACCAAGGGTGGCTGGACGAACCTCAAACACAAAATCTTCGTCGAACACTGCAATAAAAAAAATTATAGTTTTTACACTACAACATAACTGGATTTTAGTGAACTCATAGTTAGTCCTTCCTTGTTTATTATGATAATGCTTCTCTTAAGGATCCTATTATTAATATTTTTTGAAAAAAATTTCCTTAAGACTATTTTTGTGGTAGACCACTTCATAAGACAGACTAGTGACAGCGTAGCAAATAATTCAAACTTTTCCATCGGTGGTTTGTAAAACTTCAGGGACCCCCCTTTTTTTTCATTTAATTTTTTCTTTTCAATTTTTTCTTTTCTTAGCAAAAAGATCTTATATTTATTGCACCTCTCATATTACATGATTGAGTTTCATTTAATTTTTTTTATTAAATTCTCGCTTTTATTAAGGTTTGACTGTAACATTTAACCTTGAAAAGATGTCTGTTTTGATAGTAAAGGATTCCTTAAGAAAACATTTCAAACATTTCTTAGAGGCTATTTTACAATGGTTCATATTGCATGTCATAAAATATGGCCAAAATACTTGGATCTCGAATGGACACTACATCCACATTGTTTTGGTTCAAAAACTGTGGAAATAATACAGGACATTGTTACAGAGGATGAAAAATTTGGTTGGTTCTCTTGTGTTATATAATTTCATCAACCACACTATACTCGTGTTACATCATCCTGGCAAACTTACATTGCTTGAAATATTGGTTGAGCATGAGAGCATCGAGGCATTTTCTTTAGTCTCTGACCAATCATTTACATACAGTTGGGTAAAAATCTAGGGCCTTATTACCCTTATGAGGTAGGTTAGTGGGGCAACCAGTTCTTTGTGGTGATGATAGATAAGTTTCCCCTTGAAAGTAAGCATAGCTTGTACATGATATTTACAGATTCAGACAAACCAGTTCGATCTACACTTTTTCATCTCCTTAACACAGATACAGTAGGGCTCCGCTATTACGGTGGGCTAGGTTCCAGAGCCCCGTTGTAAAGGGGAAGTCACTGTAAAGTGGAACATAGCCCTTTTTTAACTTTTAAATGCATATAAAATCCTAATAACATGTTTTACACGATTATATAAAGTGCGCAAATAAAAACAATGTAATGAAAAATATCAAATGATCATGTGATGGTTTCAATCATTCGGTAATCGATAGTTAAAACTGTTCCATAGTGCCCGTCATTACTGTAAAGAGACTGAATTACCGAAATAAAATGGAGGCCAAAGTCATTAACTGCATGCATCATGCCGAAAAACGTTGGAAGAGTGAGTCATGCACTGAATATGTGTATGATTGAAAATTACTGTGTTAGCAGAATGCTGTAAAGCGAGGCCCTACTGTATTCATGACTTAATACTACTGAAGAATCACATTATATCACCTTGAATTGAGATAGTAATTTTGAATGGAAAATGCACTAATTTGCTTATAGCACAGAAATGTTATAATTGTCATGTCATAAGCATACGGTATATGAGGACAAAAAATATTAAAACATTACTCTAACTAGTATGTTAACTATCTCACAATACTCATAATCAGCAAACTTTTTTTAGCACCGCATCTTGCAAACTGTTTGTTGCGTTTATATGCTTATCTATTAATTATGCTAATGGTTTAAGGAATTAGGAAGGTTATATTTAGAGGAAGTGTACCCGCATTCCCCTGAAGGAAGAGTGTAAACACTTTTTAGAAAAACCACCCTCAATACACCTGATTGAGATTTGAACTTCAATCTCCCCTTCATCGGCACTTTAGTCTACTGCGAGAGTAGCGCCTTAGACCATTTGGCCAACAAAGTGGGTAGTAGCAAACTTAAATCATAATCAAAACTTAATTGCATGACTTTAATTAACTGTATACACCCTTCTATGTTTATAAGTATACATGAGACCTTAAAAAATTACAATTTTTCCCTTTAAATTTTAAATTAGAATTAATTTTAGAGCTCAAAAACTACTTATTGGTTCAGCCCTATCATAAAACTCAAACTCCAGAACCTTATTTTTACACTTAACTATATGTTAATAATTTTTTCAAGATTCAAATTTGAGAGTAAGGAATTGTAGACAAATTACCTTTTATTTATAAAACAGTAGATTAATTCCAACTCCATACAACTCTCCCCATCCAACTTTTGTGGTGGGGGTGGCGGGGTAAAGGGGATGACGCGTTTTACACAACATTTTAGTTAGGAAACTCAAAGAAACAATTGTCCTTAAGCCTCGTTTATTATGTAACAAATTGGAGACAACACATGAGGAAAAGTAAGCTGTTTTTACTGTCGCCAATTTGTTGGACCAACACTAATTTTTGTGTTGATCAGGTTTGTCAATTCTTTATCAACACTAAAATATGAACATGAGCTATACACTTAACATTGCAATTAATAAGAAACTTCTTGCTTTTGCAGCAGCAGTTTTTTTTATATCATCAAAGTCAATTTTGTTATTTAGCTGGCGCTATATTTGAATACCCTATTACAGTGATTTGCAAACTGTGTGCTGTGGCACCCAAGGGCTTTGCAGGATATTTTAAATTGATTATTTGCAGTACCCAAGAGATGTATACATCCCCTTAAAAAGTCATGAATTCTTATTTATTTTTAAATTTTATGTGTATTATTTTTAAAAGTTTACTAAATTGTTAGGACAGAAAAAAATAAGTTTCTTGTACCTAACGGAACTGTAAAATATTTCTTTTGACCTAGGGGCACCATGCAAAAATTACTGAGACACTAAGAGCGCCATGAACCAAGAAAGTTTGGGAACCTTTGCCTTATTATATTAATATTATTGGATATCTAATAAATAATATATTTATATTTTATTTTTACTACTATTGGCAAATTCTCACAGATTTCTTTCTTTCTTTGTCAGTGTGAAACTCCTCTCCACCGCAGGTCGCCAGGTCTGCTTGTACAATCTGATAAAGACTAAACTTGTTAAAAGCAAATTAGTGTGCTTTCCTATTCCCTTACCTGGGTTGAGGGTTCTCTTGTGTATTCTGGTCTGCCAAACGTTAGTTCGGTCTGGAAGCAGTCGTATCTTTGCGTAGGGGTCAGCCGTGCCACTGAAGTCTCTAGCCTGGAGATCGTGGGCCTGGAAGAAATTCATTCTCTTGGATTTAAAACTTTTATTAATATAGAGAAATTGGTGTTATTTTTCTAAATCACAATCTAGGAAAAATATGAAAATGTCAGGGAATTTAAAATTAATCTGGAGCTTAGGCCTATAAGAAAATTTGGTATATTTGATTGTTTCGAGCAGCATCTCCCCATTTGATTTAGTCGTGGAACCCTTTAATATATTTTACAACATAAAGGAACCCCTAAATACCTTTTATTTGAAAGTTAAATTTTTTTCTAGGGGAAAGGCTACTTCATGTTTTGTCCTCTTTCATGTCTCATAAACAATTGCAGCATCCTGTATACATGTAGTTTTGATGCTTCGTTTTGGTTCCAGAGTATAGCGAGAATCCAGTTTGGCACAAATACGCAGTGGCGAATGGCAACATTACTTCCACCATAACAACTCAAGGTATTTATTCTTAGTGTGGGAATTGCCCCAAAAAGCAATTTAAGAGAAACTTCATAAAACAAAAATTGTTAGTCTTCTGTCAGAAGTAATATTGATAAGATTTTCAAAATCTTCATCAGTAAACCTCCCTGGTTTATCTTGTTCAAATGAATTTTGAACCCATTCATTAATTTTGTCATTCAAGGATGGAAAATACTGGTTAATAGACATGTGTAAATTGATAAAATAGTCTGCAATGTTACTGCGAATTTATTATTTGATTTCAAGCTCAGATTCTTCAATAAAATGCTTATAAATGTCTGAAAAGAGTCTCAAAATTATTTTACTCCACAGCTGAGATCCAAAATTGCAACTTACAAGACAGAGAAAATATTTTATATCTCACATTAAATATGTTTACATTTTTTCCTTGGAGTGATAATCATAATTATTTTAATTTTATTAATATATTGGAAAGATATGTAATTTTAGATAGCCACAAAATATTTGTTAATTGATTATATAGTAAAAACTAATGATCCAGAAAATAAGCAAACAACTCTCGCCGCAATTCAAACATTATAATAAGGACTTTACCCCGTGAAAGCCACCGGACTTTCTAATTTGAAAGCTGGGCTGGGTGGCGAATACTCATATCTCCAATTATATTTTTAAATAATCATGACTCTAATGGTCTACATTAAATCAAATTAATACTCTTGATCACTTGATATAACACAGTATCTCATCCTCCAGATATAAATATACTTACAATATTTATAACTTTTGATGTTCAAATATTTTAATTTTTCTGCGGAAGCATTAATTTTACCTCATGGAACCTAAGGGCAACTCAAAACCCCATTTGGGCCGGCTGGTCTAGCCGGAATATAATATCTTATATCACTTATTATTTAAAAATTTATTTTTAATTTTAGTTATATTTACTTTTGAAATGTACATCTCAAAGATTAATAGTAAATACAGTATTTTTATTATTTGAATGTTTTTACTTGAATTACATTGAGGAAAAATGGGATGTTTGTCCTGAAAAAGTCAGGGAAGTTAAAAGAAATAGAGTATGGTGACGCTATGTATAGTTTTGTTTGTTTTAATCTGTAAGAGTGAACATTTTGTCTTAATAAACTCTAAACTTATTCACACTTGATGCTATTCTAGTGTATGTTTTTATCATTCTCTATAAAAATTACATATGGGACACTTTATGGATGTGCCTGACCTCCCAAATTTGAGGGACACATCCTCAATATTTTTTATTTTCACTACTAATCAGTATTTAAATAACATAAATTGAGCCTAACATAATACTATTCATTAAATACTTAACTTCATATTCAACATACCCTGTTTCAGCTGAACATTAATATAAATCAGCTATTTTCATTCCACTCCAGGTTTAAATGGGTCAAGCACTTTTATCAATGTTCTGTTCAACATTTGAGAAAACTATAGGCATAGGCCAGGCCTACTTGTAATAGTCTAAGTCATTTTGTGTTCAATAATCAACACTTAATTTAAGTGAAGAATTAATTCATCAAACACCTTTCTTTTTCCACAGACTACATACCCTATGTAAACTCATGTAAATTTATTTAAACTTGTTTCAATGATATACATTATAATCACCCGCCTCGGTGGCGTAGGTGGCTAACGCGCTAGTCGTGTTGAGCTTGACCGCCGAGGACGGGGAGATCGAGGTTCAAATCTCGGTCGGGTGAACTGGGGGGGGGGTTTCCTAAATGGTTTTCCACTCTCCCTCCACGCAAATGCGGGTTCACTACCTCTAAATTCAACCCTCCCAATTCCTAATCCATTAGCGTAATTAGTACTTAAGCGTATAACCCGAACGGGTAGTAAGACGTGGTGCTAAATATATTATTACATTATAATCTTGTTCAAAACAAATATATGTGTGAAACAGACATGTAATTAATCATATTCTATACAAACTGCTTCCCAAGTTTGACCCAAGGGGACAAAAATAACAAAAATAAATGTCCACCTTGTAGGATGAAGCCAGGTCAATCTGTTTAATAAAGGGCATACAATGCATGCGCGAAGAAACTGAAATATTGCAAGTGAATAAACTATTAATATAAATCAGTCAATTAAATTTTATATTGAAGGGGAATTTACCTTTAAGCACCAATATTAGGAAAATATATGTGTGTGCTCCTCCCCCACTCTTTCCCCCAGTTGTTCCCCACCCTTCCCACCAACAGACATGCCTGTGGGTCAGTTTAATCTGCCCTTAAGATTTTTAGTGATATATCAACTTTATTAAACAAAGGAAAAATTGCTCCAAAATTCTTTTTAAATCAAACATTGAAAAGAGGATAGAAGCCAACGCCTACACATTTACCAGAAAACTATAGGCCTCAAAGTTCACAATTAAGAACACAATTATGAAATTTTCGAGATACATTAGCCCCCTTCTTCAGCAGAAGAGTAAAAATTTAACCAAACTATGACAGCTTGTTTAAAGGTAGATCATGGTCACTTGGATACTGTTGTTGCCTTTTTCTTGATTTTTTAAATTAGAATTTTGTAGTTGCCTGTTCAAACTCGTGTCTTAACTCTTGGTAGATGGAAAGAATGTGTTTTTAATTGTGAATTATGAGACCAACAGTTTTCTGATAAGTGTGTAGGCCTTGCCCTTCTATCTGTTTTTCAATGTTTAATCATCTTCACAAACTAATGCTCCTAATTTTGTAAGGGACTATAGAGTTTATTACATAGTGACATATTTTTTTAACAATATATTTTTGTTATTATGAATTATAAATATAAACATTTTATTTGATTTTTGATTTAATATTATTAACATTACTATAGATGGTAAGATGTCTTACTTAGTTTTGGTGTTTGAAAGTTAATTTGAATTATAAAAAAAAAAAAAAAAATTTGGTAATATAGGCCTAATAGGATCTTGAATTCCCATATTTGCTCAACATTTAAAACTAAACTTTATATATTTTATTTCATACCATATTATGTAAATTTTAACTTATATTATAGTTAAAGAAAGATATACCAACTTATACTTTTCAAAGTTTATTTTTCATCGCACAATTTAAAGGGGTCATGTTTGGATGATCAGGTCATCTTTAAAAGGAGAGTTTGCTTTAATATTCGGTTATCCCACCCATATTACCTATTTGTTTGCTTTCCTGGACCAATTCAATTTCACTGTAGTCAGCCTGGTAGTTCAGTTCCAATCAATATCCTCAACTAAATCTCAATAGTAGCAAACTAAACATTTGTTCATTTCCTTTGTTCAGGGTGTATTTTAATTGGTGTCAAATATTCTAAGGGTGTATTCTCATCAACCATACAACGAGAAAAGTTCATATAGACATGGGTCTAGAAACGTTTAGTTTTAGAGTTATTAAAGGTTTTTTCTCAAAGATGGATTGGTAGCAAAGGATCCATTGAATGGCCTATTTAGTCACCACATTTGAACCTGATGTATTTTGTCTTGGGTACATTTAAAGTCCATTGTTTACGCAACTCCTGTGCCTCATATTGATGTTTTAAGAAAGTGTATCTTAAATGGATGTTAGCAAATACAAAACACCCCAGGTGCACTCAACAAAGAAAGACAAAGAATGGAACGCAGGCTCACAGGTTGCATTGCTACAGTGGACACCATTTTGAACCATTTTTGTAACAAAATTTTGTCTTTGTGTTTTTTTGTTTCTGTAAACTTTGTCTTGATTAATTGCATTACTTCTTTTGCTGGATTGATTATTAATTGAAAAATAAAATTTGTCCTAGCTCAAAAAATAATTTTATACTAGACCCTTGTTTATATGAACTTTTATTAATGTTTGGTCAATGGGAATACGCCCCTAAAATATTTGACACCAATTAAAATATCCCTGTATAATATTACAAACACAATTGGTAAACAAACCATAACTAGAATTAGCTAGTAATTACAAAGCATATACAGTAAAAACTTTACATAAAGTAAAAAAAAAAAATCTCACTGTGGCATATTAAGTTTTGGTTTTCACTAATTGTACATTTTATGAAGAAAAACCCTAAAACTGAGTTTTCTGAAGTTAAAATATTTATTCAAGATATTTTAAATTGCTTTTTTTCTAGTTACAAATAAAAAATCCTTAAGTTTTTTTGAATGTTGAGACATAACCTTTACCAAAATATCTGATTCAATTTAGTGCATTTATATCATTTTCACATCCATTACTGTTTCCAGCCTATAGCCTGGGTCAGTTTTTTATTCAAGTAATATATTTTTCCACTAGTGGCTGGCTAGGCCTGTCTTAGCTTCATATGCCTTATAAACTTATAATATATCTTAAGACTAGGGCGGAACAACATCCAGTCCCCGGCCATTAATTTATCAATGTGAAAGGGTAAACCCATATTTTCATCAATGATAATTTTTTGGCCATGCCATGAATCGAACCCGGGACCCTTAGCTCACCAGGCAGACACGCTACTGACTGAGTTAATGTGTCGGATTGCATCTTACATCATATATATAAAATATATATTTAGTAGTTAATTCAAACCTCTACCGCCTACCAACAACAACCACGACAAAGATGAACAGGCCTTGTGATTGGATCATCTCATTTATTTTTTAAAGACAAAAACTTTGAAATAAGATTTTTTTTTAAAGACCAACCAGATTTAATTAGTTTTATTTCTTTGCCTTGAAGACTTAACAAATGAAATATTCGTTTTTACAAGCTGTAAATATGAACATAAAATAAACGTTTCAATTTTTGAACATTATTTGGCTTTGCTCTTCACTATAATTTTTTTTACATCCACAACAAATAACAACAAAGAACCTTTCGGGTCTCAGTTTAAAATCCTGTAAAGTTAAAGTTTATCAGGTATTAAGTGCCTAAAAAGAAGGCAATTCTAAAGTAGAGAATATTTGAAATACTACAAGAGATTGTCTTGTTTGCTTAAAGAATCATAAATCATTTAATAATAGGAACAAAGCTTATTAATGGCAGATATGCTCACATGATGGTCTGTTTGACACTTATCCAGGTGTTCAAGGTTAAATCCTTGGGTACTTCACCAATAATGATTTTCAAACTTAGGAATATTTATAAAACTGAGCTATCTAAACTTTAAATATACTCCGCAAGATCAAACCCCGGTAAGTTGGTTGAGATAGCAGCATGTACTACATTTAAAGTATTTGGAATAGAAGTAGCACTCTGAAAAAAATCTAATCTGTGGCAGTTTTTATCATGAACAATTTTTAGACATACATAAATTAAAAATAAACAAATATGATTTTATTGGATTATATTGTGGAAAACAAAGTTTTGAAAATATTTGCTCTGATCATCACAACATTTGCATTCAAAAGAAAAAGTCTGAGTAAATTATTCACTGGTTGTAGTGTATATTTGTAAAATGCTACTCCTACCAGGTTTCAAAAAATAAATAAATACAGTAGAGACTCTGATTATTATACCAGACTAATTAGGACCTAGGCTAGTTGTAAATCAAAATAAACTTTAAAAACAGTAAAACCTTGATTATTATTGGACTAATTAGGGAACCTAGGCGAGCCCTTAAAGTGAAATCCGGAAGTTCATCATGTAGAGAAAAAAAAAGAGGATTTCACACTTAAAAGACTGTTGAAAATTTTGGTACTAAAAATTCATTACATATAAACTTATGACACACAAAACAAATTAACATTGTGAACAGTAATAATATATTGTATATAAGCAAAACATAAAATTAAATTCCCTTGAACTTCTTAAAAGCGATTACATATACCACTACGAAAAGCTAGAAAAAAGTTACTAATTAAGTTGTTTTATTCAATTTTAACAAAAACCCCTGCGGCGATACGAATCCAGATTATTTGAGTCCAGATATTCGAGGTTTTACTATACACCTACTAGACTATTTTGACATTTATTTATATCTGAGCGATAAATGAAATTCTAAAATGTCCTTTAATTTTGATGATTTTAATTCCACCCTAGTTGCCGAGTCCAAATCACAACTAATGATAATTTTTTAGGAAGCCCCAATGTAAGCTGGGCACATTTTGTGACTGGCCTGCACAGGTTTGTTTGAACACTGTCTTACTCTCTTATTCTATTATTGTTACCTCTATGAGCCTGATGGTAAGGATTCCTGCTGGAGGGTCATAACTCAAGGTCATCTGAAGAGAACCTCTAAGATCTTCTGGCTCACTGGATGCTCGCGATGGAGGCGGCTAACAAAAATAACATTTGTTAAAAATAAATAAGTTTACAATGAATTATAATCATTTTAACAAAATAGTCTTACTTAAACATAAACTCGAAATAAGATTTATTTAAGTTTAATTAGTACTTTTAACACAATGGGTATTTTAAAGAGTAGTAATGTGTATACTTTAGAGCAGTGGTTCTTAAACTGTTGTCTGACGAGGTGCCAGATGATCTGTGGACGACACCACAGGGAAAAAATAAATTTGTGAAAGGGATAAAGAGTACAAGATCGACAGGCTAAGTCTGCTTAGTCAACAATACTTTGTTTCTTATGCACATTTCAGATGCAATACTACTTTTTGATACAAAGTATAGTAAAAATCCTGTATTTTATTGCTTAATAAACACATATATTAATAGAATTTCTGTACTTGCTTCAGGCGCTACTCTCGCAGTAGACAATACTGCTGATGATGAGATCGAAGTTCGAATCTCACTCCGTGGGTTTTTTTTCCAAAATGGTTTTCCACTTTCCCTCCACGCAAATGTGGGTACACATCCTATAAATCAAACATTCCTCATCCTTGAGACCAAAAGCGTGATTAGTACATTAGTTTATAATCCGAATGGGTAATAAAACGCGGTGCTAAAAAAAAATTAAGAGTTTCTGGTTTCAACCAGGGGACAAATAGGTCTACTAAGGTGGGTGGTCTGCATATCGAGTGCTACCAAGTGGCTTGTTATTGGGAAAAGTGTGAGAAACACTGGTTTAGAGGAAGTGCATCCACATCAGTAAAGGGAGAGTAGAGTAAAATCACCTCAGTATACCTGTTCGAGATTCAAATACTGACCATTAGTGTAAGTTCGAAAAGTATTAAAATATATTTTTATATAAAAATATAAATTGATTTATTTAGCGTAAATTATATAGCTTTTTTACCTTTCCAAAGTATTTATATAATTTATAAATAATTCTTAATGCTTAATGTTATGCTACCCCCCCTTTTATATCTCTTAAAATCTATAGGGTGAGGAAGGCTGAAAATCAGGCAAATTAATCACCTGATTGGACAAAATGAATTTTATTATTGAAATTAACAATATCACAATATTTGAGAATACACACATCGTGCGTGAAGCGCACCTCTCTATTATTCATCAAGACAATTACTCTCAAATCAACATCAGAATGGTTACAAAAAACTACACTAAACGTGTTGGGCTCAATATTCAAATAACATTATACAAAATCTAGGATCTCTGGCATCGAACTAACTTCATGGACATTAGCCCCTTGGTTCCTAAACTTAATACTTAGTATACTGATTTCCAAAACAAGGCATAAGGCCTAACTGCATAATCCTACCTGACGACAACCAAGTATAGTGTACAGTTTAATATTTGAAACGTTCATAATTAGCTTGGCGTCACATCAATACAACAACCCTCTAATGCAAGAGTAAGCTAAGTCTTGCTTCATCGTACTACTTTAGGAATTAACTTGATTGAAACAGTTGTCATTAAATAGAAGAAAGAGAAGTTTATAAGACGGGTTTCGAACCCGGGGCGCGCTGACACACTCAGTGCGCTTTAATAATAAACAAGTATTTACAATTGTAACTAACAATAAAGTTTGGGTTTGAATCCCAGCTTAGATGGGTGACGATTTTTCTACATGCCGCGGGAAGCGCATGGCATAGCAATTTCAAATTAATAATGAGTTTAAAGTCCAAAAGGGTAATTTTGAATTAAGTCCCCCCCATGACGCCGAAACAGAATTTATGACTCGAATAACAACAATCCCCGAGACCTAGTCGCCGTTCTCACCTCTTATCCATAAGATCGTGATGTAGTAAGTAAAGTTACATTACCGGCGTAGCCGTATATATACAACAGATAGTTCTCAGAGGGGGGGAAGGATCGAAGGAAATGGAAGGATCCAGGAGGTTCGAGTGCAAAGTCGAAGCGCCCAGACGCTACACGCGGCCGGACACGTAACTCTTCTTTCTGGCTGGCTGGACACGTGTTCGACTCTCGCGGCCAGCTGACTCAGGCGCCCGCTCAGTTGAACGGGTATTACTCTAGAGAGCGTAGGTCTTCCGAGAGCGGGCCACTTGGTTGGTGAGTGTTTGTCCCATTTGATATTACTTGTAAGTCGTTACAGTTATATTTTGATATTCAACCATAAACATAATGTTTTTGAAAAGTGTGTACTCTTGGGGTGTCAGGACTAGGACACAGAGGATTAAGTTTGACCAAAATCTGTTTGTTTGTTAAAAAAATTAGAGGAATAGAAGGAAACCGACCAATTTGATTAGTATTTTTTTTCTATTCAATAGGATGACAGTTTTGTGAAGTTTAAGTACTTATCAGAGAAAACTTGAGGTATAAAATTGATGGAAAATATCATACCTCTTTTTCCACCCTTTCATCATTATTGACAGGTTTAACCAACAGCCTTGCTATAAACCTCGTCTTTTGAACAACCCCTTTGTTTTGCAAAATGTACTAACACACAAAGAAGTTTCATAGCTGTGTGTTACATATGGCATTCCAGTATTAAAACATTTTGTCAGAACAATGTAAAGAGCTACTAATACTACTGCACAAAAATCTTTACACATGAAAATAAAGTATTGAATTGGCGGATTAGAAGGGGGGGGGGGGAGGGGAGATGGCTTAGTGTAAGTCTACCGTATAGGAATGGCTAACTGGCAACGATTGAGGATAACATTTAATCTGTTTTCAAATAAACGAAAACAATAACAAATATAATGCTGAGGTGGACTACTAAATTTTGTAAAATGATGGGCATGGACATTTCTAATAGAATTTTTAAAATAATCCTATTTTTGGATGTGTGTACAGTTGTATACTTGAGTCACCAGACCTTGTTAGGACAGTTAAATCTCGCAGGATAAAGTGGACATTATTATGATGCAGCTAACTAATAAAAACAAATGTGTAATTTTTAAAAATTTCTTTTGTAACTAACCTTCTGGTACAAGGTGGTGTCAATCTTAGTGTGATCCAGCTTGGTGTGCATGGAGCTCACCCGGGGTCTACTGGGGTTGGTCGTTGACAGGACCACATGTTTGTCACTGCGAGCCAAAGGGAGGGCCACCGGGGGGGATGACTCGCCCATGGTCTGGGAGCCTCCGAAAGGGGCCGTGGCGGAGCCCAAAGGGGTGCTAGGAGTCGGCGAGCCAGAGTCTTCTACATCAGGAGAGAACACACAACATTCGTTATTTCAAGCTCCGTTGCTAGTAACTGCCGCTCAATAGATTGAATAGTTCACTATGAGGAGACAATTAAGTGAAATTTAAATAAATTCATAAATATTTGTTACGTATTCCGTTGCAGTTACTTAAGGTGGGATTAAAAGCTTCGCGAGTTAAGGTAAGTATTTTTGCTGTATTTATGATGAAAACTTTTTTTTTTTGCTAAAATAATCAAATATTGCTTCAGTAGATACTTTATTTTAAATTTTCTATACAAAGTAATATCAACATATCTTGAATATCTGTCATGAACATCTTGACATTTGTCCAGAAATTTTTTAAATCAAGAGAAAAATTTATTGGTAAAATTAAGCAATGCCTATGACATATTCAAAAACTATTGAGATTATAATGTGTAGAAAATTAAACTAAACTCTGTTGAAACAATATCTTAATTATTTTGGCTAAAAATTTATTTTTTTGATAAAGAAAAAAAAATACTAACCTAAACTCGTGCTCTCTTTCATCCCAGATTAAAACTTATCTGTATCATCACTAATCAAATGATAAAGAAAATTAAACCCCACCATAACATCTTATTAAGTTACTAATAGCCATTAGTAAGAATGGGCATACAGACCAATATAGAAATTTAATATATAAAAGTTTGGCGATTTATTAAAATTTTTAAATTCCAGGGTATTTTTTAAATGTCCCTTAATTTTTACTGCCACATTGAATTCCATGAATATTCCAGGTTTTACCTGCAGGGGTGTAGAATTCAGTCACACACTCTATTTCGAAAAAAAAAAATTAAGTATAATTGTGGAGTACAAAAGTAAAAATGTACATAATTTTATAGGGATTTTTTTTTCCACATAAAATATAATAGTAATAATAATAAAAATAGTAATAATAATTGCTAGTTGTACCGCCTGAGGTGTCCGGAGCGTCGCTCTGGCAGATGCTGGACTGCCTCTTGAGGTTATGAGGCACCCAGAACTTGTCGTCACTAGGGGACCTGTTGAGGGTGCGGCTGCTGCCGGGCTGCGATATGTCGCCCACTAGAGGCTCCGTGCTGTAACAAACACCAACAACAGTTAACATTTGGCTGATTTTCAGGGTGGTTTTAAAGTAAACGCGAGTCAGGGCAGAATTTTTGCACTTTTTTTTTTCTGCAGTGAAAACATTTTTGGCCAAAATAAATAAAATATTGTTCCATTAGATACGTTTAGTTTAATTTTCTACACATAGTAATAGTAACAGCTCTAAGAAATTTATTAAGGACCGTGAGGGGGAAAATGTCCTGGGTAAATTCCACGATGCCCAAGGGAAAAAAAAGGTGGAAATACAAAAACTTCTTTACTTTACTAGGGCAGATTATTTTCACATCACAATGGGATCCAATTCCTTCCTCACACCTATTCTTCCAGTAAAAATATGTAATTGCCCTATATGGCTATTAATATACATTCAAACCCTGCTTCTGTGGACGCATGGTCTAAGGCGTGACTCTCGTGTTGTACTAGATTGTCGATGATAGGGATTGGGGTTGGAATTCTGGTCAGATGTACTGAGGGTGGTTTTCTACTCTACCACGCATATTTGGGTACATTTCCTCAAATTCAACTTTCCTTGGCTAACTAGTGTAATTAGTAGGCCTACATACGCGTATTGCCTGAACAGGTAGTAAGATGCGGTGCTAAAAAAAAGAATTGAACACTTAATTACCATACCTTTATCAGTTTTACTTGACTGAATGAAAATGTTTATTTTCTAGACAAGTACAACAATAAAAGCAATATACAGCGTTGTTCGAGAATTCTACAATTTTAGAATTAAATTGCAATTTGTCGCCTTCTTTTGGGAAGGTCGGAGTTAAAATCCCAGCCAGTGACACTGGAAATAGTTATCTATATTGGATTTTCACATCCTTTCAATAAGCTAGTGCCAGTATATTTCCTATAAACTACCCCTGACCCAACCCTTTAGATCAAACCACTAATAGCCTTTGTTTTAACATACAAATAATAAAGTTGAATTATAAAGTAAAATTAAAATACACCAATTAATTTGTTTGCTGCATAACACATGAAGACATGGAAATAGATCTAGAAACGATTAAATATTGTATAGCCCCACAAAAGGGATTGCAAGGTCTAACGTGTCACACTAGTGTTGGATTGGATTGCTGGTGATTGAAAGCGGGGTTCGTATCCCGGTTGGGCGTACTAAGTGTGATTTTCTTAAATGGTTTCCCACTCTTACTCTATGAAAACTCGGGTACATTTCCTCTACAATTCTACCTTCCTCACCCTTATTCCTTGAGCGTAATTAATGCATGCGAATAACTAGAACGGGTAGTAAGTAGCAGTGAAAGAAACCCACTAAAAATCTACCACATTGGGTTCTTCCTATCATGATATAGCTATATTTAAATTTCAAATACACGGCGAGCTGTATCAGTATTTGTATGATTTTATAAAACTCTTTTGGCAGAGTCAGTTTTCAAAACTTGAGTTTCAAGCCAGTTTGTTTCATTTGTGGTTAATTTTGTCTAGCTCAATTATGTTGGAGTAGACTATACTTGTTTCAAAAAGGCCAAACTGTCATTTTAATTAATTTATCTTACGGCCTTGAAGGTTTGGGTTTGACATCTAACGAAGAATAGTAATTGGATATTGATTGCGACACAGAATTAATGACTAGTAATTTATTTGTATGGGTATTAAAGCGAAGCTAATCGATCTTGCGTGGATCCTTATTGATTTGAAATAGCAGTCGCATGCAGATAATTCAATTGAAATCTACCTAGTGAATGGTTAAATCAATAGCAACATTTTTTAAATGATCGTGTGAATTAAGTTTTGGTTGAATATATTTCAAAATAACTCTTTTTGTAAAAAAACTAATTACGATTACTCGTCCAATAATCTTTATACACACTGATGTGAAAATAAAGATACTTCATATTTATCATTTATCATTCATCATAATGACACACGACATTAATGCTTGTGGAGAAGTTTAAACCTTTTCTGACCCCACTAGTGATCGATTTATGAAATTCACCCGCTTTGGTGGCCGCACTCTCGTGTTAGACTAGACTCCCGAAGACGGGAAGATCGGGTTTAGATCCCGGTTGGATGCACTGAGGAAGGTTTTCATAAATGGTTTTCCACTCTCCTTCCGCGCAAATATGGTTGCACTTCCTATCAATTAAACCTCCCTAATTCCTAAACCATTAGTGTAATCAGTAAACAGGTGTATAACCCGAACGGGGAGTAAGGCGTGTTAAAAAAAAATAGAAATTCCCAACTACTGTAGTTGGTTTTTGGCACATGCCTTTTAATGTTTTATAAGATGAGTGGAATAAAGGTCAGTGTTTTTGCAGTTTTTGTACCGAAACATTTTTTTTTTGGCCAACACGGTAAGAACATAGAGTTTAATTTTTTTTCCAGACTGACACACATAGATCCTGACTAGGGTCGGGTGATCGAGACCAGACTTCAAATCTCAGCCGAATGCATTGACAACAATCTATCAACGAAAATAGTGTTATATCCTCTCTCTACGCGAATTCTGGCACATTTTTCTTGATTAACCTTATTATTACTACCCTATAAGATTAAGTCGATAATAATTTTTTATGTTAGACGTATTAGCCAATAAATACAAAATACAACTTTAATTATTTTATTTATTTTTAAGTTAATATTTTTATTTAGTAATAACATTGCCAAATAAGATATTACAGTGTATTTATATATTTATAGACTAATTCTAAATACCTTGTTTTAAAGAATAGCGTTTTTAAGTACTGGCAGTACACCATGAAAGATAGTGTGAAAATTTCCCCCAAAAGGTTCCTTACGAGCTCCGATAGCAGCACATTAATACGCGTGAACCAAGGTAATAAATAGTTAATTTTAAATAGAACTTTATCAAGACATTCTACAGGATGTGACACGAGAATAAATTTAAAAAAATAAAGCACCAAGAAAACATCCAATTCAAATGAAACGCTTGGTATCGAATGCTGGTTTAAAGTTAGTCGATAAAGATTTAGAATATTTTCAAGGCTATCAAACCCATAGTATTCTGACAGCGAAAGAAGTCCATAAAATGTTCTCCCCTTTGACATGTTTTTAATCGATACCACCCCCTGCCACTTTTACCCTTCGCGGAAGAGAAGTGTTCACAAAGCACGTTCATTAATATGAGGCTCAAACCATTAATCACCTGTTGTAGCGAATAAGCCTGAGACACCCTTTTCAGCCCCTATCCCAAGGTTCAACACATTCTTTACAATTACCCGCGGCCTGATACCGTGGGAAAATTAGGAAGGGGAGTGCGGAATGGGGGAACCAAATGACAAAGGATCCTACTAACAGAGAAGACCGTAGCTACTGTATATTACAAAATAAAACAAGGAAATAAATGTCTTGGTAGCCTCCGAGGGCTCAAGAAGCTGATCAACATTGTCGTATTTTTTATTTAGCACCGCGTCTTACTACCCGTTCGGGTTATACGCCTAAGTACTAATTACACTAATGGATTAGGAATTGCGAAGGTTGAATCTAGAGTAAGTGAACCCAAATTTGCGTGGAGGGAGAGTGGAAAACTATTTAGGATAAACCAACCTCGGTTCACCCGACCGAGATTCGAATCTCGATCAGCCCGCCCTTGGTGGTCTAGCTCAACACGACTGGCGCGTTAGCCAACTACGCCACCGAGGCGGGGATTGTCGTATTTAAAGTTCAATTTACCCGCTTCGGTGGCCGCATGGTTTAACGCATTACTCTTGCAGTATACTAGAATGTCGATGACGAGTAGATCGAGGTTCGAATCTCAGTCTGGTGTACTGAGGGTAGTTTTTCCAAAATAGTGTTCCTCTCTATCTCCAGACAAATGCGTGTACACTTCTTATAAATATAGCCTTCTCAATCCCTAAAATCACTAGCGTAATTAGTTCATAACCGTATAAACCGAACGAGTAGTAAGACGCGGTGCTTAAAAAAAAGTGCAATGTATACACTTAAATTAAATCTGAACCCAATTTACAAACTAACTTACCCTCTCCAATAGTTAAGTAGTCTAAGGCAATGAGATTATTTTTTTTTTTTGTTCGCATACCCTCATATATAATTTATTTTCAACTTTGAATCTCCAAAGTTGTTGGTTCATAATGCAAGTTATACAAATTATATAATACACATAAAAAATAACTGAAATAAATTATATCAAAGATAATATTAAATAATAACTATCCCTAAAGACGTATTCGCGTACTCCAGATAAAATACCACTGCTCTAAGGTTTCAGGTTCGTTTACACTCCTTATCCACTCACCCTATGTATTATCTTTGCCACAACGCTTGTGAACAATACTCTAATCAATGAACCAGTAACCACGGGGACAGGCTAGAACTAATAAGCCATTTTTTGTATTAAGAACCCGATTTATATATTCATATACATAATTATATATTCACTACATAAATACTGTACATACATATACATAAATAAATACACACTTTATACCCCAAATGCTCAAGTCTAACTACGAAATCCCTGGCATTAGTGAGCTAGATATCTATCGCTCTCTCTATATATTATATACACATACATATAACCCTCTCGTTCACGACAGCCAGGGACTCGGTAGTTAGTCTAGAGCAGTAGTATTCAACTTGGTGTAAGCGAAGACATCTTAGGGGTACGCAAAATTTATATATGTTATTTCATGATAAACACTGAATAATAAAGGACGGATTTAACGTTAAACACAAAGAGATCCGGAGTAGGGAAGGATATGCAGTCTGGGAGCGCCAGTTTCATTTTAAATATAGATTACAGCATATGTATGACATGAATTATGCACAAACAACTTGGGGGTCCGCGAACAAAAAAGGTCGAATAACACTGGTCCAGATAACACCGAGCTCATCTAGTTTAATTGAGTGGTGCTGACGAAGGTATTAATATTTCAATACGAGATCATCTTGTACATACGTGTATCAACAAGGGGGTAATCGCCCTCCCCCTTAAAAGGACCAAAATAAACCAAAATTTAATGTATTTGTTGAATAAGTAAATATGTATATGGGTCATTTATCTTGGTCAGACTTTAGAGTGGATTTTAGACAGCTGGCGAGCCGATTTCGATCTACCAGTCCTCAGCTACCTTTGATTTATTTGAGTCTTAAATCAACAATTATGTATTTAATATTTGATTTATGTGAAAAAAGGGAAATAACACAATGGTTTACTATGGTATAGTCATATAGATTATGCCATGTACCCTTCGCATACCCTCTAAGGTAACAGTCGACCTCGGTGGTCTCGAGGTAAAGTGCTCGCCTCAGTACTCGATGTTCGTGGGTTCAAACCCAGACGAGGTCGACTGATTTTCTTGTGTGATAAAAATCTGTAGCACAACTTCTTTAGAAGGGAAAGTAAAGCCATCCGTACCATGTCGATTGTGGCATGTACGAGTGAAATTCCCGGGAGGTATGTGGAAATACCTTCTCCGGCAAGATTGATAGTTTCTTTCACTCTCGCTCATAGAAATTCTCGTATGCTGGTATAATAAGTCGGTTAAGCAAGTGAATTCTAAATACCTAAAATAAATGGAATAAAAATGTAAGGCAGCAAACTTACATTTTAAATATTCCACTAATGTAGAAATATAGGGTCCTATTGTAATGCCGCCTTCTGCTACCTTCCAGGGTAAACAGGTGTACCATTAAACCATGTATTCATAACATCACGTTTAAAAATATTATTATTATCAGCACCGCGTCTTACTACCCATTCGGGCTATACACACTTACGCTAATGTGTAATGGTAGGGTGATTGTGAGATGAAATGGAGGACCTACAATTTAACGTGGGATCCTAACCACGGTGGAGGCCTGGCATTCCTCACATTCACAAGTTGTGATTAATACACGTCTTGTCAGAGGTGAAGGAATGGTTTGGCAATCAAATAGATCTGTGCTGGGACCGAGGATTGAACCCCGGACCCCCAGCACAGAAGTCCGACACCTTACCCCTAGACCACCAGGTCACCGACTTAAAACTATTAAGTATATGAAGCTCGAGTAAAGCAATAGGAAACGATGGCTGTGATGCCCTGGTTTGGATGGATACTTTTATTGGTTCGGATTACAGTTTGTTATGTCCATCGTGGTGAGAAAGAAGAGGGTCAACAGTGATTCGACTAATAACTCAATCCCTCAGCTTATGTTAAGAGCAAAACAAAAAAGTATTCATGTATTGGATAACATCGGTCATTCTCAAAGTATAATATGTGATCAATTATTTGAAACCTAAATATACTAGTAGTTCATTGAACAATAGACCTTGATCCTCCCATTAAAAAAATGCTAAGTACATTTTGCTAAAAAATTGTATCATACATATTCCTTATCGTTAATAAAATCTTACGATTTCTCTTTGGATTTAAAGTTGTTCCATGATTCTCCTGAATTTGAAGTTTATAAAATATTTCTTCAAGGATCTAGTTAGACAAAAAACTAATAATTAATACTGTATTCAATAGAACTAACTATAATTATTGTCTTTATATTTATAGAGAACTGACAGAATTACGTAGCATTGCTTCAAACAGATAGAAAAAAAAACTCAATTTTTTCCAACCCAGTTTTTAATAAATTTAAAAACATCTAATCAGAAAATTTAAAATTCCAGCTTCAAGGTTCACATGTCTGTACACAGGGTTTACTAATTTTAAGATTTCAAACCTGGGCTTTACATAAGGCCTTGTTTAGTGAGGAACTATTGCACACGCACGTATGAAACAAGGACAGGACACAATACCTCGTGCAATGGGTTTCCCCGTGTAAACTGACGAACCATTGATGAGAGCCTAAATGATTAGCGCGCCTTCATTCACTAGTATTAATTGACGGCTGAGACTGGGTCATGTGATTTCAAACGTGGCTTAGTTGAGGTAATAGAAATAGAGGGATTACAATGTGGTTGCGAAGGATGAAGTAATATCGAAAGAGGAAAATCTGTCAGCATATAGAAGTGTGTTAACGTCAACATTGTTTTATGGATGTGAGGCGCGGGTTTGTCAGGAGAAACACAAGATTAAAGTTAATGCAGTTGAAATGAGATATGTAAGAAATGTAGGGCCCATGTGGACAAACTCGTATTGACAGTCAGTAATGAATGGATGCTGAAGGAGTGAGGTTTGAAAGAGCGTCTTACGTTGTTTTGGGCATGTTGGGAGGATGAGTGTGGATCGAGTGACGAAGCAAATATATGAGGGTAGAGTGTGTGGATCAAAAGGAAAGGTCAGGCCATGTAAGACGTGAATAAATGTTGTAGACGAATGTGTAAAAAAGATAAACATTAAGGACTTTAAGAATAAAAGAGCATGTATGACTCTGTGTATGGATATTGTTGAAGCAAAGGGAGTATGCAAGGATAAGGAAGTGTGGATAAAGTTAGTGAGGATGGATTAAGAACGGAGTTGTTCTTTGAGCTATATGGACAGTTTCTTGCCTACCCCATAATTGAATGACGTGAGTATATGTGAGCGTGTGCGAATATATGTGTATATGTGCGCATGTTTGTAATGTATTGTGTATATATATGTATGTATGTATATATGCATGTATGTATGTACGTACGTATGTATGTATGATGTGAAGGATTACCCTGAGTATGGGACAATTACTGGATAGCTCAGTGGGAGAATATTTTCGTGTGTATTCGCGTCCGGGTTGATTCCCGTGTCTAAGTGTAATTTTTCAACTATATCTAAGTTCATGACTTTATTTGTTTGAGGAAAGATATATATGTATCTCACCATTTACCCTGATCTAGGAAATATGACATCTCGCGTAAAGTGGCTTTGAAAATGAACCTTTTGATTAATTTTTTTTTTAATCTGCTCTGAATCTGTAGGGACAGGTTGATTCCTTTCACCTCAATTTTGACGCATGCATTATTTTAAGATGTAATAAACTTTTTAAAGTGGGATTTGTGAGCGTCTGAAATGTGTCTCAGCGCTTCGCACTCTTAGGCCCTTCGACCACCAAGCGATTAATCTCTCACGACTAAGCAACCAATCAATCACCTAGGCAACTTTTGCATTTAAACAATGCTTCACTCGTCCACCGAGGAGACTACTACTTTAGCACTGGGCTATACTTCGTAAGGAGACCAAACCTGTTGATCGCCAGGCTAAAGTTGCCTGTTAGTCGTGGCGTGCACTTGCGGAGCTGTACATAGTGTTTTATTTCTATATGTGCAAGCTTAAGTTTCGAACTTATAGCGTTTTTACCTGATGTTTTCACTTCTGTCTGACAAAATGTCACGGACAATGTCAAAGAAATAACAAACGGCTAATGTAAACTTTGTTCTCGAGGTAGAAAATCACCCCAATTTTGAACAACTTTTTTTTTTTTTTTCAAAATCAGGATGAACCCAAAATTGTTTTCGAACCTTTTTAAGAGTTTTTAAGTACATGTAGCCAACAACTAGATCCTTATCAGACGATGACATTCTCTCGACTGATAGAAAATAGGTTTCTTATGTGGACGAGAAACGGGGAAGTTTATAGTAAGTGACCAGTTGCCCGCGATGTATCGCGTCACGTTGGTTTTCTCGGTGGACTTAGGGCCTTAATAGTGTTTTTTTTAAATAAGGTTTTGGTCGAAGAGAAGATCACAATTCAAGTGCAGGGTTGTGTTTCAAGGGTCAAGTTTATTATTTAGATACATTATCTATAATTACAACACTGATATTATAATGAAATTTTATAAATGTTGATCGCAAATACATATGTTTCTTTTTTCTTTTTTTTTAATAAAATGAAGAGTTTTTTGTGTCTCTCATGAGAGTTACGCGATATTTACCGCACAGAGAGGTCTGAAATGCTAAAATTTAATCAAATTGAAATATGAAGTGTGGGATAAATAATTTTGATATAAAATTAAAATTACAAATAAGAAATGTTTAATAAATGAACTTTGTAAGGTGTTATTAAAGTTTCTAATTTGTAATTGTATTTTAAATCAAAGTTTTATTCCACACTTCATATTTCAATTTGATTAAATATTGTCAAACAGCAAATAGTTTCAACTTATTTTTCGTCAGAATTTTGTCTAATTCCTTTTATAATTGTCAATTAACTTTTAACCTTTAAATCCATATTATTTCCATTAAGACAATATTAACATACTCATATTTTTAAAGTTTTATTATTTCTTAACCAATTTTGAATATATGTCATAAACCTAATGTAATGTGATGAGAAACTTTTTCAAATGAAGAGAAAAAGATCATCATAAAATTCCAGAATTATCATGATAGATATTTTGAAGCCACTGAGATTATAATGCGTAGAAAATCATACTAAACCTATTTACTGAAGCACTATTTTACTTATTGCGAAAAGAAAATATTATAAAAACTGTAAAAAAAAAGTACTGGCCTTAAATCGCGTTTCTCTTCCATCCCACCTTAAATGTCAACATCCTGCTCACCCATGTTTTCCCCACCAAATTACAACACCTGTGAACTCTAACCTTTGATAAGGCCCCCCCCCCCCATCGCTCAATCCATAATAACGCTCTATATGCCTGTAGATAGCGCTCCACTGACTCCTGGCGTCAATCCCCTTCCCTTTAGACTAGACCATCACCACGTATTACGGAATCTCTGTATGAAGTTTAATGATAATCTGGTAAACCAACCACCGTAAATGGGTTTATCTTCTCAATAAACCTAATTTTTCTGTGTGTAAGCCTTGGTATAGCTGTTGCATAGTAAACAAGAAGATTGACGAAGACTGGGCGTTGGTTGTAATATTATTACGAACACGGGAACACTTTCAGAACCCGCCACTGTCTTAAAATGGGCGTGTATCGATTCTGAACCGCTGAATTCCTTCGAATTTTCCTTCCCGGCGTAAGTATGAATTATTACTCCAGATCAGTGATGGCAAATCTATGGCACGGACATGAGATTCGGGTGAAATACCGGCATGAAAAAAACAAAACAACTAAATACAACTTTTTCCAACGTGGTACTGTAGAGAGTCGATAATTTGGACGAATTGGGGATCGTTTCTGTCCAGATTATCGATTTGTCCGGAATTTCAAAAATACAGTACCTATACCAAACATAAAAAAAAAGCTTAGATGGGGTACTTATGAAAATCCCGTGTTAAAGTAGAAATATTTTCATATTATTAAACCACAAACTTAGACTTTTTGTTGTGGCTTAATGTAACAAATTCTGAAGGATTAAGGCAAAAATCTAACATCGAAAAAAGTCTCCGATTTTTTTTAAAACAAGGGTTGAAGTGCGTTTTTTGGCGGCTATGTGTCTGATATTGATATCACTTTGGTTATTTTTGTAAATAATATATCTTCTTGGCAATCCGGATTATTGACGATCTACTTTATTAGTTTTTTTAAGTCAATATTTTAATAGCCTTGTCATTCACATGTCCTAATGAGCTTTGCGAAGTCATTCAATGGTTAGAAATGGTCTTGTGTGCTGTTGAAGACACGTTATGAACCGAACATAAATATCTTTACTCGCAAAATACAACACGTTTTAAACTATAATGAAACATATGGTGTAATTTTTTTTGATTTGCTACATTCATATATATATTTACTGTATTTTATCCCTCATAAAGGTGCTACTTTCAATGTTTTTACTATAAGTTAATGACATTAATATTGTGTAAGACACTCACTTTGACATTTTAATAAATCTTACTTATTATTTTAAAACTTAGTCATTATTAAAATATTTACACTTTTGAGTTGTTCATTACATTTCATGATATTCAACACGTATAGGTTTTTAAATACTACTTTAAAAAAGTAAATAAGAGGTGATACACTAGACTAGTAGGTACTTATGTGACCAACTGGTTGGAACGGTCTCTCTATCCCTGCCCTAGATCATTCTACAATGTTGTACAGGTATGACAGGTGAACGGCCACTCTGTATAAGGTCTCAAGCTCGCACAATAGATTACCAGTGCAGATGAGTTCAGATTTGAATCTCCTCCGGTTACTTTTGAGGAGGGGTTGGCTGTACAGATGTGAATTATGGTGTAGGTTTCCCAATAACCTCTCACACAAATGCGGGTGCTTTCATTCTTAGTTACCATCCCAATTTCTAGCCCTTGTTTTTTTTGTTATTTTAGTAATTTTAATAATTTTAACGTTAAATGGACTTATTATAAAAAAAAGTTTTTTTTTAGCACTGCGTCTTACTATCCCTTCGGGTTATAGGCTTATACAGGCCTACTGATTACGCTAAAAGTTTTAGGGATTACTAAGGTTTAATTTAGTGGAAATGTACCTGAATTTGCATGGAGGGAGAGTAGAAAACCATTTTGGAAAAACCCTCATTAGACCCGACCAAGATTTGAACCTAACTCTCCTCCTCATCGGCAACCTAGTCTACTGCGAGAGTAGCGCGTTAGACCACGCGGCCAACAAAGCGGATTGCTATTTTGTTCTTTGGAACTGTGTTCTCGATTAATAATTTTCTGTTATTCTTCTTACTTCCCATCCAGGCTTTCCATATATATATATATATATATATATATATATATATATATATATTGCACATTACACTATAAATTTGGTCTGATCACGTAAACAATATTTCAGTGGTGACCAATATTTTTTTTGTCACCACGTCCTACCACCCGTTCAGGATATACGCATGTGTACTAATTATGCTAATATGTTAGCGGGAACAAGGATGAATTCAGAGAAATTGTATCCACATTTGCGTGGAGAAAAAGTTGAAAAACCATTTAGGAAAAATCACCCTCAGTGTATCTGACTGGAATTCGAACCTCGATCTCTCTGTCATTGGCAGTCCAGTCTACTGCGATAGCGATCCTTGGACCAATAAATCACCGAATAGGTTGTCTTAATTTCACCTTCATTCCTACATTAATATATAATATATAACCCACTTCAGTGGCCGCGTGGTCTAACGTGCTAATTTCGTGTTGGACTAGACTGCCCAAGACGGGGCGATCGGGGTTCGATCCCGGTCGGATATACTGAGGGCGGTTTTCCCTAAATGGATTTTCACTCTTCCTCCACGCAAATATGGATGCATTTACTCTAAATTAAGCCTCCTAATCCTTAATCCATTAGTGTAATTAGTACATAGGCGTTTAACCCAAACAGGTAGTAATACGCGGTGCTAAAAAAAAAAACACATACCCAAATAAAGAAGGTAAAATTAAGACACCCAATTCGGTGGTCGATTAGTCCAAGGCTCGCGCTCGCAATAGACTGGACTGCCATTGTCGGAGAGATCCGAGGTTCGAATTCCAATCAAATGTACTAATGGTGGTTTTCCAACTCTTTCTACACGAAAATGTGGGTACAATTACTCTAAACTCATCCTTCTTTCTAACATATTTAACATAATTAGTACACATGCGTATAGCACGAACGGGTAGTAAGATGTGGTGACAAAAAAAGTTGTTCGCCACTAAAAATTTTTGTTTACGGGATCAGACCAAATTTGCAGTGTAAAGTTGAACACTTTAGATATGCACTGTAACTAATATGATATATCGTGCAACTACTGGTTTGCCTGCACTCAACACTTCATTATTTTTGACCATATACTATTATAACCCTCTGACCTCATCCTTATTTCACTATTCAATTATGTGTGACTGTGATAATGAATTAAATGATGCGGTCAGCCCTGCCGGGCATATTGGGTCAACTTTTCACCCGTTGAACTAGAATAGAGAAAATCGCATTCCGTGCATTAATAATGTTAAATCCATGAAACCATCAAAAGGTTCAAACCACTGTCCATTAGTCCCGTTGAGTGGACGCGGTTTACGCGGTACAATGCATATAGTACTTGACAAGCCATCACTAAAGAGTCAATTTGGAGACGATAGGTAAACTATTTGACAATGTAACGTTAACTTGCAGTTAGTTACAATTGGATCCATCCCGTTATAATGTTGATACGTAACTATCAAGAATTCATACCACCCGCTCAATAATTCCGACCCAAATAGAATCCCTACAATGGTACATTTCTCTGTTGTAGTCCCTGTAGGCTAATACGGAAAGATAATACGACACAGTATATTTCATACAGTACAATCTTCTGTAATATTACACTCATATTTGTTCAGGAACTTACCTTTGAAATCTTCTATCACTAGCCGCCACCAAAGCTGAACGACACCGCGCAGCCAACGTGAAGAATGGGGCCGAGCTAAAGAAAGTCTACAATCAATGCGTGGTCATTCTCCGTCTAGTCAGATTGATTCTGAAGAATGACAACATGGAAAACGCTAGAAGACAACAATCCACCCGCCCTCTGACGGATGTTAGATGAACTTCCCCAAACAAACACAAACATCCAATGATCGCCGACTTGTTCTAATTTTCCGATGGAACAACCCTACAAAGTGACTACGTGACCGATGACAGCTAGCAACTGCGTGCTAGTAATTACCTCCCCTCTTTCCGTGCAACGAAAATCACTATAAAACAGGCTGACATTGTCTAAAAACTTTGACTATCTAAAATCTACGAACGAGGACGGATCATTGTCGTCTACCTGGACAATGATCGGAGAAACATTCATGCATCATAAATTGGAACGTAACTATGGCAGTTACTTATAAAGAACTCTATTCATTTTTAACTTATAATATTTTCGTGTTAAAATCTTTATTTTGTGTTTTGCTTAATATTTAACTTTTTGCTTTATTATCTCAGTCGCTTAAATGTAACTTGTATGCCGCCACTTAGGCGCGGTTGGTTAGTTTGTTAGTTGATTAGTTTTGTTTGAAATCCACCATTGGTAATTTTGTATTGAGTGAATTTAAATGTAAATTGTTAAAATGTGTGGACTTTTGTATTTTGCTATTTCACGCGACTGTAGAATTAAAATTAAGCTTGTTATTTTTTTTTATATAATTTAATTTTGTTCTAAATTTCATTCTTTAGTTTTTTTCTAAGATATAGTTAGTCCCGGGAGATTTTGACTAGCGTCTGGAAGTCAAACTCTCGCGTTATGTTTTATGCAATTGTAAATTTCGTATTGTAACTTGTAATTGTTTAAGGAGCCCATCAGGCAAGAATATTTAATGTTTGTTTCATTTTGTGGATATCTTACTTCACTTCACTTTTGGTAGTTTAACTTCTCTTTTGATATTATAATCTACGTAATATTGTGTCTCTTAAAGACGACTTGTAATAAATGTAAACATGGGATGTTTACATTCTGCGCTTCACGTTATTATTTTCAGCATTATTCAGAATGATATAATGAGACCACTGTACTTTGCTTTATCTACGTTTATACTGAATAAACCATATTATTGTTATATTTTTAATTCTGCTTATATTTTCCCTTATGTCGATTATACCTTCTCCCTTTTATTTAATTGTGGTCGTTAAGTAGAAGGCACGGAGACGGTGTAACACTGCGCAACTCTGCTTTCCTTTTAATTAACTGATCTTCCTGTTTAATTAGTTAATTAATAACCTATATCATTGCTGAAAAATGTTGGAAAATTATACGGTATATTTTTGTTGTTGTTTTGAAATCATAGCCTGAGTTTAACCTTGTATCTCTTTCTGTTTCATAATGGAACACAATTTAACTACGGACGCTTCGACTGGGGTAGTAGTGACTGGCGAGCCGAGCGTGTTGTCTAAATCTGATGTTTACCGACTCAATAAAGAAAGCCTTATCTCCGAGCTTGCTAAGCGTGGACTGCAAGGTTCAACAGAAACCACCGTAGCAAGACTTCGTGCAGTTCTCGTGGGAATCCTTTCGGAGAGCGATACGTCTCGAGACCAGGCAACAGTGGGAGTGGAGAATCATCATTCAGTACCGGTGAGGGTTGGAGATCCAATTGAAATGTCACGCGCTTGGGTGAGTGATAAAATCCAAAGTAAAATTCTCGTTGATTTTGTAAATCGAATACCACTGTGTGATGGTCAGGACAGCTCATCTCTTTTTTTATTTTTACTTGAGGTTCAAAGGATTTGTCATTTAAATATCGGTTCTGAGTCCGAGTTTATTGCATTGTGTTTAAGTAAAACGTCTGGATATTTAACTCGTTTATTTTCTGAAGGGTTAGTTAATGGGTTAAGTTGGAAACTTATTAGTCGTAAGATATTAGACTGTCTTGTCCCTACTAGAGCTAAAGATAGTTTGTGTAAGCAGTATGTACATCGCTTTCAACGTCCTGATGAGTCGTTAAGGAGTTTCATCATGGCCATTTCTGAGGCTGTTGAAGTTTTAGGGTTAGATCTTTCTGAATGTCAGATAGTAGATATTATTTTGGAGAATGTGTCGCCCTTGTCTCGACGTCATTTTGTATTTACTTCTAAACCTAGTACGATAGTTGAGTTACATGAGCTAGCTTCCCTAATTGAAGGTACTTTGTTGTCTGAAAGTGAATTTCTGGAAAATCATGCGCCTTTTATTGTTGACAATCCAGGCGTGGGTTCGAATCCTAGTTATTGTGGTAGGTCTAGGAATAATACTGCGATTTCTCTGTTGGGTGTGCAACCTGTGAAGAAGAACCATATTGGCCCGCGAGCGTTGGATAGTAAGTTTTTGTCAGGAATTCGCTGTTTTAATTGTAAACAGTTAGGACTTGTCCGGAGCAAGTGTAGTTCAGGAAACTAGTTGTGCGCCGTAAGAATCATGGGTCTTACGAGTCAAGCGCATTTCCATGCCCCCCTTCCCCCGTTGTAGTTCTTGTGCTTGTTTCTTTATGTTGTCTTGCTTTAAATAAATATCTGCCAGGCTCTCTCCCAGATGGGATAGACCCTGGTCAGTTGAATCTTTCTTATCACCCGTGTCGATCAGGTTGATGTGCCAGACAGACCCGACCGATACGCGAAGAGCTCATGTGAGCCATCTTAAACTAATACCGACGCTTTAGAATGTCGTAGTTTAATGGATAATGTTCGTAAGTATTGTACTTACAGATTTAATTACTCCATTTTGGATTTACTTAGGTAAATGTAGGATGCCAAGAAATTTTTTTATAAGTTTATGGGGACTTGTATTTGATCTTTTTGGTATTCCTGTTTTGTGTAAGACTTGATGTCTTGATATTATTTGACTATGGTTGAGTCATTTAATGAACGGTCAATTAACGTAATCTCATTTTGTTAATTATAGTATTGACCGGGTTTTTAATATTCATACTCTTAATAATAATGTGGAATCATGCTTAATTTTTATAGGTATATGGGGACCTATAATTAATCTTTTGGCATCCCTTATTAATTTGAGGCTTGTTTGATGGCATTGTGCCATGGCTGTGAGCCAAATCGTGTTTAAAATTTAAATTTTGTTTACCATTAATGATATGTTATATATCAGTGGTTTGTAGATATAGTGTTTTGTTATATATATATTGTTGGCCATGTGTATAGTAATTTACAGGTATTGAACCGTAATTGAACTTGTGGATATTATGTGTTTATAAAATAAGTGAATAGTTTATAGATTATGATGATGTTCCACTTCATGGAATTTGGATCACGAAATCAAATGTTGTTTTGATTTAATAATGACGTAACTTTCTCTATTCTATGTTTTGAGACACTCTATTCTAGACTGAGTGCTGAGAATGGACTTATATAGAATATAGTGAGATTATAGTGATCTAACATTTGAAATTCTCAAACCTTTGAATAGGAACCTTCAAAAGTGTTGAGGGGGGGGACGCTCCTCCGATACATCTATGTAGGATTTCTATAGGATTTTAGGATTTCATGAGGATAAACTTTTGTGACTTTGTAGTCTAGTGAACTTTATTGTGAGAACTTGAGTTTGAACTTAGAAGAAAGAAGAGATTCTTCATGTGTTCATACAGACAATTAGACATGTGGTTGCGTATGACTTAACGCCACTTGCACATCGACAACAGACTTGTTGTATATGATTTTTCGTTGCGCATCCTGTTTCCCTTTCTCTCCTGGTTTCTGGTAAAGTCTACGTAGTGGTACCGACTGCTTCTCTAGATGATGGAATCTAGAGCTGAAAAAGATGGATGATCTCATGCTGTTTGGGAAGATGATGTACAAGAAGGCAACCTTGAGCCCTTTGATGTTCCGCCTTGCTGAGGACGGATGCTGCATCTTCTTATTCTCCTGGTCAAGGGGGGGAGATTTGTAACGTTAACTTGCAGTTAGTTACAATTGGATCCATCCCGTTATAATGTTGATACGTAACTATCAAGAATTCATACCACCCGCTCAATAATTCCGACCCAAATAGAATCCCTACAATGGTACATTTCTCTGTTGTAGTCCCTGTAGGCTAATACGGAAAGATAATACGACACAGTATATTTCATACAGTACAATCTTCTGTAATATTACACTCATATTTGTTCAGGAACTTACCTTTGAAATCTTCTATCACTAGCCGCCACCAAAGCTGAACGACACCGCGCAGCCAACGTGAAGAATGGGGCCGAGCTAAAGAAAGTCTACAATCAATGCGTGGTCATTCTCCGTCTAGTCAGATTGATTCTGAAGAATGACAACATGGAAAACGCTAGAAGACAACAATCCACCCGCCCTCTGACGGATGTTAGATGAACTTCCCCAAACAACACAAACATCCAATGATCGCCGACTTGTTCTAATTTTCCGATGGAACAACCCTACAAAGTGACTACGTGACCGATGACAGCTAGCAACTGCGTGCTAGTAATTACCTCCCCTCCCTCTTGTAACGTTTTCCGATGGAACAACCCTACAAAGTGACTACGTGACCGATGACAGCTAGCAACTGCGTGCTAGTAATTACCTCCCCTCCCCTCTTGTAACGTTAACTTGCAGTGCTAGTAATTACCTCCCCTCCCCTCTTGTAACGTTTTCCGATGGAACAACCCTACAAAGTGACTACGTGACCGATGACAGCTAGCAACTGCGTGCTAGTAATTACCTCCCCTCCCCTCTTGTAACGTTAACTTGCAGTTAGTTACAATTGGATCCATCCCGTTATAATGTTGATACGTAACTATCAAGAATTCATACCACCCGCTCAACAACCCTACAAAGTGACTACGTGACCGATGACAGCTAGCAACTGCGTGCTAGTAATTACCTCCCCTCTTTCCGTGCAACGAAAATCACTATAAAACAGGCTGACATTGTCTAAAAACTTTGACTATCTAAAATCTACGAACGAGGACGGATCATTGTCGTCTACCTGGACAATGATCGGAGAAACATTCATGCATCATAAATTGGAACGTAACTATGGCAGTTACTTATAAAGAACTCTATTCATTTTTAACTTATAATATTTTCGTGTTAAAATCTTTATTTTGTGTTTTGCTTAATATTTAACTTTTTGCTTTATTATCTCAGTCGCTTAAATGTAACTTGTATGCCGCCACTTAGGCGCGGTTGGTTAGTTTGTTAGTTGATTAGTTTTGTTTGAAATCCACCATTGGTAATTTTGTATTGAGTGAATTTAAATGTAAATTGTTAAAATGTGTGGACTTTTGTATTTTGCTATTTCACGCGACTGTAGAATTAAAATTAAGCTTGTTATTTTTTTTATATAATTTAATTTTGTTCTAAATTTCATTCTTTAGTTTTTTTCTAAGATATAGTTAGTCCCGGGAGATTTTGACTAGCGTCTGGAAGTCAAACTCTCGCGTTATGTTTTATGCAATTGTAAATTTCGTATTGTAACTTGTAATTGTTTAAGGAGCCCATCAGGCAAGAATATTTAATGTTTGTTTCATTTTGTGGATATCTTACTTCACTTCACTTTTGGTAGTTTAACTTCTCTTTTGATATTATAATCTACGTAATATTGTGTCTCTTAAAGACGACTTGTAATAAATGTAAACATGGGATGTTTACATTCTGCGCTTCACGTTATTATTTTCAGCATTATTCAGAATGATATAATGAGACCACTGTACTTTGCTTTATCTACGTTTATACTGAATAAACCATATTATTGTTATATTTTTAATTCTGCTTATATTTTCCCTTATGTCGATTATACCTTCTCCCTTTTATTTAATTGTGGTCGTTAAGTAGAAGGCACGGAGACGGTGTAACAACAAAAGAACGAAATAAAACAAGTCGTGATGAATTTGCCCTAATGTAATTTTAACAGTCAAGAAATAAAGTTAGTTTGGATATCAGCCGTTGATATTCTTACTTTTTTACTGTATCACCTCTTACTACCCGTCCTGGCTATCCACATTTAATCAAACTAAAAGGGTAAGGATGGGTGAGATATAATTTAGGAAAAATATATCTGCGTTTTCATAGCCAAAGAGTGGGAAACTATGCATAGTAAAATACTCTCAGAATATCATATAAATCTCTAAAGCCTCGTTAGTCATGTACATTATTAACTGTGCAAGCGTATGCTTTTTTCATGATATTCGCTTTAATGTACAATTATTATTGTACAAACGGTGGCATAAGGCCCCTCCCTTGTTTCCGTTGGCTGTGGTATCAATGATGGCTCAGTAGCCGATGATTTCCACACGTCACCCACTTCGGTGGCAGCGTGGTCTAACACGCTATTCTCGCTATTACCTAGACTGCCAATGACGGGGAGATCAAGGTTCGAATCTCAGTCGGGTGTGTTAAGGATTTTTCGAAATGGTTTTCTAACTCTCCCTCCACGCAAAAGTGGGAATACATCCTTTCTAATCACTGAAACCATTACCGTAACTAGTATAAAAGTGTATAACCCAAACGGCCTCAGTGCTAAAAAAAAAAATATTTAAAATATCCACACGTCTATCACAGACTCTACCTTAATCTATGAGCGAAGAATGACCCTGAGCATGATATGAAACTTGGATAGCTCAGTGGAAGAACATTGGCACGTTAAACCAAGGGTCCATAATTAGATTCCTTTGTCCAGGTGTCATTTTTCAAAATTTATTAATAGATATGAGTTTAGCGTTTGCTTCAAGCACCCACTAATCTGTATTTTATATTTAATTGTTTTAAAATTTAACACAAGGGTTATCAAGTTTTGGGATGAGAAGGGTAGTTGGAAGAACCCTCATTATAAAGGAGAGAGGAATGGAAAACCAAAGGGAATATCATTCGTGAAACCCACCATTTCTCCAGTGTATGGACCCAGTCTCTTTGTAAATGGGTAATTAGTGGGATGAGAGTACCTACTGCTGGTATTTTGGTTAGTAGGCCTATATAAATCGTGCCTGGAACTTAAAAAGAGTAACAATGTAGGGGAAGCAAGAAAAGGCAAGTGGTTTTGTAGTTTTAACGGCAAAACTTTTTTTACCAGAATAAATAAAACAAATTGCTCCAGTAGAAACAAATGTTTAATTTTATTCACATGTTGATATCAACAGTTGTTGAAAATCTGTCATGAGCATGGTGGCAGTAGATAACCAAATTTTTAAATCAAGAGAAAAAGTTGTCTTTAAATTATTGGACACCCTTGACAGATATTCAAAGACTTTTGAGATAATCATATGAAGAAATTTCTTTATTTTAGCACCGCGTCTTAATACCCGTTCGGATTATACGCTTAAGTACTAATTACGCTAGTGGATTATGAGTAGGGAAGGTTGAATTTAGAGGAAGTGAACCCGCATTAACGTGGAAAACCATTTAAGAAAAACCACCCTCAGTTCACCCAACCGAGATTTGAACCTCGATCTCCCCGTCCTAGGCAGTCTAGCTCAACACAAAACTAGCACATTAGCCACCGTCATTGAGGCGGGTATGAAGAAAATTAAACTCTGTGTTTTTCATGGAGAAATATTTGATTTATATTGGTCAAAAAGGTTTTGCTGTAAAAATTGCAAAAATTACTAGCCTTTTCTTGCGTAAACTACATTCCAACCTTAAAATGCGTACACAAATAAATCACGTCACCTATTTTATTATTCCCAGTGCAATCAGCGCTGCCCCAAGTCAACAAGGAGGGTGTGTTTACAAATGGGTCTGTTTATAGTGAAATCAGGTTAGTGCTTGCCAGATATCGTAACCGGCATTGACGGAGCTATCAGAATGAACATTTAGTTATTTATTAGCTGCCGGCGCCGACAAATGTCAAGAAATAAATGATGATATTCGCCATAATCTTTCCCACCATGGTTTATTGGATGT
This sequence comes from Timema podura, assembly GCA_033556935.1. NCBI lineage: Eukaryota > Metazoa > Arthropoda > Insecta > Phasmatodea > Timematidae > Timema > Timema podura. Next base: position 43,401,327 of record JAVRXN010000002.1, read on the forward strand.
ATTCAGATTTTATTTTTCAATGATAGCTAAGCACTGTCAAGAAATCATTTTAGAAAACATTCTAAAGATTTGTAAGTAAGGAGTAACAAAATCGTAGTTAAGACAGCGGACCACTTTTTTAAGTTAAAAATTAAAAGTTTGGTAGGTTGTATAATAAAGCAAGATAAAAACCATGAACATTTGACAAAATGACAATTATAATATAATATTACACTTCTACTCCTTGTATATGTTTAAAAATATGTGATATCAAATTGTCATTTAAAATGTCTTTGGAGATAACCTTCAGGTTAGATAATAACCTTCATCCTTAAAACATTTATACAATATTTAGATTGATATAAATAATCGTAAATAACATTGGATAAAAATAATAAAAACCATGGAACGAAATGGGCAGGTGTAATTAAATTTGAAAGTATTGAGTAAGGGAATTATTCAGTATATATAAGTGGTTTACAGATTAATAACTTATTGAAAATCAATTTAAACGGTGATACGAAGTCCACATGTTTTGGGTTCCCTTCCTCCTTGGTTGGCATCGGCGTGTTACGTCGATTGAATTATTGCCGACATGTTTCGATACATGTCAACTGTCAAGAAAGTTAAACATTTCATCACATCACATATTAATTGTAGCATCAACTAGTGACAGCTGACAGACGTAGGCTTTCCTCCGAGTCCTCTGTGTACACCTGCAAGCGTGGAACGCCAACGTCTATCGGCGCTGGAAACCGGGAAGTCCGTTTTATTTCTGTACTCACCTTAATGCCCAAAGAATCAACATAACTATATTCGCGGCTGAGAGAAAACCTTACCTGTGTGCCAGCTCAGCCGTCTCTGCGGCCTCCAGAAGGTTCTTCTCGAACCAGTTGAGACGGTACTTCTTGGAGCAGGCCACATACAGAAGGAAGATGAGCAACATCACGATCATAAAGGACACGAGGCCGTACAAGGCCATGTAGTAGCTAGAGTCCTTGTCCATATCCTTAGTGTCCATGTCCTGTAACAAGGTAAAAAGGTATAATTATGATCATTAAGGACACGAGGCTGTACAAGGCCATGTAGTAGCTAGAGTCTTTGTCCATATCCTTAGTGTCCATGTCCTGTAACAAGGTAAAAAAGTATAATTATGATCATTAAGGACATGAGGCCATGTAGTAGCTAGAGTCCTTGTCCATATCCTTAGTGTCCATGTCCTGTAACAAGGTAAAAAAGTATAACTATGATCATCAAGGACATGAGCCCATGTAGTAACTAAAGTTCATATGCTCATTTGTAGGGTCTATCGTTATGTCTCATTAAAAGAGAAGCAATAGAACTGAGGTTCATAATCTGAGGTTAGATTTCATGGGGTCATTGAACTTATATGGGGACAAAATTATATTTTTACTATCACCAAACTGAATTATCACCAGTTGTTGCAGTTATCTAGAAATATCATTTACGCACATAGCGACATCGAAATTACGGTAGTTTGAGACGGGGTGTAGAGGTATCACACAATTTTCAAAGGGGCCCATGGCACAAAAAATGTTAAGAATTCCTTCAATAGAAGGACACGGGAATATGGATTCAAAATTTAATTTAAAAATTCTTACTACTAATCAATATTTGTAAAAGATTAAGAACATGATAGTAGGCCTATACCAAACTTTAAAATTGTAATATATTATTATTATTAGCACCGCGTCTTACTACCGTTCGGGTTATACGCACTTACGCTGATGTGTAATGGTAGGGTGATTGCGAGATGAAATGGAGGACCTACAGTTTAACGTGGAATCCGAACCACGGTGGAGGCCTGGCATTCCTCACATTCACAAGTTGTGATTAATACCCGTCTTGTCAGAGGTGAAGGAAGGGTTTGACAATCTGATAGATCTGTGCCGGTACCGAGGATTGAACCACGGACCCTCAGCACAGAAGTCTGACACCTTACCCCTAGACCACCAGGTCACCAATTGTAATATAATAACGTCAATTATTTACATCCTTAATGTTCAAGTCCTTTCTCTAAGGACTATAAGAGCGACACGAGACTATTTTGCATAATAAGTTCTAAATTGAATTCTTACTCTCCACTTTAAAGTATAAAACAAATCAGTTATCAGCAAAGTACAAATAATGAATATGTTTGCTAGCTTCCTCTGGTATCGAAGCTAGGGGCAGGCTTTGTGATAGACCATTCTCACCACATAATTCACGGGGAGGGCGCACTTCGACGCAATCGATTGTTTGTCGCCACGTGATTGGCGTCCTGGTGACTCCTCGTTCTTGTGGCGTGGCGAAGTTTTGTAACAAGCTTGATTACTGAAGAACGGTGAGTGCAGGTCTCAAGACAGACTTTGTCTTGGTAGCAGAAATAGGGATGTGGTACCAAGTTAGGGAATAATAGTCCAGGAGGAAAGTTTGGTTCTTTAGTTAAGGTCATATGTTCTCAATTATATGTTACATACATATGGTATTCTTCATGATAACATTATTAATATTAATAATAATCGTATCTTCTTTATTTGCGCGTAGTTAAGGCCAGTGCATCTTATTACACTGGGCCACTTATTTATAATGTATAAACATACTTTTCCTTTTGTACCATAAATATAATAATTAAAAACTAATTTATCAAACTACGCCTTAAATTTTTGTAAATATTAAATAGGAATACCTATACATAATTGAATTTATTTATGGACATATTAAAATATAAATAAACGAAAAAAAAGCATAGTAAAATTGAGGAAAGAGAAAAATAGAAATACACAATTTCATAAACACACACACACACATCTATGTGTAATACATGTATATGTATATTTAATATACGGATATTAAGACGCACGGCAGTGCTAAGTTCTCCAGCAACGCTGTGCACCTTTCACACGATACAACTCAGGCCACATTTAGCCCCTCATCCCCTCTAGCTCAGCCCCAAAGAACGTAAACACTAACACCCTGTTAAGACAAACTAATTTAGTCTAGTAATTTATTTTAATTTGAAGTTTCTAGCCTAAGCAGCCAATGAGATACAGGACTTAAAAAACCCTTATTTTATCAGGACTCCCTGTCTCACCCACAGATAGTCAAAACCTATAGGGAACTTTCAGTCAACATATAACCTTGATAACTGGCATTGTGATTGTACTTGGGATATAAACCAAGGATTAAATATGAAATCTTAACTTTACAACAGGGTTCTCAAAAATGGGGAGAAGCGGGTTGTTAGATGTAGTAAAGGGAATTTAATTTTTTTTAAATTCTTGTCACAGCCAAGTAGCACATCATTTTAAAGGCCTTCATAAGTAGATTCCTCAACCGTTTCATTTTGATAGGACACATAATTCAAAAGTTATTTTTATGGTAGGTCATTAATTTATTACAGTAGGTAGGTACTTATCTAAGTAAACCTATTATTATCTTCACAAAAATTAATATCCCACCAAAAACACTTATATAAAAATGGGGCAAGCTCTACACCACAAAAATTCTTAAATTATTCAGCCAACTTGCAATGTCTTTACAAATAACTTGTTACTTCTCATCTACCAAAGTGCACTGATCTGATTTTATGTGGTGTATAACTTGGCATGTTTTTTTACATAAATGTTTTTGGTGGCTACATATACACAATAAACATTAATAAAACACAAGAGGGACACATGAATATGATAACACTCTTTCTTTATGTGCATACGGTTGAATGCAAGGGTTTTCCAACGGTTTATATGTGAGGTAAGAACTAGGATAATTTAAAATACTGTTTCTGAACCTCTTCTAATTGATGAACCCGTAACACTATTAGCTACAAATGAGGACAGGCAAGGTACAAGGATTTAGGATATAGGCCCAGATTTGTCAAAAAAACACCCTAACTTGGGTTAATCAAAAGAGAAGGTGTCTGTTTGTATAGGCAAGGTTGTAGAAAGTTAATTTTTCTAGGGGGGTCGTCCGCTAAAAAATTTTACTATACCTTTAGCCAATAGAAATGTGTTTGTATACGTATATATGGACCCCCTCCTAAGGGGTTACATCAAATTATAGGTGGGGTACGAAACCCCTGACACCCCTTTCTATGACCTTGGGTAGGCTATATGTTTGGTGTGATCCCATCCCCTCCCCCGAATATAGACTGGTCTGACCCGTGATTGAACCAAATACAACTTTAACGTAAATTATTTATAAACAAGCTCATGGGCCACTGGTTGGGAAACACAGGTTTAGAGGAAGTGCATCCACATTAGAAAAGAAAAGTGTGTTAGGGAAGATAGTTCGGGGGCACGGGTCTCCCCCAGAGCAGGGCTTTGGAGTCAGAGAGTCGTGGAGTATGAAAAAATATACAGACTCCAACTCAGGCTTCAAAAATTAACTTATAATATTATATCAATATATATGATAAATATATCATTTTAATTTTATACTTTTTAATTTTAGAGCCAATACTTAAAATTTTGATTTACAAATTTATTCAAATATAAATTCACAAGTGCCAAAAAAGCTTCCCATTAAGTCATCTGTGTACATCATTCTATTGCAGTAAATTTGTTACTACTAATTAATACATATTCGCAATTTCTGAAGGCCCTAGAGTCGTAGTCAGACGGTATAAAAATAGCAATCTAAGTAAAAGGCATAGTACCCGGTGGAAATTTGAACCTTGACCTCCCCGTCGCCCGCAATCCAATGTCTTGCAAGGCTGACACCTCAGACCCACACAAGAGGTTGAAGATTTCATATTTATGTGGTGTGAAAGCAGGTGGAACGTAAGTGATGCAGGCAGACCTAGACTCTAAATAAAACAATTGAAGAAATTCTATCAAAAACAATTTGCACCAAAAATAAAAATTCGATATTATATTATTATTATTATTATTATTATTATTATTATTATTATTATTATTATTAGCACCGCGTCTTACTACCCGTTCAGGTTATACGCACTTACGCTAATGTGTAATGGTAGGGCGATTGTGAGATGAAATGGAGGACCTACAGTTTACGTGGAATCCGAACCACGGTGGAGGCCTGGCATTCCTCACATTCACAAGTTGTGAATAGATATTAAATAATATATACATGATTTTAATTTCGTTATTGATAATCCCCTTACCGCCAATTTAAAAATAAACAATTGTACCAGCATTCACCTGAAGGAAATAAACAGTGGAATTTCTGTATATTGAGTACAAACTTAACTGGAAAAAACCGAGTATGCCTGTTAAACATTTTGGCAGTGAGCTAGCTCAATTATATAGTTATATTTTTTAAAGCTAAATATGATATCAGTAGAATTTAACACAAGAATAATGTACCTGACTTCGACCTGGTGGTTAGGATTCATACCAAACAAATGCATTAGTTGGAGAAGGAAGGTAAGAGCCCCACAGATAACAAATAAGTTAATTTAAAAAGTAATACAGCTCTACCAAACGTCGTGTGGTTTTATGTATTCCACTTTTCAAAGCAGTGGATCTGAGACTAGCGAAACTGTTTTATCGTATTTGTTAAAATTGCAACAAAATTTTAAAATAATTATTTTAAAATGAAAAAAAAAGTTTAAACTAGAGTTGGGTTGAATCTACTATTTCACGAATCTGAATCTTCAATTTACCTCCAAATCCGGATCTCGAATCCGAATCCAAACCCTGGGAAAAATTATGAATATATATGAGGAAATATAAATATAGTAAAAATAGTAAATACTAATATTAACTAAATGTTAACATTTTTCTTATAAACCAGTAATCAACATTCATATTTCATAGTCATAAGTGTTAAAATTAATGGTTGGGCTGAGTGTTAAGTTCTCTATTATTATTATTATTATTTTATTATTATTACCCCCTATAAACAGTATCAGAGCTAAAAAAAATTGAGTCTCAAATCCTAAACTTTCTAGACTCCTCGAATATCCTTAATGATTCTAAGGATTCTAGGATTCAAGAGGCCATCAAACTGACCTCAATACGATGTTGCTAAGTGAAAACTGCAGAAAACCTCCTCTTTGATAAATTTTCTAGTACGAGTGTAATCGTGTGTCTAGTTTCCCGATTAATCGGTAGTGAGATGGGATTAAAGGGGTACTAACTTGTTTAAAAGAATTCCTACGCTATAAGGATACATTTTATCACTCATAGCGTGTTCTGAGACTAGAACACATCACTAATGAAACAACCAAAAGAAAATTAATAATCATAGGCCATAAGTACATTTTCATAATATTTTAAAATAAGATGTTAGTTTATAAATTAAAAATGAATCGAGCTAAAATTAGTTTTTTTAGCACCACATCTTACTACCCGTTCGGTTTATACGGTTTTGTACTAATTACGCTAACGGTTTTAGGAATGAGGAGGGTTATAATTATAGGAAGTTGTACCCGAATTCACGTGGAGGAAGAGTGTAAAACCATTTCGGAAAAACCACCCTCAGTACACCCGACCAAGTTTCAAGCCTCGATCACCCCTTCATCGGCAGTCTAGTCTAATGAGAAAGTAGCGCGTTAGACCACGCGGCCACCGAAGTGGGTAGTAAAAAAATAGTTACATTTCTAAAACACAAGTCCTAAGGTTTTAAATTATTCCATCTCATAAATCCTGTGATGTAATTTAGCGACATATATTATAGAGAATAGTTTTCACAACGTAGCGAGCTATACGCCCCAGGGGGTAAGTGAAAACATTCCCGTCATCGGGTCGGTCACACATCGTCAGTAAAGTGGATAGACGTGCTCCACTCGTTCCTCCCCCTCCTTTACAACCTTCTGACTAGAGGAGCAGAGAACATGCTGTGGCTTCCACACAGACCATGTAGTCTGCGAAGGGGGACTCTTTAATTTAATATGCGAGAACCTTACACAGATGCCTTGAAACAAAAAGCTCTATTCCAATGGGCAGTGACGATAACTTTTCATCCCGCAGGGGTGGTCAAGGTGTCTACGGTGTTAGACTCCCATTGCACTTGGTTACCGTTGACTGGGAGGTCATAATATCGGCTGGATGCACTTAGGATGGTGATTTTTCCATCCTTTCTGCCCCCCTTTTTATTATTTTTATATGCACCACGTCCTACTATCCGTATGGACTATCCATATATTTACACTATTGTGATTGTAATGAGGCGGATAGAGTCTGAAATAAATGGTACCATCATTTGCTTGAAGGTAGAGTACGGAATATTTTATGAAAATAAACCTCAAAAACCCCCACCGATATTCAAACATAGATCTCCCAGTCACCAAAAAACCAGACTAGATGAACTTTTCACTTAGTCCATGTGCTTATTGAAGCGGGTATTGGTGTTATTAAATGTGGATATCCCGAGCGGGTAGTAAAACGCAGAGCAGAGAAGAAAATAAAGCACAATATATAAAATCAGTTCCTGTGCAGTCAGCCGGGATTAAACCCTTGTTTATTTAATCAGAGTTTGAAGTAGTTGATAACCTAATTCTCTTTGTAGTTATGTAATAACTAGAGCTCAGATGTTTATGTAATTAAAACAACTCTGTAATGTGCACGAATACTTCCCCTTAAAAATTTCCAAACATGCCTTAAAGTTAAAATATGATCCAAAAATAAAATTTTGTCTTTTTGAAATGTACGCAACATTGATTAAAGTTGCCTGGAAATCATGGATAAACTGTTTGAACAGCATTTAATTTGTTAGAATAGTGTATTAGATGTAAACATTCATTTAATTAGATACAAATTAAAGACGTAAAGTGAGGATAAATACAAACAATAATATGTGTACCATTCCACATGTTTTCAATTCCTAATTTATGGCTACATTTTTATTATTATTTCATACTTGTGAATACAAATTATTATCTTTTCAAAATACGCAATATTTTCCCTAAAAAAATGATTTAAATATATCCTAAAACAAAAAAGGCCTAATTATATACAACAATCCGAAAAATAATAATAACAAAATATTGTCAGGGCAGCTCAAAACAGGTTTATATCCCGTTCAGCATTAAAATAAAATTCAAAATAAAAATATGACATGTAATAAATATCTTAGGTTTAGTAATAATAGAATAATAGACGTTTATTTTAGGGAATACACGAGAAGTAATTACCTACATAATATCGATAAAGTTTAAGGTTGTGCACAGTTTGGTCACGTCTACTTCCCCCCCTCCATTGATCTATTGTCAACATTTTGTAAGCCACCAGCTCAAAGTTCAAATGTGTTTACTTTTTTCCCTATTTTTTTTTATTATTAAAGTTGGTAGCAAAAAAAGAAAAAAAAAAGAAGCTATTATAGAAATATGATCGGAGTGGAAGTAAATCTCCTCTTCAAAGTATACGCATGTTCTTTCTCTCTCTCACTCTCTTGGGAGAATTAAGTTTCATTTCCTTATAGAAGACCAATATCCAGACACCCACCATAAATCTTCATTTAAGAGAACATCTCTTAGGAGTTTGAGGGGACAGTTTCAAACCAGTAGTACACGGGTTAAAGGGGAACGACCCTTAATGTTGAAACTTGGCAGTTTTAAATTGCAGAATTTTTCGCTAAGAATGTATCTCTCCGTTGCGCTTTTAAAATAGTAGGGGTGTCCGAGTGCTCGAGAATTCGAGTTCGAGTTGAGCTTTAGTAGTGACTGCTCTAGCTAGAGCTGACTATGTATATATATATATATATATATATATATATATTTAAACTCGAAAAATTTGAGTTCTCGAAATTTTCGACTTTTTCCTCGAAAATTCTGAGTTAATTAATTTGGTTCAATTTTCAGAAATTCCGTAATAAATAGTAGTCCTTCAATCCATAAAATTTGTTTAGTCCCTAAAAAAGACTATAAAATTCTATAAAATATAATTTAAAACATGATTTAAAGTGATTATACATTTTTCGCAAACAAAATAATTTTAAAGAATCTATGTTTGAACTTATGTATCTATAACAGAAATTGAACTCTAAATACTTCTAGTATAAATATTGCTTTATATTACTCGATGTCGGAAAAAAAACTCGAATATTTTCATTCAAACTCGACTCGAAGTGAAAAAATGCCTACTAGTACACCCCTATAAAATAGTATGGATTTTAGCACAGGCTATGTATGATTCATAGAGACATCGAAGTTTCGTGAGACATGTTTTCACGAACTTTTATAAGCATTAAAATGACAAAAACATATCTTAAGTTTACTATAGCATTTTTGAACAAATAACATATCCACGAAATTAAACCAAATATTATTTTTTTCCTCTAGAATAACTACTTGACTTTTTTAGTGCAAATTAGAGTTAATGTTGTTGATTTAAATGCCAACAAACAATTAAAAAATCCAATAACTAAAAATAGGGTTCCTTCGATTTATAAAATGTATATTCATTTAGGTGACCTGCTGGTCTAGGGGTAAGGTGTCAGACTTTTGTGCTGGGGGTCCGGGGTTCAATCCTCGGTTGTGGCACAGATTTATCTGATTGCCAAACCATCCTTCACCTCTGAAAAAACGTGTATTAATCATAACTTGTGAATGTGTGGAATGCCAGGCCTCCACCGTGGTTCGGATTCCACGTTAAACTGAGGTCCTCCATTTCATCTCACAATCACCCTACCATTACACATTAGCGTAAGTGAGTGTAGCCCGAATGGGTAGTAAGATACGGTACTACTACTACTACTACTACTACTACTACTACTACTACTACAAATAATAATAATAATAATATGCCTATATTCATCTACAAAAATTCTATAAAAGATATGTTTGAACCAACTATAATAATGACCATAATGTGACCAAAGGCAAATATTTAAAGATAGAGAAGAAGAAAAAGCAAAGTCAAGGTTAACTAAACTATATTTTTTCAACTTCCTAATTTAATTATTTTAGCACTGCGTTTTACTATTGATTTACTATTGATTTTTACTTTCTCTCTATCTTACAAGTAGAGAAAGTATTCTGATCGTCAAAAAAACAAAAACTTAATATTTTGATCAATCTTGACGTTTCATCACCATCCGAAAAAATTGTTTTTGCATGTCTGTTCATCTGTCCGTCCGTCTGTCCGTCCGTACAATGGGTTGCGCCTTGTAGACTCAATATTGATCTTATTTATTGGTCCAAATTTACAAATGAGGACTTTAATTTTTTTTTATAAAACTGTAAAATTTAAAACCGGGAGTCGAAAAATGTTGTACGTAAGCTTAGCACAATTTATGCTCAAATTTGCTAGTGTATAATATTTCGTTTCACATATATAACGAGTTTTGAGTAAATATCTCCAATTTTAAACAATTGAGCGAGAAAATTCGTGTGGAATTCCGTACCATTTATATCCTCTATTCTTCAGAACGCCTTAGGAGAAATTAAAGCTTACAATTATTAGCATGGATACATTTTAACTTCTCAATGGAATTAGAGCGTTCCTTCGAGTGAGATATTTTGTTAGTGGCTTGGGTGGGTGGTTTGAAAGATCTCAAGGTGCTGGAGACAAATTAGTAGCTTGGACAAACAAATCAATATATAATAAAAGCACGTGGACTAAGGTGTCAGTCTCATTTGGTTTTCTGATGAATGAGAGGTCGGGACTCGAATCCCAGCCAGGTGTACAGAGGTGGAGTTTCCTAAATCATGTATTACTCTCTCTCTCTCTCTACACGCAAATTTGAGTAATTTTTTTCTAAACTATACCGTTCTAAGCCCACCTTCCCTTGTGTACATATGTTAATAGTTAATAGCTCAAACAGGTAGTAAGGCGCGGGGAACTTTTGAGGGAGTGAAATAGTATTTGCCTGGAGTTTTTTTAGCGCCAAGTCTTACTACCCGTTCGGGCTATACGCTTATGTAGTAATAATTACGCTAATGGTTTTAGAGATTAGGAAGGTTATATTTGTAGGAAGTGTACCCCCATTTGAGGGGAGAGGGAGAGTGGAAAACCATTTTGGAAAAACTACTCTCAGTACACCCGACCAAGATTCAAATAGGAATGTGGTATCGAAAGAAAAGTATCGATATTGTACTAATTAAAAGTATCGGAATAAAAATATCGATACCGTACTAGTATTGAAAGAAAAGTATCGATAACAATAAGTATCAGTATCGAAATTTTAATCTGGATTTTTAAAATCTTTAATAATAATTTCAACTTTTGCGTCATAATTGTATTTTAATATTTAATTAAACACTGACAATTATAATGAATTTATAATGATTAACAGCTATGAATTTCGATGAGCTATAATAGATCGAATGCTAGAGCTGCTTCTTGCTCGTCATGCAAAAAATTAGTGAGAATTGAGATATAATATCATTTGTTCTTCCTCCACAGTCCACCATAGTAAACATTTAATCTCAGTATGAGGGAAGATAGCAAAAAAGTTCTTTCTTGGATCTTATACCATAAGTACTAATATCAGTAAAAGTATAGGAAAAAAGTATTGAGTAAAAAATATACTAATATCGAAAGGAGAATATCGATATTAGTAAAGTATCGATACTTTTTTCACATCCCTAGATTTGAACCTGGATATCCCTTTCATCAACAGCCTAGTCTACTGCAAGAGTAGTGAGTTAGACCTTGCATCCATCGTAGTGGGTTGCCTGGAGTTGAGGGTGGTAAATCTTACAATGGAGAATACCCATTCTCTATGTACTTATAGGCCCAGTTCAGAGTCAGGAGTGTTAACCACCCCACCAACATGGACATTTTCCCTCACAAGTTTGATCCTTGGGTGCAGAACCTCGATGGTCACGTTATTGGACACACTATACCCCTTGAACTACGAGCCGAGGGAAACAAGAGTGTGTGGTGGTTTATGAAAGTCTGTAGAGATCAGGGGGTTGAGAGATATTAGATGGGTGGCTGGTGGGAGAATACTACCCCCGAATCCAACCCCTTCATCAGTGACGGCGAGATTAAACCGTGTCGGCGATAGCCTCAACCTCCCCCCCCCTTTAGGAGTAGAACATGCAATGGCAAACTCACGTAAAACTGCTTTAAGAATTCAGTTACTATGTGATCAGTAGTAATATTAGTAGACTAGTGAAAGTAGCAATAGTAGCAACATATATGCTAATACTTATAATAATAGCAATACTAATAACAATAAAAGCCCGCTTCGGTGAACGCATAATCTAGCGTGCTATTCTCGCAGTAGACTAGACTGATTATGACGGGGTGAATCGAGGTTCGAATCTCGGTCGGGTGTACTGAGGGTGGTTTTCCCAAAACGGTTTTCCCTCCACGCAAATCCGGGTGCACTTCATCCAAATAGAACCTTATTAATCTCTAAAATCATTAGTGTACATAAGTGTATAGCTCGAACGGATATTGAAACTCGGTGCTATAAAAAACTATAGTGATATCACAAGCCGTGTTGTCTAAGGGGGTAAGGTTCAATTTCTCTTGATTGAAGAATTAAAATTTTGAATCCCGGATAAGTGTACTAGGGTGGTGTTACACAAGATATTTATAGCTGGAGTCTAACCATACTCTCGTAATTCTAATGTTGGTGCTTTTCCTTTAAAACCGTCCTCATTTCTACCCATCACAATAAGCCAATAGTATCAATTGTGTTGAACATACTAATTGAACGTAACTCTGACGCTCATCTGGATAGTAAAATAGAGAAATGGGCGAGTGATTAAATAGATAAAATTATAATAATATTTAGCACCGCGTCTTACTACCCGTTCGGGTTATACGCTTAAGTACTAATTACTCTAATGGATTAGGAATTGAGAGGGTTGAATTTAGAGGAAGTGAACCCGCATTTGCGTGGAGGGAGAGTGGAAAACCATTTAGGAAAAAACCACCCTTAGTTCACCCGACCGAGATTCGAACCTCGATCTCCCCGTCCTCGGCGGTCGAGCTCAACACGACTGGCGTGTTAGCCAACTACGCCACCGAGGCGGGTGATATATTAAAGTTCTAGGAGAACCTTATTTGTTTCACGATAGGGGTTTAAGTATCACTCTTACGGTCGATTAACTGGGATATCATACACAATGATTATTATTGAAACAGAAATCCCATCGAAATGCGGTTTTCTGAATTCTTCACTTGACAACAGTGACTTTGGGATCAGTTTAATATTTAATTTTAGTCAAAAATAATCATTTTTCAAATTTGTTTTAATTTTCAAAGTATGGTAAAACTGTATAACTGGTTTTAAATTTATTAATTCATAAAGCTTAATACATAAATCCTCGGCGCTACACATGCATCGAGCTTTATCGCGTACCTAAGCTAGTTACTTACTATCCGTGCCGGTTAGATGGACTCTTGTTTACTTAGCTGTGTATTTAAATTAGTACGTTCAACAGACCCCTTCGGCGGTCGCATGGTCTAAGGTGTCGATCTCGCAACAAACTGGAATGCCGACGACGGGAGGCTCGGGGTTAGAATCCCGGATGCATGTACCGGGGGTGATTTTTCTTATAAAATATCATCCAATCTCGCTCCACTAAAATACGGCCACACTTTATCTAAATACAATCTTCTTCACCTCGAACACATTAATGTAATTAGTATGTAAGCGTATAGCCCCAATGGGTAGTAAGACGTGTGATTACTTACTCTATGGCATCAGGAACTTGAAAATTCATTGCCATAATTATTAAATTACGCCACCTATCCTTATCTCGAGCGTGTTCTATCCAGTCCACCTCATTACACCCTATTTATTTCAAATTTATTCTAATGTTATCACCCCATTTGCGTTTAGGTCTTCCCAATTATATCTTACCATTGGGTTTACCAGTAAACACCCTGAACAATCAACATAGTTCTAGATTCTCCCATTCCATGTCCTGCCCACTGTAATTTGCAAGATTTTATCATCCTAGCAATGTGCTATGATGAGTAAAGTGTATGTAGCTCATCGTTATGTAACCTCCTCCACTCCCCAATATTTCAGAATATGTATCTCATCATTATGTAGACTCCTCAACTTCCGATATTTTAGGATACGTAGCTCATCATTATGTAACATCCTCCACTTCCCAATATTTCAGAATATGTATCTCATCATTATGTATCCTCCTCCACTCCCGATATTTTAGGATACGTAGCTCATCATTATGTAACATCCTCCACTCCCAAATATTTATTTATTTTAAGATGCGGTGCTAAAAAATAAAGATCAACAGCAAGATTAAAAATGACAAACTAAGGAGTGGATATTGGAAAGGTTGCTTAAGAGGAAACTAACGCAAACTAGAGGAAATAGGGGATTGAAAAACACAGTGATAAGTCACGTGTGTAAAACCACCCCCAGTCCATCGCGAGCTCGAAGCCTAAAGCCTTGTTTAACTACTCTCTAAGCCATAGGCACCGACTTTAGTAAATTATTGGGGGGGCCGGGCCTAATGGTTTCAATTTTATGCCAAAGATATTACATTTTAAAAGTCACGAGGGAGAAATTCACTTCATCTATATTTTAAAGTTTTTATTGCATTTATTTTAAAATATAAGCTAACCTAATAATGTCATATTCTGAAAATTGATAAAGACACCTCGACACGGGAATCAAACCCGGGACCTTTAGCTTATCACGCCAATGCTCTAACCACTGAGCTATCCAGGAATCGTCCCATACCCAGGGTCATTCTTTACTCATATTTTAAGGCAGAGTCTATGATGGGTTTGATTCTCGTGTCCAGGTGTCATTTTTCAATTTTCAGAATATGATATCCAGATGCGAGTAAATCCTCACTAAAACTAATATAATAGCTTGGGCTATTTGATTCTATAATAATGATAACCTAACATTCTGCAGTAACATTTATTTTACCACACAAACATATTCATAATAAATAGAAAAAAAAATTGGTTATATAATTTGAACTCATCTTTTCTTATGAACACATTTCACAGAAAAAAAATTAATTTATAACAAAAGTTGCAATAAAAAATCTTAAAATCCTGATAAAAGTGTCTCATCTCCTTAAGGGGTAACGGAAAATCCATCAATAATATGATCTGCACATTTCTTTTTTTTTTTCAAATTCATAAAGCTACTATAAGATTTATCTGATTGCCGAACCCTTCCTTCACCTCTGACAAGACGTGTATTAATCACAACTTGTGAATGTGAGGAATACCAGGCCTCCACCATGGTTCGGATTCCACGTTAAACTGTAGGTCCTCCATTTCATCTCATAGTCACCCTACCATTACACATTAGCGTAAGTGCGTATAACCCGAACGGGTAGTAAGACGCGGTGATGATGATGATGATAATAATAATAATAATAATAATAATAATAATAATAATAAAGCTACTATAAATTTGAGTTACTTCATTTTTTTACAATAAAAATGTTTTCTGTCTTTAAATAATGGCTTCATATCGTAGTAGATGTAAATTAAGTATGCAAAGTAAAAAAAAAATACAATCCAACTATTAAATTCTTAGGATTTTCAATTTAATAACAATTATTGGGGGGCCCAGAACTCTTGGGCCCCCTAGAGTCGGTGACTATATCTTTGTCACCTTATTGTACCTAAGCCAGTCTGATTTATTATTTCATGCGCACTCTGTGTCCAATCAAACTCATCGAGGCAATTCTCTAATCCAATCAACACAATCAACATTTTTATAAATTTAATTTTTTTGCTTTGTCTCTTTAATAAAAAATTAATATAATGAGATTTTCAATGGATTTTCATTAAAGGTAGTTGAAAGAAAGAAAACACGACACTTTTACGAAATAGCGACCATTCCCTTTACTATCAAATATGCTTTCATTTATATTCATATCGATGTTAAAATATTAATCTACCTGTGAATGGTTCTCCGTATCCATCCATAGTGACATTACTAAGTAAAGTTAAATTTGATACAAATTATAACGACCCAATTCAGTGGCCAAATTGTCTAAGGCATCACTGTCATGTTAAACTAGCCTGCTTAAGACAGGGAGATTGGAGTTTGAATACCGGTTGGGTATATTGCAGGTGGTTTTCCCTAAATGGCTTCCCACCATCCTTCCAAGCTAATGTGGGGTAGATTACCTCTAAAATGCTTACGTCCTAATCCTTACCCCATTATAGTAATTATCATATTTGTGTAGAGCCTTAACGGGTAGTAAGAAAAACTTCTGATTGCTACGGACTTGAAGATAAGGACTCTAAAGAGAGCAATCTGCTACTGTGGATTACAGAAAATGGATCTTACAGATACAGAGTATATAGACAAGATTTTATATCGATCTTTATCTATAACTTTAAGCTGAAATGTAAGATAATCTGACAATTTCTTCTCTTTGTATTTTATGTGAAATACAATCTAAAATCAATAGTTAGAGCCGTTACCATTAAATCGGGGACAGAGTCAGCCCAGGACAAAAAACTTTTTTTCTAGGAATACCTTTGAAAATTGAGGACGACTAATGATCTGAGTGGAAGGAAACGCGGGTTAAGTTTCGTATTTTTACATTTCTTTTAAATAATGAAAAATAATGTTGGTCGAAATAAATATAAATATTCCTTTAGTTAATATGTCCCACTTGATTTTCTACATACAGTGATCCCGACATTTTTTTAATATGTCATGAGCATAGTGGAATTACTGTTTCCAGCCTATGAACTTGGTCAGTTTTGGCATTTTAAAATGCACTTTTTAAATGAAAAGAAGTAGTCCTGACCAAATACCACTAGGATCACGATAAATAGTCAAGAAATAAATATTGAAATTGCCACATGTTGAAGATTAAACTAGACTGAAGCATTGTTTTTATTTATTTTAGCTAAGGTGACCTGATGGTCTAGGGGTAAGGTGTCAGACTTCTGTGCTGGGGGTCCGGGGTTCAATCCTCGGTCCCGGCACAGATTTATCTGATTGCCAAACCCTTCCTTCACCTCTGGCAAGATGTGTATTAATCACAACTTGTGAATGTGTGGAATGTCAGGCCTCCACCGTGGTTCGGATCCCACGTTAAACTGTAGGTCCTCCATTTCGTCCCACAATCACCCTACCATTTCACATTAGCGTAAGTGCGTATAACCCGAACGGGTAGTAAGACGCGGTGCTAATAATAATAATATTTTAGTTAGATATTTTTTGCTATTAAAAAAAACTGTAAATAAACGGGGCTTGGATCACATCTCCTTCTATTCCATCTTAAGTGAATATTTATCAAACTAAATACTAGTGGCTTGAATACCACTTTAATCAAGAAGTTCCTGGGCTCGTTAAGTGTTCAGTGTCGGAATTTTTTTCCAAACAAACCTGGTTCTAAGGGCACATAAAACAAAACAACAAAAAACTTAACCGTACCCATCTCTGCTCTCGAAACGACGTAGTTATTTGAGAGTGATCAAGAAATGGAAGCTGCAGACATTAATGCCTTACATTAAACTGTCGCGACGCTCCTCTCGTGTCTCGAATACATTAAGGCGTTGTGGTTACAGGACATTAGCTACCCTACTTAGAGAGGTCTCCAATTTATTGCCCGGAAACTCGGGAAGGAAGGGAAAAATAAAAGATGAGAACTTCAGTAAATTAAGATACAGTTTGTAGTCACTAGCCCGAGTCTAACATAGGATGTAAATAAAAAACAAACACATTTAGGATCACGTGCAAAGTTAATGTCAATATTTAATTTATTATAATCTACTAGCGGACCCGACAGACGTTGTCCTGCCCGAACGTTGGCTTTTCGTTTGGGTGGCATAGTTGATTTCGATAATAAAACAAATACTATGTGTTCATCACAATTACAAATTCACAATGAACTCCAATTAGTGAGTAACACAAATATTACAAATTCAGTGTTTGTCAAGACAACATACAAAATAAAACATATTTTCATTTTTGGAATTTTGCCCACAACTCCACAAATATCAGCTGTATCAAAAAACAAACATAACTATGAATTATTCTCAGAAGTTCAATTATTCATGAACTTTTCAGAAGGTTTTAACGGTCAATTATTGATGAACTTATGATTTTTTTAAAGGTCAATTATTAATATTATATTCATTATAATAAATATTGGGGTGGGGGGTGAAATTTTGAGGTTTCATGTTCTGATATGCAAAAAATCTAAAAAAAATAATTCCCTAAAAAATAAAAAAACAATCTAGAACCAGATTTCAGCGCCACCTACCGGGTCCAATTGTGAATCTAAACCATCCACTGACCCACTCAAACTCACACAAAAAATTTCATCAAAATCGGTCCAGCTGCTTAGGAGGAGTTCAGTGACATACACACGTACAGAAGAATTATATATATTAAGATAATCTATAATCTATAATAAGAATCAAATAGCCGAAGCTATTATTTACGCTTTTAGTGAGGAATTCTCCATCTAGATATCATATTCTGAAAATTGAAAAATGAAGCCTGTACACGGGAATCGAACCCGGGACCATTAGTTTAGCACGTCAATGCTCTAACCACTGAGATATCCAGGAATAATCCCGTGCTCAGGGTCATTCTTCACTCATATTTTAAGGCAGAGTCTATGATGGACGTGCGGAAATCATCGGCTACAAATGTGTGATTTTATTAAGATCACGAGCTATAAGATAACGTAGCCACCTTCGACTCGGTAGTTTGCTTAATGCTGCCTCTTGTACAATCATTATAATTGTAAGGAATTGCATATTTATGAATCAGCCGAAGCTATTATTTATACTTTTTAGTCCATCATAGACTCTGCCTTAAAATATGAGTGACCCTTGTCATGGGAAGATTCCTGAATAGCTCAGTGATTAGAACATTAGCATACTAAGTCAAAAGTCCCGGGTTCGATTCCCGTGTGCTGGTGTCATTTTTCAATTTTCAGAATATGATAATCTATACTAGCCTAAAGCCTATTTTTATAGTGGCGTATTTTGATAAAACAAAAACAAGAATCGTGTATTTAAATAGTTGGGCAGGGGGGGTTTTAGGTGTCAAAGACCCCTCAACCAACCGTGGCTAAGGTAGTCCGGGTGCTCTAATCCGGGATATATATTAATAGGGGTGTCACTAGAGCAGCGGTTCACAGAACCTTGGAACCCTCTTACTCCCATGCTAGCTTGATAAATTTAACACATCCCCTCTCTTTTGACACCAAACAAGTCTTTGATTGAATATTTACCGCTACAGCCTATTAAGCTACTTATTCTGTCATCATGACCTTAGAGCAAAACTATTCACAAAACACACGAATGTGAATGTATCGAAAGTTATCAATCACACGTAAGTAAGACATCAAAACTAAACAAACTCCAGGCCATCACAATTACTATATTTTCAGTTATTTAAGGTCGACTTCAATGATCTTAGGGTTAAGTGCTCTCCTCAGGACACGATGTTCTTGGGTTCAAACCCAACCGGGGTCATTGGATTCTTGTTTGGATATAAAAATCCATAGCACATTTTCCTAGGGAGGGGATGTAAGGCCGCCAGTCTTAGGTCATTTGTGACTTGTAAAAGAAACATGGAAGATATGTGAAAATACCTTTCCCGGCAAAATTGTTAAGCCCTTTTGAGATCGCTCATAGAAATTATTATGTTCTGATATAATCAGTTGGTTCATAAAGTGCACGTTTTTTTAATTCAAATAGAGGGGAAAAAAATTATTCAAGCAAAAACGGTGTAGCTAGAGACCATTTTAGCATATTACTGGCTGCATAAAAGTAAGAGAGTGAGACAGTGAATGAATGGAAGAACACTCGGCCAGGTATTTCTTTCCCAACCTCCGTGTCATCAACGAACCAAACTAGATAAGTAAACTTTTTTTTGTGTGTGCCCTGATGCGAATAGATTTAAAATGTAGTTTACTCAATTCTATACTTTTCCTAATCCTATTTTATATTGTATTACACATTCTAATATGACCATACACATCACTTGTTTAAATTAAATTTGCTATTAAATTTATTTTAATCTAAGCAAAAACTAGCCTAAAATTGACTTATAGGCAATCCCGCTGATCATTCATGTAAAACGTATTGTCTATGCATTACGGTGCGTCATAACAGGTCTCTAAGGATCTATTAATGTAGATTGTAAAGAGAATGCAATCTACAGAACAGTTATGGGTTTTTTTTGTAACCAAATCTCACTACACGTTTGAAATTTCCACCTATTCACACTAACGGGCTAAGGATAAGAAAGGGATAATTTAGAGGTAATGTATCCACATATGAGTGGAGAAAGCTTGGGAGATAATTTGGAGAAGAAAAATCTTATTACAACTGACCCAAATTTAAACTACAATCTCACTATAATTATCTATCGGCGAGAGTGTTGACTTAGATCAGCGGTATTCAACCTGGGGTACGCGAATACATCTTAGGTGGCAAGTAAAATTTATATTTAAATACAATTTCATGATGAATACTGGATAACCAGGGCCAGAGTTAGTGTTAGCCTCAAGAGATCAGGAAGTAAGGAAATGCGATCCCAGACCACCATTCTTTCTTTATCTCCTTTATGAAATTCTTATCTGGGTATCTAGTCTCATTTTAGGGGTACAAAGCACAAGATAAATTATATTGGGGGGGGGGGGGGACAGGCGAGCAAAAAATGTAGAATACCACTGCCATAGACCATGCGACTACCGATGCAGGTCAATGTAAAGAGGAGGATATAAAGTTAGAGCCAGCAAAAAAGTTAAGAGCAAGCAAAAAAAATTTTTTTTAATTAAGTAGAGTAATGAGGAAAAAATTGGGCATTGGTGTGAATTTTAAACGTTTATTTATTATTTAAAGTTCCAAAATGGGACCTAATTTTTAACAACTTGGTTTTTCTCCCACATAGTTTTGTGAATGTAATGCGCTAGCTTGTGTACTGAGTGACGTCACACTCTCGGTCAATCAGATGTCTTTCTCCATCTGATGCTAGCTATTGTTCTCTTACCCGCCTCGGTGGCGTAGTTGGCTAACACGCTAGTCGTGTTGAGCTCGACTGCCGAGGACAGGGAGATCGAGGTTCGAATCTCGGTCGGGTGAACTGGGGGGGGGGGGGGTTGTTTCCTAAATGGTTTTCCACTCTCCCTCCACGCAAATGCGGGTTCACTTCCTTTAAATTCAACCTTCCCAATTCCTAATCCATTAGCGTATTTAGTACTTAAACGTATAACCCGAACGGGTAGTAAGACGCGGTGCTAAATAATAAATAAATAAATAATAATATTGTTCTCTTGACATTGATGCAGGCTACCGATGATTTATTTTACTACTGCCTCTCTTTACCTGTTAGAGCTATACCTATTATACTAATTGCGTTAATGGGGAATTGACGAGGAAGTTATAATTTAAAGGAAAAGTGTCTGCATTTGCGTGGAGGTAAAGGGGACACATTTAGTTAACGCCAGCCACAGCATAATCGATCGAAATTCATGCCCCAAACTTTCTATCATCGACGAACCAGAATTAATGAGCTTGACATCTAAGCCACGTGCCCACCAATGCGGTCTTACAGAATTATTTATGTTGGTGTACTCGATTTACATGTGGTCTAATGGACGAGGGTTTTCTTGCGCCATCAAACATTCATTATCGTGACGACATTTTTATTAATGTAGGTCATTATTATGTAAGAGTTTTTCTTACACAAGCAGCATTTACAGGTCAAACCAACTAAGGGAAAATATTTATTAAGTTCATGTTAAAATATTTAACACTAACATTTATTTCCTATCCGTTCCTTACGTCCCTCACTCAAGATATTTTTGAACGGTTTAAATAAGCTTTTTACACGAGCCTAGATGGTGTACTTGTAGTATATATTCGATGGAAGTACTTTTGAAATGTAATTAACTATAAATTAAATTATGTTGATCCTACTATAGCTACCATTTTATTTTTACTGAATTTTACTCTCTGTTTGGGTTACCCACATATTCACACTATTGAGAGAGAGAGAGGAGTAGAGGAGAGAGGGAGAGAGAGAGGAGGATAAACTTACTTTAAAGGAAAGTACCCACATTTTGTGGAGGAAGAGTGGAACAGCCTTAGAAAAATCAACCGTGAATTGAACGACAATATCTCAATTATTGGCAATTTAGTATATTGTAAAAGCGACGTCTTATACTATTCGACCACTGAAGCAGTTAACACATTATTGAACTTCTGAAGATTTTTTCAAAAGTATTGGTTTTCTGTTCACAAATACACTCCGTTCTACCCTAAAAGAAGAAAGTTTACTTTGAAGCGTCACACTATTGCCCCTATCTTATAAACTGTGCCATGTGAGGTAAACTTGCTAAATTTAAGGTTTAAGGAAGAGTACACATAAATAAAACACATATAGAAAACATGATTAGTAATATGCATATAATTAATATCAATTTAAACTAAATATATAGCTTTTGACCATTTTAAGATCTTTGGCCTAACGATTATTCAAATGAACTTTTAATTTTTTGCTCCACTTATTAATATCACCTGTAGACATGTATTCAATTGCATTAATAGTGTAGGATAAATATGATAGAATTTAGAGGAAATTTACCCGGGTATAAGCGGGGAAAAGAGAGTGGGGAAACATAAAGGAAAACAATTCACTAGAGTCTACACCCGACCGGTATTTGAAACCCAACCACCAAGTCACCATCAAGATGAGCTGGACATTTAGTCCTCGGATCCACAAGATTTCCCGACCCTGAGGTGTTTTTTTTTAATTAAGTGAAAGAGCAAGGGAAATATACCAAATTGGTTGGGGTCCTCCTTTGGGGCTTTGATGGTAGCAGGACCTCTCTACTAATGCCAGGATCACGATCAACTTAACTTTAACTTAACGTAGCTTTAACTTAAGGTTCACTTAACTTAAGAAAACAGATGTGTGGGGTCACGATTCACGTAACTTAACGTAACAACCCGAGCCAAATATCTTCATTCTATAATATGTATTTTGATTTGTTATTTGTACTATTTGTAAAGTGTTTATGATCTGTTAATGTTTACTGTTTCTATCGATAAAATAACTATTATCATTAAAAAAATTGATAAATCTAGCTTTACTATTTTAGTTTAATCTTAAATTTACTTTAGCTTTAATAATACCATGAGTTGTTAAATATATTGTATATTATAATTGGCCATAAATCCAACAATTTAATTACTAAATAGCCCTGTAGACGTCACCTGCATAATGATTTCCTGGCTAGATCACGTGATACGCTTCATGTAACGTTCGCTTAATATGAGAGACCTCCAAGGACATCTATTAAGTTAAGTTAACTGCATCGTGATCGCTCCCATTTAAAAATACTAGGAAAACCTTTACGTTAAGCTACGTTAAGTTAACCTTAAGAGAATACTAAATTGATCGTGATCACGGCATAATCAGAAGAACCCTCGCGATTAGCCCATCATCCAGAATGGACTTGACATTGTCAACCCGTATGTAGCTGTATAATTAGTCATACTAGGTTTTAGCATAGGTCATATGGAGAAATAGTCATTCACAATTTGTTAACCACGTATATATTTCAATAAACCAACATTGATTAATAACTCTAATATTTGTTTTTTACTGTTTTAACCTCATAAATTAATAAGCAATAATAAAACCACATAATAACGTTGGCAGTATCGTAACCACCTGGCTCCCGAAAAAAGTAAAATAGCGCCGATTTGTAACTAGCACATAGGGAATCAAAGATCATCAGTCTTATACTAAACCGGTCAGGATTCAAAACAAGGACATACGGTGAAAATACGGTGCTTACCTCAGATAATCTATTTTAACTTCGCTTAAAAATGCTATTTAAAACAATTTTAGCTTCGCTACCAAATTTAAAACACTCTAAATGTTAACGCTTAACTTTTTTTTTTTACTTAGGTTGCCTCGTTAAAAATATACGGGCCACAACTCAATTTGTTTTGCATTGCTAATTTCATTTAATGCTCGCGGTGTGAAAACACCATTAGATTTTGAATGTATTTGAGAGAAAGACATAAAAAAACAAGGTCGATATTCTTGAAAGAGACAGTGAAAGGAAAACAGAGATACAACATAGGTAAGGAAGGACTCGTTCTTATAACCGGGTGGTTAGAGAAATGTAGACTACAAGCTGTCACGCTCATTTTTATACTCTAACTTGCAGTTTAAATAATGATCGTATAAAGTAAATGTTATTAATAATAATAATATTATTTAGCACCGCGTCTTACTACCCGTTCGGGTTATACGCTTAAGTACTAATTACTCTAATGGATTAGGAATTGGGAGGGTTGAATTTAGAGGAAGTGAACCCGGATTTGCGTGGAGGGAGAGTGGAAAACCATTTAGGAAAAACCACCCCCAGTTCACCTGACCGAGATTCGAACCTCGATCTCCCCGTCCTCGGCGGTCGAGATCAACACGACTAGCGCGTTAGCCAACTACGCCACCGAGGCGGGTCAAGGTAAATATTGATTAATTAAATTAATTATAACTGCGTTGGTTTTTTAATTGCTATTAAAAGATTGTACCATTTCGATCTCACAAAATATAGAATTAAATACTTAACAGATGAAACGTAATTTGACTTAGGACAAGAAGAATTTGAGTTCGACTACTAACGGAGAGCTTACATTTTAAAATAAAATCTTACTACATTTTAAACAAGGGTCTCTACCCCATTTTAAACAATAGTGTATCACTAAATTTAAAACCAGATCGAGAGTTTTGTTTGACCCAACCTCTCTATCGCCTCTGTTGGACCACGTATTACTTGTTATTGCATTCCTACCCTTATTAGCCTTGTAACCAATGGTAGCCTGCCAAATTCAAACTGTGACAAAGGTATTAGAAGCTTTTTTTCTTTTTTCCTATGGGCTAGGTCGGAAACTTAGTGTGTGTGAGCCCCGACAAAGAAAAAAAATCAATATATACACAAATTACTATAAAATATACTTCTAAAAGTGTGGGGTTATTATTTACACATTTAACATTAGGATTATTAGCAACATTATCTAAGGATAAAAGAAGGATGTGGGGAGTTTATTGTTGAAAATGCATCCTCATTAGCTTACACAGAGGAAGTAAAAACCACGGTGGAAGACGAATATAAAAAAACAGCTTCCAACGCAACCGCCAAGGATTCGAACTCCTACTTCAAATGACAATAAATTGAATCACGATTCTAACGCCTTATACAGTTTATGTCATCACTTTGAGAAATAATCTAAAGAACGAATGTTGGATCAAAAGCTGTGTCTAAAGCAGTTTATTATTTGATGTATTAACCCTTTGTACACATATATTCCACTACCTTCCTCTAGAGGTGTTGTCTAGTGTGAAGCGTGTTGTATTGGGTCAAATTAATTTGTAGGAAGAGGGCTAAGAAAACGTTGTTATAATAAATTGAGTATTTTTAAAAAATAAGTGTGTATTAATTAGGAAACAAGTATATATTAGGTATTAATATTTTCGGGTCCTTTTAACACGATGGGGCTGTGAGCGCCTGGAACCTACTGGCTATTGCATTATACGAGCCACTCCTAGCCTTTCTGGTAGCTCTCTATTTGAATACCCCAAATTGGACGTAAAAAATTGTATTGAAATGTTAAAGCCACCGTAGATGTAGTTGGTATCTTAGTAAATTTAGTGAAATACATTTATAATCCCTTGATGTATTTAAACTGATCCAAAGAAACATTTCTCTCTAGATTTCATTAATATTTCAATTTGATAATATTATATTATTTCATGACTCATCTCGTATTCATGATCTAAAATATTATCTACGGAAAAGTAAAGATTTACTCTTCCCTAAATATCACCTGAAATCTCTTTTTTCCAGCCAATACCATCTACATTTGGGCACACGCTAACACTTATCGAAAATAATCATAACAAACGGAAAAATGTAACCAGTTTAATGAAATATTTTTGTGTGAGCTATATCGTAATACCTGTCCAAGCTTAGCCGTTACACCAGCATTTGCGTTAAGGTAGAGAGGGAAAACATTTAGGAAAACTATATCCAGATCATCTGGCTAAGATTACAAACCTATTTTCCGCATAACCGACCAACCAGACTAAAAGAGATTGTCGCCGAATACCACGTGGCCACAGGCTATGGTGGTATAATCTTCGATTTGATATATTTATATATGTAAAAGTACAAGATTGCCAAAAAGCTTTCGAAATTCGGTTGATATATTCATCGAATTCGTTCCTTTCGAGATGGGCTCTTCTCTCCATTCTCATCTCCACTGAAAAAGGGCTGTTATGTTCCTTGGTAAGTTAAAATAGATGAAACACAGGGAGAGATATAGAGCAAAGACAAAGTACGAGTAGTCTCTTTCCTTTCTTTCTTTCTTGTCAAGAAGCTGAGACTGTAACTTTTACATCGTGATCCCTCAGCAATATCGACCAACTATAATCCAATTTTTCACAAGAAGAACTTTAGCTGATAGCTAGAAGAGCTAAGAGAGATATGCATACGTGAAATAATGTGAAGTGAAGTGTGTCACTGTTGATATATATATATATAAACGTGTTTAACGTGCACTTTCTGAACCGAGTGATTATATCAGCAAACGAGAATTCCCTTGAGCGAAAGTGAAAGGGACAACCAATTTTCCCGAGAAAGGTATTTTCACATACCTTCCAGGGTTCTTCATGCCTTAGTTGGCATGAGACTGACGACATTACTTCCCCTCCTAAGGAGGTTAGTCTATGGATTTTTATGGCTCGAGAAAAATCTGTCGACCCCGACTGGGGTTGAACCCATGAACATCGGGTCTTTAGGCGAGCACTTTTCCCCCAGACCACCGAAGTCGACGAATATATGCAAAGTATAAAAAAAACTACGCCTAAGATGCACGGCTTGGGCTCACCCTAATTACAAAGACCTAAGCCAAGTTTCAGATTTCTATACATTTTGGTTTTATAGTTTTAATAACTATCCATTTTTGTGGTATAGGGCGTCAGGCTTACAGTTGATTTAAGAGAAAAAATATAAATACCCATTTACTTGAGGTGTACATCACAAGGTTTCCTTAGATAGTACAAGTTTTATCTTCCTATGCTTCTTGGTTTATAAGCTACCCAAATCAGTAGTCAGGGGGTTAGGCTCTCCAAAGTAAAAAGGAACACTCAAAGTTCACACCCTCAAGTTTCCTGAAAATATCTATATAAACTTAAGTTTAATCTCTCTACTTAACTAATCTTGTGGTCAAGTGAGAAAAAGAGTTAAGTGGTCTAAGGAGTTAAGCTCTGAATACAGATACAAGTAAAAATCAATTCCTTGAGGTGCGCACCTTAAGGTTTATCCAGGTACTTTAGCACTTTCGCTTGCTTTTGAAGCAGTGTTTACCTACAAATATACATTACATTTTTATGTATAATTATTTACATTTATAATCTGAAGATACAGCCGCCTTTTAATGGGAGAAGGCATTTGTTTGTCCGAATACATATCTATATAAATGTGAGATAAAATCAAATAAAGATGAGAACGGGAACACGAAACAACATACAAAATAAAGTTATCATTTATCTTTTATTTAAAATTAAAGGTTTGGCCCGTTCTTCACACGGTCTAGCTGCATCAAAACTACTATCAAATTAATAAGCTCGACATCTGGCTACCAACCTTTTATATAGGCCTATATATATCCCCTTTGTTCAATTTTGAGCTAGCTACGGCAATCCCAAAACAATTATGACAGGGTTCGCAAATTCGCAATATATATCTTACCAGCCCGTTTGTCTTAAACACTTTTATATTACCTACTATCCTACCTTCAATATTATACGCTCATACAAAATAAGTTTAATTCAAGTGTGACATAATTTTTAATAGAAAAAACTTGAATTTTATTAAATATTGTTTAAATTATTTCACTAAGCCACATAAACATTGAGAAAATATTTATAAGGCCTAGACATTTTAAATATACATATATGATTCTAAATAAATAACTGCGTACAGCCTGAACAGATAGTAAGACGTGGTGACAAGAAAAAAAAGTATCAAATACCTGGTACATATCTAATAGATGAGTATGCGGCTCAAACGTCAGGCTCTTATGATCTACGTTACCGGTGTCGGGGTCAGGGTTCAAATTTCAGCCATAAGTACAGAGGGGATGGGATTCCTAGACGATTTCCGACATTCCTTTCACTAAAATTTTGTTGCATTTGTTTTAAATGGTATAATTCTCATCCCTTACCTACTAGCGTGATTAGCATGTACTGTACATTGTCTGGACAAGTAGTAAGACGCATTGCCAACACAAAAAAAAATAATTAAAATATAGCCTAATTAACATGTGTCCCGTAACAAGCGTCAAGTTTGTGAACCGGAATATTCGAATAATTTGAGTTTGAGACCATTTAATTAGGACAATCAATAAATAAAATAAATTTAATCTTTGAAATAAAATCTTACCTATCCCGCAAACTGATTGTACTAACGAACGCAGTATTTGCCTAAGCACGATAGTAAGATACATTGTTCCAGAAAAATGTTGTGGGAAAAGAGCAAAACTATTTACCAAAGAGCGTAACGGAA
This sequence comes from Timema podura, assembly GCA_033556935.1. NCBI lineage: Eukaryota > Metazoa > Arthropoda > Insecta > Phasmatodea > Timematidae > Timema > Timema podura. The sequence goes on from JAVRXN010000002.1 coordinate 43,429,744, forward strand.
TAATATACTCCAACATATTGAAACGATAGAGTTCGGGGTGTACGCTGTGCTAATTAAGCTAATGGATCAGGAATTGTCATGGTTGAATTTAGAGGAAGTGAACCCGCATTTGCGTGGAGGGAGAGTGGGGAACCATTTAGGAAAATCACCCCAGTTCACCCGAGCGAGCTCCAAACCTCGATCTCCCCATTCTCAGCAGTCTAGCTTAACACGACTAGCGCGTTAGCTAAATACGCCACCGAGGCTGGTGGATCCCCTTTAAGAAAATCTTTGGTCTTTGTGTTCGTTTACTTTAAGGTATCTTTCGACTGCCTGTACCAAATTAAAACTGTCTACCACATTGAGAAAGTTTTATTCTATTAGCTTAGGAATCTTGAGTAACCCCTCTCTTTATCTTTCACCAATTTCCCAGCTTTCTAGTTTGAAATTCCATGCTTTACTACTTTTATGTTATCTGAAGTGTTCCTTTTACTAATTTTACCGAATTAAATTTTCTTCTACGCTGAGAATTTTTTTAAAAACATTTTGGCGATATTTCAAGCTATTACCCCCTCCTTAAACCCCTATCAGTTTATACATTCCGATTTTAAAATTTTAAAGTTTATTTGGTTATTTTTTATGGATCCTTTACACCCTGCAAAATTTAAATTTGAAACCACGCCCAAAATTAGTGTTCTACGTTAGTTGTATCAATTTCGAGCACTTACACTACCCAGGATTCATTTTAAAATTCAATTTATTTAGATATAATTTGGCTATCCAGGAAGGTATATATTTACTTACATGCTGAAATTGAATTTTCCACTACACAGATAACTTTTTTGTATTGATTTCGAAATGGTTGATTCCTCCAATTTTGGAAACACTTTGTAAAAGTTTTAAGTTTTTTAGGTGGATTTTATGCCTACTTGAAAGTATTTAAATTGCATACTACATTAATAAATAGTTTTCAATTAGTTTTTGAAATTCTTAGCTTTTCTTAAGCTAATACGTTTATTATATATACATTTTTAATCATATTTTACATCTATCTGCGAAGTTTATATTTTATTTCATACCGAAAGGTTTTTTTTATATAAGTTAAGAAATGTATTTTAATCCACCCCATTTCATTGGCCCCCTTCTACATCTAAAATTTTAAAATATATTTGGGATTTTGTTGTGGTCTTTAATTTTTAACCAGATTAAAATTTTTTACCGTACAGATAAGTGGTTAATAAATATAGTTCTGACCAATTCCTGGACCCCCAATTTAAACTTTATGTTTAACATTTTCGGGCTCATCTGGATATACCTATAAATTTATACAAAATATTCAAATTTTCTACTATTCCTATTATTTTTTGAAATTTCGAGGGAACCTCCTTCCCACTTTTTGTCCTTTATTTTGAAATTTGAGAATCATCAGAGCTTTATAGCAGTTTGGATTCTTCCATAAACCTGCTTGAAAAATATCAATCTTATAATACACAGATAGGTAAGTAGTTTATTCTTTTGGGTTTGGAAATTTTGAAGACCACAATTTCATCAGCCCCCACCTGGAATTATAAAATATTTAGTATTTATTTTGTTGTATAGAGTGATCCCTTTACACACCTGGCAAATTCTAATGTTCTAACTTCTCCTAAAATGCTGTTTTTAATTATATGGCCCCCTCCTCTCATACTTTCATGAATTCCTTTTTAAAATTTTAAATATTCCTACTTTAATGTTTATTTGGAGTGATCTCTATATCTACTTGCTGAATTTCCGTTATCTGTCACACAGAGAAGAAGCTGTTTATATTAGTTTTAGAAATTTTAAGGCCCACCCCCCTGTTTACCCTATTTAGTTAACTCCCACTTCGAAATTTGAAGATCTATTTTGTTGTATGAAGGGGTCGTTCTGTTTGCCAAATTTAAATTTTCTAATACACCTAAACGTTTTTTATGTTTATACCCACCCTACCCTCTTATATTTCACAATGCCCCATTTTTTTTTAAATTTTTGAACTTTTATGAATATTCGGAACATTCCATTTAACTGCCTGCCAAATTTCAATTTTATTTCCCAATGATATGTAGTTATTTCCATTAGTTTTGGGAAATTTTGAACCCCCACTCCCTATTATTCAACTTACTCTTAGAAATTTAATTTTTTAGGATTTATTTGGATATCTGGATTTATTTTAATTTTAATTTTTTAACTTATTCAAAAAGTTTTTTAAACTATAGTTCTACCCTTCCCTCTCATTCCTCGGAGCGCCATTATGAAAATTACTATTTAAAACATTTTCTAGATAAATGAGAATATCCCCTTACTTTCCTGCCAAATTCAAGCTTTCCAGCTAGTTTATAATTTTTTTTTCTGTCAATTACAATGTTACAGCTCCCATTTCACCCCCTTGGAGTTTAAATTTCACAAAAATCCTTCTTATCGGGTGCCTAAGACCTGAAAGAAACCCTCTTCTGAATTTCATGAGTAAGTGAGCTAGTCAGGGCTTTCGTCTTTGTATATTAAGAATGATACATTTCCTGTAAATGCTTCCTGATTTTGAATTGGTTATAAATTTATCAAAAAACATCAATTGCATTGGTTTTGACGTTACTATTCATCGTCTTAATAACATAGCTTGTTTACCAGTGACTTATATACAACCTTATCGGAAAAAATTATACATTATAAAAACTCATCCAAATCGATCAAGTAGTTCCCAAGTTATAAGCGTACATATCTAGGTAATGGCACTCTCCTTAATATATTTACATACTTATACTACTCACTGGTACTATGAGTAAATTCAACTGAGAAACAATTATAATTTAGAAATGTTTTGTAGTAAAAAAGTCCAGTAATTTCTCCGGATAGATTTTAAGGAAACATTGTGGTTGAATCTAAATTTGAATAGATCCCCAACACCTCTACTGAATAGTCATTTGTATTTTATTGTTAAAAAAAAATGCTAGTTTTCATTAAAAGAAGATACCATATTGTTTATTACATTATTATTGTTGAAGTCGCAAAGAATAAAATACAATTTGTACGCTAAAGTGTCTACATACAAATTACCAAAACAAACAATAGAACAAATTAAAAATAGTAATAAAAATCCCCATTGTATCAGCCCGCCACAAATTTATACCTACCAAGCAGCTGCCTAGTGTTGGAGAAAATAATGCCGACAATTGTGGATAGAGGATGTTATATGGTCAGCACAATGAACCATCTGGCCGCTAAGCTCAGTTTTTTAGACCGTAGTTGCTATTTTTTTCAAATTGTTCCTCATTTGTCCTCACGAAGCCGGGACCTCTGGGTCTGTTGCCAGGATCTCTGACTACAAGACCCCAAAGGCGGTCAATGTAAACTAATGTAGATATACAATTGAGAGAGAAAGTGAGACATGTCCAGTAACTTCCAGAACTGCAAAGAGAAAAGTGAGAGAATAAAGAATAAAGTAGATATAAACAAAACAAAAAACTGTCACCCAGTGACTTTGCTTTGACTCTACAGTAGCCCCATGGCTTCTTTGGTGCTGACTGACAGCTCACAGCTGACAGCTCACGTTTTGAAAAGCTACCAGACCAAATTATGTATCCCTACGCCGTACCTTATGATCTGCAAAAAACATGTGTTTAGCAGCTGTCACTTCTGACAGTCAAAATTTAGGTATATACCTAAATGTTGACTGTCAGAAGTCAGCTGTGAACTGTCAATCAGCACCAAAGAAGCCATGGGGCTAATGTAGTAGTAGTTTAGATGTCAGCTTGGTCACGTGTCCTCCATGTTGTCAGCTCCTAGATATACATAAACCTCTATTAGCTTCTCCACGGGGGGCTGTCACCCTTCAAGCCCTCACACACTCTCAGTTCAATCTAACACCATCCACGTGATATTTTCATACCGAGGAGCGTTGAGTCATCACTAGGATTCAGCGGAACTTGTTTTTTACAACTCGATTCAATAGAAAGACTCGTGCAGATAACCAAGATGATTTATTTGAACGGACGTTACAAGAAATAAAATGTTGGCTGGAACAATGTTCTAGATTGTGATCTTCAAATAGAAGTCCTTCTGGCACCATTATTTGAATAAAACCCTCTTACTGTACAAATTATTACCAAACAGCTGCGGAATAAAATTATGAATAATTGTAAATCCATATGTTTGCCGAAAAACAAGAGCAGAACAAAGGCGCGGTGAAATACAGTGTTTCAGCGTGATCTTCTTTGCGTGAGTTGAAGTAATTTCAGCACTGTCCGCTCTGCCGATATTCAACTAGCGCAAAGATAATAGATATTTTCATGATGGCATTAACTACACAATTCATTAACAAGGTGATATGAAGCGTTTTTTTTATCAACCTGTTACTACCTTTTCAGGTTGTACACATGTATTAATTACGCTAATTAGCTAGGGATGAGGAAGGTTTAATCTAAAGAAAGTGTACACGCATTTTCGTGGAGGGAGAGTGGAAAGCGATTTTGGAAACAACTTGTGTACATCCGACCGGGATTCGAACCCCAATCTCCCTGTCATCGGAAGTCTAGCCTTAGAACATGCAGCCACCAAAACAGGTGATATGAAGAAAAAATACCTGCGCATTCCCTGATAAACAAAACATTTTGACAATCACGTGTTTTTAGTTGGTGCTGCAAAGCATACATACATGGCTGCAAACATGTTCATTGCTGAATTACTTAAGCAGATTCAACTTTCTAATTTGGGCGAACGTGTGAAGGACATCCATGGTTGAAAGGGTGGTATCTGACAGCTAGCAAAAGGTCTTTATTGCAAACATTGACTGAAAGTGACGTGTCAACATATTTGGAGGTAAAATAATTACTATGTGCTTAGTAACATTATATTATCAATAAAAAAAAGTGTCATCAAACGAGTATAATAATCCTTCCATCGTGTTGAGGCAATTTGAAACTACATATTTAAAATTAAAAAAGCATCTCAAGTCTTTCTTTGTTTATTTGTGTCGGGTGGATGAAGCTAATTGAAACACACTCATAGTGCCAATAACCTAAATATGTGTTTTATCCACTTGAAAATTAAATAAGCTGTTTATAGTTGGCGTTGAATAACACCATGGGTCAATACATATTTTTGCACTCGTGTGAATCGCTATGTCACATTAATATTTCCTCTTTATTATCGACACATTACTCGCCTCTTCAATGCAGTTGTTTAGGAACAAGATGACCTGGAGGTCTAGGAGTAAGGTGTTGGGACTTCTGTGCTGGGGGTCCGGGGTTCAATCCTCGGTCCCGGCACAGATTTATCTGATTGCCAAACCCTTCCTTCACCTCTGAACAAGACGTGTATTGATCACAACTTGTGAATGTGAGGAAGGCCAGGCCTCCACCGTGGTTCGGATCCCACGTTAAACTGTAGGTCTTCCATTTAATCTCACGATCACCCTACATATTAGCGTAAGTACGTACAACCCGAACGGATAGTAAGACGCGGTGCTATTAATAATAATAATAATAATAATAATAATAATAATAATAATAATAATAATAATAATATAATAATAAATAATGTTTAGAAACCATGTTTCATAGAGCACATCCTACACTTATCTAAAGCACACAGAAGTTACACGAAACAAACATCGTCTATAGTAAATCAAAGTTTGGCGTCTACTATGGTGAACATAGGATCTAACATAGCTAAAGAATATTCATATTTCAATATATAGTTTTAAGCGTATTTCATTCAGATTTTTCTGATGCTAAAGAAGATGAAAATGACTATAGTTGGTTCAGTCAAACTTTTGCTCTTTCAGACAGCTCAAAAATTACTGAAGTTTTTCTTTAACCATACTCCTCGCAAATACGTTTTAACAAATTCACAAGTGAAGTCAGTTTACATCGCTTGTCAATGTCGTAAACCAGATTTTTAAGGTGGATAAATACGAAGTTATTTTTGAAACTTTTCAACTCTCATTAAAATCTACCAACAAATTATTCTGTCTTGAAGGTTTATTTAAATAATAAATGAAAAGTAAAATGTCTAGAGGAATCTTATATTAACTAATATACTTGTGTACCTTTACATTATTTTTTTAAAATTTAAATCCTCAGAAATAATATTAGAGGGCTTTAAGTTTAGGATTTGTCTTCGCAATCTCAGTTTACGTTTTTGGGTTACTATAAGTATGAGTAAAACGTGAATTTTATATTAAATTGCATATTAATATTACTAACCAAACAAAGTTTTACAGATATTTCAGCCCAAACAACCGCAAAAGTGTAGGAATATGTGTGTAGATATCAGGAAAAAAGTGTGTAATAGAAACATATACATATTACATTTATTTCGTAAACATAGATTATTTTATTTTATTCATAATTATATAGCCTATTACAAAAATTAGTCAACTTCTCAGTATAGCTTTTAAAGAGCATTTCAGAACATTATTACTACTGGGAATGCGAGTACTGACTAACAAGGACTTAAAATTATCTAAACTAACGGGTGTACTTAAGGTGGGGATGTAGGGGGCGCTAGAAAAGACCATTGTTTTTGCAGTTTTTATAGCATAATATTTTTGTTTCCAAAATAAATAAAATATGGCTTCAGTAAAAACAGAGTTAATTTTCTTCACATGGTAATATCAACAGTTCTTGAATATATGACATGAGCATAGTGGCTTTAGATGACAAACTATTTAAGTTTAGAGAAAAGGGACAACCCTAACAGATATTTAGGGTGTGCGGGATTCCCGAATTCCAGGATTCCCGCGGGAACAAATATTTCCCGTTCCCAGCCAGATTTTCGTGAAACATATTCTGTTACCCCAAAATTCCAAGAAAAAATTCGTAAATTACTTCTTTTTTCATATTTAATTTACTTTTAAACTTGATTTTCATGTTTTGTTTATTAGATAAATATAATTATGTATGTCAACCTATTCTAGATGTAAATTTAGATTTAATAAGTGTTTCATAAATGTTTGTAATTTAAGTAGCCTAAATTAGCCAACTTAATATATCTTTGCTTAAATTTTCTCTATTAGGGCCTGTGTATTCATTAAACAAATTAAATATTGTCAGTGTTTTAAGATACGTAATATTATCAAATTTTGAAATAATTAGCTTAAAATATTTTTAATTCCCACTTTCTTCTCGATGTAAGGGATTTTAAAATTCTCGTTCCCGATCTCGTCTTGAACCAAAAAAGTCGATCTCGCACACCCCCTACTGAGATATTCAAGAATTGTTGATATCACAATGTGAAGAAAATTAAGCATATGTATACTGAATAAATATTTATTTTGATCAATGAAATGCTTTTCTATTAATACTGTGAAAATCACTGACCTTTTTTCACGTCCCCTACAACCCACCTTAAGTGAGCCGCCTAAAGGAAATGATGTAGCGTTTGTCCTGGATAAAATAAAAATAAATTCTATTAAGTGCACTTAGATAGGATTGAGCTGGGTCTCATGGCTCAAAGTTGACCACACCTGTCGTAGGGCCATCTCTACTGAAGACATATTCACCCAATAAGAATATGACCCACCTCGGTGGCATAGTTGGCTAACGCGCTTGTCTCGTGGAGAGCTCGACTGCCGAGGACGGGGAGATCGAGGTTCGAATCTCGGTCGGGTGAACTGGGGTGGTTTTTCTTAAATGGTTTTCCACTCTTCCTCCACAAAAATGCGGGTTCACTTCCTCTAAATTCAACCTTCCCAGTTCCCAATCCATTAGCGTAATAATTAATAATAATTACGCTAACTAATTATTAGTACTTAAGCGCATAAACCGAACGGATAGTAAGACGCGGTGCTATTTAATAATAATAATAATAATAATAATAATAATAATAATAATAATAATAATAATAATATGCCATAGTGGTTCTTAGTGTTGGAAAATTTAATTTAATTTCAAATGTGTTCGTCAAATAAAATAGAAAAATGGCGCCAAGAGACCTACCTATTATAACAGATGCACTAAGCATTAAAATACGAGTCCTTGCCATCATTTTAATGGGCACAAGCAAACCAATAGATGACCATAAACATATGCATTCAAATATTCACAAAGCTCTATCCCAGCTATGAATCTAATAATAATCTTCGGATTAAATTACTATCTATATTTTTAAGACGAAATTGAATATTCTTGTCTCGGACCCAATATCGAGCTATTTTGTGGGTATAAATTGACAAATTAGGTAGAAATATGTTGACCTGGAGATATGCAACCGCTATTAAAATTCCAACAATTTTTACTGAATCTCCCCCCGAAACGCAACTTCGTAACCATTGGGGCTATGGTCCCATTTTTGGGTGGGGTTGTATCCCTTGTAACCTTACCCTAAAAAATTCCCCCCTTTCCCCCGACTCCTTCCGACCCCGCTCTCTTCCCAGATGTAACTCTGGAATCACTGGGGCTATGAGGCTCATTTTAGGAGGGTATAATTCTTGAGACCTTACCCGAAAGAAAAAAATCCCCCCAACCCGCTTTGATAATCTTATAGTAGAAAATTAAATTTAGGAGTACATTTGTAGCATTTACTGGTAAACCATTGCAGTTAAATAATGGAAGTATTTATCAGTTAAATTAGGTAACGCATTTACGAAAATATTCTTCCACTCCTTTCCAGCTTCCCTTTCCATACTTTTTTTTTATAATGTAATAAGTATTACGCAGTTTGCGCATGGGTTGGCTAGTAGTTTTTATAGTAGATTGTAAACGTAAATTAAATCATGGTTTAAATGTACTGTACATATTAAAGTGTCATTATTTGGATTAAAGTTTAAAAAATATATAATTAGCCCTTTTCAAATACAGCAAACCTTTGTTTTTGTCTTTCTAAACCATGGCATTTTTATCGTGAGAAAAGGGATTTTTTTGTTAGCCTTGTTTATTAAAATGCATATTTTTATTAAAATTCCACAGATGACTTTTCAAAGTCTTTCAGCCTTTTTTATTCTATTGTTCGTCTTTCTACTTCCATGTGACACCCATAGACACTATATAGTGCCTCCCTGTTGTGACATAAAGTTGATGTTTCTGGGTTGGCATCAGTGGAACGAGCAAGTCCTACGACGTAAAAACTGCTCTACTCCCTTTGTCTCTTGGACATTTATTTCAACGTGCTCAGATTGTTTTCTTGGTCAAATACATTTCTGTCAAATAATTTGCTTAAATATACAAACATTTTTTCCCCCACGAGTGAATGTTCTTTAACACAACTCTACGACAATATAATTAATTCTACTGGAATACTTCATGCACAGACTTTGCTCCTGTACAGAACGCAACCAGCTTTTCTCTTTGGCTTTGAAGTCATTTGAGGCCCTGAACTTGCAGACTTTTTAATAGAAAGCGCATGGCAGACTCAACAAATTTATTTGTAAAATAAATAATACGACAATATCGTTCATAATTTATCATAAATAAATTTTAACTTTTCATTGATAAGCTATCAATACATTACCCTCATATAAATTAATATTTGAAATACTAGATTAAAATGTTATCTATGGTAAAAAAATAACCTCTACAAGTATACATTTTGAACAAAATTGTAGAGGCCATTTTTTTAAATGTTATTTTCAAAAATTATCTATCAGTAAACAAATATTTTAAAATCATCGATCTTTATTTATTCTATAAAACACTCTCCAGATATTAATTTTGAACAAAACCATTAAAGCTATTTTCAAAAAATTGAAACTAAAAAAAAGTTACCGTGACACACCCTTAAATAAATTTCCAACAAAAAACCAGTATACATTGCTATTTACCATATAAAACATTCCCCTAATATCAAATTTAAGAAAAAATCGTTAAAGCATTTATCGAACAATTTATAATTAATTTTAGAGCTATAGAAGCACAATTTAACCTCAGGTATGACCATGATACACCTAATATCAAGTTTTAAGAAAATGTACTAAACTATTTTGGCTGTAGTCCCAGGCGCAGACAAAATTGTAAAACCCACTTTTTTGAGTTTGGGAGCACACAAATCGGAAATATTCATTATAGTCTTGAAGCCAAATATTTTCCAGATTACAATACTTTCTTTTTATGAGAATAAAAATTACCATGTTATAATAAAAATCGAGAAAACAATGACTACGATCATACAATTCAAAACAAATTTAAAAAAATATATGTTCCAGAAGATGTTTCAGCAATTCTGTGTATACAAAATTAGGCTTTTTGGGCGTAAACGAAACCAAATATAATACATTTTTGGGAACTGTATAGTGCTGTGGAAATATAATTGGTGTATGAAAAAGATGATAAACAAAAATAACTTAATTAAAAAATAGTTCCTGTGTTTAAATTTTAACGCTTGCCCTCAAAGTGTGTCAGTAAATTATCTGGTTCAAATAAACGAGTTTTTGACTATAATAAGCTAATCCATCACAAATATGTAGACAAATTATTATTAGATCTGGGCGCAAATATATTTTGTTATGGCCCTACTAACAAATATTTTAATATGTTATGGAGTTCTACCGTCATCTTCATTTCAGTATATTTTTAAAAAACTTGTGAGTAAAAGAATAAAAATATTTAAATCAACCGAAAATTACCTAGACAAACACGTTAGCTATTTTAATTTTATATTTACTATGATGCGTATAACTCAAAATGTTACTAATACATGTTGAAAAAAATGTGTATAGTGTTAAATGTAGTAAATTTCATGCACTGCACTAAAACGCATTAATTTTCATAAGTTAGCTCATCCGTATTTACAACGAAGTTTTCCAGAATAAAATAGTGTTGTCATAAATCAAGATTATCTTTTTTAAGTTCTACAAAAAACCCATAAAATACCATAATATTAAAATTGTTAGCAAATTTTTCATTTTATCATTGTAAAATGGCATTAAAGTTTATTAGCATACAATCATAATATGTAAATAATTAGAAACTCCCAAGTAACCACTAAATTATATTAACTCGACAATTATCGCTCTAGAATATTTACTGTCTTCGTAAGAATAAAATATAAAGTAATGGTCAAAGTGATTTATAGCAAGTTTACAATATTTTAACATGAACTCTACCAGTTACATAGCAAAATATAATAAAATCAATTTTATACCTTAGATACAATTTTTAATAATTTCATAAGTGCTCTCTATCACTTTCTTATTTTAATAATATAACCATCTTACCTGGGTATCTGTCAATTTAAAGAAATTATTTATGCTTACATCCGCCAAACTTTCCCTTATATATTGGAGCATTAAATGTGCATATTTTTCGTATAAAACGTATTATATTATTATTTTTATATTCACTGTAGTACTAAAGAAATATATTCCATTTATTTTTTATTAAAAAGAACTAAATTTAAGTTATTATTTGACACCTTAGCTCGGTCGGTAGATTGTCTGTTTAGTGAGCTAAGGGTATCAGGTTCGATTCCCAGTATGGCTGAAAAAGGTATCATTTGTGAAATGTGGTTTTACCCTTTCATAGTGATGAATTAATGGGTGGGACTGGATGCTGTGCCTTCCTAGTCTTAAGTTAGATTATAAGGAATTTGAAGCCACAAAAGGCCTACAAGCCAGTCCATAGGCTGAAAACAGTAATGGATGTAAAATGGTTATTATTAATTCAAGACAGTGTCTTAGTATTAAAGCTAGATAATTAAAGTGGTTGGATTATCAAAGGCATCATTATTGCAATAGACTGTACTGCCAATGATGGGGAAATTGGGTTTCAAATCCCAGTTTGGTGTACTGAAGGTCGTTTTTATTTAAAAGGTTTTATATTCTTCCACGCAAATTTGGGTACACGTATTCTAAATTAAACCTTCTTAGCTCCTATTCTATAAATTTATAGTGAGACGTAATGACAAAAAAAGTTTTAAGCTTATCTACAAACAAATGCTTATATTAGATACCGTGTAGTATATATATATTATGTAGTGTGTGTATATAAAGATATTAAAAATACTTTTTTTTATGGATTTGTGTATTTAGTTTGTTGTGTTTCAGTTTTAAAATAGTCTAAAACAATAAATAAATGTTCTACTCGTAGGTTCCTATGTTTACAACAAAGTCAGCTCATGCTTTAATTTTTTAGTAAGTCTTCTAACAGTTCGAGCTATACGCCTATGTACTAATTACACTAATGTGTTAGGGATTAGGAAATTAGAAGAAATGTACCCACATTTGCGTGGAAGTTTGAAAAACCATTTAGAAAAACCAGTACACCCGATCGCAATTGAGCCCCAATCTCCCCATCTTTAGCAAGCTAATCTATTGCGAGAGTAACAGCTTAGACCATGCGGCCATTGAAACGGTTATCATTCTTTAATCTTCCGTCGCAGGATACACAGTACTATACTACTTTAAAATATAGAATGCTGTTTTACAAACATCTCTGCAGGTAAATAATGGTCACTTTCCTTTCTTTCCCTCTCCTCAGCCTTAAAATCTTAGATAAAATATTTGATAAAGTTTAATGTTAGTTAAAACTTTGGTGCACGCATGGTCTAAGGAGTCACTCACGTACTAGAATATACTGCCGATGACGGGTCAGGATACCGAGGATGGTTTTCCTTAAGTGGTTTTCCATTCCCCCTCCACACAAATGCGGGTTTACTTAATCTAAATTCAACTTTCCTCGTCCCTAAATAGCTAGCATAATTAGTACATAATGCGTATAACCTGAACAGGTAATAAATAATATTTAATAATAATATTTAGCACCGCGTCTTACTACCCATTCGGGTTATACGCTTAAGTACTAATTACTCTAATGGATTAGGAATTGGGAGGGTTGAATTTAGAGGAAGTGAACCCGCATTTGCGTGGAGGGGGAGTGGAAAACCATTTAGGAAAAACCACCCCCAGTTCAGATTCGAGCCTCGAACTCCCCGTCCTCGCGGTCGAGCTCAACACGACTAGCGCCTTAGCCAACTACGCCACCGAGGCGGGTAATAAATAATAGGTGGTGCTAAAAAATACTAGGTGTTAGAAACTATAACCGTAATTATTATTATTACTATTATCACCACGACTTACTACCCATTCGGTTTATACGCACTTACGCTAATGTGTAATGAATGGGTGATTGTGAGATGAAATGGAGGTCCTACAGTTTAACGTTGGATCCAAACCACGGTGGAGGCCTGGCATTCCACACATTCACAAGTTGTGATTAATACACGTCTTGTCAGAGGTGAAGGAAGGGTTTGGCAATCCGATAAATCTGTGTCAGGACCGAGGCTTGAACCCCGGACCCTCAGCACAGAAGTCTGACACCTTACCCCTAGACCACCAGATCATCAATGTAATTATAAATTACACTTTAAATGAACCGATCAAAATAAAATGGCTCCGTGTTAAAAAGTAAATTTGAGCCATGAACTTTTAATTGATCACCGACGTTTCTTGTTTAGTTATTTTTAAGGTGGGCGTGTAGAGAATGCAAGAAAAGGTCAAAGTTTTTGCAGCTTAACATTTTTTTTTTGCCAGAATAAATAAAATATTTCCCCAGTAGAAACAAAAGAATTAAATTTTCTTCACAATGTGATATAAACAGTTCTTTAATATCTGTCATGAGCATTAGCAGCACTAGATGACAAACTTTTTAAATGAAGATAAATGTTCTCATTAAGTTCCAGGATACTCTTGACATTTCTATATTTGCACTGAAGCAATATTTATTTTGATCAAAAGTTTTTGCTATAAAAACCTGCAAAACACATTTTCTCGTTTTACATACATCCCCACCTTAAAAGTGTTACGCCCACCAGCTTCTATTTATTTTGCCGACACATGTTTCAGGCTTACCTTGATGTTACCAGACTAGAGAAGAACTCAGGAGTGTGAAAGATTCATGTGGTCAGCCACTGATCTGGGTGCTAAAAAAGCTTTGAAGTAAGGATAAAAATGGCGAGCGGTGAAATATTTATAGAAACTCATAAAATCTCATGCATTGTGGAAAAAGATTTTTTTTACGATCCCACGAATAGTTTTTATGTAATATAAGCTAAGTTATTTTAGCCTCTTACGGTAAGTTTCATATACTAACAGTTAGGTTATGTATACAGTATATGTAAGCTATTGTGTTCAAAATAAGGATTATTAATGACTTATTCTAAGAAATAATCATGAAGAAGTTGGTTTAAAAGAAATACAACTGCTCTAGCGTAGAAAAATGACAAGAAAAACTAAGGGGACAAAAATATTTTATAAACAGCACCCTGTACACCCAGCTGAGATTCAAACAAAAATAAAATCCCGTCACTAACAATGCCGTATCTTTCAAGCACGAATCTTTAGACTGCGTGGCTATCGTTGCGGGTAAAGTACAAAATATATAAAAATAATAGCTGCGGTACTACTATTTCAACACTTTTAAGGCGCCGTGAGATAATATGTGATGCTATTTATCATACAAGTGTGTCACACGGGAAGTATTTAGGGGATTTGTGTAGGCGTTACCGTGAAAGCAGAGTTGAAACTCTTCTGTTTTACTTAGAAATGAATACATAGATGGATACAAACGTTTTGCATACAACGATCACGTGTGTCTTATAAGATTTATTTTTACATAGATAATGAATTAAACCAAACAAACGTTAAAACTATATGTAAAAAATATTTCATACTTTTCAATTTGGGCTCCAGTTTTGTCTATCTGGTTTTCGTGTGGTGTTGAGGGGTGGAGGGAGATCGGGACTCAAAACAATATACACATTATATACATGAATAATATATATTATATATAATTATGCTCTATATTCTATATACATGTTATTTACTCATGAACATATTTTATATGCATATTATATATACTATATTTACAAATATTTAATATACACATTATATATAGGCCTACATATATAAATTAATATACAGAGGGGACCCAAAATGTATACACACTTTAACACTAAAATATTACTCTAAAATCATAACTACTGTATTTATACGAGAATTAATTTACCTGGGAGGTGTCCTTGAATTTTGAAATCAAATATAGGTGTTAGTAGTGGCCCCCAACAGCATCCAAACACTGTCTATGCCACCGAAATGCTCCACGAACTACGTTCTGTAATGTGTCCATTGTAATGGTTGCACATGACATTTCTATGTTTTCTCGTAGCGCTTCCAGTGTAGCTGGTTTTTTCCGATAAACATCATGCTTTAGGGTCCCTCATAGGTAGAAGTCAAGAGGTGATAGGTCCGGTGACCGTGATAGAAACTCGACAGAACCTCTTCGAACTATCCATTGGCCGGGTAGAATTTCATCAAGATACCCCCCGACATCTCGAGGGCAGTGGGGTGGAGCGCCATCTTGTTGCAGATAAAATTTCTCGTCCCTATAAAGCTCTCGGATGGCGGATAAAATTGATGTCTGAAGTATATAGAGATACAGTGGACCGGAAACTGTGTCTTCAAAGAAGAACGGTCAAATAAAACCATGGGATGACAAACCACAACACACATTAGGCCTCGGTAAATTTACAGCTTTGTCCAGATGAACGTGCGGATTTTCGGGGGGCCAATTGCAATTGTGACGGCTTACAGTGCCATTAAATTTGAATTGTGCCTCATCAGACCAGACAACCTTTCCTGCAAACACCTCATCCTCACGCAACATGACTTCAAACCACTCACAGTACTGAACTCCTTGCTTTGGGTCATCCTCATTCATAGCATGAAGCAATCTTGGAATGTACATTTTAATCTTTTTATAAAACATTAAAATACACTCACCATAAAAGTTAATTTTAATTTCAATTTATTCCAGAGATATTGACGAATAAGGAGCGTATACATTTTTTGGGCCCCTCTGTATATCCATATTTTATATACATATTAAATATACATTATAAATTAATAATAATATATCTGTTTATAACAATTTAAGTACACAAAAAACCTAATCTTATTTCATCACTAGCATTTTCTCTCAGCTTCGATTATATATTAAACAATACATCAACAAATTCGACAACTTCAAATGAGAGAAAAGAATTAAACTTCAAGAGCAGTGTTTTATACGCGTACGAAGATTCAAGAAGAAACACGAACTCGCTCCCATCCTCTCCCCCTCCACAGTTCAACTCATGTCACGTGTTATCTTATGTACCCGCAATACCAGCCGCGAAGAATGTTCACTGCTTACGCCTGGCATTTTCAACATTACTTCTCTTGCTGATGAGCTAGCGTGATAATATATAGCTTAACATGGTTCTTTGAAAAAAAAAGTACAGCAGAATAAGTCCCGTCTAGATCCAATGAATACTTTTGAGTTTACTGGAAACAAACAAACGAACACAGACAAACATTCTAAAAATTGATTATTTTTTGGTGTTGTTATCATTTATAAAACTTACTACCCAGAAGGAAAGGAAAACACTACAAAAATTTGATTGCGCTGAAAAACCTAGATGGTGTACCCATTCTTAACATGGGGAATCTATATAGTAACTTTGTTATTTTATGATATAAAGTTAATCACAGGGAAAAGTAACCGACTCTTAAATTATGTATAAATATTAATACCTTATTTACTTTCTATATATGGCAATAAGAACTCGAAAGCTTATTGCTGCAATTACAAAAGCGGCTTTTCCCTATCTTGAGCTAGTTCTATCCAGTCCACCTCACTACACCCTATATCTCTCAGTTCTATCATAATGTTATCCTTCCATCTGCATTTAGGTCTTCCCAAAGGTATCTTCCCATTGGGTTTGCCAGTCAGTACTCTGAACCCGGTTCTAAATTCTTCCATTCACGCTGCATGTCCTGTCCACCGTAATCTACGAGACTTGATTATCCTAACAATGTCTTGTGGTTAGTACAGTATGTAATTCATCATTATAAAACCTCCTCCACTCCCCAAAAGTCTTATCCCTTTTTGGACCAATTTTCTTCCTAAGCATTTGGTTTTCGAACAATCTAAATTTGTGTTTTTCATTTAAGGCAAGAAATCACGCTTTTTCCGGTCAATAATTTTAAAACTAATTTTTTTTTTGGATGGGGTAGCTCCTATACCGGCCTGACTAATTCCAATTTTCCACCACAGTGAGAAGTTTTTATCACTGCTTCTTACTACCTCTTCAGGTACTAATTACGCTAGTAGACTCGGGATGAGAAGGATTGAATTTAGAGAAATTGTACTCGCATGTACATGTATGTAGAGTGTAAACCCATTTAGGAAAATCACCCTTAGTATATGTGACCAGGATTCGAACCTAATCTCACTGTCATCGGCAGTATAATCCATTGTGCCAGTGACTCCTTAGACCATGCAGCCACTGAAACATTATAAAAGAGAAGTAGTTTTTTCTACATAAGTTTTGAAATTTTTAAATCCCTCATTTCACCAAATTCCACTTTGAAATTTCAAATATGAAGGAATTATTGGAGTATTTGAAGTAATCCCATTAAATTCCTGGCATTTAAAAAAATCTTTACATCTTAAAGTAGCCCCATTTGGGCGTGTTTGAGCAACAAAAAGAGAGACAACATTTAAATTTTATGTATTAGCATGATTTGCACTTTTTAGGTCTCTTGGATTTGGAATTATTGCACCTAGATACATACACACAAGCACAGACACTCAAACTAAATACTCTTCCTATATTATGTATATGGTGATTGATTATTGTTCCCAATGTCAGGCTTCCTTTAGTTTATTATTTATACCTCCGGACATGTTAAAAAGTATTGTTCTATAGCAACATTTTTTTTCAAGCTGGCCATAATGTCTAATATCATCATAAACATCCAATAAGCATAAACTGAGAAAAGGGACAAAGAGAAGTGTTTTGTAGCCGCTATCTTTAAACAAAATAGTAGACGTATTTTGTAATCAGCCTATATGTTAAATGAGTGTCCAAGTTATATCCATGTGAAATTTCAGTAGAACAAAATGGTTACAGTGGTTAGAGCGTGATTTAGCAACAAACAAACAGAAGGCAGATATTTCACTTTTATATAATTATCAGGGTAAAAATAAAATAATAGAGTTTCACATAGGCAAGTTTCCCTAAATATTAATTATACAAATCTTAAGATTTTCGTGGGTCTTCGTTTGGGATTCTTCCGCACCAACAACCACGCAGTTTAATACTTGAGGCTCACAATATGTGTGGTAATAACACACAAAGAATGACCAATGAATGTGGCTAGTAAAAAGTTTTAGCTTTATATATATATAGGAGCTTAGGAAGGAGGAGGATTCAAATTTTAGATGACTTGAAAGAAAGAAGAAAATTTTGTGAGCTGAACGGGGAGGCAGAGGACAGGGTGCATTGGTGGTCTAAGTTCACTAACAAAAGGGATGGACCTGTCATGAAACAGAACACCTAATAATAATGTTTCTTGGTTCTTTAGATAACTGATTAGATAGCCACAATGTATAATTTGCTAGGCTCAATATGGGTGTAAAAGAGGAGGCTAATGCACACCCTAAAGATTTCCCTAAATTTTCATTTAAAATGTAATATTTCCTGGTTGAGTTTAGAGATGCACTTCCCAGTTGACACACAGTCCAAGTCATTAGGCTATGTATATTTAATTATTTTTAAATACACCCGAGGTGCATACCAGGGGGTGTGCCACCTTTCTGTTTGTTCTTTGGTTTGGAATAACACACACCGGAGGTCACGGTGTTTAAAGCACAAATATCCTAATATACAGTCGACACCGCTTATAGTGAACCCCAAATTTCACTAAAACCGAAAGGAATTTATACTTAACCATAGAGAGGGATAGGGACAAATAAAACGAAACATCACAATTAGAATAGATCTACTTTAAAATATTTCTTAACATTAAAATAGTCGGCTTTGTTTTATTGCTTGCTGTATACCATTTTAATTAATATTTTCTGCATTTTAATGGAGGAATTAATCTAGTTGTCTGAATATAAATCCATGTATTTGTAAGATCAAATCACATAAAGATGTTGAACGTTACATAAGTGTAAGTTTTATTCGTTAAGGAATCACGATTTGCCTGTTATTGTGAAAATAAAATAGCCAACACAAAATATTGTTTCTTTTTGGATTTAAGATTGAAATGTATTCTATAAACTACCTTTTGGAATGAAATTGATTTGGTGATAAAGTAGGACAGAAAAAATTAGTTCTACATTCATAGTTTGTTGATATTTCCAAACACCTCTTTGCCAAGGTGACTTATAAAGATGTATGCGTTAAAAGTTAATAGAATTATTTGAATAGTTGCAAATTTAACGCGCAATTCTTCTAACCACACTAAGAGCTGGTTTTTTCTACACTGCTGTGATTTATCATGATGAGATAGCTTGATGTTATTAATTTTATCCTTTATTCTTAGAGATAAGGAGTATAACAGAAGAAGTCCTATCTTGATTCGATGAGTACTTTTTGAGTTTACCGGAAACAAACAAACATAATAAATTGAGCATCCAGACAAATGTACAGTTTTAATTATATTGTATAGATGGATAGAGATAGTCAAGTAATTTAGATTTTAAACACATGCAGTGAATAGTAAATAATATTATATGCAATATTGCAAATTCATGTCACATCAATATACATTAATCAAATTCTTACTTCCAAATACATTTCAGTCCCTCTTGATGAATGCGTGTATGTCCACAATTATGATCCAGTCATGTTCCTTCCCTCAAGTAAGGGTCGAGACACTCTGTGAAATATCACGGACAGTGATAATAATAGCCGTAATAATAATAAATAGAGCCCCACCAGTTGGAATATCGAGCGAGACGCGGGTGACGAGTCTCGAACCCAACACACAGCTCGAGGGCTCTCAAGGGCCCACGCTCCGAGTGAGAGGACGTGCTGAGGGCTCTGAAGAGTGGTTGGGTCGGGTTGGGATATAGCGGCTGGTAGAGAGGAGGGGGGGGAGGAAGTGAGTAAATAATACAGAGATGTGCGTAGAGACCCCGTCATACAGCGCGATATAGACATTTTACAAGCTTTACATCAGTGGTTCTCTAACGGGTGTGCCACGACATTTACAACGTCATGTTATTAATAATAATAATAATAATAATAATAATAATAATAATAATAATAATAATAATAATAATAATAATAATAATATTTAGCACCGCGTCTTACTACCCGTTCGGGTTATACGCTTAAGTACTAATTACTCTAATGGATTAGGGATTGGGAGGGTTGAATTAAGAGGAAGTGAACCCGCATTTGCGTAGGGGGAGAGTGGAAAACCATTTAGGAAAAACCACCCCCAGTTCACCCGACCGAGATTCGAATCTCGATCTCCCCGTCCTCGGCGGTCGAGCTCAACACGACTAGCGCGTTAGCCAACTACGCCACCGAGGCGGGTGTCATGTTATTGTTGATTACAAAATTACGATAAGTAATTTCATTCAATGACATTTTGTTTTTAAGAATAGAGAAAAAAATTTAATGGATTCGAAATATATTTATTTTTCAGATAGTTTGATGGCTTACACTTAAAGAGTTGAATAATTAACGAGAAACTTGATCTTGTTTTCATACACTAAATTTCAATTCGTGGTAAAATATAAAACCAGCATGGACGCATTTCCTGTTCAACTGAAAGAAACCCACTTCGGTGGTCTAAAACTCAACCTAACTGGAGGGTCTCAATGCAAAAATACCTGTAGGATATTATAATTTCTCCTTCAGAGGAAACTTATATTGGTTGAAATCTGTCTATTTAACTATGTTTTCTTATATAATTTAATAGTTATAAAATTATTACGATATATTTAGCCACCCTCATGCTGCTAGGACTCTGCATGGGTTAGCGTAACTTAGTCACGTTGACTTATTTTCCATATTGTTTACACCGAGATGTAAATTTATTCAACTACATAGCGTCATGGGACACTTAACCACCTGTTGTATATGGTCTAATTATACAGAAGAAAATAATCTCAGGATATTGAAATAAACTTGTGTTGTACACTTAAACTTTGTTATCATTAAACTTGCATTTATTTGATTTGATGTTTATGTTTCTCCAACAAACCTAGTCCAATATTTAAATATGATTTAATAGAAAGGGCAAGAGTTTCATGTCTTGTTTTGTTTTGTAAATCAAAATCATGTACGCACTAAAATTAAACTGATATGTTTTGAGCGAATATATGACTGTAGGGTGCGTAATATAAAAGTTTTACAAACAAAAGAGCTGGTCAAATATATCTCGTGGGCCGGATGCAGCCCATGGGTCGTGAGTTTGTGAACCTTGATCTAAGGCGTCACTCCCACAATAAACTAGACTACCGATTTCGTTGAGATCGTTTTTGAATCCTGGTCGGGTGTACTTAGGGTGTTTTCACTTAAATTGTTTTACACGATTCCTCCACACAAATGCGGGTACTCTTCCTCTAAATTCAAACTTACTCATCCCTAGAACCTTAGGGGAATTAGTACATATGTGTGTAGACCAAACAGGTAGTAAGATGAGGTGCTAAAAAACCTGAAGTATTTCTGTTTACATGCATATTCGATTCTCTCGAAGTTTTGCCAGCTTACACTTTCACTGTGCTGCGAGAACTCAAGACAATGGGCCGTGATCCCAAAAAAGAGGTTGAGAATCATTGTTTTAAATATAGGTATAACACTAAAATGTAGTTTGGCAGAAATATATTGAAGAAAGTTCTGTAGTTCAACTGGCCACTTCAGCGTGTAACCCAAACGGGCACTTGCACCAATTCACGCCTTTTACAATAAGATTGAGCATTCTTGTTTTCTGTAAATTTATCAGGAAATATTCCTTATTTTTTAAGTGTAAAGGGGTGGAATAAAAAAAAAATATTGAGATATGGTCAAATCATGCGGCGATAATGGACGGCACGGGTAAAAAGGAAATCTCTATGTAGAATTATATATAGAAATGTCAAAACGTATGTGAAAATCTTTTCTTGATATTGACAGCCATTAAATGTTAAAACTACAGGAAGGTTGATACAGAAGTTGATAACTGTCTGAACGTTCTATTTTGAGAACTTTGTAGATTAGTATGTAATTGCTGCAATAACACTACATCGGTAGGTTCACATAGTAGGACGTAAGTCTAGTCTAACTTTGTTTAATAATAATAATAATAATATATTTATCACCGCGTCTTACTACCTGTTCGGGTTATACGCTTAAGTACTAGTTACGCTAATGGATTAGGAATCGAGAGGGTTGAATTTAGAGGAATTGAACCCGAATTTGCGTGGAGGGAGAGTGGAAAACCATTTAGGAAACGACCCCCAGTTCACCCGACCGAGATTCGAACCTCGAGCTCCCCGTCCTCGGTGGTCGAGCTCAACACGACTAGCGCGTTAGCCAACTACGCCACCGAGGCGGGTCTAACTTAATCTGCCAGTGATCAGGAAGCTGGAGGCTAAAATCCCAGTCAAATGCCGAAGTATTTTTTTCCTTAAATGGTTTACCACTTTCCTTCTAAGCTAATGCGGATATATTTGTTTTAAATTATACCTTTATCACACTGATTAGGCATGCACGTAAAAAATATTTCCTAATAAATAAATATTTACTTCGGTGGCTGCATGGTCTATGGAGTCAATCTCACATTATACTAGACTGTTGATGATGGAGAGATCGGATTTGAATCCCGGTTGGGTGCACTGAGGCTGGTTTATTCTAAATTGTTTTCCACTCTCCCTCTATACAAATGTGGGTACATTTCCTTTAAATACAACCTTACTAATCCCTAACGCATTAACATTATTATTACACATGCGTATGACTCGAACGGATAGTAAGAAGCGTTGATAAAAAAAACTAGATACCCATTTTTTAGTAAAAACGTTTGAAGTGTTCTGCAAAAAAAAAAAAAATTCATATTTTCAAAATTTAGTCCTCGGTTAGCTACCTTTAAATCAATTTGTATGCAAAAAACAAATATACAATCTTAATTATTATATAAAACAGGGTGACCTGGTGGTCTAGGGGTAAGGTGTCGGACTTCTGTGTTGGGGGTCCGGGGTTCAATCCTCGGTCCCGGCACAGATTTATCTGATTGCCAAACCCTTCCTTCACCTTTGACAAGATGTGTATTAATCACAACTTGTGAAGGTGAGGAATGCCAGGCCTCCACCGTGGTTCGGATTCCACGTTAAACTGTAGGTCCTCCATTTCATCTCACAATCACCCTACCACTACACATTAGCGTAAGTGCGTATAACCCGAACGGGTAGTAAGACGCGGTGCTAATAATAATAATAATAATAATAATAATAATAATAATAATAATAATAATAATAATAATAATAATAATAATAATAATAATAATAATAATAATAATAATAATATATAAAACACTCCCAATTTTCACCCTAAGCAAACTTGTAAGAGCCATTTTTTAAATATTTAGATTTTTCAAAAATCAACAATAAAAGTTTTAATTTAAAGGTTAGAATCAAAATAACGGTTTGGCCTTGAGGTATGCGCATATATAAAATTTAACAAAATCCAGTAAACTGTTTTGATTGTAGATCTAGTTGAGACATACATGGAGACAGACAAAATTGTAAAACACACTTTTTGAGATCAAGGGAAAAAAAAGTCAAGATTAATCTTAATCTAAAAGTAAGAAATTTTCCCAATTAAAATATTTTATCTACATAAATTAGAAACTAAAAATTAATACATCCATAATATTTGCTTCCTATAGGCCTATTGTTGATTTATTAAACTGTGGATATTAATTTTTCCTAAAAGATAGCATGAGGGTGACCTGGTGGTCTAGGGGTAAGGTGTCAGACTTCTGTGCTGGGGGTCCGAGATTCAATCCTCGGTGCCGGCATGAATTTATCTGATTGCCAAACCCTTCCTTCACCTCTGACAAGACGTGTATTAATCACAACTTGTGAATGTGAGGAATGCCAGGCCTCCACCGTGGTTCGGATCCCACGTTAAACTGTAGGTCCTCCATTTCATCTCACAATCACCCTACCATTACACATTAGCGTAAGTGCGTATAAACCCGAACGGGTAGTAAGACGGGGTGCTAATAATAATAAAAGATAGCATGGTGTCTACTATATTAGAAGCAAGTTTAAAACAATTTCATAAATTAATACGTTGTGAAACAAAAATTAAATTAATCAATCTCTGAAATGTAATCACATTAAGATACTACAAAACCGACCAGAGCAAAATTTATACAAACATATATATTTTTAAAATATGTGTTTGATTTCAATATGATTCAAATAACTAGAAACATCGAAAATACAATAATTAAACATATTGATTAAATCCCGCAATGCCGAACTTTCATATAACCATTGGTAGCTATGCTCAAAACAAACAACGAATTGACTAGACTAGTAATTACTGCTTGCATTGGAAACTTGAAGCTTTTAATATCGGTAGAAATATGTAGTATTACTAATATTATATTAAATTGTAATTTATAAATAAAGATACGACAAAATAATGACAGAACATTTAAAGCCCCGTTTCATCATATGAGCATCATTTTCACTTTTGAATACAAATTATAGGGATCAATAAAAGTGTTACTATTTTTTTGTCATTTTCTAAATATATTCTTAACTATGTTACGCTTTAATTACATTTTGGTTATTACAAATTCATACAAATAACCTGTCCAGCAGTGTATATATTAACACATTTTTAAGCTTAATTTTTGTATTAGGATCTACGATTCGATTCTTAATAGAATTGAAACATTCCCTGTAAAATTGTGTCATTCCCCTTAGACAAACTTGTAGTTTTACGATCTGAGTTACACATGATATTTTATTAAATTCATATCCATCACACTGTCACCAAAGCGCAACATAATTAGTTTAAATTACCCGCTTTGGTAGCTGCATAGTCTATGGCACTACTCTCGCAATAGACTGGACTGCTGAAGATGGGAAGATTGGGGTTCGATCCCGATCGGGTGCACTAAGGGTGATTTTCCTAAATGGTTTTCCACTCTCCTTCCACGCAAATGCGGGTTCACTTCCTCTAAATTCAACCTTCCCAATTCCTAATCCATTAGCGTAACTAGTAATAATACTTAGCTAAGGGTCTCAGGTTTAATTTCTGAAATGGCTGAATAATGTATCATTACTAAAAGATGGGACTCCTCTTTCTACAGCCGGGCGCTAGGTGTTGAGTCTGTTCTAGTTTTAAATTAGTTTGTAAGTCGTGTGATGATTTTTATAAGTCGTTTTAGAAACCGCACGTTAAATACCTCATTTAGGATACCTTAATTCACTCGATAACTTGTATTGCCTAATAAGTTGAGGGTCCCAATTTGATTCCTGGCATGATGGGAAAATTTATCATAGGTGAAATTTGGATTTACTCTTTCATAGTGGGGAATTAATGGGCGGGGGGCTGGATGTTGCGTCTGTTCTAGATTTAAGTTAGATTATAAGTTGTGTGCTGATATAATCAGTTGGTTCAGAAAGTGCACTTTAAATACCTCAAATAAAAAAATGTAAAACAATACTTTTTAGATAATATTAATTGAGGCTGTATTTAGTAGACCCTTACACAACAGGACAATGAAAGTTCTAGTTAACAAGGTCAGCTAATGTTTGTGGCAGGTATTCAATGTCATGTCTTCCAGAACCTGTCAAATATATTCAATACATTCACAAGTTTGACGAGCCAAACCTCCCATAACTGGATCAGGCGCACTTCAAGTTATAGGTCTGCTCCCCTATACCCGATCGATAAGGCGTGCAGAATTCATTAATTATTTATTTCATCGGGGTATTTTAAGTGCACTTTGAAAATAGAGCTATGCATCAGAAACAATTTAAAAACTAACTTAAAACAGTTTAACAAAACTATGCACTTAAGATGAGGATGTAGGGTACGAGAGAAAAGGTAAATGTTTTTGTTGTGTTTGTATCAAACTTTTTTTTTGTAAAATAAAGTAAATATTGCTCCAGTAGAAAGATAAGAGTTTAAGTTTCTTCATATGGCGATATCAACAATTGTTTAATATATATTAATGGTGTCCTGGCCTTTAATAACAATTTTTTCTTCATTTAAAAAGTTTGTCAACTAATACCGCTATGCACATGACATATATTAAACAACTATTGAGTTCACCATGTGAAGAAAATTAAAATGTTTGTTAGTACTGAAGTAGTATTTTATTTTTTTTCAGCCAAAAACATTTTTTGCCTAAAAATTGCAAAAAACACTGACCTTTTATCACATTCCCCACATCCCCACCTTAATATAGACCCTAATCACCATGCACGGCGGCGTATAAGCATACGTATATATTTAAAATTACTATATTAAATACAAACAAAAACCTCCACGGTGTCAAACCACAAATGAGCCATACCGACAGTGCATCCACCATCTGTTGGCGAGGATAGTGCCATTTTCTGTGGATAGAGGGTGTCATTTGGTCAGCACAACGAACCCTTCGGCCTTAAGTCTGAATTTATTTAGACCGGAGCTGCTACTATTTTATTCAAGTAGCTCCTCGTTTATCCTCATGAGGCTGAGTTGACCCCGTTCCAAATCCACTGCTAAACAGAAAAATCTAGAAGAGCCGGGGATGGGAAACTTAAATAAAGCCCCGTCTAATTTTGAACTAAGTTTATTGAGCCCATAGTTAATCTCATTAAATTTCAGACAAGTTTTCAAATGCCACGCTAATTCGAGAACTTTCGCTTAGCAGCTTCCCTTATCTCTACATCATAAGATTGTCATTAAAAATATTTGTGTTAAATGCACTTATAAAAATAGGTATGTTCCATCAAATCTCTTGTTATATTGAACTATCATATTCCATCAGATCTCTTATTGAATGGAGCTATTATATCATATTTCATTAGATCTCATATAGTAATGATCATATCATATTGATCATATTCCATCATATATCATTTTGTATTGGTCATATATTGATGATATTCCATCAGATCTCTTACTGTATGGAGCTATAAAATATATCATATTCTATCAGATCTCTTATTGTATGGAGCTATAAAATATATCATATTCTATCAGATCTTTTGTATGCAGCTTCATATTGATCATATTCCATCAGATCTCTTACTGTATAGAGCTATCATATGATCATATTCCATCAGATCTCTTACTGTATAGAGCTATCATATGATCATATTCTATCAGATATTTTGTATGCAGCTTCATATTGATCATATTCCATCAGATCTCTTACTGTATAGAGCTATCATATGATATATTCCATCAGATCTCTTACTGTATAGAGCTATCATATGATCATATTCTATCAGATCTATTATTCTATGGAGCAATCATCTTGATCATATATTTATTCTGGTCTCTTATTTGTATGGAGCTATCATATTGAGCATGGTACAAATAGCACTGAATTTATAATATTTATTTATGAATTACAAGGCTGTTATAATTAACTCAGAAGGCCCAATTATTTTAATGTGACAGTGTATTCTCTTTTAAAATAGTTCTTATTTGTGAAGATGATTTTAGTTCCAGTGTTGATCTTAGCGAATTACTATTCTTATAACCCCTTACTATTAAGGTATCGTTTTAATCAAAAGAAACTGCTTCAATTCAACAATGATACATTTATGTATAAGTCAAAAGACGTTTGCATAGCATTCATAATTAAATATACAATGTTATGATGATTTTATTATAATTATAGAGTGTTTAATATAATGTTTAATTTTGTTTTACTCCAAACCTAACAGAAATGATAGTGAATCCACTCAAGTAGCTTACTTGAATGTTTCAACAGAACGTAGAAAACATATTTGGTAGCTACACTCCATTCGCCATGAAAGGTAGCAGCCATTCCTTAATAGATACAATAGGTCCCCCTATCTTATCAGCTACACCACAGTGGAAATATGTAAGGTAAGCTTGATGCCTTTCAGGGTAAACGGAGTGTAAACATTTTAATTTACTCGTATTAAAAATGTAATTTACAAATGTACATTATAATATGTGTACCTAAACTGTGTTTTCTTTCATATTAAGTTCGACACTTTAGCTCAGTTGGTAGCGAATCTGTCTACTGAATCAAGGATCCCGGGTTCGATTTCTGGAATGGCCAAAAAATGTGTCATTGGTTGAGTGTGGTTTTCTCCTTTCACAGTGATTAACTAAAGGACGGGGACTGGATGTTTTGTCTGTTTTAGATTTAAGTTAGTTTATAAGTCGTATGCTAATATACATACTCAGTCGGTTTAGAAAGTGCACGATAAATACCTTAAAAAATGAAATTTACTGTAAATATTTCTACACCCAAATGCGACACACTACTACACAATTTCGAAACAATATCGTAGAGTGTATCAGAGACGCGTCTGCAAAGAGCTCTGGTGAAAACAGCCATCTTTGTGTCGTCAGTCTATAAGCGGTAATAAAACTGAGTGTCACGTTTCTGTCAATTTCAAGTCATTTGTATTTAGTATTCTTTATATCTTATCTTAGTAACTGTTCTGGTTAAACGCATGGATTAACCATGAGGTAGGTAAAATATTATAACTAATATACCCGCAATTGTATGGAGGGAGAGGGGAAAATAATTAGGGGAAAACCATCCACAGTAAGCCCCGCAGGAATTTTAACCCTAACCTCTCCATCACTGGCGGTCCAGTCTAATACGTAAGTTAAAACATGCGACAATCGATGCTTGGCTTTAGTAATTAGTTAATATATACTACAAATTGATACGCGATTGTCATCCACAGGAACAGTGCTGATATTATCAATTGGAGAGAAAAATGATAGCCTGGACAGGGGATTGAACCTGGGATCTTTGAGTTTTTCATGGCACTGCTCTACAATAAAGCCATCTTAATTTGTCTATTATCCAGTGCCACTTTTCATTAGTGTGTAATTTTTTTCCTCCAATGTTTATTGAGCTCACCGAGATTATCTTGGTCAAAAGACTAAGTGATGTGTTAGCAAATTAATAGAGGTGGGATAAAGTTTTGTATACTGTGTGGCAGTAGATACTTTTTTTTTGTGATATGCAAAATTATAATCTTTCTGTGGAGAAAAGTTTCTCAAGGTGAAAAACTCAAGCCTCTTTAGTGTGGCCTGCCAAAATTTTTCTTTAATGTTTTGTAAGCTAGCATTTGCCCGCTATTTCATTCGCGTTAAATAATACATCAACATATTTGACAACTTCAAATGCTAGAAAAGAAAATTAATGAAACTTCAAGAGCAGTCTTTTATGTGCGTACGAATATTCAAGAAGAAGCATGGATTCGCCCCCATCCTATCCCCCTCCAAATTCCAGCTCATATCACGTGCCATCTTATGTACCCACAAAACCAGCCGCGACGAATGTTCACTGCTGCTTATACCCAGTTTTTTCAACATCACTTCGCTCGATGATGACCTAGCCTGATTGTATATAGCTTACCATTTTCTGAAAAATATAGCAAAATATAGATTACAATCCAAATATGTGTTAAAATCTGAAATTTATTTGGAGGTTTAAGTTATAAATTCTCTATACACAATTTCGTACTATCGATTATTTGTGCTAATTAAAAAAGAAAGAAGATTAACATGTAATAAATAATTAGTTGTTAAGAATTCAAAACAAATTAAAGTTACATGTAACTGTAACAGTCTACGATATGAAAAAGGTATTACTCATTTTAAATGTTTTTGGCCTAATTCGATCCACTATTTTGAATGCGTAATATTAAATATTCATTTTTAGGACTTTTAAAGAGAACATAATCTTAAGAGCTATCGGCTTGCCAACTTTATATTTAAAAAAATGTTTAGATGTATTTGAATAATTCATGCAGACAGACAGACATATATCAAAACGATATCAAATTATGATGTTCAACATCTAGCTGAACTATTTGTATAATTTACAATCCAAAAACAAATATGTCATCCAATCAATTTTAAAAAGAATCTTTGAAAAGAAACATTAACCACAGTCCACAAATTGAGTTTAAACACGAAAGGGAACCAACCAAGTAGGCTACGTTCCTTATATTATAACAAGATAATAACATATGTAAAAATAAATTATATAAATTGTTACATATAAATATTTGAATTAAGAACATGACAGTTTAAAAAGAGCAT
Source organism: Timema podura (assembly GCA_033556935.1). Classification (NCBI taxonomy): domain Eukaryota; kingdom Metazoa; phylum Arthropoda; class Insecta; order Phasmatodea; family Timematidae; genus Timema; species Timema podura. The sequence continues at coordinate 43,459,771 of JAVRXN010000002.1, forward strand.
CAATGTTCAGACTCTTATAGGTCCCCCAGCTTCCCCTACCCCTCCACCCCAATATACAAGTTTATGGTTTTATTTGTCATGTTACACATTTCCCAAATATTCATTTTAAGTAAAATATAGCTAGTTTGGAAAATTCTAAAATATAAAAAAAAAATCATTTGTAAACTACCCTTAATTTGGGGATTAAAAAAACAAACAAAAATGCATGGAAATATTATCATATAACATTTAAATTTAAAGCTAGAACAAAATCCATCAAACCATTTATATTGTGGGCCCAAAAGACATACATAAATATACAAACACATATATAAATAATGGCTAGATTCAATTTTGGGTTCGGGGGAACATAAAACGTCAATATTAATCATAAACTTAAGGTAAAATATTTTCCTGGTTACACTACTTTATCTACGTGAGTAAGTAAACAAATTATGTAAACTATTTTATCATTTTGCTTAGTTGCAGCAAATGTATTTTTTTCTATCACAACCAAATAGGCCTATTTTTAAACAATCTTCATAATAATATGATATAAAAATAGCCCAAGTAATGACAGCCTTATTGTAAACGGATTATGCTTTATTAAATGACGGCTCTCACTCTCGTTTTATGAGTCTCTTCCCTCAGCACATGTACAAAAAATAATCCCCCAAACACACACACACACGTGATATAGATGTTTGCCTTCCATCCTCTTGTCCCCGTTTCACGACCCATGGAACCACAGTCGAGAGTGATCGATTGTTGGTCGTGGTTTGTCGTTGTTTATTGTCAACGGTGGTTGCGTCGAGAGGCAGGGATATCCTCGGACATTTCGAAATATCCTCGACTACCCGGAACAATGAATATACCAGCCTTATTCATCCATCTCCCTGTAGACTTTAGTAAAAAAAAACTTTGAGGAACTCCTGAACCTTATTAGTTTTTTGATTTCTCATATATAGAAAGTGTTGTAAGCGTGAAAAAATGTCGATGATGAATGATGAATCTTGACGTTTTATGAGCTCCCGGACACCAAAAAATTTTGGTTTTACAATTCTGCATGTAGCCATGTTTGTACATCAGTCTATCCCTGGAGCTTTGTATTTAGATGTTACATGGTAATGTTTAAGGGAGTTTATTTAATTGTTTATTCAAGCCCTCAAATCAAATGTAATTTACTAAAGAATGATTTTTTTGAAAATTAGAAAATTTTCGGAAGTATTTATAAATATGTTGTTTAAAATAGATGTATAGCATTTGTTTGACAGGGCAAATAACATTATATACTTAGTTTTGGGGTAAAAATTCATAATGATTAATTTTTGAAAAATCGAGTTTTTAAAAAAATTGATTAGGCCTGAGTTATTTTTAAAGATGAAGTATATTGGAGAGTGTTTTACATGATAAATAAGAATAAATATTGATTTTTCTTAATAAAAACATTTAAGGTTAGTTGAGTGATGATTGATTTTTGGAAATTTAATTCCAAAATATAGCAAAGCATATAAGACAAATATGTACCATTAAGTAGCTATCCTATTTTAGAAAATAGTTTGCGTGGGAAAATAGTATAATCTTTAGTCAAAATAAATTTTTAGTCAGTTTTAATGTCATGAAGCCTTAACTTGTGTTTCAAATATTAGTTTCATGAAATTCAGACCAATATGAAAAACTTATATTTTAAGAAAATGTATTTTCTTTTTTAATAAAATTAATCAACCTTTATGTCTACTTCTAAATCTCTTATAAAATTTAGTAACTATATTTTATTGTTTTATATTTTAGACTTGTTTTAATTAATAAGTAAACAAAATGACAATATATGTAACCACTTAAATATTTTGACACACAAAACTTTTAAAATTAGTCAAACTAATCAAATTTTGTGTTCCAATGCAATGTTTTATTTTCACACTCTCAAGAAAAGCCTTTAAATAGCCCTTTTAATGTATGGTATGATATGGTGTATTGGTGCACCGCCTTACTTCCTAGTGGTAGTGACTCGAGCAAAGGTATACTGGCAACACCATCTAAAGGTGGGTTTAGACCAAACGAACAAGAACATAGAGCAAGAATAAGAGCATTCGTTTGTGCTCTTTTAGTGTAAACGGTGATTTAACAAACTGCTACTAAACTCGTTTACACCAAAAGAGCTATTCATAGAACAGCGAACGTGAACCGAACCAAAGAATCCTTTGATAAAACCGTCCAGTCGAGCGAGCGCGTGTGAACCCGAAGGAATGCTCCAAGCAACTGTTCGTGCAATCTTTCGTTGTTTAGATCCAACCGAGCGAGCATTCTTAGAGCATTCATTCCCATTTTGGGTGAATATACTAGAACATACTAGAGCACCGAAAGAATGCTCACTACACGTTTACACCAAGAGAATTTAAGAGTAGTGGGGGAAGAATGAGAATTCGCTCGCTTGGTCTAAATGCGCCTTAAAGAGAAGGCCTGCTCGCTAGTGTATGTGAACAGCTTGACGTCAGGGGCTTGCGGTCATCTGTCTCGACAGGAATTCCTTTCTTTCCTCTCTCAAGCTGCCAGATTAGCGGTTAAATTAATGGTGTGTGGTTCAGGATGAGTACGAACTAGTATGGTTTTATATGTTTTTATGTGTTTAACGCTTAAAATGATTTATTAAGATTTATTTTAATCAAATTCAAATGTGCTATGCGTATTATATTGTGGTTTATCTGGATTGTGTAACTAGTGCGAGATATTGTTTTGAAGTGTTACGTACATTTTCAAGTGCATTCTAAAAAAAAAAATTATTTGTGTGTGTATTCTTATTCGGCTATATGTTTTAATACTGAATTTATTTATATTTAAAGATGGTTAGTAAGTGTTGTGTAACAAATTGCCGGATAAACAAGGGCTATAAAAATAAACCTAAGATCCACGTGTTTGGTTTTCCAAATAAAGAAAGTATTAAGAAGAAATGGTTGAATTCAATCCCAAGAAAAGATTTTCAGCCTACTAAACTTTCAAGCGTAGGCCATATGAACATATTAATTTTATTAATTGCTAGTTTTTTAGATTTGACGTTTACACACATTTTAAATTGATTATATTGAAATCTTAACTTAATAATTTCAGAAAAATTATAAAGGCTTGACAGTTATTCGTATTAAAGTTTTTAATAACTTAATAAATTTGGAAAATTTTGAATTTATAAAGGAAATAATTAATATATTTAAGATAATATTTATTTTAGTTTTTTTTTACATAAAACTGATATGATTTAAAATATTTTGTGTACTACAAAATTGTAATCTTCAAGCAAATCTTCTAAACTTCTTAATATAAAACTAGTTACTAGGTTACTAATAGAATGATGCGGTGTTTCCTCTGTTTTAAAAATTGACAAATTAAAGATAAATTAAATTAATGGTAGGCCTATTAAAAAATGTCATACCAGCATCGGTGCTCACGTCGACTAAATTTCAAATTCTTCAAGTCTGGTAAGCCTTTGGCGAGAAGGTTGAAGTTTGAACCCTACCTTTTGTGTCAAACACATGGTTTGAGCACAAAAACGTTCACTTGTGTACATGGCAAAGGGACAAGTCAAAAACTATGATTGATTTTGCGGCGTATAATGAGATGTATGTATGTAGGCCTATGTATGTTTGTATGTATGTATGCATGTAAACTTTTAAAAACATACATTTAGCACATGACTTAAGAATATTTCCGACATCGTCTTGCTTATCAAAGGGTCTTGGATTTAAATACCGAAATAGTTGGAAGTATAACTAGGGATCCAAACGTTGTATCTTTCATAAACATCGATGTTTATATGAGCGATACATCGCCGAAACATCGACGACAAAATGATTTAACATCAACATCGTTCAATCATCTCCCTTCCTACATTCATTCATTCCGTTTGTGGATGTTTAGCTGTCAACACGCGTTGACTTGACATCTTGCGTACCTAAACTAAAAGTGCTTGATTCACCGTTTTGAGTGGTTTTTAAACTTCAGGATTGTTAGAAGTGATATATGTGAGTAAAGTGTTATGTTTATAATATCTTTATTATATGTATATATTTAATTGAGTTACGCGCTTCGATCAGTACATTTATCAACGATTTACATACCTACTGATTTCTTGCTAGCTTGTGCACCCCATGGCGCCATGACACTTTGTACACGTCTATGTTGTGTTTGTATAGGTAAATAGGGATGCTAGCATAAAGAATATTACCAATTATTTGGGGTAAAATATATATTTGTGTGTAGAATTTTATTAATGAAACTTTTGATTAAATTTAGTTTCTATTTCAACTTATGTAATTTAATTAATATAATGTCATTTTTTATGTCAAATAATGCCTTGTTAAAATCCTAAACTGTGTTATAATTCTTTACAGATCACAATGCCACCCAATAAATTGAAAAGCCAAATTTGGAACTATTTCAACAAAATTAGTGACAAAGAAGCTGTGTGCAAGATATGTAATAATTACCTAGAAACTTCTGGGAATACAAGCAATCTTCGTGGTCATTTAGAAAATGTACATTCGCAGCAGTGGCTAGATGCGGAAATATCTAGCAAGAAGCCAAAAAAAGTTGGTGCCATTATTGCTTATATGGAAGTAAATACCGCAACGTCAGCAAATAGAGATTTTAATAATGTCGTTCCAACAGCATCAACATCGGACAGCGACCCAAATATCTATTCTTCCACCAGTGTTGCCAGTACTTCAACTAGCATTGTTCTACCTAATAAAAGTTTGCAGACGCAACCAAACGTTGATGACTTCATAAATAACATAAAAAGCATAACCACACAGGATGGAGCTAGATCAAAGAAAATAACTGAAGCCATTGTGAATTTTATAATCATGGATAATAAACCATTTTCCGCTGTAGAAGGTAAATACTTTCTACGACTGATGAGGGAAGTATGTCCATTGTACAAGAAGCCAAGTCGAGAGACAATAAAAAAACAGAATTTTTAAAAATTATACAAAAGATTTCTGAAAACTATTGCATCACCTACGATATTTGGACTGAAACCAAGCAAAATAAATAATTTGTGGGTGTTACTATTCACTTTTTGGACAAGTCTACTCCTCAGCGGAACATTAGCTGTTATGGAGCTGACAGAAAGCCACACGTCACTGTATATCACTGAAAAACTTATAGAAATTTTCACCGAGTGGAATGTTTTAATTGAAAAAGTTTCAGCTATCGTCACAGATAATGACAGCACTGTTATGAAGGTCGACAGGGAAATGTTTGGAGAAAAAAATGTATTCCTTGCTTTGCCCATACAACTAATTTAGTCGTAACTAAATCAATTGACAATGCAAAAACTGTACTGAATTAATTGGTAAGGTTCTAGATATAGTGACATTTATCAAAAAGAGTGTCAATGCAAGTGAAGAGTTACGGAAAAGACAAATTGAAATGAGACTGAAAGAAGGCCATATAAAAAAAAAAATCTTGATGTTCGCACAAGATGGAATTCATCCTTCTACATGTTACAGCGATTCATGGAGTTAGTATTGTAGGGGCAATACTTTTTACTCGACCGAAAGCTCCCCCAATGGTCTCAAGGAGTGAACTAGATTGCTTCAAAGAAATGGTAGAATTACTATGCCCATTTGAGAAGTTAACAAAAGAAATTTCGGGAAATAGCTACGTGACGGTGAGCAAAGTTATTCCACTAGTTAGTTGCGTCCGAGAAGCAATAGAAAATATGAAACCTAAAAATGGAATTATTACACAATTTAAAGAGGAGATAAAGAAAAAACTTGCTAGAAGGTTTGATAACCTTGAGAATTCCGTCATACTTGCCATTTCAACTTCTCTCGACCCCAGATTTAAGTTCATCCATTTCAAAGAAGCCACAGCCAAAGGCAAAGTAATTAATTACTTAAATAAATATTTGCGGTAACATAACAGCTTGCCTACATCAAGGAATGACACTTCTGATGAGTCTGATAATAATGATTCACAATTTGATATTTGGAAATACCATAAACAGTTGACACACAAAAATATGAAAAATAAATCATCTTCTACAACTACAGGAACCATCAGCGAAACAGAGGTTCAGATGTATCTGTCATCTCCTGTCACACCAATAAAAAGAGACGCCATTGAAATCTGGGAGGATATGAAGTCTCTTTTTCCAACACTTTCAAAGATTGCAATGATATACCTCCCCATCGTCGCCACGTTTGTGCCGAGCGAACGCTTGTTATCGGAAGCCGGGGCAACCATCACCCAGGAAAGAAATAGGCTTCTGGGAACTAGATTGTCTAAGCTTCTTTTCCTTAACTCCATTTCAAAATTGTTACATAAATTAAATTAAAGAAATATTTTTACCATCTAAGATCTTTTTTTTAGTTTGGTGGTCTAGTATAAGGTAAGTTAGTTAACCATCGATTAGTCAGTAAACATTTCAATTACCTAATATTTTGGTTGGAAATGTTTGATTTAATGGTATCCCTAATGTATGAATATATAGGAACATTTTATGTGAAACCCGCCTCGGTGGCGTAGTTGGCTAACGCGCTAGTCGTGTTGAGCTCGACTGTCGAGGACGGGGAGATCGAGGTTTGAATCTCGGTCGGGTGAACTGGGGGTGGTTTTTCCTAAATAGTTTTCCACTCTCCCTCCACGCAAATACGGGTTCACTTCCTATAAATTCAACCTTCCCAATTACTAATCAATTAGCGTAATTAGTACTTAAGCGTATAGCCCGAACGGATAGTAAGACGCGGTGCTAAATAATAATAATTTTATGTGAAATTTTTGATGATAATATGAACATTTCTAGCTCTGATTTGTGTTTTTAGAGGTCTGTGATCTCACTTTAAACCGTGTGATCTTAACAGAATCACAAAACATAAAATGAGGCGACTTTTCTATAATATTTCTAAAATATTTCAAAACATTGGAAAAAATCGATGTTTTCAATATCGATGTTTTTAAGAACGATGTTGCATCCCTAAGTATAACACCATGGCATTGTATTTATTCCATTTCAGTAGACAGTAAAATTAATGGTATCTGGTTTAGTTTTTATGTATCCTTTGAAATCAAGTAAGAACAAGCCGCTGGGCCCACACATCTTAAAATATTATTAGGAGCGAGACTCTGAATTAAGTACAATATTCATTGCGTCTAACTACTCATCCGGTCTACATTTATATTATTTACGCAAATACCCGCTTCGGTGATCTAAGGCGTTACTTTCGTAATAGACTGGCTCAACGATGACGGGGAGATTGAGATTCACTGCCCAGTTGGATTTATTAAGTGTTGTTTTACCCTCTCCCTCCACGAAAATGCGGGTACACTTAATCTAAATTCAACCTTCCTCATTCCTAACACACTAGCGTATTTATACTTATGCATATAACCCGAACGCTTAGTAAGATGTGGTGCTAGGTAGGGATGAGAAAAGAATAGGAAATGCACACACATTAGAATGGAGGTGGAGTGGGAAACCATGTAGGAAAACACACCTCTAAACACTCGGTTGTAATTCTAACCCGGTTCTCCCCAGAGCCGGTTTAGCAAGATGGATGATCTTGACGTTTAGTCCACGTGCATTCACCTCGACTGGTGGGGAAATGGGTGAAATAATAGCGAAATCACGTAACCTCAGTTTAGTCGTGCGGGGATTGAACCTAAGCCTCCTTAATGAAAGTCCGACACGTCCTGCCTGCTCCTTAGTGAGAAGGGTCTGGTATTACAGCAGTAATTCCTAGGTAATGGACAGTAGAATGTCTCCGTGTTTGGATCCGTCCCTAGGGAGGCCATGCAGGAGATTACGTCTGCTCGGCTCTGAAGTTGCACTATCTTCCCGCCAGGTGCAGGCAGGTCTTGTAATGAGATTTAGTCCTCATATTCCAGAACTAGCGATCGCTAGCTTTGGGTCAGTATACAGGGTTTTTTTTTCAGGGAAGTGATGAGGATTCTATCTAAATTTTTTGATATTTTGTTAATGGATTAATTGAAGAGTTGGGTGGAACAAAAGATAAGTTTATTTTTTTAAATATATATATTAATAACATATCTTACTGCTTTCTTCATCACACAATTAAAAGGTATAATGATGTGATTAACTAACTTTGTTCTCTCTTCATCACAAGTTAATGAGATTATATTTTGAATAACAATATATTTCTCCCCTTTTCCCTACACAATTAATATGGGCTAATGTTGTGAATAACACTCTTTTTTACCCGCCTCGGTGGCGTAGTTGGCTAACGCGCTAGTCGTGTTGAGCTCGACCGCCGAGGACGGGGAGATCGAGGTTCGAATCTCGGTCGGGTGAACTGGGGGTGATTTTTCCTAAATGGTTTTCCACTCTCGCTCCACGCAAATGCGGGTTCCTTTAAATTCAAACTTCCCAATTCCTAATCCATTAACGTAAATAGTACTTAAGCGTATAACCCGAACGGGTAGTAAGACGCGGTGCAAAATATTATTATTATTATTAACACTCTTTTTATACCTCTACACACAGTCACTATGGGATAATATTGGGAATAAGAATATATTAATAGCTTTTTCATCGCACAGATATGGATTAGTGCTGTATTTAATAATATATTTACTTTATTCCATCGTACAGTTGTGAATAGTGTTGAATTTAATAATTTATTTATCGTACAGTTATGGAATATTGTTTTGAAAAAGAATATTGAAATGGCTTTTTTATCGCACAGTTATAGGATAATGTTGTATTTATTAATATCTTTATGAATTCTTCATCGCAAAAATAAAAGATAGTGGTATGAATAATAATATATTAAAGAGTTTTTCCTGACATAATAGTCGTAACATTAGTTATTTTATTATATAATTATTGTTTGTCAACCTTCAATGCTTATATCGTACTATTTATTATTCAAGAATACACATTATAACTATACTATATATACAACAATTTAAATGTTGTTCTATTCGATGCTATAACAATTAATAAATGATATAATTTTAAGAATTTTGTTTAAATAAGAAAATCAATGGAAAAAATTATCTAAATCTTTCCAAGAAAAATATGAAATCATTCTAATGAATCTTTATAAAATAATCTTATATCTAAAATTATTTTGCTCGTTCATTATTTTGTAAAATTTGTTTCCTCGGAGAAATATTTAAACTTGATAACTCTTTAAAAAATAAAAATTGAAGATCACTAACATTAATCCGACACGTCGTGTCTGAGGAGTAGGAAGAAAACCCATTAATGAACCTATTCTCAGAAGATATCTGTGGACTTGAAGTTGATCGTCTGTATTTATTTTGTCTCTCTTGAGAAGTGGGATGGTTGGGTGAAGTGGAGAGATGGGAAAGGGATATAAAATGGCATCCATTCTCAGTCTAGACTCGAGACAGATTTGCTACAGGTGTTCTAGTCTCAAGGGATTGTCAGAAATACAAGAAGAAACAATATATCCAAACAAGATTCGACGTGAACTACATTCGATGACAAGTAGTCCAGCTTTTGATTATTGGTTTACAGGTCTCTGGTTTTTCTCCCAGCTAAGACAAAAAATAAATTATTATAAAATAAAGTTTGCTCTCTTTAACAAAGCTATAAATTAATGACCTGAATAGAAGTAGGGAGGGAGATGGGGGGTTTGATTTCACTCGAGCCATCTGAATTCGTGTATAGGATATCCACCGCGGGAGTGGTGGTATATGCAGAAGGTTCTTTATTGCAAAACATTGGCTGAAAGTCATTAATGCCAACCATTAGGAAATATTTATTATTTGGTTACTAATGAAATATTATCAATAAAAAAAGTGCTATCAAATGAGTTCAATAATACTTCCCTACGGATTACTGTATAGTTTGCATTTTTTTTAAACTTATTTCAAGAACAACATTGATTAGAAAAACTATTATGTTTTTTGTTTTACGGTTGTGACAACATGAAATATTATAGTAGGCCTATATGTATTATGTTTTATATTAATTATTACATTTGTATGTTGCTATGATTGGCCACCAAATTAAATACATGTTTTTTGATAACTTAGAGAGAGCGCCATTCAAAATGTTAAGTTTCAAAAGAAAGCGTTTTTATTTGGTATAAAGTGCAAGAAAACAACCACAAGATTGTCGGTATGACGTCATCAACCACCCTTGTTTAAGCTGGTTCACCATCTTGATTTCAGAAGATCACGCCGCATTTTATAATCTCTAGTTTGAAAAACTTTTTTTTTTCACAAAAAATAAATATCCAAACGGTTATTTTTATAAGTTCATGTTTTAATAATGTAAACAGGGTTAATAATTAAAAATAAAATGATGGTCCTGCATATCATAATACCTTTTGGTGATGGATAGATGGTAACTTTTCCTAGATGTTATTGGTGTCCTATAGTTGTGCGTCAAATATATATGTGTATGTTTGCAGACGGACGCAATAAAATTTCAACATCATCAATAGGCGTCTAAAATCTAAATGCACGAAAGAAAAGCTAGTAACGTTTATAAATGTCAATTAAGCTCTAGATACAAATTTACTTAAAAAATAGTGTGTTTGTGATACATTACTTGAATATCACACACACACACACACACACACACACACACAAAAGAGAAATAATGATGTTACCAGCCCCCACCACTCCTAATTACACCCTCCTTCTCCCACCCTCCCCCAACAAACAATTATAGAAATGAGACAGTCGCTTGTTTTGAAAATAACACTACAGTACACATAGAACACAGTACTACAATTATTTGTAATCACTAATCAGTGAGTTGTCGTCCAAAATAATTTTAAAAATAAATATAATAATAATAATAATAATAATAATAATAGATGTGACAAATAAAACAATGCGTGACGCTCATAAATACAACACACACATCACTGTTTCAAATTCAAAAGGCTGGTCAATGGTCATGTTCGGAGCGTTTTGTAAATAATTTGCGGTATTCCATTTACAATATATGTAAAATATGTAATATAGCTCTACATGTATTTAGTAATTTATATGATAGAAAAAATATCAATAAATATAAAATGTATATTATATATGTATGTATAAAAGTTTGTTTTAAATATTCGAGCTTATATTATTTAAAAAGAATCCAAGTCTCATGCTGCCTATTTTAAAAAGTGTGGTCATAAATATTAAGAGCATTCATCACAACTCAGCTCCCGGCTTGCATCTACGTATGTGTGTGCCCGCGCGCGAGGTATTATGGGAGTAAAAGGGAAAAGAAGAGACCTAACGATATGCCAGAAATATTGCAGTGTATTCGCATTTGAATGATTGCTCGAAATTTTCCCACATTGACAATGGGGACAAAGCGACAAAGTTTCTTGTAATAACTATAGTATGTCCCTTATTATGACAGAATGAGGACTAGTTTACTATACTTATTTGTGAAGCCGTTTTAAAATGATCAAAAACGGCCTTTTTCCTATGCAATTTTTTACAAATATAATTTAGTATTACACAATATTCAGTATTAGAAACTTCTATTGACTCTTTATCTCCTTTTAATCAGGAATGATAAACCTGCAATAGTTTTCGTTGTAAATTCTACCATTTATAGCCATCGGTATCAAAGAGTTGATTAGCATGTGATGCACACTCTTAAGTACATGCACCAATTATGATTTTAAATGTATTCTGCAGGCATGTATGATTAAAACTTTTTCAAAATATAATTCAAGAAGAAAACTGGAAATAAAAGAAAGTCTCCGATTTTTTTTTGTAAGATATTTGAATAATTGAGGGTGAAGCAAGATAAAACCAATAGAATCATAAACCCGCATCAATGAGACGCGGAAAAAAAGTGCTAGCCTCATAGTTTCTGGTTTCCCAGGACGGGAAGGTTGCATTTCAAATTCTGGTTGGGTACACTAGGATTGTTTTTTACCTAAATGAATTTACCACTATCCCTACAGGTGAGTCGGGTACATTTATTCTAATCTCTACTTTCCTCATGCCTACCATTGTTAATGAAGGTCTGCGGCTAGTACATTTGGGTAGTAATAAGCAGAGCACTTAAAAACAATTTACAACTTATGTTAAAACGTTTTTATTTAAATATATATAAATGATCAGCTCGTAGTTTGGGCCAACGCTAAGAGATAGGGGCGTGTTTATATTTTTGTCCGATGCACAGCGCCTACGAACTCTCCAGGGGACTCGCACTCTTTAAGCTGGTTCTAACACTCTCTGGAATGATGTGTTAGTTTTTACTGAGGTAAACAAGTCCACGTGTCGATATTGGCAATCAGATTCCTTTTTTCAGTGGGTAGCGAGTCTGTCTGCTATGCTAAGGATACCAGAATCATCCCCAACAAAAATATTTTACTGCTAACATTAGTGATACAATGCATTCAGAATAATAAATATACGACCGGGTGTTACATAGGTATTACTGATTTTAGTAGAAGAAGAGTATCTAGTACCCACTTCAGTGGTCACATGGTCTAAGGCGTTACTCTCTAAATGGACTAGACTGCCGATGATGGAGAGATCGTGATTCGATCTTGTCGGGTGTACAGAGGTTAGTGTTTTTAAATGGTTTCCCACTCACTCTCTCCACGTAAATTTAGGGTTCACTTCCTCTAAATTCAATCTTTATCATTCCTTACTCAATAGCGTAAATTAGTACATAAGCATATAATACGATTGGGTAGTAAGGATTTAGTGCTATAAAACGTATAAGGTAGCTACTAAAATTACTGAAACAAATTTAATATATTCATAAATCAAGTCATGTAAATACTTAAATATTAGCCACACCTCCCAAAGATTTTGTTGCATTCTTGACCACTTTTTACTGACAAGACTCAAGGGCTTAGAAAGCTAATTATTTCCAAGAGAAGGAATGCGCTATTTATTTTTTTACATAGGCTCATCTTTCAGCCAATGAAAGTTTTATAGGTATATTTGAATCCACTGACCCCTGCCGTCATACTCTCGACAAGAGTATTTCCTCCTTTCCTCCTTAAGAGTGTAATCTCGTTGAAACGACCTAAACAATTGAGGTTGACTCATCTCAGCAAGACCACGCTCTGTGACAGCTCCCGGCACTTTCCTAATACCTGACTGAACCGAGGCCCTAGGTCATCTCGTCGCTGTTATCAACCGCGCCCAGAAAAAAAAGAAGACGAAATGTATGAGTGTTCACTGCACTCTACTGGCTGTGTTTGGCAAGACCGTAGTCTGGTCCTTTCCACTGAGGTCCAGGCGGACGTCGTACTTCCAACATATTATTCATGAAGGACATTTCCATTACTCCTCTTCCCCGTCTGTCATTCCCACTACTTAGAACACGTGATAGATTCGAGGACTTAATAAAGGTAGGATTCTGTAATGTTGTCACTTATTGCAATACTGGCTTCGTTAAGGTGAGCGACGCTGTTATAGTTTGATAAATATTTCGTACTTTAAATTCTCCTGCGGCTTAGTTAATTTAAGCTTTTCAAAAATAATCGTTTCAGAATCTCTAAATATTTAATTTATTATTTTTGTTAATGGATTTTATGTTATATGGACTTAGTAAGTTTAAGTCTTTGCACAGTAAGCGTAAAACCGTATTTTCAACTTTGAATTATAGCATTCCATTGAGGATATTTGGTCCCTAAGTTTTCACGTAATTTCAACTTATACACTTCAAGGGATCTCTTTCAAACCCTTATTGTTCGACAGTTTGGTCGTTTGTTAACAGATAGCTTCGTTAACTGGCTCCACATAATTTAGTATGTGTAGAGTTTAATCATCTTGTTATTTGTTAAAGATTATTTAATATTTTTGCCCACAATTAGAGTTTATCGGCTGTTGGTTTGAGATAGGGCCGCGAGACGGTGAGATGCCTTTAAAAGTCATCGCTTTGGTAAATGTTTTACCCGATTTACGTTGCACGTAGTTAGGCTTGAGGCCGCAGCCTGTTTTATCCTACGATTTGTCGGCTACCTCCAGATGAAAAGGAAGGGCCAGTAATGAGTTTATATATTCTATCATTGAACTTTAGAGCTTTAGATAGTTAACTTACAGCCACTTGGCTTTGTGTTTCTTTAGCATCTTCAGATCACAAGTTAAATGTGTTGCCAGCCACTTGACGGCGTCATTATTTAATTAAATTTCCACAATTTTTGTGACTGATTACAAATTGTGCCTCTTCAGATTTAGGAGGCCGATAATATGATAAAGGCATATCATATCTTATTTCAAGCAAATTATGAGCCACTAAACATGGCACTTTGATTGATATATATATTTTTAGGAGCGTATCCTTTTATTAATTATTCATAACAAAATAGAGCTCATGCGATACTATTTGATTTTCCCACTATATTGAATCATGACTGGTTTAAAATAAATTATAAATATAGTTTGTAAGGTCAATTTAGAATTAGTTGTATCGAATGTTTTGTGACACCATTTATGGGTGAGAGTAAACATTTTTGCGAATGTTATATATTAGTTGTCTAATTTTGTGACTGATGCGAAGCGGTCCAGGGAACTAGCAGCACGCAAGTTATTTGAACTCTACGTCTGTCATGTAATAAGAGTTTGCTTTGGCTATAACTATTTCTAAAGTTAATAAACCTTGGTATACTTGTTAAATCAGGTCCTTTCTCTCGAATGTTCATTTTAAATAAAGATCGTGCTTCGTACAAACACTGATGACACCTTACACATTTAAGCTGTCTCACTCGTCTCATCGAGTTGTATTGTTTTGTTATTTAAATAAAAAAAACTCTCTTGTTACCTCCTTGACTATTATTTCAGAGCGGGGATGGGGAGTTTCACGAGTCACCTGCTTATTTCGAATCTGACTAACGCAATCCGTCTTTTGGGCTAGAAGATGTCTCTGTGTTTAGTCAACACGTTGACAAATATTCACAAAACAAAAGCTATATATCATTTTATTACGTTCATTAACTCTCGCTCAGTCATATTTAACTAGGGATACGGCTTGGCACATGTTGGAAGGAATTTTAATTTAAATAACACCGAATACAAGATAATGCTCTGTGTAGCTTTAAAAACAGTACATCAGGTATGTAAGGTTTATTCAAAAACTAGAATTATTATTCTAGATACATTTTTTTTTTTTTCTTGCATTTTGTTGATATAAAAAATATTTAAAAAACGTTCTTAATAAAGCCAATGAAAAATATGTCTAAGAAGATAAACATGCATTTCCTCTAAATAATTTTTTTTAAATATAACAATTTAGATAAAAATCTCCACTAACTATTGAGGGAAGGAGAGAATTAATATATAAAATACATTAAAATGTCCCTCATAATATCAAGATGACGGTAATATTTGGTTTCCTTTTTATTGGACTGCACAATGTTCTCTCGCATAAAGGACTTGTAAACCAACGTGAAAGTATAATTCGTCTAATCAAATGAATTATAGATTTAGGTTTAATTGATATATAATTGGTATTTATAGCCCCGTGATCGAGCGCCAATTATTACGATACGGTGTTATTGAGATATAATTGTCCCGCGATTGGTAGCCAATTACAACTTTCTTGAATTGATTGTGAGATAATTGGTTATTATAGCCCCGTAATCGAGCGCCAATTATTATTTTTTACTTGAATAAATACAACTGTTAATGTTGCACACGATTTATTGGAGTGATTTTAGCTTATTATACAATTTTACTTGAAATACAGTTTTTTTCTGTGTTGCTATTACACGTACTCTAGGTTTATGTCACCGGCACTCTGTAGATTTATGTGACTACTCTATATATTCATACGCACAAACAGCTTATATATGACATACCCCTTGCCCCTGGGACCTCTCATGACCAGTGTCAAAACAACAAATTGTAAGCGTCCCTGTGACAGGTGTTTTGAAGGCTACTTCCTATTGGGTATAGCAATCTAACGTCTCTTGCTTGTTTGGTAAATACTACGGAGTTAAATTTTGAAATAAAAAATAAATTTTAATAGTGCAATTCTTTTACATTATTTCTCAAAAGCGCGTGATTCTTCATAGATGAAGTCCTAAAAAGATAATTTACATACAATTTACTGAAGAAAAATACCTTCATCCATGACTTTTTAAATATATGAGAGCGGTCCAAATCAGTATCATTACAGCATAAAAATAAGACCCTTTAATGAAATTCTGGAATACAATTAATTCTTTAATTAATCACATTTAATTTGTTTCGTTAAATAAAATAATGGTTATGTATGATATATAATACTATGTAATCAGCGTCGGCATGGCCAGGTCTGATAGTCGGAGATCGCCGACCAGAATGGGCCGACGGGTTCCCAAAGGGGGCTCGCGGCAGACACTATATAATAATTTGTGTTCGGTTTGGGACGTAATTTTCTTCATAGGAACGTAATAAAATCTCTTGTGCCATAATAGACTCTCACAAATTTGAAACAACTATGTTTTCCCTCATCCTATATAAGTTTTAGGTGAGGCAGTGTTCCCCCTTCCGATGTCCCTTCTCAGAGTAAAATTGTTCGTTGTATTTTGATACGGGAATGAGAAGATAGATTCACTGAATACGTTTCTATCTAAATATTATAATATTCCTATTCAAAATTTAATTATGAGAAATCTTCGGGAATCAGTCGTTTATAGTTTGATGGTGGGTAGATGGTACACAAGAGGTAGGCATAATGGATCAGTTAGCTCTTTATGTTAGTTTTATTAATTATGTTAGAGTATACTAAAGTTTGCTGCAATCAATAATAGTAGATGATTATAACGGTAACGAATTGTATGAATTGCTTTAATCAGAACTTAACAAATTAGTAATTAAAATTGCAATTAATGTTGTCGCGTGTTAATTTGATGGAGTGGGTAGCATGAAGGAAACATCCAATGTCATTCAAGCCTATTTAAATATCGAAATCTCCTCCTTGATCTACACAGTTTTAAATTTGTTTG
Organism: Timema podura; assembly: GCA_033556935.1. Classification (NCBI taxonomy): domain Eukaryota; kingdom Metazoa; phylum Arthropoda; class Insecta; order Phasmatodea; family Timematidae; genus Timema; species Timema podura. The sequence continues at coordinate 43,476,648 of JAVRXN010000002.1, forward strand.
GATTAGTCGAAGAGTCCTACATTAAGCAATTCCCATAAAAAATGACAATGTGAAAATCTTATACTAAGGGGTGACACTCCACACAGTCGTGATAAATTGTATCGCATAAAAAAGATGGGAGTCAAGTGTTATTGGAGTGAACATAAGGCTCTATCATAGACCTTAATGGAACTGAGAGTGAATCCAGTAGACTCGTAACAATGGTTTCTTTTTACTTTCTCTCAGCCCCTTTGAAGAGAGAAATATTGTGATCATAAAAAAAATTGATCCCGAGATTTTTAATAAAAAAAAATTCAACATTTCATGACCCTCTGAAACCAAAAATGTTTTCGCGATGCCGACTGTCTGTATCTGTATCTCGGCCTAGACCCAAAACCATTTTATCTATCGGGTTAAAATATTGTATCTAGGGTTTTTATGAGGTTACCCCAAGGATTATTTTTGTAATTAGACGTATAACCTTAAAATTAAGGGTGGTTTACTAAGGAGCAAAAAAAAATTTATATATATTTTCTTAAAACCCACTAAAGCAATTTTGATTAAGATTTTTATTGAGGCACTGTTTGATATAAAAAAGGGCAACTCTCACTTTCCTATGAAAATTATTTGAGGGTACTTTACATTCTCTCGCTTTCCTATGAAAATTACTTTGAGGGTACTTTACATTCTCTCGCTTTCCTATGAAAATTACTTTGAGGGTACTTTACATTCTCTCGCTTTCCTATGAAAATTACTTTGAGGGTACTTTACATTCTCTCGCTTTCCTATGAAAATTACTTTGAGGGTACTTTACATTCTCTCGCTTTCCTATGAAAATTACTTTGAGGGTACTTTACATTCTCTCACTTTCCTATGAAAATTATTTGAGGGTACTTTACATTCTCTCGCTTTCCTATGAAAATTATTTGAGGGTACTTTACATTCTCTCACTTTCCTATGAAAATTACTTTGAGGGTACTTTACATTCTCTCACTTTCCTATGAAAATTACTTTGAGGGTACTTTACATTCTCTCACTTTCCTATGAAAATTACTTTGAGGGTACTTTACATTCTCTCGCTTTCCTATGAAAATTATTTGAGGGTACTTTACATTCTCTCGCTTTCCTATGAAAATTACTTTGAGGGTACTTTACATTCTCTCGATTTCCTATGAAAATTACTTTGAGGGTAATTAACATTGGCAGAAACATACAATTTTGATCATATCCACAGAGCTATTTGAGATACGAAAGAATGTATAGAATGTATGTATTAGAATTGATAAGTTGTAGTGATATTAAAAATAAAAATATTTCATTTGAAATATAGTTTTTTATTCTGAGCTATAATCAAATATATATTTTATTCTGATCTTTGAAATCTAAAATTGATTGTTATCCTCTTTGGTGAACAGAGATATTCCTTTTTACTCAATTTTTCTATAACACTGTACATTATTTAATTTAAGCTCTTTGGTGGTGTGTTTGTGCAACATTATATTTAATTTCATTTTACATATCCTACAAGTTTTTGATAAATGTCTCTATTTTAAGTTAAGAGAGTAAGTATGTGCTTAGCACCGTACTATTTATTTAGTAGAGGTAAAGCAAGGTAGCTTTTACTTCGAAGCAACATTTGAGTCAAGACGTTACTTTAAAAATGGAGTAAAATTAAAAATGTACTGATGGCTTTAGCTATTTTAGATTGGTTTTTGTCCGTTCTAGTATCAATAGTTTTACAAACGAATGTTATAAATTGTCTAAAATCGTGGCACACAGTTGAAACACTATTGGAGCAAATTAAAGCTAAACAAATTAATGCTATTTCTTAAAACTCCTAAAAAAATGCCAAACATTTGCTCAAAATATTTTAAAGATAACTCTCTTGTAAATATGCAAGAAGATTTTACTGAAATTCGAATTCCGGTAGAAAAAATATTTACGATGAGAAATTGTCCATAAATACAAGACGATTTTATTTCGAAATTCTGCTGCTGCCAGTAGCTCCTTCTTACCCCGGCAAACCGCCTTCTGACATAACTGAAAGAGAGGATATTGGCCAACAGTTGACTGAGAGAGAGTGGATATAAGGCTTTCCTCCATAAAACCTGCAGTTCCCTCAGCAATGATATTGGGTATAGTGAGTCTGAAGATGAGAACGAGCTTGGTGATGTCTAAGACCAAGATGATAATTTAGATCTTTGTATGAAAGAACATTCCAGCCTAGAAAAATGTTCTAAGTGTTAACTTGAGCATTTTCTGTTTTACATGGAAATATCAGCGCAATCCGGATTCTTCACTAAACTGAACGCCCCGCTTTCAAATTTGTAATGACTCTGTACGCAAGTAGCGTTGAGATATTGTTTTTTTTCTAGGCCTTAAGTTCTCAAAAATAGATTAAGATATCTCTTAAGGCTTTTTTTTGTCTTCACTTTATAATATGCTGAAAAATACTATTTTCACGATCTCAACAAATATTAAAATAGATGAATAGCAGATCAGAAGAGTTAGTTATTCTTGACAAGAAAGTTATTCTTCGCTCAATGCTTTTTCCCAGAATTGTTGGATGCTTTTGTTCAATGACTATACGTTTTAATTTCGTACAGTTAGCTTCGTCGATTATGTAAATCAACTAAAGAAAATTCCGAATTTATTGTTGCAGCGCAAAAGGTATAACTTTCCAAGTTGTTGTAATACATTCTGAAACTGATTTAAAACATGTTTTATTTACTCAATTGTATACTCTATAATATTATCCAAAGCTATAAACTTTTAATGGTTAATTAATAAATATATCCTTGCTATTGTTAAAGAGATGTATTAGTTTTATTTTTTATTTTTACATTTTACTAAGCTGTACATTTGTATTTATTTCTAACTATGTGAACTAAAGTTATTTCGATCAGCTGAATATTTGTATTTAGTTTTAATTTTTAGTTATGTTAGGTATTTTTAAGCTTAGTTTGTGTTAGTGCAGTTAAAATTTTATTTGATTATATTAGAGTGTCAAGAATCCTAACTCTGGTTTTGCGGGGGTGTGCTTATGGGAATCAATACTAAAAACAAATGGTCTTTGGTAATTTTTTTTAAATTTTATAATAAAATTATATTTGATCGATATGGGCTGTGGGGGGTCGTATTAAATATTACCGAGGGCCTGAATATGAGCCAGGCCGACGCTGTATATAAAAATTATATAATAAATAGAAATAATGATTATATATAATATTGAATTATATTTAAATATAATTATTAGAAATATTTACTAAAGAAGATTAACCATTATTTTATTTTATGAAAAAATTAAAATGTGATATAATCAAATAATTAATTGTGATTACAGAATTGTATGAAGATGTTTTAGGTTTATATATAAACAAAAGAATCCAAACACCTTTAGCTCAGTTGGTGGAGTGTGTCCTACTGAAGTGAGGGTCCCGGGTTTGACTTCCGGCATGGCTGAAGAATTTATCATTGGTGAAAGTGGGTTTACCCTTTCACATTGATAAATTGATGGCTGGGGACTGGATGTTGTGCCTGTCCTAGTTTTAAGTTAATTATAGGGCATATAAAGCTACGACGGGCCTAGCAAGCCGGTAATGGAAAAATATATGGCTTGAATAAAAAACTGACCCGGCCATAGGCTTGAAACAGTAATGGATATAAAGTCATAAACAAAAGAACATATAATTGCAATATATGTATTCATTTATATAATATATATATCGCCCTACCTTTAATTTGAATTAATTAAACTCGAACATATCAGGTGGAACATATAGGCTGACAAATGAACACCCAATTATTTTTACACCTTGCTTCATAAAAATTATACCTTCTACTATTTCGCTTCTCTCATTTCTTTTGTTTTCTCTATAATACATTTTATATCAATCTTGCCACACCTTTTCAGTTAACATTAGCAGTCATATAAACACTTAGTGTTTTTCACAAAGACGTAAGTTTGCTTGTTTTAATGATTTCTTATTATATTATTTTATAATAATTTAATAAGTTATCTTCATGTCTTTTATATCAACTTCAATTACATTATCTCTTCATGGCTTCTTTAATTTCATTTACAGTGTCTATGAGTATGGTGAGATATATGACGTATCAAATATGTGGAAACAATTTTATCCAGAATTCCATCTAGTTCTGGAGTCCCAAAGGAGTAAAGGAACGTAAAATACAGATAAGACTTAATCAATAAAACTCAACCTTGTAACTATTTTTATATTAATATCAATATTTATCTTATCTTAATTATTACATTACAATGTTATCATTGATTTTAATGAATTTTTATACTTAAATCTTCTACGCTAACTCAAACTTGTGTTTGTATTGAATATTTTAAATATTTAGTCAATGTTTTTGAACTATTTATTAACTCTTATATATTGACGTATGTGTTGATGAAGCATTTTTAAGCTTTTATTAATTTGTTATCTTAATTATGCACGAATGTTTCCTAAATTGTTAATTGTTTTTCAACATCATTATTATATAATTGATCAAACTACTTTAAAAACCTCATAACTTTGAAAAAATTTCTTAATCCAAAAAAATTAATTAGCCAAGTCTAAACTCTTATTCAACTACTTCTTACTTAAAATTTATAATTTAGAATGTTTTCTAAAATGTTAAATGAAGAAATACTAAAACGAGTGGATGATAAGAGAACCATTTTGGATGTGGTTCTTTGGTACAAAGAAAATTGAATTGAACAAGCCCTAGGAAGAACTGTCTTCTGCACGACGTGGTGGAAGGAAAAGTTGAGGGAAAGAGGAGCTTGGGAAGTAGGAGGATTCAAATATTAGATTACTTGAAGCAAAGAAGACAATTCTGGGAGCTTAAGGAGGAGTCAGAGACCAGGGTGAATTGGCAGTCTAAGTTCACTGACCTGTCGTAAGAAAGAACACATAGTACAAATGTATATGTGTGTGTTTCGTTTAGAACATGGCGAACGATTCCTTAGTTACGATGGGGGGCCATTTTGCTGCACACATCGATACTCAATTGTTTGCCAGTAATTGGGCTCTCAATACTGACAGTCCTCTGAAAGTTAAAGTTAACCCAATTTCTTACGAATTCTAGAAAGCAGGAACTTTACAGATTTAAGGCCTTATTACATAGTTGAGATTCAGAGGTCAGCCAATTCCCCAATTGACCTGAACTGCTTGTTATTTCCTGTATTGGTAGATTGGTTGACTCCCGACTATAAATATAACCCTCATACACTGTAGAGTTTATATAGTAGGTTTCTTGTAGGAAGGAATTTAAAGAAAATACGAAAATATTTTTTAAAAATTGGTCAACATTTAAAATATTTTATTTTATCTTTAGTACTATTTATAATAATTATGATTATATATGAGAAGTGGTAGCTACAAATCACATGACTTGACGTATTTATATTTGAAACGTGTTCTATCATCTTTTATAACTATCTAAACGTATCTTACTATCTAAATTAGACTGTAACCGAATCTTAACTAAGGGCTAAATATCTTGTATACAAAATACTAGACTAGACTTTAATCATAGTTTTTTTCATATTCGATATTTATAACTATATTCATCATATTGGGGGGAATATAATTATGTTAGCATAAGCAATTTTGTTAAATTAGTAAGTTAAGCATCAAATATAATATTCGCGACTTAATGAAAGGGATACGACTTGAAAGGTCAAATTGAAAGAAATGCACACGCATTTTCATCAAAGGGTGTAGGAAATGCCCTGGTTGAGAGTCTGACCTTGACCTTAGTATCAATGTCAATCCAGTTTATTGTGATCCTAATGGTTCAGACCACATGACCACCAATGTGGGCTTAGCATATTCATAATCAATTGACTGTGCGTAACCTAAATATATGCGCATAAATAACATGTCTCAAAAATATGTATAGTGGTGTTGATTAAATGCTACATATTTAGATACTATTCGTAAGTTGAAAAACGACACCTGAACGAGGGAATCGAACCCGGAACTCTTGGTTTCGCGTGTCATTGCCTTACCACTAAGCTAGCCAAAGTTTATCGAGTGCTCAGGGTCATTCTCTGTTGAAAAAGATGAGGAAATATTTTATTCAGTGCTCAGGGTCATTTTCTCCTGAAAAAAAAAGATGAGTTAAAGAATGTATTCAGTGCTAAGGGTCATTCTCTGCTGAAAAAAAATTAGTAAAGAATAACCCTGCGCACTGGATAAATTCTCTAACTCATCTTTTTTTTTGTGTGCAGAAATGACCCTGAGCACTGGATACATGCTTTAGCTCATATATATACATATATATATAATTGCCATGAGCACTGGATAAAATCTTTACTCATCTTTTTCAGCATGACCCTAAGCACGGTGCAGATCTTGTACAGCTCAGTGGAAGAGGCTGGTGCATTTAGCCAAGTGTCCCGGGTTCGATCCCCAGTACTTCTAGATTTTTCTGTGAAGCAGTGGGTATGGAACACGGTAAACCCAGCATCGTGAGGACAAAATGAGTAGCTACTTGGATAGAGAAGTAGCGGTTCCTGTCTAGAAAGCTGAGATTAGCGGCAGGAGGGTTCATTGTGCTGACGACATGCCCTCCTCTACCTGCAAATGTTGGAACTATTTTCACCAAAATTTGACGGCCACTCGGTTCGTATAGCTCACTTGTAGGCTGACACCATGGAGCTACTGTGTCTATATACATAACCTAAGGGTACGTTTGATCTTCCAAGCTTCATTATTCTAAATATAGGGTTTGAGTTTTTTAATTTATTTGAGGTATTTAATATGCACTTTCTGAACCAACTTATTGTATCTCACGAGAATTTCTATGAGTGAAAGCGAAAGGGCCTACCAATTATCCGGGATAGGTATTTTCACATATTTCTAGGGTTCCTTTACATGCCACAATCGACATGGGACCAACAGCTTTACTTACCCTTCGAAGGAAGTTGTACTATGGATTTTTATCGCACAAGAAATATCTATTAACCCCGGCTGGGTTTGAACCCACGAATATCTGGTCATGAGACTTGCACTTTACCCAATACTACCGAGATCAACTTTTATATATTCATTGATACTACAACTTTTCAATAATAATTTATTTTTGCGGGTATAATATGTTCAAAATTTGAAATTTCCGATTATTTAAAGTACCCTCAAAGTAGTTTTCACGGTAAAATGAGATGGGTCATTTGGTTTGCAACGTTAAACAGTGGCTAGAAAAATATTTTAATAAAAATCGTTAGAACAGATTTTGAGAAAATCAATCTTCCCCGTTTGATCCTTAAGTAAACCATCCTTAATTTTAGGGTTCGATAGAAATTTTCAAGAAATCCTCGGGGAAACCTTATTAAAACCTTAGATGGAAAGTTTTAGCCCGATCAGTAAAATAGTTTTGGCTCCAATTCCAGTAACAGGCAGACAGACACAAAAACAAGCGGCATTGCAAAAAAAAAAAAGTCTTTCGGGATATGAAACGTCTACATCCTTGATTTGATTTTTTCGACGATCACAATACTTTATTTTGAACTGGTGCGAGAAAGTAAAAATAAATAAATAAATATTTAGCACTGCTTCTTACTACCCGTTCGGGTTATACGCTTAAGTACAAATTACGCTAATGGATTAGGAATTGGGAAGGTTGAATTTAGAGGAAGTGAACCCGCATTTGCGTGGAGGAAGAGTGGAAAACCATTTAGGAAAAACCACCCTCAGTTCACCCGACCGAGATTCGAACCTAGATCTCCCCGTCCTCGGCGGTCGAGCTCAACACGACTAGCGCGTTAGCCAACTACGCCACCGAGGCGGGTGAGAAACGTAAAAAGCAACTAGATATTTGTCAGAAAGCAAATAAATAAAACTACCTCTTTTTTCTTGTTTTTATAAAGTAATGAAACAACCTTTCAAGTGCGTTTTTTGCTTTTAATTTTGGTGAATACTTATTTATCTGCCAACCAATAATAGAATACAGGGATAAAATTTAATAATATTGGTAGACCTGGCATGTGCAATGGAGCGTCGGGAAGGTATCCGAGAACAAATAGCTTCCAGGTCCTCTGTGAAAGGAATTGAATGCCTCGAGTGTTTTTACGATATATAAGGAAGAGCTTCCCCCTCACCCCCTCAATCAAGAATTGAAAGGAGACAGGCAACTAAAAAACTTATTTATTGAAATCTATATTGAAATTCTATAAACTTAAAAGCTTGCAAATAAAATGTTAAAAATATATTCTTAAAAATAGCTATTAATTTTTACTCCACATCTTACTACCCGTCCAGACTAGCCACACTTGAAGTTATTCTAATGGAGTAGGCATAAATAAGGTAGAGATTTAAAGGAAGTGTACTCGCATTTGTGTTGAGCAAAAGTGGTCATTTTTCTAGAAAAAAACACCCCTAGTAGACTCTACTAATATTCGAACTCCGACCTTCCCATTAATTAATTCGCGTGCTTATCATTATGTGTTAAAAAAGTGGATTTAAAACGCGGAATTAACTAACGTTCTAATGCTCTTTTAACTACCTACGTTCTTATAAAAATTAAAATTGGTATCTTTTAAAACATTATTTAGATTATGTTTAAAAAAATTTGCTTTCTTTTTCTATTGTCCAAAAAAGTAATTAGGAAAATAAAGTCTATCTTTCTTTCCTTCCTTAGTTATTTATTTTAAGACAGTGAAGGAATACTTTTTTTTAACATAATTAAGTCGAGTCATTGTCATCAAATTTTAAATTTAGACTGTTTTGTATAAATTACTGCCATTTACATTTGGTCTACAGTTAAGCTAATCCCAGCGCCAGCAGAGTTAACAAGAAAACTCTTTCCATCATTTTAGGATACAAAATTGTATGACATTTAAAAACTGTTACTTTTATATAATCCCAACTCTTTCATATTTCTTACTATTTTTAATTTATTGAATATGGCTTATAGCTTTGTATTTTCTTTTGCAAACCAAATATTTTTGCCTATTCTTTTCAAAATAAGTGGAAACCATTGGTTTCATTTATAATGAATGTAGTTAGGTAAAGCTTATAAATTAATAAAGTTTTATGGAAGTTAAACGTGTGTATCCAGTTTAATTTGATTGAACGAGTTTCTATTCGAAATTCCTAACACATTCGGCCTGATTGGCATGATTCACTGACACTAACTCATCAAATACAAACATTAATCAAAGGAACTGCTCAAATAGCAAGACATTTTTTGTTTTTGAAATAGTTTTTAACACTTAAAATAGCTAGATCATATGAACTTAGTGAAGGAATGAGGAAAAAGGCACCTAATAGAATACTTGACCGATATATTTACCATCAAACTCCATCTCACCTATGAGACCAAAAAAACAAACAAGCCTGACGTATTTAGCCACAAGCCCACTGGGGCAAGTTTGAAATAGAAACATTTGTTTGAAAGTTATGAGGGTGCTCACATAAACACAGTAATCAGTCGATCACATTAGTCCTTTGAGAGCAGAATCTATGAATACAATCTGGTCGGTAACCTCCTTTTCCGTTTCTCATTAAAAATAAAACTCCATGGCTCGAGTCCGCAAGCGAGCTGTACCGACCGAGCGGCCGACACCGTTAATGATGATAGTGCCAAAATTTGCTGATAGAGAATGTGGAGAAAATATTGTAAGCATGGGAATTTTTTACCTGGTGATGATGGATATTTACGTACTCTTTAACTAAAAAAGTCTTACAACTATGTTTTTTCCTTTTGTATATCTGTACCTGGGCTACAGCCGAAACATTTTAATGTATTCCGCTCAAATTTGATATCTAGATGTTACATAGTCATACTGCAGGAAAAATAGTGATTTTAATTCCATCCTTAAAATTGTAGAGAATTAGAGATTGATTTTGCTAGCAGATCTAAGGATTTTGTTCAAATACATAATGCTCAAATGGTTTTAACATGATAAGTAACATTGTACAACTTTTTCAGATATTAATTGAATAGTCATCATTCATCAGCTTGAGTGGCTGCATGCTCTAACGCGCTACTCTCGCAGTAGACTAGACTGCCGATGACGTGGAGAATGATGTTCTAATCTCAGTCGGGTGTACTATGGGTTGTTTTTCCAAAATGGTTCTCCACTCTCCATCGACGCAAATACGGGTAAACTTCCTCGTAATTAGTAGATAGGCATATAACCTTAATGGGTAGTAAGACGCGGTGCTAATTTTCTTTCGACAGTCTGATATTAACTGATTTTGAATAATTTGAACTGGTTCGAAAATTTCTTTTTAGAATGTTGTTCAAAATGGGTCGTGGGGAAGTAGACCTAGGAATACAAGCTTATGTTATGTTGATTTCTTAAACTAATTTGATTGTAGCTGATTTTTGAAAAAAATAATTTTTTTAAATGGCTTTAACAACTTAATTTCAATATTTTATCAAAAATAGTTTTACTTGAATAACAAAATGACGCGTTTATTTTTATAAGTTAAAATAATTTTAGCATATGTTTTACTAATAACAGATTTTTAAACATTTTGTTACAAACTATAACAGATTAAATAATTTTATGTGAAGGTATGTACGATAATGTAGTACCATTTATTCATTAGTAAAGTCTAATTTCATTTCTGGCTATCAATTACATAAATAATCTGAGGTAAGTTAACAAATAGAAGAAGCTGTTCGAACAAATACATCAAAATCCTCACAGCTCAGCTGTCAGATTCAGACGTGACAACCGCCTGTCCAGCCCAGCCGTAGAAAAGGGATGAGCTGCTGAAAGGTGATAACTGAAGTAGAAGGGATAATCTAGTCTTGATGAAGAGGGAACTTAAGAGCACATAAAGTGTATTAACCCAGGCTCTTGCAGGCGAGCAGAGGTCATCGAGAGGTCAGGCAAGGTCACGGAAAGGCTGGGGGGGGGGGCCGAGTCAATGAACTTGTCGGGCGTAGTTTCGAGTCCTGGGAAGAGGGGAGCGACATAACTAGGGGGGTGAAAGATGCCCAGGTTCCGCAGAGGGGGTTTTGTAAGGTGACTGGAGGTGGGTCATACACGTGTGCTTATGAGGGGGAGAAGTTGGGCTGTAAAGGGGAAAAAGTTGGTAGAATTAATTTTTAGTATAGTTCCTGGCAAAGCCTCATTCCAACCCACCTCGATAAACTAGATTAATGTGTTCATAATAGTCGGATAGCAATAGTATGAATCTTACATGACAGCTCAAAATACTAATAAATCTACTTTTATCCGGTCATGCCTGTTTTTTTGTTGGTCTCTTTTGACAGATATTCATTTTGATAGCTCTAAGATACATCAAGTCGTCAATTTTGACTACGCCATATTTATTATTTCAAACATCTGCCTACTCACCTAAGCAAATAAATGATACGGTGCACCGCAAAAATTCTCTCTCTTATCTTAAAATAGAGACATAAAAGAAACTCTTAAGATTTTTAAAATGAAATAACATACATTTTTGTCGAAACATTCCACCAAAGAGCGTAAATGAAATAATATATAGTTTCTTCTTCTTCTATTTTTGCACTGCGTCTTACTATCCGTTCGGGTTATACACTTGTGTAGTAATTACGATGATGATTTAAGGGCTTAGGGAGATTATTTTTAATAGGAAGTGTGCCCGCATTTTCGTCAAAGATGAGTGGAATATTATTTTGGAAAAAAAAACAACCTCAGTTCACCCGACTAAGATTCAAACCTCAATCTTCTCTTCATCGGCAGTCTAGTCTACTGCGAGAGTACCTAGCGCTAGACCATGGGGCCACCAAAATGGGTAATACACACTGTTACAGAAACATTTAGAAAATATGAACATCTCTGTTTACCAAAGAGTATAGGAATCAATTTAATGTTGCAATGTGCCCCGTAAAAATATATATGTTTGTTTATAATACAGAAACTATTGGTTTTATAAAAACATATTCAAAATTAACATATTTTTATATTTAATAGTACAACAACTTTACAATGATGAGTTATTTAATATCTTAAATAGTTGCGGAGATGATCAAAGTTGTAGATTTCTGCTTCTCTAAAATACCCTTAAAGTAATTTTCATGCGAAAACAAGAATTTTCATTTTATTTGTAATGTTATATAATGCCTAGATACTAAATTTAATCAAAATCGTTAGATTGTATTTTAAGAAAATTGATTTTATCTCTTTTTGCCCTTCAGTAAACTATCTACCCTTAATATTAAGGTTAAATATCTACAGTAATTCCAAAACTCCTTGGCGAAACCCTGTGAAAACCCTACATACCAAGTCTTGGCCTGATTGGTAAAATTGTTTCGGCTCTAAGCCAAGATACAGACAAATAAACAGACAGATGACATCGCAAAAACCAATTTTTGGTTTCATGGGGTTATGAAACGTTGACATTTATTAAAATCTTTAGCAGGATTTTTTTTGACGATCCCAATACTTCTCTCTCTAGGGATCCAGAGAAAGTGTAAACAAAGCTAAGAGTTCTAGAAACCCTCTCTCTCGTCTTAGACTTTTACCAAGAAGAACTAGATTTAATAATGGATTATAGTACACTCCTCAACAAGGTGGTTCCTCAACCTAGACACATGTGTATACTGGTACGTTTCCTTAAATTTCCTCCTCCTCATCCTATCTTCTTAGACTACATAATTAAAGTCACCGGTAGTCATCACTGGCACTAAAGCGTTAGAGTATTTTTTTTTCACGTGGAAATAACTTTTATTATTGGTTAATTTTATTTAACTCGAGCCACCGTAATTTAAAAGGTATTCAGTAAAATCTCTTATAACCGAAATAAAGAAAGGAGGTTGAGCCCGTTTCGGTTAAGTAAATTTTCGGATATGAAATTAATACCCTTCTGAAGAGTTAAAAGTTAATTAAAAACTATAAATTACTTAACATACATAGTTACAGTACATTATTTTTGTATGTATATGTACATACAGTATTTAAATAAATGGTTATTCATTATTATCAAAATTAAATACACAATAAAACTAAATTTATCATTTCTTCTTAAAAAAAAAGTTTGAAATTTTTTTTGACTAATTTTCTCGATTTATTTATCTTATGTATGGACATGTGAAGAGGATGCTTGAAATGGAGATGGCAAGTAGGAGGCTAAAGGTAAGCGCCCACTGGGTCGGTACCGCACGGACGGAACGTACCGCACGGACCGCACATTTTAGGGGGGGTGCGCCCACTATCCGCACTGACGGCACGGATGGAAACTAAGTTTGCTCAGCTGCTCTTGAGCCAGAAGGTGAGCTTCTCGTTTGAAAGCTCAAGGAAGTAATGTTTGCATTTCTGTTATTGTTGGATTTGTTTCATATTTATATTTGTGCTTTTGTGAGTGATATTTCACCGTAATATTTAAATATGGAAAGCGATGAAGAATATTTAGCTCTTAGTTGCCTTTTAATTGAAGAGGAAAGAAGAGAATGTACGAAATGACAAATCTGGGTTCACATCAACAGGAAAAGACTTATGTTTGGCGAATACTACACATTATTTCCTGACCTGGTTGAAGATGACGCCAAAAATTTCGGCCCGCACTTGATTTTAATTCACTCGCCCAGACTTTCTGTCGGATGGCGGAACGGTGGAGAGTCCGTTGCCGGCGGTACCGACGTAGTGGGCGCATCTTGGTAACAAATAATGCTACGAATTTGTTGTACTTTCCGTTCCGTCCGTGCGGTCCGTGCGGTACCGATCCAGTGGGCGCTTACCTTAAGAGAAATATCCAAGGATAAAAAGAGCGTGGAGGAGTGTGGAGTGGATCGGGCTGGCGTGGAGGAAGTAAGGTGGTGGGAGGACAGAAGTAATTGGAGAGGCTTATGTCCGAGACAGACCCTACCAGTGGCAAGAAACTGTGCGTGATGATGATGATGATGATTATTATTTCTTAACTTTTTTTTTTCATCTTCCGAAAAAAAAATCATAAACAAAAATGCTGCTAGCCGTCCGTTTCGAATATACCGGGTTTCGGATATTAGAGGTCCGAATACGGTGGGTTTGACCGTACTTATATTGAGTTTTCCGGTCACGTTACTATTTCTTGAAATCCCCACCTTCTGAGGCTGGAATTTCCAGCGTGGTCCTGCTCCAAGGACTCATCTCTTGCGATGAGTGCTACGACTATCACGACCACTCAATAGAGGGGCAGGGTAATCTTGTAGTTATAGGAGTCAAAACACGTCCGTCCCAAACGCGAACGAAACCAACCCTTTCGTATAAGAATTCGATTAATATGTAAATTCCAGAGAGGGTTTTTGCTAAAAACAATTAGCTTTACCTTCTTTCACCGAGAGAAAAATAATAATTAATCCTTACGAACCTCGTATTATTTACATAAAATAATCCTAACTTACATTAAATTAATTCTAACGTCGTACTAACAAAATAAAATGTTTTCCTTCTATAACCTCTTTTTTTAAGCACCACGTCTTACTACCCATTCGAGCTATACGCTTATTTAATAATTACACTGATGGTTTTATGGATCAGATTTTATTGATAGGAAGTATACCAGCATTTACGTGGAGGGAGAGTGGAAAACCAATTTAGATAAAATCTCAGTGAACCAGACAGAAATTTGAACCGCGATCTTCCCATCATCGGCAGTCTGTTCTATTGCAAGAAAAGCGCCTTAGACCATGAGGCCACCGAAGCGGGTTATTTCCTTTATTCTAAAAGTGTTATTCTTCAACTGAGCTTTATATTTTGTTTAATATCTAGGTTCAACACAAGGGCTACAATCAGTTCTATTCAAGGGGTGGAGATGATGGTTGTTATGAAAAGTGCACCCCTATTAGCGTGGAGAGAGGATGGTAAAACCACGATGAAAAATCACATGCAGGGAAACTACCTCAAGATTACCCAGCCGAGTTTCGATTATCAACCTCTGTAGTAACAGCAGAAAAGTGCAACGTGAATCTAACTTCTTAGACCACGTGGCTAGCGAATCGACTATGTATTAATTAAAACATGGGTTAAAAAACAGAACCTTAACAGGGAATTAAAACCAGGATATTCAATTTCATTTCATATTCGAGATCAAATATTCTTTTGTAAAAACTATTTAAAATGTTTTTGTGAGAGATATAGTTCAAAGATAATATTAATTAAAATAAATTTTAGGCCCTACTTTGTATTAAACAAAATTGATAAGTTTTATAAATATAAAATTATTAATTTTTCTGAAAAAAGTAATAATACCTAAAATTGTAAATGCATCCGATAGCATAACATAATTCATACCACATCCTCAAAACTTACTTTTGAAGTTTGAGATGTACTTAAATCAAAGGTGTTTTTATGCGATAGAATAATGTTAATATCAATTTTTCAGTCAAAACAATACATTTTTAACCATCCATCACACTTTAAATTAATATCAACATTACAATGAAACTAAATAAATGGTAAAACAAAGCATAATTAACTTTATAACGTAGGTAGAAAAACTATGGACTTTCATAATGAAAGTATATAACTTAGCTATCAGAGAAGTAAGATACACTAATTATTACATAACCGACTTACCAGTTGAATGGAATACTCAAAAGGAAAATGTTATTTTTTATAACTACAAAACAAAGTTAAGTCAATTCTGCTGAGCGTTAATGTTTGATGAAAATGAAGTGAAGTTCTTAAATAAAATATAACTTCTTTTAAATGATAACATTAAACGCTATAAAAGAATATTGACATAGCCATCTATTTTTCAGCAATAAACTTTCCATTTTTTTTGTACGATCGTTGCTCTTCATGGTTTAATGACTTTATTAAGTTGTATGGATAGTATTAAGAGTGTGCCGGAGGTTTTTAAAACAAAATGTAGAGATGCGTGAAAGGTTCACAAGGTTTTACGGTCTAGTTCGATGCTGACAGATAAATAAGTTGGTTCTGTGTGTTGTATGGCTTCTTAAAACGATTGTTCACGCTATTTTTTCTTTGTATCTTACTCTCCAACCAGGCAATAACTACATTAATAAGATAGAGATTGGTAAAATGGAGTTTAGAAGAAATATTTCCAAATTTGTGTGGAGGGAAAGTAGAAAACTATTTAAGGATAAACAGCTTCGGTACATCCGGCTGAGATTCGAACTCCAATCTCCCAATCACCTGCAAGCTCACCGGTTCCAGTGTCCTATTTTTAATATTATTTTTAAGTTTTTTTAGAAAAAAAAGCAGAAGTTGAAAAGAAAAATAATACTGTAAAAAAAAAAAAGCACTAACAATTTCTTTGTACAAAGATCAAAGAAAGAAAATTCCTTCTTATTCGCTGGCAAACACAAACAAAATTAAGAACTTTTAAAACTACAGCAACTGCTGACCTTTCAAAGGGTTCTGTAAACGGATTGATTGACGTCTGTCTACTTCTATTAAACAGATATTTTTTAATATAAAATAAAATCCATCTTTATTTGAAAAAAAAAACTGTACATACACTTAAAAGAGTTGTGTTTTATGACTAAGTTGATGACATAACAATGTCGGAATATCTATTATCTAATACAAGTTTTTATGAAGGTAACTTAGAAAAGTTGTACAGTAATATTTTATTTTTCAAATTCTTTATAAAACTTTTTAAATACCTTATATTTTCTCAATTGATACATATTTTAAACTTTTTTATTAACATTTAACCTTTTTAAAATCCAAGTTTTGATTATTTTCTTCCTTTTAACTATTGACGACAGTGTGTTTATGATTTTAACAGTAATATTATTTTATTTGTTCAATATTTATTTACCTTTTTATTCCATTCATTTTTATTATAACTTTTTTTTAAAGTTTACTTGTTGTCTTATATCAAGAAATTTAAAAAGAAAGACTACTGGTTTCAATGATAAAAATAAAAGTAATGGTTTTAAGTTTCGGGTAAACAGGAGTTTATTGATTGTTTTTAAAAATAAACACTACATTAAACAATCTAAAACGTGATACAAATTAAGATTGCTTCTAGTGAAAGCTTATCAATTCTTTAATCTACCCAATTTTAATTTCGTGGTAATGTTTATAATAATAAATCCCATAAATGGCATGTATTTTGAATTCTACGGACGTTCATTAACACATAATTACTACGAGAATTATCTAAACTGACAATAAAACTAGCTTACACATTTCACAGCACTGTTCGAATGATTTGATTTCATACTAATCACCGTACTGTTTTAATGGGTTAATCTATGTTAAAAAGTGTAAACAAATAGTCTCGGTTTTTATAAAATTAGTATCATCATGCGGTTCGTTTTATAGTATACCTTAACTGGGTTAATTTGTTTATAATTTAGCATTCAAGATTAAAATAATAAATTGAACCGTGTTGGTATAGTTCAACTTGAATTGTAGGCCTACTGTGAAGCATTATGAACACCTTAATGAGCATTTGTGACAAACATTTCCTTGATGTGAAAAAAATTCAATTCGATGATTATCTATTTTTTTTAAAAAATATATTAGTTAAAGTGTATTTTTAAGATTTTATTAAAAGTTTAGAAAATATTATTATGCTTGGAAACTTTTAAGAAAACATTTGTCATGGGTGAAGTGAGATTATTAACTGAAGTTGATTTTTCTGTTTAATATTGTTTTACCCAATTTTACTCTATCTGCGTAAAGCTCTATTAAGTTGCATTAGTTAATGTTCAACGTTATGAAACTATTTAGTTGATTCAATAAAAATTGCGGGAACAAAGTGTGTTTTCACAAATATTTTTGTACTTTTGCTTGGTTCATTTATTTAAAACATTATGTGTACTAACTTTTTAAACTTTTAACTGTGCAATGTGTTTAAATAGTTTTCAGATTTTTCCAAAAAGGTTGTTTGTAAAGCTCTAATAATCACCAAGGGCACGTGGGAAAGGAAGTATCGTCTTGAATGTATGGTGACCGGTTGGTCGGAGTTAAAGAACCGGTCAGGTAGAATGAGGCGCCCCCCTCCACTCTTATAAATGGTTTCATACATTCCCATTAACTAAAATACTATTGTATTCTATATTAATTCAATCTTTCTCATCTCCACCCCAGTAATTTAGATTATCCGATATCCCGGACGGGTAGTAAGAAGCGGAGATTGAAAAAACCAATAGTAATTTTTTAGAACTGTGTCTTACCACCCATCCGGAATATACTAATTACGCTAATGTGTTAGGGATGATGGAGGTTTAATATTTTATGAAGTGTAACCGGATTTGCGTGGAGGGAGATTGGAAAATAATTTAGGAATAAACACCTCCAGTGCACCCAATCAGTTTTCAAACCCCAATCTACCCGTAATCGACAGTCCAGTCCATTGCGAGAGTGAGGCCTTAGACCAGCGGTCGATAACCTACGGTCCGCGTGCTGGATCCGGCCCACCAACTGATTCCATCTGGCCTGCAAAAGATTTAGCAAACAAACAATTGCTTTCATAAAATCAGACAAACAGCTAATTATTATATGAGAAATATAAATCTGAATTTTTTTGCTAGCTATTATTTCTCAACCAGCGAACCAAATATTGTTTTAACCTATACGGCCCACGATACCAAAAAGGTTCCCTACCCTTCCTTGCTTTAGACCAGGGGTATTCAACCTTTTTATGTCCAAGGGCCAAAGTTTCTGTATCTTGCTTGCTCACAACGCTGTACTGACACATTCCTATTAGTTCATTCTTATACACTATTCACACCAGGGATTAGGATTTCCCGTCAAGTATGTTCTCTGTTGTTATATAGCAGGAGTAAATGTGATTCATCTCTTCTACTAAAGTTGTCATTTGTCGGTTAAAATTACATTTGTAGTAAAACGTAATATTTTTCATAACGTAAAATGCAATTTTTTTGATAAATTAACGTAAAATACGTAAATAGAATGCTTATTTATTTATTAGTTGATTATATATGATAAATAACTCTGTTTTTAATTATTTTTTAAATTGTTTTATACTGTCCAAAAGCCAGCGGGCCGCCAAAAATGTTAACACGGGTCGCTAGTGGCCCGCGGGCCACGGGTTGAAGACCCTTGCCTTAGACCATGTGGCCTAGTAGGTAATAGTTGGATTAAAGATTCTAGGACATCTTGAAGGACCTAATCATTTTGAAACTTATTGAGCAAGTATGGTATATCTAGTTTGTATACATTAAACCATCCGGTATCAAACTTCTCACAGGTTTATAAACGGTAGAATAAATGTCTCCTTCATTTGTTAAAGCCGTGTCTCTCTCTTTAAACGAGTTCTTCCCATGATTTCACCCTGGAGAGATGTTTTTATCTTTGCTAAGTGTACACTCAAAGGTAGTTACCCTTTATCAGACGTAATGGCGCTGGAAGGAACGTGTCTAGTGAACTTGACATTAAGTATCTTCTGCAGTTATATAAAACAACTTAGAGCACAAACTAAGATTCTCGTATTCGAAACATTGTAGTGTAAGAACAACTTAAGCCTCTATTATGTTAAACTTTGAAGTACAGAATTCAAAATAAATTATATTTTTATGATTCTCACCGCATATACAATGCATTGAACACTCGATTTTACGGATCCCAATTTTATGGATTGGACTTTTGTGATCGCGAAAGGGCATGACTCACCCTTTCATTATCCTTGCCTAATGTACACCACTCAAAACCGGTTTAATCTTGTTTTAGAAATGTTTGACAATGTTCTTGAGCTTTAAGCTTTTTTAAACTTTGAAATAAAAAATTTAATGCAAATTCTGCACTGTTCTTTTAGATTTGTATGATAATACTTTACTACATTTTAATGAAAATGCATTACTAATGAAAGACAAATTGTTACGTGTGTTTTTTTTTTCAATCCACTAATTTTTACCTCTATTCAACGGACTTTCTGATTTTACGGACCGGCTTTCCACCAATTTGTTCGTAAAATCCAGGGTTTACTGTATTAGTGATGTCTGAAAAAAAAGTTTTTAATATATTATTTGGTAAGCTAAATTAAGCAAGTAAGTAGAGCAAATATTTATTTCTCAAATACCTAATGTTTTTCTATTTAGTAAATACATTTGAAATATTTTTCTTGTTCAACAGGGAAAAAGACAAATTATTAAAACAGGTGGTACTAAACGTGATATAATAATGGGCATGGGTAGGGACATCCCTTGTTTATAATAATTGTTATTTTCTTCCGAACACAACACAAAAATAACAACTAAATGAGCTACACTTATGATAAACAAGTCTCGTAGATTACCTTGGGCAGGACAGGCAGCGCGAATGGGAGAATCCAGAACTTTATTCAGGGTATTGACTGGCAAACCCAATGGTACGAAACCATTGGGAAGATTTAGACACAGATGGGAGGATAACATTAGAATAAACCTGAAATAGATAGGGTGTAATGGATAGAGATAGATCAAGATAGGGATAGGTGAAGTACTTTTGAAAGTGTGGCAATGAACTTTCGAGTTACTAATCTCATTGAGTAAGTAATATAATATGGTTTATTTTGGAGGCAATTTTGGTGGCACTATAAAATATATACACGATGTACCTTAACATGTGGGATCAACTTCAGTGGTGGATAGAAAGTCATCAAAACAATAAAAAACACGTGTCCCATTTGACCTTGCTTCCAACTTATTATAGTCATGTTTGTATACCAGTGATGTGGAGATACTTAATATTAATAGTAAATGCTCAAATTGGACACCTCCGGCCTGAATACAAGCTTGCATTCGTTGCGTCGTAGAATGACACCCTCATACAAAGTGTTTGTCAGATTCGTTGGCAGCCTTCTTTCATACGTTGACAAAGTACGAGTAATTCATTGCTGGCAGTGAGTATTGAATAAACAATAATGGTTTCCATTAGGGTTGGATTTAACTACGAAGAAACGTTAAAAGGGAAACTTTTTTCGTTGTTTTGGAGTTTCCTGTCCACTATCAAGTGGGTCCCACATATGACGGTACCTCTTGTGTAACTAAAGTGTAGCCACGTAAATGGGGACATTTCAAGGATATAAAGATATTTTACCAACTGTCCCAAAAAATATAAATATGGTATTTATTTGGTGTAACAACTAGAAAGGAAATAATTGATGTATTCTACTCATCAGCCATCACATCACCTACTTTTCCTGATGGCATTTGACAAATAAATCAATATAGTAAATGATTGCTTACAAAACGTTGTGGGGGTTTCGAAATTTATTTTGGCTTGGACAGAGAAAATATATTATCTACAAATATTTTTCAAAACAAAACAAAAAAAACCAAGGAAAAGTTTTATTATTGCATACATGGTGAATTATTTGTTTAGAACCCGTTACTATTACTGGGAGAGGCAGCTCATATATATATATATATTATATATATATATATATATATATATATATATAAGAGAGAGAGAGAAAGAAAACCACTTCTTACTACCCTTTCAGGTTATCCGCTTCTATGTACTAATTACTCTAATAAGACATACATGCATTGGCATGGAGGGAGGTTGGAAAACCATTTAGGAGAATCCACCCTCAGTACACCTGATCTCAAAAGATCTCCTAGTCATTGTCAGTCTAGTATATTGCTAGATTGACAACTTAGACCATGTGACCACAGAAACGAGTGGTTTTATATTCGTTACCTGGGATAACACTCGTGCATTTCCTCTTAACTTACGTTTTTTAGCGTTAAAGATCCGCAACTATTATTACTAAAGAGTAAAAGTGCGTATCAAAAGATTTAACTCAAACGATAATGAAATCATATCTAAATATTTTCTAGCATTTATATTAAAACAACCTCCTACAGATTTCATTGCTTACTAACATTGTTTCAACTCACGAAGTTAGATGAGGAATAGCGTGAATGACTCGAACTCGCCAAGCCGGTGTTCAATCCCCCTCCCCATTATTAAATGTGTTTTATTATCATTTTAGCATGTGCATTTTCCTTAATCTCACATTATTAGTAAATATTGTCGTACGTAGTACTTAATAAATATGATTATTAAAACATTTATTATTTTTATCACCATGTCTTAACTTACAATTCAGGCTGTACGATTATGTACTATTCACTCTAATGGGTTAAGAATAAGGAAGTTTGAATTTAGAGGAAGTGTACCCGCATTTGCGGGAAGAAAGTATGGGAAACCATTTTGGAAAAAACACCCGATCAGGATTGAACCACGATATCTATGTCTTCAGCAGTCTAGTCTATTGAGAGAATAGCGCCCTAGACTATGCGGTCACCGAAGCGGGTTAGAAACATTAAAAATATACTTATATTTGATATCAATAATTACTGGCGGGGCTGGTCGCACTTTAGCATGCTTAGTTTTGATTGCAGAAGTCAGGATTCGATTACCGACCGAAATAACTCGAAGAAATTATTCCTAGCCCCATCCTAGCCTGAAACAATTGATTACATAACCAATCCATACAATTAACTATAAAGGTGAAATAATCTTTTTACTTTCTCTCTATCTTACAGGTAGAGAAAGTATTGTGATCGTCAAAAAAATCGAACTCGAGATTTTGATGAATTTTTACGTTTCATGACTTCCTGAATCCGAAAAAGTAGTTTTTGAATTTCCGTCTGTCTGTCTGTCTGTCTGTCTGTCTGTACCTCCAACTAGAGCCTAAACTATTTTACCGATTGAGCTGAAACTTGATATCTAGGGTTTTCATAGGGTTGCCCCGAGGGGTTTTTGGAATTGGACATCTACCCCTAAAATTAAGGGTAGTTTACTGAAGGGCAAAAAGAGAAAAAGTCGATTTTCTCAAAATCGGCTCTAACGATTTTGATTAAATTTCATTTATGAACATTAATAAATATTCCAAACAAAATGGCTACTCTCAATATTTCGGCAAAATCGTTTTAAGGGCTCCGGTCTGATGCGTAAATTAACATTTTTTATAATAGCTCCGAAACTATTTGAGATATGAAATTACTTAGCATTACAAATATGATATATATATTTATAATACAAATATTTTATTCGAAATATATTTTTATAAAATCAATAACTTTCAATATATACGCAATTATATATATATTTTTAACTTTTTGGGCATTAAAGCTTAAGTATTGCGACCGTAAGAAAAACTAACCTGAAATGTTGATGGATGTCGACGTCTCATGACCCCCCGAACCCTTAAAAATAGTCTTTGCAATGCTGTCTGTCTGTGTGTCTATTAAAACTTAAAATTAAGGGTAGTTTACTGAAGGGCAAAAAGAGAAAAAGTCGATTTTCTCAAAATCGGCTCTAACGATTTTGATTAAATTTCATTTATGAACATAAATAAATATTCCAAACAAAATGGCTACTCTCAATATTTCGGCAAAATCGTTTTAAGGGCTCCGGTCTGATGCGTAAATTAACATTTTTTATAATAGCTCCGAAACTATTTGAGATATGAAATTACTTAGCATTACAAATATGTATATATATTTATAATACAAATATTTTATTCGAAACATATTTTTATAAAATCAATAACTTTCAATATATACGCAATTATATATATATTTTTAACTTTTTGGGCATTAAAGCTTAAGTATTGCGACCGTAAGAAAAACTAACCTGAAATGTTGATGGATGTCGACGTCTCATGACCCCCCGAACCCTTAAAAATAGTCTTTGCAATGCCGTCTGTCTGTGTGTCTATTAAAACTTAAAATTAAGGGTAGTTTACTGAATGGCAAAAAGAGAAAAAGTCGATTTTCTCAAAATCGGCTCCAACGATTTTGATTAAATTTCATTTATAAACATTATTAAATATTCCAAACAAAATGGCTACCCTCAATATTTCGGCAAAATGGCTTTAAGGGCTCCGGTCTGATGCGTAAATTAACATTTTTTTAAATAGCTCCGAAACTATTTGAGATATGAAATTACTTAGCATTACAAATATGTATATATATTTATAATACAGATATTTTATCCGAAACATATTTTTATAAAATCAATAACTTTCAATATATACGCAATTATATGAATTTTTTTAACTTTTTGGACATTAAAGTCTAAGTATTGCGACCGTAAAAAAAAAAAACTAACCTGAAATGTTGATGGATGTCGACGTCTCATGACCCCCCAAACCCTAAAAAATAGTCTTTGCAATGCCGTCTCTCTGTGTGTCTATAAAAACTTAAAATTAAGGGTAGTTTACTGAAGGACGAAAAGAGAAAAATTTGGTTTTCTCAAAATCTGCTTAACTGATTTTGATTAAAATTCGTATCTAGGCGTTGATTAAGATTATAAATAAACTGGCTATTTTCATTTTCCTATGAAAATGATTTTTAGGGTACATTACAGAAGCGTTAATTTCCGTATCTCCACAACTATTGGAGAAACTAAACAACTTATCATTGCAAAATTGTAGGACTATTAGAAATAAAAAACTTTTATTTGACATATATTTTTATAAAAACAGCAGTTTCTGAGATATTTGCAAATATATTAATACAATTTTGTGAGCTTTAGTTGTAAACATATACTACTTAAGTCTTAACGCAATAATACTCCAAAGCCATAGAGTAATTAAATATAAGTAAGTATCTAAAAAAAGTATGTTATTTTTCCTTAAATCTCTTAGGAGAAATGTTTGCATAGCAATGATCTATCTCCATTTTAGACTCAATAGTCAATATTTACATTTTTTATTGGTCAAAATGTATAAATGAATAATTAAATATCAATGCGATGACTTGAAGATCTGCAACACCTTTTAAAATGTTAAAATTTTAACCAGAAATCGAAATTTTAATACGAAGTGTTGACCCTTGTGGAAGACATTAAACTGTTTGAAATGATCTTAGGTGGACAAAGATGCGCCTCTTTTCTCATTGATTCTATATCATTGTATATTATTTTATGCGTGTTCTTATGTGGAGTGGTGATGATACAATGTACATTATTCCGTTCAGAAATCTTACGAGTTTATAGAAAGAGAGAGAAAGTCTGTGCGGTGTGCCGTACCATTTATTTTAGACACCAATTGCTTGAATTCACTATAGTAAATGTAATAACAAGCTAAATTTAACTCTTTTATACTTGAATTAAAGTTGTCTGAAAAATAAAAGAGAATTAATTTGTTGAAAATCTTGGAGACGTAAGAAATGCTGTGTTAAGAAAATCGTTGCAACCCTGACTCTTAGTAGCCAGACTGTCTGGTTACTGTGGCACGAGTAACCTCTAAAAGCGCAACGATGTCTAGCTGGACTCGCTAGTGCGCCTGGATCTGACGCAACCCAATTAGCACACGTGATGTTTTTGGGACGTGCGCCTCGGAACAACCAAAACAGCAAAAACGCAGAAAATAAAATAGTAACGTTTTATGAATCACTTCATTTCGTTATTCATTTTAAAAATGTGATATTTGAAATGGATTATTTGTGTTTTAGAAATTAAGAATGTATATTTGGCGTTCTCTCAAGTAAAATATTAACAAAGCGTACTGTTTTTAATTTGAGTGGCTAAGTGCACTTTCTAAATAAAGATAATATGTATTGGTAAACTACCTACAATTTTTCAAACTTAATTTATTTAAAAACATTTTCTGAGAAACTGCGTCTAAAAACAGATTTAATACTTATGAAGGTAAATTTAACATCCCACAATTGGTTCAAAATAGAAACACACAAGCATTTTAGAGACAAAATTAATTGAAAACATTTTGAAGATTCAAGTCAAAATTACTTGTATATTTGTTTGTTTTTTGTTTAGTTTATTTCTTAAACAATATAGTACTACATACACAAATACACAAATAATGTAATGTACACACTAACATTAATTGTGTATATACTATTGAGAACAATTTTGTGATTAATTACAAAGACAATTGAGTACACATTAAAATGTTACCATAGTTATTTATTTGTAAATCTTTATTTTAGTTTTCTAATCGAACTAATTTTAAAACAAAACAAAAAAAGCTCTTTAGTGTTAGTTTTTGTAGGTGCAGCTTCTCTTCTAAAACCATTGCTTTATTGTATTGATTAGTAAAAATTATCTTCTTCGATTCAATAAACACCATCTAAAACAACACCAACATGCTCCAAAATATAAAGGTTTTGTGAAAAGTTATCTTTGACGAAATTAAATGGGGGACCATTAAGATTGTGTTGGGCACTCTTATAAATCTGCAAGTCTTACTTCCAATTATTGGCTGAACGCACATTAAAAGTGCCACTTTCACCACATACAGCTTTGAAGGAAATTAAATTTCGTTGTTTGAATCCATCTAGCCACCCTGCACTCGCTTTGAAGTCTGTTTTTCCTAATTCAGATGCGAAATGTTGAGCCTTTGCTCTAATAAGAACGTCGCTTACTAGGACTTTCTTGTCTAGCGCATGTTTGAACCACTTCAATACACAATTGTCCACATATAGGTTTTCCGGTCCTCTTAATATTTCACTATCTTGCCCACTCTCATTTTAATTGCTAAACATTTTTTGTTTGTTTTCAAAAATGTTGAAAATGTGTTAGGGGGAATTCCGAAGGCCTTTGCAATTTCTGATTTATTTTTAAGTCCCTTTTCCACTTCCTTTATCACCGCTACTTTTTCGGTCAAAGTATAAGACTGTGGCTTGGACAGTGACATCACAATACACACACAACACACACACACACAAACACTACTATACAGTATGTGCTAAGCAAAACTAAAACTAAACAATAACTAATCAACAAAACAAAAAAACTCGCACGTCACAAGAATATCGCTATGACCGTATCAATAAGAACAGCACACGTAACCGCTCGAGAGGTTCGACCTTGACTAACAGTACAGAACTGTACGTGTAAACAAATACGTATGGGGGAGCAGAAGAGGGGGATGGGCGTGAAGAAGGGTACTGACCGCAGTCCAACGTTGCCTCCCCGGTTCCCAAAAATAGAACAACACGGCGCTGCAGCTAGAAGTAGGAAAGCAATACTGCACAGTACATTATAAGTTTGAATTAACCAAAGCAAAGTTCGTATTATCAGCGATTTTTTAACATTGTTTTAATATAGAATTCACGGGACCGGGCAAAAAATTCGAATTAAAGACAATTTCTAATTGCGGAAGTTCAAATTAGTCAGGTTCCACTGTATATACTTCTTTATTTAGAGCATGAGCTGGATGGAGAATGGAAACAGGCTTATTGTGAGGACAAGTTTTGGATGGATAATGTATAAGGGAATATTGAATGGAAATATGCTTAACACTGGCCGTCAGCACATAACGTACGCTTACACATAAAGGCCAAACTTAAGAACCTTTTAGAAAAAAAATCATAATTTTTAGTGGCCAAAATTGACGGCATTTTAATATATAATTAGTGTTATTATAAAGTTATTTACAATACCTATCTGAAGTGACAACTACAGGTCACATGTCTTGCTGCATGAATACTTGAAAAAAGATCTAGTATCTCTTTTAACTTATCAGAGAAGGTCCTTCCTATGAAAATTGGACTGTGCATACTCTAGTCTTTTCTTAGTCAACCCAGGATAAATTGAGTTATGTGTCATGAAAAACATCAAGGCAAGTTGAGCTTTATGAGTTTATTGGGAATATTAAAGTGGTAAATGATGGTAATCTCATTTTGTCTTAATATAATGCTTGTTTTACTTAGTAATAATTGTTTTATGTAGCTTTCCTCCTTGACCTTAATTGATTAATTTTTACCTTATTTTAAAATGTATTACAATATTAAATTTAGTTTATTTTTCCTAAAATACTTGTAAGCTAGCCGAGTAATTGAATAAAAATAACATAAATTCAAGATTGTTGCATATTTTATAATAGGTAATCAATTGATACAAAAACTTTATAAAGGGTAATATTTGATATCTTCAAATTTATCTTAGCTACTTTAATATATTTATGCGTGATAAATCTTCAGTTATAACCTTTCACAGATATTATTAATCGCAGTAAAATAATAATGTATTACTACCTTAATTCTAAGCTGACTGAAAAATATAGGTTTGTAGTTTTTAAGCCTTCCTTCCTAAAGTATTCAGGGGTTATATTATTATTATTTTTGAAATCGTAACAATATTATCAATTTGAACAAATAATCTTACTCTGAACTAGTTTAAGAATGGTGCTACTACGGTATATTATATTTAAAGTTTACAATAACCTTTATAAACAAAGCTATACCGTTTTAACACTAGCTTAGAAAGAAACAGGATTCAAATATTAGATGACCCGAAAGAAAAAGAAATTTCTGAGAGCTCAAAGAGGAGGAAGAAGACAGGGCGCATTGGAGCTCTAAGTTCACTGACAAAAGGAATAGACCTGTCATAAGATAGAACAACTAATAATAATAAATCATAACATTACTAAGATTTAAAAGCCCCTACAGTTGGTCACACGGTCTAGGGCGTCAAGCTCTCAAATGAGTGGATTGCCGCTGGTGGGGAAGTAAAGCTTTGGGATTGAGTGTCAACATAATATACTGACTCCTATATTATTGATTTAGTTTTAAAATATGGTGATCTTTCTAGTAGACTAAGGATAATATTCTATTATGAATGAATGCCGATTGTTTTTCAAATATTTTAAATAATAATTACTTCCGAGTTATGGAAAGGACTTAGTGCAGCCTTTTTACTTCAAACTTTGATGACTTGTGTTTATCTATTCAATATCTTGCTCGACAAAGACCAATATTCACGGGATTAAAAATATCTTTGACACAGATTACATTTTTAATTAATCCATGACGGGTAAGATAACAGAGGTAGAAACACTGCTTGTTTGTTCAACATTTTCAAATGACTGGGACCTAAACCATTCAAATATTTACGTATTTGGTTTCCTCTCTAAAATGTTCTTATCTTTTACCAAATCCCTTCATTCATAAGATGAATTCCTTCATCTCTTCCTCAGTGAAAGGATTCAAAAGAGTTTCGTCTTAAAATTTGTACAGTACATTTCTTCTTCCCCTTTCCTTAAATATTTTTCAGATCTCTTTTACTAAAGGCCTGTCTTTTCGTTACTCGTTCCCCCTTATATTCTGCGGCTTTTCTTTCTACGAACTTTGCTCTTTATAACGTTGTATCAAACCTACGTTTAATTTAATATTGAAAAGGCGTTGTTTGTTGGTTCCGGTGTTTATGAACTATAATATATTCTTTTAAACAGTTTATTTATTACACAAAATAAAATAAGCTATTAGACTCGAAAAATACATTTTGAAGTTTCATTTGGCTACTGGTTTTTTTTAAAAGTTTCTTTAAAAGTTAAAGTTTGGCATTAATTTATCTTTTGTAATGGTTCATTGTTAGTATTTTAAAGTACTGTATTTCAAAACTTTTAGTTAGCTTGGTTATCGTTTTAAATACGTTTAACAAATTACCTTAGTTTCTTATGAAGGTTCAGAGGCCATACTTTTAAATCTTTATACATAGTTTAGTAAAGTTAACAAAGATTTGAGCCAATTATTGTATATCCATCAAAAAGTTTGCAAATAAATTAAAAATATTGCTTTGGTAAAATGGAAAGTTGTGAAATATGCTATGTTTTGATTAATAACATTTAAACTGTACCATGGTTAGATCGATTAATACTTTTCAACTTTATAAAATAATAAATTAGTTTTAATTAATAAAAAGATGTGTTTTTTAAACCCAAATCATTTGTTTAATTCGATACACGTGACCGAGAATATAGAAAGGTTAGTTTAAGGTGTAAGATATTCAGATTCGAATTTAGCTATAATCGCTTAAAATAATCCTCTTGTCTAAGTAAACAATAAAAAATTCCTATCACTATGAGTTGGATGAGCAGTAACAGATGTCTGTCCTAAGTTATTTTACAAAGGTTGTTCTGATAAAACAATGTTTAGAAAGTAGAGGCCAAATCTTTTAGTAATGCCTATTAGTTTTCTCACTTTCTTGAATTATCTGTGTTTTAATCAAGAATGATTAATAATAATGCGATAGTTTTCACCAACAAAAATTTGTTGGTATATGTTATAATTTGTTTAAAATAAGGCCAGATAATAATTATAATTCTAACCTTTTACTATTAAAACAAAACTAGCAAACCCACGCGCAGATTGCACGATACTTAGGTAAAAATAGCCAGTAGTTCCAGAGATGCCTCTTGGGAGGGAGGAGTGGGTGTAGGAAGTTGAGGGGGATTATTTGGGTAAGTTATCAAGGGGTGCTCTCATATGAATACGGGCCCCATAGCCCCAGTGGTTCTGGAAAGAAGGATCTGGGGAAGAAGGAGTGGAAATGGCAACTCTTCAACTTCTGGTAAAAATTGTTGTAATTTTAATAGCGGTGGAACTTCTTCAGTTTTATTTGTAAATATAAAATGTACACTCTGGTTTGACCCTGAATACACAATGAACTCCAACATAAAGCTATAAATACGTAGAATAATGTAAGGTAAGAAAGGTAAGCGAGGTAAACAAGGTAAATGAAGGTAAATCTAATAATTAATTGATATGGTTTAGTAGGACTTTTTTTATTAATGGTGCTACTTTTCAAATTATTTTCAATCAAACTTCCTTGTTTGACTGAGGCTATTCTAAAAATGTCCAAATATTTGTATTCAATATTTGAGGATTTTTAAATTAGCTAGGTTTCAAATCCATCCATTTAAATTTGTTTGAGATCGATATCCAGCCTTCCCGATAGAAAGCAGTAGTTTCAATCACGCAAACAGCTCTAGATATTTATATTTGTGACAAATGTCTGTAGCCATTAATCTCCCTAAAAACAAAAATACGTTCCATAACGTTTCAAAGCGAAGTCAGAAGATATGCAAACACTTTTATATCTAGTCTAGCGGTTACCGGGCTTTTTCAGATCGCGGATTTCACCCCCTGAAGCCAATAATAATTCGACGTGTATCATCTAATCTCCCCCACCACAGGAGGTATGGTTATAAACCTATGCACACATTTCTAGCACTCTACGTAACCCATTTAATATTAATTAAAAAAAAATGTATTTAGTAGGAAAATAATGGGGAAAAAACACATTTTTAAGAAAATTGTGAATAACGAATATTTTTTATATGATGTCGACCTCGGTGGTTTCTGAATAAAGTGCTCACTTCAGGACCCGATGTTTGTGGGTTCAAAACCAGCTAGGGGGAATGAATTTTTCTTGAGTGATAAAAATCCATAGCACAACTTCCTACGGTGGGGAAGTAAAGCCATTGGTACCATGTCAATTGTGGTATGTAAAAGAGCCCTGGAAGGTATGTGAAAATACCTTTCCCGGCAAAATTGGTAGGCCTTATTGCTCATGGAAATTATCGTGTGATGATATAATCAATTGGTTCAGAAAATGCACGTAAAATATTTTGAATAAATAAAATAATTTTAGATGACGTGGTGGCAAAAAAGTCTTATTACTGAATATACTTGAAAAGCCTATAAGGACATCATGTGTATTTTTAACAAGCACATTGTTTATTTATAAAACGCATATCCCTTTTAAATATTAATACTTAGCACCGCGTCTTACTACCCGTTCGGGTTATACGCTTAAGTACTAATTACACTAATGGATTAGGAATTGGGAGGGTTGAATTTAGAGGAAGCGAACCCGCATTTGCGTGGAGGGAGAGTGGAAAACCATTTAGGAAAAACCACCCCAGTTCACCCGACCCGAGATTCGAACCTCGATCTCCCCGTCCTCGGCGGTCGAGCTCAACACGACAGCGCGTTAGCCAACTACCCACCGAGGCGGGTTTAAATATTAATATTCCGTGCGTAAGACACAAACAAGCAAGAACGTTATTGTCAAATCTCTAGTCGTGCAATGTTGAATCACGCTCCATAGAACATTCATTTTTTATGAAGTCATTAAAGCTATTGTGCTACTATAAAGTATATAAAAGACTGCACAACATTAAAGATTAAAGCTAAAATTGCGCCAAAGTAATTCCAGTCATTATCTCTTGACTCTTCATTTCGCTTTCACATCCTCTGACTTTTTCTAAGTGACACTAGAGGACTGGAGTTTGTGTTTGCTGAAATACGTGTCACTTGTTCGGTGGCCACAGATTACAATGACTTATTTTAGGATATTTCATAAAAGGAACTTTTAATACCAAAAACCAGAATAGGTGAAAAACCAACGTAGAACTGTAAAGGACAGTGGAAAGATCTGGAAGTCATAGACCATCTAAGATTAGTGGTGAGCTTACCCTGAGCGTAATGACCATAAGTCTCACTCTCTCCTAGATTTCCTGAAAGGTCTGTCAAGGACTAGAGTTAAAGTCCGGGATTCCATAGACAGCAATGACTCCTGATAACCGAGCCTAGCCCGATATGCCGGCAAGCAAAAAACCATACCAACATTGATCAACATGCGAAGGATGACTGTTCGTCTAAGAATCCCCATGTCCTCGAAAACTACTTGGAAATAAGTTTAATCCTAGGTCGGTACTGGTGGACCGGGGGCATCAATTATTGTCCTGAAGTTAGCTATCTAGCATCATCCAGTTCGGTCAAAGCAGCACAATTTATTAAAAAACTATTTATTACAACCGCGTCTTACTACCCGTTCGGGTTATACGCACTTACGCTAATGTGCAATGGTAGGGGATTGTGAGATGAAATGGAGGAACTAAGTTTAACGGGAAATCCGAACCACAGTGGAGGCCTGGCATTCCACACATTCACAAGTTGGGACTAATACACGTCTTGTCAGATGTAAAGGAAGGTTTGGTCAATCGGATAAATCTGTGCCGGGACCGAGGATTGAACCCCGGAACCCCAGCACAGAAGTCAGACACCTTACCCCTGGACCCCAGTCACCTACTATCAATAAAAGTATCCCGTAAGTTAACCAGGAATACGTTTTACATCCCTGCAAGTAAATACAAAAAACTGCATTAGTTTTAGTTAGATTAGTACATAGTAATTATATTAAGAACTCCATTATGTAGAACTAGAATAATTGTATACAAAACAATACTATATAGAGAATATTAGAAAGAAAATGAAATATGACTCGAAAATATAGTTAAAACTATAAGAGTTAAAGATTAGTACCAAAAAATAAATAAATAAAAAACAATAATACAAAAAAATTATTGCATCCTGCCATGATTCGAAACCTTGACACAAGAGATAGAATCAATCAAAGAACCAACTTTGTCGGTAAATGGATTTATTATTACTCGCGCTAGTAGGAACGTGGCAAAATACGTCAGTCTCACCTTATCTGGGCTGTCGATGACAAGAGGTTGGGGTACTAATACCAGCTGCGTGTACTGCATTTTTGCTACCTGAACGAAGGTACATTCCTCTTTTTCTGCCCTATTCTATCATAATATTAGATGACTCCAATAAAAAAATAGACGTCGTACGAAAACTGGCGTCGAGACTACATTACTTAATGTACCGGTGCAGGGTAAGGTTCAACTTCTTGCTGAAGTCAGGTTCAATCCTTGTCGACGATTATTGTGCAACCTTCTCACTCTAAAAAGACTGTATTAATACAACTTGTAATGTGAAATGCCAAGCTCAGGTCGATTCACGTTAACTGTAGTCTTTTCTCTACTCCCTACATGCAAATTACGTAAGGCGTATCCCGGAAGGTACTAATCGGTTAATAACTTAATAATATGTACTTAATTTTGTTAGTAATTTTTACAGCATAATAAACTGTACCTCATTAAAAAAACTAGTGAGTGTTATTGAAATGCTGTAAAACTGAACGTTTAAATAAATTGATCATCGTTTATTAATATTTATTTTTTATTATTGAGGTTTAACGTGCACTTTCTGAACCGACTGATTATATTAGCACACAAGAATTTCTATGAGCGAGAGTGAAAGGGCCCACCAATTTTGCCGGGGAAAGTATTTTCACATACCTTTAGATGTTCTTTTACATGCCACGATCGACATGGGACCGACGACTTTCCTTCCCCTCTGAAGGAAGTTGTGCTACGGATTTTTATCGCTCAAGAAAAATCCATCCACCCCGACTGGGTTTGAACCCACTAACATCGGGTCCTGAATCAAGCACTTTACCCCAAGACCACGAGGTAGACATTTATTAATATAATGTGTATCCGCTTCGGTGGCCGCGTGGTCTAACACGCTACTCTTGCAGTAGAGTAGACTGCGATGAATGGGAGATTGAGGTTCGAATCTTTGTCGGATGTACTGAGGGTGGTTTTCCCTAAATGGCTTTCCGCTCTATCTTCACGCGAATGCGTGTACACTTCATATAAATATAGCCTTTCTCATCCCTAAAACCATTAGCATAATTAGTTACAACAGCCTATAAACCTAACAGTTAGTGAGAAGCAGCGCTAAAATAATAAAATATATATCTATCACTACTAAGACCCAACCTACTAAGATATCCTGACGTATTTTCCCACGGGTTGGGGCGTGGTAGCGACAGATATATGATTTTCTAAAAAAAAAAGTCTTTACTTAAAGAAATATATGTGTGTTTGACAATAAATTTTATTTTATAAATAGTGCTTCAAACAAAAACTTTGGAACCTCTGGGCTAGCTTGTTCCTGACAGTGTTTCATCCTTTTCTATAACCCTCTCCTACCACATGTGATGTCATCTATTTCGTAGCGCTTGTTTTAACATGCTCCATTACATGGATTAGTTGGTCAACAAAAAGCTGACCCTGAAGACAGTTTAGATTTCCAGTGCTTTATGTTCCCAGAAATGTGCTGGTTTGAGTTTTAAAAACAGCCTTAGGGCGAGGAAAGGGAGCTGTCAAATTAGTTTTCTAACAAGTTTTTAATATACATTCCATACATTTACTTGGCTACTCTAAACGTTGATGAATGATGTTAAATAAAGTGACGCGTTTCATATGAAAATAGGATGAAAATTGGTTGAATAATTATA
Source organism: Timema podura (assembly GCA_033556935.1). Lineage (NCBI taxonomy): Eukaryota > Metazoa > Arthropoda > Insecta > Phasmatodea > Timematidae > Timema > Timema podura. Next base: position 43,511,404 of record JAVRXN010000002.1, read on the forward strand.
TTTGTCAATGTTTGTGTTGATGAGTTTATTAGGAAACTGACACGTCGTACTGAATGTTATTTAACATGCTAATTTTCAAATTGAGATTATTGTTTGGTTTTAATTATAACTTGCAACGCCTAAGCTGAAACGTATTTGACATATAGGCTACCATTAATATCTCTGAACTGTTTACGGAAAAATTCATCCTTTTTTTCATAAAGTATTTATTAAAATTATTTTGGGGGTATTCCAATATAAAGTGTACCAGTAATATCTTCTTAAATATTAAAAAATGAAAAGTTTATGTATGTCAGGAACATTTCACAAAATCTACCCACGCAGTGGACATACATTTTAAAATTACTAGCCCCTGTGCACAAATATGTGCACCTCAAATATGTAATTTTAAATGTTGATAGGATTTTTTTTCAATAAAAAACTTGTTTGAAAATACTAGAGTGAAGATTTTTTTTTCTCTGTTTGAAGCAAAGAAAAAGTTGGCCTGGAAAACGCGGGTACTTCTGCTAGTATATAGTGGCAATTTATAATTTAAGAGTAGACATTCAATCGGTGAGCTTGTGTACAAAGGCGCTAGTCTTGTATTGTAAGTGTCTGCATCGATACAGAATGTTGGAAACTTAACCCAAACTGCACATATAGCTTGTTTGAACCAAAAGTAATATAAAATCCCTAAACCTTAATCCAGAAACTTCTGCTAATACCATTAAATTGTGTTCAAAGTTTCGGCGTATAGCACCGGAAAGCAAAGCTGTCAAGCATTCATGTTACAAGTTGCATAGGAGTTAGGCGCGTGGCACTGCACATGTGGTAATGGCAATCACTTTCTGTGATGTAGGACCATTAATAATAAACCTCAAAAGGTATTTCCATTTCTAAATGGACTGGTGTGTTGTTTACTATCTATTCTAGTATGTTCTGCCGCCCTGTTCCAAGATTCGAGGTGTGTATTGCCACAAGCCTAACTCCTATGCAAACTGTTGTACACGCATATTTGAACAGCTTTGTTGTCCCGACGCTGCATGCCGAAACTTTGGATACAATTTAATGGTATCAGCATAGATTTCCAGATGTAAGTAGGTATTTTGTATTAATTTTGGTTCAAACAAGCTATTTGTGCATTTTGGGTCATGAGTTTCCGAACATTCTGTAAATGCCCCAAGATAACGTTATTTTTTAAAGATAGTTTGAGTTGATTTATAGCAATAACAATTCAAATAAGATAACTAAAGGTCCTTAAAATAGTGTTAATAATATCTAGCTTACAACAACCTCTGTTATATTTAATATTTAATTTAACAGTTTTATTTAAAGTCATATGAATCTAATTTACTGTTAATGAAAGTTAAACGTGTTTCAGAAAGTTAACTTTTATTTTTATTTTTGCATCTCACCTTCATACTCGCTTGGGCTATCCGCATATTTACACTAATGGATCAGGAATGAGGAAGAAAGAAATTAGAGCATGGGTGGGGGTTCAAAATTTCCGAAACTAGTATAAATCTACGTCTCTCTGTAGTAGAGAACTGAAATATTGCAAGGGGGCGTAGGGATTATTTCAAATAAACATAAAGGTCTGAACATTTTAAATTTCAAAATTGAACTTTAGAAGAAATAGAAAAAACCAGTTAGGAAATATATTAAATTAAATGCACCAGGAATGCAGAGGTGATTATCTAAATAACAACGTTAGTATTAAATATTTTATCTTTATAAGTGGGGGCTGGTGAAATGAGGGGTTTTAAAATTACCAAATTTAGAAGAATAAACTATTTAAAATGAAGGACCAGAAAAAGGAAAGGGGCTTTCCTCCAATTTTACAAAACTAAAATAAGTCAATTCTCTATTACCTTAACAATATAATGTCAACTAATCTTAATTGGTAGTGCTAGCTCTGTTTGCTATATCGTATTAATTTTAGCCAACTGGCCAGTTAGAATTTCGGCAAAGTGCACTCGAGGTGGTGTCACTAGGCTATGATTTTTTATCGTTTCTTCATGTAATTTCTGGCACATTGCCTCTTTGACTAATAACACCTGTCACATAAGGGGCATTTGTTTATATTCAAAACTATTTACAACCAACCTATATTGTCTTTAACTAATCTAACATAACAAATTTAAGTAGTTAAATTCTGTTAAAGTCTAGTCATATATAAAGTATTGATTTATAGAACTAGCAATATTATACAATTATTTAACTCTAAAAAGCATCATACATAGTTCACTCCTACCAAAATATTATTTACACAAAGTGTAACTTATAGCTTAAACTAAAAAAAATGCTAGCCTGCAAACAAATTTTATTATTTACAAAAGTGTCACAATATTATGAATGGATTAGTAGTGAAAAAATGTGCCTGAGCCGGTAGTGCCGCCATATTAATTACGCTAGTGTGTTAGGGATGAGAAAGGTTGAATTTAGAGGAAGTGTACCCAAATTTACATGGAAGAAGAGTGCACAACCATTTAGGAATAAACACACTTACATACTTACAGGCAGTAAGACGCGGTGCTAAAAAAATCTCTTTTTTTGGGGGTCATTTATTGTATTACCAAATATTATAATTTTAAGCATGGGTTATTTGATTTTAATCTTATAGTTGGGGTTCGTTTCCCGAATGAGTAAATTGGAAATATAATTTTCCTATTATTATTTTATTATTATATTATTAGCACCGCGTCTTACTACCCGTTCGGGTTATAAGCACTTACGCTAATGTGCAATGGTAGGGTGATTGTGAGATGAAATGGAGGACCTACAGTTTAACGTGGAATCCGAACCACGGTGGAGGCTGCATTCCTCACATTCACAAGATGTGATTAATACACGTCTTGTCAGAGGTGAAGAAGGTTTGGCAATCAGATAAATCTGTGCCGGACCGAGGATTGAACCCGGACCCTAGCACAGAAGTCTGACACCTTACCTAGACCACCAGGTCACCAATTTTCTATTCTCATCTATCATTGTGCTTCTCTACGTGTGGGGAATTTGGTATATCGTCTTCAGTTCAACACTCGCAAACGATTTCCTTCCATCAATAGTTTTAGTATTACTTCCAGCACAGTTGCACACTAAAATGCATGGATAAAATTATATTGGGCTTGAAATATATGAAATAGCAATAATAATATTACAACACTTGTCCTATTTTCGCCCCCCCCCCCCCCCCATTTCCTTGGCGCAAGAGAACTTGACAAAGGAACAAAATAATCCTTAAAACCATATTATTTTACAACCAAACGTCGTTTCAAACAGAACGTTCCGTCTCGAAACCACACAAATTGGTCTATATTAACAACCTAAGAAGGTATATCGAAAAGGAATCCCATTTTACACCAAAACACAAAGAATATTCCTGTTTGAATCTCACTTGAAAGAACAAAAAAAAAAAAAATTCTTTTCCTCCCTTCGATATGTAAATTTGTTTCTTTAAAGACATTTGGTATTCATGAAGGGAAGTGCGCATTTAAAGCTCGTCACGAGTATAACGGAATATCATTTTGTTTTTTCTGGTTAGGTAAACGAATGGCGCACTTGCTGAATAAGGCTCTAGATTCTCCAAGCATCTTTATACTGTATAGGCTTATATTTACATTTATCTAGATATAAAATTTTCGGTTTGAAGATGAAATGATTATCAATGATTGAATGTCAATATCGTAACCAAATGCAGGGTGTTTGTCTTTGTGGTAGTAATAATTATGGTATTAGTGATAGATGTAATGGTAGTAGCTATTAATAGTGATGTATATTAGTACTAGTAGTGTTGGGGTATGGCTAGTAGTGGTATTAATATTAGTATTGTTGGAATTAGACATTAGTATTGGTGGTGGTATTTTAATAGCAATCAGTTTAAATATCTAGGAACAGCTTTAATTTGCAATAACTATATTGGATTGGAAATTAGCAAAAGAATACAGTCGGTAAATGCTCGCTATTACTCTGTCAGCAAGTTGTTGATAGCTCGCCTGTTTCCAAGGAATGTAAACCTCAGAATATCAACAACAATCATTTTACTGGTTATTCTATATAGGCGTGAAACGTGGTCTCTTACCTTACACGACGAAAAAATGTTTAGTATGTTCGTAAGCAAGGTACTTATAAGATATTTGGTCCAATAAGGGATGAGGATACTTGGTAGTGGAGGAGGTTATATAATGATGAGTTATATACCCTGAACTCATCACAATACATTGTTAGGATAATAAAGGCGCGTAGATTATTGTGGGCTGGACATGCAGCGCGAATGGGAGAACTAGAGCCGTGTCCAGGGTACTGACTGGTAAACTCAATAGGAAGACACCATAGGACCAATAGGAAGAACTAGACGCACATGGGAGGATAACATTAGACTGGACCTGAAAGAGGCAGGGTGTAATAAGGGGGACTGGATAGAACTAGCTCAGGATAGAGATAGGTGGCGTACTTTTGTAAGTGCGACAGTGAACTATCGAGTTCCTATTGCCATAGAGTAGATAAGTAAGTAAATGTGGTAGCTATAGTAATGATGGGGGTTTAGTAAATGTGATGGTGTTGGTTAAGGTGAGGGAAATAGTAAAGGTGGTGGTATTGCAAAGGGGGTGGTATTAGAAAAGTTAGCATTATTATTAAATGGGGTGGTATTAATATTATGAAAATGATGTAACTAGTATAGTAAAGGTGGTGGTATAAGCAAAGATGGTGATATTAAATTTGATGGTATTAATATTATGAAAGTGGTGGAATTAGTATAGTAAAGGTGGTGGTATACGAATAGCAAAGGTGGTGATACTAGTAAAGTTGGTGGTGTAAGTAGTGATAGTGGTATTAGAAGTGTTGGTGGGTACTGTGCCGATAAAGCCTTGCTACACAAACAATCGTGAAATTACGATTTTAAATTCTTGTACCTGATTTTCATATCCGTTGTTCTTTTTAATAATTCCACGTATTAACCCATGGCTGCCCACTTTGGAGGAACCAATCCATTGCCAAGATCATACATTACCTCTTCTGGGAAGGCATGGATCGGTCCACTCGCGACTAGGGAAGGTCTTGTGAAGTATGTTCGCGACCAAAGCCCACGCAGAATCGTAAGTATGTATACCATAGCTCAGACGACACAAAATACTTGTGCAAATAATGTATAGTGATTATTTAATTGGGTTGTCACGGTCCAGGGAAGTTAACGAAATTCGGCTTATCGAATTTGACTCGTTTAGTAAATTATTTTCTCTTGTGACCTTAATGGCCTATCTCACGATTAATTAATAACAATCCGGTATACGAGATTACACTCGAATCATAAAAAGCATCGAACCGCGGTTTTCTGCATGATCTATATGACAAAATCAAAATAGAAATTTTTAAATTTTAAAATAGTTGTTTTCCAATATTTTTATATTTTTTAAATAAGGTGAAATGGTTTTACTTGTCTCAGTTCCACTAATTTTTTTAAGTATATTTAAAATATTCCCACTACAATGTGATGTCTTGTTCGACTGTATTACTTTTTTAATTTGGGAACTATACTTGTTGGGTGGACGGGCTCACTAGAATCAAAATAAACTCGGCCGTGGCTAAAACATTGCCTTGGATAATTTTTGAATAATTTTTGCTCACTTTGTGTGTTTTTATAATTTCTCATATCAAGAAATATTTTGATCGTAAAAAAATTGATCACAAGATTACGACGAATCTTTACGTTTTATATGAACACGAACTCAAAAATAGAGGCCTTTATAACGATGTATGTCCCCCTTTCTCTCTGTCAGTTTGTCTGTCTGCCTCTCTTTCAGTCTGTCTGTCCTTCATCTGTCAATTTGTCAGTGAGTCTGTCACTATCTACGGATCCTAAACGAGTTGATGGATTTGTTCAAACTTAATATTTATTTTTTATAAGGCTATGCCATAAAAAAAGATGTTGCCTTAGCCATTCAATTAAGGGTAGTTTACTATTGAGTAACTTAATTTTTTTAATTCAAAATTTTTTCAAAATATCTCTAACGATTTTGCTTAAAATGTATATCCAGGATTTTATTGACACGACAAATAGCACTGAATAATTGAATTGGTTTTTGTGGAAAAATAAGTTAAAGGATAGTTTACTGATGACTGAGTTTGATTCAAAATTGCCATCGTGAGACTATTTTACTTTACAATAATATTGGAACTTTATTTATATAAAATAAATTAATAAAAGAATAGTTTACTTACGAAATATGCATAAAATGTTAATTTTTTAGTAAACTGATCTTGAAAATTGAGTTCAAAACTGGAATCTTGGAATAGTTTTTCATGATAAATAAGAATAATTTTTTATCTTTACAAATAACAAATAACTTTAGCATATTTCACAATTTAACTATATTTTAAATTTTAAATTTTGTTGAATAGAAATTTATCAATTTGGTCTAAAATTTATATCAAAAGAGTAATTATTTTGATTACCAGGATAATGTGTTTGTTTTTACTAAGGTAGTTTATTTAAAATCCATTTTTGAAAATTATCCTTGAAGCCCTTATATATATAATTCTTCTGTACGTGTGTATGTCACTGAACTCCTCCTAAACGGCTGAACCGAATTTGATGAAATTTTTTGTGTGTGATTGAGTGGGTCCGTGGATGGTTTAGATTCACAATTGGACCCGATAGGTGGCGCTGCAATCGGGTTCTAGGATTTTTGTTTATTTTTTAGGGAATTATTTTGGGGGAATTTTTTTTTTAGATTTTTTGCATATCAGAACATGTAACATTAAAATTTCACCCCCCACCACCCAATATTTATAATAATGAATATAATATTAATAATTGACCGTTAAAAAATCATAAGTTCTTCAATAATTGACCGTTAAAACCTTCTGAAAAGTTCATGAATAATTGAACTTCTGAGAATAATTCATAGTTATGTTTGTTTTTCGATACAGCTGATATTTGTGGAGTTGTGGGCGAAATGCTAAAAATGAAAAGATGTTTTATTTTGTATGTTGTCTTGACAAACACTGAATTTGTAATATTTGTGTTACTCACTAATTGGAGTTGATTGTGAATTTGTAATTGTGATGATCACATAGTATTTGTTTTACTATCGAAATCAATTATGCCACCCAAACGAAAAGCCAACGTTCAGGCAGGACAACGTCTGTCGGGTCCGCTAGTATATAATATAAGAGTATTAGTGCGATTCTGTTGTACATTTATTCAATCATCGCGTCTTACTTTCTTTTCAAGCTATACGCCTATATGATAATTATTCTAATGGGGTAGGAATGATGAAGGAAGAATTTTAGAGATAATCCACCTATATTTGTTTAGAAGGAGATTTATAAACCCCTTATACCACCCTCAATAGCCCGACCGGTTTTTGAGGCCCAACCTCTCCGTCGTCAACAGGCCAGTTTAATAGGTGAGTGACACCTTAGACCATTTGGCCACTGAGGCTGGTGGTTTCCCTTGTCAAAAGTCAAAACATTGGAGCGATTTCACCTTCCTGTTGTTCAAGATTGTGTTTTATAGTGATATTCGTCGTTTACTGAATAGCCTGTACTATCCGTCTCCAATGTAGCTCTTCACTGAGACTTGGAGATGCCATGTTTCAAGAACCACATCCGGATAGAGGCTCATGCAGTCCTTCTACGACAAGGTTTCGGGCTTCCAAAATCCTTCTATACAACTACTTGGGAACTAGGTGTTCTTTTGGAAAATAAGTGCGTTGATAAGAAGAAAAAAACCCTCAAGGTGGTAAATCAATTTTTTATTCATTGATGTATAATTTTCTCCAAATACCCCCCTAAAGTACTGTTATAAACAAATATAGCTACCGTACCTTAGAGCTACTTTCCCTTCTGAAGATCGTGCTCTATTTTGAATAATTTTTTCATGGCTTTTTTTTTTTTTACAGTAGCGATTTTTTTCCCACTTCCTCCAGGAAACTGCAGTGCAATTTCTCTTATTGTTCATAATATCCCCCCCTTTTTTTATATATAAATCTGTCAATGCTCTAGCATCGAAGAAAGCCCTCACCTTTTATCTAAATCCCCAATTTTTTTAATAGTAAATTAATAAATATTTTATTTCTGTTTTACGATGGTGACTGCCATAAAAATGTTTTCATTTGTATAATTGTGTTGATATCTGGATTATATTTCTTTAAGCACAATATAAGTAAACTTAACTAATAGTTACATTTTAAAAGAAGGTTTAAAAATGAAGTTATATTTATTCTCTTGATTGATACCTCTTATGATGAAAACTCTAGAAATTATATTTATTGAAACCTGTTATGATGAAAACTCTCTAAATTTTATTTATTGAAACGTGTTATCACGATATATCTTTAAATTATATTTATCGATGTTTACTATAAATAAACTTCATTAAAACAGCTTTTTTTTAAATCTTGTTGCTAGGAAATCTCTCTAAATGATGTTGATTGAAACTTTTTTCATGAAAGCTCTCTGGAAGCACAATAATAATTCTGTTACGGAGTACTAGAGTGTTTATTTCCCTTGACAACGTAAATAAGGCGGCTCAAGTAATGGGTTTTCAAGATCTAAATCATGGTACTGGGCTGGCCTTAAGGGAAGTGGTGTGGGGTGGGGTACGGGGAGGGGGAGATATCGCCTTTCCAGCCCCTCCATCCCTTTGCCACCTCTTAGCAACCCTTAAATCTGCGTTTCTCTTCGGCAAGAAAGTGTGCCACTGACGTCATTGCGACAGAATGGATGGGACGAACAACAAAAATAAGACGTCAATTTGATGACCTGTTCACTGTCTATATCGATCTTTCCGTCAAAAGAGAGAGAAGGGGTTAGAGAAAGGAAAGAATTAAAGGAGAACGAAAAAGTAGCGGGAGTTAAATAATTTAAAGAGTTTATTTTTTATCTTTTCAGCGCAATTGAGATTATAAACAAATTGTTTATCCCTTATTATTTATGCTTAACCTTAGCGAAATAATATTTCTTAGTGTAAAAATCGATTAAATTAATGGTTCTAAACGTAGGCCTCATAATACTTCTAGTTGGGCCATACGGACAAGATAGAATACTGAATATATATTATACTACAGGTTATTTAACTTATTCTATTCGTGAACCTCTTTCATAAAGCAAAATTATCAGTAACTCCGGGTGGCAATGATTAAATTAGAGATATTTTTATACTTTCGTGTCAGTTTTTAAGCAGTTTTAGATCGAATGGTTAATCTAAATAGTAAATAAATGTATTGCAAAAATAAATGTACACATGCAGTTATATTTGATATTCATTATTTTTTTTTATAGTTTACAAATTTCATATATATTCAAAAAACCAATGGAAACTATCTTAGTTAACTATACGAATAATTGCCAAAATGTCTCTAATAAGCTAAACAAATACAGAATAAAAGGTTTTAGTGGTGTTATAATTTCAATAGTTTTTTTTCAAATATTCAACCAACTCACGTTTGTTAATGTTTGAACGAACCCCAGAAAAAAAATTCTGCGTCCGGAAGGGTCGCAACCCAAAATTTAAGAACCTGTGTTTTATACCATGCATTTTTTGGGTAGCTATAAAACTTTTATCATAATATTCGCTGAATTTTTCCGTTTTTTTAATATTACATTTTTTAAAAAAATTCCAGATTACTTTTTTCCAGTTTTTCTTGGTGAATAATGATTTTTCTATTAATAAAATTGATTACATATTTAAAAAACAAAGCTCTAACAGTTACTAAACACAAACATTTTAAAGTTATTTTTCCAGCTTTAAATAATTTAATTATTACTAGCAGAATTACCCGGCATTACCCAAAGTAATCACGCAACGCTTTTCTTTGCTTCAAATGGATGGAAAATTTTCTTCGTTTTATTTATTTTGACACAATTTTTAATTAATTAAAAAAAAATTGTTAAAATTCCTGCTTTGAGCCATATATGTTCGTGCACAGGGGCTATCACTATCTAAATTTCAGACCTCTCAATGGTGTAGATATCACGCAACGCTCATGGCAGACACATAAACTATTAATTTTTATTAATATAGAATAGAATAAGAAGAAGATTTGTGGGCTTGGGTAAATGTGATAGAATTTTTGTTAATATCTGAGAAACAAAATCTTTCTCTTTTGTTTTAGTTTTTAGCGGATTTTAGCCAAGTACAGTATTTTAATTCCCCAATTTTTCTTTATTTCTAATAAAATTTCCTGACAGAGAAATTCCCCTACATTTTACAGGTTTTTTTCTTAACTTTATCCACCATGATTTTATTTACTTTTGAATTAGAAAGGAGGCACAAAGTTGAACGAGGCTCATAAGATGGCAATGAGTAAAATGAGTTAAGAAATCCTTGATTAAATAAATGGTACGGCACACCGCACAGACTTTCTCTCTCTTTCTATAAACTCGTAAGATTTCTGAACGGAATAATGTACATTGTATCATCACCACTCTACATAAGAACACGCATAAAATAATATACAATGATATAGAATCAATGAGAAAAGAGGCGCATCTTTGTCCACCTAAGAACATTTCAAACAGTTTAATGTCTTCCACAAGGGTAAACACATCGTATTAAAATTTCGATTTCTGGTTAAAATTTTAACATTTTAAAAGGTGTTGCAGATCTTAAAGTCATCGCATTGATATTTAATTATTCATTTATACATTTTGGCTAATAAAAAATGTAAATATTGACTATTGAGTCTAAAATGGAGATAGATCATTGCTATGCAAACATTTCTCCTAAGAGATTTAAGGAAAAATAACATACTTTTTTTAGATACTTACTTATATTTAATTACTCTATGGCATTGGAGTATTATTGCGTTAAGACTTAAGAAGTATATGTTTACAACTAAAGCTCACAAAATTGTATTAATATATTTGCAAATATCTCAGAAACTGCTGTTTTTATAAAAATATATGTCAAATAAAAGTTTTTTATTTCTAATAGTCCTACAATTTTGCAATGATAAGTTGTTTAGTTTCTCCAATAGTTGTGGAGATACGGAAATTAACGCTTCTGTAATGTACCCTAAAAATCATTTTCATAGGAAAAGGAAAATAGCCAGTTTATTTATAATCTTAATAAACGCTTGAATACGAATTTTAATCAAAATCGTTTGAGCAGATTTTGAGAAAACCAATTTTTTCTCGTTTCGCCCTTCAGTAAACAACCCTTAATTTTAAGTTTTTATAGACAGACAGACAGACGGCATTGCAAAGACTATTTTTTAGGGTTGTGGGGGTCATGAGACGTTGACATCCATCAACATTTCAGGTTAGTTTTTTTTTTACGGTCGCAATACTTAAACTTTAATGTCCAAAAAGTTAAAAAATTCATATAATTGCGTATATATTGAAAGTTATTGATTTTATAAAAATATGTTTCGAATAAAATATCTGTATTATAAATATATATACATATTTGTAATGCTAAGTAATTTCATATCTCAAATAGTTTCGGAGCTATTTAAAAAAATGTTAATTTACGCATCAGACCGGAGCCCTTAAAGCCATTTTGCCGAAATATTGAGGGTAGCCATTTTGTTTGGAATATTTATTAATGTTTATAAATGAAATTTAATCAAAATCGTTGGAGCCGATTTTGAGAAAATCGACTTTTTCTCTTTTTGCCATTCAGTAAACTACCCTTAATTTTTAGTTTTAATAGACACACAGACAGACGGCATTGCAAAGACTATTTTTAAGGGTTCGGGGGGTCATGAGACGTCGACATCCATCAACATTTCAGGTTAGTTTTTCTTACGATCGCAATACTTAAGCTTTAATGCCCAAAAAGTTAAAAATATATATATAATTGCGTATATATTGAAAGTTATTGATTTTATAAAAATATGTTTCGAATAAAATATTTGTATTATAAATATATATACATATTTGTAATGCTAAGTAATTTCATATCTCAAATAGTTTCGGAGCTATTATAAAAAATGTTAATTTACGCATCAGACCGGAGCCCTTAAAGCGATTTTGCTGAAATATTGAGAGTAGCCATTTTGTTTGAAATATTTATTAATGTTCATAAATGAAATTTAATCAAAATCGTTAGAGCCGATTTTGAGAAAATCGACTTTTTCTCTTTTTGCCCTTCAGTAAACTACCCTTAATTTTAAGTTTTAATAGACACACAGACAGACGGCACTGCAAAGACTATTTTTAAGGGTTCGGGGGGTCATGAGACGTCGACATCCATCAACATTTCAGGTTAGTTTTTCTTACGGTCGCAATACTTAAGCTTTAATGCCCAAAAAGTTAAAAATATATATATAATTGCGTATATATTGAAAGTTATTGATTTTATAAAAATATGTTTCGAATAAAATATTTGTATTATAAATATATATACATATTTGTAATGCTAAGTAATTTCATATCTCAAATAGTTTCGGAGCTATTATAAAAAATGTTAATTTACGCATCAGACCGGAGCCCTTAAAACGATTTTGCCGAAATATTGAGAGTAGCCATTTTGTTTGGAATATTTATTTATGTTCATAAATATAATTTAATCAAAATCGTTAGAGCCGATTTTGAGAAAATCGACTTTTTCTCTTTTTACCCTTCAGTAAACTACCCTTAATTTTAGGGGTAGATATCCAATTCCAAAAACCCTCGGGGCAACCCTATGAAAACCCTAGATATCAAGTTTCAGCTCAATCGGTAAAATAGTTTAGGCTCTAGTTGGAGGTACAGACAGACAGACAGACAGACAGACAGACAGACAGACAGACAGACAGACAGACAGACAGACAGACAGACAGACGGAAATTCAAAAACCACTTTTTCGGATTCAGGAAGTCATGAAACGTCAAAATTCATCAAAATCTCGAGTTCGATTTTTTTGACGATCACAATACTTTCTCTACCTGTAAGATAGAGAGAAAGTAAAAAAATAATAATGGGTACAAATCATGAATTATAATTAGACAGACACGATAATATAATGGCTTATATCGTATAAAATAAACCTTCAATTTACAAATTGTATGTGATTTAAAAATACACAATTAATTTTCTTGCTTAACAACCTGATAAATTTATATAATAAACGTAAAAATAGTACTGTTGCACAGATTTTCACCACCTCAAAGGCAGCGTTAATTTGCGACTGTTATTTACAAAGCGCAATTCTATCGAATTACTATCAGTAGATCTAAGTGTAATAAGCTAGTAACCCCTGATTGTATACGACACATTAGGAACTAGTTAAATCATTGCTATATTCTCTCAAACAATTTTATTTTAATCTAAAGAACCCGTTAAAACAAAAAAAAATATTACACGATTTATAATGTTTTTATGACGTTCAAAAACAAACTCACCAACTAGCCTTTAAATAGAGTTGGATCAGATCCATTATTTTACGAATACGAATTTCCAATTTTGAATCTTGAATCTCAAATCTCAACTGCCAAATCCAAATACGAATCTTTAAAAATATTATGAACATAAGAGGATGTTTATAATATTATATAAAAAAATAGTAACTAAATGTTAACATTATTTCTTATAATTAATATAATCCATTCATTAGATAACATTCATACATTCAGTTAAATGTTAAATTACTGGTCCGGGGCCTGGTTTTTAAGTTAATCATATAATTATAGTTGGTTTTGAACCACTACTAAGCATTATTAGAGAACTGAAACAAATTTCACTTGAAAAATGAAAGAAAAATTATAAATATTAAGGATTTTAGTTTCGAATTAGACGTTTTCTTGAATCCTCGAATCTCGAATATCCTGAAGGGTTCGAGGGATTAGAAGGATCCGAGGATTCTAAGGCCCATTCCTACTTTAAAACATAAGAAATTCTAACTAATCTAGTTAAAATATCAAAATTTAAAAGCAGTATTATGGTCAGAATAAACACGAACGTTTCAAAGCCTACATTTTAACAGTTTGTATTAACTTGAAGCATCTCGCATGCAATAGGTGGCATGTAAACTAAATTCTAAGCTAATAGAATCTCTGGTTTCCCGGAAATAGGAAAAACAGAGTTAGAATTCTCTCCGTGGGTACTGAGTTTTTTTACTAAATGGCTTAACTTTCTCCCTTCACGCAAATTCGGGTACGTTTTATATAAAGTCTACCCTGTTAATTTTTATCTCACCAGCGTAATTAAAATTCATACAGTCCAGATGGGTAATATAAACCATCAAACATTAACGATACACTAAATGTTTATCAACTTATGAACACATTTAGATAACATTAAATTTGTCATCAAAAGAATATATTTTTAAAAGCTATTTTAAATTCAAATGGTTGAATGTGTGTTTGTTGTAAATAGCTAATTTTTGTGAAATCATAAATTAAAATAGTTGTATTTCTTAACTTCTATTTTTTTTCTTTTGCAAAAAATGAATAGTTTATTTAATATCCTGGAACATTAGAGGCAATCAAAGAGCAATACTTAATGGTGAGCTATAACTTATCTTACCATATTCTTTGATTCATATGATAACAAAAATTTTAAAAGCACTATAAATTGAACCAAAACTTATCAGTATAGGCCAAGATACTTATGAAATACAAATACTGGGCTATTATGCCCAGGCAGGCTAGTAGGATTAATTCGAAAACGATGAGAAATTACTAATATTATTTCAGTAGAGCCTTTTTTAACCATTTTTTTGAAAATCTCGTTTTTATAATAGATAAGGTTTATAGTTTAATTTCAAATCAACTATCACTTCAAATCTATTTTGTTAAACGAACATGAATATAATATAAATAAGTTTATTTTTTAGCACCACTTTTTACAAACCGTTTGTATTATACGCTTATGTATTAATTACGCTAATTGTTTTAGGAATAAGGAAGTTTATATTTAAAGGCAGTGTAACAGCATTTGGCTGGAGGGAAAGTGGAAAACCATTTGGGAAAACCACGCTTAGTACACCCTACAGAAATTTGAACCTTGATATCCCCGTCATTGGCAGTTCAGTTTACTGTTAGAATAGCGCGTTAGACCCTCCGGTCACCGAAGTGAGGAAGTATTTAATTACGTATATATTATTATATGAATGAACGGATAATTGATTGAACAAATGCAGCGCTAAATTATTGATTAGAAACAGGTTAATATCTTTTCACCGAGATTCCTAGTTTATATAAAACGCCTACTTCAATTCCTATTCCGGTAATATGAGCCCAGCCCTAGATATCAAACTATTTTTAGCTCCGATCAACCCTTTTAATCTCAAACCTCACCCTCCAATCCCTTTCAGCAGCTCCAAAGGTTGATCTAATCTGACGTAGGTTCAGATGACTGACCTGGAATTGAATCCATGCCAAGCCGGTAGGTACTCGCTAGAAAACGTTAGGTGCACACTTCACCAGCCTTGTCATGCTGACATTATAGATTTATAACAAGTAGTTCGGATAACTGGAGCCGTTTATATCACGAACGTGAATTTTACTTTCACTCGATCCCCTCGGAGAGGGAACTATCGTGATCGTCAAAGAAATTAAACTCAAGTTTTTGATAAATGTCGATGTTTCATGACCCCATGAAACGGAAAAAAGTTGTTTTCACGATGACGTCTGTATCTCGAATTAGAGCGTCAACATTTTAATCATCAGTCCTAAAACTGGTATTTAAGGTTTTCATAAGGCCCACTAGAGTATTTTTTGTAATTAGATATCTAACCCTATAAATCAAGAGTAATTTACTTAAGGGCAAAAAAATATATATCGATTTTCTCCAAATCTGCTCTAACGGTTTTGATTAAAATACGTATACAAGTATTTTTTATCATTATAAAAATGACTAAGTTTACTTTACATTAGAAGACAATTTCCAATTTTGTCATATTTCTGCAACTATTTGAGATAAAAAATTACTTATCATTGTAAAGGTGTAGTACTATTCAAAAATAAAATAATTTATTTGAAAAATATATATTTTATAAAACCATTGGATTTCTGAGCTATTTCTTTGAAAAGAATGTGAAAATGTTTAACTATGCTCTTTCGATTGACACAGAGTTTCCTCTTTACTCATTTTTCTGTTAAAGTGTATATTATTTCATTTACGCTTCTGATCGAGTGTTACTGCAAAATGTATATGATCTAGTTTCACAAATCTTAAGATTTTTTGGTAAATGTTTCGATAATTTAAAAATGAGAGGAAAATCTGTGGTGCACAGTATTTGGCAATACTACTTTTAAACAATTTTTCATTCAAAATAATAAAATAAGGGAAAAAATCACCCAAGAAGAAGCAATGTAAATAAATTTTGTTTCTTAGATAGAAATAAAAGGAGCCCATCCCATGAACGAACCACCAGGAAAATTTTATAGTCTAAAGACTAGTACCGATCGTACCAGATAATGTATCGAATTGGGTTTTATGCATTCTTCATTTGACAACAATGAAATTGGGATCAGTTTATATTATTTTAATTTTAAAATAAGTTTCAATTTTGTTGAATTGTTTTAAAAAAGCATGTTGAAACTTCGGTTATATCCATAGACTGGAGATAACTGGCTACCGATAGGGGAAAGTAGAGGTAAATTATTGTTGATGCAGCGTATTGTCTACAGGGCCTGTGATAACAGGATCATATTCTATTTTATTTGAGATATTTAATTGGCACTTTCTGAACCGACTGATTATATAGCCACGCGAGAATGTCTATAAGCGAGAGTAAAAAGGCCTATCAATTTTGCTGGGAGAGTTATTCTCACATAACTTCCAAGGTTATTTTACATCCACAATCGACATTGGGACCAATAGCTTTACTTCCCTACTAAGGAAAGTTATGCTACGGATTATTATCGCTCAAGAAAGATCTCTCGAACCCAGCTGGGTTTTAACCCAAAAACATCGGGTCCTGAGGCGAGCACTATACCCCAAAACTACTGAGGTCAACCGTTGTATATTAATAAAGAATTTTAAAAATATGTTAAAACCGTTTCAATGGTCTCAATTCAAGTTTTTTTATAAAGTACCAGAAAACCACACCATGAGGTTACATCTGGTTCGATTTGTAATTACTTATCAAATTTAGTTGATAGCCGTGGAGTGAGAGGGTCTGTTAAGGTCGTTCGTCCATCAAGATTTTATTGCACAATTTTAACAAGTGTATAATTAAAAACTATAAATAGTTAGTCAATGATTTCAAATCGTTACGGTTCATGAGCTATAAGGGGCCAAACTTGTTATTTTATGCTTTATCTATACCATCGTTAAGGTAAAGTAATTATTAATGTAGGGGGCTGAAATTTAGTATAACTAGACATCCATATGAGGAGTATAGAATTAAATATTTATAATATTAATATTATTAGTACTAGTACTATGTATTTTTTCAATGCTAGCTGTTAGAGGTCTCGGCTGTTGGCTAGCACGTTAATAAAGGAAAATGAAATATTAATATTCATATAATATTTATAATATTATTAATATTATTTTTAATATTAACATTATTAATACTTCAAAGAAATATTTATTTTATTAATAATATAAATATTCCCTTCTGTACACCTCATGTGAATATCTATATACTAAATTTATTAATTTATACATTAAAGCATAAAATAACAAGTTTGACCCCTTATAACATGTGAACTCTAATGATTTTAACCCAGTGAATCATTATTTATTGTACACGTGTTAAAAGTGTGGAGTTAAAATTTGATGGTTGAATGACCTTAAAGGTAAGCACGACGATTCTATTAAAAAAATAAAATAAAATAAAATCTAACTACAACTACATTCTCTAAAAATCCTACCTTCCTCATTCTTATCACTTGAGTGTAAATTGGTGAACGGTTAGTAAGACGGAAACAATATAAACTAAATAATATTATACTAGGGCTGTATTTATAGTATGGTTTCAAGAGTCAACCAATATCTTGGTATATGAATAACAAACAGAACGGGAGATTGGCTTAAGTCCAATATAGACTATAAATCAACCTGCCTCTTAAGAAAAGACAGAAAAATACACCGTGAAAAAAATCCACTTCAACCGTTAGGGATCAAACTCAAGCCTTCTAGGTTAGAGTCAAGAGTGTGAATCACGAGTCCAACACTCTCAGAAGATATAAATGTACACTTTGTTAACCTTGGACCAATTTTAGTATGGTTATTTTATTTTAAGTTGTACCATAGAATAACCCGTCAAGGTACGATTGATACCTTTTATGGTTAACGGAGTGTACATTAAGCTGTTTCATGATTTCACTATGAGCTTGTGTTCGTTAATAAATAATCATTTTGTCGCGTGACAAACCTCAATAAAGTTTGACTGCTCTTGTACAGTGGACTTCCACCCCAAAGGGATGTTTACAAAATACATGCAACAAGTTGAAACCTCCTCCTCCTGGCATTGTTATTGACCAGTGAAATATTACCAACTGAATTAAATCCATTACGAAACCAGCTAATCGTCACTGTTAATGCAAAAGGTCGAATGTCAAAACTTGCCATTTCTTATTGCTTCAAAATAGCTTTTTGAGGCCTCCAACTGCTGTGAAATTGTCTTATTTTATCAACTAATGGAAATAAAGAAAATGTAAAATGCAAAATAATGACATGTTTCGCTGGCCACTAGCTGTTGCTGCAAAAAAAAAAATCGGATGTCAGGTCGGGTTTATTTTGTTGTGTGAGGTAATATTGATTTCCTGTTTTTCAGTGAAGTTTTAGGTTTCTTTTAATCAAAATTGTATTTAAAAAAAATTAAATTAACGTTTCAATATTTTAATTTTTTAAAAGAGTAGACAGTTTTATAATAGTTTTAATATTTATCAAGAGAAAAATTACAAGTAATCAGGCGAGAAACAATATTTTAAGGTTATATCTTAATTTTTTAGTAATTAAACGTTTTCATCCCTTCATCTCTTATTTTATAATCTATTTAGACAATTAATTATAAATTGAATATTAAATTATTCATGTTTAAACTATGTATTTTGCTTGAAATCAAAATAATTATTTGTTGCAAAATGTCTTAAGTTGAATTCTTGTGTAAATCATTATTCACTAATCAAACATAGTAAATTTTGAATTTTAAACGTTTATATCTAATTTTTTTTTTATTTTCATCAAAATTCGCTCTGTGACTGAATCTTAAGACTGCAAAGTAAAATAAAATTGAAAATATTTTCATTTTTATTTCTATTTTATTTAGCCCCCATAATTGTTTTTTATTGTTCCAGAAGAAAATATTATCTAGAGGGCAAACGTGGGGTTAACAATGTTAAGGAACGGGAAAAAACTCAGCTATCTCAATCCTTCAAAAGGAGCAGGAATTGTACAACATGCAAAATCATCTATCCTATTCTCTTCTAAGGATTATCTACCAATAGATCATGTGGAAGAAATGAGAAGTAGTTCAACAGATCACTTCGAGGAAGATTTTTCTGGAGAACTCTTCTCAGATAATGATTTCCTTTTTCAACCAGTAAGACACAATGACCCAACTGTTTCTGAACAACCAATTGTGTCTGGAAAACCAAATCCTTATAAACCAACTGTCTCTGAAAACCAGTGGTCTTTGAATGAAAGCATCCGACTATTTGCCTCTGGAGAGTTCTGTGGTTGTGCAGTAAATTCCCCAAATTGAATGCTTCCTTCATTGAGTTAAACGACCAGAACTGTACTAAGAGACCTGATCGGGGAAAAAACAAAAAGCGCGATAACTTCTAAAGGGTGTCATTGATATTTTTGAAGATATTATAAATGTTCTTGGTTTTTGACTCTGAAAACTCTAAGCCAGATACTAGCCCTTCTTATGAAGATGTCCATTGAAAAAAACTTGAAACACATTCACGAGAAAAGAGGCCACATGAATTGAGAGCAATAATTTATCAGACATACCAGGCACTGCCCACGAAACGGAGAGGATAACTTTGGAAAAATACAGTGACTGCAGATTATTAAAGTAAGAAGAAGAGGAGGAAAGGCGATGATGTTAAAGAAAGTGACTAGGCAAGAAATTTCAATACTGCAAAGGGCCAAAATGGAGAGAAGTTTTGGGACTGAAGAAAAAAGAATACGGAAGATATAAACTTTGCAATGAAAGGGAAAAGAGTAAAATAAAGCTTAGGTGCAAACGTAAAGGCTCAAAAAGAGGCATTGCTTGTGAGAAGATAATTGAAATTGACAGAAATAAATTATTCAACAATTTCTGGAAAAGCTTAGTAGGTTGAGAGGATAAACAATAATAATTGTATCTCTACTAGAAAAAAACTTATGTTTGTTGGTGTGGAGCAACTGAACTTGAGTCCACTTGTAAAAATGTTGCTTTAAGAGATTATCTCAAGAAAAATGAGAAAAGAATTAAGAGTATGTAAAACTATGTTCTTAAATACTTTCTCTTTAAGAAAAAGATTTGTACGAGAGTTGATTTTGAAATTTCCTCTAGACAGAGCATTAGAAGATGAGAGTTCCAGTCAAAAGAGCAATGACAAGCCACATTCTAGTGAAATCCAAGAATCTATCCATTCTGAAATGCATTTACAAGAAGACTGGCTGAAAGGTAGTGTGAAGAGATTCTTAGGAGCACTTCCTAAAATTGAACCGCACTAATACCCAGTATTCTCAATACTTGAATATTTTGAGCCCCTTTGTGAAAGCAGGAAACAGCTTTACAGAAAATACCAAACCAATTGCAGGACTAACAATGCACCAAGGGATTCGTAGTATCTGTTCTACCGAGTATTCAAGAGCATGAAAGTAGGATTATATTTGCCCAAGAAGGACCAGTGTGTGTGTTGTGCATCAATCCCAACCGAGGAAAAGTTAGTAATTTAATTTTAAGCAACATCAAAACATAAAGGAAGTCTACAGACAAGAAAAAAGCAAAAGATAAATAAAGAGCCGCAAATAATAGCAAATGAATTGCTGCGTATGCATTTGATTTCCATAAAGTACTCACCTGTTCAGATTTAAAGGCATCAATTGCATACTAAAGGTGCACAACTTGTTGGTTTGCAATCTGGCTACAGCTAATTGGTCTGGCATGAAGTTCATGGTGATTTGTACAGCAGTGCATTTGCTTTTTACTATAGTTAAATTCTTAATCAAAGAAAAAGAAGTAAAACCAGAACTCACTGAAATCACATTTGGAGTAATGGTTGCCTTTATCAAAGTAGGTGGGAGAATGTATCAAATGCTCTCCTCCATTTTACAGTACAAACTAAGAATTACCGTTTATTAAAAGTATTTAGAGGTCGGGTACACACAGAAGGAGGTAGATGGTATCCCTCATAATATTGAAAAGAAGCTATTGAGTATTATGAGCCATGAGATTTCATACAAGCCATAAAAGAGGCCAGAACCAAACATAAAACTTATTTTTCAGAGAGTCTGATGGACATTTCATCCAGATAAAAATATCAGCCAGATAGACATATTTCTTACAAATTGAACTTTTCAGACTACCGATTAGAGATGCCTCGAAGACCTAAGTAAGCTAATATCTACAGTGAGTTGAAACAACTGTACACAGTACCCCTTGCCCTAATACAGAGAAAATTTAAAGAATTAACAGAGCTAAAGTTAGGTATAGAACTAGATTATCACAAATGTTATGACGGGTGACGACATGAAGGTTGCGAAAAAAAATTCAAAGTTAATGTCCGCACATCATCAAGGCTTGAGTGGATTATAATCAAATGTAAATAAATATAATAATTGAAGGACTTTGGTAGTTAATTATAAATAGTTTTCATGTGAATCTTTTTAGTTATATAAATAAAAAATATTGAATGTGGGGATGGTAGTGAAACATACAACTACAAAAAGTTGTATGTAAAGACGCAAGGTGTATGTTCCATTTTTATATAAAAAAATGTTATATATTATGATAAATTTCTTATCAACTAAGGTTTTCCTCTAGTCCATTTTTTATGTGATTTACAATGCCCTCTTAAACACTTAGATTTTGAAGGTAACAGATCTGACCCAAACAAAATAAACAGTTTTTTATCTCTCCTGCAATAATGACTATTTTAACATACGACGCTTAGCAATCACAGTGACGTAATGAGTTTATTTATTTTAATTTTGATCCACAACTCACTTCCCACCTGGGCTATATGCATTTAACTACACTAATTTAGTGAGTACGAAGAAGGTATAATTTAGGGGAAACGTATCTGCATTTGCAGATAGGAACTATGAAGTCATTTAGGGAAAAAACACACAAAAAATTACACCCGGCCGGTACTAGAGCCCCCGACCTCCCTGTCATAGTATAGTCAGACCAGGTAATCTTGACATTTATTCCGCGCAATCATCGATGTGGGTGTAAAGGTTAATGGTTTTTGTTTACACAAATCGTATGTAATTAGAATACGTCAACATCATATAAATCTAAGTAAACTAAGCTAGTTAGCAAGCACTGCAATAATTATAGTGTTTGAAAAATTGATGATTAATCATGTAATAACAAATACTAACTGGTTTTATTATATTACTCCTCCAATACGATGTGTTAGATTAATTAAATTGAAATACGTTCACACAAACATGGATTTACTCGTTTCAACATTCCGCCCTCTCCCCCCAAACATGTGAAGCTATTTATTTGACGTGTATATTAAATTTAATTACTAACAAAATATATTTTATTATAACGAATGCCTAAACATAGTCGTACCACTTTAGTAAATACTTTATTTTAATTTCCAAACTTAAATATATTTAATTTAATATATTCATACGCCAAACAATATCATCTATAAAGGTATCTTTTGACAGATGGATTAAGTTTTGAAGTCTTTAACATAAATATGGATATATTTTTTAAATGTTTGTAAAACATTCCACATTTGGTATACCTTATAAATCCGAAACATATGGTTTATATATGGCTTTATTATAGCTATCAAACTGTTTGAGCATTATATATTTTAATCATGGTGAATTATTTTTATTTAACTTGACTGCTTGTTAAACAAAATTTAATTCTGGAGGCTCATTTGTTTCTTTGTAAGCCCATACAAAAATTATGAAGAACAACAATAAATAACCCACTTCAGTGGTCACATGGTGTAAGGCGTCACCCTCTCGATGGACTAGTTTGCCAAGAGATATAATCAAAATGGGACTTTTCCGCTTATGTATAGTACCTTCCATGGGAAAACGAGAATAGCCATTTTATTTTTAATGTTAAACAATACCTGGATATAAAATTTAATCTAACTCGTTAGTGTGGATTTCTATAAAATTGGTTTTATCTCTTTTTGTCATTCAGTATATTATTCTAAATTTTAGAGTTATATAATTTCAAAAACTCTTCGGGGAAACCTTATGAAAACCCTAAATACCAAGATTTAGTTCCATCTGTAAAGTAGGAAAACCAAAGGAAAAGATTAGTAAACACAAACGAAATAAAACCATGTAAGGGTTCGGCCAGACTGAAAAGCGCGCAAGTGACTGGGTGGTCAGACTGGCGAACGAGCGCGTGATTAGCAGATAGCTCTCGTTAGTTGTTGACGAGGAGGCTCCGAATCTTGGCTGAGTGAACTTAAGGGGGTTTTAACAAGTGATTTATTGTTGTGGTTTTCTAATCCTATCGATATTAATAAAAATGTCAAAATGAGAAGTTTTCCTAGCACTCAATGAACCAACATACAATAATATAGCCTAGCGCCTGTAAACTAGATTGTACCGGGTCGAGCGCGCGCGCTTGAAAAATAGAATCAGTTCTATCTTTCAAGCGTGCGCGCTCAGTCTGGCCACCTCTCATTACAACCCATGTGTTCTATTTTATATTTTAGTCGCTCAGTCTGGCCGCCCCCTAAGCCTACGTGAGTTTCTAGATGTATTTTCGGTGACATTACTTTAAGAGGGATTGGATGATATCCTCCCACTAACCTTTGGTGATCAACACCTCGCTTATCCAAGGAGAGCCTTGGGACTTCTATGGGACTTCTGGGTCTCTACCACAGTACACAGTCCTCTGGATAAGGGTTTCAGAACCTGGAACTTTATCTTAGGATTGCGCTATGTAGTATTAATGTATCAGTACTGTATATAATAGTTCTCATTTGCTTAGATATTAAATTTATACAGTAGAACTTATTTAATTAGAAGTCCAAGGGATATCTAATTTTGGTCTAAATATCCAAGATTTGAATTAACCATTTTTATGAATATCTAAGCAGCTGGTACATAATAGATCAATAATCTAAAAATATTCTACATATAAACACACACGTTTTATAATTTATATGCTATATAAAACCCACATACGTAATCTATACAATACAAATAAGACAAATTGAAGCACAAAATATACAAACTTGGAAAAAAAATAGCATACAAAAATTTCAGAATTAAATTTGTTTTTAGCATTACGTTTGAAAAAAAAAACTAGCTATCTTGGTTTGTTGTAATTTGATTTTCTTGACACAATATAAAATCTTCAATCTCACTGAGTGCATGAAAAATGTATTTCACGTTTGGTTGGGATTCAGTGTATCTTCTCAGGTTTTCCATAGTTGTGCTTCAGAAACGGATGGTAATGGTTCTTCTGTTGGATATCTGTGCTGTCTTCTTCATCAGAGGATTCTCGGATATTTTTATTCTTTACTTTTTCAAGAATCTCCCCATCTGTAGGCGTTCCACCATCGTTAAGTTAGGTTTAAACGAGTAGAAACTCGAAAAAATTAACAATATGTAGGCCTCAAATTATCAAAATATTTCCTTCTAAAATTCGAATTAAATGTTTGTTTTATCATTAATATAGATAGTGATTTCACGGGGAATCAAGATGAGTTCGAATTATCCAATTGTTCTGATTAAACAATGTCAACTTATTTAAATACTATTGTGGTTCGAGGAATAATTAGTATGTTTTTAAAATATATTATTTTCCTATTTATTAGCTCATCTTCTACGGGCTCATTGGTAAAATTAGCGTTTCCTCTTTCAGATAAATTACTTGACGACTGGAGGAACTGGTGTTGTGACTGTTCTAGCCTGTGTGAATCCAAGATGTTCAATTTCGAGTAGAATTCGAATTCTTGCTAATTGACTACAATTGAATCCGAATCGAATATCATTCTTTAGGTGGAAGTTTAGGGGAAGAAAAAAAGGGGTTAAGTGTTAGTGCAGTTTTTATAATAAAACTTTTTTGGCCATTATAAATAAAATATTGCTCCAGTAGAAACATAGAATTTAATTTTATTCACATGGTTATATCAACAGCTCTTGATTGGTGATTTGGCGGTCTAGGGGTAAGGTGTCAGACTTATGTGCTGGGGGTCCGGGGTTCAATCCTCGGTCCCGGCACAAATTTATCTGATTGCCAAACGCTTCTTTCACCTCTGACAAGACGTGTATTAATCACAACTTGTGAATTTGTGGAATGCCAGGCCTCCACCGTGGTTCGAATTCCACGTTAAACTGTAGGTCCTCCATTTCATCTCACAATCATCCTACTTACACATAAGCGTAAGTGCGTATAGTCCGAACGGTAGTAAGACGTGGTGCTAATAATAATAATAATAATATAATAATAATAATAACAATAATAACAATAACAATAACAATAACATAACAATAACAATAACAATAATAATAATAACAATAATAATAATAACAATAATAATAATAACAATAATAACAACAATACAACAATATAAAATACAATAATAACAATAACAATAACAACAATAACAGTTTTTGAATATCTATCAATATTAGCATCTGACAAAAAACTTTTTAAATGAGAAGAAAAAGATATAGTTAAATCCCAGGACAGCCTTGACAGATATCCAAGAGCAGTTGATATCACCAGGCGGATAAAATTAAACTCTTAGATATATTTTGATATTGAATTGTATTCATAAACTTAGCGTAGTAGAATATTCAACACAGATTCAATTTAAAACACTATTATATATATATATATATATATATATATATATATATATATATATATATATATATATATATATATATATATATATAAAGCCTAAAACAAATTATTTGATTTGAACTTATTTTTAAAATAAATTATTAGATCCAATTATTTTAAGCATGATATTCGATTCGAAAAAATAAACTAGTATGATATTCCATTAGGATACTTTTTTTAGGCACGAGATTTGATTCGGGACCAATTCGAAATTTCTTTTAAACTTGTCAAAACACTTATCAAGCTTTTCTCAATCTCCATTTCAGAGACTCGTTGAATAGTGATGGACCACGGCGTTTGTTGCATCACCTTTGTATCACGTGATCATCTCGTGAGAAGGTCATTATCTTGGCGGCTAGTACCCTCGTTAAGAACGTCAGTAAACTGAACATTACATTTTATTGCCAGCAGCTTTCAAGTTTCCCATCCAATCTACTTCATTTTGTTCTTAATGGTAATACCCCTATGCTAGTGGTCGAAATAATGTAAGTAGCTCTGTGATCAGCTGAGATACAAGGTCGTTGAGTTAGCAAGATTTAGCAAGATTTAGCAAGCGTTAGCATCCTTTACAAAACACCTCGAATATCTCAAAGTAGGCACATGGGGGTGAGAGTCCCTTGACTGCCACTGGTGGTAACATGTTGTACGGCGTCAGTCTCTCATTATACCTTGTATTTGGTTACGTGGAGGTTGAGGTTTAACTATTGACCGTGGCGCAATGAGGTTTTTTTTTTGTTTTAATTTTCTTATCATTATTTCTTAGATTCAGCTATTAATAACTTTTGCGTTGGACGTACTGTTCAAAAAATATGGTCCAATTACTATATTATTAGTCCTATGTTTTGTCCGTATTTTAAAAGTGTGTGTTCTTTACAATGAATTAGTATATTTTAAATAAAATATATTATTTTGACCAAAAATACATAGAGCCCGTGTTTGGCCAATAATGAAGATATTATATTTACTCACTAGAAATATTGTAATATATTTTGTCAAAGGATTACGTGGGTTGAGAAGATCGTCCTCAACATTTATCTCTGACTATGACGTCATATTTTAGACCCACTGAATAATGTGAGCACACGTTCACTAACATAAAGAGCATGCGTAGCCACTCCACTTGAGCTGGACTCTACGGCAGTGACGTCATTGAAACACATGATTAGAGTTCTATCAGAAATAAGTATTTCAAAATATATGTAAAATCGAAAGCGATAATGTTAAAATTAATCAAAGTATATGTTGCAATTTTAGAAAATGACTTCTTTTTTTCCGATAGCAATTTTTTGAGTTCTACCAAAAAGATTTTGATTTAATTTTTTTAAAGCAAGAATGCTACCAAATAAAAACTTACAAATTTTCAATAGCGAAGCCACCATTTATAATAAGCAATAATATTCTACTATCGATGTCATAAATAAAGAGTTTTGCTTTCTAAAATATTATCTGTAGATTTGCATGAAACTCACAAAAGCGTTAACTTACGCTGGACTTAACTACAAACCCTTAAATAAGAACAAGCAAGGAATTTGACTTAGGCAACTTTTCTCCCGAGTATGACTCGTTATTGTAACATACCGAGCTCAATATCGGTGAGACTTTTGACTAAGATGCCCTCCGTCTTAAAGGCTGGTTCAACAGAAGGACGTTTCATCGGTTTCATACATCCCTTATCTCGGTGTAAAGCTTCAAACCCTTGTGTTAGAACACGACATCGAACGGTTACGTGTCATTTATCACATTAAATGGATAGCGTGTCTGAATAAAGTTTGGGTAACCAACTTAAATGGGCTTACAACGGGATTGCAAATTCCCGAACAGGAACTTTTAAGCGATGATCATTCTAGATTACCTCTTCTCCGATAGCTTAGCATATACTATTCATATCACTAAACCAACTATCAAAAAACCTGCTTACGAATTTTAAGTAACCTTTTGACAAGTTTCCAGTAAACTACTCTCTTCTATTTGATCTTTTTCTTTATTATTTTAAATCATACAAGCTGTAAATAATTCCAATTTTTCTTTCAAACTTATTTGTAAGGTCCATATTTGTTTACTATCTAGTAAAAAAAAAAATCTTCATGACATAAGACTGCTTTCGAGACATACCGACCAAGGGACTGCCACCGTTAGTGATAATTGAGCCAATATTTTCGGATAGAGGGTGTCATGTGGTCAGCACAACAAACCCTTCAGCCACTATTCTTAGTTTTCTAGACCAGAGCTGCTACCTATTTATTCAAGTAGTTCCTCATTTTCTCCTCACAAGGCTGAGTTTAACCCTGTTCTAGACCACTTGCTCTACTGATAAATTTTAAAAGCGCCGGGGATTGAACCAGAGACCTCTGAATCTGTAGTGAGGAACTTTGACCACTAAACTACAGAGGAAGTCGTTTACTACCTAGTAAAGAAAACAAAATGTTTGATGGGGGTATGAATTGGTTTGATAGTGTGGTAGTATCCCCCCCCCCCCCATATTAACATGCTATGTTGTTACTTTGACTGCCATCTTTTCCCTTTCTGTTTTTTTTATGTATCGCATGGCAGCGGGAGAGACATGACATCCAGGTTCATTTGCCTAAAGTGTAGATTATTTGCTGCTCTGGTGGCATATAACGTTACCCAGGGTACACTATAGGAGGTTGTCTACACGTCGTATCCGCAATGAGACGATGTGATGATAGTGATAATAAATTTGTGGAGCAAGCATGAGAATTAATCTAACCTTAGCCTAACTAATCAAACCCTGGTGACCCTTGGGATCATTCATCTTAAGGGAAAAATACCCAAGGGAACATCCAAGAATCGAGCCAGGACCCCTAGGCTCGTAGCCAGGTGAACATGGGGCCGATTTTCCTATTTGCTAATTCATGGTTATTAACTTATTCCACAGCACTGAGACTGTTTAATAAGAATCTCTTCTGTTGATCACTTGTTATTAACTTATTTTATTAACTATATAGGTATAAAAACTCTTCTTTATGTATATAAAATCAACAAGGGGTTGAACTAAATTTAGTGTTTAATGCGTTCATGCACAACGCCAAGTTTGCAAAGTTCTTAGCGATGCAGCGTAAAACCTTTAATCTGGTTATCAGGGTGTGTTCTTGAAAACATTACAATACTAAGAATCAACCTAGCCTAATTATTGTTTATTTCGATAAAGATCCGATACCAGTAGTAGGTGCGGTTAACGACAAAAATTGTAAAAATTCTAAACATTCGAATTAAAAACAAGCCACTTTGCACATACGTGTATCAGACCTACCCAAACAATTTTTTGATGTGGACCCCCCCCCCCCCCTTAAAATTGCTTGTGATTCAAATGGTTATCTGTTTATAAAATAGTGGCCGTGCCGGACAACGCATTTAAAACAGGCTGTAGGTATTAGGATAAGTAAAAGTATCGAGTAAAAATGTATCAGTATCGTAAATAAAATATCGATATTAGTACAGTATTGACACTTTTTACACGTGCCATACCTCACTTGGTGTGAGAGAGATCCGTAAGAAGAGCAGAAAGAAATGATAAGCTATGACTTGTCCTGCAGTAACGACTCTCGTAACTCACACTTGGTGTGGCCCACCCATCTTAAAGAAGACATTTCACAACGCGGTCAACACACACGCTCCTACACTTTGTTCACCCTGAAACTTAGCAATCTCACCTTTCTTGGTTCTACTATGGTAATAAGCTTTAATTTAATGTTTACATACATTTTTATCCACTTAGCCTTGTGTACTAAAGATTAAGGAATCTCTGATTTTCTCAGTGATACTTGTTTGTTTGCATAAGGGGCTCAAAATATATTTTAATTTTTTTTTATATTGGTGATGTTCATTTGTCAATAACTGTATTGTTATTGTGGATAAGTTTAATTCTAAAGTTTATAAACTACTTTTTTGTTAGCACTGCATCTTACTACCTGTTTGTATTATACGCTTATGTATTAATTACGTTAATGGTTTTAGAGATGAGGAAGGTTATATCTAGAGGAAGCGTACCCACATTTACGTGGAGTGAATGAATTTTTTTTTTTAAACTACCCTCAATACACTCAACTGAGATACGAACCTCGATCTCACCGTCATTGGCAGTCTAGTCTACTGCGACAGTAGAGCCTTAAACCATGTGGCCACCGAAGTGAATCTAAAAACCACTTATTATTGGGGTAAGGTTTAGAACACTTGAGTGGAAATGCAAAAGCATTTACCTGGAGAGCGAGAGAGAAAGAGGGATAATTGAAAACCAATTTATTTGAATCACTCCCCGAGAAGCTGTGTCGATTATGACATCGATTGACACCTGCTGCTGAGGAGTTTGGCACTAGGTAAATCACCCTAAAGGCACCGAGTTTAGCCATTGGTGGCGCTAGTGAGACTGTATGAAGCGCCGATATGGTAAACGTGTGATGCTTCGAAGTGGAACAGCTTTTAGTAGACATACAGAAACATGTCAGATCCAGACAGAATAATAATCAGATATGGTTTTCATAAATTTAATCCTGGTTATGATTCTCATCAATTATTTGAGAAGTGAGGAAATAAACTTTCTTAAAGTGGGTCACTTAAGGTGGGAGTGTAGGGGACGTGAGAAAACGGGAGTGTTTTTGCAGTTTTTATAGCAAAACATTTTTTGTTCGACAAAATAAACAAAATATTGCTCCAGTAGAAATATATAGTTTAATTTTCTTCACATCGTGAACTCAACAGTTGTTGAATACCTGTCATGAGCATAGTGGAATTAGATAACAAACTTTTCAAATGGAGAGAAAAAGTTGTCATTAAATTCCAGGACACACTTGACCGATATTCAACAACTGTTGATATCACCATGTGAAGAAAATTAAACTCTTATGTTTCTATTGGATAGTTATTTTATTTATTTTTACCAAAAATGTTTTGTTATTGTACCATATTTACCCCTTTCTCTATTTAACCCAGGAAGTGTGCTGGAGGGTAGAAGTGATACAAGAGATAACATGGATAAATTTAATAATTGTAACAATAATATAAATACATAGAGCTATACAATGTAGTAATCAAATTTGTCAAACATAATTCAAAAAGGAGATACTCAGCAAAACATGACCCAAAGGTCGCAAAATTAAAGTTAAAGTTAAAGTTTTTGTTCATGAAAAGAGATCCGACCCGCGGATACCAAGTTCCAAGGTTCAATTGTATGGTTCCCTGGATATACTAATATCTCGCATTAACTCTAACAGACAATATTTATACAAGCTAAGAATTCATCACTCAACATCGAATATAGAGCTATGTCCTAGCTAGCTATACAATAAGAGTTTGAGACATGTCAGTAACTTTCAAAGACAGTTAATTATAACTCAGAGTATTAGTTTGTATATTATCTCAAAACTGGGTTC
Organism: Timema podura; assembly: GCA_033556935.1. Lineage (NCBI taxonomy): Eukaryota > Metazoa > Arthropoda > Insecta > Phasmatodea > Timematidae > Timema > Timema podura. The sequence continues at coordinate 43,542,661 of JAVRXN010000002.1, forward strand.
GAACAGACTGTACATCCAACTTTATATAAAACAAGACTAATGTTATAAACTAGTACAATATTCGCTTGCGAACATTCCCCTTTTGACCAAAGCTAAGGTTGGATAACCTATACACTCTATACTTCCCAAGTAACCAAACAATTTACTATGAGCAAGCAAATTCCTCGCTTTTATGCATTAATGAAAAAGATAGTGGGCAAGATACACAGCCTACAAACATTCTGTTTACTCCTCAATAATACCGGCTAAAGCTAAGTGTAAACAACCTATATCATATAACAGTTCATCCTAACAATATTTTATAAGTTATATTACTGTAAACGGCGTCTGAGAGACGAAAAACCTACACATTTAATGTATACATAAAAGACCATGAACATTTAATTTTAATTATGGAGCCACGCTCCCAATATAAAGATCAAAGATACAACGATACCAAAAACCTAATATTCAAAATACAATAAAGGTGCCCAATAGCAGTTTCAACTCAACATGCGCTAACAAAGGAAATGGAGTACACCTACGTTTAATATTAAATATTAAAGCACCAAAAGCAATCGGATTTATCGTTGCCTACAATAACATATATTTACAACTTTGTTGAATGTACCCCAAGTTAAGGTAAGAGAGCTTGCGCCTAGAGCGCGCTGACAAAATCTAAAGTTAATTTAAAGCAACCCGTGGATATACCACTTAGAAACCCATCATCAATAAACTAAATTAAATTCCCGAAAGTAAAGTCCAAAAGGTAATTTAGAAAAAGGTTCCCCCCCCCCATAATATGGTCCAAACGGAATTTTGAATAGTAAGCAAAGGTCTCCGAAGAGACGTAAGTCGACGCCCTCACCTTGGCAAAGCCAGTGGAATAGTTAGTGAGGAGTTGAAACGGACAGCCTATTTTATACAATTCCAGGCGTCGATATTGCCTCAGAGAGGGGGAATCCAAGGGGAAGGGAAAACAAACGAAAGGAGGCGAGCAACGCTCTAGGTGGGAAAAAGGGGAAGCTCTGGGAAATTATAGATAGCGCTAATAACCTTTATTTTAAGGGAACCGGAACTGCTCGAATCAAGACAGTGACTATCTTCTTTGTGGGCGGGGCCATAATCCGAGTTAAACTGAAGACACTCGCCCCACTTTTAGTGCTTGTCGGGATTTTCTCGGGAACGTGTGTGCGTGAGACTAGTCGTAGAGTGGGACCGTTCAACAGGCAGTTGGTGAGTACAGGCCCATATTACTCCGTGCAGGATTGTTTGTAATCGCCCATGTTTGTGACACCGTCACATTATAAAATTAAGAAAAACACTGTCCTTAACTCGCGTTCCCTACATCCCCACTTAAATTAATTTGACCAAAGTTTGACATTGAAACTCAACTTATAGAATTTATACAATTTTAAGTCAGACGTGTGTTCAACAACTTTCAATATTAAAATTTAGTCTACAGATTAGCAATAACAAAACATTAGATGAATAAGTTACTAGTTTACTAAAAAAATACAAGGCAAAACGATGTCATTTCTAAGTGCCATCCTGACCGGATTTATCTACTAAATACGAAAAAAGTTAATGTGTTAATCTAAAAAAACAAATATATTGAAATTGGTTGGCTTATTAACCTAATTCTTGGCTTTACTCATCTTTGAGAAAGAGTCAGATTTCATTAAAATATAATTATTTCACTTAAGGATATTGCCTAAATGTGACGTTAAGGCAGTTCAAGATTTCTCGTGTTAATTAATTTACGTTTTATTCAGCGAGTTTTAAAGATATGTTGAAACAAAAACCATAAATTCTTAAATAATTCTGAAAATATTTATATACAGCGTCACCAAATTTTTATTTTTATCTCTAAGTAATTTTTTTTGTAAACATACTTTTTTATAAATCCTATACAATTTAGGATATTTGTCTTTTCAGTAAAATGGCCTGTAAGAATCTTCCTGCCAAGATGTAGATTAAAAAAGTCCGTGGTAGCAAATGTCTATCAAGAATAGGAAACAAGAAAATTGTAATTTTAAAAATCAAATCAATAACTTCAAGGGAAAATAGTATAGTGAGTGTGTAAACTCGTCAAAGGAAGAGGGGAAGTGTTATCAGTAGATAAACAAGAGGCCCATCAGGGTGAACTAATCATTTTCTTCCCTCTCTTTCTATTTCGTGATAGCTCTTAGACTCCTTAGGTTTATCAAGTTCAGATGCAACTCATTTCGTAAAATAGCTTCGAAATCTCCAAGTAGGTAACTTAGTTAATTACTTCTGTTAACTGCTTGAACGCACTTGTTTCGTTTTTCTTCATCCCATGGCACCCGCCTCGGTGGCGTAGTTGGCTAACGCACTAGTCGTGTCGAGCTCGTCCGCCGAGGACGGGGAGCTCGAGGTTCTAATCTCGGTCGGGTGAACTCCACGCAAATGCGGGTTCACTTCCTCCAAATTCAACCCTCCCAATTCCTAATCCATTAGCGTAATTAGTACTTAAGCGTATAACCCGACCGGGTAGTAAGACGCGGTGCTAAATATTATTATATATATTCATCCCATGGCATATCAGGAAAATAGTAAAATATCTGTTTCTTAGCGTTTTTGTATAAATTTCAACATCCTACAATATAAACACAACTTTTTTTTCTATTATGAGTTTTTTTAACCTACTCATTTTATCTAAATTAACATAATAAAACGAGGTCTAAATATGTAAGAAATATTAATAAACAGCACTTAACTTTGTATTTCAGCAATGACCTTCATTTTCGTATTGAAAGTTTCTACTACTACTACTACTACTACTACTACTACTACTACTACTACTACTACCCACGACCACCACGACCACGACCACCACGACCACCACGACCACCACTACCACCACTACCACCACTACCACCACTACCACCACGACCACCACGACCAACTCAGTATGTGTCAACGCACGGTGCCTATATTAAGTTAGTTTGTAAGTCACATGCTGTTATATCTTTCTTTCTAGCTACGGTTAAAGCTAGGCGTGATCTAGCCAGATTTAGGCTTACATTGATCCGGGCGCACTAATTTCAATCCTTGATCAGGTGTACCGTTTTTAATTTTAATTTTTTTCATTTTCTCTTCGAATAAATCTCATTATCTTCCCTTTTATTAGTTGGGTAACTTAGGTTACAATTTTTTTGAGTAACTAATATTTACTAAAGCACATTAAAAACAAAAATCCCGCACAAAATATATTTAAATTATTTTTGTTGAAGTTTTGAACGTAATAACTGTCTTGTCATAGAATTTGATTATATTTGAAAGTATTTTCCAAGAAAATGAGCCACGCTCTTTGTTAAGTTACGGAAAAACATAAAAGGAAAAGTTTTATAAACTTTATAAAAATGTTTTAAAGTCCGGAGAAGTAATTTCTCACTATTAAAACCGCTTCAACTAACGCTCCGTAACACTTCCGCCTTTTATAAAAAGTTTCTATTTGATTTATTAACTGTGCACATAATTTGGACCTGTTAAAACAAAGACTGTTATTTCATTTGTCTAATTAATTTTATTTTTAATCGTAAATTTCTGCAAGTTTGTTTGAGACCATTATTTTTGTACTTTATAAGGAGAGTGCCATATAACAACGTCGTAAACGATCAGGAACCTAAAAGAACAAGTTGAGAATAGTGAATTTACATTAAAAAAAGTGCTAATACTTACCCAGAGGGCAGTGTTAAAAAAAAGTTAGAGTTAAAACCACTGGAGATTTAACTCCGGTCTCTCAAATCAAAGTCAGGCACGCTATCACAAATTCAACACTGTTAGTGATAGTTATTAATCTAGTTTATAAGAAGTTGTTTAGATAAAAAAAAAATTAATATGAGGGATTATTAAAAAAGTATGTGTCCATTAGATAATAATTTTAGCCAATATTTTACCACTATGAGGGATTATTATTATTATTATTATTATTATTATTATTATTAGCACCGCGTCTTACTATCCGTTCGGGTTATACGCACTTACGCTAATGTGCAATGGTAGGGTGATTGTGAGATTAAATGGAGGACCTACAGTTTAACGTGGAATCCGAACCACGGTGGAGGCCTGGCATTCCTCACATTCACAAGTTGTGATTAATACACATCTTGTCAGAGGTGAAGGAAGGGTTTGGTATTCAGATAAATCTGTGCCGGGACCGAGGATTGAACCCCGGACCCTCAGTACAGAAGTCTGACACCTTACCCCTAGACCACCAGGTCACCGTTGAGGGATTATTAAAAAAGTATGTGTCCATTAGATAATAATTTTACCCAATTTTTTTTAGCACCACATCTTACTACCCGTTCGGTTTATACGCTTAAGTCCTAATAACTTTAATAGTTTTATCGATTAGGAAGGATACATTTAAAGGAATTTTATCCATGTATTTATCTATTTATATCCTAAATGGTCATATTCTAGCCCTAAATATTATACTCACCCGGATGTTCCTGAGCAGAATTATTGACTTGGATCTAAATTACATCAATAATACTCAACTAAGATTTAAACTTTTTTTTTATTATTTCCTCATGCATTATTTACTGTGTAATTTGAACTGTTGTGGATGCATTCCTTTATGTATCTCCCATCCTAGTTGGCTTCATCCAGTAATTATGTGAAGAGGTATTGTCTGCCTTAGTTTAGGTTGAATTCATTAGTCTACTAATCCATATCTAGAAATCGAATTTTCATTTTAACTCCGAAGCCTGTGTCTTGAATTCTAATCCAAATCTTGGAAAAAAAATTATCAGCATGGTAAGAGATAGAAATATAATAAAATAATAGAAAATATTAAGTGTGATTAAGTGTTAATATGTTTTCCTTAATTGTTTTAATTAAAGCCTCCATTCAATTAGTTTGGTGTTAATTGAATGGTCTTAAGTTAAGTCAAGATGTAATCACCACATCACGTGTTGGAACTTGTGTATATATATATATATATATATGTTTTATAAAATCAAATAACAAATAAATGTTTTTTGATTAAAATATTACGTAACCTAGAAAAGTTCATTTAAGATCAGAAATCAAATTATTATACCCGTTATGTGGTACTTAAATGTAATAACTTTTAAGAGTAAACTCTTTATGGCTGGGGACTAAAACATTGGTGGAAGTGAAATAAAGTTTTACGAAAACAAACGAAAGAAAAATATGAAAAGAGGAGAAACCCACAAAAAGCAATAGAAGCAAGCACAATAAAGTCAACACAAATGACAGCTATCGAAACGATGTAGCCAAACGCGAAAGAACGCGAGTTATTAGGTTTGTGTCTGACAATAAAATAAAATTGGAAAAAAAATTACACGTAGAAATGAAAAAAAGAAATTGAGTCGTGAAAAAATATTCTTGGAAATATCGTAGGTAGCTTGATTACCTGTAAGAACACATTCGAGTGATGTTAACATTCTTTAAACCTTAGTTATGGATACATTTATTTTATTTGAATGATAAATATCCTTACCACAACTTATTTGGGGTGAAAGTAAATCCGTCGGTCCCATGTCAATTTTGGCATGTAAAATAACCCTGGAAGATATGTGAAAATATCTTTCCAGGCAAAATCGATAGGCCCTTTCGCTCTCACTCATAGAAATTCTCGTGTGCCGATATTATCAGTCGGTTCAGAGAGTGCATCTTAAATACTTCAAATAAATAGAATTTTAAACTGAGGAACTGATTCGAATCAAAGTTGATTGAAAACGTATGCACACCGGTAGCTACACGGTTTAAAGAGCTAAGCATACAATAGGCTCGATTGCTTATAGTGCGGAGATCACGGTTCACATTAAAGTTGGTGAATTCAAGGGTTTTCATACTAGATTTTACACAATGTTTTTACTATCAACTCTTCAAGCAAATATGGTTGCCTTTCTTCTAATTATCCTCTTAATCTATAACCCAGAGAGGAAGCCTTTAAACAAACATGTGGTTAAAGAGTATGAACTTAATTAAATGCTATAACACACTCGTACAAACTTTCTCATATGTGTACAATAGTTTTGAGTAAAATTTTCTAAAATAGGATTTCAGTAAACTAACTTTAAGTAAGTTTTCCTCAGAAAAACAAACGCATCATCTTGTTAACCATAACCAACATTTTTCATAGATATAGATTTCCAATAAAACCATCTCCAAATATCCATTTTGAATTAAATTTCAAGGCTATTTAAAAAAATCAAATTAAAAAAATCATAAGCACCTTTAAATTAATTTATATTAGATCATTATTATTAGCACCACATCTTACTACCCGTTCGGGTTATACGCACTTACACTAATGTGTAATGGTAAGGTGATTGTGAGATGAAATGGAGGACCTACAGTTTAACGTGGGATCCGAACCACGGTGGAGGCCTAACATTCCCATATTACAAGTTGTGATTAATACACGACTTATCAGAGGTGAAGGAAGGGTTTGGCAATCAGATAAATCTGTGTCAGGACCGAGGATTGAACCCCGGATCACCAGCACAGAAATACGACACCTTACCTGTAGATCCCCAGGTCACTTTTTTAATTTATTTAAATAAACTTGTATGTATTGATAATGTATTATTTAAAATAGAGCCCAAATACAATTTTGAACAAAATTCATTGTAGCTATTTTCAAAGAATTAAAAAAAAAATTAAATTTGATTTTTAGTAAACCTTATAAAATGATTTTTTAAATAAAAACAAACATATAAAATTATATACAGTGAAAAAAAAATCAGATACCAATTTTGAGTCAAATCGTTAGATCATTTTTAAAATAAAAACATCACCAGTAAAAAAGCCTTAAACTAGTTTTTGTCACAGTTATTTTTCAGTTCAAAGACTGTCTAGATATCTATTTTAAACAAAATTGTTATAGCCATCTTTGAAAAATTTAAAATTCAAAAGTCATTTTTCAGTATTCTACTCTTAATTTTAGGGTGAAGTTAAAGATAAAAATAATGTCCCTATGTATAGCCAAATAATATATAAAATTATAAATATACAAGTTTGAACAAAATCCATTTAATAGTTTCGAATCTATGGCCAGTGAGGGACTGGGAAAATTGTAAAATCCTATTTTTTGAGTTCAGAGGGAAAAAAGGCAAAGATCCATCATGGTGGTCTAAAATTGTTTACGATTATAAAATCTCTCTTTAGATGAGAAAGTAAAAGGTTGACATCTCGATCGGATAAGGTACGAACGCAGGCGAGATAAGAGTTATTCGAAACTTTGTCAGTAGATATCAAACCCTATATAGGCTAGACACCTATAAAACTAATCAAAAAATAATAATTGATATCACCTAGTTGTATGTAGGTTTCAAATCGATAAGTGTGTACTAAATTGAATTGGGAATAAATAATTGTGTTTTTGTTTTAAAATGAAACAGTAATTATTGAGAGCAATATAGTATCAGACTGGAAAAAATGAATGTTGACAAATTTGAATATTTTTTATAAACCTTTTCAGTTGAAAATAGACAGTAGTAAATACTTGAACTATGGCTTTATTTAATTTAGCTTTGTGCTTGTATAATATAAAATTGTATGAAACCCCAGAGTAAAATTTGAGAAAACAAAGTATACATTTTTTTAAAATTAATATTAAAGCCCACCTTTATTCACATTGATCTTACCGCCTGTGCCCCGTAGCCGCGCAAATTGGGTAGAGATGAGTAAGGTAAAGTTCAGAAGAAATGTACCAACATATATTGAGGGTGGCTTTTCTGAAATACTTTTCCGATATTTATTCATCCAAATTTGGGTAAATTTCCTTTAAAATTATTCCTCACTCATCCCCACCCCATAAGTTTAGTTAAATGTGGATAGTAGAACTGGGGAAAAAAAATGCACTTCAATGAATAATATTAAAACAAAATACTGATATTTTAATAAACAGTTTTCTTATGAGGTAATTTTGCGAATCTACACGAGAAATAGTTGTCCTCAATATTCAAGACACTTAAGTGCAACGGCTTTAGCAGAACAAAATGTCTACAAACTTCACAAGTCGCTTCTCCAACTAACTTAAGATGAATTGAAACATCATAATTCCAAACATGTTAATAAAGAGGACGTCACCAACAGAAAGTGATCAGGTAAACCGAGCTATTAATTTCCTATACGGCAACGTTACTACGTGGGCCTACTGAGTCTGCTTTGTGAACCAGATTTCACAGAACAGCTTTCCTCTTGACGTGGCTGTTACTAGTTTAGTTTATTTTTTTTAGGCCTGTCTATGGCAGGTGAAATATAATATCAACCAACCTAACAAAATCTAGCCCTCAATTTATAAGCTCATGGAAGGTTGAGCTTTGTTTGCATAAAAGTATAACTTATTTCTGTCAATTTATCACTTAAGAATGGATAAAATGAGAGTCAAATAATCTAATTCAATTTTTAATAAATGAAAAAAAATATCGAAAAAAAATCAACTTGAAAGTCCGACTAAGTTAGTTTCTGTCTCGTGGTCTCCAATATAAGTCTGCAGAGTTTGAGCTTTTGTCATCTAGAGGCTTATGGTATTATATTATTATTTTTATTATTATTATTATTATTATTATTATTAGCACCGCGTCTTAATATCCACACTTACGCTAATGTGTAATGGTAGGGTGATTGTGAGATGAAATGGAGGACCTACAGTTTAACGTGGAATCCGAACCACGGTGGAGGCCTGGCATTCCTCACATTCACAAATTGTGATTAATACACGTCTTGTGTGAAGGAAGGGTTTGGCAATCAGATGAATCTGTGGCGGGAGCGAGGATTGAACCCCGGACCCTCAGTACAGAAGTCTGACACCTTACCCCTAGACCACTAGGTCCCTTTTTATTTGAGATATAAAATGGGTTATGAGTGTACGTGAGTTAAGGTAATATTTTTTGCAGTTTTTATTGCCAAAACATTTTTGGCTAGAATAAATAAAATATCGCTTCAGTTGAAACACTTGGTTTAATTTTTATACACCTAGTAATTTTGATAGTTACAGAATATTTTCCATAAGAATAGTGAAATTTGAACGGAAACTTTCTAAATGAGGAGAAAATGTCCTGGTAAAATTCTGAGATATGCCTGACAAATTAGGGCCTATTATTCAATAAATGCTGATATTACTATATGTAGAAAATTAAATTAAACCTAACAATTCTACAAAGTGATATTTTATTTATTTTATCCAGAAAAAATTGTTTGCTTTAAAAACTGCAAAAATACTGATCTTAATTTCCCAACATAAAAACAACATGGTTATTGGAGTTTAGTGTGAATATTTTATTTTCTGTGCACCGCGTCTTAGTCCCGCTACGGTTTGTCCGTATATTTTGGACTTACTCTAAATTCCACCGTTTTTATTTCTTCTTCGTAAGTGTATCCACATTTGCGTGGAGGGTGAGATGGTAAAACATTTTGGGGGAAAAACACTTCATACACCCGGCCGAGATTCGTACCCCGACCTTCTCGTAACCAGTAGACCAAACAAGACAAGACTGACGCCTTTGTAAACTCGCTCTATCACCCAGTTCTGGCTATATTTGTCTTAATTCTAAGTTTGTATTTAATTGTACCTCTTAAACTAACATAATAAAAATTAAAAATAAGAAGTTATTCATAATTAAAATAATAATTGTACTTACAATATTGCTTACACCACACAGTGTAAAGAAAACCTTATTTTCTAAACCAAGTCTTACTACCCGGCCGTGGTACACGTATTTAATTACGTTAACAGGGTAGGAATGAAGAAGGTGTAACTTAGAAGAAATAAATCCGAAATCACGTGGAGGGAGAGAAATATAGAGAGTGGGAAACTATTTATAACAAAAAACTTAGTATATCTGATCAGGATTCAAACTTCGATCTCATTGTCACCGACAGGCCAGAATAGATTATTTTGACATTTAGTGCTCGCTTTCACCGATTGTGATCACACGCGGTGTTTTCTCACTGGAAGTCCCGTATTAGGATCCTGACCTGATCAAATGTACGCCTTGATCGTGCTCAATACGCGTGTTTTACCTATTTGTGGGCACTAGACTATATTGTCTTATGTTTGGGTGCCAGGTAGGTACTTCTATCAACGTTTATTATTAGGTTATTTTTGCCTATGAATAAATATTAATATGAAATGAGAGTTGCATCTATTAATTTAAAATGAGATTAAAATTTGCGTAAACGCGAGCCGGAGTGCTTCATACACTTCCGTACTCCTTGACTACCTGGAAGCCAGTCGCATTGCTTCATTAACTTCCGTGCTCCTCGAATGCTTAAAAGCAAGTCGAAGTACTTTATGAACCTCCGTATTCCTTGACTGCCTAAAAGTGAGTCCGAGTGCTTCATGAACTTCCGTAATCCTTGACTGCCTAAAAGTGTGTCCGAGTGCTTCATGAACTTCTGTACTTCTTGAATGCCTTAAAATGAGTTGGCGTGCTTCTTGAACTGCCTAAAAGTGAGTCGGAGTGCTTCATGAACATCCATATTGCTTGACTGATTAAACGTGAGTGCTCTTTGTAAAATGGTCCTACCTTGCGGAGTTCCATACTTTTCCCTCAGGACAAAGGCTTCACTAACAGAAAGTCAACCCTGGACATTTTTTCTTTTTAACAAAATTATGTAAAGGGCTGCACTTTCACTTTTAAAAAAACTATCGCAGTCCGGTGGATGGGGAAGTCAATTTAACAGCCATTTTCTTTGACAATATTTGAGAGTATTTTTTTGTACGTCAGGGCGATATACATCAGATAAACAAACACATCGTTCCCCTGTCTCGTTATAAAGTAAGAAAAGCAGGCCAAAGTGTCCTACTTTGAGGGGCGAGAGTTTGCTGATTTTGTTAGTAAAGCTTTTATATTACACGATGCAGCCAAGAAAAGATTTTATTACTAAGTAGCTAGGCAGCTAAATTAATATTGTGGGTATGCGTAAGGGTTTATCAAATGATTCCAAGAATTAAATGTATGTCGACAAGGCTAGGTAAATATGTATAATTTACGGTAATCGGTGACCGTGTGTGGACGCTATTATGATAGGGTTACCGATATGATTTTTTTTAACGTGCTTGATGCCTCCAAAACTTTTTAACCGTGGATCTAAACGAAAATTAAAAAAAAGTCTAAATTTACGCAGGGTTTTACTTCAAAACCCTGTGATTTGGTCAAAGAATATAGAAGTAATTTTTAAATGTACTGTATTTGGTCAAAATAATTTGTTAATCATTTACTGATAAAGCTCGTGTTATTAAATTGCACCTTATTCACCTATCATTTAAACTATATATATATATATATATATATAATATACGATAGCCAGAGACGCTAACTTATATTCTACTCCAAAGCAGAGAAATTATATTAATAATTTTGTAACTAAATCATATTCATTAATGTAGAAATAATATAAATTTATTTGTAGTTACATTCCATTCTATGTTTATTAATAGCATCAAATTACTTCAATATTATTGAAATAGAATCATAAAACTCTCTGCCATGAGTTTATTTTGTGAAGCTATCATTTTTCTCTCACCGTTCTAAAGCCAAATTATAATACGTGTTCATATAAAACATAAACACTAGTAGAAAATCATCTTCGAGCATGTGATAAGTAAAATAAGAAAGTATGCTTTGAATTGCATGCAGAAAGGTTTTGACTTGAGAATAACTTTAAAAATAAAGTAGATATAAGCAATTGTTTTCCTTTAAATTCCGTAAGGAACGAAGGGGTGGAGTTAAGTACAAGGTTTGGGGGTTCGAAGCATAAAGCGGCAAAGTTACTATCATTAATACGAAAACATTAAATTTTTAATTATTGTAATAAAACAAACTGATGCCAGAAAACACTAAAACCATACCAGACCAAGGAGAACATTACGGAGATTTTAATGTGATCGAACAAATATGAGCCCAAGTTTTTCGCCCATATATCTTATAACCGGCAGAACCTCTATTAGGTTTAGTGTTTATGTTATATTTGCATGCACAGCGATTCATTGATATACAAACTATATAAAAGTAATACATAAATAAATATAGAGTGACACCAGAACGAGGTATAATTTACAAGAGATAAAAATAAAATACTCCAACTATTAATGGAGTTATAATGACATTGCTATGGATAACACATGGTTCAAAGCCACTCTCATTATAGTATGAATTTCCATTTAATTAACTGTAAATGTTTATCACCGCCGGGAGTGTTAGTATGGTTTACGTGATTATCATGAGTACTCATAGCATGACATTACGCAGTTATGGAATCATAGGTAGTAGTGTTAGCCTTTTAAAAATAAACCTTAAATTCTAAACAATGATCACGTGCGTTTGTGAAATATATACATAAATAGTATCCTACCTTTACATATGTATAATAGCCAAAAATATTGTAACAGTTACTGCAAAAAAAGCTTCCCAAAAATGGTATGTTTGCGGACTAAATTAGTTTTGATTCAGTCAATATAAGGAAGATACCTTTTTTTTTTAGCAATGAAACGCTATCCAGAGGTTCAGAAAATATATTATTTAAGAAATTGTATTTATTTTAAAATTTGGCTCATGCCAGCATGGAGGGAAAAGGTAACAAATATCCCTATAGGGTTAAAAACCTTACATTTTAAGTTAAACATACTATCTTTGTAATGTGTGGAAACTTAATTGGCTCATTTTCAACCACTATCCACGCGAAACTACGCAGATTGGTTAAAAACATAGATTGAACCATCCTTTAAAAAAATCTTTTTTTTTTTTTTTTGTGATATGGGTACAACAAAATTTTGAAGATAATTAATGACAACACCCGAAAGGAAGTATCGATAAGAGTGTAGCCTACTCTCTAAGGCCCATTCAAAAAAGTCGGGGTTTATTTATAAGATCTGCTCCGTATTTGATTTTTTATCAAGTAATTATCCTTATAGGTGTTTAAAGTGAGTTTTCTGAGCCCACCAATCAAATAAACCCATGACCTACAAACTGATTTAACAATAGAAAAGAAAGATTACCAAATCTAACTGTCGTAGAATCTATTACTATAAAAGGGGAAAGCCTCAATTTCACCAACGATAATCAAACTTATATAAATATCCATGTGTGCTACCGACTGAGTTAAGGTTCCTGACTTAATAATGTAGTAGTTTCTATTATTATACTCAATGGCTAATGACTTTGTAGTCCAACTAGCTTCATCCACACGCACGTAACTGTTTTATATAGTTTTTTAAAAAAGACATTTCACATTAAAAGAAAACGCCGTGACAAAGTTTGTATCGTAATTGTAGTAGAAGATTTAGAAAATTTAAATTATTAAGAGCTTGAAAATTCTGATTGGAAAATCTTTATAAACCATCAAAGGTTTCAAGGTTATCATAAATCTGGGGGGAATTCTTCGAAAATCTTTATTAGATTTGAGCCTGAATAAACATTTCATGGAAAGCGAACATTGATTAAAGTTATATCATGATTTAGATGGTAAAATTGAATATCGCAACTATATATCATCGTAACTAAAAGAAGTAAACATGAGTGCTAGTACAATACGCAGATATTAACATTATTAAATCGTTTAAGAATTACATAATTTTAACGAACAACTTATTATAAAGTAGTTAAATATAAGGTAAAAGGTTAATAACTATAACCATAGTAATAATAACTTGAAATGACTTTGTCACAGGAAACTAAATAGAAGGTTAGTTAATTTAGAGTTACCCAATTCAGCGGCCGAATGGTATAAGATTTCACTCTCGTGTTAGACTGACCTGCTGATGATGGGGAGATCAAGGTTCGAATCCAGATCGAGTCTACTATGGTTGATTTTTCCTAAACGGTTTCCCATTCTCCATCCATGAAAATGCTGTTAGATTACCTATAAAATGCTTTCTTCACCATCCCTGTCCCATTAGAGTAATTATCATATATGTTTATAGACTGAACAGGTAGTAATGATAAGAGAAAATAAATGGTATGGCGCACCGCACAGACTTTCTCTCTCTTTCTATAAACTCGTAAGATTTCTGAACGGAATAATGTACATTGTATCATCACAACTCCGCATAAGAACACGCATAAAATAATATACAATGATATAGAATCAATGAGAAAAGAGGCGCATGTTTGTCCACCTAAGAGCATTTCAAACAGTTTAATGTCTTCCACAAGGGTCAACACTTCGTATTAAAATTTCGATTTCTGGTTAGAATTTTAACATTTTATAAGGTGTTGCAGATCTTCAAGTCATCGCATTGATATTTAATTATTCATTTATACATTTTGACCAATAAAAAATGTAAATATTGACTATTGAGTCTAAAATGGAGATAGATCATTGCTGTGCAAACATTTCTCCTAAGAGCTTTAAGGAAAAATAACATACTTTTTTAGATACTTATATTTAATTACTCTATGGCATTGGAGAATTATTGCGTTAAGACTTAAGTAGTATATGTTTACAACTAAAGCTCACAAAATTGTATTAATATATTTTCAAATATCTCAGAAACTGTTGCTTTTATAAAAATATATGTCAAATAAAAGTTTATTATTTCTAATAGTCCTACAATTTTGCAATGATAAATTGTTTAGTTTCTCAATTAGTTGTGGAGATACGGAAATTAACGCTTCTGTAAAGTACCCTAAAAATCATTTTCATAGGAAAATGAAAATAGCCAGTTTATTTATAATCTTAATCAACGCCTTGATACGAATTTTAATAAAAATCGTTTCAGCAGATTTTGAGAAAACCAAATTTTTCTCTTTTCGCCCTTCATTAAACTACCCTTAATTTTAAGTTTTTATAGACACACAGACAGACGACATTGCAAAGACTATTTTTTAGGGTTCGGGGGGTCATGAGACGTCGACATCCATCAACATTTCAGGTTAGTTTTTTTTTACGGTCGCAATACTTAAACTTTAATGTCCAAAAAGTTAAAAAAATTCATATAATTGCGTATAGATTGAAAGTTATTGATTTTATAAAAATATGTTTCGGATAAAATATTTGTATTATAAATATATATACATATTTGTAATGCTAAGTAATTTTATATCTCAAGTAGTTTCGGAGCTATTAAAAAAATGTTAATTTACGCATCAGACCGGAGCCCTTAAAGCGATTTTGCCGAAATATTGAGAGTAGCCATTTTGTTTGGAATATTTATTAATGTTCATAAATGAAATTTAATCAAAATCGTTAGAGCCGATTTTGAGAAAATCGACTTTTTCTCTTTTTTCCCTTCAGTAAACTACCCTTAATTTTAGGGGTAGATATCCAATTCCAAAAACCCCTCGGGGCAACCCTATGAAAACCCTAGATATCAAGTTTCAGCTCAATCGGTAAAATAGTTTAGGCTCTAGTTGGAGGTACAGACAGACAGACAGACAGACGGAAATTCAAAAACAACTTTTTCGGATTCAGGGAGTCATGAAACGTCAAAATTCATCAAAATCTCGAGTTCGATTTTTTTGACGATCACCATACTTTCTCTACCTGTAAGATAGAGAGAAAGTAAAAAGTATGAGTAGCATACATGAAAAACTAGTTACAGATGTAATTTGCCTCCTAAGGAATTAAAAACCCTCATTTTTAGACAAAATATTATTTTGTATTTTCAAACTGTGACTTTCCTCTTGAAATTGTATCGTTCTCTTCGGAAATGTAATTTCATGTATTTGGTAGAGTATTTCCCTAGAGATTTCACGCACTCGTCTTGTCTCTGGAAGTGTGCATTTCCCAGACTAGTTGGAATTCCCATACATTTTATGCGGTGAGATTGAAAATGAAAATAATAAAAAGTTTGGTTTTATTTCCTCTCTATTTCCTGGGAGAAAAGACGGAGGAGCATAAGGTTGCTTAAAGTTGTTACTTTAGTAAATATATATAAGCCCCTATGCTTAGATTGAGTTTGTAGTATTATAAGAACTACCCAAAGCGAATTATTTTGAAAGTCGTGAGCTTGTACAGCTTGTATATTTGTAAAGCTCACATTGAATTTTCTAACAAAAATGAATTAGTATATTATTTCACAGTAAACTATACTTGCAAATTTTTTTAAATGTTAATGAAATAACACATAATTAAAAGATTCCACTACCCTAGGTTTTTTAATCATGTCTTATTTATAACCCGTTCCTAGGAGTTAGAAAGGCAAAGCTTAGAGGAAATGTATCCCAATTTGCGATGAGGAACAGTGAGAAACAATCTAGTTACATACTCTCAGTACTCTTCTCTAGATTCAAGGTCCTGACTGACTATTATTATAAATACAGCAATTTCATTCTAACCTCAAAAGTGAGGTAGGTGACCCGTTGAAAGGCTACATCTTAATATTTTCCTCACAATAAATGACACAGCTATGTAGTACGGTTTCCTCTCTAGATAATCCTCAAATAAGAACACCAATATAGAAGATACAATTCCAACAAGGGTATAAATCTACTAGAGTGAAAGGAATAAATATCGAGAAAAATATAAGGTATATCATGAGTGGAAAAATAAATGGTACGGCGCACCGCACAGACTTTCTCTCTCTTTCTAAAACTCGTAAGATTTCTGAACGGAATAATGTACATTGTATCATCACCACTCCACATAAGAACACGCATAAAATAATATACAATGATATAGAATCAATGAGAAAAGAGGCGCATCTTTGTCCACCTAAGAGCATTTCAAACAGTTTAATGTCTTCCACAAGGGTCAACACTTCGTATTAAAATTTCGATTTCTGGTTAAAATTTTAACATTTTATATGGTGTTGCAGATCTTCAAGTCATCGCATTGATATTTAATTATTCATTTATACATTTTGACCGATAAAAAATGTAAATATTGACTATTGAGTCTAAAATGGAAATAGATCATTGCTATGCAAACATTTCTCCTAAGAGATTTAAGGAAAAATAACATACTATTTTAGATACTTATATTTAATTACTCTATGGCATTGGAGAATTATTGCGTTAAGACTTAAGTAGTATATGTTTACAACTAAAGCTCACAAAATTGTATTAATATATTTGCAAATATTTCAGAAACTTTTGCTTTTATAAAAATATATGTCAAATAAAAGTTTTTTATTTCTAATAGGCCTACAATTTTGCAATGATAAGTTGTTAAGTTTCTCATAGTTGTGGAGATACGGAAATTAACGCTTCTGTAATGTACCCTAAAAATAATTTTCATAGGAAAATGAAAATAGCCAGTTTATTTATAATCTTAATCAACGCCTAGATACGAATTTTAATCAAAATCGTTTGAGCAGATTTTGAGAAAACCAAATTTTTCTCTTTTCGCCCTTCAGTAAACTACCCTTAATTTTAAGTTTTTATAGACACACAGACAGACGGCATTGCAAAGACTATTTTTTAGGGTTCGGGGGGTCATGAGACGTCGACATCCATCAACATTTCAGGTTAGTTTTTTTTACGATCGCAATACTTAAGCTTTAATGTCCAAAAAGTTAAAAATGTATATATAATTGCGTATAGATTGAAAATTTTTGATTTTATAAAAATATGTTTCGGATAAAATATTTGTATTATAAATATATATACATATTTGTAATGCTAAGTTATTTCATATCTCAAATAGTTTCGGAGCTATTATAAAAAATGTTAATTTACGCATCAGACCGGAGCCCTTAAATCGATTTTGCCGAAATATTGAGAGTAGCCATTTTGTTTGTAATATTTATTAATATTTATAAATGAAATTTAATCAAAATCGTTAGAGCCGATTTTGAGAAAATCGACTTTTTCTCTTTTTTCCCTTCAGTAAACTACCCTTAATTTTAGGGATAGATATCCAATTCCAAAAACCCCTCGGGGCAACCCTATGAAAACCCTAGATATCAAGTTTCAGCTCAATCGGTAAAATAGTTTAGGCTCTAGTTGGAGGTACAGACAGACAGACAGACAGACAGACAGACGGAAATTCAAAAACCACTTTTTCGGATTCAGGAAGTCATGAAACGTCAAAATTCATCAAAATCTCGAGTTCGAATTTTTTGACGATCACCATACTTTCTCTACCTGTAAGATAGAGAGAAAGTAAAAATTAAAAGAAAACGAATCGGGATGAAAACAAAATGCAAATCATTTTGCTAAAAATATATAGGCTATATCTACACCCATAAAATACATGTGGTGTATGTGTGTATGTTCTCCCACTTTCCGATACCATAGAGGGTTGAAATTTGGTGTGTACGCGATTCGGCAAGTCATTTTTATGAGAAAAATTTGAAACTTGAAAAATACAAGATGGTGGATCCAAAATGACAAAACGATAAATTGATTTCTAGAGAGCTTAAATATAGCATGGACGTTTTGAAGCATACAATCTTTACGAAAAAAAAATCCAAAACATGAAAAATCCAAGTTGGTGGACCCAAAATGGCGGATGAAACGTACAAATTGAGTTTTTTTTTAGAGAGATACAATTTGTATGGACGCTATGGAAAATGATATCTTCATGGAGGGGGAAAAAAAAAATCCAAAATGAAGAATTTAAAATGGCGAGTGAAATGTACCAATTTAATGTTAGTGAACCTAAATTTGATGTGAACGTTATGAATTATACATTTTTATGAGAAAAATCCAATATAGTAAACGTAGCGTATAAATTAAGTCCAAATTAAATGAAATAGGGTCTGATGTTGAAACATATTGAAAAATGTTCCTTAATAAAGCGTACGAGAGAGATGTTCTGAATATAATCCCCTTGGAAAAAGTTAATTTATTAGTATTCTATAGTCTCCGTATAGAATATCAAAGATTTTTCCTTTAAATTTGTTTATATTAATACTTGTGTACTCAGTTTACCCTTAAAGGTGACGAGTCTTAACTTGACGGATCACACTAGGGACCTTTATTATAAGCTACACCATAGTGTATTGCTTCAAGGTAAGTGCCCTAACTTTCAGTGAAAAGTGATTGCACGTCACACAACCTTATTTTATTCATAGAATCTCAATTCCCATTCATGTCACAAGCATGTAATTAGCTATGCTATTAAGATATAGCCAGTTTCGTAGATTACGCCTCAAGTGCGGTGCTATACTAAACACAAGACGACACCTACATAGACCAGAATGTAAGGGATAAGTTTTATATGTGAAACTGGCCCATTTATTTTGAGTTTAGGAATGTGTCGCCTTGTATTTAGTATAGCACTGCAATTGAAGCGTACAATATTAAAGTATGAAACCAGCTTGGTGTTGAAGAAATGTAGCCACATATGCTGCGAGGAAGAACCCACCCTTGGTAGATTCAGCCTGGATTCATACCCCAATCTCTCCACCACGGGAAAAACAGAATAGATAAATTTGAAATTTAGTTCGCGTGCTCACGTTTGCAGGTGGTAAGATAATTAAAGAGGGCATTTTTCTTACCAAATAGGTATTTGCTAGTTCATTCATGGCGATACAAATATGTTCTTTCCTCAACCTATCAGTTCGCCTTACGTATGCTAACATCAGAAAGCTAATCACTCTACGAACTGACAACGAGAGAAAGTTTGTATTATTTAAACTGCCAAAAGGTTGCACTTACCGCAGTCTGTGAATAATAGATGCCGAATGTGTGATGCTGCACGTCTACCCCTCCGCTAGAAGCGCTAGTGTTGCCCTACTAAACATGGCGCCCCATTGACGGTTGCTATCGATACAATGTTCGATTATATCATCTCCATATTGGGTGAGAGTCCGACACGGAACATTTCAGGTATGTCTCGGGTTTGAAGAAGAATTCCTATAAAGAAAGAGAATTACATAAATAATGTGGACATATTGTTAAATATACTATGTTGAGAAAGAAAATTGATAATATGATATTGTGAAAAGGAAAGGATTGGTGAATATGCTAAGTTTAAAGGTTTTTTACACACCATTATGGGTTTGTTTATTTTTCATACACTTTTTACAGCCAGTATTTTAATATTATTAACTACTTGATATATTTTACTAGTAGCGTTACACTAGGGCTTTCAACGACTTAATCTAAGACGTGTGAAAGTGGAGGGTGATTTGGGTGACATAAACCAGTTTTATTTTAGGGAAAGGATGAAAAAACTGCATGAGGAAAAACATTAATGCCCTGAACTGAGATTAGAAGCTCTGTCTTAATGTCACTAACAATCCAGTATTAGGTGAGCATGGCACTTTTGATTGTATGACCACAGCTGCGAGAAGAAATTGTGCTTAGATTATTAAATTTTATTTTCATTTTGCTTTATAAATTATGTTTAACATTTGTAAGAACCGATAACAGATGAATAATAAAAAAGTATATAAAAAAGGCAATAGAAATACTATAATAGATTGGCACTGGCTTACACAGTTCACATAGTAATAATAATAATAATAATTAATAGTTCCAATTTTCATACGACTTTGGTAATAATTTATGCTGATATCCTGAACATCTGGGAATATATGGCCAATCAAAAATTGATAATTTAATTTTAATTTCCCTTTAATAATAACGAATATTTTTTATTAGGTATAAATTAAAATGCCATTTAATAATATGCTTTCCTGCTAAATATGTTTTGTTTATAATTTATTTTATATTACTATCTGCAAGTAGTTTAGGTTCATTATGTTTTATCATGCATATTTAAACTTAAACCTACAACCAAATATTCTAAATTTATTTGCTGTATCCATATGAAGGTCAGGGTTTGAGGATTTAGAAAATACAAGTCCTAATATAGCGTGAAATGAGTTTCTTGCACCTAAAATATTTAAAATATAATAAATTATTATTTTCTTAGCGTGAAAAGTTACTATTTATTTCTGTAAATGGAATTTCTTTGGAAAAAAATCAGTAATTATATACAGTTATTAAAAAACACAGTATTCTCTAGCATGGTGTAATGTTTCGTACCTGTGTAGCAAAAACTGGATTTACATTTCTTGTGGGGTTTCAATTGTTTGTGAAAGCAGATATATATATATATATATAATGAAATCGCATTTATTTATAGTCTGTCATTTTCATTAAACTACTACTGAAAGAAAAGTATGCTAAAAATGTTAATTTTTAAAGTAGAATATGTAAAATCATATTTTCGTTTTTCCTTTGAATGGAGGGATAGGAGGGAACCGTATGAGAAAAAGCCTAACTCAATACACTCTGTCAAAGCTTGTGAATGTGAGGAATTCCAGGCCCCCACTGTGGTTCGGATCCCACGTTAAGCTGAAGGTCCTCCAGTTCATCTCAGGGATTCAAGCCCCCAGCTTTCCCTTCACCGGAAAACGAAACTAACACCTTTTCTCACGTGTATAACGGTGCAAGTAGACACGATTTTTAGTCCAATCCCTTGGTTGAGCGTTAGAGTGGGTACATCACAAGTTTAAAGGGCCCCAGCTAAAAAAAACAGTCCAAATAATTCTATGACATTTACTACTAAGTGTCAGTACACAGCGTTGCTTGAGGAAACCTAGTGGTATGGATTTTAACAACAATCACGCCCAGATAATGTGCTAGGGATGAAGAAGACATTTTAGAAAAAATTTGCCTGCATTTGCATGGAAGTAGAGTAGAAAACCACCCTCAGCACACCCAACTGGGATTCGAACACTTCCTCAGCAGACCATTCGACGACCCAAACTGAAGACTTTCTAGTTAAAGGTGTATTCACCAAAGGCTACCAACATCACATATAATTTGAGCTTTCGCTATTTAATTCCAAGCAAAACATTATTTTTTCCCTCTTAACAACAGAGGTAAACTTTGAAATGATTCCCTCCTATCGCAGCTCTATTTCTATTTGTTAGATCATACCACTAAAGTAAGAGTTGAGTGGTGTTACTTTTAACAAAAGATAAATAATTTGTTTGCCGATACACAATCATACATAAATCAGGGTTTCCATGGTGATGTAAACAAAGAATGTTTGTACACAGCAGAAAAGATGGGAACACTCTAGGAAAACCAGCTCTGCGTTGGAAACTACTATTTTCGACGACATCCTGGACCCCTAAACTTTAAAATGGGTGGTCGTTTGTCAACTGTTTTCTCGTAATTTCAACTACCGGAACTTGGCTTATTAAATTATTTCAATTTTCAATTTCAATTTCCTTTATTATAGTGCCGACCAACATTCGTAAGACCTATAACAGGCCAGCACTGAAAAGCACACAAGTACATACCCTACAATACATACATTTACATAAGAAAACATGATAGACAAAAAATGGCCAATTAATGCCATAAAACGATAAACAACCACGAGACAAAAAAGTAATTAATAATGATCAGAATAAAAAGTAACATTAAAAATTATATTAATATATATAAACATACTACTTTTTCTAATGCTTTACATAAATGAGAGAGATTTAATCAAACTCATTAGAGCCATTCTCGAACAAATCGATTTTAAATGTTTGTTGCTTCATGTAAAAATCCCCTTGATTTTTTTTCTTATCATTTTTGGTTTATATTTACCAAACACCAATATAGTATATAAATAGCAAACCCGAAGAAAATATACCAAACCATTTCGTTAGAGCATTCGTGTACTAAGCCAAAGGTCCCGGGTTCGATTCCCGTGTCCAGGTATAGTTTTTAAATTTTCAGAATATGATATTTAGATGGGGCTATCTTCACAAAGAGCATAGATAATAGTTTTGGCTATTTGAATCTTAAAAATATGTAATCCTTTACAATTATAATAACTGTACAAGTGGCAGCAATAAGCCAACCACCAAGTCTAAGGTGGCTGCCTTATCTGATAGCTCATGATCTTAATTTTAAAAATTCACACATTTGTAGCTGACGATTTCCGCACGTCCATTATAGACTCAGCCTTAAAATATGAGTAAAGAATGATCCTGGGCACAGGACTATTCCTGTATAGCTCATTGGTAGAGCATTGGCGTATTGAGCCAAAGGTCCCGGGCTCGATTCCCATGTCCGGGTGTTATTTTTCACTTAACTTGTTTTATGGTGACGGGAGGTTGTGGTTCAAGTTCCGACTGGATTTACTAAGGGTGTTTTTTTATTAAATGTTTCCACATTCTCCTTTATGTCCATGTGAGTACATTTCCTCCAAATTATACCTTTCTCATTCTAACTCATCCACGTAAGTAAATGCAGACATCCCGGATGGGTAGTATGATGTGATGCATAAGCAAACTTAGTTAAATATATTTATTTTTTCCACGGCATCGAATATATTTATTATTAACTCAAGGAAACAGGAAGGGGTAGATGGTAAAGATTCACTAATAAACATTTGAACAGATAAACACAATAAGAAGCTATACTCAACTCCCATAGTCATTTGTCAGGAATCGAACCCTCATCCATCAATTTCGAGTATATCTACATTTCCCTTGTGGTCGACCTGGTATCGTAAGAGTTAAGTTAATTGCTGTTTGAATAAATGATAAGGAAAACCTCATCAATGTGAGTGTGGATGGTATTATAGGGCCATATTTTAATCGCTTTAATCCATGTTTCGATTAAGATAACGCGTATCAGGTACAAACTAGTTTATTTCTACTTTTCCCTCGGTTAGACACAATACTGCACAATCGATTTTCCCACATATCAAGGACTACAAAAATGTGTACAGTACAATCTCCAAACACAGTTTTTTTTCCATATTTTATTTAAGTTACTAAACATAACTTTCTATGAAAAAAAAAAAGCATCACAATATTTACAAATTAAACTTATCCAAATATATTATGCCTAGTAATAATAATAATAATAATAATAATATCACAGTTTAATATTCATAGTAAAACCCTTTTAGAAAGTACAATTATTTTTTCAGTGTCTGGATTGATACAATTATTGTACTATTTTATAGTAGTCTATTTAAAAAAAAGTTAGCACCTCGTCTGACTACCCGTTCAGGATATACGCCTATGTACTAGCTACGCTTAGGTTTTAGCAATTAGGAAGAATTAATTTAGAGGAA
The DNA here is from genome assembly GCA_033556935.1 of Timema podura. Lineage (NCBI taxonomy): Eukaryota > Metazoa > Arthropoda > Insecta > Phasmatodea > Timematidae > Timema > Timema podura. The sequence goes on from JAVRXN010000002.1 coordinate 43,566,574, forward strand.
GTACACCAGCATTTGCGTGGAGGGAGAGTGGAAAACAATTTAGGAAAAATCCTTCAATGCACCCTACCAGGATTGAACCCCGATCTTCCCATCTTCTGCAGTCTAGTCTATTGCGAGGGTAGCACCTTAAAACATGTGACCACCGAAGCGGGTGTATAATATCTTATTATTTTATAGTTAATGGTATGTCAAAAGTATCAGCTGCAGCTCACATAAATGTTGATGTATAGCCCACTTCAGTGATTGCATGGTCTACGGCGTCACTCTCGCAATAGACTAGATTGCCAATGACGGGGAGATCGGGGTTCGAATCCTGGTCAAGTGTACTGAAGGATATTCTCCTAAATGGTTTTACACTCTTCTTCTATGCAAATAAGCGTACACTTCCTCTAAATTAAACCCTCCTCATCCCTAACACATTAGCGTATTTAGTGCATATGCGTATAACCCGAACGAGTAGTAAGACGCGGTGTTAAAAAAGTAATAATAAATAATAAATTGATATATGAATACGCGAAAGTGAATCTAGTATCTTTTTAAGTTATTCCTACGTAAATTTGACTTCATATAACCAAACTTAGTGCCAGAGTATTTTTTCTAGGGCACCACCTCTCACTACCCGATATGGCTGTCCACATATTTATTACTACACAAGTATGTATGAGAAAGGTAGAATTTATATAAAATGCACCCGCATTTACGAGCTAGAAATTATTTTTAGGGAAAAAATCCTTAATACACCTGAGCGGGATTCAAACCCCGTTCCCCACGTTACAGGCAGTATATTTCAAGAGCAACGACTTAGACCAGGGGTCGACAACCTTTTTAAAACTGCCGGCCATATGGGTTCTAAAAAAAAATTTGTGGGCTAGCTTGGAAAGTATATTGAGCACAAATTTTCAGCTTTATATTTCTTATGAACACATTGTTTGCTTGTTAAATCTTTTGCGGGTAAGATACATTCAGTTGGTGGAGCAGATATGGCCTGAAACCGTAGGTTGCCGACCGCTTTCTTAAACCATGCTACCCCTAATGCGGACTAGATATTTACTATACTTATAATTATATTGAGCACCGCGTCTTACTACCCGTTCGGTTTATACGCCTAAGTATTAGTTACATTAATGGGTAAGGAATTGGGAAGGTTGAATATAAAGGATGTGATCCCGCATTTGCGTGTAGAGAGTGGAAAACCATTTATGGAAAACATTGATCTCTTTAAACAGATCTTAATAAATAAAAATGTATATGTATTCCTGTGTAAATGTTTTAACTCCAAAATAAAGGAACCTAGAAAGTTATATATCTTGCCAGACGTACTTAAAGAAACCTGAAACTAACCCCTCTCAGGCTTACTTCCTTTTTTACATTTACATATGTTGCAAGTCTTAAGCTGCGTCCAGGCTAGCGAGAAGAACCTCGAGTTGAACATCGAGCCGAACCATGTCGCAAGCTGAACCTTAACATTCCTGCAAGCCATATTTTGCTTAATCAAGTTATGTACTTCGGTGGATGGTGATGGCACACGCAATGAACAGAGAATAAAGGCTGCCATGGCATATATTTATCTACATTTACAGGGTGTTCGTAATTATTATTTATTATTATTATTTTAGCACCGCGTCTTACTACCCGTTCGGGTTATACGCTTAAGTACTAATTACGCTAATGGATTAGGAATTGGGAAGGTTGATTAGAGGAAGTGAACCCGCATTTGCGTGGAGGGAGAGTGGAAAACCATTTAGGAAAAACCACCCCCAGTTCACCCGACCGAGATTCGAACCTCGATCTCCCGTCCTCGGCGGTAGAGCTCAACACGACTAGTGCGTTAGCCAACTACGCCACCGAGCGGGTTGTTCGTAAATGCATAGCCCAAACTGCGCATATAGTTTGGTTGAACCAAACGTAATAAAAATCCCTATACATAAATCTAGAAAACTATGCTAAAACCATTAAATTGTGTTCAAAGTTTCGGCGTACAGCGCCTGGAGACCAAAGCTGTTCAAGCATGAGTGTACAACATGTTGCATAGGAGTTAGGCGTACAGCACTACACACCTAGTCATCTTGGAGCATGGCAGCAGAACATACCACAATTGATAGTAAACAACACACCAGTTCATCTAGAAATGCGAATACGTTCTGAGGGTCATCATTAACGGTCCTACATTACAGAAAGTGCTTGCCATTATTACATGTCTAGTGCCGCGCGACTAACTCCTATGCAACCTGTTGTACACACATGCTTGAACAGATTTAGTTTCCAGGCGTTGTCGCTGAAACTTTGAACACAATTTTAATGTTATTAGCATCGTTTTCCATATGTAAGTGTATAGGGATTTTGCATTACTTTTGGTTCAAACAAGCTATATTTGTAGTTTGGGCTATACCAAACAATCCAAATTGTTTTTTCTCTTTGGATTTAAGAATTACATTTTTTCTGCACTTTATCTCAGCATTTTAAGTTGGTATTTTCCTTAGTTATCACCTTGGAGCTTAGAGAGAAAACAAATTAATATTAGCCTACACTGAACACAATAGATCTACTTCTTGATAAAAAAAATTATCGCTGTTTATGTGGTTTGATAAGTATCTCTAAAGAGATATTAACCTTTAAAAAAAAGTACGATCAAGGTTGCACAACCTCACTGACAATGGACAAAAGAAATATTAGCAGACTGATTAACGTTTGTAAAACTATTTATTTTGTGGAAAGCGAAATAAAGATCGATATAAAAAATAGATCCTATGAGCAGGTCTAGAAGAAATTGGTATTTTAACTAAAATATCAATTTTCGGGGAGTGCTCTGAACTTAGGATTTATGATCGGAGGTAGAAATATTATTTGATTTTTATAAAGGACTTAAATCATATATTTATTTAATGAAAACGAAATAATTGCCTAATGTTATTTATCTTAGGATAAAATTGACTCATGGGAAGAAGAATACGTGAGAAGTTTACGAAGCGTGTGAAATGAGGGGTGTAAGAGAAGGAAGAAGTAATGTATTGATGTAGTCGACGGGAAGCACCCAGGGACGGATCGGGTATAGAGGAGATTCCACGTTCTTGGCCGGGATCTGAAGTGAAGGAGAGAATCTGACATTTTACTGACATGTAGAATCAGGAACGGGGAAGATTGAAGGTGATCTTATGGTCTACACATGGATTCGAAATGAGGTCACCTCTTGAGAGACATGCTATAGTGAGTACAAGGTAAGGTCTAACGACACTTGACAGTTACAAAGATTAGTTAAACTAATAACGTATTCATAAGGCAAGTGATGTTATATGCAGCTGTTACATTGGATATATGATATCAATACCTGTAAAATATTAATAATAATATAATAACATATTATCAATGTTGACAACAACAAAAAAATTGTATTTTTTAAAAGGTAATCTCTAACGTATTTCTTACTGTACTTTTTTATTTAAAACATATACTCATTTTATAACGTTTAAAATTAATGTTCCCTTTGTATCTTCAACTCTACGTAAATCCATTCTCGTAAGAGATTTCAAAGAGAAGGTAACTTTATACGAAAAATACTCTTATTAAATTCCATTTTGTGCCTAAAAAGCTATTTATAGGCTCAATCCATCACCAATATTCATAAAGCCCCTCTAATTGTAAAGTACACTTTGAACCATTGGTTTAAACATAAAAATTAAGTAATACAATTTTTTCTATCTAGTTTTTGAGAGCTAAATACGACTTAAAATTATTTGGAATTTTCCTAAATAGCCGATGGATATTGTATTTTAATTCGGTTCTAATATATAGTAAGGTAAATTTACAAAATAACAGCTTATTGCCGTCGTAGTTAAATTAGAATTATTATACAGTCATAAATACGTATTTAACACATTTACATTATCTACATTTAAATATATTATGTTTCACGATCAGCAATACATTTCACAAATATATTTTCATTTGTTTCTCAACCAATGTAATGATACATATGAATTAAAGAGTTTCTTACATTCTCAAATCAAGAAAAGTCTTGTGACGGTGGAAAAATCAATCTAGGGATTATGACAAATTTTTACGACTTATGTGAACACGAACACCCCTCTCCCCCCCCAAATAAAAATTGATTTTACAATTTAGTCTGTCCCTGGCCACGGATCCAAAACTATTTTTATGGATTTTGTTTATACTTGATACAGCAGATTCTCAAAAACTCGACCTAATGTGGACTGAGATGATGTCGAGTTATTGAAATGTTGAGTTTTATGAATGAACTTGCTTAAGATGCATGTTTACTATGTTATGTTTACTAAACAAGGGTGAATCACAGTAGAGTATCGAATATTATAGGAACAGTTGTACTGTACTGTAGTATTGCACGATACAGTAATATTAATATACGTACAGTGCAATATATTATGTGTTAATATAATGGTGTATATACATACGTGTAATCTACAGAAATGCAGTACAGTACTTTACAAATAATATTGTATTGATTCGAATGACTCGTTACTGAATAGTTGGAAAACTAACAAACACATCACTTGTAAAAACACCACAGCACGACTGTTCCACTCGAGTTACACAAACAAACTGAGAGGTTATACAGTTGAATTACCTTGATATAGTGATGACTGGCGCCAACAACTGTTTGCACGTGCGCGTGTTGAGTTACACAGAATGTCAAGTTATCGAGTTTCGAGTTTCCGAGACTCTACTGTATTTAGATTTGATAGAGCTATACACCAATAGTTTTTTTTTTCCTAGAGCTCTTCAAATAAGTGTCATTTACTTATGAGTAATTTTTTTTAATTCCAAAATTTTCAAAAATGGCTTCAAAGATTTTGTTTAAATGCATATCTGAGTTTTGTTTAATATGATAAATAGCACTATATAATTGGTACTTGGATTCGTTGAATGTTAGTTTACTGATGACTGATTTTTTTCAAAAACTTTAAATATTTTACAAATGGTTCTAACGATTTGGTTCCAAATTGCTACCTTGGGAGTGTTTGACATGAAAAATAACCCTGTGTACTTGGTTTTGAATACAATTTTGAGATAGGGCCATTTACTCAGTGATTTTTGAAAATTCAAATTATTTTGAAAATGGCTAACTTATAACGAGTTTGTTTAAAATTCACATCTAGGGAATGTTTGACAATAACATGGTAAATAAATCTGTATACTTGTTTTTTGGGGGTGAGGATTTGGCTATGGGTAGTTTACTGATGACTCTTTACTTTTAAATTTAATATTTAAAAAAATTGTTTTATTGATTTTGTTCAAAATGTGTATCGGGAGACTATTTATTTTACATATCAATAATAATCTATCTTTACTATCTTTATTTATCTAAAATAGATTAATTTAAGGGTAGCTTAGTAACAAAAAAGTTATTGAAAATTCGTGTGTTTTGGAAATTAACCTTGAAGCTTGAATTTAAAATGATAATATGTGAAATGTTTTTCATGATCAATAAGAATAAGTTTTTATTTTTACAAATAACCAATAATGTTAGGGTAGCTTATGGATGAATTGATTTTGAAAATTTGAATGTTGTTAAATATATTCGAACAATTTGGTTTGAAATTTATACTTAAATAGTAGTTGTGTTCAACAAGATGATGTGTTTGTTTTCACGAATAAAACTTATTTAAGGGTAATATACTAAAAACCTTTTTTTGAAAATTCTTTGAAGATATAATACACAATCTGAGAAAGTTTGTCACATTGTCTCCTATCATTTATTTAATTTTAAATTATTTCATATTTTATTTGCAGTGTATAGGAGATATTTATATAGTTGTTCCTAGTTTAAATTTCTATCTGAAATAAAGTAAATACAATAATAATAATATCATTAGATAAGATATTAAAGCTGCTAAAGACTTTATCTGAGGCGTAACTTCAAAGGAAATGCATCAGCATTAGCTTTGAAAAAAGAATGAAAAAGCACAATAAAACTCATATGTGAAAAAGGCCACCATTGCACCTGGTCAGTTAGAACCCCAACCAACGTCTCAGCGTCGACCAAATGTAATATGAGTTTAAGATAGCTACATGTTAGAGCACTGAGACATGTTGTGGACGTATCCCGCATTATTTAATAAGTTGTTTGATATTTTTAATATTTTTTTCTACAAAATGTAGGCCAAAATTATCATCAGGCTTCTGATGAGTTTAACAGTTTAAATTTTGAGCTCAAAATAATAAACTAAAAAAAAAAGATGGTTTACGCTAAAATGTGTACTTCTGAGATTAAAGCAAAAGGTTAGAAACTTGGATCAAGCCTTCTCTATAAATGAAGTCATGTTATGATAGTCACAACAGAGAGTTTTAAGATGACGTGTGCTTGTTTTATAGGGTTTTATGAAAGTTATCACACTTATTTTAATCAATTTTAAACTAAATTTTAAACTTACAATTTATCAGAACCTTTGCCTACATTTTGGTGAAAACAATATTATAAAATATTAAACAACTTCATAAATAATCCGGTATTTCTAAACGTCTGCGTCGCTTCTTAGTGCTTTACCATGCAAACCTCTTGACGCCTTTGACTGGCCATCCACCGCTGCGGCACAGTATGAATATACAAATAAATATTAGTTAATATAAAAAGCTTCTATAACTTTTTATATTCTTAAGGTAATAATAATATTCGTGAGTGAATATGAATATGAAGAAAAAACACAAAGCACCCGCTAAACTCTTAAACCAACTCTCATTAAAATTAGGTTTATGAACGGCCAGCGCCAGACGCGGTGCTAATAATAATAAAAATAATAATAATAATAATAATAATAATAATAATAATAATAATAGTAATAAATAATGTTGGGGTTACAGCTCTACTTTACATCCATTACTGTTTCCATCCTGTGTATTTTTTTTAAAATTCAAGCCATATATTTTCCACTACCAGCTTGCTAGGCCTGTCTTAGCTTCATATGCCTTATAATCTAACTTATGACTAGGATAGGCAAACATCCAGTCTCTGACCGTTAATTCATCACTGTGAAAGGGTAAGCCCTCATTTCACCATTGATAAATTTTTCACCCATGCCAGCAATCGAACGCGGGATACTTAACTCAGTAGACAAACATACTAAAACCAACTGAACTAAGGTATCAGATTGGGATTACCACTATGTATAGAAAATAATATAAATTGATTTACTGAAGCAATATTTTATTTATTTATTAAAACTGCAAAAATTAGACTTTAATTCACCTCCATTAACCTGTAGTACCACTTTTGAATTTTAACTTTTGAGATGCAAAAGTTTTGTACTATATTTGTACCATTTTGTACCACAAATAACATTCTTTGTATCCGTACCAGTTTTGAGTAATTAGCATATCAAAGTGGCCACTCCAAATTAAGGGACAACTAGATCTTTACAATTTTGAACTTTTTTCAATGCCAACGTTAGGAACTAGTTATGTACAGCGTTGTAGCATAACTTTGGTTTGCATATAATATATCGACAGATTAATCAAGGTTTATAAAGTCTAATTTAATTTAATTTTCATAGGAAGGGGTGGGGTGGTCATAATTATAAATAACATAGTTACTTACAATGTTAGATTTCTGTTTAAAGCCATTTAATAATTTCTCACTCATATTTGATCGTATGTATGTATTAAACCATAGTCCTCTTCTTCAATTTTTTAAAATCAGATAGTTTTTATAAACCATTTAAAGTGTCCCTTCTTCAGCAATTTTTTGTAAAATTGATCACTCTTGAAGCAATGAGTAGTTTTCGCCTTGATTAAAAAAAATCCTTTATAGGTCTAAGCTATTTTAAGTGTTTCTCACCTGGAAATTTTTCAAATTTGAATGACCCTCTAAGCTATTTGGAGTAATTCTCAATTTATATTTTTACAATAATTGAGTGACCACGTTGTTATGATAATTACTCAAGATGGTGGGGGTATAAAAATTTTGTTTGTCGTACAAAACGGTACAAAACTAGTACAAAACGTTGGCATTTAAAAAAATTCAAAATTCAAAAGTGGTACTCCAGTATTAACTTGGAGTGACCCCTTTGATATGCTAATTACTCAAAATGGGTGGGGGTACAAAACTTTTTCTTTGTGTTACATACAAAACTGACAAAACTAGTACAAAACGTTGGCATTGACAAAAGTTCGAAATTCTAAAGATGTAGTCCTCCCTTAATGTGGAGTGGCCATTTTAATATGCTAATTACTAAAAATAGGTGGGTGTCAAAACTTTTTGTTTGTGATACAAAACGGTACAAAGCTAGTACAAATTTTTGGCATCAAAAAAAGATCAAAATTAAAAAATGGTACTACAGGTAAATGGAGGTCTTTAATTCTCACTCTCTTCCATACCACGTTAAGGCCAATCGCTATATTATTTTGGTTTAAGGAGGTTGCCTACCTGTAACGCCACGGCTGTTGAAGATAGGATCTCCCATATTAGTCAATTTACGTTATATCAGCGAGTTTTAAAGATACAACGTTGAAACAAAAACCATAAATTCTAAAAATAGTACTACATCGTTAGAAAATTATTATTTTTATCTTTAAGTAGTTTTTTGTAGATGTATTTTCTATTAATCATCTACAGCTTGGATTTTATGGCTTGATCATTAAAATGGCCTTTAGGTGTCTTCCTGCCAGGATTTAGATCAAAATGTCCGTGATAGCATATGTATATCTATAATAAGAAACAAGAAAAAGTTAAAATTATAAGTAAAGTCAATGTTTTAAGAAACAAATATTAAAGTGACTGTATAAACTCGTCAGATGAAGAGGGAAAGGGTTATCAGCACATAGACAAAGAACGAATTACTCACTTTATTCCCTCTCTATTTCGTATATTTGTGTCTTAAGTGTGAAAGCGTTTAGACTACTTAGCTGCGTTCCACTTCACAAAATAGCTTCAAAATTTTCAAGTATACAACGTCGTTAAAGCATTGCACTTCACTACGCATCAGTGTAGTTATGTATTTATTCTCACTCAGTAATTCCTAATTTCATACCGATATGCATCAGTAAGATGAGCTCAACTTCTCAAATTTCTCCTGCAACTCACATACAAATTTAGATTTTATAAACGAGATGACTGATATCCACACGTATACAAAGTTTTGATTAGACTAAACTTTATCTTATGTCTAAAAACGTAAATATTATTATAAAAAGACCCTTTTAAAAAATTTCAACGATATCTTAGCCGTATTATTGATATAAACTTTAATTTAAATCAAATATAAAAAATATATGTTTTTTTGTTTATCTTTGGGTGATTTTACGTCAAAATTATTTTGAGTTTTTATGTATGACCTAACTATTCAAATATAAGATATTTTATTATCTGTTTTGTTTATCGGTTCGCACAAAAATATAATTTATTGTCAAGGAATAAAATTGTTACATAAAATTTTGAGTCATATTTGTTTTATCACCGCGTCTTACTACCCGTTCGGTTTATATGCTTAGATACTAGTTACGCTATTATCTTTAAATATTAGGAAGGTTATGTTTAGAGTAAATGTACCAGAATTTGCGTGGAGGGAGAGTGGAAAACTATTTTGGAAAACTACCCTCAGTATGCCCGATTGAGATTCAAACCTTGACCTCCCTGTCATCGGCAGTCTAATCTACTGAGATAGTAGGGCCTAAGACCATGTGGCCATCGAAACGGGTTTGGAGTTGATTGAGCTATAATTTTTAGGACAGATTTTTTCCCTCTTAATTTAGCTTTTGGTTTTGATTTCCAAAAATTTTATTTCTCTACACGTTATAAATTCCACATAAAGTTTTTTTTAGCAACAAAGTAGCGTTTGGAATTAAAATAGCTATTCTTTAGTTTAAATACAAATATTTGGTGAACGTTATAATTCTACAACACAAATAAAGCAACAAAAGAGGCGCTTTTTTTTATTCTTTCAAGTATTTATCACTATGTACATTATATATACATATATATATATTTGTATAATAGCACTTAAAGACCTTTGTTCAGGTGCCATTTTCTGAAATATATTTATTTTACTCTCCCGAATACTCCAGTTTGTGTGTTATTTGATACTGCTTCAGTGGCCACATGGTCTAAGGTGTAACTCATGCAGTAGAGTGAACTGCTTATGACCGGAATATCGGGGTCAGAATCCCGATCGGGTCCATTTAAGTGTGTTTTTTCCTAAATGGTTTTTACACTTTCCCTCCACGCAAATGTGGTTAAGCTTCCTCAATTTTCAAAATCCATCCTACTTAACACATTAGCTCAATTAGTACATATACGTATAGCACAAACAGTTGGTAAGACGTGGTATTAAATAATAACGATAGTAATCATGTTTTTATAATTTTAAATTCTCAACTCTACATCAGATTAAAAGCTCACATACGAGCTCTAATATTAAATTCACAAAAGAAGTGATATATCATGATTGTTTATTTATTACAGTCTCCATTATAAAATAATAGTTATTGATAGCTAGTAGTAAATAATAATTAGCATGCCTATACCACAGGATATAGAAATTAAATTTATTACGTGCAGATAATAGTTTATTTTATTTTGTTGACATGTAATTATTTTACTCTAATTTGTAGTCTGATACTTTTATTTATGATTTTGAAACTCTCAATAACAGATTAGGGCATAACAAAATTATGATTATTCAATAAAAATAATTATTTTATTTATATTAGAGCTTGGTCGAATCTACTCATCTACGAATCCAAATCTTCAATTTACTCTCTAATGCTGAATCTCAAATTTGAATCTTGGAAAAAATTAAGAATATAAGAGAAAATAGAAATATGATGGATAGTAGAGAGTAAGAAGAGTAAATAAATGTTAAAGATTATTTCTTATAATTCATTCATTATAATATTCTGTAACGGTCTCAACTTATTAATTTAGGATAGTGCTCCCAATTTATGTAATATCTACTAGTTTAGTAATATAAGACGAGAAGTGCAGCAAGCTACTGAAATAAATATCAAATTACCGCAGCATGATTCGGCGGTGAACTGAGTATTGGGGAAGACGTCGAACACTTGATTCCACTGATACACACTGGTTTGACAGTATCTCAACCCATTTTGGGTGAGGCGCAGGCTCACTGATTGGTTCAGGTGATCGAGAGGATCACGGGAAGGGACCCGAGGCCAAGATGGCGCGAAGAAACGGGGTGGAGTCCACTGGCAGCTGCCGAGGGAGCTAGGTGTTCTAGGGGCGAGGCGGGAGCCCGTGGTTCGATACCGGCTGGTTCCCTTCTTGGATATCGCTTAAGGTGCACCCGAAGGGAGCGAAAATATGTTTACAGTTTTTATAGAATTGAAATTTTTTGGCCAAATTAAATCAAATATTTCTCCAGTAGCAACATATAGTTTAATTTTCTGCACATGCTAATATCAACAGATCTTGAATATCGGTCAAGAGTGTCCTGGAACTTTGTCAAAAAAAATTATTTTTATTTAAAAAGTTTTGACAAAATTCCAGGACACCTTTGACCGATATTCAAGATATGTTGATATTAGCATGTGCAGAAAACTAAACTATATGTTGCTACAGGAGGAATATTTGATTTATTTTGGCAAAAAAAAATCTATTAAAAACCGTAAAATTACTCGCGCTCCCTTCTGCCGCACCTTAACGGATAGCCGTGCCACCAGCACCGGGTATATGTCGGGGAAAGCGTGAGTTAAGTGAGGTTGAGTGTCAAGGTTGACCTATTGGTGACCAGCTGACCAGTCTAGCATGACCCTCGTAGTTCGCTCTTACCGTCCTATCTCTTCCTATGTGTAGCCCAACATCTATCCTATCAAGAAGTGTAAATTCCACCATTCACTAAATAAAACATTGTTACAAACCCAAGGTATGTGTCGTATCGTAACTTATTCACCCCACCCCCCTTCCTAACTCTCCAATCTAAACCTCTCAGACCCGCCTCGGTGGCGTAGTTGGCTAACGTACCAGTCGTGTTGAGTCAGACCACCGAGGACTGGGAGATCGAGGTTCGAATCTCGGTCGGGTGAACTGGGGGTGGTTTTTCCTAAAGGGTTTTCCACTCTCCCTCCACGCAAATGCGGGTTCACTTCCTCTAAGTTAAACCTTCCCATTTCCAAATCCATTAGTGTAATTAGTACTTAAGCGTATAACCCGAACGGGTAGTAATACGCGGTGCTAAATTTAAATTTAAATTAAATTAAAAACCTCTCAGGTGTCGTAGGAGGATTACGGTTACAATTCATTCATTCAGATAAGTGTTAAATTACTGGTATGACAGGTTGTTGAGTTGATTCAATAGTTATAAATGATTCTGAACCACCAATAAGTAGTAATAGAGCTCTAAAACAAATTTCACTCGAAAAGCTGGGAAAAAAATCTTTGAGGAAATTTTCTCGAATCCTTGAATCTCGAATATCCTTAAGAATTCGAGGACTCGAGATACCATCCCTAATTTATATATGAATTTTATAAATACGGTTCTTACCTACATCATTGTATATACAGGTCAAAATATCAAGGTCATTTAGTCGCCAGAGACAAGGTGGTTGGGATTCGAATCCCAGCTGTATGTACCGAGGGTGTTTTTCTCTAAATCATCTTCTACTCTACCTAGACGAAATTTTGGTTACATTTTCTCTAAAGCTATAACATCCTCTTACCTACCTCATCGTTGACATTGAGTTGTGTGTGTGTATTTTTTAATTACCGCGTCTTACCACTGGTTCAGTTTAAACACATATTGTATTATTATTATTACTATATTGGGGTAGGAGTGAGGAGGGTTGAATTTAGAGGTAATATACCTACATTTATGTGGAAGGAGAATGCGAAACCAATTTAGGAAAAAACACCCTTAGTAGACTCGACTGGAATTCGAGCCCCGATCTCCCCGTCATCAGCAGGCCAGTCTAATACTAGAGTGACGCCTTAGACCATTCGGCCACTGAATCGGGTTGGATATTTGCATATAGTCCGAATGGTAAGTAATATGTGGTGCGGAAAAAAAACTGTTTTGATTTAATGCACGGGAGATTTTTTTATTCCACCATGTCTTACTATCTTTCAGAGACGTACGCATTTTAATTAATCAAATGAAATAGTGAAGAGTAAGATAGAATTTAGAGGAAATGTATCTTTATTTTCAAGGAGGAAGAGTGGGGAACGCTTAGGAAAAATTATCCTTCAAACACCCAGCTGAGATTCGAAAACCGACCTTCCTGTAACAAGAAAACAAGACAAGGTGAGCCTTATATTTAGTCTGAGTGCTAACCGATGGGAATCGTGCGCGGATTATTTTTAACCCATCTAAAATGGATTTGAATCTATTTTAAATTATAAATACGTCAATAAGTAACTTTCAATGAACTTGTCATTATATTTTAAAAACAAAAGGTAAGAAAAAATAATAGAACCAAAATTTAACCTGCGTCAAGGGCTGCATGGCCTAAGGCTTCACTCTATGATAGACTGACAATAATAAGGAGATTGGGATCCCAGTCAGATGTACTAAGGGGGTTTTTACATTCTTCCCTCCCTCCCTCACGCAAATTCGGATAAACTTAACCCAAATCCAATCTTTCTAATCCCTAGCACATTAGCGTAAATTAGTACAAATACGTATAACCTAAACAGGTAATAAGAAGTGGTGCTAAAAAAAACTAAAACTTGATGTTATACTATTTTTTATTCAAATTAAATAATTTAATCTACAAAATATTCATGGATCTAAGACATCTATAGTTTTGTATTGATTCCCTGCATTGTTCTCGTATGCAAGCAGCTTCACATTAATTAATCGTATATGTGAATATCTGCTGGTTAGCCTCACATAAGTACAGTCCAATCTCCATAGGAATTTTATCTGACATCTAGAAAAGCTACTATATCTACTTTCACATATCCATATTACGTAAAGTAATGTAAACCTTAGCTGTAACGTTTAATTATGTTTATGTTTTATAAAAGAATCTTCCTATGAAAATTTCACTGAACTCACATTAAAAGTATAATACTTTCGTAAGCTTTAACATCCGGATTCGAATTTGTCCTATCTTTATAGTGCACACATAGAATATAGAGGGATTCCCCTTAAAATCCCCATCTGATAAGTGAGGAGGCAGACTTCAAACTACGTTCAGAAACGTACGTATAAACATTTGCCACCGTTTCGTCAACAAAGTGAATCCAACTCATCAGACCAGACTGTGAAGCGGGTAAGCATCAGGGCATTGTCAAGGGGGAATTGGAAGCGGTAACAAGCTAGAGATAAACGTGGAAGATAGAATTTTCCATCCAAATGCGCATGCGTGCACCATCAACAAAATAGCGCAATTTGTAACAAGATAATATGATGCGGATATAAACATCTAAGACACACAGCAGTAGTTGAGTCACACTTGATGAAATTATCTTCGGTGACTGAATATTTAGCTTCTTTTTTTTTTCACATCCATTACTGTTTCCAGCCTATGGCCTGGGTCAGTTTTTTATTCAAGTCATATAGTTTTCAATTAACGTCTTGCTAGGCCTGTTGTAGCTTCATATACCCTATAATCTAACTTAAGATTAGGACAGGCACAATATCCAGCCCCCGGCAGTTAATTCATCAATCATCAATGTGAAAGGGTAAATCCACATTTCAACAATGATAATTTTTTCGACCATGCCGGGAATCAATCCCGTGAGCTCAGTAGAAAGACACGCTACCGACTGAGCTAAGGTGTCTGGATTACATATTTAACTAGACCTACTGATATAATATTTTATCAGTGTTCTTTAAATTGAAAAATGACACCTAGACATGGGAATCGAAATCTGAACCTTTGGCTTAGTACGCCAATGCTCTACCACTGAGGAATTCAGGAGCCACTTATACTCATTAGAGCTTTATGCTGCCAATGGTTCAATTATTACAATGCACAGCTGCGCATATCATGATGGATTAACTAGCTCAAGCTATTATATTGTTAATTACAGTTTGAGTTCGATTTCCGTGTCCATGTGTCATTTTTCAACTTTAAGAATATGATATTTAGAAGCGGCTTTAACCGTAACTAACAAATATAATGGTGACCTGGTGGTCTAGGGGTAAGGTGTCAGACTTCTATGTTGAGGGTCCGGGGTTCAATCCTCGGTCCCGGCACGGATTTATCTGATTGCCAAACCCTTCCTTCACCTCTGACAAGACGTGTATTAATCACAACTTGTGAATGTGTGGATGCCAGGCCTCCATCGTGGTTCGGATTCCACGTTAAACTGTAGGTCCTCCATTTCGTCTCACAATCACCCTACCATTACACATTAGCGTAAGTGCGTATAACCCGAACGGGTAGTAAGACGCGGTGCTAATAATAATATATAATAATAATTATAATATATAACAAATATAATAGATTGTCCATTTAATCCATCATTATATCAGTGATTAAATCTTTCAGTATACAGGTGCACACACAAACAGGTTGTTCGTGATCGTATTGACCAAACTTCTGTAGCGAGCAATAGGGTCAACTTTTAGTAAAAAGAATGTTATATAAATATAAGTCAAATTTCTAATAGCTATCGAGATATCCAGCTTAGCCAGACATGTTCAAGGTCACATTTGACGTGGTAAACTCTTGTCGTGTACAGGATATAAATAAATACATTTAACTCACTGTGTAAACAGTGCATTCGGCTTCAATAAATCAAGAGCGTATAACCCGAATTAGTAAGACGTGGTTAAAAAAAAGAATGAACTATAATATAAAATATTTTCACGCATATTTATATTTTAACATTTCACCAAATTAGGGATTTAGTTGCTTTGATTTAAATTTAGTTTAGTTAGAAAGTATACTATTGTATGACCAGACAACTTGTTCTACCGAGATAATTTAGTTCTAGACTAATCATGTTTTATTATCTCTCAGAATTATGCTAGCTATTATGGTGGAATCCTTGGGTAACTTTTTATTTTAGTATTTATCTATCCAAGCATAATATGATACTTATATTTGTATCAATTTTTAAGCTATTTTGGTTAGTAATTACCAAACAGAAATATTTTTTTAATGCATACTTTTGGTAAAATAACTTAAATATAAAAAACTACTCGGATTGTGAGCCACGCCCCTATTTGGTTTACAATTTTCTGAGGACACCAACACTTTCTTTACTTTTGTATAGAATGTAAACATGTCTTTATTGGTCCATAGTACTCTGCCTGCTATTCCTAACTCCAACAATGTTGTCACAAATGACAAGAAAATAATTATCTGCCCTTGTAAGGGGGTAGGATTGCATCAATTAGCCGTACAAAAAATTGACTGTGCAAGTTTTCAAACTGTTTTCAAAACGCATCACAAAAACTAGCTTGGATGAGTAAATAATAGGCCGGTCTATCTAGTAGACAACTATAATATGAAAGTTAGTTAATTTATTACAGGGAGTACATGAGATAGTAGAGGAAACAACTGAGATGATATGAGCTTGTAAATGAGGATAGAGAAGGAGAGGATGCCAAAGAAAATGTTGGAAATGAAGTATGTAGGTAAAAAACCATAAAGGAGGCTAAGAAAGAGATGGGAGGAGTAGGTAACAAAAAGTGTGCATGTGAGAGGGGAAGAATTTAGGAAATTAAAGGAGGAAGAGTGTGGAAGGATAGAGGAAGATGGAGGCATTTTACTAAACTGAACCGACTGGAAACAGTTGGTGATGATGAGTTTCAAATTAGTATAGTAATATAATAAAATATTGAAATGTGGATACCTCTTAGGATTGCTAGGTTAAGGTAGGGGGCTTACTTTGTTAAGGGTGTCATGAAATTTCATGAAAACTTTTCTTTCATTTAAAAATTTGTTAGATAATACCGTTATGATCATGACAGATATTCAACAACAGATTTGATATCACCATGTGAAGAAAATTGAACTCTTATGTTTGTATAGAAGCAATAGTTGATTTATTTTGAAGAAAAAAAATGTTTTTCTATAAAAAAAACTGAAAAACACTGGCATTTTCTCTCGTTACCTGAATCTTCACCTTAAACTCAGGTGGGGTGGTCATATGGTGCGAAATGGGCTAGATAGTTGTGTACATAATATTCTAATTTGAAACTTGAAGATACAAGACCCCTTGGAATATAAATGGTTTATACTAAAAATAGATCTGAAGAAGATGAGGTGTCAAGTAAGGTATTGGTTGGAAGTGTCTCAGGATATTATGATTTAGTGGCTATCTTACGTTCTGGCTGCCACAAACTTTTGAGTTAATTAAGGCCAAAAATTTTTAGTTAGTTTACTCATACAATGTTGTTTCCTACTCTATTTAAAGGTGAATTTTTGTGCTTAACTCATCTTTCTCCATTCAACAGATATATTAGCTAGGTGCATTCAATCTTAACATTATTTATTATCTACTACTTATAAAACAAAGTGTAGGTCTATATATTTTTTACAGGGAGGGTTTTAGGCTATTGCTCAAACAAATTAAATCAAATAAAATTGATGATTTTTTTAAATATTTTGCTTTAAAACGCGCGATCAATGGTTGATTCTCCTAATAAATGCAGAACTCGATTGTCTATATAGCTTGATCACCAAATCCAAAGAGTAATTATAGAATACATTTCAATAGTAAATATAAAGAGAAATAATATTTTAGTTCGGTATTTGGTTTTGAATTCACAAATCCTCATAGAGGCTAGTTTATCTACCTATTTGTTCGCTTATCTTGTCTTAATATATATAATTCTTATGTACGTGTGTATGTCACTGAACTCCTCCTAAACGGCTGGACCGATTTTGATGAAATTTTGTGTGTGTGTGTGTGTTTGAGTGGATGGTTTGGATTCACAATTAAACCCGGTAGGTAGCGCTGCAATCGGGTTCTAGATTATTTTTTTTTGGGAATTTTTTGGGGGATTTTTTTATTTTTTTAGATTTTTTGCATATCAGAACATGTAACCTCAAAATTTCACCCCCCACCACTACCCCCAATATTTATAATAATGAATATAATATTAATAATTGACCTTAAAACCTTCTGAAAAGTTAATGAACTCCTGAGAATAATTCATAGTTATGTTTGTTTTTCGATACAACTGATATTTGTGGAGCTGTGGGCGAAATGCCAAAAATTAAAAGATGTTTTATTTTGTATGTTGTCTTGACAAACACTGAATTTGTAATATTTGTGTTACTCACTAATTGGAGTTCATTGTGAATTTGTAATTGTGATGATCATTATCGAAATTAATTATGCCACCCAAATGAAAAGCCAACGTTCGGGCAGGACAACGTCTGTCGGGTCCGCTAGTATTATATAGATTTGACAGATTTTTTTTTATATTAATATGCTTAACTACTCTAGAAAGATTATAAGCAATTTAAAACAAGGAGTTGAGCAGTCACGGAAAGGTCAATACAAGTGTTTTATGTACATTGTGGAGTGGCAAAAGTAAGGATTTTTTATTTTATTTTTGAAATTTGAAATATGTTCAAATATATTAATTTGATTTAAAATTTATTTACAAAAAGTGTTTAATTGTGATAAACATGATAATGTGTTTGTTTTTATGAGAAAACTTAATAAAGGGTAAATTACTAAACACTTAATTTGAAAATTTTCTTCGAAACTATAATTATTCACGATAGGAAAAAGTTTGTGCAATTGTGTGGTACCATTTATTTTAAAATATTATCTACACGTCCATGCCAATATTTTAAAAAGATAAATACAGAGCTGTGTCCAACCATTGTTACTGGAGCTACCGAGCGTATCGAATGAGATTAATATGTTGTGGGTGATCAATCATTATTGCATGCGAGCTCTTATTTTTAAATTATAGTTTGTTGATTCCTACTTAGTATCTATCATATCTATTATGTGCTAATGAAAAATGGAAAATTGTCAACTAGCCATAAAATATCAGTCTATCCCGCATATATATCAATGATATAATTTATTATGAATGCAGTGTTCTTATTGGTTAATATTGGATACTCAGATTGCATCGACCTGTTCAATTGGCACTTTTAAAGGATAATGTTTTAATTAGGCTTTCACTGCTAAAACTTTGTGTTGAATCAACATTTTAAAATTATAATGCCAATAATTAAAACCCAGCAAGTTTTCTTGAGATACATCAATATTAAATACCTTGATTTCCTCACAAATGGACATTTGGAGAAATTTTTATAAAATACAAACTTTATTTTTTTGCTGTCAGCATTGAAAACATAAAATTAATCATATCTAGAAAAAGTGACAAGTGCTGATTAATTACATTACTTAAGGAACCAATACGTGAAACTAGATATATTATCTTTTTTTAGCTGTCCATTCGTAATAAAGTTGGAATATTTACTAACATAATTATATTAAATTTAAAAATTATAGTTTTACGGAATTGATTTATATAAAATTAGAATAAATGTACCTGCATTTACGTGGAGAGATAGTTAAAATTTATTTAGGAAAAAAACACCCTAGGTACATCCAACTGGGTTTCTAATCCTGATCCAACCATCAAAGAAAAAACCCAGATCATGAGGTTAACGCCTTATTACACGTGAACACCACTGCAGGTTATTTAAGCTATGCCACGTTAGTGATAATATAAATTTAACTTAGAATTTAATTTTATTGAATGGGCATACTATAGATATTTATTAGCTTCTGAATATGTTTTTATTCATTAACAAAACTAATTTTTAAAATAAATGACATGGTACAACTCTGGTAAATTATAACATCCTACCGAGAAAATGTTTACAACTTTCTGTGAAAACACATACATAAAACCACACAACACGTTCATGCTTCGCTCGGCGTGTCGAGCTCTGCGGACATATTTACTGCATACGGTGGCTCTATATTTATCCCCCCCATACCAGTTTTAATGTGTTCCTCACATTAAACTTGCTTTTTCATTTTGTACCTTGTTTGGCCGACAAGCCCTGTTCTTTGAATTTAATTTCTTCAGCGATTCCCATGAAAATGTATCTGTTGACATTTGGACGCAAAATTATAAGAACTATAAGAAATAAAACTTTTTGGCGAGTTCCCTTGGCTAGACTTATTACTTTCTTTCTATCTTATAGGTAGAAAAAGTATGGTGATCGTCAAAAAAATCGAACTCGAGATTTTGATGAATTTTGACGTTTCATGACTTCCTGAATCCGAAAAAGTGGTTTTTGAATTTCCGTCTGTCTGTCTGTCTGTCTGTCTGTCTGTCTGTACCTCCAACTAGAGCCTAAACTATTTTACCGATTGAGCTGAAACTTGATATCTAGGGTTTTCATAGGGTTGCCCCGAGGGGTTTTTGGAATTGGATATCCACCCCTAAAATTAAGGGTAGTTTACTGAAGGGAAAAAAGAGAAAAAGTCGATTTTCTCAAAATCGGCTCTAACGATTTTGATTAAATTTCATTTATGAACATTAATAAATATTCCAAACAAAATGGCTACTCTCAATATTTCAGCAAAATCGCTTTAAGGGCTCCGGTCTGATGCGTAAATTAACATTTTTTATAATAGCTCCGAAAATATTTGAGATATGAAATTACTTAGCATTACAAATATGTATATATATTTATAATACAAATTTTTTATTTGAAACATATTTTTATAAAATCAATAATTTTCAATCTATACGCAATTATATATATATTTTTAGCTTTTTGGACATTAAAGCTTAAGTATTGCGATCGTAAAAAAAACTAACCTGAAATGTTGATCGATTTCGACGTCTCATGACCCCCCGAACCCTAAAAAATAGTCTTTGCAATGCCGTCTGTCTGTGTGTCTATTAAAACTTAAAATTAAGGGTAGTTTACTGAAGGACAAAAAGAGAAAAAGTCGATTTTCTCAAAATCGGCTATAACGATTTTGATTAAATTTCATTTATAAACATTAATAAATATTCCAAACAAAATGGCTACCCTCAATATTTCGGCAAAATGGCTTTAAGGGCTCCGGTCTGATGCGTCAATTAACATTTTTTCAAATAGCTCCGAAACTATTTGAGATATGAAATTACTTAGCATTACAAATATGTATATATATTTATAATACAGATATTTTATCCGAAACATATTTTTATAAAATCAATAACTTTCAATCTATACGCAATTATATGAATTTTTTTACTTTTTGGACATTAAAGTTTAAGTATTGCGACCGTAAAAATAAACAAACCTGAAATGTTGATGGATGTCGACGTCTCATGACCCCCCGAACCCTAAAAAATAGTCTTTGCAATGCCGTCTGTCTGTGTGTCTATAAAAACTTAAAATTAAGGGTAGTTTACTTAAGGGCGAAAAGAGAAAAAATTGGTTCTCAAAATCTGCTCAAACGATTTTGATTAAAATTCGTATCTAGGCGTTGATTAAGATTATAAATAAACTGGCTATTTTCATTTTCCTATGAAAATGATTCTTAGGGTACATTACAGAAGCGTTAATTTCCGTATCTCCACAACTATTGGAGAAACTAAACAAATTATCATTGCAAAATTGTAGGATTATTAGAAATAAAAAAATTTTTATTTGACATATATTTTTATAAAAGCAACAGTTTCTGAGATATTTGCAAATATATTAATACAATTTTGTGAGCTTTAGTTGTAAACATATACTACTTAAGTCTTAACCCAATAATTCTCCATTGCCATAGAGTAATTAAATATAAGTATCTAAAAAAGTATGTTATTTTTCCTTAAATCTCTTAGGAGAAATGTTTGCATAGCAATGATCTATCTCCATTTTAAACCGCCTCGGTGGCGTAGTTGGCTAACACGCTAGTCGTGTTGAGCTCGACCGCCGAGGACGGGGAGATCGAGGTTCGAATCTCGGTCGGGTGAACTGAGGGTGGTTTTTCCTAAATGGTTTTCCACTCTCCCTCCACGCAAATGCGGGTTCGCTTCCTCTAAATTCAACCCTCTCAATTCCTAATCCATTAGTGTAATTAGTACTTAAGCGTATAACCCGAACGGGTAGTAAGACGCGGTGCTAAGTATTATCTCCATTTTAGACTAAATAGTCAATATTTACATTTTTTATTGGTCAAAATGTATAAATGAATAATTAAATATCAATACGATGACTTGAAGATCTACAACACCTTATAAAATGTTAAAATTTTAACCAGAAATCGAAATTTTAATACGAAGTGTTGACCCTTGTGGAAGACATTAAACTGTTTGAAATGCTCTTAGGTGGACAAAGATGCGCCTCTTTTCTCATTGATTATATATCATTGTATATTATTTTATGCGTGTTCTTATGTGGAGTGGTGATGATACAATGTACATTATTCCGTTCAGAAATCTTACGAGTTTATAGAAAGAGAGAGAAAGTCTGTGCGGTGTGCCGTACCATTTATTTTTTGTATTTTGGTTTTTTTGATAAAGTATTTCAAAACAAAAGTAATTGAATGTGTTAAAGAGGTTTTATATCGTATTTCTGCTGATTACATGTGTTATTTCATTCTTTCACCTCTACGCCCAGCCCTTTATTCCCAACATAGTTTGTTTGGATTTAATTTTTCCATCGTATATTACTACCCATCTGGACTATACGCATTTTAATTACACTAATACCCTCTTAGGAGGGTTGCATGGTCTAAGGCGTCACAGGGGTTTGATCTCAGTCGGATGTCCTGAGGCTGATGTTTCCTAAATTATTTTCCACTCTCCCTCCACGCAAATGCGGGTATATTTCCTCTAAATTCAATCTTCCTAATCCTCTAACACATTAGTGTAACTATTACATATGCGTATAACCCGAATGGTTAGTAAAACACAGTTCTCAAATAAATTATAGGCCTACTAATGGGTTAGGGATGAGTCAGTTACAATTTAGACTACTTCCACGCAAATGTGGGTACATTTAGAGTTTTAACCATCGATAAAAGTCTACCCTAAGTACACCCGACCAGAATTCGAACCTCTATCTCACCATCCCAGCAAAACCAGTATAGATGAGCCTAACTTTTACCCTGCATACCCACCAATATGGATATTTAGTTGATTGTGGAAATAAATTTTTCATTAGAGTTTTTTGAGATGGATAGTTTGAAAACGGGTTTTGCTGTTTTAGGAGAAAGTTACGTTTAATTGATTTTAGCAAATTTTAATTTTGTGTAAATATTATGAATTATATATACCTGTTTAAAACGAACAATAAATGTATATATAGAGACTATATTATATAAGCATGTTACTCAAAGTTTTGATAATTTACTCTTTTCCTGTGTAGGAACTATTTTATATTTCCAAAATAACATTAATAGTAGTCTAAAAGAATATTACTTTCAACTTGCTTATATGATTAATAACTGTACGTACAATAATACAAAAATAAGTCTTCAAATTCGAACTAATTTATTGGAACTAAAAACATAATGCTTATACCAAAAAGAACCAACGACAAATTATTGCCTCATAATTTTTCTTTCGTAACTTTTTTTTTATTGAATTTGAAATTCAAACACAGATAGAGATCTGGTAAAAGTAGTTTCATATTTTTATTATACGCTAGAAAGTTTGTTGTTTTCTAAATATATTCGTGGAGTACTAGGGAAGTTAGATAAGCTCACTTGCAGAAAGTAGCAACAGTCCCTCGTAATGACAGTTACAACTAAAATTAAGAATTTTCTGCTGCACATGGACTCATATAAAAGTATAAATATGAATTAAGTACGTTTTTAAGCACTTACTATAACCTTTTTGTTAAAAATTTTAGCCCTTTTATTAAATTACAAGCATGAATGACTTCGCTTAGATTGAAGGTTTATCTTCGCATGTATTCAGTCTATAATCTTTTATATCTTCTACTGGTGTTAGTTATGAGCAGGACCCGGATATATTGACATGTCTTTTTTTTTTGTACATCACATACAATGTTTATAAGTATATACACTCTGTTTATGATCCCCTGGTTGTAGAACTATATTACTTACTTTATAGATTATATTTTGCTAATTTTTTTTATAATTTTATAATTTAAGATAATATTTTTTTCTTGGTTTGAGTGATTTTTAGGCCTTTTTTAATCATTTTAAAGCAGGGGTCGGCAAAAATTGTTAGGCCACGATCGACTTAAAGATTTATCAAGGTTTTTACGATCATCTATCGTTTCTCCACCCTACGTATAATATTTTGGCCTATAACTTTCTTCTATTAAATATTTGTGTCTCCATCTTTATAGACAAAATCAACAGAATCAATGAAACTTATATTCTCATTTTAAGGCTCTTGGCCATGTCGAGTGCAAGTCTAAAAACTATTTTGTAGTGTGGTGAGCGGGAGGGTGAAAGGCGTGGCGTGGCTTCACATCCGACCAAAGTATCCTTCCACGCCAACAAGAACAGATGGATCACGGAAACTGTAGATGGAGCTAGCTACCGAACAGGTCTTGCGGAAAAAATCATACGTTTGGAAATATCAGTTTTCTCGAGAAAGAGTGAAATTTTTATGTTAATATTTTCAACACCCCTTCTAAGATAATGTATCGATGTTTATTAATTGTTACATTTTCTTATTTTTTGTTACGAATTCAGCAATTTTCTATTGGAAAATGTCAATTTTATTGATATTCGATCACTGTTAAAATTATAGAGGAGGTGTGTATATAATAAGTATAACTTAATACATATGCTTATATTATTTAACCAACCGTTTCATAAAAGAAAATTTCAAAACAATAAAAATTCTTGAAGATAACCATTCGTTCCCATGGCCTTGCATTTCCACGCCAAATGAAAAGGGTCAATCGCCTTAAACTATTTAATTTTCGAAAAACACATTACCGTTTATGACAGATAAATGTAATTTTGGTCACACTCGAATATTATTTGAAAGTACTTGATATATTATGTGAGTTTAAAGACTCGAAGATCGACTTTTAATGATAGTGTAGTTTTCTTATGCGATCGACTAGAAATTGATGCTAGATTGACCGGTCGATCACGATCGACTAGTTGCCGACCCCTGTCTTAAAGGGTTTGCGTAGTATAGCTCTAAACACTATCGATATTTTATAAATGCATAGATGCTCAAACTTTTTTTTAGTTCACACAGTAAGTTGTCTGATTGAGAAGATAATGTAGGCAATGAACTTTGTATTCTCTTTGCTTGTACTATTGTAAAATAAGCATTCCTGGCGAGACACTGCAACTAGGCTGGAGAGGGCTGTGTTGGGAGGGGGTAGATAACTTCTCAAGCAGCTATCATCAGTATTATATTTAGCAGAATGCTAGAGTTTAGTCTTTAAATATTTTCATTACATAGGTTATTATAGTTTCTATTTGTAAATTGCGCGTTAGTTATGGTTTTATAGATCAAAGCTTCTACTTATTTATCCAAGTGGCTCGTCATATTGTCCTCACGAGGCTGAGTTGATGCCTTAATATGTCATTTAATTGTATCAAAATAATTATCTGTTATAAAAAACTGTGAAACTTCAGACCTTAACTGGCACTCTGTTCCGTTCAACCTTAATTCTTTAAAGGTACGTATTATAAAAGTGACAAATATTTATTGAAACATTGTATTTCTTCACTAACAATTACTGCCACTTATTAAGTATATCTTATTTTTGATAAATATTTGATTACTGACCTTGTGTTGGTCATCATTTTGTCCAAACAATGAGTACTAATATGCAATAAACTTTTCATTTGTTGATACAATATTTTAGGCAAAATTAATTTCAAAGAGTATCATATGTATAACCGTAAATAATTGTATATTAAAAAATAGATGTATATCTCAATATATGATTATTTACATTTATAGATATGATAATCTTTGAAATTAACTTTGCAATATATATTTACTACAAGACTATTGTTCTTGTCTTATCAACTGTTAGCTACATATTGTTAAACTTGCACTCTTTTTTGTAGTGGCCATTTCTAAACGTAATTTTAGTACTATAAAATAATAATTTAATGTGTTTTCTTTCAATAACCTTGATATTTAAAATTCACGAACATGATCGTTACATTAATATTTAAAATCAAGCGTTATTTCCTGCATCTCACGTGGAAAACTCACAGTATTTCACTGAAAAATGTCCGCTGTCATGGACCACTTTGTAAACTAAGGGAATCTTTTTTTTTATAATCCTGAAGCGCATTTGTCAACTTAGCAGTTGGCGATAGAATGAAGGGCCCTTCTCTGTCTTCTTCTCTATCCCCCACAACCCCGCCACACCCTCATACTCGATCTCAGATAGCTTTGTATAGTCGATGTCAAGATGGAGCCTCTTCAAACAGATAAAGTCTTTTCACGAATAGTACACAAATCTTTAAAAAAAAAATCCATATCAAATAATTTTGAACAGACTTGATACGAGTGACACTTTGTTTGATCTTGTCTTTTGTTCCATTAAAGAATATGGTGTGTAATTGCTTCACAAATGTGCTCAAATTTAGTGTAAAATTACTACTTTTAGTAATTATTTTCTAGTACATACACATAAAATGAGTTCGTTTATGTATGTTCCATTTTAAAGCCTAAATCGCTGAACCGATTGCACTGAAATTTAGCATCAATATAGCTAGGATGTCCTGTTAACACATAGGCTATATGTTTTCTTTTAAAACCCAATAAAATGGATGTATTTCAAATATTTTGTTTTCAAACATATGATCAATGCTGTATTCTCTTATTAAATATAGAATTTTTTTATATTTTTTTTTACTTGATTGCCGAATCAACTGCAAGCCAAAGAGTACTTAAAGATTAAATTTTTATCTTAAACCCAAAGTGAAACCATATTTTGTGTTGGTTATTTTGTATTCATATTACAAGGCAAATCGTGTGTATTTACCATTATAAAACTTACACATAGGTAACGTTCAAAATCTGTAATTGATCTGATCTTATATTTACACAGGTAATATTAGGACAAAAGATTAACTCGCCCGTTAAAAGGCAGCTTAAACTTCAGAGTAGACATAGACATAATCAAAAAATCTTATGAACACTTACATGTGTGATATGCCTAACAATATAACTTCTAATAAACTTTACAAAGAAACTTAAGGATGGCTGAAGGTGTACTGGTGCGGACACTTATAATCCAGAAATCCTATTCTCTAATTTTTCATTATATAAAACCTAGAAGTGTGAAATTGAGCGTTTATTTATTATATACAGTTTTGTGAACCTGACAGCTTTAACAGCTTGACCACTACTTTATTTGACAATAAAACCAAGGAAAAGAGACTAATATTTGGCATATATTTACGTGCCAAAGGACATATTGGGGTGAGCGTCTCGGATTTATTATCTTTTCCCTTGCGTCATATTTTGAGTTTGATAGCGCTGGTGTAAGGGGATGCGAGAAAAGACGCATTTTTCAAGTTTTTTCTCATCAAAACTTTTTTTCGGTGAAAGAAATCAAATAATTCTCCAGTAAAGACATAGTATAATTTTCTTTACATTGTGACATAAGCTGTTCTTGATTACCAGTCAAGGGTATCCTGAAATTTAATGTCAATTTGTTCTCTTCATTTAAAATACCGCTGTGCTCAAGACAGATATTCAAGAACTGCTGATATCACCATATGTATAAAATAACTCTATGTTTCTAATTGAGCATTATTTTATTTAGGTGACCTTGTGGTCTGGGGGTAAGGTGTCAGACATCTATGCTGGGGGGTTCGGTGTTCAATCCTCGGTCTCGGCACAGATTTATCTGATTGCCAAACCCTTTCTTCACCTCTGACAAGACGTGTATTAATCAAAACTTGTGAATGTGAGGAATTCCAGGCCTCCACCGTGGTTCGGATCCCACGTTAAACTGTAGGTCCTTTATTTCATCTTACAATCACCCTACCATTACATTAGCGTAAGTGCGTATAACCCAAACGGGTAGTAAGACGCGGTGCTAATAATAATAATATTTTTATTTTGGAAAAAATTTTTTGTATAAAAACTACAAAAACACTGTACTTTTCTCACTTACCCGTCCACCTCAAATTAAATCAAATCATGACATGTGGGGATAGCTCCGAAAACAGAAAATATGTAGCGGAAATAGCTTAGCATATGTACTCAGTGAAACTTGAGAATGTAACTGTGGCACTTTTTTTAAACTTCTATAATTTCTAGCCTTAGTCCTGATAATGCGTGAATACTGCAAGAGGTATCTCTAAAACCAAGAAAAATAGCAAACTGAAGTTTGGAATAGGCCTGCATACTCAAATAAACCCAAAGGTGTGCTTCCCTTGTTTGTTATTTTCTTTTACTTTTATAAAGGCCTACATCACTCAACTCTGGATTTAGTGGACCTCGTTGTAATGAACATTCGGATAAATTAACCCTTATAATTTATTCTAGTTAACATATATTTCAATAGGGCCTGTATGTTAAAATTTTCGTTTCGTTTAGCTACTGAATGTGAGACTTTCAATAAAGAGTATAAATGTATTCAAGAAACTACTACAATTCTTTAATGACTGTTCTTTTGAAATTGAAGATCTTATCTATATCAACATTTCACCTTCTTAAAAAAAATATAATTTCAAAATAACTTACCTAAATTACATCAATTAACATTACACTCTAGCCATTCAATTATCTATAAAATTTAATTATATTAAATTATTTATGTTGTTGTTGTTATAATTCTTTATTTTTACTTTCTCTTTATCTTACAGGTAGAGAAAGTATTGTGATCGTAAAAAAAATCGAACTCGAGATTTTGATGAATTTTGACGTTTCATGACTTCCTGAATCCGAAAAAGTGGTTTTTGAATTTCCGTCTGTCTGTCTGTCTGTCTGTCTGTCTGTACCTCCAACTAGAGCCTAAACTATTTTACCGATTGAGCTGAAAATTGATATCTAGGGTTTTCATAGGGTTGCCCCGAGGGGTTTTTGGAATTGGATATCTACCCCTAAAATTAAGGGTAGTTTACTGAAGGGCAAAAAGAGAAAAAGTCGATTTTCTCAAAATCGGCTCTAACGATTTTGATTAAATTTCATTTATGAACATTAATAAATATTCCAAACAAAATGGCTACTCTCAATATTTCGGCAAAATCGTTTTAAGGGCTCCGGTCTGATGCGTAAATTAACATTTTTTATAATAGCTCCGAAACTATTTGTGATATGAAATTACTTAGCATTACAAATATGTATATATATTTATAATACAGATATTTTATTCGAAACATATTTTTATAAAATCAATAACTTTCAATATATACGCAATTATATATATATTTTTAACTTTTTGGGCATTAAAGCTTAAGTATTGCGACCGTAAGAAAAACTAACCTGAAATGTTGATGGATGTCGACGTCTCATGACCCCCCGAACCCTTAAAAAAGGTCTTTGCAATGCCGTCTGTCTGTGTGTCTATTAAAACTTAAAATTAAGGGTAGTTTACTGAAGGACGAAAAGAGAAAAATTTGGTTTTCTCAAAATCTGCTTAAACGATTTTGATTAAAATTCGTATCTAGGCGTTGATTAAGATTATATATAAACTGGCTATTTTCATTTTCCTATGAAAATGATTTTTAGGGTACATTACAGAAGCGTTAATTTCCGTATCTCCACAACTATTGGAGAAACTAAACAACTTATCATTGCAAAATTGTAGGACTATTAGAAATAAAAAACTTTTATTTGACATATATTTTTATAAAAACAGCAGTTTCTGAGATATTTGCAAATATATTAATACAATTTTGTGAGCTTTAGTTGTAAACATATACTACTTAAGTCTTAACGCAATAATTCTCCAATGCCATAGAGTAATTAAATATAAGTAAGTATCTAAAAAAAGTATGTTATTTTTCCTTAAATCTCTTAGGAGAAATGTTTGCATAGCAATGATCTATCTCCATTTTAGACTCAATAGTCAATATTTACATTTTTTATTGGTCAAAATGTATAAATGAATAATTAAATATCAATGCGATGACTTGAAGATCTGCAACACCTTTTAAAATGTTAAAATTTTAACCAGAAATCGAAATTTTAATACGAAGTGTTGACCCTTGTGGAAGACATTAAACTGTTTGAAATGCTCTTAGGTGGACAAAGATGCGCCTCTTTTCTCATTGATTCTATATCATTGTATATTATTTTATGCGTGTTCTTATGTGGAGTGGTGATGATACAATGTACATTATTCCGTTCAGAAATCTTACGAGTTTATAGAAAGAGAGAGAAAGTCTGTGCGGTGTGCCGTACCATTTATTTTACTTTTAACATGTTGTAACCTCGATTCACATTTTAATGTGTTAATTTATTATGTCCTGATATCTTTTTTATCATTTATGTGTAAATAATAACTATCCATTTAATCAAGTTAATTAATGAATGAAATAGATTGTAATTTAAAATTATGTTTTGATATCAAATATCAAATATGTATTAATCAAATCAACCATCTTAATTAATTTATATAAACACACAGTTCAAATTTCTACAATTTCATTTAAATCTTTTTTCATATATTTTATCATACCAAATAATTTATATTGAATTCTATAAAATTGATTATCTATATCTATATATTTTAGCACCACGACCTATATAACCCGTTCGGGCTATACACTTAAATACTAATTACGCTAATGGGTTGAGGATGAGGAAGCCTAGACTATAGAGGAGGTGTACTTGTATTTTCGTGGAAGGAGAATGGAAAACAATTAAGGAGAATCAGCCTAAGACACCCAACCAAGATTCAAACCACGAACTCCCCGTCATCAGGGGATAAAAAAAATCCTAAACTAATAGAATAAAACCCTTCTCGTATGGTAGAAAATTTGAATATATATATATATTAAATCGCTAGAAGAGTCCGAACATTTATAATTTCAAAACAAGGATCGGTGAATTGGGGCTAAGGGGAGAGTGGGGGGTTAAAATTTGTAAGGAAGATAAATGGGCTATTCCAGATAACTATAAAAGTATGAATTTTTTTTTAAATTTTATAGAAAAGAAAGGAAAATAGTGGGGAATGGTGGTTAAAATCTAACAACTAAAAAGCTTCTAGGTCAATTAGAAATTTGGAATATTTTAATAATGTGGGTACAAAAATCCACCAGAAATCATTTTAAAAAAATTAAAATTTAAAAGTTGAAAATTGTATCTAAGAAATATGGTGCTAAAAATTTCAAACTATTATAAACCTCAACTTTTGTTTGCAATAGAAAATTAAAATTGTGCAGATATAATTGCAGAGATCATTCTGTCTCTTCAACAACCTATTATTTCATTTATGCTTTTTGTTAAACTGTGATGATCTTTTTTAGATAAGATTTAGTAGCAATGTATATAATTTATTTCCTCATATATTATGATTGCTCTTAAGGCAAATATTGCGTTTTCTGTGGATTGCGTGCGTTTGTGCACTCAGTTTATGGGCTGATAATCTTTAGTTTCAAAGAATGTTTTTAAAATTTATTGGTGGATATATTTGGTTTAGGATTGTCATGGCCATCTTGAAATTTAAAAAAATATCTAAAGGGTGCAGCCGGGTGTATAACATCATAATTTGATATAATTTTGATATTTGTCTGTCCACATGAGTTATTCAAACACTTCTAACATCACATGATTCTAAATTTGGAATTCCGGTAGGTCTTAGGATAATGTTTTCTAGGAAAGTTCAAAAAAAAAAAACTGTGGTGGATTCAAAATAGTAGATTGGATTATGTCATAATAGTTGAAAATGAATAATTTCTCGTATAGATTGTAAACTGTTACTATGTAACTTTAATTTGTTTTAGCTTTTTAACAATCATATATGCTCTCTAATTCTTTTTTTACTAGCATCAACAGCGAATAGTTCAAAATATTGTGTATAGAATAGTTAATCTTCAAAGAAATGTCAGCTTTTAAAATACGTTCAAATCATATCTATATTTTGACTACTTTCACTTTTTGTAAAACAATTTAAATGCTTAATAAACTGATATTAACATAAGTATAAATTAATTATAATTAAGTGGGTGACTATTGAATTAATAGACCTTTTAAATATATTATAGTGATTATTTTTCATGTTTCATACCCCACATTTTTCTACAGGTCTAGGCTACCCAAATAGTTAAACTAATGTGTTAGAAATTAGAAAGGTATAATTTAGATAAAATATACCCGCATTTGCATGAAGGTAAAGTAAGAAACATTCAGGTTTAAAATTTATTTACTGGTATTCTAACCTCAACGTCTCCAATAAACTAGAAGAGACTGGCGCATTTATTCACGTTCCCACCGATGCGGGTGTAATACACATTTTTAAATATTCTGGAAAATGATTGCGTATTCTGGATAGTACAAGTAAGGTTTCTCTTTTACGATTTTAATTAATTTGCTATCAGCTTCGGTGGCCGCATAATCTAAGGTATCACCCTTGCAGTAGACTAGACTAGACTACTGATGAAGGGGAGATCGAGGTTCGAATCTCGATCGGGTGTACTGAGGGTGAGTTTTCCTAAATGGCTTTCCACTCTTACTCTACGAAAATGTGGGTACATTTATCTTGATATAATCTTATCATTAAAACAATTTGCGTGATTAGTACGTACGCGTATAACCTGAACGTGTAGTAAGACGTACTAAAAAAAATTGTTTTAATAATTTCTGTAAAACCGTCTGTTGTTTCGTACAGACAGTTGCAGCTACTACACGTCTTCTTTGAGTGAAAGCCTAATATTGACTCTTCATTTTCCACGAGAAGTGTCAAGTAAAGTGTGGGGCACTCTTTTAGAGGCACCCCTTCAATTGTAAATACGTTCCCTAAATATATTCATAGTAAAAACACGTGTGAGTGAAGCAGTTCGTGATCTAACTGTAGTGATGTAGACGCTGAATAACTTGCAAGAAACAAGAATGTGTAATGTTCTCAAAAAAGAAAAAAAAGGAGTCTAGTAAATAGATAGATTGTCACGTGCGATAAACTGCGAGGTTATCCAGTCTGGTTTGTCGTAGACCGGGAGGTTGGGTTTCGAATCCCAGTCAGGTGTATTTAGGGTGGTTTTTTCCTAAATGAGTTTCCATTCTACTTCATCCCTGCCATATTAGTATAATTACATATGGATATTCTAGACGGGTAGTAAAATTGAATGCAAAAATTAAAACTAATTGTATTTGTATAGTAATTTAAATAATAAACCAAATTTAAAGCTATCTTTGAATAACAAATTGATTTTAAAAATTCATACCATAGGCTTATATATAATTTGGTCGATTCCATTAAAGAATAACACATTTAAATACCGTAAATAAATCTTTCCTACAGAAAAGAAAGTATCCCCCTTTTTTTACATCACTTAATATAAATATCTTAAAATTTGGAAATTTTCACAAACGTAGTGTGTTTTGTATTCTATTTAGAATAAAGCTTCAAATGGTTTCTGAAAACATTATCAGGAATAATTTTATTTCACTAAGTAAAAAACTCAACCAGACGTTATCGGAAGTATATTTTCTGAATAATAAGATAAATAAATTAAATTAAAATAAAGCAAGCATTAGAGAACTCGCACAAATAAAGTCGTTGGTCTCATCTGGTCCGATTTCTTGGTGACTGGGAAGTAAGGTATCGGATCCCATATGGGTGTAAATAAAAAAGTTTATTTAAAAAAATTGTTTTCTATAAAAATACGTACAATAACCAATTAGTGTAATAAATACGTGTTGTTCGGAAGGGTAGGGATCAGAAAAAAAAACGTATTAAGCAAAGACGCTTTTAGATATTTAAGAAAAAAAAGAATGGTGACCTCTCACAAAGGGTTACCTAATAAATTTTATTTTATACACATCACAGATAAAAATTGTTTCGACAATCTGTCAAAAGATACATTTCTGATGTACTGTACGGATACGTAAAAATATTGATGGTAGCTTTGAGAACTGTTAGAAGAAGGTCAGGGCCAGTAAATTGCGGGACGAATGCACCCTATTTCTACCACCCCTGGAAGGGGGGGGGATAGGCATCGTGTACTGTCGGGGTGACCCGCCTGAATGATCTTGTTTCTGTTACTTGCCTTGTTTCTTGCTCGACTGTTAAAAAGTGAGTGCGGCCGGCGCGTGCTAAAGAAATCGATTTTTTTCCCCTCCCTTTCTCTCCTCTGTCCTCCCTTCGTAACTCATATTCCAGCTCGTGACTTTTTTTTTTTGTGCGTTGCTTTTTCCGTGCCGTTATAATCGTGGAGTATCCAGCCTGGAGTGGAAACTATCATTATAACAACGACATACTCTGTTACTTTGTGCCATTAAGTTGGGAACGTAGGGAACACGAGCTAGAGGCAGAGTGTTTGCAGTTTCTATAGTAAAATAGGGTGACCTGGCGGTCTAGGGGTAAGGTGTCAAGACTTCTCTGCTGGGGGTCCAGGGTTCAATCCTCGGTCTCGGCACAGATTTATCTGATTGCCAAACCCTTCCTTCACCTCTGACAAGACGTGTATTAATCACAACTTGTGAATGTGTGGAATGCCAGGCCTCCACCGTGGTTCGGATCACACGTTAAACTGTAGGTCCTCCATTTCATCTCACAATCACCCTACCATTGCACATTAGCGTAAGTGCGTATAACCCGAACGGGTAGTAAGACGCGTTGATAATAATAATAATAATTATAATAATAATTTCAATTTCAATTTCCTTTATTATAGTGCCGACCAACAGTCGTAAGACCTATAACAGGCCAGCACTGAAAAGCACACAAGTACATACCCTACAATACATACATTTACATAAGAAAACATGATAGACAAAAAATGGCCAAATAATGCCATATACCGATAAACAACCACGAGACAAAAAAAGTAGTTAATAATGATAAGAATAAAAAGTAACATTAAAAATAAATAACCAAATAGTGGTTAAAAGCAGTAACATTATGCAAAAAATATATCATAATATTGTAAACTTAAACAATGTAAACTTAAATAGTATTAAATAATATAGGCAGAACCTCTACAAGATAAATTATTGATATGGGATATCCTTAAATAACTCTCTGAGTTTAGCTTTCCTTTTATGATAAAAGTCGAATTCGACAAATCTAGAATTGGCACTATGGATACAACGACCTATAGGGCTTACCTTGTAAGAGCTATTAAGAAAAAATAATTTTTGATTACGAGAAGCCCGAGAAGGGATAAGAACGCCTACATGATCAAGGGAAAATTTGCAAGAAATTATGTTATTGAAAATATTAAAAACAAAAAGGGCATCACAATAAAGTCTACGCGAGAAGAGAGTTTGGAGCCCTAATAGGTTTCGAATTCTATCATAATCATAATAAATCCTGTTACTAAAGTATTTATCATAGCATGCAGCAACAAATTTTCTTTGAACGTTTTCTAACCTAAGAGAGTCAGTTAAGGTAATGGAATTCCAAGCAACAGTAGCATATTCTAACTTAGATCTAACCAGTACATAATACAGACATAAAAAACAGTCAACTTTCTTAAATGATGAAGTAATAAATTTAATAAGCCCAAGTAGTTTCAATGACTGGGAAATGACATGGTCAACATGATAGTGGAAATAAAGTTTGTTATCCAGGAGGACATTAAGATCATTAATACAAAGGGTGCGAACTATGTAATAATAATAATAATAATAATAATAATAATAATAATAATAATAATATAGAAAAATTGCCCACCTCAGTGGCTAACGCGCTAGTTTCGTGTTGAACTAGACTGCCGAGGACGGGGAGATCAAGGTTCGAATCTCGCTCGGGTGAACTGCGGGTTATTTTCCTAAATGGTCTTGCACTCTCCCTCTACTCAAATGCGGTTTCACTTCCTCTATATTCAACCTCCCAATTCCTAACCCATTAGCGCAATTAGTACTTAAGCGTATAACCCGAAAGTTTAGTAAGACGCGGTGCTAGGTATTATTATAGCAAAAATTTTTTTGGTAAAAATAAATAAAATATTGCTCCACTATAAACATAGTTTAATTTTCATCACGTGGTGGTATCAACAGTTTTTTAATATCTGTCATGAGCAAGCGGCATTAGATTTGGAACATTTTAAATGAAGAATAAAAAAGTTGTTATTAAATTCTCTTACACATTTGAAAATTCATAGCCCACATATGTGAGTATACGGACAAAGCGTCAAGCTCCACGTCATCTTGTCTGGTTTGCATTTCTAAGCAGAGCTTGGGGTTAGAACCTCGGTTGGGTTTACTGAGTTTTTTTTTTTCTAAACGAACTGCCGTCCTTATTCCCCTCGCCTGTTTTTCTCGCAATCACAATACAAATGCAATTCGTGTAGTTAAATACTTGATAGTCCGGATGAGTAAAAAACACACACCCTTATCTTTTATTTATTTAGCACCGCGTCTTACTACCCATTTGGGTTATACGCTTAAATACTAATTACGCTAATAGTTTTAGGGATTAAAGAGGTTATATTTAGAGGAAGTGTACCCGCATTTGCGTGGAAAACCATTTTGGAAAAAACATCTTCAGTACATTCGACAAAGATTCAAACCTCGATATTCCCTTCATCGTCGTTCTAGTATACTGCGAGAGTGACGCCTTAGACCAGTGGCTCCCAAACTGTGGTTCGCGAAATCTTCCAAGGGGTTCGACTAAATATTTCTGTAATGGCGGATTTTTGCAGCCCTTTGTGAGGAAATGGGGAGAATTTACAACTGTTTATCGTCTCATGCTGAAGTCAGGTGGTTATCTCGAGATAGAATTCTTACAAGATTGTTTGAACTTAAACACGAAGTTTTAATTTTTCTTGCCAACCATCCATTTTACAAAGCAAAGTGCATGCTAGATAAAATGTGGCTCCAGGCTTTGGCCTATTCGGCAGACATTTTCTCAAACACGAACAGTTCAAACCTCTCTCTCTACAGGAGTCAAATATTAACGTTTTTACTCCGCAAGACCGTGTCGAGTCGTTCATAAAATACTTTTGGTAAACGTGTTTAATTAGCAATCAAACGGAGTGCTCTGATACCCTTCACGACTTCATGGTAGAAAATCAGCTTTCTTTGGACGAAAATGTAAAGAACGTGGTTATAGAACAATTGAAGGGACTTGGGAAAACCTTCAAGAGAATATTTCCCAGCCATAATAACAATTGTATTCGCAATCCCCTGGAAGAAACAGCAGTTTTGAAATCCTCCACATTAAGCGTGAGTGAAAAAGAGCAGCTCCTTGAAATTTCTACTGATTTTGAATTAAAGAACGCTATAAATCTTTGTCATTAATTAGTTTCTGGCAAAGTTTAACGGAGGAGTTCTCATTGTTAGA
The DNA here is from genome assembly GCA_033556935.1 of Timema podura. NCBI lineage: Eukaryota > Metazoa > Arthropoda > Insecta > Phasmatodea > Timematidae > Timema > Timema podura. Next base: position 43,603,795 of record JAVRXN010000002.1, read on the forward strand.
GAATAAAGCTATTACAGATTTGTTACCATTTTATTCTACGTATTTGAGCGAGAAATCTTTTTCTTCATATGCCTATAAAAATAAATAAATACAGGAACAGCCTCAAGCTGAAATTGACTTTGAGACTTTATTTATCGTCTGTGGTTCCTGACTTTAAAGCTCTGTGCCATCCAAAGCAAGCGCATCGTTTTCACTAAGTCACGTGAAGAGCTGAGTAGCTGTTAAAACTTCTTAGCAAATTTTAAACTTAAATTAGCATGAAATTACGTGAGGGTATTTCAGTTATGTCAAAGCAGTTATTTCCAGTACCACTTTTTAAAAAAAATTGTGAAATGTGATAATATTGTGACAGTAGAGATAAGAAAATTTTACTACAGTACTTTGCTTATTTAATTTCAGTTTTAATTTTTTAATCAAATGTATAATTATTTGAACTTTTACTTAAGTAGTTTCAATATTATCTTATTATATTTGGTAGTGTATCCCAAAGTACCTACCGAGCTATAGTAGGTTAATTTAAAAGTATTAAAGATTTTGATTACAATTAATAACTAAATTTCATAAAAATTAGGTATAAAATTAAGTGCGTGGCTATAGATATTTACCAGGGGGTTCGTGAAACTCAGATGTTTGTGAAAGGGGTTGGCGAGTCGAGAAAGTATGAGAATCGCTGCCTTAGACTAAGCCGACACGAATTGGGTCATAGTGTAATTGATGTGTGGATAGCCCAGCGGGTATTAAGAAGCGGTACCAAAGTCAATATCAATTAACGTTCAAACCGGCTTTGGTTGCTGCCCAAGGGCTTCGCGGAGCACAGTTTTTAACTCTGACATATACCATGCTACCTACCACCTAAGCGAAAATTAGGAATGACTATAGCTAAGCGTGTGAGTATTTTATGATGGAACAAGAATTGAAAAACTGAGCATGATGGACAATATACATCGCTTTGTCCATGTTATCATCGTTACTACAGTCTTACTAGTAGTTTTCTGAACAATATACCTGGCTTTGTCCGTGTTATTATAGTTACTATAGTCTCATTAGTAGCTCTGTGAACAGTATACCTCGCTCCCTCCGTGTTATTATCGTTACTATAGTTTTTACTAGTAGTTCTGTGAACAGTATACCTCGCCCCCTCCGTGTTATTATCGTTACTATAGTATTACTAGTATTACTAGTAGATCTGTGAACCGTATACCTTGCTCCCTCCATGTTATTATCGTTACTATAGTATTACTAGTAGTTCTGTGAACAGTATACCTCACTTCCTCCGTGTTATTATCGTTACTATAGTATTACTAGTAGTTCTGTGAACAGTATACCTCACTTCCTCCGTGTTATTATCGTTACTATAGTATTACTAGTATTACTAGTAGCTCTGTGAACCGTATACCTTGCTCCCTCCATGTTATTATCGTTACTATAGTTTTACTAGTATTACTAGTAGCTCTGTGAACAGTATACCTTGCTCCCTCCATGTTATTATCGTTACTATAGTATTACTAGTATTACTAGTAGCTCTGTGAACCGTATACCTTGCTCCTCCATTATTATCGTTACATATATCAGTTTACTAGTAGTTGTGAACCGTATACCTTGCTCCCCATGTTATTATCGTTACTATAGTATTACTAGTATTATAGTAGCTCTGTGAACAGTATACCTGCTCCCTCCGTGTTATTATCGTTACTATAGTATTACTAGTATTACTAGTAGCTCTGTGAACGTATACCTTGCTCCTCGTGTTATTATCGTTACTATAGTTTTACTAGTATTACTAGTAGCTCTGTGAACGTATACCTTGCTCCCTCCATGTTATTATCGTTACTATAGTTTACTAGTATTACTAGTAGCTCTGTGAACAGTATACCTTCGCTTCCCTCGTGTTATTATCGTTACTATAGTTTACTAGTATTACTAGTAGCTCTGTGAACCGTATACCTTGCTCCTCCATGTTATTATCGTTACTATAGTATTTACTAGTATTACTAGTAGCTCTGTGAACGTATACCTTGCTCCCTCCATGTTATTATCGTTACTATAGTTACTAGTATTACTAGTAGTCTCTGTGAAACAGTATACCTCACTCCCTCCGTGTTATTATCGTTACTATAGTTTTACTATAGTAGTTCTCTGAGCACTAGACCTCCTCACTCTATGCATTTATCGTTATTACAGTTTTACTAGTAGTTCTGTGAACAGTTCTGAGCAATTCAAACTTCCACAAACTACGTTTAGAAAGTTTGAAGAAGAGATCACGTGATTAGTTGCATTATTGTTATTGACCTTCTTTATGATCTAGTGGTCAGCGTTCAGTGAAACGGGCTCAACTCAGCCTCGTTAAGGGCAAATGAGGAGCTACATGAATAAAGAAGTAGCGGCTCCGGTCTAAAAAACTGAGATTAAAAACTTTAGGGTCCATTGTGCTGACCACGTGACACCATCTATCGGCAGAAGTTGGTTACCATCTTCGCCAACAGACTGGGCTATAAGGTTCGCTTGCCGGCTCATGTCATGGAGTTCTACTACTATTACTAGACAGCGTTTTCACTCTACAGGCAGTATGACCAACGATAACTGCAAACTGAAGCAGGCGTCCTCAAATTACGTCACAGTCATAAATATAAAAGTCACATCTGATTAAAGGTAATAGCCATGCCTAGGTGTAGCAGCTCAAATGACGTCACAAGCACATACTCGTATAAATGTTAGCCTCATCCGGTGCAAGGACAGTAGCTATAGAAGGATTTGGGTATGACGAAACCTTTGGAAAATACTTTTTTTTGCTATCAACAAACATTTCACTATATTATTAGCATAATTTTATAGCTATGGATGAAATCTATTGAAATTGGCAGCGGTGTATATCATGAATTGGCATAAGAATACAGGAAAGTAAATCTAGTAGCTTTTTTTAACCGTCAGCTAAGGCTCTTCCTAAAAAAAAATGGACAGCAGTTATGAGCGGTCTCGGAGTAGCAATAAAGAATATTCTTGAAGAAAAGTGAACTGAAGAAAACAAAATAACACAATTTTATTTTGTGAGTAAAGAATTATGTAATTGTTACAATTCAGTTGACGTTTCCTAATCCAAAACAGATTTCCAAGCAGTATCTAAAGTATTTTATAGTAAAATAAAACAATTTTTTATCCATCACTCCTTCGAGGACTTCCCTGCTTCTCTTTGTTTTTTCCATTCCCTCTCCTTGTTCCTCCAAAAGAGCTACTGCCAACGGCAGGTGAGTCAACCTGACCAAAGGAAATTATATTTTTCTTTAAACATGACAACCAACTCCTTTGTATCGTTCACTTTTATTTTTTTTACTTTGTTCTCTTCTTTAGCAAGAGAACTAACGTCCATATAATTTTGTTTACTTGGATAAACCTAAAATACAACACGTCTATTGTTCTATACAAATAAACACACACACACACACCTAATTCAGTAGAGAAAGATGTAGTGAAATAAAACACATTGTTAACTTTCACAAAATAGCTATCCAAGTATTTGTGCGAAATATACGACGCGCATTCACAGTCATTGTTTCTATTCTTGTTTTGGAAATATTTAAGGTGGGCGTGTAATGAACAAGAATTAAGAGCGACGCTTTTGCAATTTTTATAGCAAAACTTTTTTTTTTTTTTTGTGGATACAAATAAAATGTTGCTCCAGTAAAAAGAGAGAGTTTAATTTTCTTCACATATTAATACTGTATTAATAGTTATTGAATATCTGTCATGAGTAAAGCAGCATTATCTAACAAACTTTTAAATGAAGAAAAAAAAGTTTTCATGAAAGTCCAGGACACCCTTGACAGATATTCAAGGACTGTTAAGGTCACCGTGTGAAGAAAATTAAATACCATATGTTTCTACTGGATAAATGTTTTATTTTGGTCGTAAAAATATTTTGCTATAAAAACTGCAAAAACACTGCCACTAATTCGCGCTTTCTACATCCTCACCTTAATGACACCAACATAAAATAAAATTATTTTGAGTAAATATTGATTATCATATGAATCCATTAAAGCATTTATGTAGGCCTATATTTAAAAAAGTGTATATCTAAAAATCTATGTATAATTATATATTTTAAGCAGATTTAATTAGAACAAAGAATTTTAGTTTTACTTTTGTTTGAAACACAAAGAAATCACTGTTCATTTGACTAATCTTGAACTACTTTTATTTCTTTTGCGCATACACCTGTACTTCAATTTTTTAAATTTATTTAGCACCATGTCTTACTACCCGTTTGGGTTATTATATGCTCAAGTACTAATTACGCTAATGGAAGGTTGAACTTAGAGAAAGTGAACCCCATTTGTGTGGAGGGAGAGTGGAAAACAATTTAGGGAAAATCATCCCCGGTTCACCCAACCGAGATTCGAACCTCGATCTCTCCGTCCTCGGCAGTCTGGTTTAACACGAAAAACTAGCGCGTTAGCTAACTACGCCCCCGAGGCGGGTCTGTACTTCAACATCGGTAAAAATTACTACCTTGAGCTTCTAAGTAAACCACACACTAGTTTTCATGATCATTACTCAATATTAGTCTGGTTTATAAAACACGTAACAAGAGGCTTGTGGCTGGACTATAACAGGTAAAGTACAACTTGCGGTAAATATTAAAATAAAATTGATCAAAGTTTATATTATTATTACTGTTGAATAAATATTGGTATTATCTATGAAAAGTGATATCTGAAGATCACTTGACTTTACGTAGTCATATGATTAAACAGTTTTGAAACATTTTTAAATGTAAAAATAATGTTCCTTGCTATCTAAATAAGACAATTTATAAAAATATTTTTTGTATTTTGAAAGTAGAATAATATCTTAAAAATAACAGATATTTTATAACTTATCGCATTTAATTCTCTGACTTTTTCAGTGTTTCCTCATTTTCTAGGCGTGTAATAGCCCTGAAATACCACTTACATTAAACCCGGATGTAGATCCAAACCTTGGGTTCCCAAGTCGAAGTCCGCTACTCCCTACTCAAGGGTGTAGAAATATGAGGGTCCAAGGGGTCCGGACCCCCCTTGGGGTTGACTGGACCCCCCCTGGAACTTGTTGGACGCCCCCTTAAAAGGGGAGGTGGTGTCCACAAATACATATTATAACCTAATGTTTAAGTTTTTTTTACCTTTATTCACCTTCAATATAGACCTTGTAAAACTTCCTATTTTAAAATTAGTTTTGTCAACATTTCAAATCTCTATTTTTTTCTTCTATATTCATTTGGTATTGGAAAACAAAGGACCTTTCTTGGAATGAGTCAAGTAAGTGGGGTCCGAGAAAAGGAGGAAACATTTTTGGTTATCACCCGTAAGATTATATTTGAAGAATCTCCCTAATAAAAGAGCAGCTTAAATAACAGAACTGTCAAAAGTGGAGTGTGTAACTTAAGGTAGGTTTATTACCCTTCCCCACTAATTATCTTAACATACCTACAGTAGCCCCATGACTTCTTTGGTGCCGACTGACAGCTCACAGCTGACAGCTGACGACTTTGAAAAGCTACCAGACCAAATTATGTATCCCTACGCCGAACCATATGATCTTCAAAAAACATGTGTTTAGCAGTTGTCACTTCTGACAGTCAAAATTTAGGTATATACCTAAATGTTGACTGTCAGAAGTCAGCTGTGAACTGTCAGTCAACACCAAAGAAGCCATGGGGCTACTGTACCTACTCAAAACATTATTTGCTAAATATGAAAAGTTGGGGGGGGAAAAGGGCAAGCTTGGGGGGGAGGGGTCCGGACACCCCTAGAATTTGTTAGCGGATCTTCCCTAGAAAGATGAGCTTTCTACGCCCTTGTCTTTACTGACTGACAAAATGAAATAGGAAAAATATCCGTAAAATTTTCCAAAAATAGAATAAAATACAAACCAACAAGACCTGTTCAAAATGAAAAATAATTTCTGGTAAACCTTTTTTAACTTTTTCGTTCGCATTTTTTTTAAAACTATTTTTAATCTACTACCAAAGTTTGAAACATAAAATTTGGGACTTTAGTAATAATTCAAACAAACACAAATTTTGAAAAATGAGACGATTTATTTTATGAGCATTATATGCATTATTTAATTAAAAAAAATAGCATATATATATTCCTTATGATTAGTGTATTGATTATTTACACAACGTATTGAACAGTAGGCCTAAATTTAATGACGATAATTGTATTAAAAGCTGCCATACTTTTCTAATTGATTTTCTGCCAATAATTAGAATTTATCACCATGGCTTAACACATATGATACTCACTTCAGTGACTGCATAGTTTAAGGCTTCACTCTCGCAATATACTGGCTGTCAATGACGAGGATATCGGGGTTCAATCTATACGGGTGTACTGAGGGTGGTTTAAATGCCCCTCTCCCTTCACGCAAATGCGGGTAAAATTCCTCTAAATTCAACCTTCTAATCACTAACACATTAGCGTAGTTAGTATTATAAGCGTATAGCCCGAAAGGGTAGTAAGACATGGGGCTAAAATAAAACTTATCCTCATGAAAAACGAAATTTATTTTAGATTTTTAATGTATCTTTCCTTGAATAAAATATCAATCATAATTTAGAAAAATACAAACTAGTATCAGTGATCACAACTGTCTAAGGCGTAACTTCACATCAGAATGGATTTCAGTTGACGGGGAGATTGAGGTTCGTATTTTTCCAGGGTTGGTTTTCAGGATGTGATTTATCACCGTTTCCCCAAGTTAATGTGGGTGAACTCCCTCTTAACTACATCCTCCCACTTACCTCAAGGTTTAAGTCGTTCATAACCTTAGTGATAAAAAGTTCCTATGAAAAATTGAAGAACACAAAATAAAGAAAGCAAAACACGAATACTCAGCGGGGCTGTTTAAACTGCTAGAGATAATCAAATGGAAGTAGATCAAAATGGCGTCAAGATTATAACATGTATACAAAGTACCACTTAAAAGTTTGGTAGTGTTTGAAATATTTTAAATATCCCATTTAAAGTTGTATTGTGTTTGATATATTTACTTCGCATGAAGAAACAGTACTTTTTTTTTTAATGGTTTGCAGGGAAGGAGAGTATGAGAGAGAAAGGAAGTGAATAAAACCCTTGAAAGCAAACACCCATTATCATCTGATAATTACTTGTAGAAGGTATTACCCAACGTGACCCAATTACGAGGTTAAAAGGGGGGAGAAAAGAGGGAATGGGGAAGGGTGGGTGAATAACCATACTATCTGGCAGGTCTATATACAACATTTCAGACTACTCGCAAAGCTTTTTCGGGAAAATCCTTTATTAAATTAGGTGCTCACTTCAAAAGAGTAAAGTAGGGGAGGTCGTTTGAAAGATATTTCCATTTGTTTGTATTATTACTAACGCTTAGCACCAAGTTTATTAACGGCTTAAGTCAAGAAGGTGAGAGTAGATTCAGAGTACCTTCACAAAGGGACGGCCAGACTGAGCGAACGCGCGAGCGACTAAAATATAAAATAGAACACATTGGTTGTGATGAGAGGTGGCCAGACTGGAGCGCTCACGCTTGAAAGATAGAACTGTCTCTATTTTTCAAGCATGTCGCGCTCGACCCGGTACAGTCTAGTTTACAGAGCTAGTCAATATATTATTGTTGTTGGTTCTGAGTGCTAGGAAAACTTTCATTTTGACATTTTTATTACTATCGATAGGTTTAGCACACTTTCTGGAAATTGAAAAACGACAGCTCGAAACCGGGACCTTTGGATTAGTACGACAATGCTCTAACCACTGAGATATCCAGGATTCGTCCCGTGCTTAGGGTCATTCTTCACTCATATTTTAAGGCAGAGCCTATGATGGAGTGCGGAAATCGTTCGGCTACAATTATGTGATTATATTAATATCACGAGCCATCAGATAACGCAGCCATCTTCGACTCGGTAGTTGGCTTATTGCTGCCACTTGTAACAATTATTATAACTGGACGGGATTGCATATTAAGAATTAAATAGCTAAAAGCTATTATTTATGCTTTTAAGTGAGGATTACTCCATCTAGATATCATATTCTGAAAATTCAAAATTGACACCTGGACACGGGAATCGAACCCGGGACCTTTAGCTTAGTACGCCAATGCTCAACCACTGAGCTATCCAGGTGTTATTTTTCATTTGCGTGAAAGGAGAGTGGAAAACAGTTTAGAGTAAACCACCCTCAGTCCCTTAGAAGACCCGACCGGGATTCAAACCCCGATCTCCCCCATCATTGGCCGGCAAGTTCTAATACTTGAACATGTAAATTGATGATCTATACATTGTTTGCTAAGATATGTTGTACTGGACTCGATTAAAAAATAAATATAATTTAGCTTAATATACAAGTCGGATTCGATTTGAAACCTTTATACTATAAAATCTTCAATTCAAATTTGAATTTAAAGCCCCCGGTTCACATACGATTAAATGTTTTCAAAAATATGTTATTCGTTTTGTAATCGATCAAACTAATGAAATATTCGGATTCGTGAAATTTTGGATTTTCACTGTCTTAAAGTTCACCCGTTGACCTCGGTGATCTTGGGGGTAAAGTGCTCAACTCAGAACCCAATGCTCGTAAGTTCAAACCTAGCCGGGTTAACAGATATTTCTTGAGCTATAAAAATCCGTAGAACATCTTCCTTCATAGGGAAAATAAAGGTGTTGGTCCCATGTAAATTGTGGCATGTCGATTACGTGGAGATCGAGGGTTGAATCTCGGTCGGGTGTACTGAGGGTGCTTTTTCCTCCTAAATGCTTTTCCACTTTCCCTCCACGTAAATACGGGTACATTTCCTATAAATATAACCTCCCTAATCTTTAAAACAATTAGCATAATTAGTACATAAACGTATAACCCTAACGGTTTGTAAGACGTGGTGCTAAAAATAATAAACAAGCCTAGTATTACAGGTGGTATGTTTGCCTCACCTATACAAGGTCACATTAGCTGCTGTGCAGGTAGCCACGAGATTCCCCTGCTTGATCACAGGATGCCATTAGAAGCGGAAGCTTGTAGCGCTCGTAAACATGTCGGAAAAGTTGGCAACAGAGACACACCCATAATCAAAACTAAAACATTGTGGTGAGGGGTGGTTTTGAGGGGTGTACACGAGAAGCAAGGAGCACGCCTGGATTATTAGCAGGGAGCGGATTCTTAAGCACCAATAATGTTTAAAATAGGCAGGCAAATATGCATTAAAAATATGAAATTTAGGCATTAGAATGAGGGAGGGAAAAATCATACATCAGGTAATATAAAAATTGATTTTACTCCTCGTCCCGGCACAGATTTATCTGATTTCCAAACCCTTCCTTCACCTCTGACAAGGTGTGTATTAATCACAACTTGTGAATGTGTGGAATGCCAGACCTCCACCGTGGTTCGGATTCCACGTTAAACTGTAGGTCCTCCATTTCATCTCACAATCACCTTATCATTGCACATTAGCGTAAGTGCGTATAACCCGAACGGGTAGTAAGACGCGGTGCTAATAATAATAACAATAATAATTTTACTACCTACTATTTTATTACCTTCAACCAATTCACATTGCTTTTTTTTTATCACCACGTTTTACCTCTCATTCGGGCTCTACGCATATTTTGAAGTAATTACGATAGTATGCTAGAGATTAGGAAGTTGTAATTTAGAGGATGATTACCTGCCCTTGCATGGAGAGAGAGTGAAAACCCATGTATTAAAATACACTTTTAAAGTGCACCGGAGTAAAATCCTAATCTCCTCTTCATTGGCAACTTCAAGAGAAACTTAGCATCTTTGAGCACTAAAGCGGGTCACGTGTTAATCATTTGATGATTTTCTAGATTTTCAGTAGTGAAATGGGCTATATTTTCAGATAGAATGTTTCTTATAGTTTTAAAAGCTGGGTTATAGCCTACTTCTGTCTATATCAAGGAACAACATTTCCAAATTTATCGTATCCTAGGAAGTTGAACTTTTCTCCTGCGATGGCATGTTGTTTCCTCCCAAAATGTCTTCCATTGCCCCACCAAATTTACGATCATTGGAAGTTATTTAACAAGTGCCGATTTTCAAAACTACTCCAACCAAATACATGCCACAATTCACAATTTCTAAAAAAAATGGAATCTCTCTTTTAGCATACAGTAAGAAAAAGAGAGAGGCTAAAGCCGAAATAAGCGCGTTAAGGCAGTTATTCATAAAATAGGCAAAAACAACAGAATAGGCAACTATACGTAGGCACTATAAAATTAATATATTGTAATCGTAGCAACATTAAATGCATATTATATATCTCAACTGCCAATGTTTTACGATCAAGGAAAAGAAAAGGCAAATAGGCAAATTCCGGTCCCTAGTTATTAGAGTACAGGGGGCAGGCAAAACCAATGTAAAGAGAATGGAAGGTAGCGCCAGATGGATAAAGACATCTGGCTTAGCGTGTGACGTCACTCAGTACACACCCGAGTGCGTTACATTCACAATGTTATTTTGGAGGACAAACTAAGTGGTTAAAAATCAGGTCACATTTGGGAACTTTGAATAATAAATAAAGCTTTAAAATCCTAACCAATGTCAAATTAATGTTATTACTTTAATTATTAAACAAATAGGTATGTTTGGCTGTCTTCTTATTATAATATAACTGCTGTGTACCATGATGACGTAAGCAATTACATGATCACAATCCTCCAAATGGCGCTATATTTCTATTCTCTTTTCATTGGGCAAAACTCTGCCCAGTTCCGTTCGCTCTGCGCATGACGTCACCTGGAATACGACAGCAAGAATACTTTGCGCGTTTATCGTAGTGTGTCCAAGATTTTGTTGTAACTCTAGCTTAAATCCACAGCTGACAGCCCAAATCAATTTTGGTGATGTGTGTAACATATATACATAAATACATATATATTTTCTTCAAGCTTTTAGGTGATAATTGATTAATTGTTGGGTATTTCTAAATATATAATTTATTCTTATAAATGCAATAAGCTATTACAACCTCGGCTGGTGTCAAACAAATTGAATAGATACAGCTCGACACCTTAGCTCAGTCAGTCGCTTGTCTCTCTACTAACATTGATGTTTTGAAAAATCCCTCCTCGATCAGGAACACCTAGAGGGCAGGTGGGGAATTTTCCTTTAGGCCCTCGCATCTCTAGGGGTTTACAAACCCCACCTTCCCCCCTTAAAAAACATATGTTTTACAGCACTAAGTCTTGCCACAGTCACAACCCATCTACAAGAAAATACAATTTTTCTGGTAGACCTGTTTTTTTTCCCTATTTTACGAACATTGATTTTTTTGTATCTTGTTTTACCCTTATTGATTTCACTATGGTCTTATATACCATACTTGAACGAATCAAGGTAAAATTACAAACTTTCGAGATTAACGGAGGGTACATAGTTTAAATATTACACTAGTGAGAATTAATAAAGCACAGAAATTAAGTTGATTATTTTAAATGAAATATAGCCCCCAAAATTGCATAGCTCCGGCCACTTTGATGATTTTGGGTGGTCCTGTCCTCAAGCAGGATTCAATTGAGAGGGCAAATAAAACAACACATAATAGAATAAATAAATGTTAGGACACAATCGCACTAACTTTTTTATATAGTGTATTATAGCTTAGAAAAAAAAGTTCAAGAAAAGGTTTTCAGTAAATTAACCCTTAAGTAAGTTTTACTCACAACACAATAAAAACTCTTGATTTGTAATTTTAACCAAATTGTTCCAATATTTTTACCGAATCTTAAATTTTCAAAAATAAGTTATTTTAAACTAGCCTAAAATTATTTGTAATTTGTGAAAATATAAAGATATTCTTAATTATTATTCAAAAACTATGCCAAGATACTTATTTTTAACTCAATCTTTAGGTCAATTTCAAAAAAATTCATATATTTTTTTTTATAATTTGATATAAGTACAGCACTATTAAACTAGTGTATCTTTGAAAAATAAAGATTCATTATCATGTAAAATAGTACCCTGATACCAGTTATGAACAAAATCAGTATAGATGTTTTCAAAAATATTCAAAATTTACATAAATAATTCTTAAATAATTTATTAAAATTTTTGTATAAAACCAATATATATATATAATTATTTATTATGTATAAAAAACAGATATCAATTTTAAATATTCAAATTAATAAAAGCACCATCATTAAATTAACCTAGACGATTTTAACCCCAAAAATCAAGTCTACAGTTTTATTTGTCATGTAAAACCTTCCCAGATATACATTTTAAACGAACTCGTTTGAGCTATTTTAAAATATTGTTTATTTTCTAAAATCAATCTTCTATAAATTAACCTTTACGAATTTCTAGCTAAAATACAAGTATTCAGTGCTATTTTAAGAGATCAACCGCTCCCTAGATATACATTTTTAAGAAATTCAAAGTTTTTAAAAATTAGTCATCCGTAAACCACCCTTAAATAAATGTTTACCCCAAAAATAAGTAAACAGTGCTATTTGCCATATCAAACACACCCAAGATATCCATTAGTAACCAAATTATTAGAGCTATTTTTTAAATTAAAAAAATTAAAATCCGTCTTTTTTAAATTAAAATACCCTAAACGAATTTCCACTCAATAAAAAACTATTATGTGCAATTTGCCATGATGAACACTCCAAAGATAACCATTTAAAACCAGATCATTAGGGCCATTACGAAAATATTTAAAGTTTTTGGAAAATCAGTCATCATTAAACTACCCATAAATGAGATTTTACCTCAAAAACACCGTGTTATTTTTTGTGTCAAACATTCTCAAGATACCTATTTGGAATCAACTCGCTAAATCCATTTTTCATAATGTTTCAAGTTTTTGAAAAATCGGTCATCATTAAACTACCCATAAATGATATCCCCCCCCCAAAAAAAACGAGTATACAATGCTATTTTTAATACCACACACTCCCCAGTTATACATTTTAAATAAAATCGTCAGAGATATTTTCGAAATGTTTGAATTTTCAAATATTTTCCATCAATAAATTACACCTAGACGAATTTTTGCCCAAAAGCCAATGATACACTGCTACGCATCATGTCAAACGAATCCTAGATATGCATTTTGAATAAAATTGTTAAAGATATTTCCGAAAAAAATTTAAATTAAAAAATTTCACTTGTCAGTTAACTAACGTTAATTTAAAGTCTAGGGTCAAAATTAAAAATATATTCCGATGGAGAGCCAACTTCAGTCGACTTACTTGACCATTCAACCTCGGATAGATTCTACTTCTTCTATAGCAGGGGCTACCAAGATTTTAAGACCTAAGAAACCCTTGCATCAGAAAAAATACATGCTGGAACCCTCATAACATTTCTTACACTGATATTATGTAGATTCAATAAGGACACTTACATTTCACAAGTATAAAATAAACTGAAAGCATCCCATGTTCTGAATACACTTTTGGCAAATGTCCTTTATTATTATTTTTTTCCGTGGAGTACACTTTTAAAAACGCTGCTTGCTCTAGACAGATGTTATTGCTTGCTCACATTTACCCCTCCCACACCCTCCACCCTCCCAGAGTATCCTCGTATTGACGATTCTTTCACCTGTCATATAAGTAAAGCTAATATTTATAATGCCATCAACACCGCATGTTTTTCGTCCGATGCTGCACGCCCCAATGTGATAATGCAGTATAAAAGTGTCTGAACGTCCCCAACATTTGCCATGATCAATCTATCTCGTTACCTGCTTCGGTGGCCACATGGTCTAAGGCGTCCCTCTCGTGTTAGATTATACTGCCGATGACAGGGATATTTGGGTTCGGATCCTGGTTGGATGTACTGGGAGTGTTTTTTTTTCCAAAATAGTTTTCCACTATTCCTCCATGCAAATGAGAGCACACTTCATTAAATTCAACCTTCCTCATCCCTAACTCAGTAGCGCAGTTACTATATATTCGTATAACCTGTACAGGTAAGTTATACGTGGTGTTTTAAAAAAATCCATCTTGTTTTAATAATATTTTGCAAGGGGCGTAACGTCAGGGTGGAATGTGAGACTATGAATCTCAGTCGAATGACAACAATAATTCTCCCCTACTTAGTTATTTGGGGATGAGATTATAAATCTAATTCGAATGGCAATAGTTTCCCTGTCTAGCGATTTAAAGTATGTGGAGAGCTGTTGTCATTCGAATAAATCATTATTTTAATTTTACCATGTCTTAACTCTAGTAGAATCTAAGACTGATTTTCCATATATTTGATTCTTAGTTGGGTTTCTTGTCCTCTCGCGATGCAAACGCGGGCATATTTATTCTAAGTCATATTCACTTCCTTAACCCTTAAGTCGTTAGTAGCCTTTTTGTTTCATGTAGGTCCTACCTACAACTAGCAATAGAAAAACGTTATATACAGAAAAACATACATAAACAGTTATACATTTAGGTATCCCTGGCGTTGGCACATACAGAAAATACTTTTATGGATAATCTTTACTAAGAGGAAATATTTTCTCTGGCTATGCCCCACGTCTTACTATCCGTCCAGGCTATTGTAGGCGTAGGTATAGGCCAATTTTTAAATGCAAAGCGAAGCAAAACCTAAGTCAAAGAAGATCCGGATCAAGGCATGGGCCCTAGGAAGGGCTAACGCTCAGGTGCCCCCACCATCTGGAGGGTCTACAGAGATAAAGTGGAAAGTTATCTAATTTGTGGATGCCGAATCAAAGTATAAGTACTCTAAACTATTTATTTAAAAAAGGGTTTAGTTAATATACTGTACATACATTTGTAGTAAACAGTCTACGTTCTTACTCACTCTATGGTACTAGGAACTCGAAAGTTCATTACCGCACTTACAAAATTACACCACTTATCCCTATCTTGAGCTAGTTCTATTCAGTCCACCTCATTACACTCTATCCATATCGTGAGCTAGTTCTATCCAGTCCACCTCATTACACTCTATCCATATCGTGAGCTAGTTCTATCCAGTCCACCTCATTACACTCTATCCCTATCTTGAGCTAGTTCTATCCAGTCCCCTTCACTACACCCTATCTCTTTGAGGTCCATTCTAATGCTATCCTTCCATCTAGGTCTTCCCAAAGGTATCTTCTTATTGTGTTTACCAGTCAAAACTCTGAACATAGTTCTAAAATCTCCCATTCCCACTACATGTCCTGCCCACCGTAATCTACGAAACTTTATTATCCTAACAATGCCTTTTGATAAGTACAGTGTATGTAAATCACCATTATGTAACCTTCTCCACTCGCAAGTATACCCATCACTTTTTGGGTCAAGTATCTTCCTAAGCACCTTGTTTTGGAAAAACCCTAAATTTCTTTTCGTCATGTAAGTTAATATACCATGCTTCACGTCCATAAAGAACGAGCGGTAACACTATTTTTTTTCAGCCTTGTAACAATAAATTAAGTTTTTCTATAACTCTTTTCTTCCTTTTGAAAATATTAATCGGTGCCTCCCAATAAATGTGGCCCAGGGATCCACAAAACCTCAATCTATCCCTGGGTCAATTATAAGGTTTTTAAAGTGCTGGATTAAGCTAGTGAGGGGCCTGTAACATATCATCATAAAGTGGCCCCAAATATAATAAACTGCACATAAATATTAAAATATAAGTGATTTACTTTAATATTAAAGTAATTCAATATTTTCATTTGCTATTCAGTCAGTTAAACGTCAGTAAATTATTCAGAGGTGGTTCTAGCCTCGTGTGGTTTTGACAAAAATAATAAGTACCTGCTTGTAATGAATAAAGTAGTGAAACAAGCATTTTCCATTTTCACCAGACAAGATTACAAGCATATCTTTTTTTTAATTTTCATTCATTTTTATTTTATATTGAGATCCCTTGAAAACGCGGGACCCTGTGAATTGTGGGGCCCGTAGCATATGTTACTTTTGATAGTGTGATAATCCGACACTGGCTTTTTGTTGTTACATTACAATACTTCAACTTTTCAACATTAACTTCAAAATAACTATCTATTAAGTGCATATAATTAAAGAAAAAGGTTTAGAGAAAATCAAAGCATACTTTATTTTATTATTCTTATTAATATGTAAATCTATCTATGCTTTCATTATAAATGTCATTCAATCACTGGGCGGTGTTAAAATAGCTTTCTAAAAATTATTATTTGTTGAAATTTAGTGAGATATTTCTAATCTGATCAAAATATATCAAAGTTTTCTTTTTCCTTGAAATTTTTCAAAGATGCAAAGGTTTTTATGGGTGTCGAAACGAAGTAGATTTGACCTTTGACATTTCAAAGATTCGCACACCCTTACCACCCAATTATACTAGAGAGGTAGGAACGAGGAAATGAAATGCAGAAAGAAGAATTGAAAATAATTTAGGAATGAACGCTTCTGTTCACCTAGCCGGCATTTGAACCATGACCTCCCCCTCAATGGCAAACCAGTTCACATGAGATTGACGCTTTAACCCATGTATCCAAATATTAGATTTAATAATAATAATAATAATAATATTTAGCACCTCGTCTTACTACCCGTTCGGATTATACGCTTAAGTACTAATTACGCTAATGGATTAGGAATTGGGAGGGTTGAATTTAGAGGAAGTGAACCCGCATTTGCGTGGAGGAGGAGTGGAAAACCATTTAGGAAAACCACCCCCAGTTCACCCGACCGAGATTCGAACCTCGATCTCCCCGTCCTCGGCGGTCGAGCTCAACACGACTAGCGCGTTAGTCAACTACGCCACCGAGGCGGGTCAAATATTAGAGTTTTTACTAATTGACATTTGCGAATTATTCAAATCAATATTATCACTTGAGTAAAATGGATTTACCATTGAATTAAAAGTGTTACTAACTATAAGACGCCCAACAGCTTATTTCAGTTGGTAGCGTGTCTGTCTATTGAACTAAGGGTCCAGAGTTTGATTCCTTGCATAGCAGAAAAAGCTATTATGGTGAAATATGGTTTTTCACTCTCAAAATGATGCATTAACAGATGAGGGAATGGGTATTATGTTTGTTATAAATATATGTTAGTTTAAAGGTCGTGCGCCAATATAATCAGTCGGTTCAGAAAGTGCACGTTAACTACCTTAAAAAACTTAGAAAACACGTTGAGACTTTTTTTTAAACTACATAAATCCATAGTATATAAAAATTGTGTATCTCTTATCTAAGGAATTTTTATACTATGGATATTATTTATTTCCGGGTTGTCTGAAAGATTTTTAACGAGACACCAATACTACTAATTTCTGTGATAGAAGCTGTTTAAATAAATAAATATGAGTTCACCATATGTTTATTCAACACAAGAAAAGTAAAACGCAAAGTAGTCTAGATCATGCAAGTTTCCAGCGCAGACAGACGGTTGGTGAAAATTCTAGAAGAATTTTCATTAATGTGACTGTTTATTATGCACATACAAATGAGAATGGGCAGGCTGGGGAGCTATAGTGAGGATTTGGTAAAGAGGAAACCATTAGAAAATATAACCTTTTTTGCTATTAACAATGATAATCTTATACTTTATTATTACTGCTTTGATAATATATATAAAAGCGTATAGCCCGAATGGGTAGTAAGACGTAATGCTTGTTATAGCATATATATAATATATATATATATATATACAAATATTATATATATATAATATATAATATATATTATATATATACAAATGAAAAGCTGCATGTTATCGTTGAAATATGAATACATTAAAGTAATTATGGTAATTTTTTATAGTTTACCATATGTATATTCGTAGGCAAATTTGAGTATAGTTTTTATAACAAATAAAAAAACTAAATATAGGGGAGTATAAACCAAACTGGGAAAAATTAATATTTTGTAATATCGGATGCAAGATTTTGAGGAAAACAAAAGCTAATTCTAAGCTAATTTACTCTGTGTGTTTATTTTTTATAAGTTTCCTTTTTATCTTTTTTTTTCAGGAAGCAAGTTTTTTTAAAGTTTTATTAAATCTTGGAAAGAATGAAAGATAAAAAATATTAAGAAAGATTTTTTATAATGATTATTATTTTTCGTTCTTATAAAATTGGGTTTGCTAATTACTGTTACGAGACTTATGATTTTTTCGGGTAGCAAATATGTCACAAGCTGCATAGTGTTGATTATATTTCTAATTTGTATATATATAATATATATAATATATAATATATATATTTTAAATAGCTTGGTTAGAAAAACAATGAAGAGTTATTTAAATAAAAATGTAAGATACATTATTAAAGATTTTCAAGTTTAAGATTACTATTAATAATCAAATACATCTAGTGGTTTTATTCCAAAGTTCTGTTGCGTTCTTTATAGATTGTAAACGGCTAGAATCTCAATGTAAATTAATCAATTTCTACTTTGTCACAATGAAAGGGTCAGTAAATGCGGGAGCCTTCAAATACCTTGTTTCATTAGATAGTTTTAATTGAATGTAATCAAAGTTTTTTGCATTAAAATGCTTTTATTTTTTCAAAAATATACGCTTAAGAAAAACTATTATTCATCATTGATACACATCTGACTTAAGACATTCCAAAATGTCACGGATCAAATTAAAAATGAAACCTATTTTAATTTAGTTTAACGTGGAAACAAAACACATAGAATGGAAAGTAGAAAAATGGATGTAATGGGAGTTAGTATCACATGCTTTATAAACTAAGGGAGATAGCCCTAGGAGCTATTAAAGTTACTAAAACTACTTTAATACATTCATTTGTCAAATAATCTGTTCTGTAGTTGATACTTATGACATAAGGCATCAATGGTGATAAATTTATAACTAGAAAAATTTCTTCGGCGTTTGTGCATTTTCTAATTCAACCGTGACTCCTCTATAGTGAAACAAAGGACATAAATCCTTAATATACAAAACCAAACCATAGAGTGGGATTTTTGCCAAATGATAATATGAAAAATAAATATTTTCATAGCAAAACATTTTATTAACGGTCCAGGATTGAACAAGGATCCACTTAATTTATAACTGACTCTCTAATAATAAATTCAAGGGATGTATGATATTGTAGAACACTTGTGTGTATGTGTCAAAATGAACAATTTACATAAATTTTTTGCACCACGCCTTACTACCTTCCAGGATATACAGGTTTTAATTACGCTGATATGGTATAGACGAGGGAAGTTAACATTAGAGGAAATGTACCCGAATTAGCGTGGATAGAGAGTGAGAAACCATTTAGTAAAAAAAAACTACCCTCAGTACACTCAGCCGTGATTTAAACCCCGATATTCCGTCATTGGCAAACTAAACTAGAGAGCCTGACGTTTACCAG
Source organism: Timema podura (assembly GCA_033556935.1). NCBI lineage: Eukaryota > Metazoa > Arthropoda > Insecta > Phasmatodea > Timematidae > Timema > Timema podura. The sequence goes on from JAVRXN010000002.1 coordinate 43,623,117, forward strand.
TGTGTGCTTTGACTTTGACGTCTTTTTTTAATTTTCTATCTCCTCCACCCCCCTTCCCCCTTATTTTAACAAGTGCTACGTTGTTTTATTAGTCTCCTTCGTTTGCGGGAACGTGGGTGCCTGATTCAATAAGGGACCTTGCTGTCAGGTGTGGGAGCTCTTACGTTGGGTTGCAGAATAAGGTTTTTTTTTTTAGTCAGGAGAAACTTAAATAGAGCAGTTTTCATCAGACAACTTTACACCACTTCAATTTACTGAATTTATTCTCTTGAAAATTGTAAAAAATTGGACATATAAATTACCCGACATAGTATTTTTTTTCTTTGTTAAAAAATAAGTCAAGATGAATTATCCAACCGAGTACTACATAATCATAATTGATTGCTTTTATAGAACTCTAAAAAGGGTTCGGTTGACTCGTTAAAAAAATATAGACGCAGTTTAAATTTCCTATTTGCTTCTGGAGATAGGTGTACCGCATCTTATTATTCACCCACGCTACGCACATGCTAACACCAATGAGCTATAGGGATCAGAAAGGTAAAATTTAGAATAAATTATCCACTTTGCGTGGAGAAAACATCGGAAACAAAAATGAAAAAATCTTCTCAGTATCACAGCAGGTATTCGAACACCAACCTCTCCTCATCACCATCAAATCAGACCAGACAAGATGACGCCTTTGTCCGCGTGCCCACTTGTGTGGGTGATGGATTAATAAAGCGTTGATTAAGTCACCTGTACACACTACGGTTTTTAAAATAATAATTCATATTTCGTGTGTATTGAATGAAAATTAATTTAATGAATTGCTTAGAAATTCTTAAGTTAACTTACTTATCTTAAAACGAAAAATAAGAGTTAAACATTCAATTAATACATTTATTATCTAAGAAACAATAGGATAAATAACTTGTGTATGTGTTTGATTAATACCATTTGATATATTTTTTTTTATTATTCTAAACGTTTTCCGCAAGCGCTTCTAACGGCGTGCTCTGAACTCTTATAGAGTCGGTTGAGCCAATTATTCAAATTTGAGATGCTAGAATATTTATTCTCTCCCGGTGCTTAGGTATGAAATAAAAAACGTAATGACCTACTCCACCAATGGGTTCACCAATAATGGTTCTAATAAAAAAACGTAGAAGGGAGATGGATAAGATTCACAAGGATACAGTTTAGCTAGCCATGAATTACCACCCCTTACCCACCTAATAATTAAAGTTATAAGTAGATTTTAGGCCTATCTTATATTGAGAAATTTGCTTGCCTACGATGGTTGGGGGGAGGGGGCTCCCCTTTTTGTTTCCAAGCTACCCCTTTGTTAATTGCTTCTGCCTAACTCACTGATTCAAGACAAGAGAATAAATAAATAATTAATTAATTAATTAGCAAGTAGCAGGTTGGGGCCTGAAATTCTACAAGATGATACTTGTTACTTCTAGGCGTGTATTAGGAACGCATGACCTCCCAGGAGGTTATCCCGGAATAGCACGAACACGAACTAGTTTGCTACAGCTGTCCACCTGTGTTAATTCCGCTCACACAGTACCGTAATATGTTTTATACAAAACACACAATTGTACACAGTCATGTAGGGGTGATCCACGATGGAGTCGTTTCAAACGATAACTTCTTTACAATATACTGTCACTTTTACCATCAGCGTTTTACTTTCTCATTTATTTTTGCACCGCATCTTACTACCCGTCTTGGATATCCGGATTCAATCACACTAATGAAGTAGGGATGAGGAAAGTAGAAATTACAGGTAGCGTGCCCGCATTCACATGGAGGGAGAGTGGGAAATCACTTAAGAAAAACAAACCTCGCACACCCAGGGGGATTATATTCCCGAGCTCTCTGTCCCAACCAAACCAGACTACATGAAAAAACTGACTTTAAGTAAACGTGCACATTTTACTATGATAATGAAAAGACTTGGTGTCTTTCTACGATATGAAAAGTTGTTTTGGTACGATGTTCACGTCATATAGAGTCGGTTGACTAAATTTATTTCAAATTTGCGTTGCTATAATATTTATATTATATCTCGATACTTGAGTGTCAAGCAAAAATATACAAAAAGGGAATTTATCTAAAGTGGCAACCCAAGTGTTTTTTTAATATAAAATGTATTGTAATATTTTCAGTCAAACTCGCTTATAAATTATCTTCCATAGTAATAATACAAAGGTTAAACGTGTTACAATGTATCGAAACCTGCCTCATTAAATTGCTTAATTTGAGAACATTACAATGATCTTAATCATGAATTGTTTGGCTGATTGTCTTCTTAATCTTTTACATTTATAAACTTGTGGTCGATCCTATAATTACTTGGTTTTGGAGATGGTAAAATCCCTAATTGGTCTCTTGTGTTGGACTGGCTTGCTGATATCGGGCGATTGGGGTTCTAAAATCAGGTCGGGTCTATTGAGGTGATATTTTTCTAAATGATACCCACTCTCATTTCCAGCAAATGCGGGTATATTACCTCTAAAATGCTTCATTCCTCATCCCTACAACATTAAATAATTAGTACACAAGCCTGTAACCCAAACTGGTAGTAAGAAGCGACGATAAAAAAAAACTATCTTCTCCCATACTTAGGTAGCTAATGGAGGTCAAACCTGGAATTGCGTTTTGGTATGGTATTAAATATTCTGTTTTATAAAACAGTGGAAGAGTAAACAACTTTACTGAATATAAAGAAAAATTAAAACAAAATATTTTTTGAAATTTTGCTGTTGTTAAGTTAATAATTAAGTAAACCACGCTTATATAAATTTTCTGGTTTGAGCCTAGCCGAGTATTTAATTTACCGGTTAATCACTCGTGAGATGGCCTAAGAACCGAACTGATCTATCCCTGATATAATTGATTCAAACACTAAATACAAAGTGTGAGATCTTCTTCAGGCCCCTTCTACCAATTATGAGGCTGAAGCTGTTGACATTTCTTCCTAACATTAATATTTGAGAATTATGATTTATTTGTTGTTTCTGTATTCATTTTATCTTATTCTTTTATTCAAAACAATTAACACAAAATAATTAAAAATGGAAAACAAATACCAGCTTTTTATATATATATATATATATATTAGTGCATTACATATTTGAGTAAAAAAAAAATAATGTCATGTAAATGAATATTTTTAGCCCCACATCTTACTACCTGTTCGGGTTTTAAATATATGTTTGTGTACTAATTAATCTGATAATGTTAGGGTTGAGGAAGGTTATATTTAGAGTAAGTGTACCCGCATCTACGTGTGGGAGAGTGGAAAACCATTTTTATAAAAAAAACTCTGTACACCTCTTCATCGGCAGTCTAGTATATACTGTAAGAGTGATGCCTTAGACCACCGAAATGGGTGAAATTTAATTAATTTCAATATTTTACCAGCAATAAAAGTACAAATATGAAAGTTATAACATCCGCATCAGTGATTGCATGGTCCAATCGTGTCACTCTTATTGTAGACTAGACTTCTAATGATGGGTGGTCCAGGTTCCAGGCAAAAGTGAAAAATTTCCTCTAAAATCAAACTTTACTCATTCATCCCTAACCCATTAGCGTAATTAGTACATAAGAGTGTAACCCTAATTGGTGGTAAGACACGTCGATAAAAAAAAATTAAAATAAATGAAATGCCCGCAATGGTAGTCGAATTGCTTAACCCGTCGATCTAGTTCTGGAATGGATTGCTGATGATGTGGATATCCGGGTTTGAATTCCGGTCAGATGTATTGATGTTTCTATTCCTTAAACAGTCTCCCCACTTTAGCTTTATTCAAATGAGGGTCTATCTACTCTTAAAATTCTACCTTCTTCATCCCTATTACATTGAGGCAATTAATGATAACGTAAAATCAAATGGGTAAATACTAAGACACGGTGGAAAAAAAATAGATTTACTTTCTGTTCCGTTTGAGTAAAAAAACGTTGTTTTGAACCTGTAGGAGAGAGATCATTAATGAGCCTTCAAAAATAAAAGTTTAGAATAAACCATCAAGATTTACTTACTACGAGGGATGTAACAGCTGGTATGACCGTCGCACACGACTGCGTCTAGCGCCCCGTTCGCAAGACAACTGACAGGACGGCAGGCGTCACGGCGCCGGGGTGGGGGAGCTGAGGTGCTAGTGAAGGAGACCGGCCACCAGGAGCGCTCACACACTATCCACGACATCCAGTCAAGTGAACGGTGGAGGAGGCGGCTTGAGATCGGCGATGTCTTCCTCAAAGATTGACTGCTCGCTGATAATCGTCTCAGCTGTCATTTTTTTTATCGGACTTCTCCGAGAGGAGAGGAAAATGTTTGATATCTTTAGCCCTTTGTCCTAAAAAGGACTTATATGGTGAGAGTGTTTATTTTTTAAAGACCTCATAGCTTTTGAACTAATCGATAGATCTCGAACAAACCTAGAATAAATATAGACACACACCCCTCAAGGACACTTGGAGTTTATTTTTTGTGTATACCGTTATTTGGGCCACTAATCTATGACCATGGTTGTCCAAAGCCTTAAATAAACCATTGTGAACAAAATTAACAACTGCATCGGTGGTCACGTGGACTGAACGTCAAGCTCGTCTCACCTAGTTTGCTGACAGTGGAGAGATCGGGGTTAGATTTACGGATGAGTGTACAGAAGGTGCTATGGCCTAAATAGTTTCCTACACTCCATTCGTGCAAATACGCTACCTTCAATCATGTAATTAAATATACTTCCACCTTAAATACCGACAATCGTCTTTTAACATGTGTTGATGCGTCTAAAATAAGTTTGACTCAGGGTATGTGGTACTCGGTGTGAATACTTTCACTAGAATGTATGACAATAAGTTTTTTTGTTTTGTTCCTTCCCCTGCGTTTCACTACCCGATTGCAATACTGTATACATATACATGATTTTTTTCTCATTTCTTAAAGGTATTTAACGTGCACTTTCTGAACCAACTGATTATATCAGCACACTACTTATAAACTAACTTAAATCTAGACCAGACACAACATCCAGCCCCCAGCCGTTAATTCGTCACTGTGAAAGGGTAAACACATTTCACCAATGATAAATTTTTCGACAATGCCAGAAAACTAACCCGGGGCCCTTAACTCAATAAACAGACACGTTATCGACTGAGTTAAGGTGACGGACCACACCTTAATCACGCTAGGGGAGTGGGAATAAGGAAATGAGGATTTTAAGGAAACGCACCCACATTTACGTGGAGGGAGAGAGGTAAACAACTTAGTAAAATAAACCACCCACATTACACCCAACGTAGGTTTGAATCCCAACCTCCCCGTCACAAGTAATCCAGTATAGTGTTAGATTGATGCGTTAGGACTTGTGTTCACAGATGCGGATGTGATTTAAGTGATTTTGTAACGATAAACTATCTATGAAATTTTTATAGCTCCTGGTCCTGGAATGAAGAGCTACACTCTAGAGGAAGTTATGCCCAAAGAAGGGAAAGTTTGGTAGTTATCCGTCAACTAATTCAAAAATTATTAGCGACACAAACACACTCACACACGTGGTTGGACAAACGTTGCGATCATATTACTCTTCTTCTTATAAAATAGAATCAAATAAAATACCTTTTGACTTAATCTGTTCCCGGTCATCTCAAGCAGAAAACGGGTCAAGTTAAAGGGATGTTTGCACAAAAGGATTTGACATCTGCAGTACATAATGAAAATTGCTCGATGTTCTGGGATGAGGAGAAAATGGGGACGGAAAGGAGAAAAGGGACTCAGGAAAGAAATTAAACATTGGAAAAGTTTAGAGGAAGTGGCCACAATGAAACCGCATAAAACTCGGCCGGAAAGTGTACGAAATGACCCTTCATGGTAAACTTCACAGACCTAAGGGGTCATTCGGTCATTGGGGAAAAGGACGGAGAATAATTAGAACAGTAGCGATAATAATTATCATGTGCGTAGCTAACATTAGGAAGAAGAGGATGTTGAAATAATACATACTTAACTTATGTGTCTTGATGGATTAGCTTCATCTGACGGTACTGTTAATATATTAGTCAATGAATTTTGCTAACCCGCTTCGGTGGCTTCATGACCTAGCACACTACTCTCGCAGTAGACTAGACTGCTGATGACGGGAAGATCAAGGTTCGGATTTCGTTCGGGTCTACTGAGAGTGGTTTTTACAAAATTGTTTTCCACTCTCCCCCACGCAAATGTGGGTACACCTACTCTAAATTTAATCTTCCTAGTCCATAAAACCATTCGTGTAGTTAATACACAAGCGTAGGCTTATAACCCGAAAGTTTAGTAAGACACGATGATAAAAAAACTTATTTTTGCTTATATGCCACCCTCAACTAAAAACATGTTAGTTATTATCATTTAATTTTAAAGCTATATTTAAATTAAATCATATAAACGCGCACAAAACACAAAAATCATTTCTTCATAGTTAAATTATTATTACTGTCTTACTACCCGTTTGGGTTATACGCACTTACGCTAATATGTAATGGTAGAGTAATTATTGTGAGATGAAATGGAGGACCTACAGTTTAACGGGGAATCCGAACCACGGTGGAAGCCTGTCATTCCACACATTCACAAGTTGGGATTATTACACGACTTGTCAGAGGTGAAGGAAGGGTTTGGTAATCAGATAAATCTGTGCCGGGACCGAGGATTGAACCCCGGACCCTCAGCACAGAAGTCTGACACCTTACCCCTAGACCTCCAGGTCACATTCAGAGTGAAAACTACAAGTAGCTTACTATCATTATTATTATTATTATTATTATTATTAGCACCGCGTCTTACTACCCATTCGGGTTATACGCACTTACGCTAATGTGCAATGGTAGGGTGATTGTGAGATGAAATGGAGGACCTACAGTTTAACGTGGAATCCGAACCACGGTGGAGGCCTGGCATTCCTCACATTCACAAGTTGTGATTAATACACATCTTGTCAGAGGTGAAGGAAGGGTTTGGCAATCAGATAAATCTTTGCCGGGACCGAGGATTGAACCCCAGACCCTCAGCACAGAAGTCTGACACCTTACCCCTAGACCACCAGGTCACCACTATCATTATCATTATTAAAGCGGGAAAACCCCCATAGGTTCAGCTTCCTTTGGTAGATTTTATCAATAAAAAGAATATCTGCAGTAGCAATCAACACTGCGTGGTATAAAAAGAATTGTATTAGAAAAGTAGGTTTTAAAAATACAAAAAATATAATTTTACAACTGGCATTGAAAAAAATATAAATGTAATATTTATTATTTTATTCACATTGGTTGACCTCGGTGGTCTTGGGATAAAGTGATCGCCTCAGAACCCGTTGTTAATGGGTTCAAACCCAGCCGGGGTTGACGGATTTCTTTTGAGAGAAAAAACTCCGTTGCACAACATTCTTCGCTGGAAAAGTAAAGCCGTCGCATCTCTTTCGCTCTCACTCATAGAAATTCTCGTGTGTTGATATTATCAGTAAGTTTAAATAGTACATGTTAAATGGCTCAATTAAATAAATAAAAATATCCGAGCTATTACCTTGCGCCAAAAGTGACAGATGCAGATTATACTCTGTAGCCTATGAATTGGTAAAAGTAGTTTTCGTAACTGTTTTAAAATTCAGATACCTTTGTATAGTCCGATTTAAAGTCTTATTTTCATGGAAATAGCTTTATCTGACGGCTAGAAAAGTTTCTAGATTTACTTTCAGGTATTCATAGGTCAGTACATGTTATTGGTAGATGCCACTTTTGATAGATTTAATTTATTTGAGGTATTTAATGTGCACTTTCAAAACTCACTGATTAAATCAGCACATGACTTGTAAACATAGTTAAATTTATAACAGACACCACATTCAGCCCCTTACCGTTAATTTATTACTGTGAAAGGTGAAACCCACATTTCACCAGTGATAAATGTTTCAGCCAGACCAGGAATAGAACCCGGGACCCCTTATCTCAGTAGACAGACACGCTACTGACTGAATTAATGTGTCATACTCTTGACATATATTATTAATATCTACAAAACAATATTAATATATTAGTTAAATGCTATCAATGTTGATTTTAATATAAATTTGCATTTTATACGAGGCCCTTACACTTACTGTAAAATAATTGCAAATATAAGCCTACTTTTCACAGTCAAAATTAAAATTAGACTGTAGATAGAAATAAACTTTTTGACAGTATAATACTGTTTTATTAACTTTATTCACTGCTATAAAAGTTACTAAAACAATGTTTATATATTCATATGTGAGTGCATGTGGTCCCTAACTGTCACATTTCATAAGTAGTATCAATAATACCTGTCAAAAAATACTAACAATTTAGTAAAATGTTATCGATGTTGACTAAAAAAACTCCATGGTGTGAACCCATGAGTGAGCCATACCGACCAAGCGGCCACCGCAGTTAGCGATGATATGCCAACATTTGCGGATAGAGGGTGTCATGTGGTCAGCACAACGAGCCCTTCGGCTGTTAAATTTAGTGAGTGTATTAGTACCATAGCCATTATGCGATTTCCAGATGATATCTTATGAATTAAAGGGTTAAAATGTACTCTATGTAGGCCTAATAATTTTAAATAAGTAACTCACTTTGCTCGTTTGGGGCTCTTCCCCCAAACCCCCTGTGAGTTTTTTTTTGCAAGTGAATGTAAGCTAATGTAATTCCAGCGTTGTTTTGAACGTAACGACTTAAATGTACCGGTATTGTATTGTATATACCGCACCGACTTTAAAGTTGCTCCACCATTTAGAATTTTTTTCGGGGGTTAATTTTTTTTTACTTTTTGGAATTTTTACGTCGGTTACACGCTAGAAGCTATAAGTTTGCCAAATTTTATGTTTGTAGCTCATCTGAAAGTGGGTAAACATTAATGTCAGTGAGTGAGTGAGTGAATGAGTCAGCCATGTGGCTTTATAGTAGTGTAATATAATATACCTTAACTTATTAAACAGTATTTAATTATGTGTATTTTGATCAATCCGGAATTTTCGCTAATCCGACAGACCCTCGATCCTAAAAATGTCGGAATAACGCGAGTCTACTGTACTAAAAACGAGTCAAGTAGCGGTACATTTCTTTCAATACATCCCTATTCGAGATTGCACGTATACTTTTGAAAGACGATGACAACATAGCTACTCCCTGATTGGTTAAAGTCGTCAGTACTGGTTACGTTTACAGTCATTACGCCTTGTTATTGCATAATCCGTTAAATGTTACTCAACGTATCGACCTTGTATTAACGAGTTGCCGGCCTACTCCAATTAATTAATATTGGACCTAAGCTTGGTTCATTATAAGGAGACGCCCGTCCGCGCCGCTGCTAACTAGGTCGAATACAATTAACTTTAATAAATTCTGGATCAATCTCTGGTAATCATTAAAATAATTTTATTATTTATTACAGACTATCCCATTATCTATATATTCGATTATGATCAGTAGTCAATGTTGAGTGTGTTGTTCTAGGTTAAGTTAATTTTTATGAAGATTTTAGCTAAGTATAACTATATGTTTATAAACGCACACTATCCCTCCCCCAATATATAGAGCCCAGAAAATACAGGTGAGTTAGTAAAATACGTATCTAGGTTTTAATGGCCTCGAGCTGTGAGCAAGATCGTTTAAGTACTAGACGTTAAAATGCTGAGCACCTCTAATAGACTCTGATAATTCGTATTCTCCTGAGTTAGATATTTCTTAGTCCTTATAGGATGGGATTAAGAGCTCCCTAAGCGTACTGCCTAGAGTGCTGAAAATGCATATGTCGTTTACGAACTTACAAATCGAAACAAAAATTAAATCCATCACGTTCAAAATATACATTGACTAACGATATCATGTTTTAAATATTGTTTTAGAAATGATTTAAAATATTTATTTTCATAAAATTATACTCTTAGATACATTCCAACTGAAACAACCAAAGACTTGACGATTAAAATAAGATTTGAAATAATAATGGATGCCTAAAAGAAACAGTGATACCTGACAATTGAAATTAGAGTATATGCTTTAAATAGGAATATAAATGAAAATATATGCCCAAATGGAGTTTAGGCGTTTGAATGAAGGAAGGATGGAAGGATATAAGGATATAAGGATGGATGCTTGAAAGAAAGATATACGCACCTGAAAAAAGTTTAAACGTAAGAAAAAACTATATAAGCCTAAAAGTAAGATAGACGCCTGTTTCGAAGATAAATACACGAGAAGAGGATAGACACCGGAAAGGAGGATAAACACCTAAAAAAAAGATAAAATCCTTATAGGAGGATATACTCCTAAATGAAGGATATAAGCCTAAAAGGAGGATAGTCGCTTAAAAGAAGGATGGGTGCCCTAGAGAGAGAGAAAACCCACCTGAAATGAGAACATAAGTTGAAAAGGAGGATAGACAGAGGAAAGGGGGAGATTTTTTGGAAAATAGAATAGACGCAAGACATAAGAGTGGAAGCTAGAAAGAAGAATATACGCCAGAAAGAGGAATGACGTCAGATAAGAGGGCAGACTCCGTAAAGAAGAGTGTTTGCCGTAAAGAAATATAGATGCAACACAGGAAAGCAGATGCTTGAAAGGAAACAGAAAGGACTAGAGACGAAATCAAGAAGAGTAGACACTGGAAGGAGTAGAGAGGCTGGAAAGTAGTATGGACGCCAAAAAGAATATAGACGTCGGTAAAGGAGGATAGACGCCGGAGAAGAGAAAAAACGTCGGAAAGGAATATAACGCTGGAAAGAAGGATAGACGCATGAAAGAAGGACACACACAGGAAAGGATGATCCACGCTGAAATGTAGGATATACACCGGAAAGGAGTATAGATGATTGAAAGGAGTATAGACGCCAAATAGGAGGGTGGATAACTGATAGGAGGATATATGATAGAAAGGGGAATAGATGCCAGAAAGTAGAGCATACTCTAGAAAGGATGGTAGATACTAGAAGGGATAACGGGAAACTGTTAGCTATCCACACTGACACACATAGTCTGTTGAAATGGAACCGTGTCTTTCCGGCTATTTTTTATTTGTTCGAAAACTATAGTGCACAATATTACTCGTAGGAGCAGAACAGGAATGAATCTTGAGGAACTCCGAACTCTAATGTTATTTTGAAACGAGAGGTAACAAAAAAACTACAGTGTAAATACACCACGGCCTTATCATTGCAGCCTGTTGTCCCCTAGGACTCAATCGTAATGGACACTATCCGTGTGGCAACACTATTCAGAAGAAATGGACCGGAGATAGCTTGCTGATACTCTGAAAAGCTCCTCGATTGTATAATGTATTAAAGTCGCCCCTTCCCCCCCCAAATTGAATGAAACCATACTGTGAAGGAAGTGTCAAAATAAACCTCTCTACAGGGGTCAGTGTGTAACCAATTCGTTGGTCTTGGGAGTGGATTTAGAAAGCCTCGAACCTATTACCGATGAAGACAATGTCGTCATCCTCAACTTCACCCTCCAGCACTCTAGCGCCCTTACCCTTTCGTCCCCCGCCCCCACCCCCTCTCCACTAGACACACACATTCAGGATCATGCACTTCATCACTTAAAATTAGATTATTGTACAGTTTGTTCCAAAAAATATCTGCACAATCCACCAATGTCTCAACATATATGTAAGCTTACATTATCCTCTTCGTGGTTTTAGATTATGAGATCGGTTTGCAGCAATTTTCCAGTCTTGTTGGTCCTTATATTTTATTTTCCCCACCATATAACTTTTAACATTCACATAACTATTTATATAATAAATAATATATATAAATGCCCGCTTCGGTAGCAAAATGGTCTAACGCTCTACTCTCGTGCTATGCTAGACTGCCGATGATGGGGAGATCAAGGTTTGAATATCAGTTGGGTGTTGTGAGCGTGGTTTTTACAAGATCATTTTTCAAGCTCCCTCTACGTAAATGTGGGTACAATTCCTCTAAATATAACCTTCATAATCCCTAAAAAAAATACATTGGCTTAATTAGTACATGGGCTTATAACCCAAACGAATAGTAAAGACGCGGTGCTAAAAAAATATATAATGTATTAAATATAATGTATATTATATGTAATGTGTATTATATGTAATGTATATTATATAATATATACATTTTACATATTATATATAATTTATACTATACATCGTATAGTTTATTTGTAGCTCCTAAATATTGGATAATAAAGTAAAAACATATTTTCAATATAAAAAACTTAAAAAGTAATAAACTTTGAATATTTGTATTCCTGGGAGTATACAAAGGTGTATTAACATTGAAATCAAAATCTTTAAAATGTTATCAGTACATTATTATCCAACCGAACAGGAAAAATAAGTATTTAAGGTTTTTCTTTATTTAGGTCATCATAAACCCCCATAGCTTGCACGAAACAATCTGCTTTCTCATCAATCATTACTAACCTTTTTATATTTTGCATCAGTGGGACAGCATAAAACTTAATCCATTCTAATATGGTTTACCGGTGACGTGGAGTTTGGTGTTGAAGTCCCGGCAAGGTGTTCTGAGGTTGTTTTCCTAAATGGTTTCCCACTCTACCTCCGTGTAGATAAATGTTCATTTCCTTTAAAATTGTGCCTTCCTTATTCTTACGCAACTGTCTGACACATTAGCTCAGTCGGTAGCGTTTCTGCCTAGTAAGCTAAGGGTCCCGGGTTATATTCCCGGCATGGCCAAAAATGTATCATCGATGAAAATATGAGTTTACCCTTTCACATTGATAAACTAACGGCCGGGGACTGGATGGTGTGCCTGTCCTAGGCTTGAAATAAATTATAAAGCATATGAAGCTATGACAGGTCTAGCAAGCCGATAGTAGAAAATATATATGTCTTGAATAAAAAATTGACCAAGGCTATTGGTTGGAAACAGTAATCAATGAATTTTAAAAATCCTCACGCAATTAGCGTAATGAACGTATCCACGTTCGTGGCCAAATTATCTAAATCATCATTCTCTCAATAGAGTGGGATGCTGATGATTGGGTTATTGTAGTTTTAATCCCATTCGGGTGTACTGAGGGTGGTTTCCCCTCAATGATTTTCCACTTTCCCGCCACGCTATTGTGGATGCACTTCGTCTAAATCAAGATATTTATCATCCTCGACACATTAGTGTGATTTGTAGACACGTGTTCAATCCGCATGTGCACTTCATGCAGTGGAAAAACCATAATTAATTTGTTACAAACACAATAATTTAAATTATAAAACTAAATGGTTCAGTGGCACTTTACGCTTGTTTAAATTTAGTACAATTTACAGAAAAACAAACTTTTATTGATCAATAAAAACAAATTATATTATTATATTATTATTATTATTATTATTATTATTATTATTATCATCATCATTGTTCAAAATTCGTGAATAATGTGTAATTTACTTCAAATCTCAAAATCTATTTAGTTGGAGAAAAAATAGATTTATAAATGCATGATGTTTCATAATGATCACAAAAAGAATTACTGTAGTTTTAAGAGAAATTTGGTAGATTCCAATTTTTAATTTGTATTGTTGTTGTTTTATGCTTCACGACTTACTACCCATCCGGCCTGTACAAATTTAGCCACATTAATGTTGTAAGGATTATAAAGGTAGATCTTAATATACCCACATTTGGGTGGATAAAGAGAGTGGAAAACTATTTAGTAGAATCACCCTATAATTATATCCATTCGGAATCTGAACCCCAAACTCCCCGTCTACGGCATAACAGACCAGATAAGTTTAACATTTAGTTGGCGTTCCCGCCTGGGAGGGATAAGTTGCATTTATTCTATGAGTAGAATTACAATATATTTTTTTTTTCAGAAAACACTGTACCTCTAAAAGAAAATGACCAAACAAAATGGCCATTCACGTGGTCTGCCCCCAAGAAGACGATCTCGTCTTGTTACCATGGTAACCATTCTGCCCTCACACAAATCTTTTATAGCCAATTGTGTCGCCAATGGCATCGCCACCACAAAATTGTCTTTTTCACTTACTTTTCGAGTATTTTCTGGTATTTTTTTTTCCTTCTTAATATATACTTTTTTCTTTCTTTTTGGTGATACGCTGACGGGTTCTAGTAAGCGATAAACATTCTGACCCTGAGCAATTCTAGTTTTACGACACTTTGGCTTTACTACCCCCTCTCCAGAAGATTAAAGGTGCTTTTTTTTATGTACATACTTTAATCAACCTGTTCCCCGTCTTTAAAAAAACTCTTTGTTACCCACATCAGTTGTCACGTGCTATATATGTCAAGTCAGGTTACCGATGATGGGGAAGTTGGGGTTCAAATCCCGGCCAAGTATGTTTAGTTTATTTTTGTAAATAGTTTATCACAATCTCTCCACACAATTGCGGGTAAGCTTTCAATGAATTCTACCTTCTTTATACCTACCCCACTAGTTTTAATTAATATATATGCTTATGTTTATACTCCGAAAGGATATAAGACTCGATGAAATAAAAACACTTTGTTACTCTTTGGTTGTCAACCGCATCCGAATATTGTTATTGTTTTAATCTTTGACTTTTCTGGCACTGGTATATTGATCTATGAGTAAAGAAAATATATATATAGAAGAGACGTCTAAGCTGTGTTTTACACGTGGAAATATTTTGTTTAAACATATATATAAGCTCAAACGTTATTAGGGACAAACACATATAAGTATATTAATTTAATTATTTATTCATATTATCTTTAGCTCTAAGATTTTAAGGGACACACGTACGCACATATATATATACATATATAAGGGGAACGCAATGATGCATGCAATGATGCAATGAACGTGAAAAAACGTCATTTTTTTGCAGTTTTTATATCAAAACATTTGTTTGGACAAAATTAATAAAATATTGCTTCATTATAAATATAGAGTTTAACTTTCTTCACATGGTGATGTCAACAGTTCTTGAATATCTTTCAAGAGCATAGCGGCATTAGATAACAAATTTTTAAATGAAGAGAAAAAATGTAATTAAATTCCAGGAAACCCTTGGCAGATATTCAACTACTGTATCACCATGTGAAGAAAATTAAATTCTATGTTTGTACTGAAACAATATTTGCTTTATTTTACCAAAAAAAGTTTTGCAAAAAAATAATCAAAACACTCTACTTTTTCGTGTCCCCTTCTTAGAAAACGTTCCACTTTCCGATGCCTGTTTCGAAATGTATTATACAATGGCTTGATCTACCAGCGTGATAGAAACCAATGATAGACCAGTAAAAAGAATATTACCTATCAGCTATAACGTGTTCTCCTGTTATTGCAAACAGAACACGTCACTTGCAGCGGTGGCTGAGTGATCTAAGGGGTAAGATTCGTATCGCAGTTGTTCAACGTTGATGGCGAAGGTCAGGATTCAGAGTGTCCCGCGGATTTGTGTACCAGTAGATGGTTTCCTAAGATGTGATTTAGCCCTGAGATTTTTCCCATTCCCTCTCTACGCTAATGTGGACACACTTCCTTAAAAAAAGTCTTCCTAATCTCTCCCCTTTTTACCAAGCCGTCAATATTTCTAGTATTGATCGTACCGAATTAATAACAGCATTTAGTAGGATTTTAGTAGGATATTATTTGACAGCTACAAAATAACTAAATCATGATTTTTATAGTATTAATACGTCAAGTCGTTTGATTTGTAGCTGTCAGTTTTGATACCTATAAAATAACATTAGTAATATAATAAAGTTTATCAAAAATAAGCTCTTATGAAGAGGTATTCTACCAGAATTCTACTATGGTAGAATTTCGGTAGAGAAAAAATTTAGGAAAATATGAACTTTTTTTGTAGTCAACAATTATAATATTATAGTGTACTATATTATTAGTGTCATTTTGTAAGTACTGATACTAATTACCTACCAAAATGGACATCTGTCGATAACATGACTTTATATATGAATAATTGAAAGTAAATCCAGTAGTTTTTCTAGCTTCCGGATACAGTTATTCCTATGAAAATTGGACTGTGTAATCTATCTCCTACTATTCAGCGAGTCCCTTATGATTTCAACGCCGCAGTGCACCGACCTTCGCAACGTCCATACATGCTCGTTATCACAGACCCAGCAGTGTGTTGTGTTTATAATCACGACACACTCACTGAATAAACTGAAGGATCGCGTGATTGGAAACTCCTCGTTAAACATATATCCAAACGAGATGCGGGGCGAAGAGGGGAGGGTTAGTGGGCGGGGAAGGCGGAAGGGTTGCGCTACGGCAACAATATTATTTGATTTTTTGTGCTTCTCATATTTATTTAAATCACCGCGTCTTACTACCTGTTCAGGCTCTACGTGATAATCACTTTAATGGGTCAGGGATGAGGAAGAAACATTTTAGAGGTAATCTAACAACATTTGCATGGAAGGAGAGTGGGAAACCATTTTAGAAAACCCTCAATAGGCCTGAACAAGGATCCGAACCCTCATCTCCCCATCATCAGCCGGCCAGTCTAAGAAGAAAGTGACAACTTAAACTGTTCGTCCATGTAAGCGGGTTGAGTCTCATCTTACTATAGTAGTTGAATTTAGTAAAAAATGACAATCTGGAC
Source organism: Timema podura (assembly GCA_033556935.1). Taxonomy (NCBI): domain Eukaryota; kingdom Metazoa; phylum Arthropoda; class Insecta; order Phasmatodea; family Timematidae; genus Timema; species Timema podura. The sequence continues at coordinate 43,639,729 of JAVRXN010000002.1, forward strand.
ATGTGAATCGAACACGAGGCCTTTAACTTTTCGCATCAATGCTTGTACCACTGAGCCATCCTGGTTGGTTTCGTTGGCAGGAACATCTTTCAGTAGTTACTATTGAAAGATTTTGGTTGGAAGAAACGTTTAGAAAATATAAGTTTTTTTTGTCAATGATATTTAACTGTACGGTATTATTAGTGGAGTTTAAGACTACCTATTGATAAAATATATCAAATGTTACTACTGTAGATCACATGCCCTAGCGTGTGAATACGTGAAAATAGATCTAGCAGCTTTTCTAGCTGTCAGATAAGTCCCTTCCTATGAAAATTAGACTGTACCTGTGCGGGCTACTCATATATTTTCACTGATTGAGTAAGAATGAGGAGGATATAATTAAAGTAACTGTACTAATATTCTCATGGAGGAAAAATTAATAACAATTTATACAAAAACACTCAGTACATATGATTGGGATCCGAATCCCAACCTTCCCATCATCGACAAATCGGATGATATTGAAGCCTTATCCCGTGCACCAATCGATTCTGGTGCGGTGACCCCACGATATTGCGTGGAATAAAATCATTGTGCTTTATATTGTTACGTCCAACACAAAGGTTACTAAACAGACTTGATGTAAAATTTGAGGACCTGCACTCTCATGAGCACGAAGCGAGGTTGTATAAAACCACCTCCAGTGTGCATTGCCAAGATTCGAACCTTGATCTTTCGGTCAACAGCAATACAGTTTATGGAGAAACTTAGAAAATGTGACCAATCGTGCGATCCTTTATTCATTCACGATGAGAAGCTAAGATTAACTACAACTCTATTCACTTGGGTCCAATCATTATTTAGTACAAAATTTACAGTATAGAGTTTTTATTAGAAAGGTAAACTTGAAGCATTCACCAAAATTAATAAATAATAACTATTATCAATAATTTTATAATCCATTTTGGTTAGTGTCCTGAGGCACTGTTCAATTCTTGATATTTGACGATGATTAGAAATTAAAAGTGCAATTTGAGGGTTCGATCCAGTTTGATTTGTACCAAAGAATCACATCCAAAATGGTTATTTTCTCATCCACTCTTCTTAGGGCTTCTTCATTTGTCATCCTGTCTGTCCATTTGATTTTATCAAGTCTTCTCCAGTACCACATTTAAAAACTCTCCAGATATTTCTTTTCCATCTTCCTATGAGTCCAAGTTTCTGCTCCATACAGCTCGATGCACCAAATGTATCATTTCATCAGTTTCTTCCTCAGTTCCAAACTCAACTTGCTGGACAGCAGTAACCTCTTCTTGTTGAACGCTTCTTTGGCCATGGTGAACAACAACCTAGTTTTCTTGGTTCAGTAAGAATTATTCGCTAGCAGCATTCCCAGGTACTTGAACGGCTGAATGTTTTACAAATCATGGTAGCCAACTATTTATAGGTTATGTATAAAAATATAACTTATTTATGTATAAAAGAAAGTTGAAATAAAAAGATTGAAGAAAAGTAAAAAAAAGTAAAAAAAATTCTCGGTCTCAAACTTAAAAAAGTAATATTTATTAAATAATAAGATTAAAATCTCATGAACCTAATTTTACAGTCAACACTATTTCAGCCTGATATTTATTGCTCTTTTTTAATACATTGTTTCAATGTAGAATCATAATTTGATTGATCTAAATAGAGGAACTTAATTTAACTAAAGGTTTTCTTATAAATAGCCCTCACTTATTTTCCTTTCTCCTACGTAAAATATTACGTCACTAGGGACTCATTGGATTCATGTGTGTATATTAAGAAATATCAAGGCATGAAAATAGAGTCTTATCAGATTGTGTCAATGTTACTGGTCACACTATGGTACTAATAGTTCCCATCTTCCTATGAATTTATTCCAGCCATTGATATCTCAACTTAAAGTACTAAACAACAAGTTTAAAAATACTATATAATAAAAAACGGCATGTTTTCCAAGCGAGGGAACAAATCCAACGACAACAAAACCAAAACAACTGGATTCCTAATTATTTCAGAAATTTCGTTAGGGAATAACTTTTAATTGAACGGTGACCCTTTCTAATTATTCCTCATTACGCCCCTGGTTCCGAGAAAATTGGAGTCACCACGCAGTTTTCTCTACCTGTAAAGCAGAGAACGCTTTTCCAAAACTCTCATCGCGCAATTGGACTAATTAAAAGTTTAGCTACTGTTCGGTGGTTTGAATTATCTTCCCTGTTGGTAGGGGAAGTACGCTGAGCTAGTAAAGGAGAACTTGTCATTCACAATAGATATATCTATGAAAAAGAGGACAAAATAAAAGGGATGTAAAATATCAATCAATGGGTTGGTTTCTAATTTGTTAGTTGTCCAAAAAAAAAAAAAATCGTGAATAAAGTGAAATGTCAATCAACCGATGACTGGAAAGCTGGAATATCAGGGTGATTTTGAGGCCTCCCTAATTATAGATATATTCGTATTTTGAAGGCAATCATTTTTGCAGCAGTGTCACTTGTCTGTTATCACTCCCTATTTACGTTCAACAACCCATCTAATTATATCAATGTCACTAGTCTGTTATCAACCCATCTTCATGTTCAACAACCCATATAATTTATATCAATGTCACTAGTCTGTTATCACTCCTTCTTCATGTTCAACAACCCATCTATTTATATCAATGTCACTAGTCTGTTATCACTCCTTCTTCACTGTTCAACAACCCATATAATTATATCAATGTCACTAGTCTGTTTTCATTCCCTCTTTACGTTCAACAACCCATCTAATTATATCAATGTCACTAGTCTGTTATCACTCCTTCTTCATGTTCAACAACCCATCTATTTATATCAATGTCACTAGTCTGTTTTCATTCCCTCTTTACGTTCAACAACCCATCTATTTATATCAATGTCACTAGTCTGTTATCACTCCTTCTTCATGTTCAACAACCCATCTATTTATATCAATGTCACTAGTCTGTTATCACTCCTTCTTCATGTTCAACAACCCATCTATTTATATCAATGTCACTAGTCTGTTATCACTCCTTCTTCATGTTCAACAACCCATCTATTTATATCAATGTCACTAGTCTGTTTTCATTCCCTCTTTACGTTCAACAACCCATCTATTTATATCAATGTCACTAGTCTGTTTTCATTCCCTCTTTACGTTCAACAACCCATCTATTTATATCAATGTCACTAGTCTGTTATCACTCCTTCTTCATGTTCAACAACCCATCTATTTATATCAATGTCACTAGTCTGTTATCACTCCTTCTTCATGCTCAACAACCCATCTAATTATATCAATGTCACTAGTCTGTTATCACTCCTTCTTCATGTTCAACAACCCATCTAATTATATCAATGTCACTAGTCTGTTATCACTCCTTCTTCATGTTCAACAACCCATCTAATTATATCAATGTCACTAGTCTGTTTTCATTCCCTCTTTACGTTCAACAACCCATCTAATTATATCAATGTCACTAGTCTGTTATCACTCCTCTTCTATGTTCAACAACCCATCTATTTATATCAATGTCACTAGTCTGTTTTCATTCCCTCTTTACGTTCAACAACCCATCTATTTATATCAATGTCACTAGTCTGTTATCACTCCTTCTTCATGTTCAACAACCCATCTATTTATATCAATGTCACTAGTCTGTTATCACTCCTTCTTCATGTTCAACAACCCATCTATTTATATCAATGTCACTAGTCTGTTATCACTCCTTCTTCATGTTCAACAACCCATCTATTTATATCAATGTCACTAGTCTGTTATCACTCCTTCTTCATGTTCAACAACCCATCTAATTATATCAATGTCACTAGTCTGTTATCACTCCTTCTTCATGTTCAACAACCCATCTAATTATATCAATGTCACTAGTCTGTTTTCATTCCCTCTTTACGTTCAACAACCCATCTAATTATATCAATGTCACTAGTCTGTTATCACTCCTTCTTCATGTTCAACAACCCATCTAATTATATCAATGTCACTAGTCTGTTATCACTCCTTCTTCATGTTCAACAACCCATCTAATTATATCAATGTCACTAGTCTGTTTTCATTCCCTCTTTACGTTCAACAACCCATCTAATTATATCAATGTCACTAGTCTGTTATCAATCCCTATTCATGATCACCAACCTCTCTCTTTATATCAGCGTCACCATACTGTTATAGCTCTCTTTATGTTTAACCATCTCTCTCCTGCAAACAATCAAGAAAAGATGAGGTCTCAACTGGCCCCGAAAATATTACTACAATATTATTGAAATATATAATTATGTTGTATTAAGACCACAATATATTAATTATTTTGTATTACATACCTAATGTCCAATGGCTTGTCAGAAAAAAACACCACCATCGCTCAAACTATGAATCGGTTTTGTGGCAAAGCGTTTGCAGTAACTATTTATTTTTTTAATCTCATTATTTATGAAAATTATTTTATTTTTATAAAGAATTTGTATAGTTTCTGTAAAAATAGTAAATTGTATGATAGTTAGGCTATCATATTATACCTTAGGTCTGCGGTTTTTAATATTTAAGGGCTTAGAACCCTTTTAGAGTATAAACATTTTGTGGTACATCCCAATATTAAACCTTCATATTTAAATAACATGAAATATTATTAATTTTGTCAAAAAACACACAATTAATACACATTTAGCTCTATTTAATATTATTTCAATGATAACGTCCAAAAGAGTAAAATGTTATACATACACTTTGTACAAGCCATGTTGACTAATTACGGCTAACCTTGCCTTAGATTTGTCAAATCCTACATATTTTACATATTTACACTTTGCTTTGCAAATAATGGGAGGAATTTTTCATTTTTATTTTTAGCACCGCATCTTACTACCCGTTTGGGCTATACGCCGAGTAGGATATTCTTGTGGCACTCTACGTGAAGTTAGCAGCACCTTACCATTTATTGATCTTTAAACTAAAACTATGGCGACACTAATTAGTTAAATACGATATTCTTTGGGCACAAATTCAGTATTAAATATTGGCATAAGTTTCCAATTAGTTCCATTATGGATGCTGCCAACTTCACGGACCTCCGAAAAGGGCCTTATGCCACCATTGACGCGCAACTTTCCTGTCCGTTGACTAGTCCGCTCTCCCCTCTTTTACGTAAGTAAAAACGACCAAACTACTACAACCTTACATTTGTACCTCCTTGGTTAAGTGGTAAACCCACGTCGTCTTCTTGAGCGATCGTTCCAATCTCCCCACCTAGGCTGCAGCACATCCATCAAGGCAGGAAGCAAGCACCTGGGCGCTAGCATTTCACCCGCGGGATTGGATAATATTTCATGGCTTTGATGACGTCATGAGGCGAGTAACACAGCGTCGAACAAACCCAAAGGGACGTCCCTTTGACCTAGTGGCCAAGGATGCTGACTACGGAGTTAAGGTAAATAATCCGAGTACAATAATTACTGTGTGGCAGTGGCTACCAATAGGTATTGCAGTTCGATAAATTTATAATTTTATTTGTCACAAGGTATATATAGAAAGCTACGATATATCAATCATATTATATCGAAATACCCACCTCGGTGGCGTAGTTTGCTAACGTGCTTGTTTCGTGTAGAGCTAGACTACCGAGGACGGGGAGATCGAGGTTTGAATTTCGGTCGGGTGAACTGGGGGTGGGTTTTCCTAAATGGTTTTCCACTCTCCTTCCACGAAAATGCGTGTTCACCTCCTCTACATTAAACCTTCCCAATTCTTAATCCATTAGCGTAATTAGTACTTAAGCGTATAACCCGAACGGGTAGTAAGACGCGGTGCTAAATAAATATATCGTGATATGTAGTGATGTAGCCCAAAACGGATATGTGTATATATATATACATATATATATGTATATATATATATACTATATATACATTATATATGTATATATATAACGTATATATATGTATATATATATACATATATATATGTATATATATATACATATATATATGTATATATATATACATATATATGTATATATATGTATATATATACATATATATGTATATATATATATATGTATATATATATATACATATATATACATATATATATATATATATATGTATATATATATATACATATATATACATATATATATTGTATATATATATACATATATATATGTATATATATATACATATATATATGTATATATATACATATATATATGTATATATATGTATATATATACATATATATGTATATATATGTATATATATGTATATATATACATATATATGTATATATATGTATATATATGTATATATATGTATATATATGTATATATATGTATATATATGTATATATATGTATATATATGTATATATATGTATATATATGTATATATATGTATATATATGTATATATATGTATATATATGTATATATATGTATATATATGTATATATATGTATATATATGTATATATATGTATATATATGTATATATATGTATATATATGTATATATATGTATATATATGTATATATATGTATATATATGTATATATATGTATATATATATACACATAATCACTCGTAGCTCAGTTTGTGGAAAGATTAGCCGGAATATATAACATACATTTACCCAAGGGACGCCCAAATTCACTAATCGTAATGTAAATTCTTTCCATGGAGACTCTTTCCATGTCCCGACGAGATGAGGTGATGGTGATAGTGAATATGATGGGGTAGGACCAATCGAGAATCTTAACCTAACTTAAACCTAAATAACCAAATCCTGGTGACCGATGAGGTAATTACCCTTTCGGGGGGGGGGGGGGGGAGGAGCCTACGGTACCAACTGTAAATTGAACCTGAGACACTAGGATCGTATCCATGTGTGCTGACCACTATATCAAAGGGCCGGTTAGTAAGTGAGTACAAGCAACGAGAATAATACTTGGGCTTCACACGATAATAACAGCCTAGACTAGTGTGTAGGTTAAATACACCCTGTATCGGTCACTTTTGTGCCTCCATTGTAATAAACAGTGACTCATTTGACTGTCAAATAGTATTTCAACTGTTTTCTAAATATAGTAATAAAACAACAGTTGACTATGTTTAGAGTTTGACCTTTATTCCTGCTGATAGTGGAAGCTGCCCATGTATTGCTCGCTATATTCTGAACATGCAATACGATACAAAAATATCTGATTAAAACAGTTTTGTGGTCTTGTCAGTTCAGTGCGGTGTTACAAGTGAGATAGGAACCACACTAGTCAGTGGATATGAGAGTATAGTGGTTGGTTATTTGTGTTGCGGATAAATAAGACAGCTCAGTTATTCAAAATCAACAAAACAATGATCTTGGGTAAAGTTGAAGAAGCCATTACACCCAGAAGTATAGAACGAGTTCATATTTCAGGAGAATGTACACCTGCTTCAAACAACTCTGCTGAAATATTGGGAAGTGCTGATGTAAGAGTACTATGTTCGTTTCTTTACGGAGAGGTTTTTAAATTAATTAATTAATTAATTGTTAATACAATATATTCGTGTATGAGGGGCTGGAGAGTTTGTTAACAAGTGTAGCTGATTCATGTTCGATTCCATATCGTTCCTAAAGTGTATTATATCTGTAGGCTATGGGGTTGTCTAATTCAATTCACATTATTAAGTTCTAGCGTTAAGAATTTGATATAAATAATATTAATACCATAATTTTCACCTAGAGGAAAACTCTTGTAAACAGCGAGCTATTTAAAGTTAAATATTAAAAATATTAGGTCTTTTCCAAGTTCAAACGCTAGTTCTCTTGAAGTAGAATTAACTTCACTTGTTTTTATTATTATTTATGAACATTACCTATAGAGTTTGTTAGTTATTTCTTGTTTCGTGGATTTGTCAGGAAAAAAGTAAACAAGTAGGTCAACATTGAATGTCCAATTCGCTTATCCTGAAAGGAAACAAGCCTATCTTGTTTGTTTCCACTATGGTGTAGCTAGATGGTTCTCAAACTTTGTTTGATCACGGCACACTATTATTTTTTCGTGTGCCTTCGCGGCACACTGAACATGCAAGTTACGCGACACAATAGGTGCCTCAGTCAAACGCATGCGTGGAGTAATTACTCAACTCGTTGATTGTAAGCCATTTCATTCTCTGAGAAAAAAATTAAAGCTTTTAAACATTTTTCTGTTAATTCTTTTTAAAAACGATATATATATACTAGCGGGCCCGACAGACGTTGTCCTGTCCAAACGTTGGCTTTTCGTTTGGATGGCATAATTGATTTCGATAGTAAAACCAATACTATGTGATCATCACAATTACAAATTCACAATGAACTCCAATTAGTGAGTTACACAAATATTACAAATTCAGTGTTTGTCAAGACAACATACAAAATAAAACATCTTTTCATTTTTGGCAATTTGCCCACAACTCCACAAATATCAGCTGTATCGAAAAAAATTTTGAGGTTACATGTTCTGATATGCAAAATATCTATTAAAAAAAATCCCCCCCCAAAAAAATTCCCTATAAATTAATATATAATCCTAGAACTCGATTGCAGCGCCACCTACCGGGTCCAATTGTGAATCTAAACCATCCACGGACCCACTCAAACACACACAAAAAATTTCATCAAAATCGGTCCAGTCGTTTAGGAGGAGTTCAGTGACACACACGTACAGAAGAATTATATATATATAAAGATATATATATTTAACACCCCATCCTACTACCCGTTCGGCTTATACGCCTATGTTATAATTACACTACTGTGTTAGGGATTAGAAAGGTTTAATTTAGAGGAAGTGCAACTGCAATTATGTGGAGGGAGAGTTGAAAACCATTGAGGAAAAAACCACCCTCAGCGCACCTGACCAGGATTGAACCCCGATCTTCCCGTTTTAAGCAGTCCAGTCGGCCACGAGAGTATTGCGTTAGGCCGTGCGGCCAACGAAGTGGGTAAAAAGAAATATTGAATGAAACTAATTTTGATTTTGTTATCAACAATACCATAATGCCAAAAATTTCGTGGCACAGTGGTGTGCCGCGGCACACCCTTTGAGAACCACTGGTGTAGCTTATATGATAGAGGCATCGTGGAGTCCATTAAGGTAGTACTGTAAGCTTTCTATCTTCATACGGAAAAAACGAATTTAGTTAAAATTTATTCTTTTGTTTAAATTTGAGCGAGCTCACTAAAAGCTCACCATAAAATGAACGCACACCATCCAAACAATGATAATATACAGTAAACAGCCTTATGTACTTTGATTAGAGTCAAAATATAATGTTTCCTGGATTGGAACTACAAATATTGAAAATGACAGCTTCGAGAGCAATTTATGGATTTCTACAAAAAAACTTTTCATTTTCAATTACTTAAATTAAATAATTTATCTCAACGATTATCATAATCAAAGATTAACGGGACGCTAGTTAGTACAGTATTTTTCAGTTTTTATAACAAATTATTTCGCCAAAATAAATATATTACTCCAGTAGATCAATTTAGTTTAGTTATATAAAAATATTAATTTTAAGTAGATCTTGAATATTTGTCAAGAGCATATTGAAATTTGATTGTAAACTTTTTTAAATGAATATAAAGCTCCATGGTCAAATAGCGTGATTCCAATGACAAATATTCGAGAAATGTTTAGAACAAAATGTTAAAAAAAAATTATACTAAATGTATCTACTGGAGAAATATTGTATTTTATTTGGCCAAAAAGTTTGTTTCTTTTTTGTTAAAGAAAGACCTTAACTTGCGTTCTCAATTTAATATAAGATTCCCTATTTCAAGAAAAAGTGGTTGAGGTTTATTTTAAAAATAAAGTCTTAAGGTGTAGATTTGCACAAAGATCACAAAACTTCTAATCTTGCTAAAGGCTTTACTACAATCCCTGTAACGTGGCCAACTCGCTGCAGAGCTGGTATTAGGTTAGCCCTCATATATGCAAGGGCGCCCTAGTGGGTTTTCCAAATGGGGGGGCAGGACGAATTGGAGTCCCATCTGCTGGGAGTGTGGCAACCCCCTCCTTAGAAAACTTCAGGAACATAACTTTGTGGTAGGGAATTTTAGAGCATCTGGACTTAATTCTAAGCTAATTTCTATGAGTTTTAAGAGCCAATTTTCGCAACATCAAAAGTTTCTGGAAAATTAACCAAAAATAAGATTTACTGAACAGAACAAAATTAAAAGAAAGGTGGTGAATAGGGGTTGGGAGGAAATCTACATTTTATAATTTATATCTCTGTTAACTCGGAGAATGATAATTCAAAGTTGTTAGTAGCAAATTGCAGCCAAATCCCAAATACACAATTTTATTTATTCATAAAAATTAACCCAAAAAAAATGGCGCTTGGAGGGAGAAATAACCGGTCTAGAGTGGGGGATGCATGCCGCTGGAGGGCAAGCTCGCACTTCCTTTTAATCACACGATGTTGGTGGGATAGTGGCACCAAGGACCTAGTAACACTGAGCTTCCCCCACCACTGATAAGAGACTAAAATATCTCTGGCCATTCAAGGTTAGGCTCCTCTACATACAGTCTGAACTATACGACGCATCTCCAGTGATGCAGTGGTTGAACTTTCAATCAATTTTCGGAGCCCTGGTCTAAACTTTAAAGGAGGTAAACCCACTAAAAACGGCCAGCATGGCACGGCACAGGCTGGTTCGTTGCGGCTCAACTCAGTCGTAGCTAACGGCCCGGTACAGCACTGTACCAGCAAACCTATGCACAAACTCTTTGCAAGTTCCAGTTGCAATTAAAGAGTTCTCCGAGGAGGAGTTGCTGAATGCAGTTTGTGCGGAGGGGAAAGAGCGTGGGAGAAAAAAAGGGCCGTAAACACAGGTTGCGAGTGAATTAAATATTTAAGAAGTGTCAAAGCATTAACCTTTTCTGTCATTTGTTGTCCTTTCCTTTAGTGGTGGTTACTTGGATCAGAGACATCATAGAGAGGAATTGGTACTCTCTCACAGCTTCTATAAGTCACAAACTTATTTTTGAGGCACAAGGAAAAACCACCTCACCTCCACGTACTGGCCGTTCGAGGTGAACGGATTTAAGTCTCGGGGAAGCCTTCAGACCGTTCCGTTCGTGTGCCGAACTGATCCGGGTGCTCCAAGGGGGTTGGGTTCCATTGAGTTCTTTGCAAAGTAATACGACCGGTGACGGCCGTTCATGGTTTCCTCCTTAAGGCTTAGACTGGCCTGTTGATGACGGGGAGTTTGGGGTTCGAATTCCGGATTACTGAGGATGGCTTTTCCTAAATGTTTTCCAACTCTTTTTCTACGCTAATGTAGATAGATTACCTCTAAAATGCTTCTTTCCTCATTCTTAACCCATTAGAGTAAATTATCATACATGCGTATAATCTGAACAAGTAGTAAGACACGGTGATTAAAAATACATATATTTTATTTATGTATACACTACCTAGGGCCCTAGGCTATTAACTTTTATTTTATATTAAAAATTTTATGTAATTAATCTTCTTTCCCTAATTTTTTTGATAAAAATGTTTTCTTGTAAAAAGCTGTAAACTTCCGATATCTTTTGAACTTGAGCTGTTCAACCTCAAGCAAAGCTTATATATAGGATAATACAGGATACTACAGGATAATGAGAGCTTGAAAATTACCTCTCCCAATTCAACAACTTTGTGACCACCCGCTTTGGTGGCCGCATGATCTAATGCGTCACACTCATGTCAGACTAAACTGCCGATGACAGGCAGATTGGGGTCCGAATCCCACTCGGGTGTATTGAGGGTGGTTTTTCTTAAATGTTTTCCCACTCTTCCTCAACGCGAATGTGGCTACAAGTCCTCCTCCTAATTCAACCTTCTTCAGCCATAACTCACTAGAGTAGTTAGCACATACGCGTATAACCTGACCCGATAGTAAAACGCGGTGCTAAAAAAAACCTTTGCAATTTGAATCAATAAGCTCGCGGACTAAACGTCAAGCTCGCCTTGTCTGGTTTGCTGATGAAGGCACCCTTAAATGGTTTCCCACTCTTCTTCCACGCACATGTTGGTACATTTCCTCTAGTTTACATCTTTGTGATCTCTATCTTATTAATATATTTTTTTAGCACCGCATCTTGCTATCAAGGTTAAACATATAACAATTATGCTAATGAACCAGGGATGAGGAAGGTTGAATTTAGAGGATGTATACCCACATTTTCGTGGAGGGAGAGTGGAAAACCATATTGTAAAAGCCTTCCTCAGTACACCCAACCGGGATTCGAACACCGATCCCCCTGTCATCGGAAGTCTTGTCTAGCACGATAGTGACATCTTAAACCATGTGGCCACCAAAGCAGGTATATTGGTGTAATTAAATGTATGGATAGCCCGGACGGTTAGTAGAACGCGAAAAAAAAATGGCAGAGATGGATCAGGCTATTTAATTTATTAGCAATCAGAAATGTACAGTACAATTTTCATAGGATATCTGTCAGCTATTTAAGTTACTAGATACTTTCACATATTCATACGTCAAGTCATGTGATTTGTGGATGTCACTTTTGTTAGATATTACCAATACCTATTAAATAACTCTAATGATATAGTAAAGTGTTAAAGCTGTTAACCACAAGTAAATATGTTTGTATTTTTATAAAAGTTCTTAAAAAATAATTTTAATGTTAATTATTATGACATAGCCCAGTTAGTTTGAGTTATCAAGTGTGTAGGTATACACGATTCAATTTCAGGATAATACTTTTAGCAATGCGGTTTGTCGAAGCATTTTCTGGGGTTCTAGTCTCTAGAACTGAAATAGCAACTAAAACCTCTCATTTAATTAAAATGAAAATATGTATTTTTTATACATTAAATAGAAAATATAGCATATGCACTATTATTTCGAAAATTATTTTTACTACCAGCTCACTCGTTGGCGCATCATGTGTCGATTTTGCAATGTCTGCTTTCAACTTTAGCCTTTAGATTGATAAAATGTAATTTATAAATTCAATTAATATAAATAATATATATATACCTATTCTAATTTTAATTACAAATAATAAATTACCTCTTTCTATATTTTTGAAAAATCACTGTCGAAAGGAATTACTTCGTTTTAAATATAATAGAAAAAATATTCTAATATTAATTATGCAAGGCACTAATATTAAATGTAATTAGAATTAAAATATTCCTTTTAAATATATTATTAGAAGATAATAGCTACCATGTTAAGGGGCCCAAAGCTGAACAATATTTTCATTTAATTTTAAAAAGCATTTTCAAAATAATAATACCAATTAATCACTGAGTCAAAATGTTGAAAACTCCAGCTTTTTTAATTTAAATTGAGTGTAATTTGAATCAAATAACTGGCAATACGCAATTGCATAAACTCTTATACTGTGTTATTAGGCCTTTAGCATGGAATAAATTTTCAAAAATAGGTTTACAGTAATAAAGTAAGTTTTCCTCGTAAAAATCAACTCATCTTGTTAATCACAACAAACTCTCTTTATATAAGATTTTAAACCAAAGTGTTTAAATCTTTTTCTAAAATTTTCAAAAATAGCTTGGTTGTAAACCACCCTAAAATAATTTCTAATTTGTAAAAATCAAACATATTATTCTTATCTATCATGGAAAACTATTTCAAAATACCTATTTTGAACTTAATCTTAAAGGCCAGTTTCAAAAAATTACAAATGTTATATAATTTGTTGTAAGTAAACTATTCTTAGATTAATTTGTTTTAGAAAAATAAAAATAAAAAATTCCTATTGATAGGGTAAAATAGTCCCCCTAACTAATTTTGATCAAACATTTCGGTGCTATTTAAAAAAAGAAGTTTAATTTTACAAAAATAATTCTTGGTTTTTTAGAAAAACTAATATATATTATTATTTATAATATAAAAAATATAAAAGATAGCCATTTTGAACCAAGCCCCTAGAGCCATTTTTTTCAAAAATTCAAATTTTAAAAAGTCATACCCTTAAACAAATTCTACCCCAAAACAAAAGTTTACTGTTTTATTTATCATCTAAAACACTCTTCAGATGTATATTTTAAACAACATCGTTTCATTTTCAAAATGTTTTTAAAAAAATTGAAAATCACGAATCAGTCAACTATCCTATGATTAATTTGTACAAAAAAACAAAGTATACAGTGTTATTTGGGAGGTCAAACATTCACTTGATATCGGGGGTGCAGGGGCAAGTTTAGCAGTGTGGGAGCGATCGTTTTGCTCTTAAGTTAAAGATCAAAGTGAGAACAGGGCGTTATGGAACTTGGAAAATACCCTTAGGTTTAGTATGATTTCAAACACAGAAAAAGTTCTTATTTATTAAGTTGCTCCAGTAGGCCTACAACTATAAAAAATATATCAAACAATATAATTTTAATACAGAAAAAAACTTTACAATTAAATTACTATTTCTTGGGTAGCATAGCTAAATAGGCTTTTATGAAATGGCCAAAAACTATTATTACTTAAAAAAACCATTTATATTTCTTTTATTAATTAAAATAATAGGCCTAAATGTAAAAAAACTTATCCTATTTACCTAAAAAAAAGTACTACGAATTAAAGAAAAGGTTTTAAACAAACAAAATATTTATAGAATGGAAATATGTCTTCTTTCCAAGAATAAGTAATCTTATTGTAGCTTGCAGTATTAAAATTGACAACAAATCAGAAAACATTTTCTTCGGGGGCTGATTTTAGGTTCGTCACTACTCTAGTTCTTGTGTCGTCTGCTGATCTGTGCGATCTCAACCAGGTTGTCATATAAGGCTCGGGTCCTCCACCAGGTGTTGAGACTAGGGCCGTGAAGTTTGATAAATAATAAAGATGAGACGTGATGGACTAATAGGTTGGTTCTTGTTGGACTAATTATTATATTCATGAGACAAAAGCCTCTCTCACATTCTGCTGAACTCCAAGGTATTATTTTTGAACAGTTCACCAGCTCTTTAAGGGCATCAGACACACGTTTACTGCTGTTAAGGTAGTCTTTAAGCCCATTTATTGATTTACTTGAACCTATTCTAAATCGTTTACAGTGCCAATCTACTTCTGTTTCGCCATAACTGACTGGAATATTTGTTGGCCAGTAATCAGATTCGAGTACTTTAAAGTCTTCCAAAAGCATCTTATGAAGATGAAGTTGTTAAAAAAACAACCGAGGTTTGAGATTATTAGCCACACTTGAAAGCAAGTGTTGCTCATTAATGGTTAGCCATTATTCTATTGTCTATTAAATTTACTGAATTGAACTCACCCTCTTCTATTGCTATTTTACTCTCTAAGACTCTATTAACCAGGTTTTTCTTTTAATGATTCTATAATATATTATGGAACTTCTTATAAGTTTGTCTACGAAAACAACTTGTGTTTCTGCTTTGCAAACTCTCAGAGAGCATAAATAATTCTGATAGTATATCATACATCAATCGTAAGTCTAACAAGAACTGGCTAGGAGTAAATATTTTTAATAGGCCTTCATAGACATATCTTTCCGAAAATGTTCTCGACATTTCTTGTGAAGCCTTTAAGAAGTGGGTCGCTAACGCTTCCTAGCCGAGCCACACAGCGGAAACTGTTATGAATGAGCTTGCTACACACCTAATACTGATAATTCAACCTATTTTATTTATTTATTTATTTATTTATTTGTCTAACTCAACCGCACATTCTGCAAGTTGACATTGGTTCTTGAGCGATATGCTGTACAAGATGAACACTTTATCAATAATTGAAAATGATTTACAACAGCTTCTTCGTTTACAGCAGCTGCAAGGGCTAACTCAAACCTGTGATTCATGCAATGCCAAATAATGGATATAAAGATAAACATATTTTGTCCCATGCCAAACCTTTTCCCAAGCATTACACTAGCCCCGTCACTTTTAAAAGACTAGATTTTGCTTCAGAAACTCATGGTCAAAACCATGCTTCTCAAGGAATTTGACAACAGCGTTAAATATTGTTTCAGCCTTTTGATTTTCAAGCTCAACCAAATCCAAAAATAAATTGTTTGGTAAATGTTCCTTACTGATTTCACATCTTAAATAAATAATTAGCACAGATTTTGAACTTAGGTTAGTATATTCATCGATAGTAACGAAAATTTTCCCCAATGTTTCCTTAATTTTTTTTACAATTATTGATTTAATTTATTTAGACAATGATCTATGATCTCAGTTGAACTAAATCTAGAATGGAGGCCAATTCCAACATCCTCTCTATTTAGTTTTCGAAGGTCTAGCAAAATTTTTCAGAGTAAGGTAGTTCATTTTTCACTGGATAATATGCCGATATAAAAACAGCCTTAGTTGATTCCTTATTAAATTTATTCATAGTATCAAATACCCCCTCCATGGATTTTTTTATACATTTAAGATATTATTGGCCGTTGCATGAGCACGTGATTCTTATGCAGAAGTTTTTATTTCTTAATGATTTAAGTTGATACAATTTATTTGAACCATAAAAAGTTACCTGGTAAGAACACCATTCAGTAGACAAAGAAATACGTTCTTTTTTGAAAGCTCCCAAACCAGTCACTTCAAAACAAATCTTTCATCCTAGTTTACCGTTTCTACAGTCGATCCAAGGAAATTATTTTTTTTCCGCTACCACATATCAGCCGTCCATATACTTGGCCACTTGCCTTGTGTTTCAGCGACCTTGCAAACATTTTCTAGCCCTTCATTTTTACCAATGTCTACACCAATGTCAACAACACTTTCATTAACAATAGCCTCCGTTATTGTACTTGGTAACGATATAAAATGTGCATCTGGTTTGCTAGAGGGTCCACTTGACGGAACAAATCTTCCTTTATCAACAAATCACGAAAAGAATGAGGATAATGTTTTCTGTTTGTTTTTAATATCTTCCATTATTATAGAAGAAACTTGTAATAACTTGACAAAAGTATAAACATCAATCAAGATTAGGGCGCGCGCTGTTGACTTTATGACCGGACCGGATTGACTCACTCTCACTCAAGGCACATCAGCCTGGCACTGGCATAGGTGCAGTGGAGGAGTTGAGGGTGCCTTACCGCCGCGCCACTCCCTCCCTCTCACTGTCAAAACAAAACCTAACGTTCCGCTGTCTGGCTCGCAAACATGTGTAGGCCTACTTTAGTTGAAACTAGAACTAATTTATACTGTAAATTGTTCGTTTTAACTGTAATAGTACGGTATCATAATAGTAATGAACTAAGGAAGTGATCAAAAAATATTTGTGACTGTGAGCATAAAACCAAAGTGTAGACGCTTATATTGCTAAATAAGAACAGTATTAAGTTTGCAAACAAGAACAGTTTCTTTTTAAACAAATGTGGGAGCGCCGCTCCGCCATCGAAAGCAGTGTGGGAGCGCCGCTCCACCTTCGAAAGCAGTGTGGGAGCGACGCTCCGCCATCGAAAGCAGTGTGGGAGCGCCGCTCCGCCATTGAAAGCAGTGTGGGAGCGCCGCTACGCCAACGAAAGCAGCGTGGAAGCATCGCTCCCACCCGCTCCTGCTCCACTACGCCCCTGCTAGATATCTATTTCAAACAAAATTGTTTTAGCCATTCTCAAAAAAAAATTGGAATTAAAAAAACCATCAGTTACTCTTAATTTGAAGGCTAAAGTCAGATATCAAGTTTGAACCAAATCCATCAGATCGTTTCAGATTTGTGGCTAGGGACAGACAGACAGATAGATGGACACAATTGTAAAATTCACTTAATTGGGTTCAAACGCACATAAAACACAAGATTCTCATAATCTCTAGGCCGAAAATTTTCATGCTTACAATACTTTTTCTTGATATGAGAAAGTAAAATTATTATTCTATAAGGTTCACTGGTAACATTTTTATCACTACGATAACAAATAAAAAAATTGACAGAAAGTTATAGTTAGGACTATTTTATGACACCACTGTATTGTAATATCCATATAAATTGTTATTTTATTAATTACTTTGTTTTTTAGTTCGAGGAAATAGCAGAGAATCCAGAGAGTGCATACTACAATATCTCATACGTACTGCACTACTGCAAGTGTAAGATCCTGTTGCCCTACCTCCGGATTTTGGCTGTGATGGGACTCCGCCCCCTAGCCCTGGATGTATCAGAACAACGTTCTTGTGTGTGTGTTCTAGGGTACATACACATGATGTTCGTACTTGCTCTCATGTGTGTAGGCTATGTGCTTCAATACATGTCATGCTTCAGGTATGGGACAGAGTTAGCTGCTATTAATGCCGGGATCACGATCAACTTAAACTTAACTTAACGTAACTTAACGTAAAGAACCTCCTTGTGTGTTTAAATGGAAGCGATCACGATGCACTTAACTTAACGTTGACTTGCAGTTAACTTAACGTTGACTTGCAGTTAACTTAACGTAAGAGATGTCCTGGGAGGTCTTTTACTTTACTTTACGTTACTTGAAGGGTATCACGTGATCTAGCCAGCCAATCATTATGCGCGTGACGTCATCAGGGATATTTAGTAACTCATTTGTTGGTATTATGACTAATGTTTACTCTTTAGCGTAAGTTCTAGTGATCAGACATTGAAACAAAATAATTACACTAAAATAGGAAAGCTAAATTTATCAAAAAAAAATTGTAATAGATATTTATTATATCGATTGAAAACTATAAACATTCACAGATCATCACTGTAAAACTAGTACAAATCACAGATCATACTCGAGAATGAAGATATTTGGCTCGAGTTGTTACGTTAAGTTACGTGAATCGTGATCACACATACGTTAAGTTAACTTTAAGTTAACGTTACGTTAAGTTACGTTAAGTTAACGCTAAGTTGATCTTGATCCCGGCATAAGTCTAGAATTATGTGCTTTAGGTTTGGAACAAGGTAAGGTGTTGTTAAATCTAGAATTATGTGCTGCAATACATTTCTTGCTTCAGATTTGGGAGATAATTAGTTCCTATTGTGTCTAGAATTATGTACTTCACGTATAGAACAGAGTTAGGTGTTATTAAGTCTTTCTTTAGGAATAAGAGACATGGTTGGAAATTACAACACCAGCACTGCCGGTAGTAGCCAATTAAAATCTATTTGTTGTTTTTTTTCCAGGAGAGACCGTGGGTTCTACTACAAACAACACGATCATGAGCACATCTGTTATGGAAGTGTCGTGTTTAGCTATATTGTCCCAAGCTGTCTTCACATGGCTGCCTACCTCTACACGTTGTATATCTTTAGGATAAATGAAAACGAGCAACTGCAAAATTTAATGGAAAGAGTGAGGCAAAACACATGTTTTATAAACTACACTGATGTTAGCATTTATTTATTTTTAAACTTGAGTCTACCTTTCAAATAAACAAAATCATTTTATTTTAGTTGCACACTACAGTATTAAAATTTATCTTCATTGATTCAATTTTGTCAGAATATTTCAGAATATTTACATTAAGTTAAATTGTGGAACTAAGCATAGAAAACATAATTAAAAAATTACCTACGAAGCAGTTCAAGTACCTGGTAAGTCCACTGACAAAGATTGTCTACTGCACTAAACAAGTTAGGCCAAGGATTGCTATAGCCGTGGAAGCTTTCAACAAGAAGAGGTTACTGCTTTCCAGCAAATAGAGTTAGACGCTGAGGAAGAAACTGATAAAATTATACATTTGGAGCTTTGCCCTGTATTGAGCAGACACTTGGACTTTTAGGAATATGGAGAAGAAATACTTGGTGAACTATGAAATATGGCACTGGAAAATACTTGAGAATATCAGGTGGACAGACAGGGTGACAAATGAAGTCCTAAGAAGAGTGGGTGAGAGGAGAACCATTTTAGATGTGATTCTTTGGTACAAAGCAAACTGGATCGGACACATCCCTAGGAGGAACCGTCTTCTGCACAATATCAAAGAAGGAAAGGTTGAGGGAAAGAAAAGCTTAGAAAGGAGGAGAGTTCAAATATTTAATGACATGAAGGAAAGGAGAACATTTTGGTAGCTTAAGGAGTAGAGGAGGAAACAGTGGACAGGAACATATTGGTGGTCTAAGTTCACTGATCAAAGGAATGTCATAAGACAGGACACATAATAATAGTGATAATTATAATAATGGACTAATAATGGAACAAAAGCTAAAAAAAATTTGGCTGACAACTAAAAGTGTGCGCATGATATGCCAGTTTTAGTTCCAACCAATTCGTTAACTATCAATAGTAACCATATATAGGAGTGCGATTATCGTCTGAAAAACAACACAGACACTAATATTAATTTTGTAACTTTGTTTCATAGGTGTTTCTGTTGTCATCAAGCTCCCCAAATGCATCAGTGACCCAACGCCGCTTGGTGTTGATGTTGTGGTTGTTTGTAGGGCTGAGCATCTTGTGGATGATCCTGTCCCTTGTTACGGTTAACATCATGATGGCACAAGGCATCATCATCTTCCGCTGGCTTGAGGAGAGGTATGATCGTACATACAGACAGTATTTTGGAGTAATAATTAGGACTGACATTTGAATAATTCCTTTATAGTTAATTATATTTTTAAAAAAAGTGTAAAGTTACAAGAAATAAAATTACTTTATACACTATGCAGGAAAGCAAGTCCTAAGTGGCTTGAGAAAGAGGTTTCCATGTTTCGAATATCCTATAATGCAAACACAGTTTAAGATAAAAGTGGAAACATAATAAAATAATTTGAATAACTATCTTATAGAGGTATATAAGTCACAATTGGTCAGCAGTAGTGTTATATTCTTTGAAAATAAATATTACAATTTTTTTTAGCACCACGTCCTACTACCCATTTAGATTATAAGCTTATGTAATACTTACACTAATGGTTTTAGGGATTAGGAAGGTTATATATATATATATATATAGAGAGAGAGAGAGAGAGAGAGAGAGAGAGGAATGTACCCACATTTGCATCCAGGGAGAGTGGAATATAATTTTAGAGAAACACCCTTAGTATACCTGACCGAGATTCGAACCTCGATCTGCCAGTCTATTCTACTGGAAGAGTAACGCGTTAGCTTATGCAGCCACCGAAGCGGGTAAATAAAACTACTGTCATACTGAATCACAATTTATAAGTCTTGGACGTGGTCACAATAGTTAAGCTCAAAACCTGGCTGATTTAAAGTGTAATATGAGGTGCTAATAGCTGTAACTATGTGGGAGAAAATTTCCTCCAGTCACCAGATAGGGGATTGAACCTTGGTCTCTCAAATTGGGAGTTTAGTATGCTAGTGAATCAATCTCTGCTTGAAGATATTGAAAGTTAAAATTCAAAGATAAGAAAAATAGTCCAAGTGAGATGGTGGTAAATTTAACTGGCTATTATTTTTGTCAAAGGGATGTACGAGTAAAGGATACACTTGTGAATAATTATTTTTTATGTCCATGACTTGAAGATAACTTATAGAAGAAAGTAAGAGCTTTGTAGAAAGAATAGTATTAATTTGGCTGTTGCAAATGTTACTAAATTACTTTCATATATTCATGATTGTGATCTGCAGCTGTCCCTTTTGATGGATTCTATCATTAGTTTTATTACCTATGAAATAACCCTAGTAATATGGTCAAACGTTAACAGTATTGTTAAAAAAAAATAGGTTTGTACTTTAAGGGTGGCCACAAAATCTGACTTTATCCTGATCTAAAAATGCAAAGAGTCCTGACCAAACCCCTATTCCTGAATTGATAGTGGTGGTCAACAAATCAAAACACTCAATTTGCTATAGCAGATCATATTTTTTGGAACGCATTTAAAAATATATAGTATAGTATAAGATATAGTGAGGACATTTTTCTTCCTTTGACAGATAAATAAACAACTTTTCTTGATTTTCCCGAAAGTTTTAAATTCCCTTAACATTGCCAGATTTTCAATCATTAACCTGACTTTAGCCATATTGAATTTCCTACTTATGTTTCTACTGCACTCTTACTGTATTTGAGCCATAAACTAGACCAGTGATATCCAGCCCTAGATATCATAGCATCATTTTGGGTCACAGCATGTTTTGGCTGGGATCACAATGTTTGTAGAAGTTATAGTTTAATATTTACTATTTTATGAGGCCATAATAGTTAAAACTGTTAAAGTTCTATTTGGGCACCCAGCTCTGTCAATATGATTACCAACTTAAGTTTACCGTAAAAGTATTTTATTTGGGTGAGTATTGGTGCAGAAATTATTTGATCACATCCTAAATAGCCGCTGAGCTAGTTGATTCTCTTTCGCGGTTTCTTAAGTAGCGTTTATATGATCATTATTTAATGAGTTTGAAATAATCCGTGGGCAGATGGGCTGATTGTCATGCTCATCTAGTTTGGTTCTTCGGAGACGGGTAGAACAGAATTCCAATTCCAGCTAGGTATACCAAGGGTGATTTTACAAATTGTTTCTCATTACATTCAAATGTGGGAAGATCGCTTCTAAGTTCTACTAACCTTATCCCTACCCAATAAGTGTAGTTACATGCAGATATCCTGCACAGTTTGTAAATATATATATATATATATATATATATATATATATGAACATTTTGGGGTTATTAAGGGGTCGCAATGGTCTCAAGAGACAAAATTTGTAGTCAAAACATGCAAAATGTTGGAAATCGCTACACTAGAGTGACCAGACTATGTAACACCATGGTGCATAATCATGGATTATTAAAAAAGGAAACAAACTCTATCGTTACAGCCCTCCTACGATTAAAGTGACACTGAAAGTTCTGTTGATCTTGAGCACATTGTGGCATGACACGGTCCAAGCGATGATCATCACCAGCTATTGTCTACAAGGTCAACTCCTGGCCACACATGTTCACCTTCTCAAAGAGAAGTTGTTACAGAGTGTTATGTCACCTGTAGAATGGATGAGGGTGAGAATAAACTTAACTATACTACATACATTTAAACAGTGTGTTAAAAAAAAGTATTTTCACAGTGGAATATATTTGCTGCAGCGTTGACATTTTGTTATAATCTACAAAATGCTGGAAAAACACTTTTAAAATAATCTGTATTTTTTAATAAGATTGTTCAAAATAATGAAATGATATGTTACCATTAAAAAAAGTTTTCATTCAAAGTAGCAATTGCACTTGTTTCGATCTGGAGAGACTTTGCAAACACACTATATGTTCTACTGAGGGATCAGAACATTCTCAGGCACAGTTTGGACTAACCCTGCTTACCCTAGCAACAATACACGTCACACCACTGACCAGTGCACAAGGCTAATATTAAAACCTATATGCCGTTCCACTCTTAAATTACAGTACAGGTCTTATGAAGTGCGCAGTTACTAGAGTCTATGCACTTAAAACATGACCATTTTTGTACTAGGGACTTATCAAGATTCACAAAGTGTATACATTTTATAGTAATATAGAAGTTTGGTTTAAGTAAATAATTGTGTATTATTTATTATTAGTAGTAGTATTATATTAAACTTGCTTTAAATAGACACTGCACAAAATCACCTGCAATGAGTATTTTAGGGTTTTAATTCTGCCATGTCGAACTAAATGTGGTTTATACAAATCAGTTAAAAGAAATTGTTTTCCCATCCTGTATTCATGCAAACGGGTGTGAACTTTCTTAAACAATTAGTTAACTCATCCATACATTATTAGATTGATTATAATATGTTGTTTATAATCTTAGCTTCAAATTCGATAACAATTACGATTAAACCACCAAATACCATGTATGCTTGCACCATTATAATCACTGAAACATTTAATCAATAGCTCGCTACTGGTGGACAGGATGTTTTTTCTTTAGGTATGTTTCAAAAAACCGTGTTTTTTCTTTCCAAGAGGACATGGTAAATATTAGTGTTTTTAATGATTTAATTAGATGCATCAGCGAATGTTAGATAATATATTAAGTTAATTTTTTTAGAAATACCTATGTTCATTTTTAAGCTACAAAATGGCAACTCCGCTGGGTGGAAAAGGGATAGCGCCTACGGGGGAAACCATCGGGTCAGAAAGAGATGGTAAGTGTCTGCAAGAGCCTGTATTGCATTTTAAGAGTGGAATGGCCTATAGACCTCTCCATAACTAGCAATACAGTCCATTGTGAGCTTGACACTTTATACTGCATGACCTCCATACGGGTAGCATCCATAGGGCCAGTTTAATAATCAGATCTAGTACGTCTCAGTGCAGTTCTTTAGTAAATATGAGACAACACCTATCTAAGCTCGACTGGAATGGGCCAATTTCGCATTTGAAATTGGCCCATTCCATTTGGTCTAGGTAGGTGATGTCCTGTATTTAATACAGCATCACACCTGAGGCGTACTAAGTCTGACTATGAAACTGGCCCATAGACTTTGGGTGGTGTAACTTAAATATATTGGTATGTTCCATACCCCTTGCCCAACATCTAAAATGTTAGCAAAGTGAGTCAAGCAATCTTTCAGTTACACAACGGGCAGTATCAATATTATTTTTCTATGGCTAAAGGGTGTGTCCATCCAGAAAGGTTACAAAACTTGCCTGGTTCAGAATAAAACTAATCTGACAGTTTTTCCTTACTTATTTACAAATGTTTAGTTTCCTTATACCAGCAGAAGTGGGCACTATCTTCGCAACAGACAGTGGCCTCTCAGTCGGTATAGCTTGATATCAAGCTGACACTATGGAATTTTGTTTTAATGTTATTGAAATAAATTATGAGTGTGCACTAGGAAATATAAGTTCAGTGTTAAGTGTTTCGACATCAAACTTATATTTCTTTTTATTTAATTTTGAAAATTACAATGCGTTAAACCTAATTTTCCTGACAGTTTAATCTGTCATGTTTTTCAGTATGGTGAACACCTACATTATTGTGATATTGTTTTTATGCCTTTTAAGTTTAAATTTCATGTTTGTTAAGTAATACATTTATAATTTTTCATCTTCTTTTAATGTGGGGTGGAAGGGAATGTGAGTTAAGATCGGTACTTTTGAAGTTTTTATAACGAAAAAAACTTGTTTGGCCAAATTAATAAAGTATTGCTTCAGTAGCTTGGATATACACTTAGTTTAATTTTCTATTGAAATCTTTAAAAGTTCTTGAATTTGTTATGAACAACAGAGAATTTCAAAGTAAGCTTTTTAAAATGAAGAGAAAATGGTCAAATGTCACCACACTCAAGACAGAAATTCAAAAACTGTATAGAATTCTATGTAAAGAAAATTAAACTAAATATATCTACTATAGCAATATTTGGTTCTTGTCAGACACCTTAGCTCAGTCGGTAGCGCTAAGGGTTCCCGAGTTTGATTCCTGGTATGGCTGAAAATTTCATTATTAGTTAAATGTGGGTTTCCCCTTTCACGGTGAAGAATTAACAACCGGGGCTGGTAGCGTTGTTTCATTTTTATATTTAAAGTTAGTTCTGATATAATCAATCAATTAAGAAAGTGCATTTTAAATACCTCAAATAAATAGATTTAAAATATTTTATTTTATTTGGCCAAACAAAATTGTTTTGTATAAAATCTGCAGGAATACCGACAGACCTTAGCCTTGCATTCTCTTAAATCTCATCTTAATTACATCATGTTATTTGTACATTATAGGAGATTGGAGAGTTTCGCAAGCTCTTAAAGTACTTTAATGAAGATTTGGCTCCGATGGTTTGTATATTCACTGTCGTGAATCTGTCTTGTGCTGCCTCTGGAGTCATCTGGCTTCTAAAGTATGATATAGTGGACAGGAATACAATACCTATACAAGGAATAAGCATCATGAACGTGATGTTGTGGATCCTTATAGCAATTGTACCATTTATTCAGGTACATGCGAGGCAAACCAAATATATTGTCTGAATTGGATTCTTTTTTCTATACACTACCAGGTCATTCCATGTGAAATCAACCGATGAAGCAACCCTTCTCAACCTTACATTTTTTTTTAAATTTGGCATAGATATTAATGACTTGCGAACATATGACAAATTTTACTTTTCTTGGTCAAAGTGTTATAAAGTTATAGAGCTTTAAAATTTGGGAAACATGTTAAATTTACAATGAATCGCAAATATTGAAATATTATTATTATTATTATTATTATTATTATTATTATTATTATTGTTGTTAGCACCACGTCTTACTACCCGTTCGGGTTATAAGCACTTACACTAATGTGTAATGAATGGTAGGGTGATTGTGAGATGAAATGGAGGACCTACAGTTTAACGTGGGATCCGAACCACGGTGGAGTCCTAATTGAGATACAAAGATCAGATCTTATCTATTTTAATCCTCTTGATTCCAGATTTAAATAAAAAAAAAAATGATCGGTTGATTTTACAAGGAATGACCAAATTATTTTATTTAAGTTATTTTAACTAAATCCCTATAAAATATTTTCAATAAAATGTTTGTTTAAAAATCTATTTTTTTATGCCTTTTAAAAAATATCGGCATTATAACATAATGTAATGGGAAAGTTTTTATCGCAAATAATATATTAAAAAACTTTCTTTGGTATTGTTGTTATGCATTTATGTATGAGCCATCAGTGATTGGTACATCCTGATTATATATAATAAACTTCAACCCAAATGTATTATGTTATCCACCTGCAGAATCTTCTAAGATATGAATAAAAAATCTCACCCACATTGGTTGCACGCATGCTAAAATGTCATGTTCATATATTGCCTGTGATAGGGAAGTCAAGGTGTGATCTTGCTCACGTGAACTGAAGGTGTTTTTTTTCTTCTTCCTAAATGGTTTCCCACTATCCCTCCCCACAAATGTGTATTCTACCACCCTCAATCTTACTTTATTAGCGTACGGAAATTAAAATGCATATAGCTCGGAAGGGTGATAAGATGCAGTGGGGGCAAAAATAAAATAAGAGAACCCCAAGGATATTCTCAGTGAAAAGCCAACTTTGATGCCTTATATGTACACCATCAGGTGGGAGAGAGACGAATGCCATTTGGTGCCTGGACTTGGCCTTATTAGTGCATTGATGAGTCAAGATTAAGTCGAACGGTAAATTTTTGGTGGTTTTACGTATTGCTAGCTCTTTTTACTTTGATTGTATTACCAAATTACTAGTACCATAAATAAATAATGCCAAAATAAAAGTACTAATTCAGTGAACTAAATAATAAATTTTCGTGTTTTAAGTGACCAAATCCAACACAGTCCCTTTCTAATAATGTGGGAGCCATTTTGTTCAGACGTCCAGGATATGGTAACACTTGTAATATAGGACATTTTTAAGGTTGTTAAAAAAGGATACTATTATTATGCTATAGTTATGTTCAAATAAGTTTGAAATAATTACTGCAAAATCTAAAAAAAGGACAAGTGTTTGAAAAGACCGATATCAATGATTAAATAGGCCTAAAATAAACCTTGACAATAACTAGGGGTGTGCACAACTTTGACTTGGCTTTGAAACAAAAATAATTTCGGCCGAAGCTTCACCAATAAAAATTAATATTTATATGGAAAAATTTATAGTAGTTGAATTATGATCATAATTTAATTTGTCAGAATAAAATAAAATATTACTAACAATTGTGTGATAAAACATTTTCCAATAAATTTTATTGCATCAAAATATAAAAAAGCACAGTTTGATTTTTTTTCAAGCATAAAACAACCAAGAAAAAATATTTAAACTTTGATTCGGCTTCAGGAATATTTCAAATATTGCATTAGAATTCGCTTTGCACATCCCTGACAATAACAGATATTGAAAAATATATGTGTATTAGTTTCTATCTTTCCAATGTTTGTATAATGCAAAGATGTTTCTTCTGTCTTCAGGCTGCCCGTGTTACAGCCGCCTGTAGATCCGTACAAAGTTTAGGTCATGAGATCCGGGGAAGACCCTTTATATACCAGGAAATGCCGAGTGCCGAGTTAGATTCAATCCTGCTGTATGTTTCTTCTTTGCACATGACCTCAAAGCTATTTCAAGTTCCGATCACAGGGCGGTATCTTTGTCTAGCTCTCACTTTAAGTGGAATAGTGGCACTTACATTAGGTCAGTGTCATCTTTTGCAAGTGTGATTTAAATTTTAGTTATTATTATGTGCTTGTATTTATTTTCATACACATATATTTAATAGTTTAATATAAGAGATTTATGGACTTAAGAGTGAAATGAGTCTTAACAAACCTCCAATAGGTTTATTTAAATTTATGTTGAAGGATTACATCTGGATGGAGTAATCGAACCTAGGATTTTTAGCTAAGCATGCAATACTCTGTTACTGACACACTAAACCAAAGGCCCCAGGTTTGATTATTGCGTCCAGGTGTCAGTTTAAAACATATATTTAAAATATTTGTAAATGAAAGTTACCCATACCAAAGGTTAATTTTAATGTATTGTCCACAGTAATTATTGTAACTGTAACATGATATAAACATCAAATATGTTTGACAGCCATCCAATCTAGTCTTGTGTTTTTAACATTAAGATAAAAGGTTTAAATATCTATTTTTAAAACTATCCATTCACATTGAGCTGAGGTAAACTCCTGTGAACTTTTAACTCAGGGTTTTATGATTTCAACACCTTTTTTTTTAACTGTTTTTACTATTACTAGTCTCTTTCTTTTAAAAAAAATGTGAGATCTTATTTATGGTTGAATACATAATTAAGTCAAGGATGAAATATTTACATTTAATATAAATGTATAAGCTATCAAGAGTTAATTTATTTAGAATTGTGTGCAACTTATATTTTATAATGATATTGTTCCAAGTATTATTTCAATGCAAGAACATATTCTAAGTCATGAGTATCTAAACACTTCTTTTGTGATAATATCTTTTAAAGAAACTATACAGTTTGATTGTTTTCTGACCTTTGTTAACAATACATGATATTCATAATAACACCTTGATAAAAAAAAAAACCCCAGAACCACATCTCGCGTCCAGATGTCATTTTTCAAATTTATGAATATACTTGATACAACTAAATTTGTAATCTATATATCATTTATATTCCCCAAGCATTACTATTCTTATACAATTGGTTGAACAAGCGTTAGCATTTTCCAACAAAACATGTGGTTAGCTTCTAAATTCTGTTATTCATACCCAATTTTTAAATACCATAACTTATCAGTCAATTAACCAAAAGTGACTATGTAGAGAGAAAAAAGGTGATTTCCTTCCCTGTGAAGGAGAAAAGTGTGAGAAAAAATCTAAATTTTAGGATCTTTCATGTGATATTGATAAACACAATATTTTGAGAAGATAATATTAAGATAACTCAGGAATTTTTAAAAATACAATATTAATAATATTGATATATTTATTTGAAATAAATTTTATTGTATTTGATCTATTTATTTGAAATAAATTTTATTGTAATGTGAAAAAAGTGTACCTGAAACTAGAATGTTAAATGATTTAGTAATTTAATAGTTTTCATATTTATAGTAAAAAACTAATAAAATAATCTCATAGTGTGAGAGTAAATTGTAGAAAGTTAGTAACTAAAAATAAATAAATTAATAATCAAGTACAAGTGGCATGAGAAGAGTGCCTACTCTTAATTATTTATTAGTTTGTGTGTATTTTCCAGTGGGTCTCGGCAATTAGACTCGATAATAATACTATAATAAACAATGTTTTATGTCCTAAATTAGTGTAAGATTTTACTAAACTATATTTTAGGATTATTTTTTTTAAGAAGTCTATGTATATAGTAACAATAAATAAAAAAAATTAAGTTACAAAATTAATATTTTATTTAAGTTATACCTCATCACCTTCTAAAAACGTATAGAAAACTGAAAAGTTGTTTTATTTCTAGCACTAGAATTAGCTGTCTGTCGATGTGCTAAATCAGGGAATTGAAATCTTTAATGGTAAACCGTGTGTAAATATATTTTTTAATTATTTGTAAAATAAAAGTTAGCAATTTTTTTTCCCCTTATTTTTTACTATATTCATGGTCTGAATGTATGTTTTTAACTATATTAGTGGGTTAAAATATGTGGGGATACATGCTTGAGAATTTTTTAAAGTAACCAGAAGTAAGTTATTTTTCAAATTTTCTAAGCATGTAGCCCAATGTATCTTTCTTTGTATCTCTGAAAATTTCAAAACAATGTGTAACTATGTATGTGAAAAAAAGATTTGAAAAGTGAATTAAGACAAGAACTGAGAATCATTTAATTTATCTTGTTCCTGTTTAAGCCTAACCTAGCTATACTTTCAGGTTGGCTTCCTTCCCTACATACTTTTAATTATGTATAGAGTTGCTACGCTGTTTTCGTATGTTTCCACACCATTAAGCAATTATTCATTTTAAAAGTAATGGAAAACATGTTTTGCCTTAAGATATGAGTGAGGAATGATCCTGGGCACGGGACGATTCCTGGATAGCTCAGTAGTTATACCATTGACCTACTAAACCAGGTTCGATTCCCATGTCCAGGTGTAATTTTTCAATTTGAATAATAAGTATACTTTGATTAGCCTCAGTGGTAGCAATCTTACCAAATAATTGTGACATGGACCAAAAGTCCCTAAAACAAATTTTAGTTTGTGTGCAACCCTCTTAATTGATATAAATTTCAGCTTTGACCAGAGAGGGCTTCATATCACAATGTTTTTGAGTATTCTTCTAATATTTGCCTGTATAAGACTAATGATTATTTCCCATGACCATCAAGATCTTAGATGTTTATTCTGCTAGCTTGACACTTTCCAAGTTTTTTTAGAGAAATATTAAAGTCAATTTTTTGGAAATTTGAAAAGTGTCCCTTGGAGAACTTTTATTTTTTAGCAACGCGTCTTACTACCTATTTGGGTTATACGCAAATTTACTAATTACACTAATGGTTTTAAGGATTATGAAGGTTATATTTCAAGGAAGTGTACACACATTTGCATGGAAGAAGAGTGGAAAAACGTTATGGGAAAAACTTCAGTACACCTGACTGAGATTCGAACTTGATCTCCCCGTCATCGGCAATCCCGTCTACTATGAGAGTAGTGCGTTAGACAATGCAGCCATAGAATCGAGTCCTTCACAGAACTATAGGTGGGAACAGATGCCATTTTGAAGGTTCGTATCACTGCATAGCTATCCAGTAGGTATCATGTATCAAATACTATTTTCTCAACTTTTATTGTTCAATATATTATCCCTCAAATTGCAATGAAATAGAGTATTCTACTTTAAATTCCGTTAATAGCACCTTAAACCCCAGGGGGGGCTACAGTCCAGTTGTATGTTTGGATCATTGCTCGTGGAATCTCATCCCAATAGGAGTGGCCTATGTTTCTTAACCTTGTCGGGAGATGTCCTGTCAAGGGTAGTGAGCCAGGCCTTGTATTGAGGTGTCCAATAGATAAGTCTGTCCTGAAGTAAGATCAAAGTAAACAAACCTGCCACTCAATTTCAGTATACTGTTATTTCCCCAAGCTTGAGCCATGCATGCTACACAAAAAAATAAAGCTAATAATCCAGTAGAGAGGGTTAGGTCGCTTGTGACATAGTTATATTATGGTCCTATCTTGTAAGCTATACCATAACTGAACCAAGCAATGAGCTAACGGAAAACATTTGTTTACACAAAATATATGTAGGAAGAGATTAGAAGTTAAAAAGCTTTTTACAAAATGGCATATGGGCCAACAAGCAGTCGCCATAAATTAAAAATGAGTTTGTGACCTAATTCATATTTCAATGATAGATTAATAAAATATGTGTGTATGAAATATTAGACCTATTCTAGAGATGTATGTTGTATATAGTTTATATTTTCAGTATAAAATGGATTTCTATAAGTTAATTATCAACTTGTTTATAACTATAACTAATAAGATATTTTTGAAAATGTACTAAGCAATGTAAGCTTGCTACCTTTCAGGGTAAACAAATGGAGGGTACTTTTCTAGATTTAAGTGATATGACCATAAAATGCCTCTTAAGACTTCAATGCTCAAAAACAAATTACCAGTTGTTCTGTTTGTACATTGCTGTTGCTTGTGGACACTGACTTAATTTAATATGCTTAGTGTTTATATAACAGTGTGAAATCCACTAGACCAATGGTTACTTGTGGACACCGACTTAATTTAATATGCTTAGTGTTATATATAGTGTGAAATCTACTAGACCAATGGTTCTCAAACTGTGGTCTGTTGATGGGACCACAGTAAACAAATACATATTATATGGCAGTGATAAAGAACTAGTATGAGATTGACAGGCTAATTTTGCCAAGTCCACTATACTTTGTACAAATAGTATTGTAGGTCAAATAATCGGTCAAGATGCACAGAGGCGTAAGTGATTTTCCTCAATTTTTCAGGAGAACACAAAAATCATGGGTTTTTTTTTTTTTCCAATGTGCCACTATAATGGTGTTTTTAACACTAATACTTTCAAACATGGTATGCAAATGTTCTGACACATTCATATTTTAAACCCTATAGTGATTTTGTTAGTGAACATTGGCCTTTTTTTTTTTGTAGACTTATTGCTTATTTAAATCACTTACACCGAGGGTAAATTTCTTCATTTATTCGACATGGTTTGGAAATCGGTGACACCATTTTGTGACAAGGAAAAGCCGGTTCCAAAATGACCATAACCGAAATATCTCTAAATCAAAATTTTGTCACTTATGTCTGTATGCATTTTGACTGGAAAAATATGATAAAAGAAACCAAGTCTAATGAAAAAGTCTGTCTTTACTGCTTGATAAACTTACCTACTCCATGGCATTGGGAACTCGGAAGTTCATTGCTCCATTTTAAAAAACTATGCCAACTATCCTTAATTTAAGCTGGTTCTATCAGGGTAGCCAAGTAAATTCACTTTTAATATCACCTGACTTTTCCAGACAAAGATTTAATTTTTTCCCTGATCATGTTTTACCTGTTTGTATTTAACTGTTAACTACTAAGTATAGATGGACTGTCAATGGCCAACATGGATGAACTAATATCATTTATCTTTGACCTATACTGATGAGTATGTTGACAAGGGTGTCAGTCTCATCTCTAGTTTCCTGGTGATGGGAAGATCGAGGCTCAAATTGCTACCGGGCATAATTAAGAGTCTTTATACTTAATTTTACACTCTCCTTCCACAAAAATGCATGTACATTTATTTCATATTATCTTTCTCCATCCCTACAAAATGCTCGGAAACTAAATAGCTGGTATTGTTTGACTTTGCAATACTTTGACCTTTGTCAAGTAAAGAAAATATTCAAAGCAACAAAATGTGTCCAAGGTTGATTATTAGTTGACTTGACCTCAATTGCTGGTTACAATATTTAATAGGAGTAACTAAATATAATATTGGAACTTCTCTTGTTTTGATTTAATGTAGCTAATGCCTAATTGTCCCTGTTTCATAGTCAAATTCTCTGACTATTCACTGTTTTCCCTGTCTGTGGCCACCCCATCTATCCAGTCCATCTCATTACACCCTACCTCTTTCAGGTCCGATGCTTGATAAACACATGCAATAATAGAATGTATGACTTCAGCATATTAAGATGAGTGGTCTGCATATCCATCTATTATTATTTAACACCGCGTCTTACTACCCGTTCGGGTTATACGCTTAGGTACTAATTACACTAATGGATTAGGAGTTGGGAAGGTTGAATAGAGGAAGTGAACCCGCATTTGCGTGGAGGGAGAGCGGAAAACCATTTAGGAAAAACCACCCCCAGTTCACCCGACCGAGATTCGAACCTCGATCTCCCCGTCCTCGGCAGTCGGGCTCAACACGACTAGCGCGTTAGCCAACTACGCCACAGAGGCGGGTATATCCATACAACGCTTATCAAGTGGCCCACTATTGGGAATAACTTGTGAAACACTGTACCAGACTGATGTGATCAAGTAGTTTGAATAATATTGTAGGAATGTTGTCATGACATTAAAAGTGCCTTAAAAAGTGTGATTTCCTGGTGTAAAATCTTCAACTTGGTGTCTTTTATAATTGTACCAAATCTAGCTCAAGCAGGTAGAGCAAAGTAAGCATGCATAGTTTAACAAATAAAAACTCGTATGAAGTGTATATCAAATATCCAAGCATTTTATTACAAATAAAGCAATAACAAAATGACCCAGGCCACAGGCTGGAAACAGTAATGGATGAAAAGTAATAACAAACATATGTTTCATTATTTCAATGTTAAATAAATATAATAACTAAACTTATGTTTTCAGAGTGTCCAGCCAAGTAATCTTTTAAAATCCCCCGACTTTCCCAGGTTTTATGGAGTCAATTTCCAAATTTTCAAGACACTATATATATACTATATATATTATTTTATTAAGATCACCACTTAATGCAATCAGTATTTTTAGACATAGACACAATATGAAATTGTGTCACACTATGAAGGGGTTAAAGGATTTCAGCCTAAAGCAATAATTTAGATTTCAGTGAGAATATATTGAGACATTAAAAGATTTCCTTACACCAGTTCAGTTTGAAATTGTTGTAAGACAAGTTCTTTTATAGTTTCTTCTTCCAATAACATAATCAAATTATTGCATATACGCATAGCCATGACTCAATTTTCAAAATACGCAGAAGAGGGATAAAAAGACGATATGAAAATCACATGATGACTATGAGAATCAAGATTAGTTTACTCAACAGGGGCAACTGTGCTAAAAGAGATTTGTGGTGAGGTGAATACTAACGGGAATAAAAATGTTATTTTGACTAATGTAAATAAAAGTTGCGTATCCTTTTAATGAATATGTGAAAACTCTAGAAATGTTATAATATTCCCTGAGACCTCCATGACTTTTCCTTAACCAAGCAAATTCCCCGACTTTTTTTTTTCTGTTTCACAGCTTTTACAGGTCGCTGGACACCCCATTTTACAAAAGTTTACTTAAGCATAAAACAACCTATTGCAATTTGTGTAACACGTAAAATCAAAATGTCAATTATTAAATCACAGCATTTTACTATTCTATTAATCCTCTTGTGGTTTTAAAAATTTCTTTTTCTTAGGAGCACTTGACCTGCTCTCCCCTTTATGTATGTGTTCCCTAGTGTGGCCCCGCTTCTTATTGTACTTGCGGCCAATTGTTCCTACTAATGTGCTGTAGCGGTGAGCCATTTCATTATCTGATACATCTGCTTCTACTTTTGGGGCAACTTTCTCCCTCTTTGCGTCCTCTTCCTCTTGCATTATCCTCTCAATGACAGGATTCATCCCTTGGAAAGAGAGTCTTCCCACAATCAAATCCTCACATGGGACAAAACTAGTTTCTACGATGAACTTATTTCTGTAACATGATTTTACAAATTCAGGCACAAATTCTTTTATAGTGGGAACATGGTAAGAAAGACATTACTGTATATGACACTATCAAAAGTTACTTGTTTATGTCTATCACTGTGTATTAATACCTGTTCGGGTTGTACACATACATGAATTACATGAATAGAATAGAAATGAGGAAAGTACATTTTAAAACTAAGTACACCTTACCAAGGTTTGAATCTCCAGCACTGGCAATCCAGTATAATGCTACTACATAAAGTAATGTGGTCTTCTGCAGCTGTCACTTTTTATAATAGTATCAATAACTCTAAAATAATACCAGTAATGTGGTAAAATTTTATCAGATTTGAGATTAAAAAAATTGTGTTTGTATTTTCTAGACTGTTATTCATACGTTATTGTAAATGTATGATACAAACTTTCTGCTCAGCTTCTCATATTTCTGCTCATCGGGTCAATCCTGCTTAACCCCCTTGACTTTGGCCTAAGGCTTTTTTAAATAAAGATAAACCACCCAATGGCATAGTTGGAAAAACATTTGGTGCTTTTGGCAGGGAACAATCACCTTTTTACCAAGTCTTTATTTAGTCTATCGCGAGTGCATTATCAACAGAAATCATTGGTGGTGTACAAGGCCAATACTTTCTTAACCATTTGTGCGCACTGCTAATCTGCACAATATGCCAACATGGAGGCGTCTTTCAGAGATTCCAAATGAGCTTTATTCTATGCATCACCACCTCTGTGGTCCTGTGGTCAGAGTTCCTGGCTATAGAGCCAGATTTTGGGTTCAATCCTAGCGCTTCCAAAATTTATCTGTGAAGTAGTGGGTCTTGAACAGGAGCAAACTCAGCCCCGTGAAGACAAATGAGGAGCTACTTGAATAAATAAGTGACAGTTCAGGTTTAGAAAACTGAGATTGAGAGCCGGAGGGCTCATTGTGCTGACCACATGACACCCTCTATCCGCAAATGTTGGCACTATCATCGCTAACGGCGGGGGTTATTCAGTTGCTATAGCTCGTTTGCGGGGGGCTCACAACATGGAGTTTTCTTTTTATTCTATGCATACTTATCCATACCAGACTATTTCAAACCCTTTTGCCAGCTTGACAGTAAGAAGCATGACTTTGTGATTCGGTATCAGTACTTCTGTAAACTGTCACGGTGTCGAGACATATTCTCGAACCTTGAATCAATATACCCACTAATCAAACAAACCCACTTTCATGTGTCCATTAGAGAAAATAATTCTATGGGATTTCTAGTGAAAACAAGATAATAAATTTCCATAAAAGTCTAAACTATATATGCTACTCACGAGCCCTGTTTCATCTCTTCTGTGATGACATCTGAAAAAAAGCCAAAGCCATCATCTGCTTCTTTCTGTTGCAATGCCTTTTCCTTGCTTCTTTTCATAAACTGCAATGCAAATAAGTATAGGTAGAGAACACCTAAGCATGAATTTACAAATTTTATGGCAGAAATTCTCAAATAGAGCTTAGACAACAATAGATTATAGATTTTTTAAGTAGGCCTATATTAAATTCCTGAAAAATATGCATTGAAAATTTGTTATTTCGTGGCCAAACTATGTAACTATGTCACACAACTTTTCACAAATATCCTTGAATTATAATGTATGGCAGTTCCAAATGTAACACACAATGAAATAAAATCAATAGGGCCTAATATATTTAAGAAATCAATTTTTCATGCAAAGCTAACTAAATAGCAATTAATATATGTTTTCAATATTTTTTGGATTCTAGATAATAGGTTGTGTGAAACTAAAATACATTTCTTATACATTCAAAAATATATATTTAACTCGATTATTTTGTGTTTCAACACATCAACGTATAAAAACTGATACAGTGGTATATTTTTAACTGTTGATTTAAGACATAAATTTATTTAGATAAAAAGTAATTTTCCATTTCCTAAATGAATTTGTTGAATACATGAAAAGTTA
The DNA here is from genome assembly GCA_033556935.1 of Timema podura. NCBI lineage: Eukaryota > Metazoa > Arthropoda > Insecta > Phasmatodea > Timematidae > Timema > Timema podura. The sequence goes on from JAVRXN010000002.1 coordinate 43,676,981, forward strand.
TAATGTCAGCTCCTTTTTAAAACATAACTTTATATATATATGTATATATATATATATATATATATATATATATTATATAGTGGTAGGTCTAGTATTAATGGAATTTATTTATTTTAAGTACAACACAATTTGTGCCTATTTAAAAATAATACATTAATGGGAGTTTTGAAATTTTTACCTCAGATCATTGCTAGGAACATAAATTTATTTTAGTAAATGTACTATTGACAGCCAAAAGGAAGTATTTTTATTCAAGATCTTTAATAATAAAGCTTAGGGCTAAACTCACTTATTTTGAAAAACAAGTCTAATACTACAAAAAAAAAAAAGATAATGAAAGACTCTTCTACTTGTTATTTTTTTATTTCCCTCCCACTAAAAAAATTGGATACAAACTTTTTTTTTCGTTAATTCTATTATAAGATATTTGGATAGAAACTTTTTTTATTGTTTCCAAATGTATAAGCAACATTTTGGCATGTTTTAAATTTATCTAAGTAATATAAAACTGTGAACTTTTTTTTAATGTTATCTACGATTTACCCCATCTTACCCTATATACTAACTGCCTTCTACACGCTTGAATAATATTTACCTTTTTCTTGAATATTGACATAGTTATTTGTAGCCTATATTGTACGTTTGGTTGGGCTAATCTTAGCTGATGAAATGTTTTTTAGTTTGCCTGACTGTGATTTCTACATTTTATAGGTTTTGATATGGTTAATGGATTCATTCAACTATTATGTAACCGACAGTAGCCTGTTTAGTTTGATTTTGTAATGTTATATTATAATTTTATTGATGACTTAAAATTTTGATGTGCTCAATAACCACATAAATGTCTTTCGACATGATAGAGGTTCACAGAAGTACCATAGGTGTAAAAAAAATTACTCTGTTAGCCAATAATGTATTATGAAATAAAAATGAATTTGAATTCTGTCATATTAACAACGGTAGGTACCGTAGCCAAGGTGTTTAGGCCATTTAACCAGTGATTCTCAAAGAGGGTTCAGTGGCACCCTGTTGTAAAGTTTCCCATCCTTTTTCAATTTTAGTAAGGGTTCATTTAATTTAAAATACACTTCTCACTCTTATTCCTTAAATTGCCATTAATAGTAAAGATAATTTTGACCTTGGTGGTCTTAGAGTAAAGTACTAGCCTCAGGATTCAAACCCAGTATTTTCAAACCATACAGTATGTTTTATATTCATTAGGTAACGCAATATAGCCCTACAATTTAACCGCAATTTACCTTTCTGAACCGAACATAGTTTGAAGGTATATGTAGGTGGGTTCTATGTCTTGTGCTATATAAGGAATGTGGGGTACAATATAACCAATTTTTCTTGAGTGATAAAAATCTGTAGCACAATTTCCTTCGGAGTGGAAGTAAAGCCATCAGTCCAATTTTGGTTATGGCATGTAAAAGAAGCCTTTAAGGTGTGTGAAAATGCCTTTCCCGGTAAAAATGATAGGTTCTTTCACGTAGAAATACTAATGTGCTGATATAATCAGTCGGTTCGGAAAGTGCACGTTAAATAAAACTTTCCTTAAATAATGATGTTTCGGTTAGGACTAAAATTATCACACATAAAATAAACTTTTTCTTTGTTAGGCTGATATCATTATATTTGATTTTTTCATTCTTTTATTAAAATCCCAAGACGACGGTGAATGAATAATTTAGGCCTACCAATATTTATAAAGTTTGATAATTTTGAAATGCCATTAAAATAAAACTTTTTTGTTTTGTTATATAGGACTGCATCTTACTAGAGCCTACCTACCTATTCAGGGAAAATGCAACCTAAATTAATGAATTCACACGAGGTATTGCCTAATATGAGTGTCGACCTGTGATCCTTTGAGTTACAGTTTATATGGCCTATCTTTTCCTATTGGTCTGTGACATTTAATTGTTTCTCTGATAAATATTATTCAAAATATTAATTGCTTGACAAATGAAAGGTTAGGTTGGATTTTGTTAGGTGGGTAAGGAAACAAATAATTATTTAAACATTAATTTCAAGTTTTATATTTGTGACGCCATCAAAATTTACATGTATGGGTGTAGCAGATGTGAGCAGTTTAGTTGGGATGGAGACTTGTATGAGTTTACATAATGTAGTTTCATTAGTAGATGTCCAAGATTTCTTATAACAAGATAAAAATACAAGTATGCCTCATTTGCAAGAGTTAGGCTTGCTACAAAAACAAGTTGGAATGTACTCGTCATAGACAATTATTATGTGTTACGTTCTATTTTGATTGACGAGCATATATATATGTTCATGTTGCTGGACATTTATGGGAAATTCAATGATGATGCTTTCATAGCCATGATACAGAATATTGCCAGGTTTCCCAAAACTTTGGTGAGTTTCTTTATTTTTAATCAATGCTTTTTTTTTGTATGACTTGTATAATATATGATAAAAAAGGGTACTTTGTTTGGGGGAAAAAAGTGTCTTAAATGGTATAATAATTTTTGTGTACCACCCCTGTTGTTTCCACTTAAAATGTGGGAAAACTAACCCTAAAGCATGAGAAAGGTTTGTAACATAATTAGGGCCATTAAGCATAAATATTTAGGTTAAAACTGTTTGGGTTAGATTAGATCAACTAATAGACTAAAATTGTATCCGAATAGTCAAGTACACTTGATTTGATACAGATTTGATAAATTTACACTTTACACACACTTGAGATCAATGGCTGTATCCGAATAGTCTACTTATGCGGCGTCGCGTTGGCTCGTGGCGTTGAAAGCTGCATATGCAATCACGTGACCAAGTGTAGATCTGTCCGAATAGTCGCGAACGAGACCGATGCAGTCTTCTCGAGGCTTTGGTAACCATGGATACGGAAAGCTACGAGCTATGCGGCTTTCTCGCGACGTTGGTGCGGTGTTTGACTGGCAATTGTTTTATTATTATAGTTTCGTCTGCTAGAGCACCGACTTACGTTTTGCGCCATTTTAAACAAGTTTAATAGAATTTCTCGTTTCGTGATTCTCGCCATGTCTTTGAAAATAAATCGCAAAAAATATGTCCGTATGCCAATTAATTACATGTTATATTTTAAGATATAAACGTGTAAATAATATGCATATTTAAATAGTTTTTGCTATATAAAATAATTACCGCTTAGTAGAGTGTAATAATAATAATAATAATAATAATAATAATAATAATAATAATAATAATAATAATAATAATAATAATAATAATAATAATAATAATAATAATAATAAAATTTACATAGTTTCTAACTTATTCGGTAGGAAGAAGCACTGCGGGCCCAAGTGTGTTGCCGTTCGAATAGTTTGATGCAGTCTTCGCTGTGAAAACCGCGAGAAGTGTAAAATTATCAAGACTGCATCAAGTCTGCATCAAGTCAAGTGTACTTGACTATTCGGATACAGCCAATGACTGCAACAGACTTTTCGAACAGCAAACTACCCTTTACACGCCCTTGAGTCTGCGGTGCTGCTTCCTACCATAGAGCTTAGAAACTATTTTAAACGCCATCTATCAGCCTGCTATCATCGATCACATTACTCTAAGAGCTCTATCTCTAACAGACGAAAAATTAAACAATTGCCAGTCAACCGCATCATGGGCGTGTCAAAGGTGACTTGCTGTCGCCCTTGGACTCAAGGGTGTATGAGGAGTGCATCAGCACACTTCGTGACTATTTGGACGGATTTACACTTGTTCACGTGATTGCCAATGCAGTTATCAAGTGAACGTCAAGGATCGGCGGTGCGTGAAGTAGACTATTCTAATACAGCCTAAGTTAGTTAAAATAAAATTAAGTTAACGTCCGAGACCTAGTTCAAATATTTTGGAAGATTTTTAACTACAGTTTAGCAATTTTAAAGTGGATATTTTGAAAAGAATAAAGTTGGGGAAATGCATGCTATTGGGGCCTTATCGGTCAGTTAAGCTGTTATAATCTTGGCTAGTGTCAAAAATTTAAAACTCAGAATAGACCAAACATATTTAACAGTTGTTCACGTTACCTTACATGACAAAAAGAAATACAGTATTAATTACTTATTTTAATAAAGAAAGAAAAATGTTCACCTTCATGTCCAGTATTCCTTTAGATAACTTAGTTTTTTCATCATGTTGAGAAGTCATTTTTATTAGGTAATTTTATCTCAAATAAAATAAAGTGTTTGATAGTGAAAATATTATTTTTTTAGTATAAGTAAAATTACAAATTTAAAACTATTTTACAACCACAAACACGTGCGATATTTGTACTTAACCAACATTTGAAAATGAAATAGAGCTAACAAAAATTTTAATTCTTAAATTGATCATAGAAAGTATAATCGCATTAAAAATAGAATTTTTACGTCAAACCTAACATAAATATATTATATACAGTTTTCCAAAGTACTAATAGAAATCCGTGATACTAGAAAACAAGGAGCTGACAGGAGAAATCCACAACCAGATAACCATTTATTCTAGGGTAAAACAAGATATGCTCAGGGTTGCAGAAATAAATTTTCGCACCAGAAATCACCATTAGTTATATATTCATCCATTAGAGAGCACGTAAAATACACTAAATAAATAGCACGTTCTAAGTAAAGACAGGAGATGGCAGTAACGAAATATAGTAACTAGAGTAACCTTGATGCGTTTCTGCGTTCCTTAATATATAATTATAATATATATAATATATAATTATATCTAGGTTATTCTAATAGTAACAAATGGTAATGAAACATCCGAAGAATAAAATATATTATAAGAACAAGTAGTAACAAATGTAAAAAACTAGTAAAAGTGAAAAAAGAATAGATAGCTAAGGTGTGGATAAAATCGAATTTTAAATCAAATAATGACTCAACATACATTTGGAAATTGGATTTGTTAAAATTTTCATAGGTAAACTGGTTCTTCTGAAAATTTAGAGCACATCACCTCTAAACGTTCGATGATTAACAAACTCAAGCTTTACACGCGTCAACTATAGGGTGCTATAAATTCTTCAATGGCACTAAAGACATTTTTTCAATAAGCAAGGAACACTTGTATTCGATTCACTCCCGATACTACTTTCTTGATTTTTCTATGCGTTCAATTCAGGTTTAACTCACATAACCTAGCCCTAAATCAACACGAATGTTGTCTACGAGATAACTGGGAAGACATACTTTGTTCGTCCCTACACCGATATATTTTATTTAGAAGGAAATTAAACAGCCGCCTATACAAAGTAACGTTGTCTGAGTGTAAAACAATACTAAACAAGAGTCTGTAATATAATTAAGAATGTAATTTACCCGTGTCAACTGATGTACAGGGCAAGTCATAATTAGCAACTCTCTAACATAAACGTCTATGAGAAAATCATCGCGAACAAATCGTGACTTCAAGCTATCAATCACTAGGAAGTAATTATCTGCAGTTAGAGGGAAACTTTCCACAAGATCCCGAGCTCGTGTACCAGGAATTGTTGACTGTAATAAGTATAGGAATTTATCCTCTGGACCAATATCACAATCTTCATGAATCTTCTTGGACTGACTCCAGAATTGCAACCAATCCCTTACATCATCTCCAAACTCCTTTAGTTAAATCACTGGCAGCTTAAATTTTCTCTTACATATACTGTGTTTATGCTGACACACTCTTGGCATCATCACCACTCGCGTTCATAACTTTCAAAGTTTTATTCTTAAATACATTAAATTTCATCACATATTCATCAGCAGCTTCACTTTCTTTATCTAAATCCAACCATGCTGAATCTGCTTCTAGCATAAGGTTGAATATGTCTTTGTCTATTGCATTTAATTCTCTAAACTTCTGCTCCAGCAGGTCATAACAAGTTTGTACATGCACCTTGTACGTAGCTCAAGTTGGCCCGCGACATTGCTGAAAAAAATATATTCTGTTTTCACCATTCGTTTGTTCTTCGTTTGTGCTCATATGTGCCCGAACATGAACTTTTGTGCTGTGAAACTAAGCCTTTTAGATAAGATTTAATGAAGGCGGTCCAGCTTGAACTCAATTTTTCTACAGGTTAAGGTATATGGAAGACTCAAGTTAGCCCACCACATTAAATGTTCTCTAGAATGCCTAATTTTAAAGCACAAATATTCACTTTCGGGCATATATGAGCACAAACGGAGCACAATGGAGTGACATAAATACATTTTTGTTATGTTGTGTTTTCCAATATGTGGCGGGCTATCTTGAGATCAAGTTGGCCCACCACATTAAATTTTTCTAAAAGGGCCAGTTTCACAGCACAAATGTTCATGTTCGGGTACATATGAGCACAAATAGAGCACAAACGATTAAATAAAAAAATTCAGCAATGTGGCGAGCCAGCTTGAGTTACGTCATCTTGTCTATAATCTGCAGTACAAGTTCCTCATTAAGTTTCGTTGATACTCTATTAAATGCACTACGCAAAGCAACACGGGCCTTTTTACTAATTTCCATGATTAGGCCCACACTCAAGTATAGCTCACAATTCACTCTTTTAGATCATAACTGTCCTGTCACAGGCCATAAAATGTACAATTAAACTTAACTACCCACCAAGAAAATATTTATCACACAGTTATTCTTCAAAAGAAGTGAAATAAAACATAAACAACGTTTACTGAGTCTAAACTGTGATTGCACTGCTGACTTTAATAATAATTCATAGATAATTAAAAACTAAAGACTTAAACAGCTGTGAGCAAAACATAAACATCACTAAAACAAGAAAAGTTAGACTTCACAGTGCTCTTGATCAACTACAATTACTACATTCAATAGTTCCATGCCCCTCAAACTTATTTCAATTCCTAACACCTGTGGAACGCGAACCCGACTTTCAGGCCCAAATTGTCATAGCGTGGAACAGTGTCCGAAACACACCAGACATGTTTCAAAGTGTTCGACAGTCCATATTCCAGTAATATCGAATATAGGTGCTCTCTGAATGTTGGTGGCTGGCAATTTGAACATCTGCTATGATAAGACACGAATCCTTGCACAAGGGCTGTTGTAGGGTTACCTACTGTACACTGGGTAATAAAAGTATATTCTTCTCTTCAGTTACTGTTCTCCTACTCAGTTGTTATAAAATTGTTGTTTAGTCTTAAATACATGATTTTCAAGGGTTCATTGCTCCCTTAATAATAACTTCAGAGCAAATACTTAAACACATTTTCTTCCTTGTTTTTCATAAGGAATATGCTCTTAGCTTTTGCAACATAAGTTAAAACTCACCCTGTATGTATATATATATTTTTTAATTGATCTCTATAATAAAACTGGATGTACATCTGTGTCTGAAATATTTACGCTGTAGTTTGCATACCACTGTGTAAGAGAGAAGGAAACTTTCATGTATCTCTTTCTCTCCTAAAGTCACACAAGGCAATGTGGCATTTTCACATCTTTCCTTAATTTGATTGAATATATGAGATACATCAAAGTGTGATTAGTTAAATGAAATAAATATGTTAGTAAAAGCTTTGAAGAACATAAAAAAGTTCGAAACTGATGAGTTTTTTCCTTAAACAAGCCTAATATATGCGATTGTTTTTAAAGGAAGCTCGTTAGGAAGGCTATATCTCGTACCAGAATCCTACCTTATAGTAGTGTTTAGGTAGCATAAAAGATCTTCCAGAAGGAAATTTATACTTTCGTTCTAAATGGCTATTGATCCTACCAAAATAATATACATATATGATAGTATTCTGGTTCGAAATAAAGCCTTACAGATTGGGTTTCTTACTAAAATCAGGGTTTGGTAGATACCTACCTCCCACAAGCCTATAATCTAAATTATCATTTGACCGTAAGACTTATACACAAAGTATGTCATTCAAACAAATGTAATATAGTTTTTAGCTAACTTGTTTCATTATAGTTATTGAACTTTCAACATAATATGATTTCTGAAAGCAATATACAAGCTAATAGCCAACTTTTTTTTAAAAAAAAGGTAATATAACACTTTCAAAAGCCTATAACCTAAGTGATAGTTTGAACGTATGGCAACTACACAAAGTTTGTCATTCAAACAAATGTAATTAAGTTTTAAGATACATTATTGATTATGTTTATCGAACTTTCAATATAATATGGTTTCTGAAACCAATATACAAGCTAATATCCAACTTTAAATATAAGTGTAGTCTTGGCGGACTATGACCAAAATGGATGATAGCTATATATTTAAATATATTAAAGATTTTAATCGTATTTGTACAATATTACCTGTAGAACTGAATTGTATATACTTTAATGTAAATGTTTCTTCAGGAAAGTGTGGTATAATACTTCATTATTTTCAAACAATAACATTTTTTATTCATGAGAGACATGTTTTCGCATAAGAACTTTGAAATAAACCGTTAAATCTGTCTCCCCACAATGAATCAGACGATAAACTTGAGCGTCACGCTTTGGCCCTTGGCAATGTGTATGTTTATGTCCATCCAGTAGTATAGAGATAACTTTTTTTTACCAATCCTAATTGATAAAAAAGAGTTACATCTATATTATACAGCAGTTATCTCTATATTATACAAATCGGGATATATACATACCGATTGCGTTTGTGACAGGAATTGCCTCGACATATGAGAATATATTAAGTGATAATATATTCATTACACAAAGTCCTGACAGCTCACTCTGCATTCATGGTTGTTTAGATAATTGTATTTGTAATGTACATTGTCCTTTTTCTCATAAGTATCAAAAGGAGGTTACAAAGTCTACACTAATGATTTTAAACTAGAATGTCGCGTTGGCCATTGCGGGTTGCCGATAAAAAACATAAAGGATATTTACTTTCATTTATAAAAAATGTAATAATAAATAATATTGTATACGTGAATATTAATTGAGAGTAAATTTTTTTTATCACAAAAGTATTTTTGTTTTGATTACAGTTTCCTCTTAAGGCTTTCTTAACTTTCAATACCTGCACAAAAGAACGTTTCATACCAAGGGTCATAAATATAAAATGGATCAAAGCGTGCCACAATAGTAAAAATGTCGAGAACTGTTATTGGCTAGACCAGTGGTTCTCAACCATTTTTAGCCTAGCACCACTTTCGGGAATCGGATGCTGGCTACTGCCCCCGCTACAAAGTTCAATTGAACAAAAATACTGAAATCAATGACAGTAAACTTATTATTCATGTTACTATACATTGTAAATTCATATTTAATTATGCAAAGTGACCACAGTATACTATGTACCGGTATATCTCTAATATTTTATGATGCTGGCAAATCCTTGGATGATCCAAAGTTAACTAAAATACAAGTAAAAACAAATAATGATGGAAAAGCTAACAGTTTCTTTTAAAACAATTAATTTAATAACCAAAGTGATAACATGAACATACTATATAGTGAGTTAGCAAATTACACACAAAAGGGTTTAGAAAGGGCTACAGTACTTAGGACTCGCACAAAAAGAGGAAGGACACATTTTTACACCGGTCCGTGTATCAACCAAGACATTCTAAAGTTAAATTAGCGAAAAAATATCCTATTTAAGAATGTTAAAAAGGATCTTAAAACATGCTTATTTAAGATGAACATAAAAGATGCTCCAAACAAGTTTTAGCAAATAAACGGCAAAAAAAAGGGTCAAACATGACTATGTTGTTGCGTTGCCGACTGGAGAGTCAAATTAATGTCAATGAGCAATCTGAGCAATGCAAATCTGACCTTGAAGTATTTAACACGGCGTAAGGGTAACCAAATCTATGATGACTCACACTCCACGTGGAAATGGTATGTTGTCAGATGGACAATAGATCCTCATTAAAAAAAAACCACTAAAACATAAAAACCTAAACGCCCCCACACAATTCAGCCTCCCCCTGAAAATCTAAAATGTCCACTGGTGGAGGCTGGTGAAACGGTACCGTCCAGGTTGAGGAACACTGACTTAGACCATCATGATTAGAGTTAAGGGAACTTAAGCTAAAAGGTGCTTGTGTGTTTAAAATAAATAAATAAGTTCTGAACAGTTGGGTCGTATTTTAACATTTCAGGGTAAATGACGTGTAGAAGAGTAATATAAACCTTACATTGGAATTCTTTTAATGTAATCTATAAAGTTTTTCTGCTTTATTGAGTGAATGAAATAACAACCACACTAAATTTATAAAAAAATGTCGAGTGCTATTAAAATCTTCAAATTAATTAATACTAATTTTGCATATATTTATATAAGGTGATTAAAAACTTATCCAGCAGAATTAATTATTTATTGACATGAAATAGAAAAAATTATAGATCTCAAGATGGTATTCATTTGTATTCTTGATCGATTTGTAAAAGCTTGGGATAGAGCAATATATTAAAAATAAAGAAAATGCACTATCTACCGAATGTGAGGTGAACTGCAATAATACATTAGTATTCTTACATTATTTCTGTCTTCGACTGCATTCGTATGGTGCTCAATAACAATATTTGAACGGTCTTCTGCTAGCGTGCTTAAAAAATATGGTCACACAGTTTCAAATTGCCCAACACGAGTGTTATGGTTAAACTTTTAGAAACTATTAATAAACACATAATATAGGTTCATAAAGGTAAGTCTATTCATGCTTGTAAACTTTCAAAATTTCAAATTCTTGACGAATTTATAAGTACATACTAGGCCTAATTATAAAAATAACCTTATCAATGGTAGCAAAAATATATTAATAATACTCTAAACATCTCTGCTTATAATAATAATAAAAAATAGCACTAGTACTTGTTACGTATCTCTTATATATGACTTGTTATTTTCAGCCCTGTTCACTCTGTATCCGTAAGGTGCGTAGTGGTTCATGAGGTCAACTCAACATAAACAGATTGCCCTGTCTATAAAGTCCTGGGCCGTATCCGAATAGTCAAGTACACTTGACTCGACGCAAACTTGATGCAGACTTGATAAATTTACACTTCACACGCACTTGAGATCGAAAACTGCAACAGACTTTTCGAACGGCAAACTACCCTTTACACGCCCTTGAATCCGCAGTGCTGCTTCCTACCCGTGATCTTAGAAACTATTTTAATTGCCATCTATCAGCAGGGAATGAAAAAGAATACAAGGTTTTAATATCCATTCCTGCCACAAGATTGTTTTGAATTTAGTTAGTAAACACATTATAGTATTTAAAAATAGAATATGCACTTATTAGCAAAAGCTACTTACATATTTTTGGCTGCTTCTTTTCACTGGACATTTCCAACACAAAAAACACAACAACAAATGCAGTGCCGGTATAGTTAAAATACTTTATCACAGATAACAGCTCACACACCACAGATTACATTACTCTAGCAGATGAAAAATTAAACAGTTGCCAGTCAAGCTCCGCATCGACGGCGTGTCAAGGGTAACTTGCCGTCAACCTTGGTCTCAAGGGCTTGTGCAGGGTGCATCGGCTCACTTCGTGACTAATCGGACGGTTGTTCACTCGATCACGTGATTGCCAATGCAATTATCGAGTGAGCGTCAAGGGTCGACGGCGCGTGAAGTAGACTATTCGGATACAGCCCTGATCTTAAGTCCTTAGTTCTTATTACTCCGTGGAAATTGGACAAACTTTATCTTTCAAAGGACTAATTGATACAGACCGTTAAGGACTACCTATCACTTAAAACTAAATAAGTCTGCGTGCATCTGCTGTCTATTATGTTTAGTTTTCTTTGCTATTTTTGTTTATTTTGATATTGTTTTACTTTTAATTCATGATAAAATATTTATAATTACTTTTAAATCTTTTAAAATTTAAACCTATGTAAAATTTAAATTATTATAAATCAATAGTCCTATACTGAGCTCTAGCTCTTTAGATCATGTAATTAATTATCAAATAATAATAATAGATAATTGATAATAATAGATAATTGATAATAATAATAAATGATGATAATGATAATAAATAATAAAAAAGACGAATTAAAGCACCATTTGCAGTGAAAGGGTTGTTATGGAAACTTAAAGTGAAATTATGATTTTTCACATAAAGCTATTTCAGAAATATTTTTATGAACATTTAAAAACCCACGAAGTGTGGCAGTTCGGAACCTGTTTAGTGGGAAATACAATGCTCTCTGAAAGATTGTATCGATAGTTAAATTTAATATTATAAATATAAACTTAGGGTAGAAATAAATAATCTTTACTTTACATCCATTACTGTTTCCAGCCTATGGCCTTGGTCAATTTTTTATTCAACTCATATTTTTACACTACCAGCTGGCTAGGTCTGTCGTACCTTCATATGCCTTATAATCTAACTTAAGACTAGGATAGGCACAACATACAATCCCCGGCCGTTAATTTATCAATGTGAAAGGGTAAACCCATATTTTCATCAATGATAAATTTTCAGCCATGCCAGGAATCGAACCCAGGACCCTTAGCCAAGTAGGCAGACACTACCAACTGAGGATAAGGTGTCAGACAGGCTAGATATACATAATATTATGAAGCATGAAATTAGTATTAAAAACAATGAATGGCTTGATTTACATTCAATATACTGGTAGGCCTACATTTTTTTTTGTATTTTCAAGCTATAGCAAAAACTAATTATAATTTTAGTACCGTATGTATCCAATAAAACACTTAAAAATAAAATTGTCTATATGTAGCTTGAATCAAGCATACAATCTGCTAATCAATATACGGACTAAAAACCAAACCTTTACAAGAAAACATCCAGACTAGGCCTATACTTGGAGTTTAGGTTTAGTGCAATCTTAATAAATATATATTTATAGAATGAATTTGGACATCAGACCCTGCGATTCAATGGAGCCGATTAATTCACATGTCCATAAAAGACTCTGCCTTAAGCTTTGAATGAAGAATTACCCCGATGACAAGACAGTTCTAGATTAACTCAGTGCTATAGTATTGGCAGCATAAGCCAAAGGTTCCGGGTTAAATATCTGTGATTAGGTGTCATTTTTCTCTGAAAAATATGTTCATAAAAAGCTATTGCCTCATAATCAAAAGTTAACAATGAGTTTGCACATCAGGCAGGGTCAGCTACGGACATGGGAATTCATCGGACACTGGTGGCTGTAATTCATTGATAGATTTGGAAGCTGATGGATTCACAAGTCCGTCACCGACTACTCTCTTAAACTATGAGTGAAGAACGGCCTTGAACACAGGTAGATTCTTGTATAATTCAGTGGTAGAGTGTTAGTGTGCTAAGCCAAAGGTTCTGGGTTCAAGCTCCTGTGTAATTTTTCAGTTATATTTAATCCTACAAGTTTATTTCTTAAATCGTGCTTCATAATGTGGGTTAGTTGTTTTTTTTAAATATCGATAATGATTAAAAAACACTTGTTTGGTGGAAAAAAACTGCCTTATCCTTCAGTTGTAAAGGAGTATAAATTATTTCAAATTGTATATTAACATATTATTTTTATAGAAAAACCATGCTATATCTTGCGTCTGTCACACTTGCTCATAAAATCACTAACCTAAATTTATATTTCATAAGAAAAGACAAAATTGTAAAGGAACTAGTAATTAAAATTAAATGATTTAGAAAATCAACTCAGAGAGAGGCTACAGGCAAAACAACATATAGGCCTACTGTCACACAATGATGACCACTGAAAATCGAAATAACTTACTTTGACCTATGACATAAAATAAAGAAGAATAGATTTGCTCAAAAAATTACTTGAAATAAACACACACTCTTAAATGTCTCTTCTTATAGTTTTAGAATAACTTTAGGTTATTTATCCTGAGGCATTGTTATAGGGCTTAGTTATCTTGATATTTGACAAAAATAAAGCTAAAATATAAAATAAAAATGTTTATAGTAAAAATGAAAGGAGTATGCACAAGTAAAGACATATTGATTCAATGAAATAATGCCACTGTTAAATTCATAGATCCTGTTACAGATTTATCTGAATGCCAAACCCTTCCTTCACCTCTGACAAGACGTGTATTAATCACAACTTGTGAATGTGAAGAATGCCAGGCCTCCACCGTGGTTCGGATTCCACGTTAAACTGTAGGTCCTACATTTCATCTCACAATCACCCTACCATTACACATTAGCGTAAGTGCATATAACCCGAACGGGTAGTAAGACGCGGTGCTAATAATAATAATAATAATAATAATAGGTTAAAAAATCTAATACTTAAATCTCTAAAATATTTATCATATTATATTATATATAAAGCCACATTTGACATGCCACCTAAAATCTGATTTATTTAGCATCATCATGTTTTCCGAGAAAGGGAGGAAATGGGGGGGATGTTGGGAGGTGGGGGTGAAGGAGGACTAAAACTAACTATAAATTAATTAGTTCCACCCTCTTCTTCTTTTAATATACTTGCTTCAAAGGTTAATGACTGAAGTTAGTTGTCTTTTTGTCACAGCTACCACATAAATTTGTTGTCTACTGTACTTAACATTGTAAACACAATTATTCTATGGCCCAGTTTCATAGTCAGATTTAGTACGCCTTAAGTGCGGCGCTATACTAAATACAAGACGTCACGTCACCTACCTGAAATTGAATGGAATGGGCCAGTTTCATATGCGAAACTGGCCCATTCCATTTTGGTCTAGGTAGGTGTCGTCCTGTATTTAGTATCGACTCACACTTTAGGCATGCTAAGTTCATCTATGAAACTGGCCCTATATCTCAAATGTGCAGTTTTTGAATTCTCTTACAGCTTCATACTTAAAATGGCAGCAAGTACAATTTCCAAAGATTTACCAGAAGGTGTTTATCAAGTTAAAGTGTCACAAATGATTGATCCTGCATCATTTTACGTCATCGACCCACCAGGTGCAAGTCCAGGGAGGTCAAAAGTGCAAGTAATGGAAAAAACTCTGAGTCGACTTTACCAAGGTGCTAAGCAATCAGTATTGAGTACGGATGTTTGTGATGTAAGTTTAAATAATAATATATAAACAATTAGTGTCAGTATTTAACTTTTGGATATGGGGGAAGCATTATTTTTTTGCCTGAATATGATGGAATTTTATTATGAAAATGTTATTTTGTGTATTTTTCTAGGTTCTGAAATTAGATGTGTGTGTATATATATAATATATATATATTTATTTTAGTGGAAAATTGTCACTTTCATTTATTTATATTTGAGTTTGTGGACCATCACCTTGATTTCGTCATAATAAACGAATACCTATAGATACCAAAGGTCTTGGGCTCACTTACTGTGGTTGGGTGTAATTTTTCAATTATATTTAATATGATTAAAAAATGTTTCCAGAAAAAGCTTTAAGTTATTATTAGCACCGCGTCTTACTACCGTCCGGGTTATACGCACTTATGCTAATGTGTAATGGTAGGGTGATTGTGAGATGAAATGGAGGACCTACAGTTTAACGTGGGATCTGAACCACGGTGGAGGCCTGGCATTCCACACATTCAGCTTTAAGTTAATCCCATGACCAAAGTTAATGTCCACCTTCGTAATTCTTTATAATTCTCTTTTTTTAGTTGGTAGCTGTTAAGAATCCAAACACTAACTCATGGCATAGAGGATATGTTGAATCAATCATTCACACATCACAGTCATACATTTATGAAGTGTTTTTGATTGACCATGGATTAATTTTAAGGACTAATAATAGTGCACTAAGAAAACTACCAAGCAATATGCAGAGGTTTCCAAGCCAAGTTTTTGAGGTTGTATTGGATAAAATTGTGCCAATTTCTTTACCTGAACAAAGTACAGAGGATCAAAGGTTGGTCAAATTTTAATACCAGTCGCTACATTTTCTTTTTACACATTTCGTTAAAATATCAATAGTTTTAGTTGTTTTTGACTCTAAACCATTGCTCAATTTATGAAAATGTAAACACTACTTTACTTAGGCTCCTAATAAGGTATTTAAATTAGTTTAGAATACATTTTTATGTTAATATCAGGTTAGGTTTTTAATTTAATTTATTGGTATTTCTAGTTCAGATTACAAAACAAATTAGTCATGTGATATAAACCTGTTTACCAGTAAATAAATTAGGGGTGTGTGAGTAAGTTAGGCATTTTTCACTTTGAACTTAGTTCAAGTTGAGTTTAAATAAAAACGAGTTTACTTTTCGAGTTTGAGTAATATAGAGCAGCATTTGTACCAAAAATATTTCAAGAACTGGATTTCTGTAATAGATCCATGCATAAACCATAAATAAGTACAAATAAATTATTTTATAATTACACTTTTTGTGAAAAAATTTATAATCACACAAATTTGAATTTTTAAATAAATGTAATATAACTACAATTATTTTAAATAGACAAAAGGAAATATTGAGGGACTGTATTTACACTGAAATTTTATCTTAAGAGTTGAATAAAATTAATTAAACCAGGAATTTTCAAGAAAATGTTCAACCATTCTGAGTAGGCCTACTCAAATTTTTCAAGTTTTTTAAAAAAATTTTGAGTTGAGTTTGAGTAGTTACTATTAAAACTCAATTTGAACTTGAATTTTCGAGTACTTGTACATCCCTAAATTAAACACATTTTAAAATTTATTTTAATAGGCCAATTTCTCAATCCTGGATGCCTGATGCTTATGAATTTGTGACAAATCTTCTAAATGAGTCTGAGCACACATATGTCCTGCCATATGGGATAACTGTAGACAGCAAAATATATGGCGATATATATGTTCAAACTAATGGGAAGTACAAGAGTGTTGCCTCGCACCTTTGCAAGACAGGACATGCCCAATCCTCTCATGAAGATTTTCAAGAATGTAAGTTTACATATTTCAATACCGGCAACTCACTGTTTTTTTTTATAAAGGAATGGGTATTCATCTAATATTTAATCTGAATTTTTAATGAGTTATTGTGATGATTACTGGTAACATTTAATCCACTATAATTATAAGACATATCTAACAAAAACTCTAACCATTAATTTACCACTTAACCGAACGTGAATTCACACTATAGCAAAAAAGTCATCATTTAACTACGATTTCTATTTTATATGCGAACTAAAGAACTACTGGTAATGCGAACAATATTGGAATTGAAGAAAAAATATAACTAAACCAATGTTTTCTACGATTCCAGATTTGTACTAGGTAAAATTAAGATTCAGATTTTAAAAAAAAGTGGATTTAACCTACCTCTTTTTTAATTGTGTTTGTTTTTAAGGTTAACATATACTAAGGAACATTAACCCTAGAATGCTATCGTACTTAAAATATACATGTAGTGCCTGAACATTTCCTCTCCATTTTCCTCCCTGGCAAACAAGTCTCCCTTCCTTCAAGCTTTGCATACAACGATTAGTTAACAATTAGCTGTTGTAACGGATGGTTGCATCTTAGATGTTAGGTTACATTATTTGGAAGTATAAGCCAGATTTACACACCACCAATATTAATAGATTTGCGCGTAACACCAGAAGTAACTGTGTCCAAAATGTTAAAAATTGGTTCAATACAAATATTTTCATTTCTTTCTTTTTTCCTTTTTTTCACTAATAACTAGATAATTACAGCCATTACAAAAACATTAAAATAAATCAATGTTTAATTATATTCACACAAGTTTTTAAAGACCTTGAATCTTTTTGTTTTGTAATTAGATGTAAGCCTATTTAATTTTTTGTTTGATGTGTGTTGATTTTTATATAATTAAAATACAAAAAATGAAAAATAAAACAAATCACATTAACCAAAAAAAAGACCAAATATTAAACTCTGTTCATGTAAGAAGCTTATGAAAGGTTTGATCTGTTTTCATGTCAGATTTGAGTATCAGCGGCAATACAGCACTATACAGTGACAGTAGTATTCTAGGGTTAAGTCTATGTCCTATATGAAAAAAAAACTGCAAATGATGATAATACAAGCAAGCTGCTTTGCAAGCTTTTACATTTGACAAAAGTAAATAATTTTAGAAGGGAACTCCATCAAAATGTCCATTACAAATCAAAATGACGACCATTTCTTAAAATTTCAAAAAATATAGTCTCAGACGTAATTGAGCTTCCTAACCACCTGTAATGACACCATTTTGAAAATCGAGAAATTTTAATTTCATTTATTCAATATGTGGAGTAATATATCTTGTTATATGTTCTTGCCTACGGTTTTGAGGCCTCGGAATACATTGATGGCATAAAAAAAATTGTGAAAACCTTCATATTTAGAGTTTTTTTTGTAAAGCTTTGATCTAAGGAAATTACGAAATTTTATTGTTGGTAAACTATAAGTTGAACTGTTGAACATGGTTGAAATCAATTATTTTTTGGTTTTACTTACAAATATTTTACTATAAATATTCTTAAGTTCAGTGTACTAAAAAAAACTAAGTTAGCTACATCTAAGTTACCTACATTATTGTTTTTATGAAAACCTTTTTTGAAATATATACATTTGATTAGATTTCAACAGGAACATAACCACAGCATTATAGTTTGTCCCATGATTTGTCAATAAATTCTATTTTAGTGATTATATCTTCATAAATCATCACTTTAATCACTTTATCATCAACGACTCTATATTCACATGTGTATTAATCACAACTTGTGAATGTGTGGAATGCCAGGCCTCCACCGTGGTTCGGATCCCACGTTAAACTGTAGGTCCTCCATTTCATCTCACAATCACCCTACCATTGCACATTAGCGTAAGTGTGTATAATCTGAACGGGTAGTTCTAATAATAATAACAACAACCACCACCACAACAATAACAATAACGATGACGACGATCTCTATAAAAACAACAGCATAAGATTGTATTTATCTTTAATATTTTTTATCAATTGCTTAGCATTTTTGCTTTAATAATGTCAATGGATTATCAATTGATTTAACAATAATCGCTAAAATGAAACAGGTTGGCTTATGTTCATTGAAAAAATAATATACATGAAAATAACCTTCTTAGACATCTACTTATTATATGAAGTTACCTTTGGACAGAGCAGATAGATGTACAGTATTTGCACAAAAAGGGATCATGGCAGTCCAGCAGTCCTGCAAGAACAACATCGTCCACATCCTTTCTTGCATCCACATTTCACCAGCTCACGACAGGCATCTGATACCGCTCGTAACCTTGACCATTTTGGAATCCACTGTCCATTTCCATTTCTCTGCTAGTGAAATAACTAGTTGCGAGTAAAATGCTTGCCCCCAAATATGCCTTGCCTGGTATACATCTCAGGTGACCTGGTGGTCTAGGGGTAAGGTGTCAGACTTCTGTGTTGAGGGTCCGAGGTTCAATCCTCGGTCCTGGCACAGATTTATCGGATTGCCAAAACCTTCCTTCACATCTGACAAGATGTGTATTAATCACAACTTGTGAATGTGTGGAATGCCAGGCCTCCACCGTGGTTCGGATCCCACGCTAAA
Source organism: Timema podura (assembly GCA_033556935.1). Taxonomy (NCBI): domain Eukaryota; kingdom Metazoa; phylum Arthropoda; class Insecta; order Phasmatodea; family Timematidae; genus Timema; species Timema podura. The sequence goes on from JAVRXN010000002.1 coordinate 43,696,391, forward strand.
CTGTAGGTCCTCCATTTCATCTCACAATCACCCTACCATTGCACATTAGCGTAAGTGTGTATAATCTGAACGGGTAGTAAGACGCGGTGCTAATAATAATAATAATGGTATACATCTCACCTTGTGTGCTCTTGAAGGGCTGCCGAAGTAGTAGGGATGTTTTCCAATGCTTTACCTTGAGACGTGAAAAGAACCTTCCGGATCTGATTAATAGTGAGCTCTAAGCACTCAGGTTCATAGAGAAGGATGCTATATCTTTCTAAAACATCAAACGAGTGAGCTGGAAACATTGGAGATGGAGTTGATAAAGTTGCAAATGTATAGGTTACTTGAACAAACTTTAACCAGGCCATCCAAACTTTATTTTTGCCATTTGAAAAGAAAGATGAGTTGGTGTCACAACCTGTAAACTAGTGAAATCTTGGAGTCCTATAGACTTCTCTTCGGCAAGGGTGTTTGCAATGCAGTGCACAGCAATATATCTCCTGTTCTTTCGAGCGCCAAAGTGTAGCCAAAGCATCACGATGTAGCGTCCTCAGGCGAGGAGGCCACAAAATAATACAAGGAAAAAACAAAAGGGTAAATAACAACAACAAGAGTGAGTGCACATGAGTTCAAGACTAGAAATGTTCCGTAGAGAAACATTACGCGTCTAATCCCACCACTCCCACCTGTTACTGAGATAATCAAAATATATGGGAGTCGTCTATCACTAGAGAGCCTTAAAATGCGTCACCCTTCCTAACCACTGAAAAATATTAGATAAATTACATTAAACAACCAAAAACCTAGGACATGTGATGGTATATAATAGTTAAAAATAAAAGAATTAGTCATGTTGAACCAATATTTATTTTGGATAGGACAATCCGAAGTTTAACAATTCAAAATAGTACTAATTATTGTTGTTATAACAATTATATGTACATTATGTACAAGTGCTTTGGACTTTAACATTGAAAATTAGCCCACTATAACGGGTCTGGGCAGAAATGATATTCTGCCAACAATAAAGTTACAATTAGAGTAATATTTTCTTTACAAGTAAACAAAAAATGTACGGTTATATATATATACAATAGAATAATAGTAAATATGGACAATACAATCGGTCTAAAAATTATTTACCCTATCAATCCTGATTTGGTTCAATCAGCGCTGGCGTGTTGTATTGCGACAACATTGACTCTCAAGTCTAAAAGGTAAATATTTCTCAAGATGAAAACATTAATAGGTTGCGAAATAACCCCAAGAAATCTAAGTATTATATCAACAAGACTATTTAATATAAACATAACAGTAAATGTCAATAGTTCCCCTAACATAACAATTTGTATAAATTATAAATCGTGACTACGCCCATTTCGCCCTGGCGTGTTGTAAAAAGACAACATAGGCTTATAAGTCCAATACCACAATATGAAGCAATAATTAATTTATAGTTCCACCGTAATTAATACAAATAAATCATTACACCTCAACCGGTGACAAGACGCCAATACAAGTTAATTGCCAGACTTCTATTTAAATTTAATTTTTTAAGATAACAAAAAAAAATTAAGCCAAAAAGGAATTTTGAAATAATAAAAAAATATATATAAAAAAAAGATGTTAAATTAGCCGAGATAGAATTTGGGTTCTTACATTTTCAAACGCAGGAAGCCGAAGCTTGTACTAGTCCTAATCCAGCTCTGTCCCAATTGTGTCGAACATTGGGACAGACACAAATATATATACAGATACAACAAAAGAGGAGGGGCATGAAGGGTAAGCAAGAGGGGAAAGATTCTGGAATATCAAGGAACAATGTTATGCGCATTTCTACGTGCCTCGGGAGACCGGTGGTTTTTTCTGGCACAATCTAGAAGAGAATAACTATAACTGCGCATGCCCAGCCCACATGTGGGGTTCGCTAAATCGCCGTTCAATTCGCTCCGTCAGTATACTTTTTCTCTCGGGTGAAGGAAGGTGTGCATAGCAGAAGTTACGTCGCTCTTCCACGTTGCCTCCAATCACGGACAAATGGGGTAAGGTTCAACCATCGATATAGCAGTTGTGTATTTTTATTGACCATCCGATGCTACAACGAGACCTAGCCTTTCCAGCATGAAGAAGTAAGATATTGCTATGACTAGCACATCAATATCTACAGTGTGGATGACAACATATTTTGCACCATAGAAAACAGCATCATGAGCATGAAGAATAAGTCTGTTATCACCTTCTAGGAATGTTCTTGAAAAGGATCCGGAAATACAGGATCTGACATTTTCTGAAGTCACTAAATTACACTTAACATGTGTGACTATACACATGTCATATTTATGCCTGTTAACTGATCTTGTAAAGACCTGGAATAGGTTGCTCTTGTTGTCCGAGTTCCTATGAAAGTTTGGCCGATTTTTAGGTAATGTGTGATTATCGAAGACTTGATGATGTAAACCATCCCCTCTTTTCTGCTGCATATCTTTCTTCAGACCCTCATCATTGTATATCGATATATAAGATCGATCCTGGTTACCCCTTTATTTTTTCCATCACTCATCACTGTCCTGTTGAATCCCAATGCACACTCGACAAAGGTCTTTGACTTTCTTGGAGGTAGAGAATTTACAAGAGCAGCGCCATAATAAATAACAGCATCAACTAAGCTTGTAAATATATATTTATATCGATGTTACCTTCCAGAATGTGTGACAAATCAGTCCTAATACATGTTCTCATCTAACCATGGACTGAAAGAGATGGTGGATATGTCTGATTTTTTTGTGAAAAACGTTATTGAGATCCATCAAGGATTTTGACTCTAGCATGCAATGAATAGCTTTGAAAACAAACTGACATCACATATGAGGGCAACAATTGACTTTTGTGATTATGAAGTCACCTTTTTGCTCTTTGCAAAGATTTTTATCCTATTCTTTTTTTATCAGGTCAAAGATACTAAGGCTGTTACTTACCACAAATCGTGACACGACAAAAGACTTGTAGCACTCAAAACCTTTTGTGTCACATGTTTGAAGAGCTGTTGATCAATGAAGGGATTACCTAAGTTCAAAAATTATTCTTTTACACCACTCACTTTGTTTAAAAACTTGGTTTGAAAACTCTTAGTACTGTTCATGGTAAAGGTGATTAGTGTGACACTCTGAAGTTGCTTCAAATTCTGTCAGAAGCCTGACTATCTTAGGCCCAACAAGTAGAGCTCGTAAAAATGGTTTTATTTTTACTTTTAGTTAAATTTTGTTTTTTAAATCTCACTTTTCGGTGCTATTTCGTGTTTTATTCAAAATGACATGTTATCTGAGATGTTTAAATGCTATTTTACATATTGAGACAATGTATACAAAATTAAAATTCATCGAAACCTTATAATCATTTAACATTCTTTGTCAAGTTTGTCTACATATTTCACAATTTTGTAGCCTAAAGTTAGCTTACACTAAAACAAAATACTAATCAAATTACAGCATTGTCAAAATTTCTGCTTAATTTCTTCTCAATTTCGTGTTTATTTAAAGATTTTTTTTAAAAAGCGGTGCTCTTTCATTTTATAGTATGATTTTGTGTAAAAAGAAAATTTCATTTTATCTCGCTTTTCAAAAACATTGTAAATCATAATATCTAAAAACTAATATCAAAGGAAAAAGTATTTGATTCCATCTTTATATGGCACTTTTCGCTTTATCGCGTCTCACCATTTTTACAGGGCTCTACCAATCAGAACACATGGGTTCTGTAAAATACCTATAGCTCTCCATGTTGTTTGACATCAGCATTATTCTGTTATGCTGATCTATTGCTAGTGCAGAAAAAAGAGTGTTGGTTTCGCTGTCAACGAAGTTTCCATGTATAAACTGCTTATGATCTTATGGTTAATTTTTCTGTAGCTCCTCTAAGTATTTAAGATGAATTGTCAACCGCCGGGTGTAGTGTACATGGTCAAAATGGAAGAGCCACGGAACCATTTCCTTCAAACAATCCACGAAAAGACTAAAATCACCAACATGAATATACTTCACAAATGACAATACGAGAACCACAAGATTCAGAAGCTTCAACCAGTATTGGAGGATAGGTGATGACACTGCATTTATCAAAAAACATTGTATTCTCAGAAGATGAGAAAGCATCTTTCAATAGAGCCTTTAATGCAGCACAAGTAACTTGGTGTGCTAATCTTGCTCATAAACTTTTTAAATCAATCTATTTAAATATAATAAAATAATAACATTAGCAATAGTAATAACTTTTCTAAACCATGTTTCCTTTAAACAGTTCAAGTTATGGTTTACCAACATCAAAATTTTGTAATTTCCTTGGATCATAGCTCTGTTGCTTCCTAGCATCAATCTTTAGAACAATATCATTACTTCCGGCGTTAGTCTAACCTCAATTCCTGGGGAAGCTACCTGTGATTGGTGAAAGCTTGTCTTTGGATGTTATTTTGTGTGTTAAGTGTTGCCACAATAATGGAAAAAAAAATATAATTGTCTTTACATTCATAGTCCATTTAATTAATGACGTAAAGATAGTTTATACAGTAATACATAAGAAACTATTATTGAGAGCTTTAGATAACTTTTTATAATAACTTTATAGTTAATAAATCAGATAAGACATATTTCTAGAGTTCCAAATGTTGGTAACGTTCAATCAATGTTGGTGGTAGAAAGTGGGCTTTCTATGAAAATCAGAGTTTAGGTGTGCTGGTTATCAACTTTTGAACTCTATTCAAAATTATCATAATATTAAAGTTTTTTCAAAGTCTAAAACCAGTTAAAGACAACTTAAACTGTTAGCAGAAGCAGATTAGCATGCTCTAATGCTCCCTGAAGGGCAAATTCCAACATGTACCGACCAATTGGTCACACTATGTGGTTTTCAGGAAATTAACTCTAACGGATTGTCACATTTCGTGAAGGTTCTGAAACAAAAGAAAAGGCACATTATTATTAATATTAATGGGGAAAAAAGTATATTTGCAAACGGAATGAGGGTTTTGAGTTAAGTGCGAGGACACTACTCTATAGAGGGGGACGAGGACGGGGGGATGGGTGAGAGCCTCCCAAACCACTGATTTACACTTCTCACATATCCGAGCAGGACTTTGGGATGTCAGTGGCACCCTCCAGGATCGATGGTCTAGTTCCCAAGCCCCTGAATAAAAGGATTGGTGGCACCGGAAAGCTTGTTGTAGAAAGACTGTGCCAGCTTTCGGGAAGTTTAGACTGCTATTAAAATCTCACAAATTTATTTTACTGTAATAAATTACTAACCTATTTTTTTACACATAACTCTCAAGATTATTGTCCAACTTTTACAGATATGGCTCATAGGTCAGGTGGAGCTGGTTATGTCACAAATGAAGAAGTATCAAGCGTTTCTTCATCGAGTTTAGCAGGAAACCATCAAAACAGTTCATCAAGTGGAAGTTTAAGTCCATTTGTAAATGGTCCTAATGATACATTTTTAAGTGTGAGTATTTTTTATTTTTCATAATATAGAGTAATATTAATTGGGGATATGAGAATGCTACGTCTTCAGTTTGAGATAATGGCTAGTTTAATATTAATTAATTGAAACAACAGCAATTAAAATTGTTTTCTTATGGCAAAAAGAATAAAAATAAATTCTGATTCTCTTTTGTTGTTATTATTAAGTGATAATTATGTTGACACAAAAACATATGTGGAAAGGGAACGGTTTAGTGAAGGATATGTTTGTGGATAGACATACATTGGTTTTTAGTAACTTGATCTAATTAAAGTTTTTTTTACTTTTGATTTAAATTTTGTGTTCACATAGGATCCCATATGAGCATTATTTATTTTCCAGACCGATATTCTGATGCTAGAGACTTACCCTTTTCAGCCTGGTATATACATATTGCTATATTGTTTTATTATCTGGTTTTAGTATAATTTTTTTTATCTTTAAACAATACCAATTCGTGAATTAGCCCAATGGCTACAAATTAAATAACATTTTCAAGTTATATTCTGAAAATTGAATGATGACACCTGGACACGGGAATCGAACCCGGGACCTTTGGCTTAGTACGCCAATGCTCTAACCCAGTGGTTCCCAACCTTTTGTGTCCCATTTCCCCTTTATGGAGGTTGACTAACACCTATCGCCCCCTTTGATTTTCATTGTATGCCTAATTTTAATTTGAAGTAAAGTGTAAATAATAAAGCAGTTTTATTATTTCAAACAATTTTATCACCGTATATACCGTATATAAAAACAACCAAAGCAGTTTTATTAGGTCACTCTTAAATAAAATAGAAAAAAGATTAAAATGTACATTTTTTACAGATTTTTTTAAGAACAAAGAAGTGAAATAATTAACTAAGATCATTGACGTACATTTAAAAAACAGGAGTACATGTTTTCATTTTAAAATTGGAATCTGGAAAAAATTAAGTTGACAGTAACTTCTACTGTACAGTACTATTTTAATTTTTCCCCCTTTGAATACTCATCGCCCCCAAATCGCCCCCCACTTATTTATTGCCCCCCTGATAACCCAAATCGCCCACTTGGGGGCGATCGCCCCCAGGTTGGGAACCACTGCTCTAACCACTGAGCTATTCAGGATTCGTCCCGTGCCCAGGGTCATTCTTCACTCATATTTTAAGGCAGAGCCTATGATGGACGTGCGGAAATCGTCGGCTACAAGTATGTGATTATATTAATATATATTCACAAAAGGTAGGTGTATTTAAGCCTATACCTTTTCCCTTCTGATAAATCTAATGTGTATGTATATAAATGCAGCTATTATACACACGCTCTGGTGGCTGCATTGTCTAAATTGTCATTTTCTCAGTAGACTAGACGGTCAATGTTGGTGAGGTGGGGTTCGAATACCAGTTATACTGAGGGTTGCTTTTCATAAATGGTTTCCCACTCACCCTCTATGCAAATGCTGGTAAATTATCTTTAAAAATCTACCCTTTTAGTATACATTTTTAGGGGGGTATAATCAAATTGTAGTTATTCTAATTATTTTTTATAATAATAATAATAGTAATAATAATAATAATTAGCACCGCGTTTTACTACCCGTTCGGGTTATACGCTTAAGTACTAATTACACTAATGGATTAGGAATTGGGAGGGTTGAATTTAGAGGAAGTGAACCCGCATTTGTGTGGAGGAAGAGTGGAAAACCATTTAGGAAAAACCACCCCCAGTTCACCCGATCGAGATTCGAACCTCGATCTCCCCGTCCTCGGTGGTCGAGCTCAACACGACTAGCGCGTTAGCCAACTACGCCACCGAGGTGGGTTATTTTTTATTATATTTATCTAATGGAGTAGAAATGAGGAAGGTAGAATTCTATAGGTAATATACCCTCATTAATGTGGAGATTATAAAACCATTTAGGAAAAGTCACTCTGAATATACCCAACAGGTATTTGAACCCCAATATCTGCTTCATTGGCCATCTAGTCTTTTTCAAGAGTAAAGCCAGGATCCAGGATCGATGTTGGAACGAAACATGAGACTAGGTATTGATAAGTTAACTAAAGTAAAGTTGTAGATTAATTCAATAATAATTTAGAAAAGTTGTATGCCTAGAATTCTTTAAATAGCTCTCTCTATATGATGATAATATGACTATCATAAAACATGCACAATATTAAGAAAGATGTCTTCCCCCAGTGTCAAGCATCTGATGTGGGCACTTTAACATCATCATGTAGCGCTACTATAGAAAAGGGCAATCCTAGTCAGCACAAAGTAGTGCCGCGACGTCTTGCTCTTACTCAGATCGCAAACCTGACATCCATAACATAAATATAGCAGAGGTTTTTTCTCATGAACCTGAGGAATTTGAACTCAACGTCTCTATGTCTGTACTTGTCTGTCTTATCTGTTTGTATGTGTAGCTATCCCTAAATAATACTATTCTCTTAAATCATTCATTTTCAGGATTTAAAATGGATTTTAAGAAGTATTAATTCTGAATCCCTCCTTTAGTATCACAAAACTTCCCTATGAAATAATGACATTAATTCTTGGTGAGAAAAGTTTAATAACACGGGATAGGGAGGGGGGCTAGGCTACATGTCTACATGGTGTTACATGGGGGGAGGGGGGCTAAAAAGGTAAGAAAAAAGTGTTACGTGGTTTATGGACAACCCCTTAAGTATCTATATTTATTGTTTGCTTTGCAGACTTTAGGGCTCTTTTTTTTTTTTTTTTTTGTACCCAGCTTACTTGTTATGTCACACCATGCCAAAGCATGTAACGCTGGCAGAACTTCACTAACTGAATCCCAATAATACTCTGAAGCAATGTGGCACCCAAGACATCTTTTATTTTCACTGACCCTGGCAATTATCAAAAGGCCAATACAACCAACCGTTATGAATGATTCTAAAATCGAATTCTAAGTATGAAAACGTCAGTATCAGGACTGTGAATAACAATACCACATGAATAATTATATTGGACAGCTTCATAAGCATGAAAGAACATTCTAGAATCAGCCTTCAAGTGATAACTTGCGAAATGTGTTACCCTGGAAACATGTTGTTCATTGTTTTTCTCAGAGCATTCGGTTCTATTCAAAAACCCTTCACCAATAACAAGAGGACAGCCTTTTGGAACCTAAGCATTCTGTAAAATGAAATTTGATAGGAACAGGCATAAAAGGTTTTTTTTCCTTATTGTGTAGGTATCTAGACTACTATTTTGGAAGTTATTCTCACAATTAGTGAATCTTCACCAGCTGATCTTTTCTCTTGCGCTTAAAATTTTTATGGATGATTTCTTGTACGTGTCAGAAACTATGTCATTGCTTGTAAAATTAGTCTGTTACAGCACTTTGTTATTCTGTCCGAATGAAAACTTGCTAAATCCCCAAATGTTTTAGTCTTCGAAAGGATCACAAAGGGTACTAAATGTGTAAGTGCCAGTCCATCCATAAAGTGCACTTCTTTCTGACTAAGAGGAAATACATTCAAATTTTTTGTGAATTGCTTCTTACTGCAATTTCGTTAATCAATTTTGCTTTCTTGTTTTTTTGAGAATGTTAGACCAAGGCGAGTGGATAAAGCATTACCAATGCTTTATCAACTCTGCAGTACTAGTGTTTCACTGTATACCTAAAAGAAAATCATAATGTAGATAGTTATTTTCTATGAAGCTCCTTTTTTTGGTTATCTTTTTTATTGGATTATGTTGCTGAGTATGTGAAATATTTAACAGCAATCTGTTTCGGAGGAGAAAAAAAGCTTTTCATTTTGTCAACCACACACTCTGTTTAAAATGTTTGGTACCTACATTTCTTTACCGATGGGCTTCACCCTGAGCAAGAATGATGTTACTTCTTCTCTATTTACTACTAAGCCATTCACAATGTTACATAAACTATTTTTGTCACTGATTATCCTTTTCAAAAAGGAATATGAAAATTTTTTGCATATCACCATCTCCGACTCTTACATTTGTGCCCCATTCACTATACCAATATTCAGCTATGACTTCTATGTCACCAATGGGATCTGAGATCAAATCATAGGACTCTTAACAGTCTCAGTCAATGACGATTTACTGTGATAAAGTAGACACCATTTGTTTGTCGCTTGAACATACTGGATATTACTGTCCAGCCACCAATAACTTTAGAAGAAAGGATAAGTATTTTCTCAAGGGCATGATCACTAGCAACACAATTAAATTTTCCATTCTCCCGTTTTACTGAAAAAGTCCTTGTTTAAAAGCATTTAAGACTTTCTCAGGAAGTTGAGACATAAGAATCTACACAAGATGCATCCACAGACATAATTGTAGTTATTTTACATATACTTGCCCTTTTTTTCTTTATATTTATTTTAAATATAAAATTCAACTGCAAAACAAAGTCCATATTTATAACCCTACCGCGGTGATCTGGTTGTCTAAGGGTAAGGTGTCGGACTTCTGTGCTGAGGGTCCGGGGTTCAATCCTCGGTCCCGGCACAGATTTATCTGATTGCCAAACCCTTCCTTCACCTCTGACAAGACGTGTATTAATCACAACTTGTGAATGTGGGGAATGCCAGGCCTCCACCGTGGTTCGGATTCCACGTTAAACTGTAGGTCCTCAATTTCATCTCACGATCACCCTACCATTACACATTAGCGTAAGTGTGTATAGCCCAAACGGGTAGTAAGACGCGGTGCTAATAATAATAATAAATAATAATAATAATAATATAACCCTACCTAATAGGAACACAATTAGATATTTGTTTATCTTGATATGATGAACGAGTCGGAAGTTATAGTGGAAACAAAATTCCACCCCAAGCGTGCTATTCACCCCTCCCCCACAGGATGTCGACCACCCCGAATTGACATCACTTTTCATACTCAACTGGGTCCCCAAACATGAATATTAATGCATACTCATTGTAAGCTAGCGCCTGGTCTATTAAGTATTTAAGTGAAGTGTCTCCATGGCTATTATTTTTGACATAGTGGTACCTATATACTTTTATAAAATGGATTAAGTTATACTCCACAATTCTAGTATGGTATTTAGGTAGGCCTACTTCATATTGGAAATAGTATGTAATTTCCCGTTGTCCCACTCCACACCCATAATTTGCTGTACAAAATAATACATTAGGCTCCCTTTTTGTCAAGATATACTTTTTAATTGTCATCTATATCAAACACTACCCGTCTCGGTGGCGTAGTTGGCTAACGCGCTTGTCGTGTTGAGCTCGACTGCCGAGGACGGGGAGATCGAGGTTCGAATCTCGGTCGGGTGAACTGGGGGTGGTTTTCCCTAAATGGTTTCCCACTCTCCCTCCACGCAAATGCGGGTTCACTTCCTCTAAATTCAACCTTCCCAATTCCTAATCCATTAGCGTAATTAGTACTTAAGCGTATAACCCGAACGGGTAGTAAGACGCGGTGTTAAATAATAATATATCAAACACTAATTTACAAACACCATTTATATATGCACCTGTTCTTTGGAATAATCCTATTCAAAGTGAAGGTAAACAGTAACAGTAAAGGTCAGATTGTTCACAACTACCAGCCTACAATCATCCTGAACAAATTGTCTCTTGCACATATATTTGCAAAATGAAACAGGTTAACATAACATAATAATGTTGTATTGTGATACGTGACAGTATCTTTTTTGTAGCGTCTGTGGTCGTTTATTTTTATCCTATTATGGTATGTTAGTGTTGCCAATTCTCTAGCGATAGTACGACCTGAAATGGATTGTATTTTTACCGGTAGGATACTACTTTCTGACACTCTTGATAAACCCACCGATTTTCATAAAAAATAAGAATTGATGTAAAATTTTTACTTTATAGCAGGGTTACAGGATATTACTTTTAGAAGATTTCCTAAAATTGGATTGTACAGGTGGTGAAATTATATCAAAAGTAGTATCCAGATCGTACAGTTGGCAACACTGTGGTATGTTTATGTGTCTGGTCAGCTGACTGCTGAACAATGAAATTGGTGTTTTGTTACAAGTCTTATCTCCACGCTTCACAGCATTGTTTTGATTGGCGAGGAAAAATCTGTAATGTTATTGGCTACGGCGCCTACGGCCGTCTTTAGTTAGTAAAGACGGCCGTGTATTGGCCCATTAGACTGGTTTAAAATCGCGCGAAATTGCCGTGTTGTCGACGATGGATCGTTTACGCGTAAGTTTATGCAAATTAGATAATTTTGTGTAGAAATGGATTATGCATAATCATAAAAGGCTGCTGTATAGTACGCTAATATATTTTGATGTATCTTTCGCGATTTCCGTAGATTATAAATCTATAATTTACCTTAATTTATTGCCTTTTTCGCCAAATGACTTTGATTCAACTTGCAAAATTATTGTGTCCACGTTTCTAAATGCCATTCATCTTTAAAAAACTACTTATAGCGTTAGTAAACGTTAAGTCATTTATTTATGCGAGTAGCTCGTATTCTTATTTTATTTTTAAAGTAAACTGAAGAATGATTGCTCTGTCATTCCAAACGAAAATGCTTGACAAGTGTTAAAATATTATTTCAGATGGATTCAAATTTGCAATCGTATATATTTAGGCCTATACACCTAAACATACATTTTGGGCACACTTAATAAAATACCATTAACGTGAGTTAGATAAGTAATGTGACTTCAAATATGTGTAAGAACTATTTTGAAAATGCAAACCAGCCGCGCTCCTGATTATACGTCAATGTTTCGGTGGTATGTCTTGGTGTGAGTGATGTCTATATCTATAGCTATTTATGTTAGTTGCCGTAATATTGACGTTTGAGGGATTTTTTTAATGCAGGCCTACTCTTTGCTAAATTAATTGGTCAAATTTATGTTTTAGGTGCAGTTTGATTTATTTTCCTTCAATTTTATTGTAAAATTACATTTAGGGTGTATACATTTTTTTCAGCTGTTCTTATTATGATATTGATAAAATAGAAATATACTTTTTTTACTATATCAGAATGAAAAAGTAAAACTTTCCGTTTTTCAAAGGTTAGGTCAGGATAAGTAGAAGCCCCTTTTTCCAAGGTTAGGTCAGGATAAGTAGGATAGGGCTATATTCTTTCCTGTTTCTAGGTTAGTTTAGGCATGACGGGAAAGTTTTTTTTGTCACTTTACCCAATGTAGAACTTGTTTTGAGAGAATAAGATAATTAAGTCACTCATATTATTAATGACCTGGGTTCTAGGTTATGTATGGTTATGCTATGACAGGCGGGATACTCTACTATATATTTTATTAGCTCTCTTCAAAATGATTTAAGATAGTGTAGGCTTATTAGGATTATATTTGTAATACTTTCTGATTTTATAACACACATGACCTGCTTCAGTGGCCGAATGGTTTAAGGCGTCACTCTTTTATTAGAGTAGATTGCCAATGACAGAGGTCAGAGTTTGAATCTCATTCAGGGGAACTTAGTGTCATTTGTACTAAATAATTATCCACTTTTCCTCCACGCAAATCTGGGCTCACTTGGCCTTTAAATTCAACCTTACTCATCCCTATCACAGTAGTGTAATTAGTAGGCCACCATATGCTTATAACCCAAATAGGGAGCAAAAAACAGTGTGAAAAATTAATATTACACGAATGGATGAAAACTGAGATATAAGCAGGAGAGGGTTATTTTTTTAAATTTAGGTTAACCAAAGGTTGGTGTTCAATAAGGACACTAGGGTCCTACGAAACCTTAAAAGGCTTATAATTTCTGGGGGCTCGCAACTGCTGAAGCTCCTCCTGACACAATGTTTCAACATTTTTTTCATGTTTATTGAACTGATTAATTGACTAGAACATTGTTATTATTATTATTATTAAGCACTGCGTCTTACTACCTGTTCGGGTTAAGCACACTTACACTAATGTGTAACAGTAGGGTGATTGTGAGATGAAATGAAGGACCTACAGCTTAACGTGGGGTCCGAACCACGGTGGAGGCCTGGCATTCCTCACATTCACAAGCTGTAATTAATACACGTTTTGTCAGAGGTGAAGGAAGGGTTTGGCAATCAGATAAATCTGTGCCGGGACCGAGGATTGAACCCTGGACCCCAACACTGAAGTCTGACATCTTACCCCTAGACCACCAGGTCAGCCTAGAACTTTGTTGCTTTTAGGGGATGTACTTACAACAAAGTGTTGGGGAACTGAAGAACACACACACACGTTACATTTAATTCACTGCATATATATATTTTCAGGGCTTCGTTCAAAACTGCAAGACAAATATATTTGGAAAAGATTTAAGCAGTAAGGAAAAAATAGAAGAATGGAGGAAGAGGAATTCAGATGTGGAGTCACTGGTGCGTTTATATTTCTTAAGGTCATTTGACAACATAAATTTTATTGCACACTTTTAACACTGAAATATTTATAACAATTTTATTATTATTATTATTTATAGTTATTGTTAGCAATATTATTAATATCTATTATAAAAATTTCATTGTGCACACCTCATATGAATGTCTAGTTATACTATATTTCAGCCCCATACATTAATTACGTTACCGTAACACTTGTATGCAGAAAACATAAAATAGCAAGTTAAGACACCTTATAAAACTCGTGGACTGTAATGATTTGAAATAATTGAATTACTATTTATAGTTTTATAGTTAGTTATATACTTGTTAAAAATGTGCAATTTACTTTTTAAACTAATTTTGTAAACCAGTTGTATTTTAGTTATGTTAAAGATTTTTAACCTAAACATTAAATTATAGTTCATAAAAACTTTTTAGTTAATAGAAATTTAATAGACACTTTTTTAAGTTACCTTTGAACAGTTATTTTGGTACTAATGAGGAAATAATAATGATTCCATTCATACTAATGTTCATGTTTTCATAAGCTAAAGGTCTGCTGCGATTTGATTCATAGCTAAGGAACAACTTGATCATGATTGTAGGGGAATTCTTTATCTAATAAATCTTAGTTAAGGTGAGGATATATAGGAAATGTAAGTTAATGGGAATGTTTTTTAAGTTTTGATATCAAAACTTTTTTTGGCAAAAATAAATAAAATATTGCTCCAGGGCAATTCCAATGTGACGGGTGTTACATTCTGACATGATTTTGAATAGTTTTAATTTAATTGTATCTTTTAATAACATGTTACACAACTTTTAAATTTTGTGAATACAAAACTTTCTACTATCTCTTAGAATACATTAAAAAATTTAGAATAGATACAATCATTTTTTATACAAAAATAGATTTTTGTGTGTGACGGGTGTTACAATGAAAAGACATCAACTCAGAAGTCAACTCTTATAACTAAAAACTCTGTGAAATTAGGGCACTATTCTCAGTTGCAAGTATATAGTTCTAAAGTATATACTATAATGAGTGTTTTAACTCAAAATTGTTTACAAATATTTGAGAACTATTATTTGATATTTAAAAAAAAAACTTTGTGACGGGTGTTACAAATCCTTGTGACGGGTGTTACAAGTCTGAAATAAAATTAAAGTTTTAGTATCTAAACAAGAATTTTCTTATTTATACATGAAACATTATGGTATTTTGTCAGTTCAACATTAATATACATTTATTAGGTAGCTATTTTGAGTAAAATTTTTTATTAAATTTTTAAAATACTAAACAGTACTACATTCTAGAGCATATTGTATAACATTTTCAGATATTTGAATACTGTTTACATGAGTTCCATGGTTTGAATTTTAAATAGGTGTTTAAATATAAAATCACTAAATAATAATATGTAAGACTACATTATCTCCTTCAAAGTAAATAGAATTGCCTAATAGAGAAACTCTATTCAGCACTATATTTTAGAATTGTCTCTACTTTAACTCTTCCCCTATTATCAACAGTAGCTTCCAATTGCTGAATAACGTCTTCAATTCCAATCCAGGCAACATCTTCTTTAGGTGGATACACAAATATTAAATCATTTGACTGCTTCCTCAAAAATTTCATATTTAGTAAGGAGTTCTCTTTCTCCATTACTTGCCCAACGTAATGCAGGTGTCTTGATTTTGTGGCAAATTTTACCAGCAAGAAATCCCCTGGAGAAATAGAGGTATGAGGACAAGGCAGTTCAGGTCCTGAAATATCATCATTTAAACTGTAGATTTGTTTTTCTTTACTGTCTGAAAATGTTGTTGCACATACCAGATATTGACCACAAGGGGCAATGCAGTGAAAACTCTGTGTACCAGGAATCGGATTAATGTTGCTCCAAAGCTCATTAAGTTTGTCTTTCACAGTTGTCTGCTTTATATCATTTGTTGTAATAGTAATAATGTTAATGTTTGGACAAACTTTTTTTGCAACTCTGGCAAAAGATTCATGTTCAGTGACAATTTCCCTTCGTACTCCGACCATAGAACTAACTCCACGCTTCACAGTTCCTCCAACCCCATCTACAGCTCCTTTCCCATGTGAGGTAGCGAAGAAATGCCATTTAAGTGTAAGATTCCACTGTGTTTGAAGGTAATGTAATGCTGAAAACATATATCTGTTCTTAAATTGAGCAGCTGAACATCACTGAATATATCAATATGGTAAAAACCTTGATCAACAATTCCACCAATCAAAACTTTGATAAATGTATACACAGCATATCTATCGTGGGAAAGTGAGTCGCTAACAATCGCAAATGTTCTTTGTATGTATCAGCATTAAATTTTTTTCTTTGTCGACATATTACTTGTCTTTCTGCAACTGTTTTAGCCATCCTTTAACAATATAATAAATAGCATTAATTACCTTATATATGTTGGTTTTAACATAGGCCTAACCTTAAAATTATTTATGCTACAAGAACATAAATTTGAGATTATTTTGAATCAAACTAGTATATTTAAAGACTAAAATAACTCATTATGATACTTAATGTTAACACCAACCTTTCTTATTTTTAGTAGGTAATTTTGATGTAGGTAACCTACTTCATACAACACACAAGGAAATAGGCTAAGAGTTAACTTATCAAGAATCAGATATAGACCTATGTTATATGTATAATCAAAAAACAACAATGGCTAGGTCTTACCAGCATAGCCAAACTAATTTAATATTTACCATGCTAGCAATATCATTTATAATAAAGGCCTACTTTAAAGTTAAACATTGATCTTTCATTTACTTATTTGGAAACAGTGCAAAGTTACACAGTAAAAGGAATAATTGAAGATGAGACATACATAATCTTTTATTAACAATGAATATATTAACTTTTGAAGTTATAGGCCTACTATTTTATCAATCTAAGCTATGGTAAGGTAATATTTAAACTACCAAACAATAAAGAGAACATAATTTAATAAGAAGACTATTTATCACAACAAACACATTACCCTGCCTAGCTTCATTGTAACACCCGTCACTCTCATTTGTAACACCCGTCACGCACATGTAACACCCGTCACATAATTTTTGCCACAAGATTGAGGAGATATATTTTTCAAAAAATTGCACAGTAATTGGGAGAGCTTTTTAGCTTTGTTCTCACAAATTTACTCATTAGAAGAAAAAATTATAAATGTTATAGAAACTTTTATATTTTTTTGTGACGGGTGTTACAAAACTATTAGACATGCTTGAAAAAATTCTAAACATTGATATTGTTTATTTTTTAGGTTTTTTATTAAATTTATATTGAATATAAGACCTTAGTAGACAATATCAATATATTTTTATAAGCCATACTGTTACCTGGACTGAAATGTTTCAATTTCTTTTTTCACACTTTGGTAAGCGGTTTTTATCTTCAACAATGTGTGGCAAATTTGGGTACACCTATACTAGTCCATTTAATTTATAAGTCAAATTGTTGGCTTTTATATAAAAATATAGTGTTTTCTGAGTAAAATGAGACTTGTTTCAAAATTTTTACTAGAAAATTAAAATAAAGTGGTCATGTCTCTTCTCTCGTGGAATGGCCCTCCAGTAGAAACATAAAGTTTAATATTTTTCACGTGGTGATATCATCAACTTAAGTTACTGTTGAATGTCTGTCATAGGCATAGCGGCATTAGATAACAAAATTTTAAATGAAGAGAAAAAGTTGTCATTGAATTTCAGGACACGCTTGATAGATATTCAAGAACTGTTGATATCACCATGCGAAGAAAATTAAACCCTCTCTCTACTGGAGCAATATTTTATTTATTATGGCCAAAATATATTTTTTTACTATAAAAACTGCAAAAACACTGACCTTTTATCATTTTAGCTACACTCCCACTCTAAGCCTTCAAAATGTAAACACAAAGATCACTATTGACACATTATAGCAGGAGGATTATAGGCTACTCATTAAAAGCTCAGGACCAAAAATACCTCTATGTTGATACATGAGCAAACTACTTGTTTGTGAAATTTCTACATTTTACTAAACATTTGTTTTATACTTTTAATATGTTTTTGTATATCATTGGAGTGACATATTTTTAGTGTCAACTTGTGTGACCTGATTATTTTTCTGTTCTCAGAGTGTTGGTCAGAGCTTAAGTAGGTCTAGGATAAAACTAGGCGAGGTAGCATCATCGCTACAGGCCGAGGAAGCGTGTCCCCCTCAGCCAAGTCTTTCCTTTGCTTACGCCAGCTCAAAACCAGACCTCAACATCAATCAACCTATGAATCTCTTGGATATTCTCAAATCTAAGGACGACTCTTCTCTGAGTAAAACTAGTGATGGCAGTATCCCAGACTCACAGTCACCATCGATTCTGGGGAACTTGCTCTCAAATTTGCCTCAGGCGAGGTCGTCCTCGAGAAATTCCAATGCATCCAGCGGTGGGGGAACAGTGCATAGTCGCTCAAAAATAATGGACTTCCAGGAAAATAACATAGTACAAACGCCAAAGACTGATAATGAGGCCTTATCTTATGTTGATGTAGAGAAGAGTACAGATGACAAGACATTAGGGTGAGTTGCTTCATTGATACATTTTATGGTTAGGAAATATGTTCACTGCCGGTCACAAGCAGCTGGTTCACAGTAGGACTTATACCGGCTCCGTAGTATAGTGGTCAGTATACCTGGCAACAAACTTAATGGTCCCGGGTTTGAGTCCCAGATGAAACCATGAGTCATTTTCCCGAAAGAGGAACCATCACAATGGTCACCAGAGTTCGGTTGTTTAATTAGGCTTAAGTGTTTTCACTGGTTCCACATCCTCATTCACTATCATCATCACCTCATTTCACTGGGACATGGAAAAACTGTCTGCAGAAAGGATGTACTTTTAGGACATTTGGGTGTCCCCTGGGCAACTGTTTATTAGTACTGGCTAATATTTCCAAAAGCTGGGCTACGAGTGATGTAGCCCAGACATGCATGTGTCTATAATATACACTAGGACTTTTTTTGGTAGTAATCGAGATTGTGCATATTGTGCCAAACGTATAACCCGAATTGGTAAAGACACAATGTTAAAAGAAATGGTTTTATAAATAGCTACAGGCTAATTTTCAAAGGAAAGGTCTGTTAAAAACAATTTTTTTATGTTCAAAATTGAGGACATTTTATTATTTCATTGGTGTTAATTTATATATATATATATCTACCCGCTTCTGTGGCGTAGTTGGCTAACATGCTAGTTTTGAGTTGAGTCTGTCAAGGATGGGGAGATCAAGGTTCGAATCTTGGTCAGGTGAACTGGGGGGGAGGGGGATTCCTAAATGGTTTTCCACTCTCCCTCCACGCAAGTGCAGGTTCACTTTCTCTAAATTCAATCTTCCCAATTCCTAATTCATTAGCCTAACTAGTACTTAAGTGTATAACTCGAACGGTAGTAAGACGCGGTACTAGATAAAAAAATTTATGTATTTACTATATCTATCAAAAGTGACAGCTGTAGATCACATGACTTGACATATGGATTCTTGAAATTAGACCTAGTAACTCTTATAGCTATCATAAGGCCCATTCAATGAAAATTTGACTACACAAATGACTAATTAGAATTAATTTTTAGTGAATACACGAGT
Organism: Timema podura; assembly: GCA_033556935.1. Classification (NCBI taxonomy): domain Eukaryota; kingdom Metazoa; phylum Arthropoda; class Insecta; order Phasmatodea; family Timematidae; genus Timema; species Timema podura. The sequence continues at coordinate 43,715,874 of JAVRXN010000002.1, forward strand.
AAAAGTTTTTAACGGGATGTTACTGTGAACATTGACTTATAAATTTGTGTTAATTTTCCTCAAAGTGGTTTAGTCTATGGAAGTTACTTCCATTCGTGTTTTATATTTCTTATTATATGAGTGAAAAGAAGATGAAAAAAAAATAATATATTTTTTCATATTAATTTCCCCCATACTATACATGTGTGTGTATATATACAACAACCCTCAACAGTAGGCATGTAGACAAAGGTGTTATTCTCACCTCTTAAGAGTCTGGATTAGAAGCGCTCGGGAGGTTGGATTTTAATTCATGCTGGGTATAGGTTAGTGGGTGATTTCTCCTAAATAATCTATTCGCTCACCCTCTAAGCAATTGCAGATAAATTTCCTTTTAATTCTACTGCTCTATAATTATTTATTACCCCATTAATATAAATCTTAGCAAAATCGAAATGTTCTTGTGAAATTACTCTATTCAGTAGTCACTATGTATTTTAATAATTCATTGGCTCCCAATCTAGTGTCAAAGTGTTGTGGTCTCAACATTTGTAAAAGCGGTAGAGGGGGCTGCAGATGGTAGAGGAAAATAAAATAAAATGAAGGGAATCCCCCATTAAATAGCTTTACAAAATATTGAATGTTTGAAAAAAATAGCTTTGGGGGATCCATTAAATCTCCCCCTTTTTAAGTTCCCAGAGAGGAGACGTGTCTGGACAGCAAAGAGGCCCCCTTACAGTATGAGGCTATTTGGACTTGAGCATCGCTGTAATAATTTATCAAAAAATGTTTTTAACTGTCCGGTCGACTTTTTCTGTAGGTATCATAACCATAGTTTAGTTTTGTGGAAACCGCATCTTACTAAGTGTTTGAGCTTTACATATTTATACTAAGGATAAAAAGAGTTAGAATTGAAAGGAAATATACTCTCATTTGTAGGAGGGAGAGGGGGAAATTATTTAACTTGAATTTAAACCCCGTCCTTCTCATCACCATCAATCCAGACAAAGTTGATACCTTAACCCATTGCCACACCGAGGCAGGTATTATTTTTATAATTGATTTTGTAATTTCCTGAAATGCCATTAGCTGTTACCTTCTTAAAATTATTTATAATTTATTTTTTATTAGCTCTGAAACCTCAAGTAAACCACCCATGGTTGGTACAGCTTTCCACGGCAGATTGGACACTTTCAAGTTTGTGGAGCGTCATACTTTGAACCGGGTACTGGCCCATGGCCAATTTATGGTCAAACCATTACACGGTCTGGAACATGCAAATTTCCCATCTCAAATTCATAAGGTAATTGAAGATTTAAAATAATATAAGTACATAATACTTTGTATACAGAGAATAAAAGCATAATATGATTCATATCTCATCAGAATATATCACTTGCTATGAATATATATATTGAAGAGTTTTTTCAGTCTTATTTAAAATCATATAACTTGTTTTGGTTCAAATTTAATAATATCCTATCTACTACAGGTTACGAAACTTTGACTTAGCTTTAAAACAAATATCAACGTTGACTTTACTTTGAAAAAAATTCCTGCTTCAACACAAATCTTTGCCAATAATGGCCAATTATTGCCATTCTTAGCTGTTATCTACAGTACAAAGCACTGTTCATATGGAAAAAATCTGAAGTAATTGAATTGTAAGTTGTGATGATAGCTTAGTTATATAAATAATAAAAATATATTTTCAAGCATAAAACAGCCTATTAAAGTATTTGAACTTTGATTTGACTTTGAGAAATTTCTTACACTTGATTCAAGTTTGCTTTGAAGTTTGAATTGAAAAAAATGGACTTTGCCTCCCACTATATAACTTACTTTTAATTTTGTTTGGTTCTAAATACCTTGAAAATTTTTGTTGAATATTTTCACTATAATAAATAGGTTACAAATGCATTTTTCCACTGTCACACATAGTTTTTGTTTATAAAACTCATTAATTGGTTTACCTAACTTGATATGATTCCTTAGTTGTCCATACTTCAGGCAGTGCATCCTTGAAATATTTTGAAAGAAGAAGAAAACTTTTCTGGATTATGAATACCTTTGAAAGTTTTCACTTAACGAGACAAATTTACACATTGATAATTTTTAGAATGGCTACCAAACAGTACTTTAACATTGACTGACGAGTCTTTTACATCCCTAATGGAAGCATAGTTAAATTCAGATGTGTAGGCATAACAGATTATAGTGTGCTTTGCTTTTTTTCTTTAAATCCTTCTCTTTACCTATATACACTTAATGGATCATTTAAAAATCAAGAACACTTTTATGTGACATCAACAACTTGATCTTCAACTTAGGCTTTGCTTCACATGTTTCAAGCTTTGCTTCAACTCCTCACTTTAAATTTAAGTAACCTTTGCAGACCTCTACTAAATAAACATTACTTTTGCTTATAATTTTAGACTTTGAGAATATATTGTGAAGAAAACTTACTTAAAGCCTTTCATTTTCATTGATCTTTGGAAACAGTTTCTTAAGGGGATCCTTTATTGAAATTGATTAGGTGTTTAATAATCATCCGAGCCCCATTTATTCGAAGCTCTGTGTCAACTGAGGCACTAATTCTGTCATATTGTCCAATTTCAATACAATATTGTAGCCTGCTAAGGACAAAGCCTTGGCACATGCGACACATTATTTAAATTAGTCAGTACAAACCTTCAATCAAGATCATTTGATGCATAAACTACTGCTCCAAAACGAGAATATTAATACAAAACATATATTTTAATATAGTTTTAATTTGTCTCTTTCTAGGCTCTTCGAAAGGTTGGATTCCAGTCGCTCATGAGCATACAATCATACACATTTGTTTCCATCTTGCGTGGCCAGAATGTCTTTATTGTGGGGCCGCCACGCTCTGGGAAGACTCTTTCGTACTTGCTGCCAATGTTGAGTAACTGTGTTACTGGGGAAACCTTCCAAAATGTAAGATGGTGTTGCTTTTCCTCTACTAAAGCTTCTACTAAGAAGCTAATTTAATCCCTATAGTTTAAATTTTACTCTAAAATATTATATCCAATTTAAGGTTATTAGTGGCCCAACCCAAGGGAAGAATGGAGTTTGGTAAAATAATCTTCAGATGGGAGGGTAAAATATCATTGTGAAAAACTTGAAATAACATTCTTTCTGCAATAGTCAAATTTAATTAGGGATGAAACCCTCAGATCCTCAAATCTTTAATGGTATTTGAGATTCAAAGTTTCGAGAAAATATTGGATTTAACTCAAATCCTTAGATAAAAAATTTCTTTCAATTTTTCAATTGAAATTTGTTTTAAAGCTCCACATTTGCCATGTTTTTTTCTTTCCTTGGGTAGCTTTCATCACTCAATTTTTATTTTATTAGTTTATCTTTCATTTTTTACCAATTTCCGTTATTGTATAATCATTTAGCCATTGGGCCTTCTCATGGTTAAACATTATATAATAAGTAGCAATGTTAAGATTCGTTAATTTCTTTTTTAGCTGAAGCCTGGTTGTGGACCATTCATCCTAATCTTGTGTCCTGGGCATAAGAGCGCTCAATTTGTATACAACGCCAGCTGCAAGCTGCTCCATTTGGCGGGTGTGTCAAATGTTGATGTGATGATAACATATGGAGGAGGAGATGAACTTGAAAAAATGGTAGGTGTTGTCGATGAAATGGAAAAACATTAGGGTTCACTGTTAATTAGGATGATCTACAGCAGGCGTGCCAAACTTGTTTGACCGTGAGAGCCACATTGAACATTGAAAATAAGTAGGGGGGGGCTGCGCTTTAGAAAGTTAAATATTGTCACCATCTTAAATTGAAAAATCTCAATTTTAAAATCCTTGTTATAGCAAAATAAAATTAATATTACTAAAATGTTAAGACTTATCCTATTTTTTTTACCAAAAATTTGATACTTTATATTTCATAAAGTGTGTGTGTTGTGGCATGTAATGAGGAGGGTAAAAACAGAGAATGCCAAAGAAAATGTTGGAAATGAAGTATATAGGAAAAAGATCACAAGAAGGCCAAGAAAGAGATGGGAGGAGCAGATAACAGACAGTGTTCAAGTGAGAGGAGAAAATGGAATAAATTAAAGGAGGAAGAATGGTTGAAGGATAGAGGAAGAAAGATGAGGCTTTTATAAACTGACTCGGCCACAGGCTGGAAACGGTTAGTGTGTTGTGTGGCTTTAGATTTTAGTCATGTTCAAAATAATGACAAAAGCCTATCGATAAACGTGATTGTCGGGTGTTTGTTCCTTTTCATTAGTGAAAACACACTTGTGTGCTCACAATTATTGCACATTTTGATGCGACAAATTTAACCATTTTGTAGAATCGATCTTTGGTGAGTATTGAGTAAAATTTGGTACAACACCTATTAATCACAAATAATGACCAATTAATTTCATAATTTCAAATATTGTTTCCTACAAAGTGTATAAAAGACGAATTGGGCAACATTGTATGTGTAAGGTTCGCACAAAGGTGACATCTTATTTCTATATTCTATAGTAGAGTAAGTAGAAGTATTTCAACTATAGAAGATCAAAAAATTTTCACCTTTGTCTACCTTCTATCTTATATAGGTAAAAATTAGAGATATTTCTATGATAGAAGATTAAATAAATATGTCACCTTTGTGCAATGGATTCTTCCACATTTTCCCTCTTTCCCTTGGTGGCTTTTTTCATTAAATTTACACTTAAATTTAGTTTATTTTTCCTTTTCTTTATTTAATCAATAAAAGACTAAAGTAAGAGAGTGAAATGAACGTCATTCTTTTAGTCATAATCATTCAAGCTTTTTAAAGTATGGGGATATCATAAATAGTAATCTAGTGTATAGACTTTTAAGAAAGCATTTGGCAATGTAATTATAACATTTTTGTAAGTAGTGGACATGTAATAGTTCTGTTATATTTAATTTTATATATTATGCAATTTTTAAGATAACATATTCTATCTTTATATTAAAACATATTTTTTTAGAAATTTCTTAAATGCAATGTTTGTTTCTTTTAAACTTTCATAGGAATTTAGGAAAGTTTTCTTATTCAGAAATTTTAATAAAAATATGATGTATTTTATTCTTGATGAACCTAAGTAGCCAGATGATTCACATGGTGATAATGAAATACCCTGTGCTACCATTCTATTGCAGTACATTTGTTATTTCTAACTAAAATACACTAGTCATTTATAAAGGAGTCAGGAGTCAGACACTAGAAAAATAGACGCGTCGAAGGCTTGGCATATTGACTTTGAAGTCCTGCAAATTACATAAAGGTTTTTGTTTGTTTCATATTCTAAGATTAAGCTGATGAATGGTTGCCACATTTTGATTTCAACTCCTCGTCGTTTTTTAAAGCTGGCAAAAACTTCAAGTCATATTGTCAGTTTGAATAGAGTTTGCCATCTAGTTTTGGAGGAGGCAGACACACTCACCACAAAGTGTGCTCTAGAGGTTAGTAAACAAGGTTTTTCTTGCATCAAAATGTATTTGTATTATAGAACACCTATTCAGTGTGTCCAGCAATTTGGAAGAATATAAATCTCAGAGAATTTGCATGGTCAAGAGACTGTCAAGGAATTCGATCAAATTTCTAGAAGTTCTTACATCTTCACTAAACAAATATGCACTTTTTTTTACAAAAGCCGAACTAACATTTTTTATCCAGCAATACATTCCATGAATCTCACAAATTTGAGCATGGTAATCTCATTTCTCATGGTCACCATGTGATTTTCGTGTCACCTTTCCGCCCTTCAACCGCGCATCTTTAGCCAAAGTTGAGCAATGGCTATGAGCTTACGTGAAAATTGGACTATGTTATAACAAGAGGAAACTAAAAAAGAATTTGTATCACTAGGCCTGTGTGAAAGTGACAGTTTTACTTTGAAAAAATTCTGGGTGGGAAATAATAATGGGACGGAAAACGAAGCTTATGACAATTTGGTCAAAAACGGATGAAATTTGAGTTTCATTTAAATTAAATGTAGTATTAGATGTCGAAAATATTTTTGTAAAGGGACAAAAAAAACTGATTCTGTGGCAGCTATAGGTCTGAACAATAAAATTAAATTCTGTAATCTTGTAAAAAAAAATTTAAAGGAATAAAATATGTACACTCAAAATTTTTATATTAGATTATTTTTAAATTATACGTTTTCCAAATAAAAACTAAATATTTTGTCTAAAATGGGTTTAGAAAAGTTTTGATGTAATGTAAATTATAAAACATAAGCCTAATATAACAATTAAAATTGTTTTAAATAATATTCATAGTACATTTTAGTAAGGAGAGATTAAATTACAAAAGTAAGGAAAGAAATTTGAGATATTATAATTGTGTAATTTTAATCAAGCAGTGCCTATGAATATAAATTCTTAAAATTTATTTTAAAATTGACTAAAAGGTTTTTAAATTAAAAACCCATTACAGGAATTTTAGCTACATTACACAGTAAACATCAAGATATTAAAAATAATCGAACAAATAAAAATGAGCCACATCTTGTCCATAAGAATACAAAAAACATTTCACAACTAAGCCATTTTGCTTGGTTGGTTTACCTCTTTATGTTTTAGTTCCTAAAGCTCACACAAAAAGTGTTGTTCCGGCCTTTAAAAATATCAGTTTATCCAACTACAGTATTACTATATATGATACAAAAGTAAATAGATACCATTCCAAATAAACACATTCTATACTATAGTGAAGCTGTATTTGGTGCATAATTTGATATTTAAAAGCCACTTTTATCACTGATTAGTGCTAATAATATGTTTTCCTGCCTTAAATATATCCAGGGATAAATATAAATAAGTAATTTGGTTACGTTACATAATGGCACTCAATTGTGTTTTAAGACAGTTATAAAATAAAATGACGAAGTTTTGGGTGTCCATATTATTAACGGAAGACCAGGTTAATATAATTTTAATAAATTAATAAAAATTTAATGAATATTAAACCCAAACATGGCATTGATAAACTGTCCTTAATAGTAATCTTTTTATATTTTTTACCGAGAAATTTCTGGAAATATTTTTCCTCGCTCGAGTTTCAGGAACAACCAATTTCCCGAATTTTTTACCCGAGTTCAGGATCCCGTGCAGCCCTTGTTACACACACTAATTTTAAACTGAACTGGTAGGTGGCGATATTTAATGTCTCAATATGATCTCACTGAAATTTTCCTTAGATCACACTATCCAATAACCCATCGCTAGAGACATGCAAAGGTAAGATTGTTTTTAGGGTAAACGGGGTGTTATTTTTCTCAAAAAAAATTACATGCTGAAAGCGATATTATTTACATAAATATGAATCAAATTAATATTCATTATTCTTTCATATTGTGTATTTAACTATTAATTAACTTCTGGGCCTGGATTCACTAACGGGAGCAAATCTGCTCCGGCGCAAGTATAGAAATGGCGCAACTTTGCATCCAAGATGCTCCCCAAGATGCGCCTTATTTATTTGCTCCATTTCCGTATTCACTAAACAAGGCGCAAACTGGTGGCAAGATTATGGTGACGTCACCATAAACGTCATCAATTGTGCTGTTTCGACCAATCAATGCGAAGAATTTCCTTTCAAAGTCAATGCTACTTTATTTTAAATCTCTAATGAAAATGACAACAAATATAAGGATTTCTAAATATTTTGCTTGTAGACTAGCAATAAAATTAGAAACGGCCTCTTTGTGGGTGCTTTACAAAACCAATATTAGTATATTATTTAGTATTTATTAATATTATTAGTTTAAAGCTTAAGTTCCATTAAGAAAACATTTATAGAAACTTTAAAATTTATTTTAAAGCTATACTAACCACCATATTTACTGACGCAATGTCTTTGGATTTTGAGGAATACAAACCTCTTTGGATCTAGACAAAGATTACACAGTTCGTGGTTTTGTTTGACGTTTTGTTTTGTAATAATGCAATAAATGCCATTACGTTGCTTGAATGTAAGATTTCAACAATAAAAGGTAAGTAATTGCTTTGTTACCACTATCTAAATTGAATCAAATTTTGTGCTTGACAAATGTCTGTTATTTTAATTTCTTTATTATTAATTGGAGTACAGTTAACTAATTATTGTATTTTAAGCCGTAACGATAATATGCCACCATTTAAATTTATTGAAGTGACAATCATGATATTTTAATAGTTGCGCCTACTCTTGAGTGGTGGCAAATAAAAGGTGCAACTTTGCTCTCAAATTGCACCTGCTTCTTTAAGTGAATAGGGATTTGGGCACATCTTTCAAACTTGCGCCGGCGCAACTATTTGCTCCTGTTAGTGAATCCAGGCCCTGGAGGAAAATCAAATATAAATACGCACAAAGGGTTTCACGCTTAGTAATCTCAAACTCATTCATTACCTTTGAGTTTTACAATTAGCAATATCGAAATAATAGATCATCAGTTTACATATAGACCAAAGAATATTAACAGCGAAACATGTCGTCATAAAAAACAAAATTACTATCAATTAAGGAGAAGGGAATAAAAATAAAGAAGATATAATTTTGAAAAACATGAGTGCCTGTAGCAAGGTCCCTATAATTTTATATTAATGTCCTTGTTTGGACCTATCATGAAATCTTTTAAAGGCTGAAAACAAAGAATTGATCTCTCGAAATCAAAGTTTAAGTATCATAATGTGTGATAGTAGAAATCATTAACCTAAAATAAGCCTAAATTTGTGAAAATACTCATATATCCTGTGATCCATTTTATACCTTTAAAACCAGCAAAAAAGGATACTATCCATACAAACAGCAGCCCTGGCATTGCGCTATTGCCAGTGTTATCACTTTGAAAAGTGTATTGCATTACATGTTATTTGATGAATTACAAAGAAATTGTGTTTACTTAGAAAAAAACTTAAATTCGTTTTATTCATGTGAAAACAGTAGAATTTATGTAAAATTTCGCATAATCGCAAATGCGAATTTTGCATGACCCTACCCATCACTTTACCCCTTCAGAGACTGACACATTTTCATAATATTTATGTGTCTAAATATTATATTATTACCCATGTTATGATATTAATAATATATTTTTAATATGCTTATTATTCATTATATATATATATAGTGTCCAGAAAAGTTGTAAATTGGCTCTGGAAAACCTGGAAAAGTAGGGGATGTCCTGTTATTGCATTCCTAATTTAATCATCATACTATTGCACTCTTCATTTGAATGTTTTTTATATTAATATTAGGAATACATAGATAAAATAACTCTTTTTACTCTTCTGTAAATATCATTTATTCTTAAAGGTAAAAGGAATCGTTGAAAGCTGCAAGCAAATCTCAAAAAAGAGAGATATTCCAATACAGATGGTCTTTGTTTCTGAGATGTGGACCCCTACCATTGAATTTTTGGCAGACCGTGTGGCTGAAAACTCTTCTGTGTGTATCGGGTCTTGCCTTGAGGCTGCTGTGTACGCCAAACTTAAACCCAACTTGCATTTTGTTGAGCCTCTGATAAAGGATAATAAACTTATAGGTTTGTTGCGCTATTATCTTAACAACCATTAAATGTATGCATTACTTACATGAATAAATATATCTTCACAGTCATGTGGTGTTTGAGATACTTAAAAAGACTATTTATTAGAACTGCTAATAGTTTTCAAAATGTTAATTTTCAAATCTTTTTTAGACACTTAAATTGTATATTTATGTGGCAGTATATAAGCAGTTTAACGTAAGGTTGTGCAAATACCCAAAAATCCTGCTTCAAGCCAAGTTTTAGTAGTTGTTCAATTTGGATTAAAAAGTTTTCAAAACTCCAAAATTTCAAGCACTTGATGTTTTTGAAAATAATTAATTTGATTTTTCTTAAGGATCTTCTTCCATCACGAACAGTACTTAAATCTATACTTTTTCCTGACTGATAAAATTAAAATAACTTGTGCAATTATATTAATTTTATTTGAAAATCATGATTTTAATGGTACTAACTTTTTTTAGGGGTGTGCGAAGCTTCAAAACTTTAACCTGCCTTCAAAAAAAAAAATTTTTTTTTTGCTTCGACTTCAATTTGAAAAAAAATATAGTTTTGACAATTACAAAGTTTAACAATTTATCTCTATGAGGAAACCTCTCTTATAGCTTTATGAGGTGATTGTATTATTTTTGAAAAAAGGTACAGACAGGAAAGGGGGATAGAAACATATAAAAGGAACGAACAAAATATGGTTTTTACAATGAAAAGAACACAGTTCAAACTTTACATTGCTACCATTAGACAAAGAGTTATGGCTGCCTTTTGAAAAAAATCGATTGTTACTGCCTGATCCCGAACCTATACCTCAGTTTTATCTTCTGTGGTGCTGACTGACAGCTCACAGCTGACTTCTGACGTCTTTGAAAAGCTACCAGACCAAATTATGTATCCCTATGCCGAACCATATTATCTGCAAAAAACATGTCTTTAGCAGTTGTCACTTCTAACAGTCAAAATTTAGGTATATACCTAAATGTTGACTGTCAGAAGTCAGCTGTGAACTGTCAGTCAGCACCAAATAAGCTGTAACCTGGGTGTAGGTTTAATTATATTGGGGCGCATTATGAGGGAGTGTGAAATTTACAATGCAACTTCTGATGGAATGAAACCTAGGTTCTTAGATTGGGCGGTAACAATCTATTTTCTTCAAGAGGCAGCCATTACCTCTTTGGGCAGCAATGTAAAATGGGAACTGTGTTCTTTTAATTGTAAAGGCCATATTTTGTTCGTTCTTTTTATATGTCGCTATCTAACTTTCTTGTACCTTTTTCCAAATATAATAGAAGTTTACCAATGAAAATATTGGCAGCTAAAATACTCAATTTATGATTAATTATTTCCATTTGAGCTGTTATGTACCTAACAAATTAATATTCATTTGAAAGAATCTGAAGTAATTTAATTGAATGTTGGGATGAAAACTTGATTTATTTAATCAGAAAGAAATAACAAATGATACAAACTGTTCAATAAAAAAAAATTGCTAAATGATTACAGTTCATAAATTTATATTAATATTCACATAATATTTTCTCAAAGCATAAAACAACTAACTAAAGTTATTTAAACTTCTATTCACCTTTGAGAATATTTAATATATATGATATGAGTTCACTTCAAATTGAAAAAGTGGACTTTGCACAATCCTACTTTTTTCACAAAAAGAATAAAAAATATATAATCCTTAAAAATCTGTGATTGTGTTTATGGTATATACATGAATCTTTTAAAGAAACTTGACTTGAAATACTTAAAAAATATAGTTTTTTATATTCAAACTAAACTAAAACTTGATACTATCATTCACATGCCGTTTGAACTAGATTAGAAGTGAAAATTGTCCACTTGCACATCCCTAGTTTAAAGTTCTAGTCAGGAGGTACTAGATGTGTTTAGTTAAACCATACCTGCTTAGTGGTTGCGTGGTCTGAAACATCACTCTCATGTTAGACTAAACTATCAATGACAAGGAAATCGAGGTTCGAACACTGATCAAGTGTACTGAAATTAAAAAAAAAAAGAGTTTTTGACTCTCCTTAATTACAAGTGTTGGTACACTTCCTCTAAATTCAACCTTCCTCATACTTAACTCATTGCCATCATTAGTACATATGTGTACAATCTAATTGGTAGTGTAACTTGCTAAAAAAATAAAGAAGTTTACCCTGATTTTGTGAGGAAGAACAGTATCTGATAGTTACTAAAACAATTTTAATATAATGTTTGTTAACATTTTCAGAGGTCCTTGGAAGCGATTCAGACATCATCAAGACAGTAATTGTTTGTCAGACGGCAGGGGAGGTAATTCATGTTGTGACACTTCTCAAGAGTTTCAATTTTAAAACTGTTGGAGTTCACGAGAAAAAATTCCACTTTGTCACTAATGGTGAGTTGTAAATAAATTGTTGACTAACACACAATTTGTAGGGCTCTGCGAGTACTCTATAAGGCTTTGAGCTGAATTTGTTATTAAAGCTTGGGATCGAGATCAAAATTTTTGTAGGATTGTCATTTACATTTACGAGTTTTCTATTGATGTATGTACAAATCAATTTTTAATCTACAATGGTAAGTATATGTTATTTAATTCAGATGTTATCGGCTGTTTCACTTATAAATAATTTATTAACTTAACAAATTGTCAGAATTAATATCAAATTTCACATTTAAAACGTAATAGATCTCTAAAACTACTTTCGGCGGTTAGACTAATTCAATATTTTCATCTATTATGAGTGAGCCAAGATTGAAGTTGCATTGCCATGACAAGGCATTGACAATAAAATGACAATAAAATTGCTAAGTTGATCACTAAATACTTGAAAAATATTTTTTTTTTACTGTTTTTACATGATCCCTTTCTTAAATTATAATCTCAGTTATATTTAAAAATTTAACATTGAGAATACATATTGATTGTTTTCGAACTTAGGATATTTAAAACCTATATTAATACTTTCAACTAAATCACTAGCACTAGTTACTCTTTAGTTATAGGAATATGTTGGTCAACTTATCTAAAATCAGTGTTGTAATAAATATTTTACCAAATTTATTGCGATTAAACAAAAAAAAAAGCATTTACTATTTCATATTGGCTATTAGAAATATAATTTTAACCAAGTTATTTTTAGTTTTAAAGGATGAACATTAGCGTTTATAAGTATTAAAAATAGAATTGAAATAAATTTCATAATAAGATAATTTCTAATGAAAGCTCATTTAATGCTCATGCGCAACTGTTCATAGAGGAATGAAATTGAATCGAAGAATTGATCATGTGCGATTATTATGTTAAGGACTAATATAAAAAAATGGAAACATTTTAAATTTCTAACTGCTTGTAACTCTTACGTTTTCTTATAGGGTTATTTACTCTACAGAGGCTTATTTTGGGGAAATTTTAGCTCATAAAACGTTGATTTTATTAACTTTTTTTTTAATAGCTAGTTTAGTTGTAATGTCTTTAAAGACATGAGTGTTGAAACCATGTTGATTATTTTTTATTATGTTTTTATTTGAGTGTTGTAGGTATTTTTAAATCATGATTTTATAAAGTTTTATTTATAATTTAAAAAAACTATTCTTATTTTTTTAAACTTTTTTCCTAAACATATTTACTATTTATAAAAATGAGTGTTGTTCTTATTTTAGAACACGTGTTGCTTTCATACATTTTTAAAATCTAATATTTTAAAACCCGCCTCTGTGGCGTAGTTGGCTAACGCGCTAGTCGTGTTGAGCCCGACTGCCGAGGACGGGGAGATCGAGGTTCGAATCTCGGTCGGGTGAACTGGGGGTGGTTTTTCCTAAATGGTTTTCCACTCTCCCTCCACGCAAATGCGGGTTCACTTCCTCTATTCAACCTTCCCAATTCCTAATCCATTAGCGTAATTAGTACTTAAGCGTATAACCCGAACGGGTAGTAAGACGCGGTGCTAAATAATAATAATAATAATAATAATATTTTAAAGATAATGGTATGTCTGTTCTGGTTGGTGACATTTTAAATATACTATTTTATTTGTAAAATAAACAAATACATATTTTAAAACTATGAATCTACTCAGTCAACTCAAACTCGGGAACTTTTTGAAATACTCGGCTTGAATTCGACTAGAATGAAAAAACCCAAGCTTGCAGACCCCTAACAATTTGTTATTGAAAGATTCGAACTGTTTGTAAATTTAATTCCACCACTTTTAATGAGTCACAACACCCATCAATTTCATCTATTAGAAATAGATTTGAAAAATACAAACCATTTAAAAATAAATGAACACAGCTGTACACAAGAGCCTATTATTGGTGTGAGAGATTGGTTTTCATAAGGCTCCTTAAAGTATAAATTTAATAATTTTAATTAAAAGGATATGCATGTGACCTGAGCAGGTAGTAAGATGGTGTTATACAAAGAAATTAAAATAGATTATAGTTTATAATTATTTTATGATAATAATATATCTAGTTTACAAAAATAATTTTAATTTACTATAACGATGAAAAGAGGGCTTGTAAGAAAAATCACAATTTTGATTAACAAATTTGTAATTTTAGTACAAAAAACATAAACTATAAAATCACCATCACAATAAGATAATAAATTGGTATATAAACATAAAATGTTTTAGTACTAGTAGAAAATAATATGTATTTTAATACAATTACTTGACAATAATACTCGTAACCATCGATTGTTTACAGCCTGTGGTCGGGTCAGTTTAATAAAATGCCTCCATCTTTTTCTTTCACCATTCTTCTTTTAGTTGCTTCCGTTCTTCTCCTTTCACTTGCACTCTCTCTGTTATCTTCTCCTCCCATCTCTTTCTTGGTTTCTGTTGCATTATTTTTCCTATATACTTCATCTCCATCTAATCCTAGTAGCTAAGGACACTGACTTTCCGCAAACATTATTTTCACGAAATGTTTAAAAGATCTATTTAAAAACTTCTAAAACTTGTTTCAAGCTCAAATAAACATTATTACAAATTTACGAGTTCACGAAATAAAAGAATAAAGATATATATACACAAAATGGAAGTTTTATCACAAATTATTATTAATAATACTCGTATTTTAAAACAAAGTCCGTGTTTTAAAGGTAAAATTCTGTTTGTAGTGTGGCCTATAATCACCATACCCTTGGATATTATGTAACAAATGTTACATATAGAAATAATTTATATCTAAAACACTTCATGTGTAAGGAAGTGTTATACAGGGTGTACTTTATACTAGGGGTGTGCAAAGCTTCAAAAAATTATAAGGCAAAGTGACTCTTGGTGTACTTTGTATTCGATTCGAACCCATGTTTTGCTTCGGCAGTAATTCGAAGCTTCGTCTTTTATTCGAAGTCTAGTGATTATATTACACTTATATTTTACATCAAATAAAAATAAACTGAAATTACCTCAAGAAATAAAATATATTTTTATAGTTTTGAATTTTAGAACAAGTTTGCTTTATTTTCTTGGTGGAACTTGGAAAATTTCCATACCACTTTGAATTTCAAGATGCCCATAACATTAAACCTCTAGCCTCCTTGATCACAAACATTGATTGGTACCAACTGAAGACAAATTTATTCCTCTTGAAAGTGTAGATTAAAATAAATAATGAAAGTTTTTTTATTTTCAGTGTGTTTTATTAAACTTTTGAGGTGTTTCTTGAATATTGAAAATATTTTTTTAATATTATAAAATTCACACACGCAGCCATTTCTGTTGTTTACTACATGAATCAGTATGTTCACTTCAAATTCCTGTTAATGTAGGCGAGGGGACTGAATTGTATCCATTCGGAATGGTATCCATTCCGATAGTTTTGTAATAAACTGCTTTTGTGAAAATCCTGAATTGTATCCACTGGAATTATATCCCCCAAAACCTGAATCGTACCCCCTCGGAATGGATACCATTCCGATAGTTTTGTAATAAACTGCTTTTGTGAAAATCCTGAATTGTATCCACTGGAATTATATCCCCCAAAACCTGAATCGTACCCCCTCGGAATGGTATCCATTCCGATAGTTTTGTAATAAACTGCTTTTGTGAAAATCCTGAATTGTATCCACTGGAATTATATCCCCCAAAACCTGAATCGTACCCCTCGGAATGGTATCCATTCCGATAGTTTTGTAATAAACTGCTTTTGTGAAAATCCTGAATTGTATCCACTGGAATTATATCCCCCAAAACCTGAATCGTACCCCTCGGAATGGTATCCATTCCGATAGTTTTGTAATAAACTGCTTTTGTGAAAATCCTGAATTGTATCCACAAATGGCCGACTTGAGTTTTAACAGAAGGAACGTTTAACGTAAAAGCTTTGTCACAATTCTGGTAGAGGGCAGCAGGATGGAATCTTCTTAACTTACTACTTGTATACTAGAGTGCAGACAAATCCAATCAAATTATTTAAATAAGTTTAAGTAATTATTTGAAATTCGTAGACTCATATAAGGCTGCCAACATTACATAGAATATTAAAAAGCATAGCGTTATAAATTATTTATGATTTCCAATTAAGAGGATATTCGTATCCTAAATCAGCCAGTCCTGCTCGATTATACACTTTAGGCCAGGGGAACAGAAGTTAAACGTATGGACATTAGGAGCACCTTTTAGAAAATATAAACAAATTGTTTGCAGTCATCATTGATAAGATTTTACTCTATTTCACTGTTATTTATAGATATTGACTATCTTTGTATTAATATTATCACTGTTCACCATAGTTTTTATTTTGTTTCCTTGAAGATGATTCAAAAATTCATTTGTAATCAAATCGATATATGAGAATTTAAAATAACTTTGTCATTAGTGCTCTAATTCTCTTTTCAAGTGGCCTGTTTAAGTATTTTCTTAAAAACGAAGTATTCATTCTCTTTAAAGATTGCAGTGCATATTAGAAAATTAATTTGCAACCTTTTTTAACATGTAAGATTTGTAGCTAGTTGTATATAGTTTTATCATCCTAGCTACAACTTGATTCACCATGACTAATATCGGGGATCGAAACTCGCCGGATGTTTCGAGATAATTTTGACTAAATGATTTTCCACTTTATCTACATACAAATGTAGATACACTTTCTCTAAATTATACCTTTCTCATACTATCCCTAAAGTGTGAACACGAAGTTAGTTCATAAGGCTATTGAGACGTGAAGAATTGAAAAAGTAGTAGACATTTCAATCAAGACCTTTATAGAAATCTTTAAAAAACTTTTGATTTGATTTGTGGAAATAATTTTTTCTTTCTCGCACCCCTCGGTTAGAGAAAGTATTGATATCGTAAAAAAAAACCTTGAAATTTTGATAAATATCGACGTTTCATGGCCCCTGAAACAGAAAAATATATTTTAGCGATGCCGCCTGTCTGTGTGTTTGTATCTGTGCATAGAGCCTAAACCATTTCATCGATCAAGCTGAAACTTGATATCTAAGGTTGGATAGGGTTCCCAGAGATCTTTTTGGAATTAGATATACAAACCTAAAATTAAGGGTAGTTTACTTAACGACGTTACCTACTTGACGAATTCGAAGGGATTTTATGAAGCGGGTTGCATATTAACTTAACGCACTCAAGCATGAAATATGTGGCCTCTTCTGACAGTTCTTACCCCCTCCATGACTACCCTTCCCCTCTTTCGCAGATTAGCGTTTTGTAACTTAGTCAGAAGGGTACAAACTCCACTCGCCATTCGGTAAGACCGACAGGTCAGCCTTTCAGTGATAGATTCAAATTAACCATTTCTCGTGCTGATAGCTAAGTGAACTAAATTAAGGCACTAGAGTGACTAGACAGATAGTTGACAACCTGGGAGTAGCGACCCCATTCTTGGTCATGGCTTTTATCGGGTGGAACACGTTGCTTGTTGAGATTATAATGTTATGTTTACTTTTTCAATTGATTACTACTTTAGGAAGGTGCAAAATTCAAATACAGTAAAAACATTGTAGTTACTAATTAGGTTCCTTTTGGTTACCTAGCTCAGACTGTTGCTTGCTTACTTAGTTTGCTGGAGGAGTCTCGTGTTTAGGCGAGAGGCGCTGCTATCATAGCTTTCAAAATACCCACTAGGCTCGTTGATTAACTTTTGAAACATCTTAGTCGCATTCATATAAATAATATAGGATAATATAGTTTATAGGAATTTTATCAAACACGTGGGCTTAACGGCACGCTAGTTTGGTTTAACTGATGAGGTCAGGATTCATATTCTGACTGGCGGTTCTGGGATTGATTTTCCCTAAATAATTTTCCACTCTCCCTCCTTGCAACTCCGGGTAAACTTAATCTTAATTCAACCTTTTTCGTCCATAACACATTAGCGAAATTAGTACACATGTTTATAACCCAAACGCATAGTAAGATGTGGTGCTAAATTTTTTATAGCCCTGATTAATAAGAATATTATAAAATTAAAATTTAAAAACCAGGATATTAATACTTGTAGGCCATCAAGGGGTCGCGATGGTTTCAAAGACCAACATTGATTTCAAACCTGGCTTAATTTGGAAACCACTGAACTAAACTCGCATTTCACCCACACGTAAGTGTTCGAATTATACAAGTGAATTGGGTATTTTCCTAGTCATACTCATCAAAATGTTAGTGATGGATGTTATCATTTATCAATATATTTTATGGCTAGGAGATTTTAAAATGTGGCTTGATCGTCGTTGTAGATAATTCTCGACAATTAGCCATGGTCAAACTATTATTTAAGCTATGAATGAAAACCTGAGCTTTCATTAAGCCTAGCCTAACACAGATCAAAACAGCCAATGATCAATTGGATTTGGATGTCTGTGTCTGAAATTTTCGAGCTGTCGTCTGTTTTACATTGCGTGAGAAAGAGAAAACCCTTCGGGTATTTCTTTTTCTCTTAATACTTGATAAGACATTGTGATATACTTTACTATTTTATGCGAATTATTAATATATGTCAGGCTATATTAAATTTCGTGTGATGAATGGTTACTAAAATACCTTTATAAATTTATGGAGCAAATAATAAATAGCGATAGGTCGTCTCGCTCTTAAATTGCAGTAGATGCGCTTATAGACACCTACGTCTCTTTCTATCTCATTGGTTTCCTCGTTAACGCTATCCTTTTTTTAACCAGAGGAGGTGCAATTATATAGCTTAAAAATGAAGACAATTACTCATACGAAATAATCACCCATAATGTATTATAAAAAAATTCACTGATGCATCTAGTGAACGCAATATATATACTAAAAAAACCAATTCTTAAACCACATTTTTCACCCAAATTATGAAAATTAACATTGTTCCTTAGCTTTAAAAGTCACATATAAATATCACGCCATAAGTATATTTTCACTAGTGTGGCAAAGACAGTAATTTTATGGTGGTTGTAATAATTGTGGTGAACATCGCCTGCAAAATCTTACATGGGATTTGAAACAAATTGAATAACTTCCATACCTCTTAAAATGTTTATAGGAAAATATGAAAACGTTGTCTTGTAGAAACTTTTTTATTTTGATTATAAATGAGCGAGTAAAGCATTGCTGCCATTTACATTAATAAAATTCTTGCCAGAATTTATCAAAACCGTCTCATTTCTTACTAGATTTGATTAAATTAAAGCTAGATTTTGAATAATTATTTTTTAACATAGTGGCTAAAGTCTGTTGCCAAATAAAATAAAAGATTTCTCTCTTTAAAATTATAGAAGTCAATACATGCTCTAAAATATATTGACCCGAAAAAAAATTTTACATGTTAAAAAAGGTTGCAAATTAATTTTCTAATATGCACTGCAATCTTTAAAGAGAATGAATACTTCGTTTTTAAGAAAATACTTAAACAGGCCACTTGAAAAGAGAATTAGAGCACTAATGACAAAGTTATTTTAAATTCTCATATATCGATTTGATTACAAATGAATTTTTGAATCATCTTCAAGGAAACAAAATAAAAACTATGGTGAACAGTGATAATATTAATACAAAGATAGTCAATATCTATAAATAACAGTGAAATAGAGTAAAATCTTATCAATGATGACTGCAAACAATTTGTTTATATTTTCTAAAAGGTGCTCCTAATGTCCATACGTTTAACTTCTGTTCCCCTGGCCTAAAGTGTATAATCGAGCAGGACTGGCTGATTTAGGATACGAATATCCTTTTAATTGGAAATCATAAATAATTTATAACGCTATGCTTTTTAATATTCTATGTAATGTTGGCAGCCTTATATGAGTCTACGAATTTCAAATAATTACTTAAACTTATTTAAATAATTTGATTGGATTTGTCTGCACTCTAGTATACAAGTAGTAAGTTAAGAAGATTCCATCCTGCTGCCCTCTACCAGAATTGTGACAAAGCTTTTACGTTAAACGTTCCTTCTGTTAAAACTCAAGTCGGCCATTTGTGGATACAATTCAGGATTTTCACAAAAGCAGTTTATTACAAAACTATCGGAATGGATACCATTCCGAGGGGGTACGATTCAGGTTTTGGGGGATATAATTCCAGTGGATACAATTCAGGATTTTCACAAAAGCAGTTTATTACAAAACTATCGGAATGGATACCATTCCGAGGGGGTACGATTCAGGTTTTGGGGGATATAATTCCAGTGGATACAATTCAGGATTTTCACAAAAGCAGTTTATTACAAAACTATCGGAATGGATACCATTCCAAGGGGGTACGATTCAGGTTTTGGGGGATATAATTCCAGTGGATACAATTCAGGATTTTTACAAAAGCAGTTTATTACAAAACTATCGGAATGGTATCCATTCCGAGGGGGTACGATTCAGGTTTTGGGGGATATAATTCCAGTGGATACAATTCAGGATTTTCACAAAAGCAGTTTATTACAAAACTATCGGAATGGATACCATTCCGAATGGATACAATTCCGCTCCCCCATGTAGGCTAGCAGCAGACTTGAGAGATAGTTGAGCACATGTACAAGTAACATGACATTCCTTCAATTATTTTTAAAAAACGTACACAAATAGTGAGTACTTATAAATGAAAATTGCTGTTAATTTAGATAAAATCATAGATATTTTACTAAAAATAAAATCAAATAAAATCTACAAAAAATTGCTTATTTTATACAGATTTCATAAAGAATTATTCTATGAGTAAATTTACTATCATCAAGGTTGTATTATTTTTGAGATTGGCTATAGGCATTTTCAAAATCAGAACCATATTTTTTTTAGTAATTCACAATGCAAGATTTAAATGGATTTATAAAATCAAAAGTTTCCTTGCTGATTTGTAAAACCGAAAAACTAAAATTTTCTAACACAGGGCTTCTCAAACCTATAAACGCACCTGCCGAATTAACTTAAACTTGTATTTCTTTATAATATTGTTCTTGTTCTGGATTGTCCATTAACTCTTCTGTTTTGTTAATTTGTATCCTATGTGTGAAAGGTTAGTAAACACCATGCAGGGAAAATCCAATGATATTAAAGCAAATACTTGTTTTTTTATAACTACTCACTCAGGCTGTACACATACTGTACCTAAAGTGTTTTTATTACAAAGTAAAGTGAATATACCATTCATATGTTAACAATAATCTACAAACATTATTGTTAAGAAAAAATATTTGTAATATTTAGTTTGATGTTGCATAAATATACTCAATGTCAAAAAAAAATTTTACTCAAAATTAAATAGAAAAATATTTGGCTTAGAGGATATTTTCCATATTCGACTCGACTTCACTTTGAACCAAAAAAGTGGACTTTGCACACCCCTAGTTTATACCCATTTTCACAAATGCAGCAGAAACATGGACATCGAATGTAAGAGAGACTAGTAAAGCGGAGGCCATGGGAATGAAGTTTGTGATGAGTATGTTAGCTGTCACGAGGAGAAATAGGACTAGGAATTAAGTTGTCTGGGAAAGATGTGGGGTAAAGAGAGTACATGAGATAGTAGAAGAAGCAAGACTGAGATGGTATGGGCATGTAATGGGGATGGAAAAAGAGAGGATGACCAAGAAAATGTTGGAAATCAAGTATGTGGGAAAAAACCCGCAAGGGTAGCCAAGAAAGAGATGGGAGGAGCAGATAACAGAAAGTGTTCAAGTGAGAGGAGAAGAATGGAAGAAATTAAATGAGGAAGAATGGTGGAAGGATAAAGGAAGGTGGAGGCATTTTACTAAACTAACCTGGCCAAGTCATCAGCAAGCATCATGGCTTTCATTCTTTCCTTCTCGAGTTTTCCTGCCACTTTGTTCATGACCATTTCCATTACCATTACAAATAGTAATGGTGAAAGAGAACATACCTTTTTCATTCCATTTATGATTTAAAAATATTTCTCATTAATGTTTTTAAGACTTAGTTCTAACCAAAAATGTAAAACCTTAGTAATATGAACATAAGGAAAGCTAAGAAATTCATTTTCAGAAATTTTTTTTTTCTTTCAAAGTTATTGAAATCTGAAGGTGGAGGCAGCTTTTTTTTCTGGTCGATACAGTGAATAAGGTCTACTATGATATTATCAATTTATTTAACATTTGAATCATAAACAAGATAAATATTTGATGTTGGCCATGCCTTATTTTGTAGGGCTGTAGAAATACCTACTTTTCAATGGTATGTTAGTCCAAAAAATTAATATATATTGTGTTAAAAAATGGATTTTCTTAGAAAAAAATGTAATTCTTGTAAAAACATTTTTAGGATTAAACTTTTTTTATTTGAGAATTTTTAAACCTAAATTCAAGTTTTTTATGACTAAAAATAAAATATTAACTTACCATAATATAGTGTATCTACTAAAATCTCTTTCTCTCTCTATCTAGCTATATTATATATATATATATAAAAATTTAATTCTTAAGGCCCTCCAATCCCTTAAATCCTTTACGATATTAGAAGATTTGAGAAAATTTCAAATTTAACTTTTTTTTTCTTCAATTCTTCAGGTAAAATTTGTTTTAGAACTCTAATACTTATTGATATATTAGAACCAATTATAAGTACAGCAAGAACTTAATAACCAGACCCCAGACCAGTAATTTAACACCTACTGGATGTATGAATGTTATAATGAATGGATTATAAGAAAGAATATTAATATTTAGTTACTATTTGTATTTTCTTTTATTCTAGTACTATATTTATATTTACTATCATGTTCATAACTTTTCCCAAGGTTCGGATTCAGGTTTCAAAGGTAAATCTGAGATTCAAATTCGTAAAATAGTGGATTTGACCCAACTCTATTTAAAATAAACGGGTTCAAAGAGTTTGAAGATTTGAAGGACCTATCCCATTTATGAATAATTAAATATATTTCAAGAAAACGTTATAATTTTGAAACTTGACTAGCACTTTAATATTCAGCATATTATTAAAAAAAACAGTTGGATTGAATCCACTATTTTACGAATCTGAATCTGCAATCTACCTATGAATCCCAATTCTCGAATCTGAATCCAAATCTTGGACAGAATCTTGATCATATAGGCATTTATATAATAGAATAACAGAAAATAGAAATAGTAACTAAATGTTAACATTATTTCTTATACTCCATTCATTATAACATTAAAACATCCAATTAAGTGTTAAACTATGGGTCTGGGGTTTGGTTGTTAAGTTCATCCTATAATTATAAATGTTTCTGAACCACCAATAAACAGTATTAGATCTATAAAACAAATTTCACTTGAAACATTGAAAAGAAAATTATTTTCAAAGATTTGAGTCTCAAATTTGAGATTTTATCTAATCCTTGAATCTTTAATATCCCTAAGGATTTGAGGGTTCCATCCATAAAAAAAAACATAGCTACCAGTAATATTTTTTTGTTTGGATATTCTTAGAGCTGATAACAGAGTGGAAACATTGTAAATCCGGCTGCTATTCCGTGTTGGTGTGCTCCGATGATGTCCTTCTAGAATTGAAAATAATGGATGCAATGAAGCTTATCCATTACGACCTTCCAACCAACTCCAAAACTCAGTTTGGTTACCGCTTCTCTTGTTTAATGGATAACTATCGTAATATATTTCAACAACCCGACGTTAGTATCTTTTTTATATTTAGTCTTGTAGTAAGGATTTTCATAGTCCACTTTTTCAATTTGAAATGAACTAGAATTGAATATTTTCAATATTCTTTTGATGCCTAATTGAAGTTCGAATATGTTTTAATCGTTTATTCTTGAATAAATATTTTCATTGCTTAATTTTTGAATAATATTTCATTCTGGGCTTATTAATAATGTCATCACTTAAAACAGTATTGAATTATTCGACGAATATTAGGTCATTTGTTTTATTGCTTAAATACACCATATTATATCTTTTATTACACCTTATACTATAGCTTTTTGGTGTTCCAGACTCATTATAATTTTAGGGAAAACTTAAAAAACCACACCCCAGACCATAATTTGACACTTAACTCTATATATGAATGTTATAAGGAATGTATTTTAGCAAAAATATTTTTAACATTAAATTACTATTTGTCAAACACCTTAGCTCATTCTGTAGCATGTCTTTCTACTGCGCTAAGGGTCCCGAGCTCGATTCTTGGCATGGCCAAAAAACTTATATAATTGGTTGAATGTGGGTTTCCCCTTTCATAGTGATGATCAACGACCGGGGTTGGATGTTGTATCTGTATAAATTTAAATTAGTTTATAAGTCATTTGCTGATATAATCAGTCACTTTATAAAGTGCAATTTAAATACTTAAAAATGAAAAAAGTAACTTTTATATTTTATTTTATATATTTATATTTCTCATTTGTCATCATTTTTCACAATATTTGTATATACAAATTGAGATTTAAGATTTGTGATAAAATAAAGGTTGGATTTGTAAACTAGTTAGATTCTTATTTAAATCCATCAAATCTGAATATGCAATTTATTTAAATCAAATTTCAAATTAAATTCAAATAGTTCTAACACATTAAGATTCAAATTCGGATTCAAAATTTTGAAGATTCACACAGGTTAGTATTTTACAAAATAAACACTATTTTTCTCAATTCTTTTAACATATCTTGTCATTGTCGTTGCTTTACAATAATATGTATAAGATAAAGTGCATCATGAATATGCTTAATCGTTACTAAATCAATTTGATAGAATTAAAGTAAAATTATGTACACATTTTTGTCGAGGGAGACAAATGGGCTGCAGAATAATTAAATTCCAGATTCGAGTGCCAGAGGGTTTGGTTTCTTATAATATAAATTAATTGCAATCAAATAAATTTGCAGATTACTTAACTTTAATTATTTGATGACATACTAGGTAATGTTATAATAATTCCTACATGGAGTGTGTTGCACAGCCACCTTATATAAACAACAGTAAATCTGCTCCCTACATGTGGAGTACATCTAACACTTCCAGCTATTATTTGTGATAAAATAATTCTTTACATGTGGGGTGGGGTGCATGTCACATATCTTCTGTATGAACAGTAAAACTGGTCTGGTGTTCCAAACTGGGGTAATGAAGATAAGGATTATTTAATAATTGGAAAACAGCATAACACTGTTTCTATTAAAATGAATCTAAAATACTTCACCAAGGTTATTTCTTTTATTTCTAGTTTAAAAGTGAGTCCATAGTGGTACTGAATGTGCGATTATATTTCTGTAGGAGGACAGGTTGGAGTGTTCTGTGCATATCTTTGTTGACATCAATGATGTTCATCAGTTTCCATCTGTGATAAACTTCATGAAAAGGCTTGGTGCAGTTATGCCTCGGGAGGTTGATGAAAAATTAGAGGTAAGTTAAATAATATTAAATTGCATTCGATCTATATCAATTTTCAATTCCAAAGATCTTTGTTCTATAGAAATGTTGTTGTTAGTGATGGAATAATAGTATTCAAGAGATTACCCGCCTTGGTGGCGTAGTTGGCTAACACCTAGTCGTGTTGAGCTTGACCGCCGAGGACGGGGAGATAGAGGTTCGAATCTTGGTGGGTGAACTGGGGGTGGTTTTTCCTAAAATGGTTTTCCACTCTCCCTCCACGCAAATGCGGGTTCACTTCCTCTAAATTCAACCCTCCCAATTCCTAATCCATTAGCGTAATTAGTACTTAAGTGTATAACCCGAATGGGTAGTAAGACGCGGTGCTAATATTAGATTAAGAGATTAAGAGATTGGGATAAAAAAAGCTCCATTACATTTATATAGAGAATTTTAAACAAAGGAAAAATGGCGCCAAATGTCTTTCTTAAACTAACATTTAAAAGAGGATAGAAAGGCAAGGCCTACACATTTATCAGAAAACTGTAGGCCTTAAAATTCACAATTAAAAACACAACAAAACACATAATTATGAATTTTTCAGGGAACATCATTCCCCTTCTTCAGCAAAAAGTACTAAACTTCTGCTTAAGAAAGAGGTTGATGTACACTGAAGATTTCATAATTATGTTTTTTTTGTTGTGTTTTTAATTGTGAACTTTAAGGCCTTCATTATTCTATCCTCTATCCTCTTTTCAATGCTTAATGTAAAGTAGACAATTGTAAGCAATTGGTAAATGAACTATATAGTCCTGTGTAGTTGGGAGGGTAAGAAAATCCCCCCAAAAATTAAAAAATTCTATTAATATAAATAATCTATGTAAAAATAATGTTCTATTTATTGTTTATGACATTTTAGAAATGTCAAATAAAATAGCATTTGTCTCTGGCACCAAGCCTTAAACCACTTTTTTAAATAAATTTTTTTTATCACCTTAATAAAACCGTTTATTTTTTTAGTTTGGAAGATTTGAATTTAGATTTGATATCGAGATTTGAAAGAAAGTTTTAAGATTTATATTTAAGAAATTTGGTCTAGAATCTCTTGGGGATTGATGGCTTTTGCCAGAAGTGGAACAAGAGTTAAGGGAAAAGCGAATAAATTACACCCACATAAGTTATCTGTTTAAATTATTAACTACTTTTGTGTAAAAGGCAGCAATTTTTTTCTTCTTCTAGATAGTTCAAAGAGAAATGGAGCATCTGAAGATTTCTCAGCCCCTGTGTTTTAATGTGAAAGCCTTTGGAGACTGTTGGAAGGGTTCTAAGTGCCCAAACAGACATTTTATTTCCTTAGATTTGGACCATGGAGATCTGCCAGAGTGAGTTGTGTTGTTCAGTAGTTTGCATTTGTCAAATTATTTTTTATGACCTGCCTCGTCACACTTGGTGCTAGACTGGCCTGCTGATGACAGGGAGATCGAGGTTCAAATCCCGGTTTTTACTGAGGGTGGTTTTCATAAATGGTTTCCTACTCTACTTCCATGCAAATGCAAGTAAATTACCTCTATATTTCTTCCTTCCTCATCCTTCCCTGTTAGATTTATTATAATATATTTCTATAAACTGAACAGTTAGTAAGACGCGGCGATAAAAAGATCTTTACCAAATAATTATTTTTTTTACTTGAGTAAAATTAAAGTAGCCTTTGGAAAGATGCATTTCTTCTCTAGTTTTGGAACATTTTATTGTAATCAGCTGGAATAATTTCTTAAAATAAATGTTGTACGATTGATTTGAAAACCAAAATATGAATCTCTCTTAAAATCCTATTTTATTTTCAATCTTAAAAATTTATAACTTTTACTTTCAAACTTGAAATTGAGATTTGTGAGTGTATCTAGAATAATAATGGCGGTAAAACTACGAATGGGCTCAAGTTACATGCCACCAATTTGATTGTCATTTTAAATTGTCTCTGTGCTCCAGTGATGCATTATTGAAGACAACTATTACATGTTTGAAATTACTTTATGCGTAAAACCCAAATGGGCTAAAGACAAAGTGGAAAAAGGGTTTTTTTAGAACTTTTTACTGGGAAAAATAATCTTTAAAATGGAAAATTAACTATTATGTTTAAAATCTTAATGCATTAACAGCTATGTTGATAATATAACTATCAACTATAAGAATGGGTCTACTCCACAGCTGATAAAGCTGTCAGTTGAGAAATAAGTAAAAAATTTAGGAATGGACCCTCAAATCCTCAAATCCCTTTAGAGCTAAAGGAGGTTCGAGGATTCGAAAATTTCGGATCCAAAACTCGAATTAATTTTTTTTTCCCCAATTAAATTTGTTTTAGAGCTCTAATATTGCTTATTGGTGGTACAGAACCAACTATAATCATAGTATGAACTTGACAACCAGACCTCAGACCAGTAATTTAACACTTAACTAAATGTATGAATGCTATAGTGAATGGATTATAATAAATAATGTTAACACTTAGATACTATTTGTATTTTTTATTATATTTCTATTTCCTCTTTTGTTTATAATTATTTCTAAGACTAATTCAGATTTGAGATTTGGGATTCAAAGGTAAATTGGATTGTCTGATTAGTGGATTCGACCCAACTCTAGTGTTAAGATATTCTTTTTTCTAGAAATTAAGAAGAAAGTGAGAATAAATACTCAAACCTCTTTTAAAAAACCGAACAAAAAATAATATCCAAAAGGTTTGGTTTATTTTTCAAAGGCTGGGTTCTAAACATAATTTTGTTTAAAGCATGTTTGACTAGATCACTATTTAAATAAGAAAAGTGTCATAAAGATTAGTAATTTCATTGAACCACTGATTAATTTTTTAGTCATGGGGAAGTGAAGGTAAAAATTCTTCACGTACACAGCGCTCAGTGCTTCTCTGTGCGTCTGTTGGAGCATAAGGGAAAGAACGGTGTTATGACCCCAATCCCAAACAGCTACTGGAACATAGCAGTGGATCTCAACAAACTTTTCAGGATCCTGAGACCAGGTGAAACTTTTTCTAAAACTTTCAAAGTTTATATTGTGTGTTTTAAAGCCATTTCACACTGGCATCCATGGTGTCCATGATAACCGTGTACAAAATAAATGTCCATGGACACACTGAAACCAGACGTCCGCGGACATTTTTGATGCCTACAAACTTGAGTTGCTTGTAAGTGATCACATGTTCTTCATAACGCCATTGTGCATGCTCAGTCTAAAACATCTAAGTGGACGCCCTACTGATCGCCCGGAGAGTGATCTGAAGACATCTGTACCGCAGACACCTCGGTTGTTCTGTGACACCGTGGACCCAAGTGTGAAATGGCCTTTAAGGATGGGCAGGAATGATATTTGTATTGCAGGAAACCGCTTCAGGGGCCAAATAGTCTAAGGCGTCACTCATGTTGGAGTGGCCTGCTGATGACGGGGAGATTGGGCTTAAAATCCCGGTCGGGTCTACTGAGGGTGGTTTTCCCTTAATGGTTTTACACTCTCCTTCCAGCCAACTGTGGCTAGATTATCTTTAAAATGCTTCCTTCCTCATTTCTACCCTATTAAAGTAATTACCATATATATGTTCAACCTGTACCATATATATGTTCAACCTGAACCGGTAGTAAGACCCGGTTATAACAAATAAATACTAATAAATAAAATCATTTACTGCATGATGGGAACCAGACAGAAAATGAGTCAAATATCGGGATCGGGAGTGAGAATGGGGTATTATAAAAAGGACATTTTAGAAATAATTTTAGATTAAAAATATATTTTAATCATTGTTCAGATATATGTTTGCTCATTAGTCATTGGTCTCGTAGTTTACCATATATAGATACCCCTATTTTGCCATCCCTCCTACATACACATTCAATACCTTTCTTTCACATCCAAATAAACTTTCTCACTCAATATCAAACCCCCCTCTCTCTCCCCCCCCCCCAATCACATACACTGTTTACTTAATAGGGCACCAGAAACCACCTCTCTTCTCCCCAAGCTTGCTACAAACAAAGAAGGCTGTATCTACAGAATAGATTAACAGTGATAAGTCAGCAGGACTGCAGGAATACCAATCATGCTTTGTTTTCTGCTGAAAAACTTCTTTTTACATGTTCATATCAAAGATTACATATCCAAAGTACAATCAGGACCTATCAGTTCGTATTATCCAATTCTTCCTTTTTTCTAACCTTTATATGTGAATCAAGTTCCTATCATTCTTTTACATTTCCTTTTTCTCTTAGTGTTTTGTTCTCTGTTAGAAAGTTGTGTTGGGTGTTTCACATCTCCCCTGAATTTTCTTCAAGAGGCTACCATTTATTAACTTTTTGTCCAGAGGCAGCAATGTAAAGTGTGAATTGTGTTCTTCTTTTCATTGTAAAAGCCATCTTGTGTTTGTTCGCTTTTATGTGTTGTTCCTACCCACCATTCCTGCACCTTCTTCCAAATACAACTCTTTCATTTGAGGATCTACAACAGTTTTCTATTTTTGATTAACTTTGATTGTTTACCTAGGTACCCAGCTTCTAACCTTAAAGTAGGAGACATTTGTGCTGTGAAAGTTGGAACAAATCTTTTTCAACGTGTTAGAGTAGACAAAATAATATCTTCAGGTAACAAAAGTAAACCATCAAGTGTTCGAGTCACCTTCATGGATGAGGGCAGTGTCAAAGAATTCAAGGTATAATGCTTTCTACCTCTTTTTCCTTTACTCTTTTCCATGTATAAAATTATGTATTTTAAAATTGAAAAGTGATTTATAATATTAAAATAAATAATGGCGTTAAGATTAGATTTTAGTGGCCGTGTTTCTTCGTTATTCTAAAACCATTTGGCTTAAACGGTTCGGCATGCATTAAACCTTCGATATTCATTTCACTGGCAATCTTTTCAAGGCTATGAATGTTCTTATAACTAAACTTTGTGAGGTCCACAAGCACACATGGTCACAGTAAGGTTCCACAAACCTAACAGTCTCCACTTTATACCACCTTTTATTTGTAAATTTTAATCTCACAACTTTAGCCAAGAAAAAGAAATAAAAAAAACCTGCAGGATGGACTTAAATCTCTAACTAAATATATACTTGTACAAAATAACAGATTCACTGGCCGACTACCTAGTCTTTACCGACAAGCAAGTGCTTACATTAAGCTAATTGAGAGGAAAGTTAAGGGGACATTGGGGGGTGGGTGAAGTTTAACAGGTAAGTAAATAGGATGGGAA
The DNA here is from genome assembly GCA_033556935.1 of Timema podura. Taxonomy (NCBI): domain Eukaryota; kingdom Metazoa; phylum Arthropoda; class Insecta; order Phasmatodea; family Timematidae; genus Timema; species Timema podura. Next base: position 43,746,403 of record JAVRXN010000002.1, read on the forward strand.
GCTATTCATTTTCTTGTCCTCACTGCTGGCCAAAATATTCTTTTAATATATTAAAAACAGGAAGATACAGAAAAAAAAAATTATAGTTACATATTTAAAAAAGTTAGTAACTGAAATGTCCATTGTTGCTATATTGAAACAACCGTATGGGTATTTGAATAAATAGATAGGCTTTGCCCCCTCTTCTTAACCCCACATGGACATTTCACGAACAGCATTCTGGGAAAGGGAGAAAAGAGTATCCAATGACTAGAAATATGCAAAATTCACATTTTCGATAATGTGAATTTTACTTTTTTCACACAAATAACACAAATTTATTTTTTTTCCAAATAAACTCATTTTTTTTTTTCCATCTGGCAACTCCCCCATCACGCGATTTTATTATTTTCAATGAGGAAATACTGGCTATTATCCGTTATGTCAAGGCTGCCATTTTTATGTAGATTACCTTTTATTTTGCAGAGTCTAAAGGTTTTTTTTTAAGTTAAGATTAAAAAAATTACGATTCCTAGTTTTATCCATCACAATACTTATATATTGATCTATAAATTGATCTTGCTTTGACTTTAAAGATTGCATACTAGTCCAACAGTTAAATTATATATATGGACCTTGCTATAAACGGCCATGTTTGGTCAATCTAGACAAAGTTTGACAGTTGATTATTTTAATAATGGTATTTGTAAAAATATCAAGGTTAATAATATTGAGTAGGGATTGGCCCTAGATCTTCAAATACCTTAAATCCTTAAGGATATTAAAGAAAATTTCTGATTTAAGAATTAAATCCTTAAATTATTATTATTATTTTTTTTTTTCAAATTTTCAAGTTAAATTTATTTTAAAGCTCGTATACTGCATATTGGTGGTTCAGGTTCAGAACCAATTATAATTATAGGATGAACTTAAGAACCAAGCCCTGGGTCATTAATTTAACACTTAATGAATGTATGTATGGTTTAATAAATGGATTATTAGAAAGAATGTTAACGTTTAGTTAATATTTATATTTTAAATTATTCTTTTATTTCCTCTTATGTTTATAATTTTTTCCAGGATTCAAATTCATATTCGAGATTTGGAACTCGAAGGTAAATTGGAGATTCGGATTTGTAAAATAGGGATTCAACCCAACTCTAATATTGAAATATTAGGTTTGACATTCCTAAGCGTAAATGTTTTCTGTATATTATGTTTTTTCTCTGTTTATGTTTTTTTCATCTTGAGTATTTATGAAAGGATCTCCAGATAGGTCGATGTATGTACAGAAGTACAAACCTAATGTCTCAGGTGGTGTTGCATATCATCGCGTCCAACAAGCTACTGTGAACTGAAGCAATGTGCTGAAAAACAAATGGAGGACACCGTAGTGAACTTTATAAAAGTGCTGCCTGTAGTTAAATTTGCTAGCAAATGTGAGGGGGCAATTTGGCTACCAAGCGAATATGTTGACTATGAAAGATTTCTTTAGGGGTGTGCGAAGTCCACTTTTTGGTTCGAAGCCAAGTTGAGTATGGGAAATATTCTCGAAGCCAAATCGAAGTTTGAATATCTTTCTATTTAATTTTGAGTAAAAATATTATGTTGACAATGAGTATATTTATCTAATATCAAACTAAATATTACATTTATTTTTTCTTAACGGACACATATTTGTAGCTTATTGCCAACAAATAACCTGCATTTGTTTTAATATCACTGGATTTTCCCTGCATGGTGTTTTACTAACCTTTCACACATAGGATACAAATTAACAAAACAGAAGAGTTAATGGACGATCCAGAACAAGAACAACATTATAGAAAAATACGAGCTAAGTTAATTTGGCAGGTGCGTTCATAGGTTTGAGAAGTCCAGTGTTACAATATTTTAGTTTTTCTATATTACAAATCAACAAGGAAACTTTTTATTTAATAAATCCATTTAAATCTTGCATTGTGAATTACTAAAAAAAATATGGTTTGATTTTGAAAGCGCCTATAGCCAATCTCGAAAATAATACAACCTTGATGTTAGTAAATTTACTCATAGAATAATTCTTTATTTAATCTGTATAAAATAAGCAATTTTTTTTTTAGATTTCACTTAATTTTATTTTTAGTAAAATCTCTTAAGATTTTATCTAAATTAACAGCAATTTTCGTTTATAAGTACTCACTATATCTGTAAGTTTTTTAAAATAATTTAAGGCATGTCATGTTCCTCGCACATGTGTTCAACTCTCTCTCAAGTCTGCTGCTAGCCTACTTATTAACAGGAATTTGAAGTGAATATACTGATTCATGTAGTAAACAACTGAAATGGCTGCGTGTGTGAATTTTAGAATATATAAAAAAAAATTCATTATTCAAGAAACTCTTCAATAGTTTAATTAAACACACTGAAAATAAACAAAAAAATTTCATTATTTATTTTAATCTACACTTTCAAGAGGAATAAACTTGTCTTGAGTTGGTACCAATCAATGTTTGTGATCAAGGAGGCTAAAGGTTTAATGTTATGGGCGTCTTGAAATTCAAAGTGGTATGGAAATTTTCCAAGTTCCACCAAGAAAATAAAGCAAACTTGTTCTAAAACTCAAAACGTTAAAAATTTATTTTATTTCCTGAAGTAATTCCAGTTCATTTTTATTTGATATAAAATATAAGTATAATATAATCACTTTACTTCGAATAATAGATGAAGCTTCAAATAGCTGCCAAATCAAGCATGGGTTCAAATCGAATACGAAGTACACCAAGATTTGCTTCGGCTTCGAATTTTTCGAAGCTTCGTACACCCCTAGTTTCTCCTGATGTACAGCAATGTTCTGACCAATGTTCTGATCAACATAAGAACAAACCTAAGGAAAAGAAGCTTGCCACATTCGCAATTTTTTCATTTGAGAGCTAGTATGGTTAAAAATGTAAGAATAGTTTATTTTACAACAAACTCTGCATGGAGGATTAAAGAATAAATACTCATTCGGAATACGGTAGCACTGCTTCGAGTCATAATGGTGCTGTTTATATACTGTATGGAAATAAAATTAAACATTATTACTGTTCTCACTATATGGTAGTTACTGTGTAATATAAATGGGCGTGTATCCGTCTTCTGGACTTCAGCTCTCATTTTTTTAAATGATTACTAAATCAACTTATATTGACGTAAATACCTAATATCACCTCCAGTATGAATATCATTGCTTTTTGAATAAAACAATACTGGTTTTTCCCAAAAAATAACCTCTTATTTTGCATGCCTCTACCATTGAGTGAGATTCATTGCCAGATACATAATACAAGACTAAAAAATATTCTTATACTTGAAGTTATGAAAGTTTTCTGATCACATACATCTCTTCATCTTGAGCCCAAATATTTACTAAAAGCTTGGCTCAAAAATTCAAATGCTTTCAGATCCTTATAAAGTATTCTTCCTTTCATTTATTGATAGGCCTACCAATGTTTTGATATATTAATACATAGATGAAAATTGGGGGTTGGAAATTCAATTCCTTAACACTTTATAGTTCCCAAGAACTATCATTTGAGATTATACCTAGACACTTCTATAAGGCATAGTGTCTGTCATTTAATTTTGTTTTTATTTGTGATGGGGCCTTATAATCCTCAAACCCTTGAATCCTTAAGGATTTTAGATTCGACGATTTGAAAAAATATCTGATTCCAGATTAATTGTTTTTGTCATTTTGTACTGCAATTTGTTTTAGAGCTTTAATACTGTTTGTTGATGGTTCAACCCCAAAATAATTACAGGACAAACTTAACCAAACCCCAGGACATTAATTTGACAATTACCAATTGAATGTAAGACTAATAATTAACGCATTATAGCAAAAACTTAACAATTAGCTACTATTTTGATTCTATATTCTATTATATCTGTATTTTCTTTTGTGTTAATAATTTTTTTTCAAGACTCTGAATTCCTAAAATATTGGATTTAACCTATCTTTAGTTTTTAGCTAAGCTTAATGCTTTTTTGGCTAGTATAAGAAACAAGTAATGAATTTATTCATTTTAGCTAAATGCACAGCTCCAATGTTCCATTTAACTCTTAGTTTTATTTTTTCTGCAGGACTATGCCTTGATGGCTCTTCCAGAGGAACTCCAAGCCCTTCCACCTCAAGCAGTGGAAGTGTACCTTTGCAATGTGTTACCGTGTGATGAAGACACGGTGTGGAACTGGTCAGCCAATGAGGCCATGTATAACTGGGTGCAAGAAAATGTTGCAGAGGAACAAGAAGGGGTCTACATGGTGGGGAAGGTCAGTCACAACCTCATACGCTTAAATGCCTAAACTGATGTGTTTTGTGGTGTTTTAGTTGTGATTATTCAGTCCCTACATTTTTATGGTAAGTGTGTATGACCTTGCCTTTCTATACTTCATTCACTGTTAATTGAACTGTATTTCTAATAACTATATTTATTGAATTCTTGTTTGTTATATTTCTTACTAGATTTTAATAAATCGACACCTTAGATCAGCCGGTAGCGTGTTTTCCACTGAGCAAAGTGTCCTGGGTTTGGATTCCCGGCACGGCCGAAAAATTTCTCGTTGATGAAATATTGGGTTTACCCTTTCATATTGATAAATCAACAGCTGGGGACTAGATGTTGTGCCTGTACTAGTCCTAAGTTAGTTTATAAGGCACATGAAGCTATGACAGACCTAGCCAGGTGGTAGTGGAAAATATATGGCTTGAATAAAAAAATTGACTCAGACCACAGGCTAGAAACAGAAATGGATGTAACTAGATTTTAACCACTTTTGACTTTCGCTATAGTTTGAAAAGTTTATGAAAACAATGTGGGTACATTAAATTAATGTAAATAATAGAGAAGAAAGCTTAGTTAGGCCAGGTCTTGACAGAAAACAAAATATTTTCTTAATTTCTTCATTTTTCCATCTTCTGGTCACTTTCACACTTGCACATGATTTTTAATATCTAGAAACATCCTTTTTTCTAAGGTAGTGCAGGATTCCAAATTTTGGGAAAAACCTTGAAAATTGGTTGTTCCCAAAACTCGGGCAGGAAAAAATATTTTCCAGGATTTTTTGGGAAAATATTTTAAAAAGACACATTTATGGTCTGTCTATCAATGTCATGTTTATATTTAATTTTAATTAGAAATGTTATAGATAATGTATTAAATTTAAATTGGACTTATCTTCCATTAAGTAGATAGATTCCCTGCACTTAGGTTGCTTTTATTTTACAATTACCTTACAACACAACTGAGCGCCATTAAATAACATAACTACACTGCATAAATTGATGCAAATATTTATTCCAGAATAAATTTAAGATAGGAAAACAAATTTTTTGTACAAAATAATGATAAAAATAGCTTTTATTTATTAAATTATATACAAAATACACTTTCACTTGTTGTGCGGCGACCGTAGGGTACGGTACCTGGTAACCGTTCTGAATACTATAGCAGGGAACTTCCCCACTCTCGAGACAGGCAGGGCCACCTGGTAGCAAGTGGACAAACCAGGTCACCCCTCCACTCCCCTCCCTTCGGTAAACCCCCGCACGGCCAGTAAGACGAGCCCCCCCACCCCCCAAAACACACCTAGTGCGCTATCAGTGGAACAGCCACATAATTTTCACAAGAGAGCGCGCCAATACAAAAGGACCACACAAATGGCAAATTCTCCAAAAAAGGAATAAACGAATAAACTTTGTAAATATATGTAAATCCTTAGTATAACTGATCTGTTAATGTTAAATATAGGAGTGAAGATATATATGTCCTAGCATAAGTTTTAGAGATTAAGCCTGAGGGGAAGGGTTGGGGACAACCTCCCCCAACTGACCAAGTATGTTGAGGCCCCGAGATAAGGAGAAGAGAAATCTGAAATAAACATCCGAACATCTACTACAGATCTCTCGGTCTAGTTATTTTTTGTTCAACTTCACCCTTCCTCTTTAGCGCTCGGACACATTTCGGGCTGCCATTCCAATCTCCTTCCCTCCCCCCCCCCTTGCGCTCAGACCAATCTGGGCTGCCAACCTCCCTCCAGCTAAAGGAAACCCGCACCATCACCACACACATCTCCTTCCTTCATTCATGAGCCACCCTCTCACTCATCCTCGCTACCGACGCAGCAAGGGAGGGCAGAACAGAAGAGACCGAGCTGAAAACTATTCTATATTCAAGAACTTCTTCTCTCCTACACTCCTCCCCACCCCTCCCTCGTCATCCCACCCTGCTCCCTCATGACCCCCTTCCCCGCAGAACCTCTACTAACTGAGACCCCCATCTCCTCCCCCTCTCTCGTACAAGTCTTCCGAGCACTGAATGCTGATCCCCACCGATCCCAGAAGAACACACATCCGATGCCTAAACGACAAACTTCAACAAAGACTTCTGGACCTAGGCTTAGACACCTCACCTCCCTCCCCCCTGTTCCTGCCAGTCAATCAGCCTGCCTTATTCTGTCTCTCAGAATTTCGATCCCTCTCCGACCGCCTCTATGGCACATGTCCTTAAGTACTGCAAAGAACACATCCCTAAAGACGTATGGACACGTGCCTCTTTTGCGGACCCTCATCTGAGTTGGTACACTCAGGATCATCTCACCGAAAAAGAGGAAAAGATCAAGAAAGATGCAAGAAAGGACATGCTCCGCCAAATCCCCTCCTAAGAAACTGCCCTTCGGTCATAAAACTAGTACACTAGCCTGAAGACTCCCCATCGCCAATAACCCATCACTACCACCACTAAACATCAATTTAACAACCAGAGTCCCCAATGAGAATAACACACTACACTTACTAGTATAAAGACAAGTATATTACATAAATGTTATTATTTAGAATGGCATCCATTTGTTTTTATATAGTTTATAATAATAGTTGGATAAACTAATATTTTTAGAGTCCAACAGTGCTTTTATGAGAGCAAGGTGTAACCAGACACTGGCTCAGTTGATAAATATTTTGGTTATTCTTATGTACAAGACTCAGGGTCACTTTTATCTATTCAGATTATTTAAGAACCTTGTAAGTCAATCTTAAAATCTAATTTTAGAATATATATTCATACCACAAATGCTTGATTAAAATTACACAATTCTGTTTTAGTAAAAAAAAAAAGAATACTTTTGAAAATTTAAAACTATGTGAAGACATGAAAGTGACCTGAAGATGAAAGTGTGAAGAAATTAAATGAGAAGTCATTTGTTTTCTATTAAAGCCAAACCTAACTCTCATTTCATGTTGGCTTCCATACCTGTCCTTGATATTATTCTACATAAATTTTTAAGTTATTAGAAAATTGTACACTTTATATTTTGAAAAGCAAATTCCTCCGTTTGTTTTAATAGATTGTCTTGACCTTGGGTAATACATTGTGGCTGAATCCTTTCATGGCACGTCAGCATCTCGAAGATCTGGGTAATGATGTGTTTATCATGTCTTTGAGGAAAGAGCTACTTAACCACGGCTATGCAGTGGATAATCCTCAACATTTGGAGAAATTGTATTCTCTCTGCCATGACGCAGACATACCGTGCCATGTATGAATCAAAAAGGTTAGCAGTTTATTAAACACTCGTGTATCCTTAATGGCCCCTTATATTTTTATTGTTTTTATTAATACAAATAAGTTCTATCAAAAATGTAATAAAATTAATTATTTATTATTTATATTTTTCAATTTTCATTCTAAATTTTGCTATTTTATTTGATAAAAAATTATATTAATGCACCCTTATTTATCTATATAAATAAAAGGTGAAACCCACTCACAGACTCACTCATCACTCTCTTTCCCAACCACTGGCCTTGGAAACTTAAAATTTTGTTTGCTAGGAAAGTAACGGATTGCCCCATTTAACTGGAAAAATCTAAAATTGGAAAATTTAAAAATGGGGTTTCATGATTGTAGATGGAGTAGAAAAATAAAATTTGACAACGTCACATAACCAAACAAATTTTTAAAATTAAAAATTTCTATTAGTAAATTGTAGAAAATAGGTAGCTATTAAAAATTTCAAAAAAATAATAGTAAAAAGACCACTTCCCATTGTGATAGGAAACTGAAACTCGGTAATCAGGTATAAAGACCACGCCAGATAAGTATTAAGGACTGAAAATGTTAAATTTTTAAGTGTGAATTTCAGATAAATGGGAGGGGGTATAAAAGGAAAAATAAAAAAGGTTTGTTTTAAAATTTAAATTTGGCAGACAGGTAGAAGGACAACTTTGCAAGAGCTTGGAGTTGATACACTTAATATAGAATACTAGTTTTTGGTGTGGTTTAAAATTGAAATTTGGCAAGCATGTAAATAAACCATATAAAATAATCAAATAAATCTTAAAATTTCAAAATGAAAATATAGGAACTGAAAAAGTGTGGGAGGGAAGGGACAAGGTAATATTTTGTTTCAAATATTAAATTTATTTTAATCTATTAATTACCATGATTGGTTTGTGATTGCAATAGCTAGATCAGGATTGTACAAAGAAGAATTATCATTTTTATGCCAAAACTTTTTTTTTTGCTAAAATAAGAAAAATATTGCTACAGTTCAAACATAGAGTTTAATTTTCTCCATATGTTGAAATCAACAGTTCCTGAATATCCACGATGAGCATAACGACATTAGAGAGAAACTTTTTAAATGAATAGAAAAAGTTGTCATTAGATTCCATGACAACCTTGACAGATATTCAATAAATTTTAAGGTCGTCATGTGAAGAAAATTAAATTCTCTGTTCCTATTGGAGCACTAATTTATTTATTCTGTCCAAAAAAAGTTTTGCCATCAAAACTGCAAAAACGCTGGCTTTTCCTCATATGCCCTCACCCACCTTAACTTTGTGAAGGACATGCCAAACTCGTTGTATTATCACATTTTTGTTATTGTATTGTACTATTATATTATTTTATGTTTAGTGATGCTTTTACAAGACCTACCATATTAGTTAAAAACTAATATCTATTTTTAATCTAAATTTATTCTAAAGTATAATTTTTATAATTTTCTGTTTCTGTCCCGATTTCGATATTCCAACTTATTTCCCATTCTGTTTTCGTCCAACCCTAGTCTCAGGCCTCATTTTTGCATTAGTATGGACCGACATTGATTGATGAAGGTTTGAATCCCTGTTGGGCATACTGAAGGTGGTTTTTCCTAAATGGTTTCTCATTCCCAAATCTGGGTACATTTGATAAAAATTACACCTTCGTTCTTACCTCCTTTATTAAAAATATGCTGATAGTCCAAACTCGCAGAACATTTTGGGGCATAAAATAAAGTTTGTCAAACTCCAAATAAAGTAGTTTACTTCTTCATGCTCTTATAATATTAAAGTCTTTCGGAATAGGAGTTAGAGGGAAAGCCAGCATATTTACCTGAGTGATGGAGGTTAAATTTTTTTGGCACCTTGTCTCATTACCTGTTCAGGTTATGAGGCTATAGACATATGTACTAATTATGCCAATGGGTTAATATTGAATCAGGTTTAATTTATAGAAGTGTACCGAAATTTGTATTGAGAAAGAGTGAAAAACCACTCACTACACCCGACCAGGATTTGAACCCCTATGACCCTGTCATTGGCAGTCCAGTCTAACATGGAGAGTAATGCCTTAGAACATGCAGCACGAAAGTACGTTGGAAATTTTGAGATAGGCCTAACACACTATTAGAAATAAAATTCTCACAGGCAGGCAGCAACTTTAGGGTCAAAATATTTTATCCAACAATTTTTATTCCATCACTCAGGTGTGCTGACTATGCCTCCACTTAATAAAAATATGCAAACTGTTATTTATATTTTCTTACGAGTCTTAAATGTTTTGAATAATGGTTTGATTTATCTGGTTCTTCTTGCTAGCGGAAACGGATCAATTAAATGACCAGAAATATGTTGTAAATGAACAACAAGGATGCAGTATATCTCCCAAAGAACGATATTTACATCCTGATACAATTAAAGATGAAGTAATCACACAAAGATCACCAATTAAAGAGAATGAAGCTATTAAAAGAAAAAAACTCTTTCGAATGGATCTGATAAGAAGAGGCAGGCCTTGAAACCTCAATGGGCCTTTTTACCAAAGGATGAGTGGTGTCCAGTACTATTGAGATCTGCCATCAATCCGAATGAAGTTTTTGTCCAAGTGGAAAAATTCTCAGAAAGGTAAATCTTGCTATAAATATTATGAATATGTGGGTGGGCATTCTTCACTTAAGTCGAGTTTGAATGAAAAGGTTGAGCTTTATTTGATTTGGATTAATATAGAGCAACATTTTTGCTACATATACATACTTCAAGTTCATTTTTTATAACAGATCCATGTTTAAACAAAAACACAAATGTAATTCTTTAAAAATCAATGTGTTTCTGTTAAAAAATGCTATCATACAAATTTAGATTTTTAACTGAATTTAATTTTATTTGGAATAAAGCACTAGGCTTAAACATGATTTATATTGGGAATGATAACCAGCACACTTACCTAAGTGATATCTGAGTAGAAATTGTTTAGATAGAACACTAAAACACTATAAACACTCAATAACCCCATACAAACACATCTTTTAGGACAAGCTTTCCTTGTCACAGACTACTTCATCAGCTCAATATAGTAGACTGATGCTCTTGGTTGGACAGCAATGTTGTCTATGGCCTTGAAATATTGAAGTATTTGTAAATTTATTTTAGTATTTTTACTTTTATTTTTGATTCATTTCATACAATTCTACCAGATTTATTTAAGGACATAATATAACATGCTAAAGGCACTTTATTTCATACACATAATGTTTTCTGTTTATTTTTCTTACAATCCCTTAAAACATCTTTATTCTCTTATAGCTTGGAAAGGCTTTCAAAAGATTTGCAAGCACATGTGCAAAAACAACATGTACCTGTTACTCCTGAGATTGGGTTGTTTTGTTTGGGAATATTTCCAGAAGATAACTTGTAAGTATAATATGTTTTAATATTCTGATAAATAATTTTATTAGCTTCATCTATGATCAGATAATAGTGTTTAAAATTGTAATTATTACTATTGATTTTTGAATTGGCAAATGTACACCTTAAACAACTATGTGATTTAATACAGCCTACACATTATTTCTATTTTAATTCCAAAGTGAGATGTTTGCTTTAGTCATGTGCGTTCAAGTACTTGTCAAATAATACCATAGAAAGAATGCTGAAGACCACATTTCTCTATGATGTCAGGCTAGAGTTTGAAAGCCACAACTGTGATCACGCAGTCTAATGCATGTCTTGCAATAGACTGGAATATATGCTATATGGGGAGGTCATGTTTCAAATTTGGCGGGGTACATTGAGTATTTTCAAGGCATGTTCCCTTGAATCCTCAAAACCTAAGGAGATTTGAGGATTAGAGAAAATTTCTGATTTGAGACTGTATCCTCAAAACATTTTTTTTGTTTAATTTTCAAGTAAAATTAGTTTTAGAGCTCTAATACTACTTATTGATGTTTCAGAATCAATTATTACTAAGATGAACATAAAACCAGACCCCAGACCAGTAATTTAACACCTAACCGAATGTATGAATGTTATAATGAATGGATTTAAGAAAAATGTTAACATTTAGTTACTATTTGTATTTTATATTATTTGTATTTATTTTTTGTCTTATATTAATATTTTTTTCCAAGATTTGATTTCAGATTCGGATTTAATTAGTGGATTGCCAACTTAAGTATTTCCACATGTGATTGATCACTGGTTTGCCATAAATGCAGGCACATTCTCTGGCTATCCTCATCTTTAATCCAGAGATTCACTTGTTCCTAAAACTAAGATGGGTCAATCCCCTTTTATCAAATCAAATCTTTATTTTACCCACGAATCTCAATCCAAATCTCAATAATCACAATAAGCAAAAAGGTGGACTCTCCCACATAGTCATAATAAATAAATAAATAAATATATATATATATGTGTGTGTGTTTTTTTTTCAATTATGTTTTGTACACATTAATTCTTTAGTTGCCAAAGAAAAGAAAATCATATAAATGTAAAAATTTATTGGTTATACAGTAGGATCTGGCTAGTTCAAAGTTGGCTAATTTAATAATTGGATAATTTGAACCCACCACTATTCCCCATGAAATTCCTATTTAAATCAATGATAAAAAAACCATTTAATTCAAATTTTAGAAGGAAATATTTGCATAATTCGAAGTTTATACAATATATTGTTAATTTTTTTGAGTTTCTACTCACTTCAAACCTAACTTAACAATCTCAACTAAACCCAAGAATCTCAGGAATGTAAAATACACTTAAGAGCTATTGACTCATAGTAAAAGAGAAAGCGAGGAATTTTGCACCAGCCGCAAGCAGTTTTCCTAGAATAAGGGATGTTTTGGCTCTTCTTTAATCGCTTCTGTGTGACAATGCCATCCCGTGACTCCCAGCATGGAAGGGGTAAGGTTTATGTTGCTTGTCCTAATCTGGCATTTTTGTCTCCCAGTGACAGTCATTGTCATCTGACAAGTGTAAATTGCAGAAGTTTACAATGTCTAATCGTGTAACCTACACAAGTTTAACCTTACACCAAAATCACAAATTTTTTCCAAAGTACCTAATATAATTTAAGTGCAAAAACTGATAAAGTCTCCAATTTTTGTACGATGAGTTAATTTTTACAATCTTTCATCTTAAGGTTTTTTCTTTATTGTGTACAAACAGCTTAGATACCCATTGGTTAATTTGAATTTTGGATATTTTAAATTTTTTTAGATATCCCTTTGACTTGGAATTAAAAAGGTTTTACTGTATATGAATTAAAAATCAGTCAAGTGGTAAATAAATGGTCTGGGTTCTGGTTGTAATTAAACTAAGATAAACCACTACTAGGCATCTTAATAGCTCTAAAAATATTCAAATAAAAAAAGGATTTTAAATTTATCTCTAATTTTGAATATACATTCTTTTTTTTAATCCTAAAATCTTGAATATCCAGATTCAAGGATTTTAAGATTCTAAAGCCCTTTCCCTAATTAAAATACTTGATTTAAAAAAAAATAGTTGTGTATCCAAGTTATCCTAATTAGGTGTGACATGGACACTAAATCATCAATAATCTAAAAATAAAGATCATAATTAAATCTCAACATTAATATTATTGTAGATTAACTATTATAAATGTTGCTTACATTGATTTGTTCTTTTAAGTGTGTATAATAGTGCAAAATTAAATAGTGAAGTCAAATTCTGTGCAACAATTTTCTTACTTTTCTTGATTTATTTTCTAATTGATTTGTCTAATGTTTACAGGTGGTACAGAGCTCAGATAGTACAAATTACAAATGACAAAAAAGTTGAATTATTTTTCGTTGATCATGGTGATTTTCAGTTTGTAGATGTTGATTCTCTTGCTGATATTCCAGAGGCACTTATAAATAAGCTACCATTTCAGGTTAGTAAATAACTCCAGCTTGATCCTGATAAATGACTTGAGTATTCTTTCTAAATAATGTGGATATTGATTTTCTTATCTGTTCTAAGGAAAAAAATAACTTTTTTTTTTTGAAATTCACCTAAATTACACCAAAACAATATATTGTCCTGAACTACTTGTTGATTTATGTTGCATGTAGGCAATTGAATGTCGGCTAGTAGGTGTCAAACCCAAACAGGACAATACTTGGAGTGAAGAAGCAACAGATTCTCTTTATCACTGGTCAGAGATAATAGGAAACTTATCTGTGAAGGTAAAATAAATCAAATAATATTAGGTTCACTTTAATAAATAAACAGTTTTAAAAAACACCCGAATTTGTAAATTGTGTTTCCCACTCCTTTCTTATTCTAATCATGGGAATTCACCAAACTCCTAGTTTACCAAATAGAAATAAGTTTTAGATAATACAATAGCTGAACGATCGATTTGTTCAAGAGGCAGCCATTAACTCTGTCCAATCACAGCATTGTAAAGTGTGAACTGTGTTCTTGTTTTCAATGTAAAAGCCATACTCTGTTCCTTTTGTATGTTTCAATCCATCTTTCCTTTACCCTCTTTTAAATATAATAGAATATTCAATATGGGAAAATTTATGATAGTCAATACTACTGCCATCACTTATTGTTGTCATATAAATGTTCCTCTTAGTACTAATATTAATAACTTTACCAGGTTTGCACCACTGGTCCTGCAACATGGACGGGTACTCTGAAGTATGGCGTGTCATGGTTTCTGGGACTGGTGAAGCACTGTCAATAGTCAATCAAGAACTAGTGACTGACATTGATCTAGGCTGTGAATTTTTAAACGAGGAGATACATTACCTGGACAATTTAGCCAATCCCAGGCAAAATCTTGAGGTTGATGAAAATGAGGAGTGCGACACTGATTTTATGGATGAAGAAGAATTTGACTTCAACTTCGATGATCAGGAATCCATGGCATTCATGACGAAGGCTTTGGGTGTATGTATAATGTATTCATTTTTATTTTATATTTCAAAATAAAGCTTTATTGGTTAAAATACTTTAACTTGATACTTTTAAATGATTTGGAGAGTAAAATTATTGTGTTTTCTTATATATATAAGAGTATTGATTTTCTCTTGATAGCTGCCTGAAACTTTGTTGAAAACACCTGAACAGCAAGCTCCTAACATCATGAAAGCCATTGAAATGGCTCCATGCCTTGAAAAGTGTTCTTCGCAACTTGTTGATGAGTCCATAAATCCATGCCAGATGGATCTGTACCCCTCGAGACCCTGTCCCAACACTTAGCAACTGTGTAAGAACACCCAGTGTCACTTGGCACCAGGACACTGCTTGTGTGAATGTCCGGATTGCGGTCACTGACCTACGCTCCTACTATGTCAAGTGTGAGCCAACACGCTTACAATTCAGGTATATAATCTAGTTGTTTATACTTTGTGCTAATTTTAACAAAGATTATAGGGGCTGAATGAATTTGGAATAAGGAAATTAGTGGAAATTCTTTGTAGGATTTATAGCCATTTTTAAAATGTCTTTGGGAAACATTAATACATTTTAATGTCAACAATTTGTGTTGAAGTTCTTTAACATTTTTTACTTTCTTTTGACTACTTGAAGAAAGAAATATTGTGATCATCAAAAAAATTTGACTCGAAATTTTGATAAAAGTTGACGTTTCATGACCCCCTGAAACCGAAAAAGTGGTATTTGCAATGCCGTCTGTCTGTATCGTAGACTAGAGCCGAAACCATTTTACTGATTGGGCTATAACTTGGTATCTAGGGTTTTCATAAGATCTCACTCAAGGTTTTTTTGGAATTAGATATCTTAAGCCTAAAGTTAAGGATAGTTTACTGAAGGGCATAAAGAGAAAAAAACTATTTTCTCAAAATCACTCTTAACGATTTTGAATACATTTTATATCGGGTCACTGTTCAAAATAAAAAAAAAGTTGAAATTTTCATTTTTCCACAAAAATGACTTTGAGCATCAGCAAAAATTTCCAATTTTTTATCATAGATTTGTAGTTATTTTTGATAAAAAATAATTTATCATTGTAAAGATGTATTATTAAATATAAAACCCTTTTGTTTGAAATATATTTTTATAAAATCAAGTTTCTTAGCTATTTCAGAGTCAATTTTAATGAAATGTGTTCTCTTAATTCTAGATTTGTTCTTGTGACATTTCAGAGCCAATGCTAACAAAAGGGTGTTGAGCTAATTGCTAGATTTATTCTTGTGATGTTTCAGAGCCAATGTTAACGAAGGGACTTTCACCTACTTCCTAGATATGTTCCTATATGGAGTCATAAACATAGAAGAAGTGGCTTGCTATGAAACTAGCTGTGAGATTCATGTGAAATTGAGAAAAATTACTCCAGGTATTTTATATATCTATTATCTTAACTTTGTAATATATTTAACATGTATAGTAAGACAGTGTAGAAACACTGTACTATAATGTAAAGTAGTGAAGGAAGCCAACCTGAAAGGATAGTTAGGTTAGGCCTAGATAGAAAAACACACTTCTCTGTTCATTTCTTCTCTTCTTAAACTATTGCACTAAATTACACTTCACATATTGTTTTGAATTTTTGGAGATGTTCCTTTATCATTAGAAGAAACACATTGAAAACACACAAAGAAAGATAGGCTATTTTTTTTATTATTATTTAGCACCGCGTCTTACTACCCGTTCGGGTTATACGCTTAAGTACTAATTACGCTAATGGATTAGGAATTGGGAGGGTTGAATTTAGAGGAAGTGAACCCGCATTTGAGTGGAGGGAGAGTGAAAACCATTTAGAAAAAACCACCCCCAGTTCACCCGACCGAGATTCGAACCTCGATCTCCCCGTCCTCGGCGGTCGAGATAGGCTATTGAACTAGTCATGTTTCTAGAATGGTTTAAAATATGTAACTGAAAACTTGCAGTGTTGCCAAATCGATGTAACTAAATATGGTTTGAAAAGAAAAATAGCTTGCTAAAAATAAATAAATAAAAATAAACAGGGACTGTACTTGAAATAATAAATAAATAAAAATTAATTTAAAAGATATAATATATGAAATGATTATATAAAATTATTAATATTTTTCTTTTTTTATCTCAGATTTAAACCAGGGGTAGTCTGGATTTGGTAACCCAATGATGTGCACGTTCCCATTACCTGAGCTGAGAGTTATTGAAAGTGGCTGTAGGGAATGCTCTGAGTACTCTGGTGGTGTAGCAAGAGTCAAAGTCTTTATTGTGGGTGTTAGCACAGGAAGAAACTAGTTATTAAGATGTTTATGGTTGGTATCGGAACTGTGATTGTTCATGTATATTCTCAGAGGTCCTGTTGTGAGTCCAATGTATTAAGTCTCACAAAAATTATATTAAAGTTGGTAGATTAAGTTGGATGTGGGACAGTCATAATGGCCTTGGATGGGGTATTACTTCTTGGTGTTCTTACTATTGAATGTCTTGCTGGGTGGGTGGATCCTGCAGGTGTTGCAGCGTTGTTTCATACACGGGTGTGAACCTTTTGCTGTGTTGAATGAGGTGAAAACTTTGTTGGGGTCAGGCATTTCTGAGTGTACAAGAAGGTTGTGAAGATTAGATGGGGCCGTTTGAAAGAAATTCTTGGGGGAGAGCTGAGATGGTTTTGTGTCTGAGTGGAAGAAGTTAGAAAGTTGTAGCCCTTCTTGAGGATCGTGTTGATTCTCAGCTGTCCTGAATGGTATTGGGTAATGGAAGGTATTTCATCAGAAGTTTGTCTGTGATTTGTCGAATCATTTGAGATGGCTCTGGAGATTTGCGTATCAATGAGAGTTGTAGGGTACCCTCGTTCTTGAAATGCTGAGGATGGTTTATTGCAATAGTGAGTGAGGTCAGCACTGTCTGAACATATGTGTTTGACCCTAATGGCCAGCCTGTCGGGGAGAGACTTCTTAGTGTAAGAAGGGTGGCTGCTACGGTAGTGGAGGTATTTTTGGTGGTTTGTAGGTTTTATGTGAACTCTCGTGCAGATATTATACAACATCCAATTTATTTAACAGTTATGGTATTTGCTTGTAAATCATATCCTATACATATTTATTGAAAATACATCACTAGAAAGTTTTTATGAGTTATATTAAAACTACATTATATACATATTCATAATTAAATATAGGCCCTTTATCAGCCAACAGATATACAAACAAATGTATATCCAAATTAGTTGTTAGCAGAGTTTTGATTAATTTTACATGTAGAAAACATGTTTTAAACTTAATGTAATAATGTGGTTTAATAGAGATTATTAGAATTAACTTATAATGAGTGATAGAGGTGTACCGATTCAGTAAAACCGATACCAATTACCGATTGTTTAAAATAATTGTTCATGCTATGATTATTTACACTGCTTAGTCTGATTATCGATTATTTATTAATAACTATTGGAAATATTCTTAAGAAAATGATAACAGTTAATGTAATGATACAAAAATATTTTATTTAAAAATCAACATTTAAAGCTTTGATAATTATAAATAATCTTTGCATAGCCAACGAAAGTTGGAACTAGTTTGTTAGTTTTATCAACGGTATGAATTTATATTTATTTGGTTATGTAATCTTTGAATATTCCAAAACCCACATGCAATGTGTATATGTTTGTTTTTTCTTGTTTTTTTTTCTTTCGATTTTGATCACTAAACTCTTACCTAGAAAATTTTGCTTTAAATTTTACTTAAAAATACAATTAATCGGCATAATGATTGCTGATTATGATAATTGCCAATGCATTAATAATTTCCTGATAACGATTCAGTAGAATTAGCATCAGTACACCCCTAATGAGTGATGACTGTATTGTTTATGTGACATTAAAATATTATTGTCATTGTATGTTGGCCTAGACACAGTTGGCCTTTTGTTTTCTTTTATTGATTTGTATATTGTTACCAAGCTATTTTAATAGTCTGTCTTGGTTTGTTTATCTGCACACCCATTTTTATTGATAACATTATCAAACAATTTTACTAACAATAACAATTATTAAAAAATATCTCTCCTATTATGATAAAACACCTAGGACTTAATGTTTTTCTTGCTGTTAAGGTGTAAAGTGGGCACATTTGCTCCAATCATCTCAAAAAACTGTTTGTGCCAAATGGAACACTGACCATATTGAAGACATTGATGATTATAGTTATAGCTGGGGTAAGTCACACAATTTATGTTCTCTTCCTGTGTCACAAAGTTATTTTTGTAATTGTATGTGCTTGGTAGGATGCTGGCTTTTGTGATATATTAAAATTATTATTTTTTTCACCACATCTAAATACCTGTTTGGATTACACACATATTAACTAATTAAACTACTGTGTTATGTATAAGGGATGTTGAATTTATAGGAAGTGTACTCTCATTTGCATGGAGAGGAAATGAGAAAACATTTAGGAAAACCACCCTCATTACACCCGACCAAGATTCAAACCTCATTATTACCGTCATCGGTGAAAGTGACGCCTTAGACCAGTGGTGCACAACCTTTTTTGTGGGTATGACCCCCACTGGAGTGTTATTTTATTTGAAAGGCCCCATTTCACCACGTAAATAAAATAAATGTTTTCCACCTATTAATGTGAAGCCTTCTCTTCCTACACTTTACGTTCATGGGGAATTTTTGGCTCCCTATAAATATTTCTAAGGCTGGCAAATGTCTTAAGCTGGCAAATGTCTTAAGTTAAAGTCATTTTATTGCACATAACATTTGCATATAGGATTACAAAGGCTGCGTCTTATCTAACAGTGGGCTTACATATCTTCTTTTTCATTCATAAAAACATTTCAGTAACCCCTTAATAACCCACGGCCCCCTGGGCTGCTCACCACTGCCTTAGCCCATTCAAAATGGTTAATTATTGTAAATTTCGAATCCCAAGTGCTTATCATACTTAACCTAGATTTCCCCACAGCTCTTTGATCAATAATACTTATTTAATTTAACTTGTGATGCGTCATATAATTGTTTCCTATTGGCTAACTTAGGTGTTTACATTTAAAGAAAATGATGAAACTCTCCCTTTGTTTACTGATTTTGTATAGACACTAAGGCTAGAACTATGAATCACTTCAATGATAATTAGGCTGATAATGTTATTCTTTCATTGCAACTAAACATATTTGATTATATAACCCCATAATAAATATACCTTAAATAAAAAAAATAAAAACGTTTTAACTGTATTATACATAACATCAATATCCTATGCATTTAAATATAGCCAATTAGCATGGGGCTCGGAAAAAAAATTATTTTATTAATGTAGCAATCAAGTTTAACTGGCTGCCAGCTAAAACAGGTAGCCAAAATATTTTGATGTTGTGCCGTGGACATTACTACTTTTGGCGTAGTGTTCACGGTAAGTGTTGTTATATGGCACTTTACATCCATTTGACGTCACAGGTGGAGAGTGTTGGTGTGAACACACCGTTAGTGAGGCATTATAGTTCTTGGAGAGCGAAGGGCCAGTTGTGCCTTGGGTATGTGAGTGGCAATTTTTGATAGATAAAGTGCAGCTGACCATTCATACGTATGAACAAGGATCACGAGTTTTGAGTGGCTTAACACTGGCGAGACTAGATCACAGAGTTGAGGCAAAAGGCTAGATTTTATACGACAGGAAAGTACAGGTATTTGTACGGCATTGCCGTTAGGAAAAGGACATTGAATTGGTAATAATGTCTTAGGTTAATGGCTACCGGTCACCAATTGTTTAGGAAAAATATCTTTCCACAGCACTGGTTTGTAGGAAAGGGACAAGCTAATAAGTGCTTTCTTCCCATTCATTCTACTACTTAATTTAATCTTAATATTATTGTGGTTTTAGACTCGAAAGAGAACTTCAAACCTACACAAAACCTACCTGCTGGTTTTATTGATATTGATGAAGAAAGTGATTCAGAAGAAGAAGGCTCTGATACTATGGAGCACAGAGATGAAGTTTATGATCCTATGGATCCATTAAACTAAGCTGAAACTCTCAAATAGGATGATTGTGGACACACAATTTCACTTGTTGTATTTATTTATCACATTTTTATTGGGAGGTTTAAGTACCTGATAACTTTTATCTGGAAGTTAAAATGGTTGTCGCCATAGTGACGCGTTGTTTTTAATGAGGTTTCGCCTATCAGAATCTGTTTTTAGGTTAAGATCTTGGTTCACGTGTTTAGTAAGCACAGGCCTGGACTCTAAAACTATATAAAGTTAGAACACTTAATTCACACTTTTATATAAACTGACAAGCTAGTTGTAGAGTTATATTTATATAAGAACAAATTAGGTATCAAAATGTGAGTACAATAAATGAAATTTTGTAAACGTAGTAGCCAACTATTGACCACATTTTGGCAGACACCGAAATTAGCTTCTGCGCCCGTGTGACGCCATCTGTTTCCTCGCACTTGTCTAGCCACCATTATGTAACAAATGTTTATTGTTGCCACCACTCGCTAGGTTGTAGTGGTATCTGCAAGGATTATAAACATGCGCACACCGGAAAAACAGTACCAACCTTGCCTTTTCTGCATAAAAATATATTTATCCTTCAGATAGCTATCCAGCAGCTAAATTCAGTTTATAATACGTGTAAAACATTAAAGTGGCTGATAACTTTTATCTGGTAGTTAACTTTAACCTCCCGATAGCAATATTTATGTGGTAGTCCTAAGAGTATTAAATAATTTTATTTTTACTGTTAATTCTAGGTTATTTGGAATAAAGCACTAGGCTAAATCATGGTTTAAATTAGGAGGAATAGCCAGCATACTTACCTTGGGGATACTGGAGTATAAATTGTTAAGATAGAACACTAAAAAAAAAACACACACATTTTTAAGGACAAGCTTTCACTGTCACAGCTTCATCAGGTTAAGAGAGTAGACTGATGCTCTTGGTTGAACTACAAGGTTGACTGTTCACATCTGATTGTTTTTCAGTTGTATAGATGGCAGCACTTTGAATAAATAGATAGATAAACTAAAACTTGTGTTATGTACTCTAATATTATTATTATTATTATTATTATTATTATTATTATTATTATTATTATTGTGGTGTTGTTGTTGTTGTAACATTGATTGTAATAGTAATTATGTTGGTAGGACAGGAAGGAATTACCTAAGGTTGAGGTTAGGGTTTGTCTGGATTTGCTGATATAATGATGGGCCAGTTCCCATATCCTTATTTTTGAAGGGTTGCGTATTTCTTTGTTCAGGGATTTGCGTCCAGATTATGGGTTTCAACATGTGATGCTACAGGTTTATCCTTATTCTTCATTTTTGTGTCATGGTGATGACCATTCATTCTCTTTCTTAGTGTTTCTGTTATAAGACCAATGTATTGTGTTTGGCACTGATTGCATTCCAGTTGGTAGATGAGGTTTTCAGAATCACAAGCTTGGTGCCTCTTAAAGGGTGATTTATTTTAGTTATGTTGCTGGAGAATGAATTTGTTGGTTTATGTAGGGTGCGGTTGTAGGAAAATGAACCTGATATTTGTTTGGGTCCGGGTTGAATAGTGGGGTCGGGCAGTTTCGGTTTTACAAGTAAGTTGCGCAGATTGGCTGGTTGTTTATAGGTTTCTCTTAGAAACTCCTTGAAGATTCTGATTTCATGCTAGTGGTGGAGGATTGGAGTATGGGAAAACCGGTTTTCAAGAGATTGTTGAGTTTGTGGAGTCTAGAGTGGTATGTAGTGACCAGAGGGATGATGTTGTTTGTTTCTGTCGATGTTGTGGGCCCGCTATTTTGAGTTCTGTCTATTTGAATACACACCAATGCTTCAAGGTAGCCTCTGCTCATAAAAGCATGTCGTTTTTTTATTTTATTGCAAAAGGTCATTGTTATCGAAGAAAAGTCTCTTGGCTCTAATGGCTAGGTTGTGTGGGAGTGATCTCTTTGTGCTCATAGGGTGGCAGCTGTCATAATGAAGGTATTGTTGCTGGTCGGTTTCCTTGGTGTGCACAGTTGTTTTTAGGTGTCCCTGATGGAGTGTGATGTCCACATTCAGTAAAGTAATGCTGGATATGGATATTTTCCAGGTAAATCTTAACGATGAAAATTTGTTGAGGTCTTCCAGGAAGGACTTGACTTGCTGAGTGGTGCTGGTCCAGATCATAAAGATGTCATCGATGTGTCTGAACCAACCAAGGGCTCTAGTGGTTTGCCCAGGAACATACTTTCCAGTCTACCCATATACAGGTTTGCATATGAGGGGGAAATGCGCGTTCCCAGTACCTTTAATTTGCAGGTCGATTTTGTCCAAAAATCTGAAGTAATTTTTCTCTAAAATTAAATTTAATAGTTTTACCAAAAATGCAGTAGTGGGTCAGGTACCAGAAAGATGTGTGTTGAGATATTCCTCTATTGCTGCAAGTCTGTGGATATGGAGGATAATAGTGTAGAGGAATGTAACATTGATTGAGACCAAATTGACATGCTGTGGAAGAGGGGTGGCCATTGTGTGAAGTTGTATCTATTTATTTCAAAGTGCTGCCATCTATACATTGATATAACTGAAAAACAGTCAGCTGTGAACAGTCAACCTTGCAATTCAACCAAGAGCATCAGTCTACTCTCTGTGACAATGAAAGCTTTTCCTTAAAAATGTTTTTATTTTTAGTGTTTTTTAGTGTTCTATCTAAACGATTTCTACTCCAGTAGCACCAATGTAAGTGTGCCGGCTATCTCTCCTCATTTAAACTATAGTTAAGGTAAGATTTTTACGGGTAATATTTTGCATTTTCAATGGAACCAAGATTATACCACCGACTTAAATGACTGATAATTTAGAAAATGTTGGTTCCAATGTCCATGTATGTAAAGATATTTACAGGGTTTGATATTTTTTACCTTTTTTTTGTGGTGATTTACAATATATTAAAATGGTTGGTCCAGAGAGGTAAGGGGGCAAAATTATGTTATATCTGTTATATCCAGGTTAAGCTAGGTTGAGTGAAAAAACAGGGTGAGGGGGGCCAGATTAATTTATGTATGGTTAAGTTAGGTTGAGTAAAAACACGGGGAAAAGAGGGGGAAAAATTATATGTCCAGGTTAAACTAAGTTGAGTAAATAAAAAAAGGGGGGGGGAGGGGAGAATGTACATATTTAAAAGGTTTAAATACATTTATACTGAAAGATATATTAGTTTGAAAAAAACTATTAATGGAATCACAAGCTGTTAAGATTAGATATAACAATGTAATTTGTAGATTTGAGTATCATTGACCACACAAAGAGAAAGAGTATGTTTAATGAGTATAAATATAAAAGTCAAACCACTTTTTCAAACACATGACATATCAAATAATTAGTGCTAATAAATGTATTCATAATTTTTACTAAATCAACATTATCATTTAATTCTAGGCAAGCGTTAATAACACACACGATTTAAACGTTTTTGCATCATGGTTGGTCGGAGGTATGTTTTTACCACGGAGTCGAGCCAAAGTAATGATTGGTTTTGTTTCTTGTTTGAGTTGTCCAAACAACATTTTTAAGCTTATGGTTCTAGTTCTTTAACATTTATATTTGCCAGTTTTAGTAACTTTATAATATTTGTAAATTGACTATAATATTGAAACATAATTTATTACAAAATATGGAGTACAGTGGAGCGTCGTTAATCCGGATGGATCGGGACCCATCCGGATTACTGAACTGTCCGGATTTTTAAATATGCTTTCACTAACTGTATACATACATATTGTATTGACTAGAGGATACATGACGCTCGGGAGTCTACTGTATTGCAAAATAGAGGCTGAAAGGTTCAAAAAATACAGTACACAAAATATTTTAATAAAATATATTGAATAAGAACATGTACATTATGTATTTTAGATTAGTAACTCTACAATACTTTTTAAAAAAAAAACCCACAAGAATCTACAGTAATTAATGGAAACTTACTGGGTAAAAAAGTCCTTAATTGTTTTTTGTACAAGACTTGACCTGCTCTCACCGCCGATCCGGATTTTTGACGCTCTACTGTATTTATATAAAAAATATAAATAATTCAGGAACTTGATTATTGCACAATCTATTATAATATAATTATTCAGGGAGTCATTTGAGCATGAGATAATTTTATTTTTGTTTGCCATAACTCTATAGAATAATAAAGGGAAAGGCTATACATTTTAAAAATAATTTCATTTTATTTTCAAATTAAAATATTAAATCTTTACTTTATGTGTATTTTCACTTTAAAAAAGGTAAATCCATTAAATTATCTAATGCTGGTTTGATGTAACCAAACAACCTACTTACCATGTTGGGAACAAAAGGAAATAGTGTAGAGCTACATATATGTTTTTGGTAAATGTCTTTATTTTAAAATAAAAAAGAAAGTATGTGGTGCATCGTGCCATTTATTTTAATAAACTTACTGTACCTCAGTTTTCTTATGTTTCTACTTGTCTCGCAGTACAATTAGATAGCTGCACCTCTATGCTTGATGCTATTTGTCAGAGAAAGTGTCTACACATACTAGCTGGTTCATTTTGACAACTATTTTGAATTGTTGCATTAAATTGTAATAGAGCTTGATTTGTTTTCACACGCATGTATATATATCTTCAAGTAAATGTATTACCATTGTTTAATGTACCTCGATATTTTATATTTTAGTTTGGAACATATAGAAAAATGTAATTGTTAAGTTGTATAGAAATTTTGTTTAAAGTTAGGTCAGATTGTGAAACATTGTTACTATTACGTTGTGTTTTCTTATGTAATTTATGTATCGTAATAAAGAAATAAGTTTCTTACAATTGTATCAAAGTTGTCACCAATTTTAATTGGACTTAATTATGTATGATAGCTATGAACATTTCGTTTTTTAATATAATGTTTGCGGTGGTGGTCAGTGAACAAATTGTTAGGAGGAGGAGGAGGATTGATAAGAGACTCATAGTCCTATTATCATAAAAGCAAAATATAAATACTTCACAAGTTCAAAGCCTTTTTTCGACCTCTGAGGTGGCGCCCTTGGCCAGCACCCTCTCACGCTGCATCATCCAAGTCTCACTTCTTGTTCATGTTATGGGCATATATTCTAATTACGCTAATATGCTAGGGGCTAGAAAGGTGGAATTTAGAAGAAGTGTATCAGCACTTTTGTAGAGGAAGAGTGAAAAACCATTTAGTAAAAAAGCCTTAAGTACACTGAACTTAGATTCCAACCTTGATCTCCCCTTCATCGGCAGTCCAGTTTCCTGGGAGAGTAACACCTTAGCCCATTCCACCACTGAAGCAGGTCATACATTGTTATTCAGTAGATACTTTTCTTGATTTTCAGTAGTAAAATGGGTTATATTTTCAGATAGAATGTTTTTTATCATTTGAAAAGTCGAGCTCTACTTCACATGATGTCTAGAGACAACATTTTAAATTTGCTGTTCCCGAAGAAGTTAAACTTTTCTCCTGCAACGGCATGCGGTTTGCTCCCAAGATGTATACTACTGTTCCTATTGCCCTCCACCCGATTTATGCTAATTGGAAACTCTTTAACAAGTGTATATTTTCAAACTTACTCACAACAACAAGTATGATGCAACTTAAAATTTCTAAGAAGTTGGACTTTCTCAGCAGAAAATCTATACCATATGAAAAAGAGAGAAGCCAAAGTCAAACATTGGCTCATTAATGTGCTTATTCAGAAATTAAAATAGCCAAAAACCAACAGACTAAGAAATTTACAGGCACTATAAAATTAACAGATTGTACTTAAAAGAACATGAAATTCATATATTTCTCAACTGCCTGTGTTTTACAATCAAGGAAAAGATAAGGCAAAGACGCTAAATCTGGTTCCTAGTCATAACATTCTTTCTACAAGTCAAAGTTTCAAACAAAATTAATTTTGAGTCAACTAATTTAGGTATATCAAACTGGGATTAAGTTGTTTTAAGATTATTTTAAAATTTAATCTTAAAATCCAACTTTAAATTAAAATATTCACTGACTTACATATGCTTACATATATTATAAAAATGAAGGCTATTATAATTTGTCAAGTGTTTTTAAAAAACATTTTTTAAATTACTTTTACTAAAGATACAATGGACAATAGACACGATCTCTTAAGAGCTGAGGGTTAAGTCGGATGTTCTTTTTTTACCACTATATATGGCATTTTTAAAATAAACATGAAGTTCTTTCAATAACATATTCACACAATATTTAACCCATCAGAAGTACTTTAAACTATATATACATGAATAAAATTTATGAATAATTGTGTTTTTTTGAAAAAAACTAATGTGTGGGTTGCTTCAATTAAGTACGCTAAGCTTATATTTAAACTTAATCAATATTAAGGCTGTATGTATTTTAGAACCTTGACCCAATTTTTAAAATGACAAACCTTTGGAACCCATTTGTCTTTAATGAACAAGAGGAGGATATTTTAAAATTTTATCATTACTTTTACTGCCGTTTTCCACTTTCTGATATTTCATGATTCTAGACTTTGAAATAATTAAAAAAATCCTTCACATTTCAGAGACTTTTAAGCCCATCAAATATCTGCTTGCGACCCACAATTTGTGAACTGCACTAAAAAAAAATTCACATTTTAATACATAAAACTAGTCTTAACACTTATGTTTAGGGACATGTGAAATTTAATATTACTTCGTATCTCACCTTCTATAGATGAATGAAATACATTCAAAATTCTTAGCATCGCTCTCATTCAAAGCTATTGTTATTGTAAATTCTACTAAAAATAGAATAACCTAATTTTTCATATTACTTGGGTTTATTATAAACCAATAATTGCAATAGGCCCCTAACTCTTTAACGCCCAAACCAGAATATAAATATTCTTATACACTAAATTTGAAAAAAGCTGCGCAACCATTTAGGTATCCCAAATTTTTTAATTTTATTTTTTAATAAGAGGCATATTAAAACACCATTATTTTAAAGATGCAAAAAATTTAGTTTTTACAAAAATTCTTTATCTGAACTTTCTCTGAATGCAATAGAAATCGTTCAAATCTAAAACTTAATTTTTCCTACAAATCAGAATCTAAATATAAAAATAAAATACAGTAAATTTAATAGGGTTTGATTTACTATATTGATTCTTAAGTTTCTATAGAAAATAGAGAGAGCAAAATGTTTTTAAAACATAGTTTTAATATATTAATTTTATTATAATATTTAACATTCTGTTATTATTTGAATAAAAAAAGTTGTTTTGCCTTTTAAGTTTGTCATAAATTATTTTAATTTGAACAACCAATAAGCATATAAAAATTCTGAAACAAATTTAGATTCAAAATTTGTAAAGGAACAATAGTGTTTAATATAACCTTGAGAATTCAAAAGGCTTTGTCTCCAGTGAATACTTAAAAAAACATTCAATAGAATTCTAAGAGATTGATATTCTGTGTAATTCAAAGTAGAGATATACCCTGCAAACATCCTTGTACACTAATGTGAGTAATAAGAATAAAAAACTCTAAAATTCTTGTAATATGTATGTGAAGATTTGACTAAATGTTAATTTAAGAATGGATTATGAGGTATTAACAATGAGGCTACATGATGAAAAAACAATAAAAAAAACTTTGTTTTTACTTTCTCACTATCTTACAGGTAAAGAAAGTATTGTGATCGTCAAAAAAATCAAACTCGAGATTTTGATGAGTCTCTGCTTTTCATGACTCCCTGAATCCGAAAAAGTGGTTTTTGAATTTCTGTCTGTACCGCCGACTAGAGTCTAAACTATTTTATTGATCAGGTTGAAACTTGGTATCTAGGGTCTTCATAGGGTTAACCCGACGAATTTTTGGAATGGATATCTAACCCTAAATTTAAGGGTAGTTTACTGAAGGGCGAAAAGAGAAAAAATCGATTTTTCTCAATCTTTTCTAACGAGTTTGATTAAATTTCATTTCCAAGCATTAATCATAATTATAAACAAAATGACTACTCTCATTTTTTTGGCAAAAATGACTAAGAGTTCCGGTCTATGCGTAAATTCTCATTTTTTTTATCACATCGCCCTAACTATGGTAGATATGAAACTACTTATCATTGAAAATAAGAAGGTCTATTTATAATACATATATATTTTTTAACTTTTCAAACACTTAAGGTCAAGTATTGTGACCGTAAAAATTCTAAACCGAGATGTTGATGGATGTTGATGTTTCATGACCCCCCGAACCCTAAAAAGTTGTTTTTGTAATGCCGTCTATCTGTGTGTCTGTTTAACCCTAAAATTAATAGTAGTTTGTTAAAGAGTGAAAATAGAAAAATTCTATTTCCTCAAAAACGGCTCCAACGATTTTGGTTAAGATTCGTATCCAGGGGTTGATTAAGATTATAAATAAAATTGCTATTTTCATTTTCCCATGAAAATGACTTTTAGGGTACTTACAGAAGCAAAAATCTCTATCACCGCAACTATGAGTTAGTAAATAACTTACCATTGCAAAATTGTAGTACTAAACTTTAAAAAACTTTTATTTGAAATATATATTTTATAAAAACAAATAGTTTTCGAGATATTCGCAAATATATTAATACAATTTTGTGAGTTTTAATAATGTAAAGAGATACTAAAGTTTTAACACAATAATTAACTTTCTAACGCCATAGAGTAAGAAATTTGCAAGTCTAGCAAAAAGTGTATGTTTTCTTTCCTTCAACCTATTAGGGGAAATGTTTGTACAGCAATGATCTATCTCTATCATTTTAGAGTCAATATTAAAATTTTTATTCGTCAAAATTTATAAATGAGGAATTTAATAACAATCCCATAACCATTAGATGTACAACCTCTAATAAAATGTCAAAAAAATTTTAACCGGAATTCGACATTTTAATATGAAGTTTTGACCCTTGTAAACCCAATATTGATCTTTTTTATTGGTCCAAATATACAAATGAAGTCTTTAATCCTTTAAAAATAAAATTATAAAATTTAAAACTGGGAGCCCAAAAAAATGTTTACGGTAGTTTAGCGTAATTTGCGTTCAGGTTTGCTCGTGTATATTATTTCGTTTCACATATATTACGAGTTTTGAGTAAATATTTCCATTTTTACTAAACACTGGAGCGAGAAAGTCAGTGCGGGGCTCTGTACTATTTATTTTAAGTTATAATATTCAGTATTTATATTCATACATACAAAATAATTATTGTATTATGTACACTTTGTTTCTTTCTGAAAGATTTTAAGTGTATCTTGCATGTTTACACTCTGTTGTAACTTATAAGATAGGGCCATAGTGCAATCCATTATCCTAGACAAGTTTTCATAGAGGCCAAGGCTCTTAGAACAGGTTCCTTGTCATCATCAGTTTATATAGATTGAACCCAATAACCATATTATTTAAATTTAAAAAATGACATCTGGACATGAGAATCAAACTCGGTACCTTTGGCTTAATTCACCATTGCTCTAACACTGAGCGATTCAGGAGCTGTCCTGTGCTCAGGGTCATTCGCCACTGGTAGTTTAGGGCAGAGTGGGGAAAATTGTCGGCTACAATTAAGTGATCATGTCAATAGTACAAAAATGGTTGAGATGCATATCACAAGGTGAATTAATTAGCCAAGCTAATTTAGTTATCATTTATGGTTGTAGCTGCATCTAACCTAATGAACCAACAAAACAAAGAATACAGTACAAATCTTTGTGTCTACAGTGGAATCGCAGTAGAAAGTTACTTTCAACCTACAACACTAAGGATATAATATTTTATATTAGTATCTGTATATTAATAATATCTATGAAAGTGACATTTGCAGATCCCATGACTTTTTTTTATAAATGAAAACTATTTTACTCGTAACTTTTATAACCCAACTAAAGTTTCTTCCTATTTAAATTGGTATGCAAAATTAGAAAATAGACAAAAGATATTTTTTATAGTCAACATTGAAACATATTATCATTTTATTGTTAGACCTATGCCTATTGATAAGCTCTCTTAAATGAGTCAGATGGATATCATATTTGACATATGAAAGTGGTTTGAGTAACTTTTTATACTGTGAGATGATGTCATTACTACACTTCTATTTAAGAAACGACTCATTATGAATAATTCAACAATACCTGCTATGGTGGCCACATAACCTAACGTGCTACTCTCTCATTAGACTAGTCTGTCGATGACGGTTCAAATCTTGGCCGGGTGTACCGAGAGTGTTTTTTAATCCAAAGTGGTTTTCCACTCTCACTTCATGCAAATGCGGGTATACTTCCTTGAAATAGAACCTTCCTAATCCCTAAACCCACTAGCATAATTTAGTACTTAAGTGTATAACCCGAGCCGGTACTAAGATGCTGTATTTAAAGAAAAAGTTTTATAGTATGGCCAAAAAAAATCAAATTATGCCTTACAGCTATTAAATAGATGAAAACTACTTGATGTTTTATGAACAAACAAAAAACTTAAAGGGCAGTTAAGTTATAATTTATTAGGACTATTAACAACACTAAAAGTATTTAATATACTGCACATGGAAAAAACAGGGTTCTTTCATAAATACCTAGAAACTAGTTAATTTGAGTTAATGATCATTGCACTAAACATAGTATATTATCTGAATATGAGGATGACCCACATACCAATAATAAATGATTTTGTTTGAACATCCCTTTTCCCAAAATAATATATAAATAAATGCTGATAATCTTTAAATTGAAAACTGACACTTTGACAAGGGGATTGAACCCGAGACCTTGGGTTTAATATGCCAATGCTCTTCGATTCCTGTGTTCAGGTATCATTTTTCAATTTAAAGAATATCACATTACTAAAGGTATGATTGTGTGATTTTATCCCCTCTCTCGTTGGCTTACTCGAAATTTAATCCAACATACGTGCTTATACTTTAATAAATGTTACTATAACATTACTGGTGCTCTTTTGTCACTTGTATTAACACTTTTTATTTTCTTGTATATCAATATTAAATCCTTCATTCAAAGTAATGTTGAGGTCGTTATTTTCTCTCAGCTTTTCTTCCTACTGGACCGGGCTAGCCTTAATTTACATTAAAGGTGTAGAGATGAGAAATATAGAATTGAGATGAAAATCAACCAAATATGCATTGAGGAAGGTTGGAGGAATCATTTAGGTAGGGAAAGCCACCTTCGGAACAGCCGACCAGAATTCACACGCCCAGACCCGCTTTAGAACGTAATCCAGTATATTTCGAACACCGGCTTAGATTACATGACCACCGATATCAGAAGACAAATTTGTTCAAACCCTTTCAAAATGTCTCTCTATTCATATTTTAATACACAGTATTTGGGGTTGAATTTTTCTTCTTGTAAATGGTTCGTTCAAGTACATTGTGCCAACTATAATAGGACAAGCTTCAAAGCAATATAAATAAAACAAGCAACTTTAAGAAAGATATTTCCGCTATATATTTAACAAGATTTTTTTTTTAACAGTAAGGGTTTGATATTCCATAACATTCACTTCGTAGTGTGAGGATTTCGTTATCCAAGTCTGCGTGACAAGGCAGTGATATTATTATTTTAAAACAAAACATATTTAGGCATTTTTTTTCTCACAATAAGCAGATTAAAAAAAAAACTTCTTTTGTTTTTGTTTTGTAGCCTTTGTTCTTGGAAGGGGAGGGTGGGGGGACATACTTTATCGTACAACAAAGCAGATGCTCTCCACTTTTGTTTAAATGGTGGGTATATAATATTTCATTGTTGAAGTGTATCGTATTCCTTCGTGACTACGCGCTACACGGTTGTCGGAAGACAAAGAGAAAAAAAAAAGGGTTAAAATGCAAATCCTATTATGATAAACGTGTTAGCTAAAGCATTCGAGAGAGGCTGCTGCGTTTCTGTATTCAGTTAAAATTTATTTTATTTTAGGTAATTTATGGCACTTTCTAAACACAAAGCTACATCAACCCAAGGCTAACAAATTATAAGGCAGCAAGAATTTACATTGTTTTCTTAAACGATTTGCGTCTTACTACTAATCAGGGCTGTACGCATATTTGTGTAAATGAGGTAGAGAGGAGGAAGGTAGAATTTGAGCGTAAATGTACCGGCATTTTCTTGAAGGTAAAATGGGAAATCATTTAGGAAATCACCTCATATATTCACCCAGGATTCGAAACTGGACTTACTTGTTACCAGCAAACCCGACTAGGTGAGGCTGACACCTTGTTTGCGTGCCCACCGGTGCGGTAGATACCTATATTATATTTACGGTTGGAGTGTAGGCCTTTATTGCAAACATTGGCTCAACGTAACTAATGTCAAACTATTCGGAAATAACTATTTGTTTAGTAATAATGTACTAATAATAAAAAGTGTTGTCAAACGATTCTAATAATACTTCCCTAAGGATTACTGTATGATTGGCGTTTTTCGTGACTTATTGAAAGAACAAACTATATTAATAAAACAATTGTTTAATCTGTTTTGCAGTTGTGCCAACAAGGGAGAGTAAATAAAAAGTATTATATTAACACCCGTGTCTCGTTATAACTGGCCACCAAAATATATTTTTTTATAACGTATAGAATGAGTCATAAATCATCTTATGTTTCAAAATGAAACGTTTTTACTTTGTAAACACTGTATGAACACAATCGAAGATGGTTTGTATGACGTCATCAACTACCCTTATTTCGAATAGTTCGCCATCTTAATTTACGAAGAGAACGCAGAAGTATAAAAGACCTCGTTTGAAAAGCATTTTAAAGTGAACCCCAGAAGCCGCTTCCACGAAAAAGACACATCCAAACGGTTATTTTCGTAAGTTATAGGCCTACCTATCGCACTACTAATTGCATATAGGCAAACTATCGCAAATAGGATCGTCCGCTTAAGTTTTATTGATCTCATTATTCTTAATTTTTTTTAAGTTTAGCATCTCACTTCCCTTTCGGGTTGTATGCATCTACTAATTACGTTAATGTGTTAGGGATAATAAAAGTAGAATTCAGAGGAAGTGTGCCCCATTTGCAGGAAGGGGGTGGAAAACCATTTAAGATAAAACATCCTTAGTGCAACCAACCGGGATTCAAACCCCGATCTCCCCATCATCGACAGTTTAGTCTATTAACAGAGTGACGCCTAAGACCTTTCGCCCACCGAAAATGTCCTATGATTAGTTGTTCGTATATAAATTCGTTTTAAAAACAGATGCACATAAACACTTCAAAATTGGAATTGTGGTGTGGTATTTTCAGTGTTACCACTTCTCCATATTTTGTGGTCAAAATCGTTTAACGTTACACTTTTCTAGTTTTAATCCTAGTTAGATTTACGCATTCTATCCTTTAACGGGTAGCAAAAGCAAGTAAAGTGCGAAATATAAGAATTATTTAAAAATATAGTCCTAGGTGCTAATAACCCTTAGATTATTTATATGTATTTAAGAAACCCCATTATCTCCTAAAAATCAATCACTTAACCCTTGATTTAGAAATTACACTTACTAAAGTTTAAAAGAAATTCACACACATACAATAAACTATTTTACGTACCAGCTGAGATCGATCCCGGGTCACCTGGACACATAGTAAGCTCCCTAATCACTCGGTAACCTCGACTGGTTGGTTTAGCGGCTGTAGATGAGAATGGGAATCATGTAAATTTGAATGGCCACTAATTAAAACAAAAGTATAAACACGCATGGTCACCGCACAATCATCGTTTGGGACGACAACCACTTCAATTTGTATGTGACGTATAGTTCCAATGTATGGGGGCTTTTCACGCGAACCAAATTAGCGCTCAGGATCCCATTTCGGCTTTTATTGGCAACAGCTTAACCCCCCGGATTTGTGATTCATGTTTCGAGGCTATAAACTTTATTTTTAACGGGCCACTGGAAATTCTATTACACCCACAATCGTGACCAGAAATTCGATTAATTTTAAGAGCGACAAAAACAAATAAAATTAGTAACACTTCTACTAATGAATGATTGACATTTCGAACTCAGATTTGCATTCAATTTAAGGGGCCGTTCTAAAATAATAAGTAAGGTTTTTTTTTTTAATGAGTTAAGACCACACCTCCCTCTCATCCCACCATTCCTCATTTATCTCACGTAAATTTTACGATTTTATAAATTGGAATATTTTAATTGTATATTAATTTTTAGACATAAAGATTGGTGAGTTATATGAAATCTTAGAATACTTTAATTTCAGTAAAATTAGGTGTAACACATCATAACTAAACGAAATATAGGCGAAATTTTATAGTAGATTTTTTTTTTTTTACAATTTTTGTTTGGATTTTATCTCAACATAAACATTGATAACAAACCTTAGGTAATATGGATCCTGACACACCTCTCCTTCTCGTAAGAAAATACTAACCACCCTCTACCCAATTCCAACCCCAAAAACCCTTACGTAAATTACACCTTCCAGTACACCACTTTATTACGACTTATTTCACTTTAATTTAATGAAAGCGACGGGTGATATGCGCATGTTATAGAGTAAAATCACTATATGTGCATATATCAATTAATATTAGTGTCAATTACAACCATTTCTTTGCGAGAAAATAAAAAAGAAATAATAATTGGCGCTCTTCACGCCAGATACGCTCTCAAATAGTTTCCGTATTTAAACCCAAACCGCGTGCGCGTGTGGGAGGCAGAGCGGAACGGTCGGAATGTTCACCAGTGAAACTAATGAACGGAATTGTGTCTGAACCCCTTGACGGCCAGTGAAGGGCTGCTTCCATACAGATGGAGAGTCGAGATGACTCGACAAGAATCTGCGGCATTCCCTCCACCTCCTCCCGTGTAGCGCTTTATCGCGCGGCGCCCCATCACAACATAGAGAAGGGAATGCTCCCGTCACGCCCGAGGGAGGAGGCGCCTACAGCCCCTACCGTCGGTAGCGTGGCTATCAATCATCCCATCAAGATACCACTTTGAAACGGAGATTCAACATAAAGTATATCCGCTTCGTTGGCTGCATAGTTTAACGCGTTACTCTCAAGTAGACGAGACTGCGATGACGGGGAGATTGAGGTTCGAATCTCGGTCAGGTGTACTTAGGTGATGTTTTACCAAAATGGTTTTATGCTGGTCCTCCACGAAAAATCGGGTATATTTTCTATAAATATAATCTTCCTAATCCATAAAACCATTAGCGTAATTAGTAAATTAGTACATAAACGTATGGCCGGAACGGGTAGTAAGACGCGAGTGTAAACAATAAAAACATAAACTCTGATTGAGAAATTAAGGTGGGAGTGTAGGAAACGTGAGTTAAGGGCAGTGTTTTTGCAGTTTTTATATCAAAACATATTTTTGTTCAAAAGAAATCAAATGTTTCTCCCGTAGAAACGAAGAGTTTAATTTTCTTCACATGGTGATATCAAATTTCTTGAATATCTGTCGAGAGTGTCGTGGAATTTAATGACAACTTTTTCTTTGATTTAAAAAGTTTGTCAACTAACGCTGCTATGTTTATGACCCAATATTCAAGAAATGTTGATATCACCAGTGTGAAGAAAATTGAGACCTCAAGTTAACTGTCGCAATATTTTTATTTATATTAGGCCAAAAAAGTTTTTGCTATAAAAACTAAAAAAAGAGACATTTTCTTGCGTCCCTTCAATCTAATGTATATAGTTATTAAAGTTACTACAACCATTTTCGTATGTTTATATGTCAGGTCATGTGATCCGAAGCTGTCACTTTTACTTGATATCACTACTTACAAAATAATACCAACAATAAATGATAATGTTATCAACCACTTCGGTGGCCACATGGTCTAATATGGTGTCACACTCGCAATAGACTAGACTGCTGGTGAATGCAAGGTCATGTTTATAATACCGCTAAATGTACTAAAGGTACTTAATCCTAAGTGTACCATCTCCCCCTAAACAAACGCGAGAACACTTTCTCTAAATTCAACCTACATCATCCCTTACACATTAGCTGAGGCCTGCAGATTACATCAAATGTGTGTATTCGGCCTCGGTCTGTGGGCAGTATCGTAAAAGCGTCACGCTTTAAAGCCTGCCAAAACGTTGATATTTGGTGTTGAATCCGTAGGAATGTTGTTTAGTCTTACGGATGTGAGTAGTAGGAAAGTTGTTCAGCGTAGAATTGTTCTGAAAGGCCTTTTTTCCTACCAGAAATTATTATATAGTAGGATATTGGTAGGAAAAAAGACCTTTCAGATAGTAATTCCTACCGTGAATGGAGTTTTACGAATGATTCGCAGCTCACCATAAGTGTAGTCATATGTTCAGTAGAAGCGTGGATAAAGCCTGAGCTTTGTCTGGCTTTACGGTGACGGAAAGTCGGGTTTTCTTTTCGGTTACTAAAGCTTTTCGAATTTCTGAGGATTTTTTTAACTTATAATTTACCACTCTCCTTGAACTCTAATGTGATGACATTTTCCTTACATTTTACCCTACTCGTTCCTATAGCAATACATTTAATATGCGACAGCCAGACGGGTAGTTAAACGTGTTTCACACGCACAAGAGAGGAAGCGTTTTGAATATTGGTTTTGTTTAGTAACTAGTTTAGTTTTACAAGTCTTTCGAATTTTGTCGAGGAAAAAAAATAAAAATAAAAGCAAGGCAATAAGGGGGAGGAGAAGGAATTAATAATATCTCTGGGACAAACGCTGGTGACAACTCTTTAAATATTCAAAAGGAACGCCTCGTGAACTTCATCGACATATTCTCTATACAGCCATTATATTTTAATAGGTTTAATAAAAATGCAAACTACCATCTACATACGAGTGGGTCGATCCTTGTTTTTTTTACCAACTAGTTAAGAAAAATAATGCAACCCTCCCGTTCCAATTAATTTTTGATAATATCTAGTTTCCCTGTGCGGATCTAGTTGCTATACGTATTTTAGAGAATTTTTAAACTAGACTCAGTTTTTTTTAAATATCATTTTAAGTATTTGTTAATCAATACTATTCACTGATAGCTTATAATAATACACATAGTTTAGTTGGTTACCATAAAGTGCACGCTTAAAGTACGGTTCTAACTTAGTATACCATTAAGAGATAACTTAACTTAAAATAGCAATAGTCAACCTCAGGACTATGAATTTCATTTCCTGGGTTAAAGGTACGACGAGCCCGTACACCTTAAGGTGCGTTGTTCAAGCTGCGATTTGCGGCCGGAGTCGCAGTTTTCACGCATGCGCAGGCTGAGTTTGTTTTGATGAAAGTTGTGATGGCAGTTCGTGTCGCAACACTGGTGGAGTGAACACTGAGCAGTGAGCAGTGCCTGCGGCTAGTGTGTGTAATCTATTTTTAAAACGTATTTAAACAACGAAAACTGGAGGTGATAATGACCCACTCGCAGGAGGTGGTACTGTGTGAGATAGTATCCCAAAATCCACGTGCAAACGATTTAAAACATCCTAAGTACAAGGAAATGCATGCATGCGTTTCACCTTCTGCTGTAAAACCACACTTAAAATTATTTCTCCATCTTATTCCTCCTCAAAATATCATTATGGTTATGTTACACGGATCACCTTTACTTTCTCATCTATTCTCTAAATTTACTGGTGAATACGGCTGGAGCCACCTTTTGGAAAAAGAAACCCATGTGACTGCGCATGGGACTAGTGTTGCCACGGTCTGTTACGGCTATAACCACGCAACTCCAGCCGCAGTCGCAGGAAACTGTCGCAACTTTTACAACTCAGCCTAATTTGTTTAGATGCTACCGACCGGGCTCGTCCGCAGGATGCAAATGTTGTTAAATATTTGTTAACGAAGTAATGCAATGCAATGAATGTGGAGAGCCCGTCCACGCCTCTCGCCTATATGCCCCCCCCCCCACCCCCGGAACCCTGGCTTGTCACTGGCATAGACCCCCCCCGTTCACTGGAAAGCTTGGCCTCCCGACATTGAAACAGACTATTTCAGAATCAGACAGGCATTGTTCATTTCGTACATGGACTCATTAATAACATCTATACAGGAAAGATTTTCAGATGAAAAAATAAAATTCTCCTATTATTTTACTTGCACCAAAAAAAAAAACCAAACTGTTAAAATTTTGGAAAGGCTGTTGAAGATTAATTACTATTTCATGAGAGTGTATTTGACAACTTCAAAGAAGAGGCTCATTCATGGTATCAGATTTGTTAAGTGAGATCAAACATATAGAATCAGTGAATTTGAGATGCCTTCTGGGAGCAGTGACTGTAAGGACTGTTTTTTATCTGGAGCAACAGCAATAAAAATTCGCTTTGACGTTTCCAGCAGCGTCTTATTCTGCAGAACGATCGTTTGGTACATTTCGTAGATTGAAAACCTGGCTGAAGAGTTCGATGAGTCAAAGAGAGCTCAGCACTAGGTTATATTAAGTGTACCCTACACAAAGGCAGGTTTAAACACCATGGAGTTGATAGCGATTTCAAAAAACAAGTTCACAGAACTGGTAATAAATCGTTTTGCGTTGGCAGTCTCAAGAACTGTATTTTTATTTTCAGCAAATACATTTCAGAGAGTGTAACTTAATAGATGAAAGTGCTATGAACACTAGTGAGGGAATTACACTAAAACATAAACTTTGTTGAAAGTTTGGAGAAATTGTTGCCTGTTGGAAAAAATATTATGTCAGAATAACACTAATATGGTGCTTTTTTTTGGTAATTTGTGTTTTAAATATTAGTCTAAGAAGAATAAGATACATGTATTTAGGTCAGTAGTCATTTTTAGCTCATGCTTGTTCCGCGCAGGAGAGATCCTGGGGATATCCTTATTTTATTTTACCGGTAACATATAATTTAATTTGGCGCAAAATATGCTTATAAATAACTATCTCAGACTAAAAAATTTTTTTTTCACTTTATAAGTGGGCATCGGTGATCGACTTACTATCACTTGTACTGCAGTATTGAATTTTTTTCTGTGGTCTCGCCACCGTAGTTAATAGGATACCTTAGGCTTTAACACATCATTTTTGAATTAATAATATAAGATAAATAAGCGTGCCCGTATTTAAAGGTGCCGCCACGTAATACTTTGAGGCTACAAGAAATAATATATATACAAACACAAGCTTTTTTATATAGTCTACATTATATATATTGAATACATACAAGAACTATACATAGCATCTAATATGAATATAAACATAATAGTATATACATGATATAATCACATTTTAACCACTTGTTTGTAAAAAAAATTAGATAACTAGGCCTTTAATACTTTAATACATGAGTAAAGAATGTTAGTTACCAAAATATTGTATATATTATTTATTGAAATAGTAAAATAATAATTATTTTCACATTGTATAATATTTTATAATGCGAGTACATAATCAGTAAATAAAATAAATATTTTAACGTTTAAATCAATATTCTTAACTTGAGTGAGATATACGATCATATTCACCTACAAAATATAAATGCATCTTTAGTAATATATATTTGATTATGTATCATTTCATGAAAATATTAATTTCCCCGTACAAAAACTGTGAAATTGCGATGATATAATTTTGTTTACTCATCATGTAAAGTAGAAATAGTAGATGAGTTGCTTAGTCATAAAAAAAAAAACACACACACACAGAGCTAGAAGTTATTTTGTACGTTGGCACAAATGTCTTGGTGTTTTATTTTCAAATAGACATGTGCTGTCTCATCATTTTCTCCTTTCAAAAGCAATTCTCTTTTCTTATTTTTCTATATTTGAACAATACTGTTCATTCGTATAGAAATGTTCGTCTGAATGTTAGAAAAGGGGAGAGAATGGTAGTGTGGGGGAGTCGAGGGTATAAGAAAAAAAGAACGTTTACTTTGTAAGTTGCGGCATTCACTATAACATGTCACTTTTTTTATTTTTAGGATTCATAACGAGTTTTTCTGTTGAAAAACATAACGCTGGTATTTCTTTTAAAACCTTCAATATAATTTATCGATAACGAATTATTTTATCTTGGAAAATGTTATCAGTAGAAACTTTATTTTATGGCATATGATATTTCCTCAGTCTGTTTATTTTCCGTCAACCACCGTGGTCTTGATGTAAAGTGCTCGCCTCAGGACCCTATGTTCGCGGGTTCAAACCCCGAAACGTGAGTTTCCATCTATATTTACCAAGCTTGATGTAAAGTTGTAGTGAGAAATATTGTGTCTCGTGAAAATGACCTTTACAAGACACTTTAAGTTACCATAGCTCATCATTGGACTTGACAGCAGTTGGTAGAACTCACACCGGTGGTTCGAACACAAACCTTTCCTTCACCTAGCAAAATAGATTATACGATCTTGACGTTTAGGGCGCGTACATACAGAGAGCAACTCGCAACGGTAACGCAACGAAAATTGCAGTTGCTCGTGTAGAGCACATAGAGTTGAATGTAACCGTTTATACTGCAGGAAATGAGAGGAAGACTGCAACGCAACTGCTGGGAAACTCGCGCACCACCAGTTTCCTGGGCACGACATGTTGTAAACCAGTTTACCGAGTTCCTTAGTTGCTATGTGTGTCTGTGGATGATCAAGTGAGTGAAATGGCTGCTGCTGAAGAAAATAACATCATATTCGTTCAAGTTGTAGAAAAATATCCGTGTTTATATGATCCCACAGTAAAAGGATATTCACAGAAAAATGTTACAGACAAAGCTTGGTATGCCGTCTCTGTTGAATGCAAAGCAAGTGGTCAATAGTACATTATTTTGTATAAAATAATAATAATAATATTTAGCACCGCGTCTTACTACCCGTTCGGGTTATACGCTTAAGTACTAATTACGCTAATGGATTAGGAATTGGGAGGGTTGAATTTAGATGAAGTGAACCCGCATTTGCGTGGAGGGAGAGTGGAAAACCATTTAGTAAAAACCACCCCCAGTTCATCCGACCGAAATTCGAACCTCGATCTCCCCGTCCTCGGCGGACGAGCTCAACACGACTAGCGCGTTAGCCAACTACGCCACCGAGGCGGGTTATTTTATATATAAACAGTGATTATATTTCATAATAAAATAAGTTGCGGCTCTTGAGTTTGAGCATGGAAGGTTCTGCTTAAGGTGGAGGGAGGAGATACAAAATGGGGAAGGGAAAATTTTAATAAATGGTGGCAAGAGCCCAATAGGAAGCGTCTTCGCTTTCGTTTCCACCGTCGATGAATGAAAAACAAAACGACAGCCTTCTCTTCTGACGACGACATCTCGTAAACTGACAGTAAACAAGTTTTATCCTATATGAAAACTAAAGGCAACTATAAACCAGAAACTACCACGAAGCAACCAGTAGAACTAAAGTTTTCGTTGCGTTGCCGTTGAGCGTTGCTCTCTGTATGTACGCGCCCTAAGACCATGTGCCCACCAATTTGGGTACATGCTTACTATTATGCTGTACTTTTTCTGTGAGTACCCTAATCAAATATGTGATTTGTTTGGCGTTCTATTTGTAAAATGTCAACTGGTCCGAGTAATTGGCCCACTTTTAAATTAACCGCATAAAAAACATGCGGTTCTCTCTTATCGTAACGATAGAAGACAGTAAGGATGATAATGTGAAATTAATCGTCAGCCCTAACAATACCCGCACGATACACAGGATGAGGTAAACTCCCCGTGACGTCACTATCACTTGGAACCAGGCAGTGTATCGAACCGGAACTGAGCAATCCCCCGTTTCCCCATTCAACATCCAGCAAACCCACGCGACATTCATGGGATGCATTAGGTAAATGGTTGATTGATGAAGGGCTAAGTTTGTATAATACATCTCACTGAAGTTTGATGAGGTGATCCGTATGTATGGTAATGTGCAAAACTTATTTTACGTTTCTAGTTATTTTATAGTATACAGCGTTTAACTACCTGTCAGGTAAGAGATGTCATCCTCGTAATAGGTTGTTTATTTTATTTATTTGCGTTATTTAACGTGTAATTTATGAACCCACTGTTTATATTAGCACACGAGAATTTCTATGAGCGAGAGTGAAAGGGTTTACCAATTTTCCCAGGAAGGATATTTTCACATACCTTCCAGGGTTCTTTTACATGCCACAATCGACATGGGACCGACATGCTTTAATTAGCCTCCGAAGAAAGTTATGCAAAGGATTTTTATCACTCAAGATAAATCTGTTGACCCCGACTGGGTTTGAACCCACGAGAATCGGGTTTTGAGGCGAACACTTTCTTTAACCCACCACCGAGGTCGATCGTAATTGACTGAACCGCCTATAAGAGAGAGATCGTGTGTCGAATCCCGATCGAGTGCATTGAGGTTTTTTTGCTCTATCTCTACACATATGTAGGTACACTTCCTCTAAATTCAACCTTTCTCATTACTTACACATTAGCGTAATTAGAACATATGAGTATAAAACTGAATGGGTAGTAAGACGTGGCGCTAAAAAACTAACCAACAAAGCGCATATTTGCACTAATAGGTTGAGATTATATAGGTTGAATTTAGAATAAATGTATCCATATTTGCGTAGAGTGGGTCTGGAAAACCATTTAGGACTATAGTTGTGGGTATTTACATGTAAATTGGACTGAAGAGGACAGGCAAGGCTGACGCAAGCATAATTTTGAGATCAGCTAGACTATAATCACATCTGTAATAATAATATTTAGCACCGCGTCTTACTACCAGTTCGGGTTATACGCTTAAGTACTAATTACGCTAATGGATTAGGAATTGGGAGGGTTGAATTTGCGTGGACGGAGAGTGGAAAACCATTTAGTAAAAACCACCCCCAGTTCACCCGACCGAGATTCGAACCTCGATCTCCCCGTCCTCGGCGGTCGAGCTCAACACGACTAGCGCGTTAGCCAACTACGCCACCGAGGCGGGTATCACATCTGTAGGCAAAGAAAGTTTGCGAATATTAAATGCCTCTAAAGTCTACCTGGAGTTTATTTTTATGGTAATTAATGGCAGAGATTAAACACTTAAAAGTGATATAAATGTGTTTAGAATTTATAAACACATATATCGCATGTTCTTTCTTAGTTCGAACATTTACGTTAAACACTTCTTAAATAAAGGTATAAATTGTTGCATAACATGAGTATGGGTATTTCAGTGGGAGGGGGTGCCATGCCCCTTGAAAATAGATTTCTCCCATAATATAAGTACCCTTCCTTTCCATTCTCTACATATCGTCACTCTCTCATTCTTTTTCTTTGCCGACTCATTTGCGTCTTGTTCTTGGAACTACCTTTCGAGTAGTTTCGAATTGAAAGGAGG
Source organism: Timema podura (assembly GCA_033556935.1). NCBI lineage: Eukaryota > Metazoa > Arthropoda > Insecta > Phasmatodea > Timematidae > Timema > Timema podura. The sequence goes on from JAVRXN010000002.1 coordinate 43,790,137, forward strand.
AAAAATACTGTAGTATTTGGAGCTCACAGAAAAATGTGTTACAGTTAGAGGATTTTCCTTTTATCTTTTGATTTGATTTAATTTGAATAAGAATAATAACCATTCCGTCCAGTTTGTTTGGTTTGAAGTAAAATCATTAAAAATAACATCAAAAGAATGTCGTATTGACGTCCCTTTAAATTACTGATATCCCTTTACTTTTGACAAATTCTATCGTTTTGGACAGCACCACAGTCTAAAAAAAACCCTTGGAAGAATCTGTAAAATAAAAGTAGAGTTATATTTTAGAATGTCTTTAATACAATTATCTGTCACTCTGGAATGAAATAAGACATTTTATTCGAAGAAAAGAATAAGACATTTTATCCAGAAGAAAAGAATAGAAAAAGGGGAATTCATTGACTAACTGGATTGAACAATAGGTGGAGAGAAAATTAATTTGTTTCTTCTAGAATTCTTGGTTGGTTTTCATTATTAAAATCTTGGGTATTTAAAAACAGAAAATAGTATAAATATAAAAGGAACCTTTGAGAGGATACAAACTTTTGTAGGTCAAAATTACTATATTTATCATTAGTGTTATTTTATATATAATGATAAAAAATGTACAAAGTGACATTTGCAGATAATAATGATTATTATTATTATTATTATTATTATTATTATATTAGTATTTAGAAGACCATTGATACAACATTGAGGTCATTAGGGCCTTAACATAATATGAATGCATAATAAAATCTCCATAGGAGAGAGTAATCTTATTTACCTGTCTCTATAAAAAGGTGAAAACACAATGAACGAATATAAAAACAATACATCTCAATATGAGAGAATACCTATTTGAGACACTCCATAGGAGTGCTCAAATGGGTTCATAGTACAAATTGAGTGAAACACCTGCTAAAAATACCCACAGGTGTATCACTCCAATAAAAAGACAAAACCAACATATTAAAACAATATGTAAGTTAAAAAGACAAGACAAACATGTTAAAATAATAATCTGTTAAAAAGATAAAACAAGCATGTTAAGGTGTACTAAAATTGTTAAAACGACATAACAAACATATTAAATTATACTAAAATGTTAAAAAAGTCTCAATATGAGATAAAATCAAGATGAGTCACTTTACGAAAGTGACTCAAATGGCACTAAAAAGATTCGCCTGGCATATAAAATGGAGTAAACAAATAACTCCTTCTGTGCTGTCGCGTAATAAAAAACGAAGGTCACCTTTAAAATCAAGAGCAAGGTGAATAGGGGCATACTTGCGATACCAAAATTTGGTACAGACTAAGGGGAGCATCGCAAAATTCACACACTGGAAGTGGATCCCCTTTTAATAAAAATCCATGGGTTAGAAATGTATGCCCGACGCGGAGTCTCGTCACGATATCTTTTCTAGACTTTCGTATAGAAGAGGGCCACCGCGACACACCGTCCCTGATGGACCTCAGCTTGTTCTGAGCAGGGGTCGAAACCCACTGATCGAGCCAGGTACGTAAGACCCCACGCCGAATATAACCCTTTAGATCTAAAAACATGACACCAAGAATCGCCTCCGGAGGCAGGCGTGCTGCCTCCTTGGCCACCCGGTCCACCAGTTCATTTCCTGAAAGACCAGCGTGACCAGGAATCCAGCAAAAAGTGAGCCGGGTGCTTAATGAATCAATTTAAAAAATTTGCTCATATATCATCTGCACGAGGGGATTCCAGGAGTAGAGAGTGGACAATGCCAACAGAGCACTCATGGAATCCGTGCAGATGAGAACAGAACGGTGACACGATAAACAAAACATAAATATTTAAAAATGGAGTATAATTCCGCCGTAAAAACACTGGATTCACCAGGTAAACCAAATTTAAAATTGGATCCTTCCACAACAAAGGCGCGGATCCCACGGAGGCCCCGCATTTCGAGCCATCCGTGTGGATGCGTTTAGAACCCTGAAAGCGGGTTGCGAGGAGCTCATTAAAAGGTGGTTCTTTCATATACAAGGTATGGGGTTGTCGCTTTAGGGAACTTGGCAAGATCAAAGTGGCATTGAGGTATGCGTATCTTCCAGGGAGAGACTCTACCTGGGGTTGTTGGAATAGCCTTTGGCAGGACTATCCCACACGTGTCGAAAACATATAGCATCCGGATTCATTTGCAGATCAATTAAGATGGTTTTTAAAAAGGTAAAACAAAGCTAGTAAAATTAATTTTTTTAAATTATAGCACCTTGTCCTACTACCCGTTTGGGCTATACGCTTAAGCACTAACCACACTTATGGGCTAGGAATTGAGAAGGTTGAATTTAGAGGAAGTGAACCCACATTTGTGTTTAGGGAGAGTGGAAAACCATTTAGGAAAAATCACTCCCAGTTCACCCGACCGAGATTCGAACCTTGATATTCCCGTAATCGGCAATCTAGCTGAACACGAAACTAGCGCATTAGGCGGGTCATACCTAGTACATTTTTGGGATGACAGACAAGGTCCTTTCTATAAAAATCGGACTAAACTCAACCTAAAACACGGCACCCAATACTACACACAAATAACACAACCAAGCACAAAAAAATCATATCAACAAAGTTTTAGGGATGGAAATATATTTAGGGTTTGAACCAGGGTCTACTAAGTAAACATCTACAGGGTCTTACAACAGTTTTATATTTCTATTTTAAACAAATTTAGGGGACTTTATCTGCACTACTTTTGAGAAGAATATATTTTTAAACAGGACACAGCTTATCATGTAGAAAGCAAATGGCCAATATTGTTAATCAGCGGACAGCCTATAGTGCAGAGAACACACAGCCTTTATTGTAAAACAGCACACAGCCTATATTTTGAAAGAGCAAGTAGCCTATAATGTAAAAAAACACACAGCCTATATTTTAAAACAGCACACAAACTATATTTTAAAGGAGCACACATCCTATATTTTTAAACAGCAAACAGCTTATAATATAATACAGCACACCCTATATTTTAAAAGAGCAGACAGCCTAAAATGTAAAACAACACAGAACCTTTATTGTAAAACAGCACACAGCCTATAATGTAAAACAACACACAGCCTATATTTAAAAAAAGTACACAGCCTATATTTTAAAACAGCGCACAGCCTATATTTTAAAGGAGCACACATCCTATATTTTTAAACAGCAAACAGCCTATATTTTAAAACAACACATAGCCTTTGTTGTAAAACAACACACAGCCTATATTGTAAAACAGCACACAGCCTATATTTTAAAACAGCATACAGCCTATATTTTGAAAGAGCAGGCAGCCTATAATATAAAATAACACACAGCCTATATTGTAAGAGAGCACACAGCCTATATTTTTAAACAACACACAACCTATATTTTAAAGGAGTACACATCCTATATTTTTAAACAGCAAACAGCTTATAATGTAAAACAGCACACAGCCTATATTTTTAAACAGCACACAACCTATATTTTAAAGAAGCACACATCCTATATTTTTAAACAGCAAACAGCTTATAATGTAAAACAGTATACAGCCTATATTTTAAAACAGCACACAGAGCCTATATTTTAAAACAGCACACAGCCTATATTCTAAAACAGCACACAGCCTATATTTTGAAACAGCACACAACCTATATTGTAAAACAACAGACTGCATATATTTTAAAACAACACACAGCCTATATTGTAAAACAACACATGGTCTTTGTTGTAAAACAACACACATCCTATATTTTTAAACAGAAAACAGCTTATAATGTAAAACAGTACACAGCCTATATTTTAAAACAGCAGACAGCCTATATTTTAAAACAACACATGGTCTTTGTTGTAAAACAACACACATCCTATATTTTTAAACAGCAAACAGCTTATAATGTAAAACAGTACACAGCCTATATTTTAAAACAGCAGACAGCCTATATTGTAAAACAACACACAGCCTATATTGTAAAACAACACACAGCCTATATTGTAAAACAGCACACAGCCTATATTGTAAAACAACACACAGCCTATATTGTAAAACAACACACTGCCTATATTTTAAAACAACACACAGCCTATATTGTAAAACAGCACACAGCCTATATTGTAAAATAGCACACAGCATATATTATGAGACAGCACACAGCCTATATTTTAAAACAGCACACAGCCTATATTGTAAAACAACACACAGCCTATATTGTAAAACAACACACAGCCTATATTGTAAAACAGCACACAGCCTATATTGTAAAATAGCACACAGCATATATTATGAGACAGCACACAGCCTATATTTTAAAACAGCACACAGCCTATATTGTAAAACAACACACAGCCTATATTGTAAAACAACACACAGCCTATATTGTAAAACAACACACAGCCTATATTGTAAAATAGCACACAGCATATATTATGAGACAGCACACAGCCTATATTTTAAAACAGCACACAGCCTATATTGTAAAACAACACACAGCCTATATTGTAAAACAACACACAGCCTATATTGTAAAATAGCACACAGCCTATATTGTAAAACAACACACAGCCTATATTGTAAAACAACACACTGCCTATATTGTAAAACAACACACAGCCTATATTGTAAAACAGCACACAGCCTATATTGTAAAACAACACACAGCCTATATTGTAAAACAACACACAGCCTATATTGTAAAATAGCACACAGCATATATTATGAGACAGCACACAGCCTATATTTTAAAACAACACATGGTCTTTGTTGTAAAACATCACAGAGCCTATATTTTAAAACAACACACAGCCTATATTGTAAAACAACACACAGTCTTTATTTTAAAACAGCAGACAGCCTATATTGTAAAACAGCACACAGCCTATATTGTAAAACAACACACAGCCTATATTTTAAAACAACACACAGCCTATATTGTAAAACAGCACACAGCCTATATTGTAAAACAGCACACAGCCTATATTGTAAAACAGCACACAGCCTATATTGTAAAACAACACACAGCCTATATTGTAAAACAGCAGACAGCCTATATTGTAAAACAGCACACAGCCTATATTGTAAAACAACACACAGCCTATATTTTAAAACAACACACAGCCTATATTGTAAAACAGCACACAGCCTATATTGTAAAACAACACACAGCCTATATTGTAAAACAGCACACAGCCTATATTGTAAAACAACACACAGCCTATATTGTAAAACAACACACAGCCTATATTGTAAAACAACACACAGCCTATATTGTAAAACAACACACAGCCTATATTGTAAAACAACACACAGCCTATATTTTAAAACAACACACAGCCTATATTGTAAAACAGCACACAGCCTATATTGTAAAACAACACACAGCCTATATTGTAAAATAGCACACAGCATATATTATGAGACAGCACACAGCCTATATTTTAAAACAACACATGGTCTTTGTTGTAAAACATCACAGAGCCTATATTTTAAAACAACACACAGCCTATATTGTAAAACAACACACAGTCTTTATTTTAAAACAGCAGACAGCCTATATTGTAAAACAGCACACAGCCTATATTGTAAAACAACACACAGCCTATATTGTAAAACAACACACAGCCTATATTGTAAAACAGCAGACTACCTATATTTTAAAACAACACACAGCCTATATTGTAAAACAGCACACAGCCTATATTTTAAAACAACACACAGCCTATATTGTAAAACAGCACACAGCCTATATTTTAAAAGAGCAGACAGCCTATATTGTAAAACAACAAACAGCATATAATGGAAAATCACACAGAGCCTATATTTTAAAACAGCACACAGCCTATATTGTAAAACAGTACACAGCCTATATTGTAAAACAACAAACAGCATATAATGGAAAATCACACAGAGCCTATATTTTAAAACAGCACACAGCCTATATTGTAAAACAGCATAATGCCTTTTTTTTAAAACAGCACACAGCCTATATTGTAAAACAGCACACAGCCTATATTGTAAAACAAGACAGCCTATAATATAAAACAATACACAGCCTATATTATAATACAGCACATAGGCATATGTTATAAACTAATGTATTCTAGTTTACTAAATAAATCATATATTCACATCAGTGCTAGAAAATTCTTAGCAGTCACTTTCGCAATAGACGGAACTACTGATGACGGGGAGTTCGGGATTTAATACCGGTTGAATGTATTGAGATTTTTTCTAAAAAAAAGTACACTCTCCAATCCCCTCCACGTAAATTTGAGTACATTTCCACTAAATTATACCTTTCGTATCCCTAATATGGTAAAAAAATATGCTTGAAGCCCGAAAGGGTATTAAGGTACACAAAAAAACTCAAGTCTGTAGTTTTTCTTTGTGAAGAAACAATTTTTCTAGGCTACAATATTTAAATTTAGACAATACTATAGTAAAATTAAACTTATTTAAAACTAGACATATAAAGGTGAGTTCTAACGAGTCATTTCAATGATTCATTAAAAACGTTGAACCCCAGAGTACATGATTCCTAAGACTGAATAGACAGTTCATTCATGCGTTCATTAAAAATTATAAGTCCACTTTTCTTCGTTTTTATTGATAATTATTGACAAATGTAAACACATTGAAAAGTGAGAACATGTGAATTGCTTACTGAATTCATTTTTCTTTTAATGGCAGCCAATTCTTATAACAACTTCTAAGTAGCACCATGTATATTTCGAAGTGAGATTCGTTGTCTAACCCCCCATTTTATTACATAATATATTTTGTAGCTCATGCGATAACTGCGCACATATTTCACGAACCACAGGCTCGTATTAACTTTTTAAACGTCACCATTTATAAAAATGAAACTGTAGCTTACTTACCATTCTCAACATGATCAATAAATCATGACATACGTCAATAAATTCATTTTCATTTTAATTAAAATCGAATAATTGAAAATGTATCGCCTTGAAACAATATTGTTTGAAAAAGAATTTCCATTAATAAATTCAATCAAAATTCCGCACCTCAATTAAAAGGCAGATATGTAACTACTTCCTAAGTTTATTATCGACTACATTCTCATAGGCAAAAGTGCTCACGTGATTGTTTTGCAAATTCTAACTCAGAGAATTCTTATTTAACTAAGCTAGTTTTATAAATTCTTGTTTTTTATATAGTTTCAAGATGATGTGGAAGTACACATCTTTGCAAGTTCTATTACATAATATTTTTCGCCTGAATAAATCACATATTGCTCCCGTAGTTATAAGCTTAATTCTCCATATATTAGGTTATACTTTCAACAGTTCTTGTATATTTGTGATGGGAATCGGGGAATTTGAAAATCACATTTTATCTTAATTTAAAAAGCTTCTTTTCTAATTCCACCATGCTAATGACAAATATTCAAGAACGGTTGAGTGTAAAAAAATAAACTAAACTTATCTTTTGAAATATTGTTTTATTTATTTGAACTAAAAATTGTTTTTATAATATATTTTTTAATACGCATATCATCTCGCCTTCCCCTTTCATCCCACCTTACATGTTTTTATTATTAATTTGTTTGTTTGTGTGTTTAAAAATTGAGATCAGTTTATTATTGAATAGTGTTAATATAAATTTACCGTGTCTTAGTACCTGCCTATGATATTCGTATCTTTACAATAACGAGGAAAGGATGAGGAAAATGGAATTTAGATGAAGAGTGAGACATAACCAGAGTATGGGCTCGTCCGCATGCCTAGATAGTCCAACATCTCGTGCTGGAATTATTTGGGAACTGTTGGGTTTAAAGATCTAGTTGGAGTTAGTTGTAAGTAGTGTTATTATATAGTTTCTACGTTTAGAAAGTCCATGATGGAAACCTTTTTTTAGCACCAAGTCTTACTACCCATTCGGGTTATACGCTTATCTACTAACTACGCTAATAGTCTTAGGGATTAGGAAGGTTATATTTATAGGAAGTGTACTCACATTCTCGTGGAGGGAGAGTGGAAAAACATTTTGGGAAAAGCACCCTCAGTACACCTGACCGAGATTTGAACCTTGATCTCCCCCTCATCGGCAGTCTAGTCTACTGCAAGAGTATCGCATTAGAGTATGCGGCCACTGAAGTGGGCCTGGAAGTAATTGAAATTTTTTTTTAGAAAAAGCTATAATCCCACAAATTTTACAGGAGAGAAAATTATATGTTGGGGGCCATAGATCCAGAAATATGGTCTTCAGAAAGTATTGTTATCATTATATAGAAATCTCAACTTGAATTTTCGCTTGAGATAGCATCGTCCTTTTACAGTATGATATTATTAAAAAATAGGAAAAAATTGAATTTTGGTAAAAAGTGGAAATATGGCCTTTTTGAAATGACCAATTCAAATTATTACTACCAATACTATGAAATTAGTCACATCAGTAGAAATGCATACGAAGGCATAATTCAGGGATTATATAGTTTGTTCAGGGATTATATAGTTTGTGGTGATGGGGATGTCAAGGTTCGAATGCCGGTGGGGTATATTGAAGCTTTTTTTTAAATCTTGATAGAGGACGGGGAGATCGAGGTTAGAATCTCGGTCGGGTGAACTGGGGGTGGTTTTCCTAAATGATTTTCCACGCTCCCTCCACGCAAATGCGGGTTCACTTCCTCTATTCAACCTTCCCAATTCCTAATCCATTAGCGTAATTAGTACTTAAGCGTATAACCCGAACGGGTAGTAAGACGCGGTGCTAAATAATAATAATAATAATAATAATAATAATAATAAATTAATCTTGATGATTTCACGTTCTCCCTCAGCGCAAAAATCGGGTACATTTACTCAGAATTATACCACTTTAATCCCTACCTCATTAGTGTAAATATGTGTCTATCCCAGATGGATGGTAAAACGCGAAACATTGGAGGGTGGATTAGGTTAGGGGAAATATCTAACTCATGAAAATTCTCTTCACGCTTGTTTAGATTAAAGTGTTTATCTTTGTCTTTGTTCACTTAAAACACTTATTTGATTATTTGATAAAAAAACATATTTTTCTTTTATCTTTTAAACAAAGGACTACAATGTACTAGACCATCTAAATGACCGCAACCCGCCCGAAGCGTCCCAGCCAAGTCACCGCTTTGTTGTAAACTCCGCTGTTGTTGGTTTTGATAACGTTTAAAAAATATCTCCCCGTGTTTTGGAAACAAACTTGCCTCTGTTGATAGCTCCATTCATTTCTCCAAGCACCAGAGTGAAAGGTATTGTTCTCTAGTCCGGTGTTGAGCATCATTTAACCGAGGAATACAATACGGTCTGATGAAGTTGTCACGAACCCACGGTTTATTAGAGGCTTATTGTATCATTTATGTGAGTTTACAGTGGCATCATACTATTTTGTTTTATTATTTGTAGCATTGTATACTTCCCTTCCTTCCCACCCTACTTCATCAAGTCAAGTGTTTTACCCACTGGATAATGTGCTCGAGTCATTTAACTAATATATTATTTCCCGTTAAAGTCCCACCTGATTAATTTTAATTATTTTTTAACAATTTATTTTATTGTTGGACAATTACGCTCTCTGCAGGGAAGGATTGGTTTCCCATCTGGTTTCCTGGCGAAAGATGGTTTATTAATTTAAATTTAACCTACCAAAATCCGATTTAATAAAGTTATTTACGTCTGAAAGTTGTTTATTACATTAAAGTTTTCGAAAGTACTTTTTATTTCACTTTCTCATGTAGAGACAATATTATAAGAGTAAAAATATCTGGCCTCAAAATCTTGTTTTCACAATTCTGTCCATCCCCATAATTACCTGTACATCTGTCTATACCTGAAGATACAGCCGAAACGGTTTGACCGATTTAATCCAAAAATTTATGTTTAGATTTATGATAATTTGCATACCTCGAGGAAATCTAATTTTAATTTTAGATCTAAAATTTAGGATAGTTTACTTCGACCATATGTAAAACATTTTGCCTTAAAGGCCAGTGAACGCTTGTCTTTCTGTAACAGCAAGCTAAGGTGATAGGTCAACGTTGTTTCTCTATTGTAAGCGAGTTAAAGATACAAGTTAACGCTGCCTCTCCATTGTAAGCGAGTTAAAGAGGTCAACACTGCCTCTCCATTGTAAGCGAGTTAAAGAGGTCAACACTGCCTCTCCATTGTAAGCGAGTTAAAGATACAAGTTAACACTGCCTCTCCATTGTAAGCGAGTTAAAGATACAAGTTAACACTGCCTCTCCATTGTAAGCGAGTTAAAGAGGTCAACACTGCCTCTCCATTGTAAGCGAGTTAAAGAGGTCAACACTGCCTCTCCATTGTAAGCGAGTTAAAGATACAAGTTAACACTGCCTCTCCATTGTAAGCGAGTTAAAGAGGTCAACACTGCCTCTCCATTGTAAGCGAGTTAAAGATACAAGTTAACACTGCCTCTCCATTGTAAGCGAGTTAAAGATACAAGTTAACACTGCCTCTCCATTGTAAGCGAGTTAAAGAGGTCAACACTGCCTCTCCATTGTAAGCGAGTTAAAGATACAAGTTAACACCGCTTCTCCATTGTAAGCGAGTTAAAGAGGTCAACACTGCCTCTCCATTGTAAGCGAGTTAAAGAGGTCAACACTGCCTCTCCATTGTAAGCGAGTTAAAGATACAAGTTAACACTGCCTCTCCATTGTAAGCGAGTTAAAGAGGTCAACACTGCCTCTCCATTGTAAGCGAGTTAAAGATACAAGTTAACACCGCTTCTCCATTGTAAGCGAGTTAAAGAGGTCAACACTGCCTCTCCATTGTAAGCGAGTTAAAGAGGTCAACACTGCCTCTCCATTGTAAGCGAGTTAAAGAACACTGCCTCTCCATTGTAAGCGAGTTAAAGAGGTCAACACTGCCTTTCCATTGTAAGCGAATTAAAGATACAAGTTAACGTTATCTCTCCGTTGCAAGTGAGTTAAAGATCCAAGTTAACGTTATCACTCAATTGCAAGCGAGCTATAAAGGCTAGTTAATACCTTTCCTCCGTTGTTTAGGATCGTTTTTCTATAGACCCCTGCAAACGCATGCATTCGATTTCGATCGTTTCTTAACATGGGCAGTGTTCATGTTTATATTTTATTTTGCTTTGATAAATTGTGCAGAATTTAAATTAATTTAATTTAATTTAATTTAGCACCGCGTCTTACTACCTGTTCGGGTTATACGTTTAAGTACTAATTACACTAATGGATTAGGAATTGGAAAGGTTGAATTTTAGAGGAAGTGAACCCGCATTTGCGTGGAGGGAGAGTGGAGAACCATTTAGAAAAAGCCACCCCCAGTTCACCCGACCGAGATTCGAACCTCGATCTGCCCGTCCTCGGTGTTCTAGCTCAACACGACTGGCGCGTTAGCCAAGTACGCCACTGAGGTGGGTGCAGAATTAAAAAATGTATATTATATATATTTGTTATTTTATACCTACTATGTATTAAGAAAGCTATTTATTTTTCTATTAGCTCACCTACAAAAAGCTTGGGAAGAGTATTTTCAAGTAAATTTTAGGTTGTTCCCCTAAAATAAAAAAATATACGTTTTATCATAATTGAAAGATAAGCGTATAATAAAATATGTTAACTACCAACATATTTTAGTATTTTTTCTTTTCATACTTTATATAGTTATTTGAAGTTTCATAGATCAAATAATCTCCTACCCGGGTAAGTATCTAAAAGTTTAATGTTAAACAGCAGTGTCACCCTTTGACAAATTTTCCGTTTATACATACAACTGCTCCAGACATATCGTATACAAAGAAATGGAGGGTGATGCGGGGGGAGGGGATGGGGAACTCACTCCAAAGCAACTTCCATAACTTTCCCAGGAAGATATGTTATGCCCCAACTTTTTATTATCATCGCCAATAGTTCCGAAGATATCGTGAAGATCACTAAACGGGATTAAGGCTCTCCTCTTTGAAATGCATACTGAGCACTTTTAGAACTAAAGGGTGTTTAACATCCTTTGTGTCTCACATATGTGTCTACAATTGTTCGATTTAAGTGGTAAAGGGCGCTAAAGGATGTTAGGATCACTTAGAACAATAGACAAATTTTATAAATGGGAAACATACACAACACATTTTAGTTAAAGACTCATAACCTCTTCGATGGCCGCATAGTCAAGACGCTACTCTCGCGGTACACTAGAATGCCGATGACGCTCGGCGCTTGAGTATTTGTCAGCTGTAGTGAGGGTGGTTTTTACCAAATGCTTTTCCATTCTCCCTCCACGCAAATACGGGCACACTTCCTCTAAATATAATCTTCATAATTCCTAAAATCATTATTATAATTAATGCATAAGCGTATAGCTCGAATGGTTAGTAAGACGTGGTGTAAAATAACAAATTAATATATATCTAAAGTAATTCCTTGACTTACGCGGATAATTCCTTTGTAAGTTTTCCCCGCAAGTTGTAAAAATAAATACCTAATTAGAAAGGTGCTTAAATACAATGGATTCTTTAAAAATGTGTTATGCTTATGAAAATAAAACTACAATACCATATAGGTTTAGTAACAGAACACAGCTTGCGCTTGAGGTAGAAACAAACCAAAGGGTGATGATACTATCAGATGTGCGTCATATTACTAGGAACGATGTCTATTATGGGTGTGCGAAGTACTCATTTTTAATTTGAATCAAATATATGAAGTAATCTCGAAGCCAAATTGAAGTTCGAATATGTTTTTGGTAGTTGTTCAATGCTATTCTATTATACAGTTCATCAATTATCCATACGTTTCAAAAAGGCCTATGTTTCAGTTAAAAGGAAAAAATTATATGACATTTTAGTTAAGTTTGAAATACCCAAATAAAAACTGGTAGATCTAATTGAGGTATGTTTGAGAGATACGTGTGGTAGGATACGGGTTGGATCTCACCTATCAGATGTTTTTGAAATACGTAAAAATTGAAACAATAAGATGAACTTTCACCATTACTCATAAAATTAGCCTTAGAATATGCTATTTGGGTAAAACAAGAGAGTAGGGAAGGTTTGACACTAAACGGTACAATACAGCTTTAAGGATACGCAGATGATTTAGTTTTGTTATGTAATAGTAAGGAAGCTCTTGCGAGAAATGCAGACATTTTACTATAGGCTAGTAAGGAAATAAGTTTAGAAGTGAACGCTGAAAATACCAAATCTACGGTAATACAGAGAACACAGATTGAAGAAGATAATTTAGATATTACAGCAAATAACATATCATTTATAGGGATAATGAATTCAAATATTTAGGAACAATTTTAACTAGCGATAACAACATTAGATTGTAAATTAAGAAAATAATACAGTCGTGAAATACTTGTTATTACTCGGTCAGTAAGTTGTTTGTCTCTCGCCTGCTGTCAAGAAATATAAAACTCAGAATATACAAAGCCATAATTTTACCGGTTGTTCTCTATAGGTGCGAAACGTGGCCTCTTAACTTAAATAACGAGAATAAATTTAAAGTGTTTGAAAACAGGGTGCTTGGGAAGATATTGGTACAAAAATGGATGAAGATAGTGGGGAGTAGAGGAGGGTACACAATGATGAGATGCATACCCTATACTCATCACCAGACATTGTTAGGGTAATAAAATCTCGCAGGTTACGGTGGGCAGGTCATGCAGCGCGTATGGGAGTTTCTAGAACCGCGTTCAAGGTATTGAATGGCAAACCCAATGGGAAAAGACCACTGGGTAGACCTTGACGCAGATGGGATGGACCTGAAAGAGATAGTGTGTAATGAGATAGACTGGATAGAATTAGCTCAAGATAGGGATAGGTAGCTTACTTTTGTGAGTGCGGTAATGAACTTTTGAGTTCATAATGCCATAGAGTAAGTAAGTAAATAAGTTGTTCTATGCTTGAAAAAATAATATATTGTAGTTATTTATATAATTTTATGCATTAAAGTTACTTGTAAAATGTATCGTTGCACTTTTTTTTAAGTATTTTTTATCCTGATAAATAAAATTATCACACCTTACAATTAAATTACTTCAGGTTTTTCCATTTAAATATTGATTTGTAATGTATACAAGAGCTCAGAATGGCTATAATTGAACATAAATGGAATATTTTAGATGTCAATATTTTCATTCGTGAAGCTTCTTAATTGCCAAAGCCAAAATATTTTTCGATATTAAGTCGAAGCTGGTATTTGTTTTGGAGCCAAGTCAAAGTTTCGAATCTACCTACGCACACCGCTTTTATTTATAATGTTTAAAGTGGTACGTGATAAATGGCGCTGATAGTCGTAAGTCAAAGTAAAGCAAGCGCGTATGTACGATTCCACGTAGCTCAAATCCGTGTAGGTCGAGGACTTAATATATTTGTTGTATACACAGTTAATAATTATATTACTCCCACGTGATCCTCGTCTTACTACCCTTCCAGGCTATACACCAGTGGTTCCCAACCTTAAGGTGGCCGTGGACCACTCAGTCGGAAATTGAATAGAGCGCGGACAACTCTCCTTCCCCACCCCTACCCCGGTCAACATCCTACCCCTAGCCTAGGAACTTCAGGCAACAAAGTTAATATATTATTATTACTATATTGGTATTACTAAAAATCACAAGTTTTTACGATACATTTTTCATAAGAAAATATGTTTGAAAAACATGTTAGAATATTAGGAAAAAAAAAGTAAAATTATCTCACTGTTTTCTTTAGATTTTCAGTGTGATTTTTGCGCTTGAATTTGTTTCACTAATTGAGAAATTCTTGGGGTTATACTTTTGCTCAAAGCTAATCTCATGCATTGCTTGCGTACAGCCGATTTCTTTGCTTGGTTTTGATTAAAAGTAAAGTAGAGAATCCCCATTCACATAAAAAAGTAGTCGAAAACACCATCAGATACCGTAAGGCGGCTCGCCGAATATTTGTATAAGACATCGCCTTCTTACACCACAACTCTTCCATGTTTACACCAGATTCAAATGAGTCCCTGAAGTTACTATCGTTATGAAGTTCGATTACCTTTTCTAAGATTTCATCAGGAAAGTCCTTGGGCTTGACTCTGAAAGGATTTCAAATTAGTTTCTTAATGAATTGACTTTCATTTTTGCCATATTATGGAAAATAACTTGGGAATTCGTCCTTGAGTATTTGTAAGTGACACAACACGTTATGTTGGACCTCATCTGTGACGGTAGTGTAGTTCTTATCGTCAGCAATGGCTTTCAACGTTATAAATGCTGAATAATTTTTCTCTTGAAACCCACCTCGGTGGCGTAGTTGGCTAACGCGCTAGTCGTGTTGAGCTCGACCACCAAGGACGGGAAGATCGAGGTTCGAATCTCGGTCGGGTGAACTAGGGTGGTTTTCCCTAAATGGTTTTCCACTCTCCCTCCACGCAAATGCGGGTTCACTTCCTCTATATTCAACCTTACAAATTCCTAATACATTAACGTAATTAGTACTTAAGCGTATAACCCGAACGGGTAGTAAGACGCGGTGCTAAATATTATTATTATTTCTCTTGAACTTTGTCAAACCACAGGTCAACTTTGCACATAAATGCGCAAAGTTTATCTTCAAATACAAAAATGTTGGCGACACCTTCCAACTTTTCATTTCCAGAACCCTGTAGCTGCTAATTTAGGTGATTAAAATGGGAGAAAATATCCACGAGATAGACCAGTTGTATCTCAAATTTTGCTTGTTTTTGGGTGGGCACTCTGACTCGTGAACCACTCCCGAGGCTCTCGCGGACCACCGGCTGGGAACCACTACTATACACATATCCACACTAACAGTGTAAGGACGAGCATGATAACATTAAGAAGAAGTGTACCAACATTTACGTGAAGGGAGAGTGAGAAAACCTTTAAGGAAATACAAATCAGAATACACGTTTGGGGTGCGAACCTTAAACTTCCCGTCACGAGAAAACCAGTCCAGACGAGCTTGACCCTTTTGTCCACGTACTCACAGTTTTGGTTGTGAGCTATTACACTTTATAGACGTTTCGTTTATCAATGCCCAAACTCTGATCTATAATCTGTGTCTAAAATCATTATGATCCGCTTCAGTGGCCGCCTGGTCTAAGGCGTTACTCTCACAATAGACTCGACTTTCGATGACGGGGAGGTCAAGGTTTAAACCCCGGTCAGCTGTACTGAGGGTGTTTTTAAAAATGTACATTCCATCCACGCAAATGTGGGGACAATTATTCTAAATATAGTCTTACTAATACCTAAAACCATCGGCGTAATTATACTACTATAAAGCCACATGGCTGACTCACTCACTCACGGACATTAATGTTTACCCACTTCCAGATGAACTATAAACTTGAAATTTGGCAAACTTATGGCTTCTAGCCTGTAACCGACGTGAAAATTCCAAACGTTAAAAATTTTAATTTTTATCCCTCGAAAAAAATTCAAAATGGTGGAGCAACTTTAAAGTCTGTGTGGAACTTTCTTTGGAGGTCTCTTGGGGCTAAATGGTAAGACCTATCAAAAAACGGATTGCATTAGCAACGGATTTGGCGAGATCCACAAGTTGTTCCTATTACTTTTTGTGGTACCTCCATCGGTTATACCTTAGATAGAGCTAGATTTTTGATTTCAGGTAAATTTGGTACATTTTCCACACATTTTTTAAATTTTCTGACTTGTTATGGGACAGATAGAATCATCAAATTTGGCAAGCATATTGGCACATCCAATTTTCATAAGCATGCCAAATTTAATAATTCTAGCTGCCCTATAAGTATGGCTAGAATAAAATAATGTGTGAAAAATACAATACAATACCGGTAACTTTAAGTTGTTACGTTCAAAACAACGCTGGAATTATATTAGTTTACATCCACTTGCAAAGAAAACTCACTGGGAGTTTGAGGGCGGAGCCCCCAACGAGAAAAGCGAGTTAGTGTATAAGCGTATAAAACAAACGGGTAATAAGACGCTGTGTTAAAAATTCAAGATTAGTCACACAAGTAGATACAGTAAGTCAAATACGGAAAATGCTTTAATTTGGTCTTAACCCACTTCAGTGGGTAAATGGTCTAAGGCGTCAGTCTAGTGTTAGTCTAACCTGTTTATTACGGGGAGATCAGGGTTCGACTCCCGTTCGGGTCTGCTAAGGGTGTTTAAAAAAATGGTTTCCCACTCTCCTTCCACACAAATTCGTATACATCATCTCTAAAATACTTCCTTCCTCATGCCTACTCTATTAGAGTAATATTCAAATAAGCTTATAACCTGAACAGGTAGTACGACTAAGTGATAAAAAGTATTTTGATCATAAATATTACTTTTATTCGCTAGGAGCTTGTGCGAATATTTCTACTTTCATTATTAATGCACTGGCACAGATTTATCTGATTGCCAAACCCTTCCTTCACCTCTGACAAGATATGTATTAATCACAACTTGTGAATGTGAGGAATGTCAGGCCTCCACCGTGGTTTGGATCCCACGTTAAACTGTAGGTCCTCCATTTCATCTCACAATCACCCTACCATTTCACATTAGCGTAAGTACGTATAAACCGAACGGGTAGTAAGACGCGGTGATAATAATAATAATAATAATAATAATAATAATTATTATTATTATTATTAATGCAAAGTTTCCATCATTGTATAGCACATATATATATATACATTTTATTTATTGTATCTCAAATTAAAGAATAAATGTTTTTATGATTTTCAATTTGTATACATTTTTATATTATATTCATAATCATACATTATGACAAGTCTCAAATACAAATAATTATAAGATATTAATAAGTTAAGTTCACACCATTCAAAATATTTTTAAAATTTCCGACATTTAATATTATCTAAAAGTAACTTACAATGAATTATTATTCAGTATCTGCTTTTAAATCTAGCTGACGCTTTCCCCAAACCAATCAAGAAATTCAATCTACGTTTCAATTTCTGCGCAAGTCTGCTAAGTTTTATAACTTTTCTTCTAATTGCTGTAACTTCTATCTTCTTAATTGAGTGAACAATCATTTTATCCTCATTACTGTCACATGAATTATTCAGGGATATATAAAGAACTTCTGCATATTATTTTTAATATCAAAAAAAAGAGAATATTACTTTCGTTTAAATTCCTCTTTCTTCCATATGACTTACAACCTTGCTCGACGCAATCAAGTTAATAGCATTATCTTGGACTTTCCTGCGGGTCATTTAACTTCCTTTTTTTTATAAAAGGAAAAAAGGACTCTTTAGGGATTTCTGCCATTTCAAGGATTTATTGAGTTTTTTTTTGGCTCCTTTGTAATATCGTTTAGATAAAAACCAGAGATTGAGGTTACTTTATTTATCTACGCATCAATCTTTTAGATTACATCTTCAGTTTTTTATTATATAAAACTCCGGTATAGTTGGGTGAATATCTAGTATGCCTAAATTTTACCCGGAAGGCATATAATATTTTAAATATTATATATACTTTACAACAATATTTTGATTTAGCCTACTATCTTTATGTACTTAAGTAAGACTATAGGTAAAATGGCAGCTTACTTCAAATATATATCAAGGTGTAATTTAATTAATGAGGAAATACATACTATGCACCACTATCAAATACATATTACAACATACTGTACGACTTTCTCTTAAAGAAAGGCTATAATCGTGACAATTTTATACTTCGAGATTATGATGGATCTTGACTCTATTTATGTGTTCTCAAAATAAAAAAAGTTGGTTATACCTGGGACGACAGCCTCAACGGTTAATATATATTGTTAAAACATTACATTTATATGTTATTTGGTCATACCTTTTGGAAAAATAGTGATTTTAATTCTAACACTAAATACTTATCACCGCGTCTTACTAACCGTTCAAATTATACGCTTAAGTATTAATTACGCTAATGAGTTCAAAATTTGAAGAGTTCAATTTAAAGAAAGTGAGCCCACATTTGTGTGGAGGGACAGTGGAAAACCATTTAGGATAAGCATCCCCAGCTCACTCGAGCGAGATTCGAACCTCGATCTCTCCATTCTCGGCAGTCTATCTCAACATGAAATTAGCGCGTTAGCAAACTACGCCACCGAGGTGGGTTTTAGAATTAAAATTAAGGGTGGTTTACGGATGACCTAATATTGTATTTAAAATTTTTGAAAATTGTTTTAAAGATTTTGATTAAAATATATTAATATATATTTGTGTAGTGTATTACAATGAGAAGAGGCAATGTAGGGGCCTATACTTCTTTTTCGAAGAAAAATTAAACTAAGTTTAGTTAATGATTTATTTTGAAAAATTTGAAATTGTTCTATAATATCCCCAATGATTTTATTTTAAAATAGCATCTGGGGAGTATTTTACATTCTAAATAAACTTTCAAACTAAATTTTTAAGGACATTTTTGAAAAATTTCAAATTTTCCAAAATTTGTCACAATCAAGCTATTTTTAAATTAATTTATTTGAAAAAACAAAATGACATTTATATTTATCATGTAAAATTGTCTCCAAATACTGATTTTAAATAAAATAGTTGTGGATATTTGAAAAAAAAAATATTCAAATTTTCCAAAAATCAATTACCTCTAAACTACTATGTGACATAACATTTCTAATAAAAACAAAAATTCAAAATTAGGTATAATCTAAAACACCTAAAAAATATTGTAATGATCCTGATTTTTATATTTCAAATCTTTTCCAAATTTATTGTAATGATCCTAGTTTTTATATTTCATATCTTTTCCAAATTTAAATATATTTATTTTAAATTTTGGTATAGTTTTCTATCTATCTATTCATCCATTTTGTTTTATTTTATTTAAATACTCTTTATATCATTCTATTTGGTAACAACACCACACTAGCACTGTATTCATTTAATGGTACTACCTTTTTCTGTAATCAGATTTTAAAATCTTCCATAATGATGTCATCATCCTCTGTTCGGGACGGAGAAGTCCTGACAAAGAATAAAGACATCACTCTGCGCTGGAAACTTAAACTTGTGAGGACGTGGTTTGGCAAAATATCAATATATCTAAATAATTTTTGTATAAAAATGGCGTAGTATTTTATTTAAAGAATAAGTTAATATTTTCAGAACTAAATATAAATAAATAAATGTAAATTAAAATATATTTTATTGAAATAATAATTACATTCAACTATCTGTAGAATCTGCATCTCAAGAGGTCTCAGAAGAGCGTTGCGTCATGGAATGTTGCCAGTTAATCAATTTTAATAAATTCAATAAACGATATTAAAATTTCTGGACAATAACGACAAAGCAAAGGGTTACAATAATTGAAACACCCCCACCGGGCACGTATAATCACGTAATCAGCCACAATATCTGTTTTTGAAACAAATCGTAAGAGGCCAATTTTAAAATCCCTAAAAATAAAAATAAACACGTCATCATAAACTAATCCTAAACGAATTTTAATATGGGTTATCGGTATTTAATATAATGTTTTAAATTATATAGGCCGATCGTCTAAGATGTTTGTAATTTTAACATCCTAACTTTTCTTACTAATGGTTTAAAACCATAATTGTAAATTTGACCACTTTTAAATCTAATTTATTTGGTCTTTCCAATAATTTTATATATGGTTGATTGCCATATAATACTACTTAAAATATTATGACTGTTGGTTATTTTGTACACCTGTTACATATTCCTTTTCAATTATATTACATATTTTATTATATTAAAATTACAACTGAATTATATTTTTCTAACTATTCTTATGATTACGTTCCTCATTAAAGTACTAAAATGTCATTAAAAAGTTTATTTATTTTGATTTATAAACACCAACCCAAGAATGCTTTAAAAATGCCATTAGATTAATAGTAAATATTTATCTCACTTTTGTCAAACCTCAATTTCAATGAAGCGGGTAAAACAACATTGTATCTTACATAGTGTTAAATTCTAGTATTTAATACAACTTACATTTAAAAGTGTTTTTTCATTTAAGTATAATTTATAAGCGTTTTGTTTTTTAATAACAAACGGTCGGGATATTCGTAGACATCTCGAGGGAATTTCTAAATCTATGGTGGCTGGCACTCTTCAAGACGCTTAGAGGAATAAGAGGTCCTGGAAAACTGCACCACAGATTTCAGGACTACTGCAAGAAAAGAAGACTATCTTGAGGTGTTCGGGAGTGTCCCTAAGCAAATATCTGCCAAGGGGTGTTCCCAAGGTTCAATAAGTGGACCCATGTTTTGGTACATTGGATTGGAACTTGGTCTACGAGAAATATAATCGATCCACGGAACAGTGGGACTGTGGTCTTTGTGAATAATCTCAAGTCTGAAAATAAACAGTCACGCTATTAAGAGGAGGGAAACTACTTGATACTTAGGTGTACCACCAGATGAAAAACGGAATTTCCAGTATGTGGCAAAGCCAAGAGGACCATGCACCAAGTTTAATCTTCCAATGAATACAACAAATAGGTACCACGAGGCTGTACTTGTTTCAATAGTGGGCTATGGAGAAAGTGCATGGGCACACAAGGCTAATATGTGGTGCCAGCTGAGATGCTAAGGGCACATAGGGGCATCCTTCTGAGGCCCTCTGGATCAAACTCGACCACATGGGTGCATTAAATATCGCACTGGGTGTCTGCCCACTTGATTTAGAACTGCGGAAGAGAGGTGAAGTATACTGACTGTAGAAAGGCAACATAGGAAGACCAGAATACACTATCGGAAAGGGGATAGCAACCTTCTAGGATGTAATAAGAGCCGTGATGGATGTGTGGCAGAGAATTTGGATGGGTTGGGATCAAGGCAGACGGCAACTTGTTCCAGAACGTGCAAGAACTGATAGAATTGAAACACCTGCAACCTACCCAGGGCCTTGTCCACCACATCACGTGCCACGGGCTGCTTAATACACTTATCTTCAGCAGAGGACTGACCGAGACAAGAGTATACGAATTCAGAGGAATAGCTAAACCAGAGCATGTGGTATGGGAGTATCCTACCACCCAAGAACTGAGAACACAGCAACAGCAGCACATACTTCAGGGGGCCCAAGTGTAATTCATACTGCAAAATGCTGCCCTATGGAAACACGTCGACAAAGAAGTGATTCTTATATCACTAAAGCACAAAGAAGACTACTTGGAAATACTAAATACTGAAGAAATACGGAGACAAAGAGGGACAAATGATGATTAACAAGAAGAAACGGACTAAAACTAGGACTATTGAAAAATCATACATGGGATGAACTGGATTCACAAGACTTAGGATTAAAAACAATATTAAAATGAGAGAGAATAAAACAAATGTATTGCTGATCCTCTAGGATTCCTGGAGAAATCTTCCTATGACTGGGTGGATGCAGGAACCCTGCATAATGCAAGGCCTGAACCTTTCCCTAGAATTCTGGAGGGCAAAATATATAAGACCAAAGGACCACGAAGAGAGATGGAAGTAACAACTCCGTTGTTTACCATGGCCCTGGTTCACATGGATACAAGTATAACTTGGGCCAGAACCGACGGGTCTCCAATCTCATCAGCTGTCTTGAGAGAGCAGCCGCATCAACAATAACACCAGTAATAGCTCACCAAGAAAGCTGCAAGAACAACGTGAGTAAATACGGCTGAAAGTGCAGTAAATTGCATTAGATTTAAATTAGAATAGAAAACTAGGGGACTTGGATAGGAGTAGATTATAATTATTAGTACTAATGATTGATTGTGGGTGAAGGTAATTTAAATACAAAAAAAGTCAAATTAAAAAGAATTCTAAAATCCTAGGGTGTAGCATAATACGACCCGTCTTATATTACAAGATGATGGGTCAAGATATCGATAGAAAATGAAATTGAAAATTGCCATGACAGAAAAACTTGTTACTGTAGAAATAGGTTTCTCCATTTTCATAATGATGAGTTTACGGACTGGGGACTGGATGTTGTGATTTCAGTTCTATATTTAGGTTTGTTTCCATGTCGTATGCTGATATAATAATTTGATTTATAAGGTGGACGTTAAATACCCTAAATATATATTTTTTAAATAACTTGATCTACTTGTTTTTAACCTTATTTATTTTACCTTCATTAATCTTGTAAATCATTTTAAAAAACATATTTATTTCCTAAAATAACACGTTAATCAAACACTTTTGGTTGGTTAACAGTAACTTTAGTTTCTTCTGATAGTTGAAAAGTTGCTAAAGTAAAAATTTACTATATTCATCCTCCTAGAAAACATGTTTTATCGCTTTGACCAGTGAAGTGGAATCTCATACCTTGTCAATGTAACAATCTACTTTTTCGAGATTGACAAAAGCTTATTTTAAACTGTGACAGTAAAAGCCAATGTCACAGTGACTGGACAGTAACAAGTGTCATTTAGCTATAAATTATATTCTTTTCACAACAAAGTCCCCTTCAAAATATAATTCTATATTTACGACATGTCTGTTGAACACACGAGCTATTATAAGTAACAAAAAAAATGTGATAAAGTAAAGCTTGGAACAGCTATAAATTATTTCAAAAATATTGACTGGTTTTACTCGATAGAAGCCTCCTGCCACATACGTACTTCCTGATGGATTCGCGTGAGCACAAGGGAGGGATTTTGTCACAGCACACAACTCTCTTTGTGGTCATTGTGCGCGGCTACCACGAGATCAAAATGATCGACATGGGAGCGGATAGTTTATAAAACGAGGATTATAATAACGTCCGGCATTTTAGCTTAGTCGGTATAATGTCTTTATATTAGACTAAGGGACCCTGGTTTGATTCCCGGTATGACTGAAAGGATCCAGTGTTCGTGGGTTCAAACCCAGCTGGGTAGACGGATTTTTCTTGAGTGGTATAATTATCTAGCACAATATTCTTTGGATGGGAAATAAAGTCACTGGTCCCATGTAGATCGTGGAATGTAAAAGAACCATGGAAGGTTCAAGCAAAATTGGCTTATCCCTTTCTTTCCCGCTCTTAAAAATTCTGTTACACCCCTCTCTCCAACCTTTCTTCTTACGACCATCAATAACTTAAAGGTAGAGGGAGATTTCAAGCTACATAGAAGATACAAAGGACATGAAAAGCAAGATTTAAATAGTAATACCATAAATGGTTTATTCAAAGCAAAAAAATTAGAATTCAATTAATTACATGGTCTCAATAATCGTACTGAGTTCAGTGGAAAATCATGTTAGAAATAAACAGTTATTAGTGTAGTTCCTTAGCGAGAACTTCTCTACTGTTAGACAAATCAAACAATCAGATGGGCTAGTCTTTATGAGACAAACAACCCACAGTGTTCAAACGAATACAAGTAAACAAATAATAAATCAGTTAATAAATTTATAAGATTTATGTGAGAGCCTTATGGGCCTTATTATACTGTCTCAAATTCGTCTGCACTGCATCACTTAAGGCAGACTTCAAACAAATTAAATAATAAATATATAAATAATATTTATTAGACATATTTAAAATTACGCGAGAGTTTGGCTAACAGACTTTAGTCAAACTCCCGCGGGACTACTTGACCTAAACTAACAGTTTAGAAACTTCCATCTATTCGTGAAATCAAAGTTAACAAATTACTATAAACAAAGTCTAGCGAAAACATTTAAGCAACGAACAAATATAAAATTAATCACTAATTAATTTTATCAGTTAAACAATTTACGTTTCGAAGTTAAATTTTATAAGTGTTCATTATCACAAAAGAAATCAAAACATTTTATTTACAACATTATTTCAGAATGAAATAATGATAAACTTCTTCATCACAAAAATATATCAAAGTTATTATAAAGTAAAGATCAAACTAAACAGCTGTCTCGAGCACCCAAGTGGCGACAGACATTATATTTATTACTATTTGGCGAAGAAAATAAATACGGCTTAAACAAAAGTTAAAGTTTTTAAATTATAATGTTTAAAGTATACGTTGCCATAGTTAAAGTTCGTAGATTATCACGGATGATCCTGGCATAGTCCTGGTCCTAGGACTATGTTCCTCCGTCCAGTGTTGGTTGAATAGTAATTTTAATGATGCGCTTACAGGACTTTATATAGGGGTTTTTCACAGCACGGTAACAAGGTGGGGGGAAAAGAACAATTCTGTCGGTGGCCTTCTTCTAGAAGGAATGGAACATGACGTGGATTGTTGATATTATTGTCCCATTTTTCATTTTGAGCAGCGATTCTTCAATCGGACGTCATTTCTGTAGTTGTGGAATTATTCACCAGGGTGCAGGTGTGTAGAATTCTGTTGATCGTGGATAGTATGGCTAGGCGTGTCTTCAGTGTCTATTTGATTTAGTCGGGTTTGACTTCGGTGAAGGAGTCTCTGTTACTACCCGGTGTAGCTCGTCGTTGCTCGAGCCACAAGATAGATTTGATGAGTACAGATTCCAATGTATTCCATAGTTCTATTGAATTGATTTTATTGATTTGAATTGTGTATTACGTTGTCTCAATTTACAGGAACTACAATAGTGAAGATTACTATTGTAGGGTTTAGAATATTATTGAATATTATTTGGAGCGGGTGGTATGATTCTTCGGCGAGTTGAATATGAAGTTTAGCATGGGGGCGAGTTCAAATGTAACTCAATGTTACAATTCTCGTGTTCTAATTTAATCACTCGGTTCAGAAAGTGCACGTTAAATATCTTAAACTTATTTTTTTCTTAAATTTAATTTTCATCTTCCTGTATTAATTGCTAGCCAACAGTCGAGACCTCTCAGACCAGAACTGAAGTTACAAAAGAACATATGGTTAGCAAATTAAAAAATAATTAATACATCATGTTTGTATACAGGTGATTACAATAAACAAATTTAATAGATATAGCATAGTAAGGCGGAAAGCAAGAAAAAAAGATTCAGTAATATTAATAATATTTAGGGAACAGTTCACAATAAACAAACAGTACGTGATGATATGGGTTTTCTTTTAATAACTCTCTAATTGAGGTCTTCTTTTACGTTAAAATTCAAATTCAGGAAATCTAGAGTTAGGGCTGCTTGTACAAAGGTAGAGAGGGCTGAGTTAGTAAGAGTTACGGATATAACATATTTTATGATCTATAGCCGCACGAAAGGGCACAATAATGCTCACATGTTTGAGAGCGGATTGGTGAGAAAAAATACTATTAAAAATGTTAAAAACAAAAAGAACGTCACAATAGAGTCTTCTCGAGAAGAGAGTTTAGAGCTCTAAACATTTTCGAATCATTGTAAAAACGGCTGAAAAAAATTTACTATAGCAAGCAGCGACAAATTTGCACTGGATATTTTCCAATTTGAAATTTCAGTTAAGGTGATGGAATTCCACGGCAAACTAGCATATTCTAAATATTAAAAATGTGTATAATAATAATAATAAAATAATAATAATAATAATAATAATAATAATAATAATAATAATAATAATAATAATAATAATAATAATAATAATAATAATAATACCATACTATAATAACACCTCACCAAGAGCGCCTGGTTTAGATCTAGGATGAATTGGTCAAATGGGGCAGCCACCACCTTATCAAGGACGATGGATGTAGGAGTGGGGTGACCTCAGTGAAAATCTCCCCATTCCCCATAGATTAACTACTATAAGGAGAAGGAAGTTAGAATTTTAAATGTACCCATATTTGCGTGAAGGGAGAATGAAAAAGAATTTAGGGAAAAACGTAATTAGTACATACGAGTATAGCCATAATGGGTAGTGGTGTGAAAATAATATATATAGTTAAAAAAACCAAAAACCAATGCAGAGTAATCCACCATTCATTTGAACAGCAGACGAAGAAGAGGAGAGGTAGAAAAGAAGGTATTGTGTTGTATTGTGCGTCGAACATTTGGATCTCATATAAAATTGGCTTAGCCCAGATCAATCTCTGGTGATATATTGTTACCAATGCGCTATATCTTCTGGCATGAGCTAGAACAAATTATTACTTTCATTAATCTGTATCAGTCTCATTTCTGGCTCTGTAAAAATTAATATAAAAGTTGCAAAGGTATGAACAATACTAGTAATAATACACATATGATTCCTTTGAATATTGGAGTGCAGTTGTCGCTTGTAGGGTCATTTGATGTATGCATTTCCGTGGGATTGGCAGACTGATAAGTAATAGTACCTTCTGGCTCAATGATGAAGGCAACGAGAAACTACCTAGCTCCTCATTTCCCTAGTACGCTTTTTCAGTGCTGTCTAGGTTTTACAACTGACGGCCGAACTGTTGAGGATCCAGACAAGTATTGATGTTATGCTCTTTAACAATGAATTAATGACCACTGACTTATTGGACAAACACTCTTTATTAATGATCAGTCAGACACAAAACTATAACAATCAGCCATCAAGTGTCTAGCGCTGAGCACATACTACCTATACAAAGAGAGACGTCACGTGACGACATATTGCCAACATAGTAAAACCATAAATTATTATCCTTACAATGTAATAGCTAGTTCAAATGTTGAAACGACATTTATTCGATCATCAACAAAAACAGTTTATAGGAGAGTGAACATTATTATAGCTTCAACTTCAACTGAATACTGTTAATTGATAGTAAGGTTGTATCTTCTTTTTTATTCTCTTCTCCTTATTTTATAGAGTACTTTTCTTCTACGACGATGACACGTTTCAGTGATTTTTCACCATCTTCAATTCTGAGGAAAACCAATGTTATTTCAAATTACTATATAAAAACATGTTTATAAAATTTTGAATTAAAAAATTAAACATTAGAAATGGAAATAGTTAAGAGAAACTATAATGTTATATAAGAAATTTTAAATAGATAATCATTTAAATAAACATTTATTAAATTAAATTAAATTAAATTAACTCCTTACCAAATAAAACATGACCATTATTAGAAATAAATATTGTTAGCTGTAAAATAGGTGAGCAGTTTACGTCACTCAACGTTAAATCAAGTGAAAAGCTATTACATTTCCTCAGGGACTTGCCTATGGAGGTCAAAAGAGGTAGGGTCAAGTGAAGAAACGAGCCCTTTCCTTTCTCACAAATAACTCAAATATTTCCCATTAAAAGATTAAAACATTTTAGGTACAACTATAAGGAATGTAAAAAAACTCAGAACAATGTGGGCATATAACGTGGTTTATTATCTTTAATGACAAAAATATATTTAGGGTGTTCGAAACAAGAGGTTTTAGGAAAATAGTTGGTCCATAAAGCGATGAGGCTACTGGGGAGTATAGGATGTTACATAATGATGAGGTGCATACCCCGTACTCATCACAAGACATTTTTAGGCTAATCAAGTATCTTGGATTATGGTGGGAAGGACATGCGTGGGAGAATCTAAAGCCATGTTCAGGATATAGACTGGCAAACCCAATGAGAAGAGACCATTTGGGAAATATAGACTTAGATGGGAGGATAACACTAGAATGGACCTGAAAGTACAATGAGGTGGCCAGGATATATATATCTCAATATATAGATAGGGTGTAGTGAAATAAACAGGATAGAGCTAGCTCAAAATAGGGATAGGGTGTATTGAGGTGATCTGGATGAAACTAGCTCAAGATAATTTTGTAAATGCAGCACTGAGCTTTCGAGCCCCTTCCACTGAGTTTCTTCATTTTTCAATACATAGGGAAAGTTTGAATTTTCTTCTTTTCCTCACCGTGGGCCCCAGCCCCTCTTCAACCACATCAGCTATAGTTAACTTTGTCCCTAAAGACCTCGCTAGTATAAATTTGACGTGACACCATTGTTTACAATCAACCAACTATTATAGTTTTATATTTACGAGATGTACTAGTGATAAACTGATCATATAGGCATATACAGAATGTTTCTAAAACTTTCCACCCAAACTTAAAACACACCATCTGTCGGATGAAAGTAACAAAAAACCCAATAAAAAGTTTTTTTTCGGAAGTCATCTTGTATTACTAAATGAAAGTTGAAGCTAGGCGCAACAACGCCGGCAGTACGCAGTACATACGTGTACAACAAGTTGTATATCATTTGGCGGACAAAAGTGCCCGGCCGCAAGCAACGTGTCGTCTAAGTGTGAGCGCGCGTCAAACGCAACTGACGAATACTGTGTTGATCGAGTCGACAAATGATGTGCCCACCTAGTGGTATGCAACTTGCTGTACAGGTACGTACTTACAGCTGCGTATTCCCGGCGTTGTTCCACCTAGCTTCAACTTTCATTTAGTAATACAAGATGGATGACTTTTCCGGACAATATTTTTACTAGGATTTTCTGTTTAGTTCCGCCAACAGATCTTGTGGTTTAAGTTTGAGCAGTGAGCTCAGAAACTTCTTATTCCCTTTAACGTTTCGTATTTATATATGAGAGGTTTAGCAAGTGAGACTCCTCACACCGACAAGACGTCAAGCATGCGATAAATGAGATTTATGGTTGTCAAGAAATCGAAGTTTAAATCTCAGATGGGTATAGGCCTACTCGGGGTAGTTTTACTAATTCCTCTCCAAACTAGCGTGGGTGCGTTACTTATTAACTACCCTCTCAACCCCTACTCTTTAGATTCAGCTTTTACTTAACATTCATGCTAAGAGTGTACACTGAAAATATCCGTCCAATAAAACATGGCATGGGACTTTAAACAACTGCTCTAGTTTAATTAATATGCATATATATATATATATATATATATGCATATTAATTATATATATATATATATATAAAACCACAAATCACTACCTGTTCGGGTTACATGCATATAAGATAAAAATTCTAATGGGGTAGGGATGAAGAAGAAAGACTTTAAGAGGTAATCTACCCGCATTCGCGTGGAGGGAGAGTGGAAAGCCATTTAGAAAAACACCTTCAATAGACCTGACTGAAGATTCTAATCCCGATCTCCCCTTCATCAGCAGGCTGATCTAACACGAGAGTTACGCTTTGGACCACTCGGCCAGTAAAGAGGGTCAGTTGAAATCGAGGCTGGGGTAGTGAGTGGAAGTGGAATGGGGCAGAAAGGAGGGAGTTAACGTCTATCTGTACACTTTAAAAGAAATCCCGCCCACTTATTTAAATAAAAGCCAACTTTAAGAGGTCGAATAATTATTGTGACGTGCGGGTCTAGTTTTTTCTCTTTTGAGCCGTCACTTTTCATCAAGTCACTTTAAATGAAGCTATTCAAACGAAACTAATTCACTAGGCCTTCCCCCTGGTGTGCGACCATTTAGCGATCATTAAATTTGGACACAGGACATTGCTACACAGAACAAACAGCAGCTTATTGATTTGCGTTTCACTTGTTTTAAATGCGTGAATCTGAGCAGGAAGAAATCACACTATTGTCACATTTATTAAGGAGATAGATTATTAATGAACAAATAATTGTTATGGTAGGACTATTTATTGGTCATATCCGTGCTTAAGGGGCTAATAGCACCACCTTTTAAATAATTCCCTCTCGTTACTACTAGTATACCCTATGTAGGTCAACGACTTTTCAAGGTGGAAAGCCCGTGTCGGGTCGCGTATTAACATTCCCTAACCCAGTACAGAGCACCACGCATTTAGAGCGATATGATTGGCTCTAGCTCTTTGCGCGATCTTCAAACAGCGGTCAATCACCAAGCGCAACAAGGGCATAAGTGTTGCTGCACATAATATACTAAAAATGCATCTATGGTCACTCAGAGTATTTTATTAATAGGATGATAGTTATTAATAAGATGATGACATGACATGATCTACTATATTTATTATTAAAAATGTATTATTAAAATAAAATAATTAAATACTGTATAATCAATTCAAAGAAAGGCTTAAACAACAATATACAATATTTTAAAGGAAGGTTTAAATACTATATGTAGCTACGCAAATTAGGTTCAAACATTATAAGCAGTTACAAAAAATAAGAAACTACAATTTAAATACACTTTAGGAGACATTTCAAACATAATAAATAGTTACAAAATAATTTTAAAAAACTTTTAAATACTATTTAAGTAAATACTCAAATATAATGGATAGTTACAAAATAATAAAAAAATATTTAAATAAACTTCAAGAAGAGGTTCAAACATAACAGGTAATTACAAAAGAA
Source organism: Timema podura (assembly GCA_033556935.1). NCBI lineage: Eukaryota > Metazoa > Arthropoda > Insecta > Phasmatodea > Timematidae > Timema > Timema podura. The sequence goes on from JAVRXN010000002.1 coordinate 43,821,187, forward strand.
TAATTAAAAAACATTTAAATACACTTTAAGGAAAGGTTCAAACGTAACAAATAGTTACAAAACAATAAAAGAACATTTAAATATACTTTAGAAAGGTTCAAACCTTATAAGTAGTCATGCAAATTATTTAGAATACATTAATTACATTAGAAGAGTTCCTTCCATTAATTAATTCTGAAGATATAATTATAGTAAGACAATATTAGAATACAGGCTGCACGGTATAATGCGCTAGTCTCGTGTTAAACAAGACTGCTGAAGACGGGGAGATTGGGGTTAAATCCCGGTAGGGTGCACTGATAGTGGTTTTTTCTAAATGGTTTCTCCCACTCTCTCCACACAACTTTGAGTGCACTTCCTCTAAATAGCACCTACATTATCCCTAACCCTTTAGCGTAATTAGTGCATAGGCGTATAACCCGAACGGTTAGTAAAACGTGGTGCTATATAGTATATATGTTACTGTGAATGTGCTTAATTCATTATTTTGTAAAATAACCAGTGAATATATAGAATCACCGAAAGCGATGGTTTATTTAACAAATTATAGGATTTATCTAAATTTACCAATGATTTTATTAATTTACCAATGCAGTTTGGTGAAAGTAAGAAACATGAACTGTATTATCTACACTTACCGGTGATTTAAAAAAAAAATATCTTGTGTATAAGACCGTAGCCAGCCAATAATTTTGGTGAAGTTTGGTGGGCACATCCCCCAATTGCCGGAGGCTAGAAAAAATTCTAAGTTCTAAACAGTTCTAGAAGCTATCTGAAGTGTTTTTTATGGCAACATAACCCCCTAACTGCCGAAGGCTTGGGCAAATTCTAAATATTAAACACCTCTAGAAGCTAACCGAAGTGTTTTTTTATGTCAACATAACATCATAAATGCCGAAGGTAAGAAAAAATTCTGAACGTTAAAACACCTATAGAAGCTCTCTGAAGTACTTTTTATGGTAACACAGCCCCCCGATTTGTACTTTAACCTTAATTTTGATATTGTTTGAACCATAAATAAAGCCATAAATTTTTGGTTCATAAAATTTTGGAGGGGGGTTGATTTCCCAACTCCCCTCGAACTACGGCCTAGTTTGTTTATCTGAATAAAAATATAGAACATAAAATCCAAACTAACCTAACCTAACCTAAGCTAAAATAAACTCGTCTAAGATTATATAAACGAATCTAACTTGCCTAAATTAACATAACCAAACCTAATCTTGACGTGACTTATGAACATTCACTGGGGGTTGATGGTAGTTTCGTAAAATGTTCGGTGAGAACATAATGTGAAATAGTAAATATATTTTTTACATTCCCCAAGTGAACCAGTGGATTTGTAAAATCACCGGTGACTTTACAAACTCATCACATTCAGCACATTCATAGTAGCATATTTATTAGAGCACAGAAAGGGAGCATGATTTATGTGTTTTGATATGTGATACATATATACAATGCATATTATAGGTATTATAATATAATATATATTATATATTACCGGTACTATAGTATTTTCCCTAATGATCTAAATATATACCATAATGCATATATAGTCTTTATATAATATATATACAATTTAGATATATGCGACGGATATATAAATTATATACATAATAACTATACATACACCCTAATTTTGGTTGGAAGAATGGTAGAGAAAATTCAAAAATATTTCTTATTATTTTTACTATTATAGATATTGATAATATCTATCAAAAGAAACAACTACATATAACATCAATTGATGTATGAATATATTAAAAATGGTTTTAGTAACTTTAGGAACTAACTTTTACTGCTCTTCCTACCAAAATCATACTATACTTTATAATTAATACTATTAACCGTTCAAGGCACTGTAAAGTGACACAGAGCGTGAGAGGAGAAAGGCGGCGTAGGGGAAAGCGAGAGAGAGACGGTGTGGTGTAGGGACCAATCATATCGCTCTAAATGCGTGGTGCTCTGTGCTGGGCTAGGGAATGTTAATACGCTGTCGGGTCGGCAGTCATTTTTGGGGAACAAACACTTGTATTGAGGCTCCCTCAACACATAATGTTAGAGTCCCCCACTTTGGGGATGGGGGCAGCGGTGACCTCTGCCTGTCATCAACCCTCCCCACCTTGAGTGAACTTCCTTCATCGGATAGAGTTGGCTCCTTCTTTCAGTGATGGCCGGACGCTCCCGTAAGGTAGTTCTGACACAACTTAGGAATCGCTCTTACAACAGCTTTAATCTGAGTAACCTATTAAAGGGAGTCACAACTTGTCCTAGAGCCCACACTAAATAGGGCTTTCAACCTAAGCTTACACCATTTGGGACCTCGGAGGAAGTAAGACTCTTAGCCTTAAAGGAACTGCCGTAAAACAGCTTTCCGCCCAAGTTGGTTGGCAGGGATCTTGGAGAGGTGGACTGACCACATTTTCCCGAACTTTTGCTCGAAATTATCCTTATTGATCCCAGGGATTACCTTAAATAACGGCGTATTTTCCTGTGAGTTTCACATGCACCAGGGGTTAAGCCATCATAAGGCGTCAACCTCGTGTTAGACTTAATTAACGATTGTGGTAGAGTCAAGATTCGAGTGTCAACTTGGTGCACTATGTGACTTATCACTCAGAGTTTACCATTAGCTCTCAACGCTAATGCTGGTGAACTTCTTCTATTTGTCTTAGATTAAGTTATTTTTAACCTTGGTGTTAAAAGGAATAAGGAAAAAAATAATAATTGAGTCTTATTTTAAATTTGATCCAATCCACTATTCTACGAATACAAATATTCAATTCACCTACAAATACTTAACCTTGAAAGAACTGATAAAGATAAGAGCGAATAGAAATAAACAAAAATATAACAATTATAAATCGTAAAACAATGTTAACACGTTTTGTTTATGTGCTTTCAAATAACATATTATATAGTGTATACATTATATTAAGAGTCAAATTAATGGTCTAGGTCTGTTTGTAAATCTTTTAAAATAATTAGTTGGAGATGAAACACCAACAAGAATAATCGGAACTCTAAATATATTCCAATTCAAAATTTGAAAAAAGAATAAAGTCTCGAATCCGATATTTTCTCAAATCCATCCCTCGTCTTATTATTTTGTAAATCATTACTTTATTTATACTAATATCTACCTCGGTGGCGTAGTTAGTTAACGAGCTAGTTTCGTGCTGAGCTCGGCTGCCAAGGACGGGAGATCAAGGTTCGAATATCAGTAGGGTGAAAGGTTTTTTTAAATGGTTTTTCGCTCTTCGTCCACGCAAATGCAGGTTCACTTCCTCTGAATTCAAACCTTCCTAATTCCTAACCCATTAGAGTAATAAGTACTTAAGCGTGTAACCCTAATGGTTAGTAAGACGTGGTGCCAAATAAATAAATAAGATAAATAATTTATGATAAGGTGGGAGAGTAGGCAACGTAAGAAAAGAACAATGTCTCTGAAGTTTTTATGGCAAAACTTTTTTTTGCCAAAATTAATAAAATACTTCTCCAGTAGAAAGATAGAGTTTAAATTTTCTTCCCATGGTAATATCAACACTTAATTGAATACCTCTCATGAAAATATTGGCAACAACCCACTTTGGTGGCCGCGTGGTCTAAGGCACTACTCTTGCATTTGGCTAGACTGCCGATGATGGGGAGATCGAGGTTCGAATCTCAGATGGGTGTACTGAGAGGGGATTTTCAAAATGATTTTCACCTCTCACGTCAACGCAATTAAGGGTACACTTCCTCTAAATGTAACCTTATTCAGTCCTAAAACCACTAGCATAAATAGTCTATAAGCGTTTAACCCGAACAGATAGTAAGACGAGGCGTTAAAAAAAGTGGCAATGAGTGAAAAACTTTTTAAATCAAGAGAAAAAGTTGTTATTAAATTCTAGTACATCCTAGACAGGAGCGTTTAGAAAATACAAATATATAATTTATCAATCAGCTTTGATAAATTTTACTTTATTATTATTATTTATTATTATTAATTTTATATTGATATTATCAACTAAAAGGATCTGTTTCAGATCAAATGACCGAACGTAAAATATATGGAAATTAGTTTTAGTAACTTCTTTAAGAGCTGTCAAAAATATTCCTTTTTATCGAAATCAGCCTGTGAAATATTTTTTTTTTAGTTTCAGATAACTATCATCATATGGCAGTCAGACTAGTGTATACATCATCATCTGGCAGCCACAACTTATCTACCATCATCTGAAAGTCACACTATATCTACCATAATCTGATAGTCACATTATATCTACCATCATCTGACAGTCACACTATATCTACCATTATATAGCAGTCACACTGTATCTACCATCATATAGCTGCCACACTGTATCTACCATCATATAGCTGCCACACTGTATCTACCATCAAATAGCAGTCACACTGTATCTACCATCATATAGCAGTCACACTGTATCTACCATCAAATAGCAGTCACACTGTATCTACCATCATATAGCAGTCACACTGTATCTACCATCATATAGCTGCCACACTATATCTACCATCAAATAGCAGTCACACTGTATCTACCATCAAATAGCAGTCACACTGTATCTACCATCATATAGCAGTCACACTGTATCTACCATCAAATAGCAGTCACACTGTATCTACCATCATATAGCTGCACACTATATCTACCATCAAATAGCAGTCACACTGTATTTTACCATCAAAGAGCTGTCCACTGTATCTACCTCATATGCACACACTGTATCTACCATCATATTAAGCAGTCAACACTGTATCTAAACCATCATATTGCTGCCACACTTATCTACCATCAAATAGCAGTCACACTGTATCTACATCAAATAGCAGTCACACTGTTTATCTACCATCATATAGCATCACACTGTATCTACCTCAATAGCATCACACTGTATCTCCTCAAATAGCAGTCACACTGTATCTACCATCATATAGCAGTCACACTGTATCTACCATCAAATAGCAGTCACACCTATCTACCATCAATAGCATCACCTGTAACTACCATCATATAGCAGTCACACTGTATCTACCTCATAGCGCCACACTATCTACATCAAATAGCAGTCACACTGTATCTACCATCAAAATAGCAGTCACACTGTATCTACCATCATATAGCAGTCACACTGTATCTACCATCAAATAGCAGTCACACTGTATCTACCATCATATAGCTTGCCACACTATATCTACCATCAAAAACAGTCACCTGTATCTACCATCAAATAGCAGTCACACTGATTACCATCATATAGCAGTCACACTGTATCACCATCAAATAGCTGCCACACTATACTACCATCATATAGCAGTCACACTGTATAACCATCAATACTGCCACACTATATCTACCATCAAATAGCAGTCACACTATATCTACCAATATAGCAGTCACACTGTATCTACCATCATATAGCACTCACACTGTATCTACCATCAATAGCTGCCCAAATTTATCTACCACATATAGCTGCCACACTGTATCTACCATCATATAGCTGCCACACTGTATCTACCTCATATAGCATCACACTATATTACCATCAATAGCAGTCCACTGTATCTACCATCAAATAGCAGTCACACTGTATCTACCATCATTAGCTGCCACACTATATTAAACATCAAATAGCATCACACTGTATCTACATCAAATACAGTCACACTGTATCTACCATCAAATAGCAGTCACCTATATCTAACCATCATATAGCAGTCACACTGTATCTACATCATATAGCAGTCACACTGTATCTACCATCATATAGCTGCCACACTTTATCTAACATCATATAGCTGCCACACTGTATCTACCATCAATAGCAGTACACTGTATCTACCATCATATAGCTGCCACACTATATCTACATCAAATAGCAGTCACACTGTATCTACCATCATATAGCATCACACGTATCTACCATCTAATAGCATCACACTGTATCTACCATCATATACTGCCACACTATTCTACCATAAATAGCAGTCACACTGTATCTACATCAAATAGCAGCCACATATATCTTACCATCATATAGCATCACACTGTATCTACATCAAATAGCAGTCACACTGTATCTACCATCATATAGCAGTCACACTGTATCTACCATCAAATAGCAGTCACACTGTATCTACCATCATATAGCTGCCACACTATATCTACCATCAAATAGCAGTCACACTGTATCTACCATCAAATAGCAGTCACACTGTATCTACCATCATATAGCTGCCACACTATATCTACCATCAAATAGCAGTCACACTGTATCTACCATCAAATAGCAGTCACACTGTATCTACCATCATATAGCAGTCACACTGTATCTACCATCATATAGCTGCCACACTTTATCTACCATCATATAGCTGCCACACTGTATCTACCATCAAATAGCAGTCACACTGTATCTACCATCAAATAGCAGTCACACTGTATCTACCATCAAATAGCAGTCACACTATATCTACCATCATATAGCTGCCACACTATATCTACCATCAAATAGCAGTCACACTGTATCTACCATCGAATAGCAGTCACACTGTATCTACCATCATATAGCTGCCACACTATATCTACCATCAAATAGCAGTCACACTGTATCTACCATCAAATAGCAGTCACACTGTATCTACCATCATATAGCTGCCACACTATATCTACCATCAAATAGCAGTCACACTGTATCTACCATCAAATAGCAGTCACACTATATCTACCATCATATAGCTGCCACACTGTATCTACCATCAAATAGCAGTCACACTGTATCTACCATCAAATAGCAGTCACACTGTATCTACCAACAAATAGCAGTCACACTGTATCTACCATCATATAGCTGCCACACTATATCTACCATCAAATAGCAGTCACACTGTATCTACCATCATATAGCTGCCACACTATATCTACCATCAAATAGCAGTCACACTATATCTACCATCAAATAGCAGTCACACTGTATCTACCATCATATAGCAGTCACACTGTATAGAGTGAATAACCAGGAGCGAGGATTCAGTGGCGCGTACAGGAGCTGTTCTCCGGGTCGTATTCGTTGTATGGCCCCACGAGTTCCTCGCTTATTGGAAGAGTAAACTTTTAAAACCAAGATTTGTGGTTATTAACTCACAACTACTGATAGGGTACAACAACGCTATCCATTGTATTTATTTAATACTAACATAAAATGTACTCTCCCACAATCCCCCCAGGGAATATGGGTGCCCTGCCAAACCTCAACCCCAAGCCACCGGCCTAAGCGTGTTCCTCACGGCAACCTCTGGTTGTGTTTGGGTTCGCTCCAAGGCCATTCTATCATGTCCCCGTTTCCGGTTCGCTCCAAAAACAAAACCACTGAAATCCGGTTCATGAGCTACGTTGTCGGGATTATTTAATCCTCTTGTTGAAAGGAACACATAGAAGATTCTGTATATTATGATGCACAGACCACTGTTCCCCCTAAACTGGACATTGACTAGATCAGGACCTTAAAAAATATCCTTTAATGGTTTCTTGTTTTAAGACAATCCAATTCGGTAAGCCCGACAATCTTGCCACTCAGGTAGTGTAGCGGGCTTTGACTCAATAAGCCAAGGTTTGATTCCCAAACGGTGTTTAAACTATACATTTTAGTCTTGACACATTTTCCTTTGGCGGTGATTACCGGAGTTTTACCCATCCAATTATCATCTTTAAAGAAAAAAGGTTGTGCCTAAAAATTAAATATAAATTTAAATAAAAGGCCAGAATTTCTAAAAAAAAACCCGACAATGTTTGTATAGCAATTTATAGCTATTTCCAACATTAAAAAAAAGCTTATTTATACTTTGAGGATTATCAAAGCAGAATTTACATATTTTCAATAGTAAAGCGGCAATATATGATGAGTATGATGTATTGAATTTACTTCAAATATGTCTTTAAAATTAATTTAGAGATGTTTTGATTAGATAAATTTAATAAAATTAATGGTTGATTGTTTTATATGTAGGTAATTATATTTAGGAGAATAATGTATTGAATTTACTTAATAAAAGTCTATAAAATTAATTTAGATTATATAGTCTTTATAGTCTATATATATCGTCTTATTATACTTATTTATATACTTTAAATTGGTCATGGAAAATAAGGACGCTATTAAGACAGAATTCTCGAACTCATTTAGGTGGTGAGATTTCTAAAATAAAAAGTCTTGAGCTGTAGATTTGCATAAAAATTACAAAATGTCTCTACCTACACTGAGCTTTACTACAAACTCTCTGACTTAAATAAACGAGAAAATTGTCTTCAGTTATTTTTCACCTGGCTACGACTCGCTATATATCATTTGTTTAACCTTAATCATTAAATTTCAACCTCCTCACCATAATTTACATCACAATGTTTCTTTAAACTTCATCCTCCTCACCATGTTCTATTTTGATAAATAGTATAAGTTGCTCGAATACAATTGAGGGTACTTATTATTTGGGTTTTGTTGCCCTAGGGGGTAAAATACAGTTAGTTTTTCTTTCTCTGTACGTATTCAATATCTATAAACATAAGATAAACATTTGATTAAATTCAAAAATGTACAAAAAAAAACCACATACATTTATTCAGACTCTATTTTTCAAACCTGGAGGGAACTTAATATTGGTTCTGGAAAATATATTTGGATCCTGGTATACATTTTTCTGGCAATATTTGTACTAAGGAGTAAATAAGTTAGAAGAAATTTGAATTTAGAATAAACTAATTCAAATTGTTGTTTTTCAAAGATGTTCCACAACAAGTTGTCAAGTAAATAAAATTGATAAACTCAATTTATGTGAAATAATAAGCTGACAGTCAAAGTCGTGCAGTAGACACAATGCTGAGTATAATTCGATTAGGTAAAATACAATGAGATGTTAAAATGTTTTTTTTTTCTCTTTATGGCCTTCAGTAAACTACCCTTAATTTTAAGATTAGATATCTAATTCCAAAAACCTCTCGGGGGCCTTATGAAGACCCCATATACCAAGTATTAGGCAAATCGATAAAATGGTTTCGGCTCCAGCCCGAGGTACAGAGAGACGGCATCGCGAAAACTACTTTTTTGGTTTCAGGGGGTCATGAAACGTCGACATTTACCAAAATATCGAGTTCGATTTTTTTTGATGATTACAATACTTTCTCTCCGAGATGTCGAGAGAAATTAAATATTAACATTACTTCAAAAGATAAATTATAGTAGATATTTTGTTTTTTATTTCCAAAGAGTAATGTTAAGAGTGTAATAATGATAAGAACAAGAAGGGGAAGAGGTCTCCTGTTCACAGAACTACTAGTGACCAATAAAAGGTTCTGTAAATATCATTAATGGCAAATTACATTGAAGCAGAAAAAATCATAAAAATAACATAACATTTCTTCAATATAGAGAGACAAAGCATATTTACTTTCTCTCTATCTTACAGGTAGAGAAAGTATGGTGATCGTCAAAAAAATCGAAGTCGAGATTTTGATGAATTTTGACGTTTCATGACTTCCTGAATCCGAAAAAGTGGTTTTTGAATTTCCGTCTGTCTGTCTGTCTGTCTGTCTGTCTGTACCTCCAACTAGAGCCTAAACTATTTTACCGATTGAGCTGAAACTTGATATCTAGGATTTTCATAGGGTTGCCCCGAGGGGTTTTTGGAATTGGACATCTACCCCTAAAATTAAGGGTAGTTTACTGAAGGGAAAAAAGAGAAAAAGTCGATTTTCTCAAAATCGGCTCTAACGATTTTGATTAAATTTCATTTATGATCATTAATAAATATTCCAAACAAAATGGCTACTCTCAATATTTCGGCAAAATGACTTTAAGGGCTCCGGTCTGATGCGTAAATTAACATTTTTTATAATAGCTCCGAAACTATCTGAGATATGAAATTACTTAGCATTACAAATATGTATATATATTTATAATACAAATAATTTATTCGAAACATATTTTTATAAAATCAATAATTTTTAATCTATACGCAATTATATATATATTTTTAACTTTTTTTTTGGACATTAAAGCTTAAGTATTGCGATCGTAAAAAAACTAACCTGAAATGTTGATGGATTTCGACGTCTCATGACCCCCCGAACCCTAAAAAATAGTCTTTGCAATGCCGTCTGTCTGTGTGTCTATAAAAACTTAAAATTAAGGGTAGTTTACTGAAGGGCGAAAGAGAAAAAATTGGTTTTCTCAAAATCTGCTCAAACGATTTTGATTAAAATTCGTATCTAGGCGTTGATTAATATTATAAATAAACTGGCTATTTTCATTTTCCTATGAAAATGATTTTTAGGGTACATTACAGAAGCGTTAATTTCCGTATCTCCACAACTATTGGAGAAACTAAACAACTTATCATTGCAAAATTGTAGGACTATTAGAAATAAAAAACTTTTATTTGACAAATATTTTTATAAAAGCAACAGTTTCTGAGATATTTGCAAATATATTAATACAATTTTGTGAGCTTTAGTTGTAAACATATACTACTTAAGTCTTAACGCAATAATTCTCCAATGCCATAGAGTAATTAAATATAAGTATCTAAAAAAGTATGTAATTTTTCCTTAAATCTCTTAGGAGAAATGTTTGCATAGCAATGATCTATCTCCATTTTAGACTCAATAGTCAATATTTACATTTTTTATTGGTCAAAATGTATAAATGAATAATTAAATATCAATGCGATGACTTGAAGATCTGCAACACCTTATAAAATGTTAAAATTTTAACTAGAAATCGAAATTTTAATACGAAGTGTTGACCCTTGTGGAAGACATTAAACTGTTTGAAATGCTCTTAGGTGGACAAAGATGCGCCTCTTTTCTCATTGATTATATATCATTGTATATTATTTTATGCGTGTTCTTATGTGGAGGGGTGATGATACAATGTACATTATTCCGTTTAGAAATCTTACGAGTTTATAGAAAGAGAGAGAAAGTCTGTGCGGTGACCCGTACCATTTATTTTTGTATGTTTTGAACCTACTCATCTATCGTGATTCAACTCTGTCTAAAATTAATATTGATTTATTTTGATTATTATAACTTATATATATATATATATATATTTACACCTAAGTAAATATTTGTACATCCCAAACACGAATAATTTATCATTGAACTCTAACAGCGTGAGCAAAAGGTTGGAAAACAAAGCTATGGAAAATATAGGTCCCAGTTTCCAATTTAAGTTTCCTTCTAGCCACTGCTTCTAAGTTTCCAAGTATTTACCTCTATTATTCCCCCCCCCCCCCCTCCTAAGTTGGTAATAGACTTTGACTTGCCAACCCACGGTTTTAAGTTTGAGTTGAGAATTAATTGGTTTCTCTGGACCTAGCTTGTTATTTAATTCGATTTCCCCTCCCGTTAGCTCTCATACTACTCGCCCAATAAAATTTGCCCCTCTAGTCTACATTTTAAAGTATCTGAGATAATTTTTACAGGTAGCCCACATATTTAAAATCCCAATTTAATTAGATTAAAAAACTCTTGCCAATAAATAACTGTCCTTTGCAATATTTCCCCTTTTTTACAGCGCTGGCAAGTTCCCGAAGAAAAATTAACTTATCAGCTCCTTTAAGAAAAAAAAATTCTCACTCAAACATTTCATAAATTTTGTTTTACCTTAGTTCCAAGTCTCCATTTCTTAGATAATACTGGTTATTAAAAAAAAAGTTGACCGTGGCATCAATGAACATGTTTCTAGTGTTGTTTGTTGTTGGTTTTTTTTTTCAAATTGGCTGGCTATCACAAATAGGAATACCCTAGCAAAGTTTAATCTCAATTATTTTATATCCTAAGGAGGCCATTTACCGAAGTACCAAGATGCATGGCAGACGCAAACAAATAACGTAATTTTTAAAAGTGGTTTGATTTTCAAAAATAAGGTTCCCGCCTAAACGGAAGTGTAAGATATCGACATGTCCTTTTTAATAAAAAATATTTGTTTTTAGTAATTAACATTTTTTAATATAAAAAGAGTGTAATTTACTCGTTTTCAACAACGTTAAATGAAATGTATGGCTCTGAGATCAAAGTAAATTGTTATAAGCATATATCCTGCCATCCTAGAGCACGTAGTCAATTTTTTAGTAGGGTCACGACAGAAAATATTAAAAAGATGAATAGCAGGGTTGTTTTGACCACCTTTGGGGTCGAGGGTGTCATAGTGCCTAGCTATATATCAGAGGTCCCTGAGTTCGTTACCCGGCGTTTCCATAATTTATCTGTGAAGCAGTGGGTCTGTAATGGGGTCAAACTTAGCTTCGTGAGGACAAATGAGGAGCTACTTGAATAAATAAGTAGCAGCTCCGGCTTAGAAAACTGATATTAATGGCCTGAGGGCTCGTGCTGACCACACGACACCCTCTATCCGCAAAGGTCTACATTATCATCATTAAGGGCGGTGGCCGCTCGGTTGGCTTTAGCTCTCTTTCATGCCCATACCGTGAAGGTTTTTTTTATAGAGGGTTATTTAAGTGTTTTGATGCTTCAGAGCTACCATACCATAAGAAAATACAGCATTGTGAGATTATTATCTTCAAATAATTGTAGTACTTGACGGGAAATTGAGGTTCAAATCCTGTTTGGGTGTGCTGATCGTGTTTTTTTATAAAAAAAAACCAATTCCTCTCCAAGAAAATTCAGGTACACTCCCTCTAAATTCAACCTCCCTAATCTCTGATACATTAATCCATATTAGTACATATGCGTAAGTCTCGAATGAGTAGTTAGACAGGGTGACAAAAAACAATTAAGCACCATCTGAAAGGCTGGTACAGTGGCTTACAATCCTGGATCTGACTAAAGATTTGACTTGGTTCAATATCAACTGGGTAAGTTTTATTAGTACATTTAACACCAACTTTATTAATGTATTAACCAATATATAGATATATTCTGGGAGCTTTTAAAGGAAGTGTACCCACATTGTTTGGAAAGAAGATAAAGAAAATATCGTAAAAATACATGTGAGTCCGAGTGAGGTTCGAATTTTGACCTCTTCGTCACCGTAAGTATAGTCTAATTTGAGCGTGACACTTAGTTCCCGTGAACATTGGCGGAGGATATTAAATGGGCACAAAAACGCCCTCCCCGAGAAAACATTCGATGATACTCATATTAGGAAGAACAAAAATGAAGTTGATGAAAAAGGCTTGACATAATTATGTTAAACGCTTTCAGGGACTTTTTCTATTGTCTAACAATAAATCATTAAGAAAAGATTAGTATAGTATAAATTAAAAAGTAAATATAACGTTATACTAACTTTTTTTAAAGGTTGTTTCCTTTTCTTAGTTAATTTTGGTAAGACAATAAAAGTAAAAACAAACTTTTATAACAATTATTTTTGAAAAGAATGCTTATTCTAATATCCAACCAGCATGAGAAAATAAGCAATTTCAGGGACACGAATTTTCTAAATGACACTATAAAACGTAAGTATTTGAAACATATTTTTAATGCCTGAGACATTAAGCTTATTATATCTTATTTTTTTACTAAACACAACTACTACACTGGAGACTGAATATTTATCACTCAGTAAAAATAAACGAACCATATTTCTCTGTAACACAATTTAGGCCCTTACAAAGACTGGTGATGCGAGTTAATGTAATTGTTTATGTAGTTCTTTTAGCAAAACATTTTTTGCCAAAAAAATTAAATATTACTTTAGAATAAACATAGAGCTTAATTTTCATCACGCGATTTTATTAAAATTGTTGAATATCTGTCATGAGCATAGCGGCATACGATGACAAACTGTTCAAATGAAGAGAAAATCTGTTATTAAATTATAGGACACACTTGACAGATATTTAAGAACTGTTGAAGTCACCGAGTGAATAAAAGTAAACCATATGTTTCTACTGGAGCAAATTATTAATTTATTTTGGCTAAAAAAGTTGTTTTGCCACTAAAACTGCAAAAAAACACTGAATTTTTCTCGCGTCCCTACCTTGGTAAGATATTCCAGCCATTAATTTAAAGTTTCGGCGAGATATATATATATTATATAAATTCCTACCATTGGTGGGAAGGTTTGAGTTCAAATCTCCCGCACGTGCATTGTAAAGTAATTTTCCACGTGTTATTTATCAATGTGATGTTCTCCTCCTATCTTCAGCCAATGTTAATCACCAACTCTGAACTACCTTCCTCATCCCTGCCTTTTGTATTAGCTAATTGATAATTCATTTGTTAAACATTTTAATTAAACACTTTCTTAAAAATACATCTTTAATGTAATATACCTAGATTATATTTGGAATCTACATAGTTTCTATGGCACTCAACTAGTTTGTTATTATATTTAGTGGGGCCTACATTTAAAGTTAAACTAATTGTTATTTCTTTGAAGTATTAAAAACTTATAAAAAGTTTACAACATTTGATATTTTATATAATAAAATTAATTATATAATCTATTGTTTAGAATTTAATTGCTATGATTTGACTTTGTTTAAAATAGCATTTTTCAAATTATATAGTTATATCAGACTTCACGAGGTAGTTTTATAATATTTATTATTTGTTTTTCACACTATAAAATATAATCAGTAGTTAGGATTGCCAATTTTTTCTAATCTGAATAAAAAACATTTGATAAATGCGCAGCCAGAATATGTGATGTTTTACGTTTTTTTAATAATTCATAGATGGCGCTACTACAATTGCGTGCTTGTAGATACAGCAACAACACAATGCATTTGCCAGTGCCAACGACATTTTCTTTAAAAAAGAACGAACAACTTAGTGGAATTTCAGCAGATTTGACTTTAAAAACAAAATTTTAAGGGGAAGAAAATACAAAATTTTTGATTGAAATATCTAAGGAATAACATGAAATAAGGAATTGAGCTTTTATATTTTTTATGTGTTTCGCAACAAGATATATCTGTGCGCAAACTTTTTTTATTGTATACTGCTATTAATTCTAGATTTAGAATCAGGCTAAATATACAAGTTGATCTGCGGCCTACATGTGACAACCATAATCCAAATTATGAAGCACCTGTTGATCAAAAGCAAGCCTACCAGAGAACCAATAATTAAATATAATTATACTGATTTAAATTTTGCATTTTACAAGTGAAACACTTTGCACAAGCAAGTAGATGTGAAATGTATTATTTCTTTGAATATTTATTCAAGTATTAAGTACTAAAATACTATTTGAAGAATCTAGTTTTCTTTATTGAAATGTTAACAATATTAGGCTAACATTTTTTTAATGAGGGCTTTATTATGTAGTTTTTCTCTTGAAAGGGCTCCTTTGGTCTAAAAAGTTGGGAACCCTTGGTTTAAAACATCAATTTGAATAAAATATTGAATTAAATCATTTTTAGCACCATATCTTAACTATCCGTTTAGGATATATGGCCATTTATTAATAACGCTAGTGGGTTAAGAATGAAAAGGTTGAATTATAGTGGAAATGTACTCACATTTACATAAAGGGAGATTGTAAAACGATTCTTGGGGAAAACCTCCCATATACAGCTGACCAGGATTCGAATCCCGTTCTCCTTATCATCGGCACAATCTAGACTAGTCAATTGTTAGAGTGACACATTAGACTGTGCGCCACGGAATGGGCTAAGCTTGCTATTATATATTTACTAACAACTAAACCTAAGCCAATCCGTTCTAGGGAAATGCTCATGTAAACACATATAAACAGAATGGAATTTAAATTTATCTCATAAAATAATTACTCCCCTTCGAGCACTGAGACTATTTTTTTAATCGTTAAAACAAACATTAAATGGTTGGATATGCGAAGAGGCATTTTAAAACACGATTATACGAAATAATATCCTGGCAGGTAAAATGCAAATGATTAAAAACTAATAAACTAAATTTGATTTAAAACAACAAATAAAATTATTACTTTCATTGTTGGCAGGCACGCTTACTAAACGTTCATCTATCTTCTAGGCTGGTTTGCCGGTGACAGGAAGGTTGAGATTCGAATATCTGCCAAGTGTAGGTTAAGAGTATTTTTATACTTAAATGCATATACTTTATTGTCTCCACGTTAATGTGGGTACATTTCCTGAAAATTCTGCCATCCTCATCTCTATCCTATATTTTTATTCTTAAATCACCAACCCGAAGTTTAGTTTGATGTGATTTCTATCCACCCGGGACTGGGTATGCACTCAGCCCTTCAGCTGGTTAGTGTCGCCTGCGCCATCTGGTAGAATCCCATGAACTTGGGTAGTTCAAGAAGTGTGGCGGTTCTCCATTGCCTTCCACACATAATTTCTATGACTGATCTTAAAAGCCCCACCAATTTTGCTAGGAAAGGTTTTTTCACTTACCTTCCAGGTATCTTTTACATGTCACATTGACATGGGACTGACGGCTTTACTTCCCCTCCAAATAAACGTTGTGCTACGGATTTATCGGTCAAGCTTGGCTATTTAATCCATCATGCTATTCGCACCTGTACAATTATTGTAATTGCACTATTGACAACATTAAACCCTCCCGAGTCGAAGGTGTCTGCGTTATCTGATAGCTCGTAATCTTAATTGATCCCCTCATATGTAGGTAACGATATCCGTTCGTTCATAGAAAACACTGCCTTAAAATATGATTGAATATTTATATATTTAGCACCGCGTCTTACTACCCGTTCGGGTTATACGCTTAAGTACTAATTACGCTAATGAATTAGGAATTGGGAAGGTTGAATTTAGAGGAAGTGAACCCGCATTTGCGTGGAGGTAGAGTGGAAAACCATTTAGGAAAAAACCCAGTTCACCCACCGAGATTCGAACCTCGATCTCCGTCCTCGGGGTCGAGATCAACACGATAGCGCGTTAGCCAACTACGCCACTGAGGCGGGTAATATGATTGGAAAAATGACCCTGGGCATGGGGTGAATCCTGGATAGCTCCTTAGCTATAACATTGGCGTACTAAGCCAATGGTCTTGGGTTTTATTCCAGTGTCAAGGTTTCATTATTTAATTAAAGAATATAAAGAAAAAAGCTAAATATTCTTCTTAAATAAATAATATACAAAGAGACGTTAATGAAGACATTTTCAGTCATCTTCAAATAAAACAATCACTACAAGAATAAAAATCTTCATGGCGCGAAACTGCAAGTGAGCTTACCGACCGAGTGGCCGCCGCCATTAGCGATGATATTGTAAACATTTGCTAATAGAGGGTGTCATGCGGTCAGCCGATAATCTGAATTCTGACCACTAGACCACAGAGGCAATCCATGGGTTCATGGAAATAGGATTTCAGTGCCATCTTATTCTTGCCATGCTGTATATTTAAATCAAGATCACAACTAAAGGAAGGCAATGTCAGTGGTCTTATTAGTTATTATTAGGTTGCGATATTTTATAATAAATTATTACTACACAGGAATATATATTTTTTCAATGAAATATTTATTAGTATAAAGAGAATTCATCAATTAGATGACATAAAATGAACGAAGATGGTTCCCAAACCTCAGACGTTTCGGAAGATGCTCTGTGGGAAAATAGAAAAGAGTGGGGAAATTTTTCAGTAAATGGGGAAGGGGTTAGAGTGGGCGCTGGGGATTTTTTTGAATAAGGATGGTCTCAAGGGGTACCCTTCCCCCGAAGATGGGCTCTATAGTTCTAGGGTTCCAAGATGCATCTGAGGAAGGAGGGTAGCCGGATAGGGTTGGGGGGATATTTTTGGTAACGTATCAAGGCGTATGCCCCCCTTCCCGAAGATGGTGCCATAGCGCCAATGGACCGGGGATACGTTTGAGGTAGAGGGGCGACGGCGTGGTGGAGAGGGGTGACTTTTCGATTTATTGTAAAAATTGTTGTAATTTGATCGTTCAAAAATGTCTATCAAAGTCCTCATTTGTAAATTTAGACCCATAAAATAGGTCCATACTGGTTCTGACAAGAATAAACACTTTCGTACTAAAGAGATAGAGGGGTAAAATCTCAATACACCTCAATATATACATTTAAGTTCCTTCTCTAACAAAGACCCCACGCCAATGAGAACGCGTACTAAACGTTAAGCTCATTCAGTCAAGTTTGCCGGTGTTTGGGTCAAGTATTTATAACTGGGGTAGAGGATGTACATCATAATAGTTTCCATTCTCCCTTCATGAAATGTGGGTACATTTCCTCTATATTTTCCTTCACTAACCCTATGTAAACAGCAAATTAAAAATGCATATAGTCTTGACGGGTAGCTAGACGGTGATAATTTTTAAAATATATAAAAACATGAAAATACTATAGAAGGCTACAAATAATTTTCATTCTATAACTGAAGTCATATTAGTTTTGAAAATATAAAATATTTTCCAAAACATAAATTTAAACTATTAAAAATAATTATAATCTTTATTGAACACCATTAACGCGGCGCCTCGGTCAGCAAAAAAGTATCAATCACTCTCAGATCACACGGCATGAGTACAATGGTTGTGTCATTTTCTGGAACTAATTTCTCTAATTTGTCTTAGTCTTACTCCCTTTCATCCTTCGCCTTCAACAACCCTTTGTCGTGTAAAGTAAGAAAGAAGGGAAAGAAAATACAACATCATCTCAAATTTGAGAGGAGGGCCCGCTGTTAGTTCTCAAATATCTTAGATTTTTCTGTTGTGAGCTTATAAAAAAAAACTATATTTTTATAGAAGGCTAAATTTAGAGCCCTTTTCATCAAGCCTAATCTCTATAGCTCCACAAATATGTTAAAAAGTCGTTGAAAATGGGCTAATGTCACATTTTCACCAATTTTTTTCTATTAATGGAAAATAACCCTTTTGAAATCCTCAGACTTCAATTTTGGTATGAGCTATATTTTTAACCAACGTATCGTAGAATTGAATATTGCGTTAAAGCTGAAAGTCTGCGCGGCGATTTCTCAATTATCAAGGCGGCCCCCTTAAGAGCCCATCTCAGGCAATTAATCGAGAAATCGTGTACAAGATTACGCTTGAACCCTTAAAACGTATCGTAGCGCGGGGTTTTCACAATATTCACTTGTCAAACAATAAATTGGGATCAGTTTTTATCGCTTTTCACTTTAAAATAATTATTATTTTAAAAAAATTTTTTTATTGTATTTAAAAAAAGTGTTTAATTTGTTTCACTGGTCTTAATTCTAGAGCTATTTAAAAATAGAATACAGAAAGCCGCACTGCAATGTGACAACTGGCTCAAACTTTACTACCTACTTTAGTTAGGTGCTACCTGAGGCGTTAAACGGGCTCATATATATATATGGCGCCGCGCACAAAATCAACACAACACCACGCGCCATCACACACACACACACACACACACACACACACACAACACACAACACACACAGAGGACGAGATGCATGCGTGGAAGTGTATGGTGCAGGGGTAGTTCAAGCTACTCAAAGTTTGCGGGCGCAGCGGGTAGACACAGCGAAGGAGGGGAACAAGGGAGAGATTTATGAAAGAAGGTCAGAGGGACGCATGCGGCGGGTAGTTCGAGTGTCGGTTTAGTCGGGCCAACCCTCCAGTTGTCGTCTAGCAGTGGACGCGAGGCGATGTCGGGCGCCGGGACGCTTTTTGGATATTGGTCTGTATGTGCGTCGCGGCGCGGGTGACGAAGCGGGCGTCAAAAACCAACAACTTGTGTTGTTTCACAATTTTATATATATTTTTTCTAAAGGCGGGAAAATGTTTAAAAAAATCTAAATTGTAAATATTTTGAAGACTCTTTTAATGAAAATAAAACCCACTTTATTCTTAGCAATACCTTTTTGAGACGATATTATGCATTTTTATAGAATAGCAGTGACCTATTTATCAGATTTTATTCTATCAAATTATTCGTATATTAAGAGATGACACTAATTTGTGCGCTGATATCGATCACTCTGATTGGTTCCCTTCGAATATTCAAGTAAATTAATATATCTTATGATTGTTAGCGTTAATATATTTTTAACTATAATATTGTATTTAATATTATTTATTTATATCGGTGAGCACGTGGGATAAACGTCTATCTTAGGTAGTCTGGTTTGAAGCTGACAGAAAGTTCAGGGTTCCAACCCCCAACTGGTATTTTCCTAAACGGTTTTACAATCTCCTAACCAACACACGTGGGTACATTTTCTATAAAACATTACCTCCTCCACTCATATCTTGTGAATGTAAAGGTGCGGATACCCTGGACGAGTGTACGGAATATAACAATTAAAATTTTTTGTCACACGTACAAAATATTCTAGTACCCAATTTGACACTAACATTTTCCTTAACACTAGTCAATTTATTCAAAGATATTAATGATCAGAAATATTTCCAAAGAATGAACATTAATCCCGAAAGAGTGGGCACGCGAATGAAATCTTAAGCTCATTTGTTCTAATTTTACAATAATGAGGAGGTTATGGTTCGAATCCCAGCAGAGTGTATTGAGGGTGTTTTTTTAAATAGTTTCCCGCTCTGCCTCCACGCAAACTCAGTCATATTTCCTCTAAATTTTATGCCTACCTTCCTCATTCCTCCACTTAAGCTTAATTAATAACCTGAACGGGTAATAAGATGCGGTGTAATAATAATATATAAAATAAATACTAAAAAATAATAATTGTGAAGTCAAAACTAGGTATTAACGCTTATTTTAAGGATTAGGAATGAGTAAATCAGGTTAAATTAAATTTTCCCGTGTTGGTGTGGAGAAGGAATTGGATCAATCCCAATTCTCTCGGCCGAGATTAGAGCTCGACCTCCCCGACATCAACAATTCAATCTGTTGTGAGATTTGAAACCTTATTCCACGCGATAATCAATGCGGTACATGTTTTAATAATCTATATCCGTTAAGATTAAACAAAAAGCCCTTAAGTTTGTACAAACAAGTTTTGAATTGATATTAATATTTATTATTATTAATATTATTATTTCTCTTTGGGAAACTATTAATTACTCTCTCTTGATTAATGACGTTGCCTATCTGTGATGTCACGGCAGTTAAAGGTAGGGTTTCCCGTGTTAATTCATTTACGTTTTACTCAGCAAGTTTTAAAGATATAACGTTGAAACAAAAAACAGAAATTGTTAAATAATTCTAAAATTAGTCATACAATGTCACAAAATTATTATTTGTATCTTGAAGTAGTTTTATTGTAAACGAATTTTTTTAATCTAAAACTCAGGCTATTTGGCTTGATCACTAAAATGTAAAATGAAATCTTCCTTCCAAGATGTAGATTATACAATTCCATGATAGCAAATGTTTGTCTCAAATAGGAAACCAGAGAAAGGTAAAAAGGTAATTTTACAAAAGCAAGTCAATGTTGTCAAGGTGCAAATAGTATAGTGACTGTGTAAACTCGTTAGAGTAAGAGAGGAAGTATTATCAGTAGATAAAAAAATTGCCCCGAATTGGAAAATACTAATTTTATTCCATATTTAGCTATCTCGTACATTGGTGTCTAAGTGTGATAGTGCTTAGACTGCTTAGGTTGGTCAAGATAAAATGCAATCCACTTCAAAAATAACTTCGAAATCTCAACGTCATCGTAACGTCGTCAACAAACTTGTAATCTAAAATAAGGATTATTAGGGATATTTCTTAATATTTTCGATTTTATACAAACAACATCGACGTGTTTATTGAAGTTATTTGAAGTTTTTACAAATAAATAACTCAAAAATTCAGTAAACACACTAAAAGTTTTCATATAACAAATGAAAATATTATATTAAGTCCCCTAATAAAATTTCATTTAAAACTGAAGTTCGTTAATCAAGAGGGAAT
This sequence comes from Timema podura, assembly GCA_033556935.1. Classification (NCBI taxonomy): domain Eukaryota; kingdom Metazoa; phylum Arthropoda; class Insecta; order Phasmatodea; family Timematidae; genus Timema; species Timema podura. The sequence goes on from JAVRXN010000002.1 coordinate 43,843,009, forward strand.
ATTTAGTTCCCCCCATTATCCCAAATATTAATGATTCTAAATTCGTTTGTACTTGATAGTATTAGAATATCAATAAACATTGGGTTAACGATTCTCGTCAGATGAAAAACCAAACCGCATTCGACTGAGAGCCCAGTCGAGATAGCAAATATAAACTCGGATGCGTTTGAAGGTTTCAGATTAAACCCTCAATGATACGCATAAGCTCTCAGCTTGACTGTTGGTGACAGGTGTGTTTGGAATGCCCCACTTTCTTTACCTTTGCCAAAGAGAGAAGCGCATCGATATCGGCACAAGGTTGGTGTAAGCAAACATTAAAAAAAAAAGTGCGAATGGTGTTTGGGGAGAGAGAAGAAGAGGTATTGACGGGAAGTAGGGGCTAGTTTGGTTCTGACAGGGTCTGTGGAATTAAACACGGCCGTAACACATGTCAGTAGCTTCACTGTTGAAACAGTAGACATATTTAACCCTTTCAGTTGGTGAAATATTGTACTCTCTTCTGTTTCTGATGGAAGGGATTTACGTTCGTTGGATTTTCAAGGCCTGTGCCTACCCCTTGAGCGAAGAGAGGTTTTTTTTTTCAACACCCGTCTCACTACCCGTTAGCTTATGTACAATTACGCTGATGATTTCAGGGATGGCACCTTAGCTCAGTTGGTAGCGTGTCTGCCTTACGATTCAAGGGTCCTGGGTTCGATTCCAGACACGGCCTAGAAATCTACCATTGGTGAAATTGATAAATTGACGTTGATAAACTAACGGCTATGGATTTTGTATAGTGCTTGCCCTGGTCTTAAGTTAGTTTATGAGGCATATGAAGCTACGACAGGCCTGGCAAGACGCTAGTAGAAAATATATGGCTTGAATAAAAAAACTGACCCAGGCCATAGGCTGGAAAAAATAATGGATTTAAACTAAAGGCTTCAGGGATTAGGGATGTTATATTCATAGGAAGTGTACCCACATTTTCGTGTAGGGAAAGTGGAAAAGCACCTTCATTACACCCAGCTAATATTCGAACCTTAATATCCCCGTCATCTCTAGTCTAGTCTACTAGATCATGCAACCACAGAAGTGGGTGAAGATGTATTGCCTAATAAATACACAATTTTATGAAATTATTTTTGAAAACGTAAAGGTCAAAATATATTAAAAATACGCCCATCTCTTTGAACTATAGAAAAATAAAAAGTAAACATACATTATAGTTATTATTATTATTAGCACCGCGTCTTACTACCCATTCGGGTTATACGCACTTACGCTAATGTGTAATGGCAGGGTGATTGTGAGACGAAATGGAGGACCTACAGTTTAACGTGGAATCCGAACCACGGTGGAGGCCTGGCATTCCTCACATTCACAAGTTGTGATTAATACATTATAGTTATTTCGGTAAAATGATATAACTAAAGTACAACCAATAGCATATTATGAAAGAATATTTGTACTTAAACATACCTAAATATACGTAACACATAGCCTATACATAATGATGTGTATACATTTTTTGTTAAATTAACAGATGATTTTGATTGTGTACTGTGATATTAAATACAACTTATGAACTATCTCTGAAACTTTGTTACAATTGGCCTCCTGATTTGGTTAAAGTAACTTTAAATCTTTGAGCCTTAAAACATCACCCAAACACTTTCAAGATATTTTTTGGGAGAAGGAGAATAGGGGAAATCGAATCATTATTGGACGGAGGCTACTAAATTTTAACGTAATGCGTAAGTTGAACATACACGAGGGACTGGAAATGCCCATGTACGTATAGTCCCAGACATTGATTAACTAAAGCTTGTGGGGTTATTGAAGTTGAACACGCTAAATCTTTGCCTACACCTCCAAACCACCGTCCCCCCACTATCACCCACTCCCTCTTCATCTTAATATTTGGGATCCCCAGGTTGAATATGTGATGATGACGTTAAAAAGGAGATAGAGGTTTGAGTGATTATGGGCTATTAAAATTTAATTTTGTTTGACTTATTAAACGTGTTTTTGTTCGTTTGTGCTTAACACGTTTACTACCTCTACTTAATATCTTCCCTAGCGGGACAAACCTGAGGAAGGTAACATTTATAGGAAGAATATTCGAATATGCAAGAAACGAGAGCTTTTTATTTTTACTACCCGTTCGGGCTTTACTCACATGTTCTGATTACTCTAAGGAAGCTAAGAATGAAGGTTTAATTAAAAGGAAGTGTACACGAATTTGCCTTGAGGGAGAATAAAAACACATGGTTATAAGAAAAACCACCCTCAATACACTCAACCAGGATTCGAACCCTGATCTCTCCATCATCGGCAGCCCAGTCTATTGCGAGAGCGAAGCCTTAGAGTAATAGGGGCAGTTTCATAGTCAGACTTAGTATAATGCCACACTTGAGGTGTACTAAATGCAGGATGACACTTACCTTAACCAGAATGGAATGAGCGTTTTATGCGAAACTTTCCCATTCCATTTGAGTTTAGGAAGGTGTCTTGTGTTTAATGTAGCACTGCACTTGAAGCGCAGGCCTGCCCACTCAATCTGACTATCAAACTGGTACATTGACCATTCAACCATTGAAGTAATTCAAGGGAGATTGGGAAACAATTAATGTAAAAAAAAAACAACCTAAGAACACTTGGTTATTATTCAAACCCTTGTCATATACCTAAGGGGGTAAGGTAATTGTTATAACCCCTTAGAGCAATAATCATAATACCACAAGGTAGATAAAGGTAAATGAAAGATAATCAATATTCAAGTTGTTTAATATTTTAATGTTACCTTTATTGTAATAGTGACAAAAGAGGTGTAACGAAATAGAGTTCGACTATAATTAAAATAAAGCTTAAGTCATACAGACTATAGATCATTTGGGAAATGCGTCTTATAATAATACTTTCTACGTATTTCCTTATTCAAAGACAATATTGTGAATTCTTAAGTCCATCTTAAGTAAACAGTGGAAATCACCCCAGTCACATGCTCTTCTAGAAACTGTTGGTTGCACCATTTGTACTGCGTAGCTAGAACCTTCCACTGATAAACAGGGAGGGTATATAAACCCCGAATACTTAAAATCGGGGCTGCTCTTTTGTGAATTGTCGTACTGTATGTACGTATAAGTATTGTCTGGGTTACTCTTCGCGTGAACCACGAGCTTGTAATATACTTTTGTTATTAATTAATAAAAGTGTAAGAACATTAATCTTCACAGACTACAACATCTGTCTATTTCTTCAAGTTTAGAGGTTCCTACCAAGGATCTAGTCTCGAAACGAACCTATTAGTTCCCTTGCTCGAGTTCCCATACCTGAGGGATACGACACCGTGACCTCACTGTCATCGGAAAACTAGACCAGATGGAGTTGAGGACTTTGTCCACATGTCCACCTGCGGGTAATAAACGTGTCAGGTGTTTAGGCATTTTCTTAGAAACTATGATGATTATTTTATTTTTCTGATTTTTAGTTTCGATACCTCGACTAGGTTTATAAACAAATCTCGGAAGTATCTGAAGGCTTTTCAAGGTTTAGCGGTGGTCTATATCCTCGTCTAAGGGCACCGTTCGTTATAAACCGAAACTAATCGACACACTGACCACGAGACCTGAGGTGCACGCGGTGTTGCCACGATGGACCTGGATGCGGTGTTGCCAGACGTGGGCGAGTTCGGGACATACCAGCAGCTGCTCCTTTGGTTCGTCCTGCTTCCAGGGGTGCTGCCTTGTGGTTTCCACGCTTACAACCAACTGTTCATGGCAGCCAGACCCGACCACTGGTGCCGAGTGCCGGAACTAGAACCCATCGCTAACATCAGCTTGGAGCTCGCCAAGAACCTCAGGTCAGTTCCGAGAAATACAGTATACAATTTATATAGGAGTTGAAAAATTACACCTGTACACGGGAATCGAAGCCGGAACTGTTAGATTATCACTCAACGGATTCCTTTGGATGGTTATCATCAGCAATGCCCACCAATTTGACATAACACGTTTTATAATAATAATAATAAAAATAATATTTCGCATCGCGTCTTACTACCCGTTCGGGTATACGCTTAAGTACTAATTACGCTAATGGGTTAGGAATTAGGAGGGTTGAATTTAGAGGAAGTGAACCCGCATTTGCGTGGAGGGAGAGTGGAAAAACATTTAGGAAAAACCACCCCCAGTTCACCCGACCGAGATTCGAACCTCGATCTCCCCGTCCTCGGCGGTCGAGCTCAACACGACTAGCGCGTTAGCCAACTACGCCACCGAGGCGGTTAACACGTTTTACACAACAGCTAGATTCTACATGACATTTTTTTGGATCATAATTATTATAAGTAGGCTCTTGTGAATGTAATGATCCTAATGTTAGTTAATATTTAATCACGCCGTTAAGCACGTGAAATACATTTCAAACTCATCTATAGTAGGATCCTGGTAGGAAGAACAGTAAATGAGTCACAAACATTGGTAGAACATCTTCCATACATTCATATAATGTGACTTAACATCTTTAATTTCTGATAGATATAATCAATACCTATAGAATAGCATTAATAATTAAGTAAAATACTGTAAATATTTACTCAAAAAAATATTTGTATTTTTTAAAAATTATATTCCAACCAGAATTCTACTATAGTTTAGTTTACCAGTGATGGTCAGGTAGTGGTTCAAATCCCAGCTAAAGGCACTTGAAGTGTTTTCTCCTAAATAATTTCCCACTCTTCCTCCGTGTGAATTCGTATAAATGCATATAATTATAAATCAGATGACCGACGCCTTAGTTCAACCAGCTGCGCCTCTGTGTGTGTGTGTGTGTGTTTTTTTCAAAAGAAATCAAATATTTCTCAGGTAGAAACATTGAGTTTAATTCTCTTCACAAGGTGACCTCAACATTTCTTGAATATTTGTCAAGGGTGTCTTGGAATGTAATGACAACCTTTTCTTTTCATTTAAAAATGTGTCCTTAAATTTCAAGATACCCTCGACAGATATTCAATCTATTGGTTGATATCGCTATGTGAAGAAAATTAAAGTATATATTTATACTAGAGTAATAGGCTATTTATTTTGGACAAAATTAAGTTTTTTCTATAAAACCTAAAAACAAAACAAAAACAGTGTCCTTAACGCGCGCTCCCCTACATTCCCACCCTAACATCGTGACTAAGGATGTGGTATCAAAAGAAAAGTATCGATACCATACTCATTAAATTATTGGAAGAAAAATATCGATACCGTACTAGTATTGAAAGAAAAGTATCGATAACAGTAATTATCGGTATCGAAATTTTAATCTGAAATTTTTTTCTTTTTTTCTTTAGTAATAATAATTCTTACTTCTGCATCATAATTATATTTTCATATTTATTTAAACACTGAAACTTATAATGCTTGAGCTCTACAAAAGCTTATTTTGTTTAGTTTGTGATGAGCGCGCTCATTGATCAAGGGAAGGGTAGTAAATTGGTCGCTACTCGCCCCGTAGCCCAGTCAGGCATCAGGCTGTATTGATAAACAAAGATTAAAGAACAACTATGAATTATGATGAACTAATAGAGATTGAATGCTAGAGTTAAGGCCGATTCACACAGAACGCTAAGTTAAGCTAAGCTATGCCTTGCTTCACCACGCTATGATTTGTCTGATTGCTGGCCGGGCAATTTTTCCATCTCCCATCCTGAGCCATCTTACGTTGCGCATGTGCATAATGCAGCTTGGGCCCCGTGTTGAACAGACGCAGTGTTGGTTTGGTGGAAATAACTAAAGAAGTGTTGAAGTTTAGTTTTCAGTTTGTTTCACGTGTATTTAAGTAATAATATTCTATTTAGGTTTTATATTTAATAAATGTGTTTGTATTAAAATGGAAGCGTTAATTGAACAAGTCAAACCTCCACCTCCTAAATTTTCTTCATATTCCGAAACAGCTGCTAACAGCAGCATCTTTTCTTCCTCAGTACTATAACCTGAACTTAAACAAGACATTTTGTTGATCGCCATCATAACTAAACTTCACTGGAGCAGACCAGAAAGAAACAACAGGGAATTCAGGAGTGAAAAGAGGGACAATGGCTTAGCTTAGCATTCTGTGTGTATCGGCCTTTAGGCCCTACTTCTTGCTTGTCATGCAGAAAATGAATGACAATTGAGAAATAGTGTCATTTGTTCTTCTTTCACAGTCCACCCTAGTAAACATTTAATCCCAGCATGAGTGAAGATAACAAAATAGCTGTTTCTTTAGATACCTATCCGATACCGGAGTGTGAGAACTAATATCAGTAAAAGTATCGGAAAAAATGTACCTAGTAAAGAAATACTAGTATCGAAAGAAAAATATCGATATTACTAAAGTATCGATACTTTTTCACATCCCTAATCGTGACTGAACATAAACTAACACCCCACCCCTTTTCTCTTCTCCATTCAAGTAGAAAATATGTTTAGGGTTATGCTTACGAGTGGGTTGGGAAATACACAAGTAAATAAGTTGTCTTATTTTATATGGCCTGTTAGCTATTGTAGACTATATTAACAAATATTTTTTCCAATATTATTGAACCCTCCTTAAAGCTTAGTACACATTGAACGATTATCGGCCGACGCGAGTCGCTGGACGATGTTGCTCGACGATATTTATCGTCGAGTGGGCGGAGCCAGAATCGGCCGACTGCCGAGCGGCGAGTTATCAAAGGAATGTTGCTGTCGTCGAGTTTTCCATCCGGAATGGAAAACATTCTCAATGTGTACGCAGCGATGTCAGTCGGCCGACTTTTGTTTGTTTGAGTCTATATGCAAGCGAGCAGTCAATACCCTGATCTCAATATTTTGGTTAGTATATTTGTATATAATCAACAAATATTTTAAATGCAGTATTTATATTTAAATATATTTAAACATATACACATATTTATACACAAATATAATATATTTATATAAAAATATAAAATATTTATATTTAAATAGCTATCTGCTGTAATTATAATCATATAAAAATAATTTTTTGCTATTTTGAGGGTTACAACCTGATACTGCCCAGGTAATAAATTGAATTAAAAATAATGATAATTTAAGTTAACTTGTACATGCTATAAAATAACCAATTGCCACGTATGTTTTGATTTTTTTTTCATATAATAATGTGGACGCAATAAAATCTTCTACGTTTAATAGAACTGCTCCATGAAGCCGTTGATCTGTGTCAAGTTAATTCCAAAGAATATCGCGACAGGAACTAAAAGGGGGATGCAGTGCGAGCAATTGCGCGTTTTTTTAAAATTTCAATAAAAGCGACCGCGATGCCAGCAGTGGTTAAGGGATCCATCACAATTGCAATCACTAGAAGAACTTAAGTAGGTGTCGGCAGTGAATGTTGCTGCTCTATATGGACAGACACAATCGGTGGAGACTTTTGTATTGGAAAAGTCGGCGGCCTGACTTGATCGAGAAATTTGTCAAGCGACTCGCGTCGGCCGATAATCGTCCAATGTGTACATAGCTTAACACGATAAAGAGAAAAATAAGATGAGGTCCAAAACACAACAAAATATAGCAGGGCAAAAAGAAGGGCAATAGGAGCGAGTGCTTGGAGTTCTATGCTTTGATTGTCTTTGGGCAAACATTCAAAATCCAGAACCCGCTATTCCCACCAGTTGCGGACTTAAATATTGGAACGGTCTACCTCGTAATATATTTAAATGGAAGATAAGTGATATTTGAAATAGTTCCTCAACTGAAACTCTTAACAAAAATGAATATAACAAATATAATTTTATTCATCCGGGATTCAACCCTTAGAGAAGATATATAATTACAATTATATGACAATGATGTCATTTGCAAAAAAACACAGAGACATTATAAGAATATGCAAGATATACAAATAAACAATTAGGGAAAACCTCGCAGGATTAATATTATTTAAAAAATTTGACATTTAATTTAATCGCCATTATCCTATATAAATCAAGAAGGTAACAAGGCGTTAACTCGCAAGAAAAACCATCTTAAAAGTTTTACGTTACAAATTCCTAAGTCTGAAGAGACAAAAGTAATAACCATAATAGTTAATCTAAACAGGAAGATTATCTAACAATACGTCTCTTAAATACTTAAGAAATTTTACCAATATCACAATGTTAACAACCCATAAAATTGTGCAATATAATTATATAACTATCACATGATAGCAATTGATTAAAAAAAATTATTTAGTGATGACACGTCAAAAAAGGACTATCAACTTTTTTTTAGTCTAAAAGTTTCCATGAATATATCTACATTCAATATTTACAAAATCGAATACTACAATATTTGCAAGATTCAAGGTCCATTCTATCGATAGCATATTAATAGTCGATCTCCCTTCTATTTTTATTTTTATTTAACGAACCAACAAAAGGATTGATCGTAAAAAAAATAAATACCTTGACCGTGTAACAAAATATTATAAGAAGTGAAGACAAGTTAATCTTTTGTTATTATAAAGGTTTAAATTAAATTACCAAAGAGAATTTTGAATAAAAAGTTACATGATTCAAATTAAGAATTATTATCTACGCCGAAAAAGTAAATTTAAATATTACATTTTATATATTAATTGAAGCTAGAGCTTCAACTGCTTCAAGTCCGATTAAGTCCAATAGTGTCTCTTGATAGCACAGAATAACCCAGAAGATGGAACGATAGAAAGAGGGGTAGGGGCGAACACCTGGAATATTCGGGAAAGAAACATGTGCATGATAATATCCTTCTGGAATTATCGCCACAGTTCTACCTTCTTCCACTCTTATGGGCGAGTAGCACATCTTCACAACCAAAGTTCTTTGTCTCTAAGATCTTTGGCACGGACCAGATCCACAATCGACGGTCAGTATTAACTTCAACACGTGGCGGGGTAGTTGTGTTCGATCGTGATTTATGATAGTGTTCCCTTTTGACGCCACCGGCAGTATGGTGGGGTAAGTTTAGTTATTTTTATTTTGTCCACTCATGTAGCTAAATGCTACATTATAAATTAAATGAAAAAGTGTATTCACTCTTAATGCTATATTATTTTTATTGCTAAAGTGTTATCCGAGAAAAAGTTCTCGTCTTTTCATTCTAGATTACACCAGAAGCTCACAACATTCTATGACTGGAAGTGTACTTTATTATTATTATTAGCACCGCGTCTTACTACCCGTTCGGGTTATACGCACTTACGCTAATGTGCAATGGTAGGGTGATTGTGAGATAAAATGGAGGACCTACAGTTTAACGTGGAATCCGAACCACGGTGGAGGCCTGGCATTCCTCACATTCACAAGTTGTGATTAATACACATCTTGGAAGTGTACTTAAAAACCTGATTTATTAAAGTCTTGATGTAATAGGGTAAGGATGAACAGGGTAGTTGTAGCACTAGCTATATGATGAAACTCCCCTCAGTATTACCAATCATACAATAAAAATAGAGTCCTTCCTCAGGCAAGAGTTACACACCGGTCACACACGTTGGCACTGAACTAAATTTACTGGTGTGTACAGTCACTTACAAACAAACACCCACATTAAATATAAAATAAGTCAATAAATTAATCAACAAATGGCATACTTCATGTGTTTAACCAACTTCAGAATCGATACCGTCTAAAACTCTATTGTAATGTCCGTTAGGGCTATAGTGTAGTGGGAAAGCATTTGGAAGTAGCCCTAATGTAACGTGTATAAAATGAGTTTTTCGTTTTCGATAGTTTATGCTACCCCAATTCCCTCTCTTTTTCCAATCCTTTGAAACTTCAGTCAACCCTATCGGATTCATTGCTTGTCATTGGAGATCAAAGACACAACTCACCAATTATAAATATCCCTTCATCAAAAAGGTTTGTTATATCTATTTGGACTGTAAAAACATTTGATGTGCTTTTAACTTTGGATGTCCCACAAGTGACTATATTTTTAAGCTACTCAATAACTTAAAAAATAAAATTAAAAAATACTGCCAACAGCACATACTTTTTCACGAGTGGTATTGCCTATTTTAATAGCTAACCTATTTGGCACAAGTTTGTTTCTTAGAGCTAATTTTACTAATATAAATAGCCCACGATTTTTTTTAACCGATTGATCATATCAGAAAACGAATCGGGGACTATCTTAGTTTTAGAATATTCACAACAACCAGTCTCCCCACCAAAAATTTATCATTGTGAAAAGGCGAGCCTCAATTTCAATAATGATATTTTCAGTCATGAACTTGACTCTATATACATAACTACTACTAAGAAAGTGAAGGTGTCAGACTATTAACGTGTTAGTTAACAATTTTATGGGTTTAATTTCTATTACTAAGAGTCCATTTGACGGTCGATTAATAAGATGACGTTCAAACCAGAAATAACCATCGAAGTGCGTTTTTTTAGGTATTCTTCACTCAACAAGAGTAAAATTGGGATCAGTGAAATAGTTTTATCATAATACAATTTCATTGTATCTATTTTATTAATAAGAATATTATATTTTAATAATGTAAAGACCCGCTTCAGCGACTGCATGGTCTAAGGCGTCTCTTTCGCAAAATACTAGACTGCCAATGAAGGGGAGGTTGGGGTTCGATAGGGGTCGGATGTACTGAGAGTGGTTTTCCCTCAATGGTTCTTCACTCTCCCTCCACGAAAATGTGGGTACACTAATTATAAATCCACCCTTCATAATCCATTAAACATTAGAGTAATTAGTACATAAACGTATAAATCAAACTGTTAGTAAGAGGCAATAATAAAAAATTAAAATATTAAATAAAGTAAATCGGTTTTGTTGGTCTCAATTTCACCAATAATTCTTGAAAGTAGAATTCAGAAAACTATGGCTCTATGTGGTGCTTGGTTATAGTTGCGAGCTTTCAAGTTCAAGTTTTAAAAATATTGTTATTTCAGAATGTACCTGAAATATAATCTGGTAGTATTATACTTAAGGTAATCATCAATAACCCACTTTGGAGACCACATAGGTTAAGGCGTCACTATCACATTACACTGAACTACCAATGACAGGGAGATCAGGTTCGAGTCTCAGTCAAGTGTGCTAAGGATGGTCTTTCCTAAATTATTGACAGGTGACCTGGCAAACTAGGGGTAAAGTGTCAAGACTTTTGTGCTGGGGGTCCGGGGTTTAATCCTGGGTTCCGGCACCGATTTATCTGATTGCCAAACCCTTCCTTCAACTCTGACAAGACATGAATTAATCACAACTTGTGAATGTGTGGAATGTCAGGCCTCCACCGTGGTTCGGATCCCACATTACACTGTAGGTCCTCCGTTTCATCTCACAATCACCCTACCATTACACATTAGCGTAAGTACGTATAACCCGAACGGGTAGTAAGACGCGGTACTAATAATAATAGTAGTAATAATTTCATTTCAATTTCCTATATTCCTTTATTATAGTGCTGGCCAACAGTCGTAAGACCTATAACAGGCCAGCACTGAAAAGTACATAAGTACTTTACAAATACATATATTTACACGAGAAAATAAGATAAACAAAAATGGCTAAATAGTGTTTATATAGTTACGAAAAAAGTAGTAATTAATAATGATAAGAATAAAAAATAGCATTAATAACAAATAACTAAAGAGTTGTTAAAAGCAGTAACAATATGAAAAAAATAGATAATAATAATAATCCTAAATGTTTTACATTCTCCCTCCACGCAAATGTGACTATGTTTCCTCAAATTAAGCCTTCTTCATCCCTAATTTATTAGCTTATGACCATGGCTGAAAGGGTAGTAAGACGTGTTGCTAAACACTATACCCATTAACGTTTCAAGTTTGTTTTCATTGTGAGTAATTGCAATTTAATGTAATTTTGGTTCTTCTAATCGTATAGTGACAACATCTGTGGTCAAGTGGTCAGAGTTCCTCGGTACAGATCCAGAGGTCCCAGGTTAGATCCCCGGTGTTTCAAGATTTTTCTGTGAAGCACGGGGTATGAAACGGGATCAAACTCAGCGTCATAGGAACAAATGAGGTACTTGAATGAATCAGTAGTGGTTCTAATTTAGAAACTGAGATTATCGGCAGTTTGGTTCGTTGTGTGACCACATGATACCCTTCTCTAGCCACTACTATCACCAACAGATGGCGGATGCTTGACTGGTATAGCTTGATTGCAGGCTGACGCTATGGATACTTTTTTTTTATCTTATAGTAATTTTCAGGAATAAATTTTAAAAGTCTAATGCCTCAATTTTGTTTAATAACTAGCATTTTGACCTTTTCTTCTCATGGTTAAACCACATCAAATTAGGAAGTTCAGCATCCGGCTACCAAATTTTTGATAGTTCATCCTTGTACAATCCTTAGCTAACCAGCCTATAGTAATCACAAACTAATTATGACAGTAAATTAGAATAAAATAAATAAATCTTTTAAACAAAATATTAACTAATCCACAAATTGAATGCACCAACGAACACAATCCATTGGCAACCCAATCTTTACACAAGCACGATAATACAAGCTTAGTGAAACGAAGTATTATAAATTGTTACAGAAATCTGTTGAAATAAAGACTATCAAAGTTCACCAAAGAGCATAAAATTAATGAAATTATATAATCCGTTACAGAAATGTATTGAATAGTGAACAACATAATTTCCCAAAGAACTTAATGGTTTACAGAGCTATGTCGCAAGAATATTTTTATTTTTATTGTTATGTCGCTCCTATATAATTAGCGCTAGTTTAATCTTTGATATTTAGCTCTGTAATCGCAATTGTTCTGGATCCCTTTTAAGAAAATCTTTAGTTTTTTAATTCCTTCATTTTTAGATTTTTTTGTCTCTATAATATACTAAATCTTAATCTAAAATTAATGGTATTTTACTGAAGGTCAAAAAGAAATATCGATTTTATCAAAATACTCTTGAATGATTTTGATTAAATTTTGTACCCTGGCAAGCATATTGTTTAATATCACAAAAAAAAAAATTGCTACTCTCATTTTCACGTGAAAATGAGTTTTAGGGTACTTTAGATTAACAGAAATTTCCTATTTTGGAATATCTCCAAATCTTTTTGAAATACAGAACAGCTTATCACTCTAAAGTTGAAGCACAACTTAAATTTAATATCTTTTATTTGGAATATATTTTTATAAAAATCAATAGGCTATGAGCTAATATCAAATATACATACATTTTTTATGGAGTTCTTTACAGTTAAAATTGATTTTTATGCTCTTTTGTGGACAGAGATGTTCTTCTTTTCTCAATGATTTTGTAAAAGTATGTATTATTTCAGTAATGTTCTTTGTGGAGTGTTTCTGCAACAATGTATATTATTTAGTTTCATAAATATTACTATATTTAATAAATGTTTCTATATTAAGATAAAATAGAAAGTTTGTGTGGTTCACTGTACCATTTATTTATGTATAGCAATGAAAATATTTGAAAATTCCTCAATAGTTTTTGTTTTGGAATACAAGTTTGTTGATTTCAAAAGAACAAATATTTTCCTAACATAAAATAATGTGTACAAAATAATAAAATTATCTCTAAACACCCTCAAGTATACGCCTCGGTAGATAAGCGTGATTTTTATATTAAATATTAAAAACACTGATTTTAAAATCACAAAACTTGAGAAAGTAATATAATAAATATTGTTTTTAAATTAGCTTTTAAATATACAATACAAGTATTTTATTTAGTTATGTTTACAGAGATTAAATGTTTTCTTGCAAAACAATATTACCAGATTTTTTTTTGAAATTTTTTATATTTCTTCGATGTAATACTGTTCAGAACAATTCTATTTTGCCTTATTTTAAAATAACATTAATGTTAGGAAAGATTAGAAATGTCACTTAGGCGTCAAAACGGCCCATTATATTTGAATAGACAGTATGATTGATCGGAATTTGAAATCTCATAAAAAACACCATTTATTTTCTTCAGGCTGTCAAAGAAACATATTAAATTTACAGAGAAGTCTCTCAATTGTATTGGTATAATGGTTTAGTATGTTTTAATATAATCAAATAAATGTATTTAACATAAATGGGAGTATTTATATGGCCAAATTATACTCCTGATTCTCATATATGCTTTCAAAGAATGGTACCTACGTTGATATTTGCTCTCAAGAATATATTGTTTATTTTCACGTAAAATGCCAATTAAAATGGCAAATTAGTTTAAATTGAGATATCATGTTAGTGGGGAAATTTGATAAATTACCCTTTAAGAAATAAAATAAAATCTAGCACGTGAACTTTATGATTAGGTATAGACTACAGGATTATATCAGCTCACAACTGGTTTAATGTTAACTGGGAGGTCGAGGCTCAAGGTTCGAACCAGTCTGGTGCACTGGAAGCGATTTTTTCATATGTGATTTATCAACCTGGTTTTACAATACCCCCTCCACGCTAATGCAGGTGCATTTCCTTTAATTTGTGGAGCCAAACCCTACCCCTCAGTACTGTAAAAACAATTAATATGCTCGGTGTTGAAAGTGCTAATAATTATTAACGGATTTTTAGAAGTAAATATTGATCGCCAGAATACTCATGAAAGATATACTAGTCAAATGGGACTAAATCTGCAAGCTTATGGTCCAAAACTTATCGTCAGCACAAGTCCTTCTTTATTAGAAGTCAGCCTTCACAACAAACTGGTATAGTAAGTACGATTCTTTTTTTTTTAGCACCACGTCTTACTACACGTTCGGGATATACACTCATGTAATAATTATGCTAATGGTTTTTAAGGATTAGGAAGTTTATATTTATAGAATGTTTATCAACATTTGCGTGGAAAGAGAGTGGAAAATCATATAGAAAAAACCACCCTCAGTACACCCAACAGAGATTCGAACCTCGATATCCGCGTCATTGGCAGTATATATATATATATATTTTTTAGCACCGCGTCTTACTACCCGTTCGGGTTATTCGCTTAAGTACTAATTACGCTAATGGATTAGGAATTGGGAGGGTTGAATTTAGAGGAAGTGAACCTGCATTTGCGTGGAGGGAGAGTGGAAAACCATTTAGGAAAAACCACCCCAGTTCACCCGACCGAGATTCGAACCTCGATCTCCCCGTCCTCGAGGTCGAGCTCAACACGACTGGCGCGTTAGCCAACTACGCCACCGAGGCGGGTCATTGGCAGTATAGTCTACAGCGAGAGTACATAGTGCGTTAGACCACGCGGCTACCGAAGCGGGTATGTTTCGTTCCTCACCTAGAATACCATCTGAACCAATGAACCTGCAGTGAAATCTATGAAATTTTTTTTTATGACGACTCACATGTGCCAAGGAGGGAAAGATGGTGTTGTCTTGACATTCTTCCTAATTCTATCTAGAAACTTCGAACATGCCTTCATGGGAAGAGATTATTTTAAGGTACTTGAAAGGGGTGGATATTGATACTCCCCCACAAAGACTCCTACCCCTTCTATGAACGTGGAAAGGTAAATACAGGAAACATCTTGTAATAGAATCTCATTTGAATACTAAGTACCAAGCTGGAAGCTTTAGAGGTGTAAAGAATCTTTGCTTCTTGTCTCACTACCCGTTCGGGCTGTACCTATTCAAATACACGAGTTGAGTAGTATTAACCTGAAAGGGATAGGATGTATTGAGGTGGACTGGATAGAGCTAGCTCAATATATGGATAGAGCGTATTGAGGTGACTGGATAGAGCTAGCGAATATATCGATAGGGTGTAATGAGGTAGAGTGGATAGAACTAGCTCAAGGTAGAGATAGGGTGTAATGAGATGGACTGGAGAGAAGTAGCTCAATATATCGATAGGGTGTAATGAGGTGGAGTGGATGGAACTATCTCAAGATATGGATAGGGTGTAATGAGGTAATGAGATGGAATGGATGTAAAACCAGACTAGATGAGCTTGACATCTATTCAGCGTGCCCACAGGTGCAGGCTATTATAAATCTTTATTGATATTCATTAGAAATGCATTTGTTCAGAGAATTTAGCTAATTTAAAGTAATCAATATGATTAATATCGACCTCGAGAGTATTGGGTTAAAATAATCCCCTCAGGACCCCATGTTCGTGGGTTCATACTCCACCAAGGTAGACAAATTTTATTGAGAGATAAAAATCCGTAGCACAACTTCCTTCGGAGGGAAAGTAAAGCCGTTTGTCTCATACTTATTATGGCTTATAAAATAACCATGGAAGGTATGTAAAACACCTTTCCGGGCAAAATTGATAGCCCTATAGTGCTCGCTCATAGAAATTCAGTGTGGAAGGCAATGGAGAACCATCACACTTTCTGAACTCCCCTGGTACATGGGATTTCTACCAGAAGGTGCAGGAGGCACTAACCAGCTGAAGGGCTGAGTGCACGCCCAGCTTCGGATGTATAGAAATAACATCAAACCAACCTTCGTGTTGTTCACTTAAGGAGAATAGGATTACTTCCCGAAACGTTTACCAAGTGGCCTAATGAGTATGACTCGAATTGCTCTTGGTCCCTGTTAGGGTCAGGGCTCTAATCTCAGCCTCCTGCTCTGAAAGGCGGTTTTCCACACACATTTTTGCTGTAGGTTTATCAACCTCCTTCCAAGCTACTGTGGGTTTATTTCCTTTAAGCTGATTTCATTCCTATCACTTAGATCAAAGTTGTAAATCACCTTTGTGTTAAAAACAAAAATAAATATAAAAGTGCTACACTTTACATTAGTAGGTAGCGTCTGTCTACTGAATTAAGGGTTCCGGGTTCAAATCCTGTCATGTCTGAAAAATGTATCATTTGGTGAAATGAGGGATTCCCCTTTTACAGTGATGAATAAAAGGCCAGGGATTGGATATTGTCTTTTTTCTGGTTTTAAGTTAGTTTATAATTCGTGTGCTGATATAATCAGTCGATTCAGAAAGTGCACGTCAACTACCTCAAATAGATAAAAGTGAAAAGTTAAAAATTCAAATGGGAAAAAAAGAGGAAGGCAGGCCTTATACCTCTACCGCGTGTGGGAGCCAATTCTACTAATTTTTCCTCCACATGTGTAGCTAAGCTTAAAATCTAATTTTCATACGAAGGGGTCTTTTAGAAAATACAAACATTTTTTTTGGCCGAAATTATAAAAAGGCCTCTATTTTATTAGGGTAGTTTTATATTAATCATCATCATCCTACAGCTTGCTGGGTAGGATAATTTTAAATAATAATAATAATGGCCAACCTCTTGGTCTAGTCGTCAATGTTGCTAGATACTAATATAGAGGTCTCGGGTTCGATTACCAGTTGTATTATAGGTAATTTTTCCAGAAGTAGAATTGTTCCTATGGTTGCCATGATCTGGTCAATTAGGGCTAAGCTAAGTTTAGGACTTCTACTAGCACCACCTAATCAGCATCATCATTAGTATCATCCCATCATCTCTTCTGGATGAAGTAACCACACCTAAGTAATGCCCAAACCTAAGTAGACGGTTATATATCCGCAACTGCTAGTAGAAGACCATGAATGTCTAGCCACAAACTCTGATGACATACATTAAAAAATTTAAAATAATCATAATAATCTACTTTAATGGCGAAGTTAACCAAACTTAACCAAAAATTACAATTAAACAGTAGCTAAAAAATGATACACATAAAAAACCCACACATAATGACAAAGAAAAACTTGAGCTAAAGATAAGCTTATAAATACGGTAATATCTTTAAAAGTGACCATTGCAAATAACATGAACTGGCGTATGAATACGAGAATGTAGATGAAGAATCTTTTTTAGTTGTATTTAATACCTCTGCCTTCCTATGAAAGCATTATTGTAAAATAGGAAAGGTACTAGTTGCACGTCAGGCCTAGGTCTATACACTTTAGCATTTGTTTGAGTAATAAATTAATATACGCTTCTACATGGGCGTAGGAAGAATTTAAATTTAGGGAGAGGGGAGCACAACATCATAATTTTATGACATAACGTTAAGACTAAGAAATAATAAATAAGAACCATGTTACTTTATACAGGTATGGTGAAACTTTATTTTTTTTAGGGCTTTATACCTTCCCTCCTTTCCCCCAGTTAATGTTTAAAAAATTGGGTGCTACTATAAACTATTTGTAGTAGATTTTACCCCCAAAAATTAGAAGTCACTAAAAGCTATCTGAAATATCCTTCCAAAATTAATTTTTTTTAAATTGGACGCCCTTAGAAGCCATTTGAAATGGTCCTCACTTGATTTTTTTCCTCCCCAAGAACTTCAGAACATGTAGAAAGTGCGCCTTCCTTAATACATTTTTGAAAATTAAATGCTCTTAAAAGCTAATTAAAGTGCCCACGCTCGTATTAAATATATATATATGTATAATATGCATATATAATTTATTTGGTGTGGGCCTTACCTGGAAAAGTTTTGAAAATTGGATGCCTCTCTAAATAATTTAAAGTTTGATACAAGGCTATCTTTAAGCTTCATATCAAGAACTTTGGAAGGTTTCAAGGTGGGGGATTTAACCCCCCTAAACCAACCCTCGCTACGCCCTTGCGACTCCAAATAGAGTTTCAACAGACATAACCACCCCACTGAAAGTAAAGACCAAGGAAAAAAACAACCTTGGGCCAAAAATACTTTTGCATTATCCTTAATTAAATGAGTATACTCACTAAAAAAAAGTCAGTGTATCGGCTACTAGTGACACGAGCTATCCAATATGGAGAATTTAATGTAGAGAGTAATAGAACTGTGATAGAATTTTTATTAATAGAGAATGGAAAAACATGTTTTGAAAAAAAATATTTCGCACCATCCTTTCTCCCTCAATGTACCATTTTGTGGTGATATAAATCCAGCCTTCCAAGTAAGAGTGAAGCATACTAACTGACAAATAATCCCTATTGCACCAAATAATTTAGGTCGAGAGTCACCATGGCCAAGGAAGCATTCTGCAAGAAGTTACTAATGACCAGCAAGCTGAGCTTAGAACTAAGGAAGAAACTAATGAAATACTACTTTGAAGCATCGTGCTGTATGGAGAAGAAACTTGGAGTCAAAGGAAGATTTAAAAGACATATTTTGAGAGCTTTGATATGTGGTGTTGGTGGCCTGGTGGTCTAGTGGTAAGGTGTCAGACTTCTGTGCTGGGGTCCGGGGTTCAATCCTCGGTCCCGGCACAGATTTATCTGAATGCCAAACCCTTCCTTCACCTCTGACAAGATGTGTATTAATCACAACTTGTGATTGTGAGGAATGCCAGGCCTCCACCGTGGTTCGGATTCCACGTTAAACTGTAGGTCCTCCATTTCATCTCACAATCACCCTACCATTGCACATTAGCGTAAGTGCGTATAACCCGAACGGGTAGTAAGACGCGGTGCTAATAATAATAATAATAATAATAATAATAATAATAATATGTGGTGTTGGAGAAGACTTAAGAAGATGAGGTGGGCAGACAAGGTGGACAGACAAGGTGACAAATGAAGAAGACCTAAGAATAGAAGATGAGAATAGAACAATTTTGGATGTAATTCTTTGGTGAAAACAAACTGGAATGGACATCCTTAGGAGGAAATGTCTTTTGCATAACGTCATAGAAGGAAAGGTTGAGGGAAAGAGGAAATTAGAAAGAAGGAATATTCAAATATTGGATGACCTGAAGTAAAGAAGAACATTCTAGGAGTTGAAGGAAGAGGAAGAGGACAGGGCGCATTGGTGGTCTAAGTTCACTGACAAAAGGAATGGACCTTTCTTAAGACAGAACATATTATTATTATTATTATTATTATAGTAAATAATAATAATAATAATAATAATAATAATATGTTCTGTCTTAAGAATAATAATAACCTTTCTTAAGACAGAACATATTATTATAATAATAATAATAATAATAATAATAATAATAATAATAATAATAATAATAATAATATGTTCTGTCTTAAGAAAGGTCCATAGTAATAATTTCAATTCAATTTCAATTTCCTTTATTATAGTGCCAACCAACAGTCGTAAGACCTATAACAGGCGGGCACTGAAAAGCACACAAGTACATACCCTACAATACATACATTTACATAAGAAAACATGATAGACAAAAAATGGCCAAATAATGCCATATACCGATAAACAACCACGAGACAAAAAAGTAGTTAATAATGATAAGAATAAAAAGTAACCTTAAAAATAAATAACCAAATAGTGGTTAAAAGCAGTAACATTTTGCAAAAAATAGATCAGAATATTGTAAACTTAAACAATGTAAACTTAAATAGTATTAAATAATATAGGCAGAACCTCTACAAGATAAATTATTGATATGGGATATCCTTAAATAACTCTCTGAGTTTAGCTTTCCTTTTATGATAAAAGTCGAATTCGACAAATCTAGAATTGGCACTATGGATACAACGACCTATAGGGCTTACCTTGTAAGAGCTGTTAAGAAAAAATAATTTTTGATTACGAGAAGCCCGAGAAGGGATAAGAACGCCTACATGATCAAGGGCAAATTTGCAAGAAATTATGTTATTGAAAATATTAAAAACAAAAAGGGCATCACAATAAAGTCTACGCGAGAAGAGAGTTTGGAGCCCTAATAGGTTTCAAATTCTATCATAATCATAATAAATCCGGTTACTAAAGTATTTATCATAGCATGCAGCAACAAATTTTCTTTGAACGTTTTCTAAACTAAGAGAGTCAGTTAAGGTAATGGAATTCCAAGCAACAGTAGCATATTCTAACTTAGATCTAACCAGGGCATAATACAGACATAAAAAACAGTCAATTTTCTTAAATGATGAAGTAATAAATTTAATAAGCCCAAGTAGTTTCAATGACTGGGAAATGACATGGTCAACATGATAGTGGAAATAAAGTTTGTTATCCAGGAGGACACCAAGATCATTAATACAAAGGGTGCGAACTATGTTATCACTGCCCAATGTATAAGTAAAAAAGAAAGGATTAGTTTTCCTAGTGAAAGATATAGATTTGGTCTTAGATTTATTGATAGACATTCCATTTTCCAAAGACCATTGTAGAATACCATTTACATCATTTTGTAAATCTATACAATCTGCAATTGAATTGATAGTTTTAAATAATTTTACATCATCAGCAAAGAGTAAATAACTAGAAGAGTTCAAATATTTACCAATGTCATCAATAAACACAATAAAGAGAAGAGGACCTAAATTAGACCCCTGTGGTATGCCACAGGGTGCTAAAAATGTATTTGAGCTGTGTGAATCAATTTTAATAATGAATGATCTTTCATGCAAATAACTGCTGAACCAATTTACATATGAGTGAGAAAGTCCAAAATTACCAAGTTTAGCGAGAATAATATTATGCTGACATAAGTCAAATGCCTTACTTTGGTCAAAATAAATAGCATCAACCTGACCTTGGGCAGAGACTTGAGGGGCAACATGCCCAAGAAATTCTACTAAATTAGTTACAGTAGATTTATTTTTTATAAAGCCATGTTGATTATCTGAAAATTTATTTTTAAGGTGGTGAAAAGTATGCTCATGTATGATTTTCTCGAATACTTTGGAGAAAGTGTTTAAGAGAGAAATTGGTCTATAATTACAAACATTTGTTTTTACCCCCTTTTTATAGATAGGTATGACAACAGATTGTTTCCATGTACGAGGAAAAGTTTCATTTGACAGGCTAATGTTAAAGATATAGGCTAACAAAGGGCTGAAAATGCTGGCACAGCCTTTAACAATAAAACTTGGAATTCCATCTGTCCCGGCACATCTAGAAGAACTCAATTTTTTAATAGCATTAGCAACATCCAAGGGTGTAATGTGGCATGGATACAAGGGCGCGCTAGTTTCAATAACGGGGCAGGGTAAAACAGGAATAGCTGAATTATAAACGGAATGAAAGTAGGTCCCAAACTCATTAGCAATTAATAAAGGATCTGCTATAGATTGCCATCAATTTCAAGGTTGGATGGGAAAACTTTATTCGTACGATTATTTTTAACAAATTTCCAAATATCTTTAGGTTTGCATTTAATACTATTTTCAATTGAGTTCATCCACTTGGCTCTGTCTATAATCAAAGTAGTTTTAACTAATTTACGAAAGTGAGAAAAATGTGAATAGAATACACTATTATTTGTTATTTTAAACTTTTTGAAAAAAATGTTTTTTTTCCTAATATAGTATTTGAGTGTAGAAGAAAACCAATTAGGATATTTGGATGAATTAAGAATATTAATTTGAGGAATATTCATTTTTATTTTCCTTTGGACTAAGTTGGTAAAATTATCTACAGCCAAATTAACATCCGTAGTAGAATAAACACAAGTCCAATCTGCAGTAGCAAGGTCATTGTAGAGATTAAGGTAGTCACCGTGTGCATAGTCAATATATGTTTTAGAGGTGTCATTAATTTTAGTCGCAATAGGTACATCTAGTGAAATCAATAAAGGTGGATGAGCTAAATCAATATTGACTAGTGGTTGAGAGCTTTGAGTAATAGTAATAGAGGGGTGGTGAAAATTAGCAAAAACGAGGTCAAGGAGGTTAGTGTCGTTATCAGCTTCATTGAGTTGTTCTAATCCCATTATATTAGTTGAAGCGAGAAGTTGAGTAGCTTTTAATTTAATGTAGTAAATGCGAAATGTTCTGAGAATGATGATAATTCCAATCAATTTTGGGGCAGTTAAAATCTCCGATTAGTATTATTCTATAGGGGTAGCTAGCCAACACACCTTCAAGAAATATAAAGTAATTGTTAAATGCTTCGACTGTTATTTGGGGAGCAAGATATATGTTCCCAATTAACAGTTTTTGGCGATCAAATGTTGGGATCTCAATCCAGACACATTCCATATTATTCTCTAGGTCAGTTCTCCTGACCACACCAGAAATAGTATCAATGACAGAGATGAGAGCACCACCACCCCTTGAGATAGTAGCTTCGTCATATAACCTGTCGGCTCTATAGACATTATAATTAGGGGAAAGTAATTTTCATTAACAAACTCACTAGAGAGCCAAGTTTCAACTAAACAAATAATAGAGAATTCATTCAAACAAACATTAGAAAATAATTCCCTTGCTTTGGTTCGCAGACCTCGAACATTTTGATAATATAGTAAAATATCACTGTTAATCACTGGGAGATGGGTAATAATAATAATAATAATAATAATAATAATAATAATAATAATAATAATAATAATAATAATAATAATAATAATCATAATAATAATCATAATAATAATAATAATAATATCATACTATATTTAAAAAATTGTAGATAATGCACAAAATAGCCACAGCAATGACTGCGTCTAGCATCAGCTCACAAACAATTTTACAATAATTTTAAAATTCTGTTGGCAACAATAATTGACGAAAAAGTTTTATTCTATTAAAAACCCATTGAACTGATATATACGTTTTTTGTTTAAATAATGCAGCTTAAATTATAGATTATTTAAAATTGTAATTGTCGATAGCAAATTTCAAGCACTCACTCAAATTATTTACCAAGTCAATTGTTTTATTTTTATTTTAACTGCATGGAAAAAAAAAGTTTAATTACAAAGCGGATTTTTGAATTACAGATCCTCATTTATTTAAAATGAACTCACTGTGTATACGGCATCCATATGGTTAATTTGGTCACTATGATTAAATTTTAATTAATTCAGAGCAGTAAACTTTTACAAAGGGTCATTCGCAACGATGAGCTTAAATCTACCGAAATACTCACATTTGTAGCTATAACTGCAAAACACGGCTTAGCGTATCCATACAAGCAAGTAGCTTTTATAATTGTTGGATAAGCTTAAATTATTAATGGAATGGTTATATACCTGATTGCGATTCCTTAATACGACTTATAATTTGAAATCCATCTAGCTTAAGTACTACCATCAATAATTTATTATTTTGTTTTACTTACTGTATCAATACATTTAAATTATTATTTGGCAAGGAGAATTGCCGTTCAAAAGTATTAATTCAAATAGAGTTGCTAAATCACACCTGGGTACAGGAGCTTTATGGTTCATGGTACAATAGGGTACGATTCTAAAGTAAATGTCTCATTTTCAACTAACTTTAAATTATTTTCTTTATTTGGCATACATTTTATAAATGCAGGATCATATCATCAAATAATGAATAAATTATCTTTACCTAGGAAAGCAACATTTATCACTCAGATATAGACACCAATATCATAATGTCTGAACGATTGCATGAATACTAAGTTACCTTTAAAGGTAGAAGTTTACCTTAACTGATCACACTATGACCCTTTCTTATAAGTTAAACCACAGTGTAATAAAGAAAGTTAATTTTATTACCTTTCTGGGGAAACTGAGTGTATATTAATACTCAATTATTTAAGGCGTCTCTTATAGTTTAACCAGGTTCATATAGAACTGCAGCTTCTACGTTTCTTGAATAGCTTACTCAAAGTTACTCCCAAAAAACACTTATATAGCGACATGCTTATATAGCATGACAAAATTCTAGTTCTTCTTTAGAAACACATTCACAAAGTATTTGCTGTACGCGTGTGTGTTTGAAAATAAGAACTGCTTCATCTCACACCCTCCTCAAATGAATTCTTTTGAGTTGAGGCCAAAGACGTGTAACAAGATTTCCTTCGCTTTCAAGAAGCTTTACCAACGAAAGATCCTGAAAAATCCCCCCTTGGGATATGGGATTGCTACACTGCTGTAAGAAGGAACATTATCCTACTTACCCACGTATTTTGTGTTACGACTTATTCTTACTTTTCTTTATTCCCCTGTGGCAGACTCGGAGACATTTATTTACATTTTAAGCCTCTGCTAGTGGCTGAGAGGTTAATGAGGTCAACTTTAGGTTCAAGAAACCCTGAATTTTATTATTACATTAAAATAATCGTATTAGATCTTCATTATTGTTTATGGTTTTATTTTACTATAGTATTAAGATTCCTGGGGTTGTTAATTTGATGTTGAGTGATCTATTTTAGGTTAAGTTAGGTTGGGAATGGTATGCAAGTTTTAAATTAGAATGTGCACTCGATTTACCTTCTTTTTTTTAAATGCACACTGATGTTCGTTTGATATTTAATTCATACTAAACACATTTCCCATTTTCATATAATTTCTAAAATTTAAATTAAATATTTGGAAAAAATAGAGCAAAACAAATTCATTTTATTAAGTATTTAACATTCCAAGGATGTCTTTGAGGCCTGCTTCCGCCTTCATAGCGAGATAAGAATAAAATATTACTCTTAACACATCAAACTAAACAAAATTGATAAAAGTCAATATCTGAAATTTGGTGAAGATATATTTACACAATATAAAAATAAGAATTTGTAAAGCTTTATGACATTAATTTTGGTAATAAGAGTGTATTATTAGATTATGAAACGTTTATAACAGTATACAGTATATACTTGACAAAGTTTTGAGGTTAAGTCTTATTTAAACATTGATAGCGTAGTCAGTAGTTTGGCAAGTGACAATATTTAACGATGTGATACAAATATAATTTCTCAACACTAGGTTCAATATCCCAACGATGAAATAAGATTTAAACTCAAAAGTTTGTCAAACTTAACACTTTCTACTGTTAAAATTTTACCTGTGCCATGATTATGTTTAAATACGTTTTTTCTTACCATTTTGTTTTAAGAGATGATTTAGAAAATGAATAAATAAAGATAAAGCACTTGTCATATAAGAAATAAAGCAAAATGAGTAATATAAAACAATATATAGATAGCAGTAAATAAATAACAGTCAAATGATTTTTGATATTTTTATTTGTAACTACTGTATTTATTAAGGTAAAAAGACTACCACACAGAAAATAACAACAAACTAATATTAGCTAAAACAATTATTATTTTTCCTCTCTTTTTTTAACTAACTGCATGGGCTATACATAGTTTTGCTCTAATTTGAGAACACAGGACAAGTAAGGTGAGTTTTGCACCGCAATGTGGAAAATCCCCCCCCCCCCCCCCCCCCAAAGACGAGCATGCCAGTCAATCTCACAGACGCTGAGCGAACCCTTCCGGTAACAAAATAAGTCATAACTATCTCAAACTGTCTCTAGGTACGCCAAACTATATCTACATATATGTACTTGATCATATGCTCCTTTAAGAGACCTGACATCACTGATAACTGGGAGACAAATCCTTCTCCGTTTCAATTTCCTGAACGCGCCTCCTTTCACGAGACAAAGGAGTGACACTCCACTTCTCCCGTCTTATCCCCCGCGGTAGTGAGATGACAGGTGAAGACGATCGTGGGAACTTGATGAGAAATACTCGAACATCAAGCTGGTAGGCCATCGTCGAGTTTCCTCTGGGATTCAAATACATTTCTGTTGAAGTAATCAGATTTAGCAGCAGGGAATTTGAGTGCGATGAACATATGCCTACCGTCTCTATACACATTTCAATTGGTTATCTGTTTTATTCACACGAACATAAAAATCTACTCTAAAAATAATAACATGCTATTAATTTCTGGGACTTCTACTGAGAAGTATTCAGAGCTAGAAAAATCTCTTAAATCGATATTATCCGTGGTTAAAATTAGTAGATATAATTATATATTCATGACATAAAATCTTTAGAAATGTGATTAATTAATACGATATCTATACTAAATTTGTGGTTCGGCTAAATTGTCATCTGTCTTTCTCAGTTCTGGAGAGAGTCTGTGCTATTACGGTATTCCCCGCATCATATTGCCAGTCCGGGCTATCTGCATATTTAAATTAAGAGCGTGCATCACATGCCAATCATCTCGGATAGAAATCTTAAGTTTACACGATTGAACATTAATGGAGAAAAACAATTAATAGAAGTTCCTAATACTGAACATTGTTTAAATATTAAACGATATTTGGATAAAAACTGCAGTGAAAAAGGCCATTTTTGACCATTTTAGAATGGCTTCACAGCTAAGCATTGTGCACGAATATTAATTCTGTCATAATAGGGACGTACTATAGTTATTAACAAGAAATTTGATTCCTTTGTCCATCATCGTCACCGCGGAGAATTTCGAGTAATCATTCAAATACGAATGCACTGCACACATTTCTATCATATCGTAGGTGTTTTGTTTTCCCTTTAACACCCATACCTCTCGCGCGCGTGCGCTCACACAAGTCTGTTAAGCGTAGGAATAGTTTTCTGAAAGGCCTTTTCCCCTACCAGATATTATTATATAGTAGGATGTTGGTAGGAAAAAAGACCTTTCAGAGAGTAATTACTACCGTGAATGGAGTATACATAATCAGATGCGAGTCGAGAGATGAGTTGTGCCTTCTACGATAAACGCTCTTAATGAAGCATTTGAATGGAGGGAGGGTGGACCAACATTAAGAAAAAAACACCCATACTGTACCTGTATCGGGCTATAAACCTGACCTACACGTCACAGGAAAACCAAACCAGATATGGTTGACGCCTTAGCCCATGAGGTCTCTTAAGTTGGAGTGGAAGAGAACGCACTAAAAAGCCCGTCTTTTTTTAAATCAAAAAACTTCTTTGGCCTAAACATTGGCATTTAAATATGAACTTTCCTCTTAATTTTTAAAAAAAGTATCCAAATTCCAAACAGTACACCCGACAAATACTCTAACCTCTACCTCCCCTGATGACCTAGTGGTCTAGGGGTAAGGTATCGGACTTCTGTGCTGAGGGTCCGGGGTTCAATCCTGGGTCCCAGCACAGATTTATCTGATTGCCAAACCCTTCCTTCACCTATAACAAGATGTGTATTAATCACAACTTGTGAATGTGTGGAATGCCAGGCCTCCACCGTGGTTCGGATCCCACGTTAAACTGTATGTCCTCCATTTCATCTCACAATCACCATACCATTACACATTAGCTTAAGTGCGTACAACCCGAAGGGTAGTAAGACGTGGTGGTAACAATAACAATAATAATAATAATAATAATACTAACTCCCCTCCTTTGGCAGCTTAATCCATTGCGATATTGACACCTTAAACCGTGTGACTACCGGTACGGTAAATATATTAATGAAATGGTCTGTATTCATCTAATTACAAATTGTTAGCTAAGTTAACAATGATTGTGTTATGCTTTATCATTATCACGCAAAGGATACAAATACCATAGTCGTGTCCGAACGCTCGTGTTACATTGTGTTGCATGTCACAGATTTAGGAATTATAGTTGGATTAAATTATGCCATGGTCGATATCACTTACCGTGGACGTCATCCGGCTCATGAGGTCATTTGATCCTGTCCGATATTTAAAATATACTGTTTACTAATTAGTTCCCAATTTTATTTTATCAGATAACTATATCTAAAACTAAGAAAAGTTCTATCTATTTTCATGAAATTGCTGTTCTATTTGGGAGCTAATATATTTTACTGGGATGGTCATGATAAACATATTGATAGTATATTCTACTAAAAAATTAAAATTGGATTACTTTCAACTTAAAAAATAACAGCAAAACTATAACAATGTACAGTTTTGCTAATACATTTTTAAAAGTGACATCTGGAAACATATATCTAACTCGTGAACATTGGCTTGGCATGCTGTTAGTTTACCATTAATGTAGGTAGACGACCTCAGTGGAAGAACATTTAATTGCTGAGCTAAGGGTTTTGGATTTGATTCAAATGTCCGTCCAGGTCCCAATTTTCAACACTTATTTGATAATTTGTATACAACATATAAATGGTAGTAAATACTTGTTTCAAAATATTGTGCATTGTCGAATGGCAAGATTAACTTAAAAAAAAAAATTACAAATATTTTCATCCAAATTTTTTTATTTTTTATTATAATGAGGCCTATATATTTATGCTTGGTCTATTTAACATGCACTTTTTACTACGGGAACATGAAAGTTCATTCCTGCACTTACAAAAATACACCATCAATCCCTCTCTTGAGCTAGTTTTACACAGTTCACATCATTCCACCTATACCTATCTTGAGATAGTTCTACCCACAACTTGTGAATGTGAGGAATGCCAGGCCTCCACCGTGGTTTGGATTCCACGTTAAATTGTAGGTCCTCCATTTCATATCACAATCACCCTACCATTTCACATTAGCGTAAGTGCGTATAACCCGAACGGGTAGTAAGACGCGGTGCTAATAATAATATAATAATAATACTAGTTCTATCCAATCCACCTCAATACACCTTATCTATTTAGTTCAATTCTAATGTTATCTTCCCACCTGTTTCTAGGTCCTCCCACAGGTATATTTCCATTGGGTTTACCAGTCAACACCCTAAACACAGTTCTAGATTCTCCCATTAGCATTGCATGTCCTGCCAGGGCTGGTCTGGGCCGCCAGGACACCGGGAGATATCCCATTGGGCAGGTTTGATTTGGGCTCCCATAACACCTTCATACTAAAATAAATCCATCCATTCAAGTCTAAATGATCGTTTTTATTAAATTTTAACCAAAATTCTCAGTTATGAAGTCTTAGGGTTCCCAGAATAAATCTTTTGTGAAGATATACAATTTCTTGAGCCAAAAGTGTAAGCCTTTGTTTGGTGAATTCTGACTTTAACTATCTTTGTAATCTACACAAGTAGCGAGGAGAGTATTCTACAATATTAAATATAGGGTCTAACAAATATTGACTCCTCAGTATTGTATAACAATTTAGAATAATTTTTTTCTCATGTCAGAAGAAAGTACAAAATGAAGTTTTAAGTATCCTGAATGATGACGCAATAATAATGGCCTAGGAATTAAATTAACTAATAATAAAAATATAAATACCACGATTCACCACTCCATCTTTCACTGAAACATAGCTACAGTTGTATTTATGAATTTATATTAAGGGACGTCATATTTATAGTCCAGGACCGCTTTTAAACCTACCAACACCTGTGGCCTTCCCATTGGAAAATGTGAGATTTGATTACTCTAACAAGGTCTGGTGGCGAGTACAGGGAACACGACCCATTATTATGTAACATCCTTCACACTACATTTTTATTTCTCCTTATTTGGACCAACTATTTTCCTAAGCACTTTGTTTTCTAACACCTTATATTTTGTAACGGCCTGGTTGCTTCAGACACCATATGTAACGGTCGTGGGTTTGTGTCGGGCGAAGTGTGGAAAGATGGAGGTGTTGGCAGACCTTGTAAAGGAGGTGTTTATTTTACAAAAGCTACATGTGATGTTTAAATTAAAAAGTTAGAAGAACACCGATGAAGGATCCACGTCATCGAGTTGGATTTTGACTTTGTTCGTTTGTAATTACTGGGTACTGCCCTAACCGCGTAACCGTTCAACTATTAGTCGTTCCTCGACAGCGGTTCACACACAAGTACATCTTGTACTCTTATAAGCCAATACAAGGTAATTGCTATCACCCAGACTAGAACCCATGAGTCTGACATGGATACGTTGCTAACCCAACGTACTATACGTCACGGACGCATGTAACCATGGACCCATGGTCTAAAACACAAGCGCGCCACCCGACTGTCAAGAGAAGAGAGAACCCCTCATTCCCCTCAACCTGTATTTAATAAAACGTTTTACCCCAGTTCTAGAGACATGTGCTTATTAAGGGTTTTGCCTTCGAGCAATTGAACAATGTGGCTGTGACACACTTCCATGTTAAGAAATCCTATCACTGATCCAACTCGAGCCGGCGGATTCTTTATTACTATATTGTAACACTTTAGCTATACACCCTGTAAGATTGAAGACAGTACTTTCGTTGAAAAACAGATAATTTAAAATAGAATGTATCTTCTAACATTCACTTAACCTAGATATAAGATACAAGATTATGATCGAAACATAAACCTTTAGATATGGGGTTCTCTGCATTCTTCATTTGACAACAGCATAATTGGAATTGGTTTAGTGATTTTTTTCGTTTTAAAATAATTATTTTTCAATTTCTTAGACATTAAGAAAAAATATTGTCAAACGGTTTCGCTGTTCCTAATTCCTATTTGTTCTAAAGTATAATATCTCTATATATATAATTCTTCTGTACGTGTGTATGTCACTGAACTCCTCCTAAACGGCTGGACCGATCTTGATGAAATTTTTTGTGTGTGTTCGATTGAGTCCGTAGATGGTTTAGATTCACAATTGGACCCTGTAGGTGGCGCTGCAATCGGGTTCTAGGATTTTTTTATAATTTTTTAGGAAATTTTTTTTGGTGGATTTTTTTTTTTTTTTTTTTTAGAATTTTTGCATATCAGAACATGTAACCTCAAATTTTTTTTCGATACAGTTGATATTTGTGGAGTTGTGGGCGAAATGCCAAAAATGAAAAGATGTTTAATTTTGTATGTTTTCTTGACAAACACTGAATTTGTAATATTTGTGTAACTCACTAATTGGAGTTCATTGTGAATTTGTAATTGTGATGATCACATAGTATTTGCGTTGAATGTATATATACACAAGAAGTCGCCAGCCCAGCTAAAAATTCTGACGAGCTTAGTTTAGTAGAAAATATCTGTCCGCTAGGATCGCTTGTGTTCTCTAACGCCAAAACGTGTCACTCTGATAGCCTAGGGGTAAACAGGCTAAAACCTTCTCTTTCTCTCTTCTCCTTCGCTCTCTACAAGAGACTTTGAAGGGTGGGGCTGGTCATCAGTCCTTTCCTCCCCCAAACTCCTAATAATAGCAAACGACCTTGAAGTAAAGCATGAAAAAAATTCATTGTTCCTTGGGTTCTTTTTCAAACCCGAGATTCATGGGCACCTCTGTCTTGCTTCAGCCTTTTGCTTTATATAAATTAAATAATGTATTGATTTGTATATTTTTGTGTAAAGTTGAGTGATATTTAATATTTTTAATTTTTTAAATATAATTTATCTTCATTTTTGAAAGAAAGATTTGTTCTATGAAATAATGAATCGAGGACAAAAATGTGCATACCGCGGCTGCTCAATTACACGGTACAGTCCTGGAACTAATATATCTCTGATCCGATTTCCAGTGAAAGAAAAGGATAGGTAAGCTAGTAAATGGGAACTAAGTTATTAGCAATTTAAATATTCCAAGCCATTTTATGAGCGTTTAAAAAAATCAAAATACTCTTTGTTCCCTTTATCATATGTTTTGATACACATTACGGATACATCTATCAGCGATATATTTCATTTAGTTGAATAATATAATAATATTTAGCACCGCGTCTTACTACCCGTTCGGGTTATACGCTTAAGTACTAATTACACTAATGGATTAGGAATTGGGAAGGTTGAATTTAGAGGAAGTGAACCCGCATTTGCGTGGAGGGAGAGTGGAAAACCATTTAGGAAAAACCACCCCCAGTTCACCCGACCGAGATTCGAACCTCGATCTCCCCGTCTTCGGTGGTCGAGCTCAACACGACTAGCGCGTTAGCCAACTACCATTTAGTTGAAACTTGACACATGGACACGTATTACTTATTCTAAGGGGTAAGGGTGCAGAGGGTAATTTAAGAGGAATTGCAATGTTATAAGTGAGATAAAATGAGAAACTCACATTTTCAAATCACATTTATTAAATCATTACTCAGTGGACCCGGCCGAGAGTCTAGTAAATACTAGTTAATATGAGTCAAAGAAAGCAATAGCCTCATAACAATGCCATAAAATGATTTATAAGAGTTTGATTGAATTTGATTACTTTCAACTATAGGTATGCTTTTGATCTAACTTGAGATTTTTATTCGAACTCTTTAAGCTAATAATTTCACGCTTATTTTAGAAATTTGGCAGTTTTTACCATTTATGTTTAGTGTTTGGTATCCCTGTGTGTTGTATAAAAATAATACTCGTAGATTAATTACGTATGCATATTTACTATAAATTGTATTCAAATGTCAACTGCTAATTCTTAAAATAGGCCTATTATGTTGTTTTGTTATGTTAATAATAATATTATAATTTGTTAATTTGTATTATTTTAGTTTACTTATGTTACTTTTAGTACTAAACAATTTTACTTAGAGTTTTTCAAATTAATTGTGGACCAAATTAATATAGACCTACCCGCCTCGGTGGCGTAGTTGACTAACGCGCCAGTCGTGTTGAGTCAGACCACTGAGGACGGGGAGATCGAGGTTCGAATCTCGGTCGGGTGAACTGGGGGTGGTTTTTCCTAAATGGTTTTCCACTCTTCCTCCACGCAAATGCGGGTTCACTTCCTCTAAATTCAACCTTCCCAATTCCTAATCCATTAGTGTAATTAGTACTTAAGCGTATAACCCGAACGGGTAGTAAGACGCGGTGCTAAATTAAATTAAATTAAATATAGACCTAAGGAAGAACAAAATAGTAATATATTAATTATATACATAGGAAATAATATATATGTTTTTCTTGTACCATAAACGTCTGCCATATTTGCATTTAATCACACTAAAAAGGTATGCCTTAGGATAAACCATTTTAGAAAAAACATATCCATATTTTGTTTTGTGGAAAAAAATGGTGTGGGACATTTAGGAAAAATCACATTCAGTACACCCAACCGGAATTTAAACCTTAACCCTCCCATCAACGACAAATATGAGTTGATGACTCCTTAATCAATGTGCCTACCAATGCGGGTTAATACACTTAAGTAGACGAGTTTGAATATAATTAGTATTTAAGGCTTTTGATACGTTTTATTAATTCAATATTAGCTGCAGGCGAATAATCCTACAAATGACAATCTAAATTCTAAAGAGACAGTGCCGTAAATAAGTAATATGTGTGTTCGCCAAAACTTGGTTGAGTGGTTGAAATTAAACAATAATTGTAAAAATATTTGCCTACCAAAACACATCTTATGTCATTCGAATTTCTTCTATGACCTTCTATACTTTTTTTTATATTTTTGTAATTCAAACCATTATTGTTCAATCTATTGCTCCAATGAACCAATTATTATTAACTACAGGAAAAAAATAATACTATAGTGAACACAATAATTTACCACGGGGATATGTGTTTATAGGGTTTCGTTAAAATAGGAGTAAATACATTATTTGAAAAAATTAATACCTAAACTAATATGTTCAAAGAAATAAATAGTAAGAGACAATCGTAGACACTTTCTTTAATAGTGTATTATAAAGTGGAACAAAATTTTCAAAAATATGTTTTCATTAAACTACCGCCAAGTAAAGGTTTCTCAGAAAAACACACAAATCAACTTGTTAATCACAATAACAATATCAAAATATATTCTTACTTATCATTAAAAACATTCCCAAATAATCATTTTGAGCTAAATCTTTAAAGCAATTTTTGAAAAATGTATAAATATTTAATCGTTAGTAAGTTATCCTTAATTTAATTGATTTTAGGAAATTAAACATACATTATTTTTATCATGTAAAATAGTTCCTTGATACTAATTTTTCATAAATCAGTCATATGTAAACTATGATTTTTAGGAAAAATAATAAAAAAAATCTAACATACTTTGAATAGAGCGTAAACCCTTTTAAAGATTTTAACTATAGTTAAGTCTATAGTTAAAACTATTTTCAAACTGTGCAAATGTATATTTTAGAATTATGTCCATTCTTAAAAGTGTAACTCATGCTTTGTTTATGCATACCTTCTTCTATCTTGTCATTGTACAAACTTTAGGTAGGGGCCTCACTTGAATGGATGATATAGACCACAGAGATAGACGTATACCACTTTAAAAACTCTTGTTCTTTTAGTATCTACATTTTTTTCTAATTTTTTTACTGTGCATCAAAAATGCCCAAAATATTCAAGTTTATCTGTCTTAATTTATATTATTAATTTGTTAAGCTGGATAGTTCTCTCCTCCAAATGGTGCTCTAAGGCAACACAAACCACATAAAACTGAATGGGTTTAGTTAAGGTCTATAACAGATCACTCAAGCTGGCTTCCATTCTACTCCCTTAAATTACATATGTAAATATACCACCATTTGGCACTTATTTTGTTTTCTAGTCCCAGACAATTTTTTATAATGTAAATATTAAAATTCTCTTTTGCACCAAGCCCCATAATATGTTTGCAAGGAGAAAATATATAAAAGTGGTGGGGGTAAGGTTGAGCGTAGCCTTCTCCCTTACAAATACACATCTACAATTTGTCTTCTTTTAATGTCAATGTAAATGTCTTGTATAGAACCTAATTATGGCGTTTTGCACCGTAATAGCTTTTAAATAACAAATATTTAATATTAAAAATGTTGAGGAGGCAAAGTTAGCGGATCCTCCCACCCCCACCCGATAATTTTTTATTTTCCTATGCAAATAAATATGCATGATTTTTAAAAATGTTCACCCAATAATGGCGTTTTGCATTATTAGTTTAGTCAAAATAATAATAATAATAATAATGTCTGTGAGATGCATGAACCTAAAAAGTAGAAACATTATATTATTTTTAATTTTTTGTTGTTGAACTGTTTTTCTTGTAACTAGGACGTATTCCACGACCTAACAGTTTTACAAGAAAAAATATGTATTATGAAAAAAAGTTGAAGCGCTAATGCAATAAAAAAAATTGTTTAGTTGGGGCTGAGTCTCCGTTGTGTTGAAACTTATTTATAAATCTCCATTAGTGAATCATAACGTTCTAATGACCGCCCTTACACTAAGGGACTATAAAAACACTAAATTTCAATACATTTAAATGTAGGATTCTAGTCTAAATAGGAGGTCTAAAGTGTTGATCTGCAAATAGATTGGATGGGTAGTAAGACTAAAAACGCTTAACAATTTTTTTTTAAATTCCATAAAACAATAACCCAAATTTGTGTTTTTTATGGCCGTAAAGTCAAATACCACAGGTATTGCATTTTTTTTGTTTTTGTTTATTGTATTTATGAAAAAGGCAGGAGATTGATTATTCATAGCTTTATAAAACATCAACATTCTTTATGTATTGTGCTATCACCAACATAATTTGCAGACTACAAAGCACCTGCATAGGTTTTTATACGATGACGATGAAACATATTCGTGAGACCTGTTACAAAGCCAACGTTTTGTTAAAACTGATATTATTTTATTATATCCGAGCTCACAATAAAATACATCAGAGTGTTTCCTAAATTATCTATTTCTGAACCATTACAATAATAACTTTGTTTTATTAGTAACAAAACTCTATATCTCTAATTAAATATGTTTAATATTATCAGCAAAACAACTATCTATAATTAACTATAAACTTCCAATGTGCGCAGGATCTCTTTTTAAAAACGGATTTAAATTTTATTCTAACATTTGAAAAGTTTTAAAGTGTATACTGGATGTTAGTGATGGGTGTTTTTTATCTCATACAACCCAGGGGATATTAATTTATGGCTTAATCTCTGAAGTAGGAATGAAGAGGATTATTTATATGCTGTACACCCCCATTATAGTTTAGAAGGGAAGGGAAAACTTTCAATTCACTTAACCAACATTAAAACCTTAAATATCCTTATCACAGATGATCTAGTATATTGTGATACTGACTCATAGACCTTTTGACCACTGGCGGGGATTGGAAAGGCGTGAAGTAAGAAAGAAATATATTTTTGAAAGTAATAACATCTCAATAAGAAAGCACCATAAAATAGAATAACTCTTCAAATCAGTGGCATGTCGTGGAGTGTTGCCAGGGTGAGCTTAAGCTTAAGCTTAAGGTGGGGATGTAGGGGACGAGAGAAAAGGGGAGTGTTTTTGAAGTTTTTATATTAAACACATTTTTTTTTTTGCCGAAGTAAATATTTCTTCAGAAGACAAATGGAGTTTTACTTTATTCACACGGTGATATTAACAGTAGTTGTTGAATATCTGTCATGAGTATAGCAGCATCAGATGAGAAACTTTTTTAAATCAAGAGAAAAAGTTGTCATTAAATTCCAAGACACCTTTTACAGGTGAAAGTACAGGATTGGGCAAAAGTCATAGTAGGATATAAACGAGGCAGCATGAAATGAGTAATGAAATAATATATTTCAAAATAGCAACAATATATAGACAAAGATATGCGATTTTCAATTGACATTCTGTATGCGCATGTGTAAGATATAGGCGTTGTTGTGTGCGCATGTCTAAGACACTGACTCTGTCAGCCGTGTGGAAAGACCCGCAGATCTTCAATAACCTCTTGATGTCTGATGAGGTCCATTTTGAACTCTCCAGGGGCGTTAACAAGCAAAATTTCCGATATTGGGGACCGGTTAATCCACTCAAGATGCATAAAAAAACACTCCACAGTGAACGTTTGACAATGTGATGCGGCGTTGCATCGTTTGGTCATCGGCCCATATTTATTTGAGGGCGCTCGGGGTCGTGCTGTTACCGTTAACAGCGATCGCTACGTCCAGCTTTCGAACGAGTTCTTCCTTCCGGAGGCGGCCACACCAAACCTGCCACAGCTATTGTTTCAACAAGATGGGGCAAGAGCCCATACTGCCCACCAGTCCATGGCCGTCTTGTGAGGTGCGTTTCCCGGTCGATTGATCTACAGATTTGGGGACATTTACTGGCCAGCGCGGTGGCCAGATTTGACCGTCCCGGACTTCTTCTTGTTGGGGTACCTCAAAGAGTCAGGTGTTCGCCGCACGTCCTCAATCGCTGGCCGAGTTGAAGGATCGCATACGCAGTACGCAACATTCCCTTAGAAATGTTGGATCGTGTGATGCAAGGTTTCGTCCGCTGATTGCAGGAGTGTGTAATGCGTGATGATGGACACCTTCCTGGCATAATATTCAATAAATGAGGTCTGATACTCATTAAATGTCAATGGCATATCTTTGTCTATATACTGCTGCTATTTTGAAATATATTCTTCCATTACTCATTTCATGCTGCCTCGTTTATATTCTACTATGACTTTTGCCCAACCCTGTATATTCCCATATGGGGTGGAAAGATCAGAACCTATGTATGAATGATCAACTAGGAAGCGAGTAGGTGACACTCCACGTCACGCCACTGGTCCAAGCTTTCTTCAAAATAATTATATCCCTAAATCACCACATTATTTTGTTATTATTATTATTATTATTATTAGCACCGCGTCTTACTACCCGTTCGGGTTATACGCACTTACGCTAATGTGTAATGGTAGGGTGATTGTGAGATGAAATGGAGGACCTACAGTTTAACGTGGAATCCGAACCACGGTAGAGGCCTGGCATTCCTCACATTCACAAGTTGTATTATTTTGTTTTGTTGAATCAGGCTCGTTTTATATCTTGTATCATCAGCGTGGTGATAGATTAGCAGGGTAATGTGTGGTTTTGTGGATTTCAAATCTGTAAAACATGTTTAACGTGAGTGTAATGGAATTGTAGCATGGGCACAAACCTGGACTCAATTTTGTGGGAGGGAAAGGGATGCGGTGTGAGAGCCCAGTGCCTTCAATTATACCACAAAAAAAGTTTTAAAATTTGGGCTTGCGGCTCCTAGATAAACAAGTCTATGCCGTATAATTCGTGACGTCAAAAACCACGAAAATAACCAACTGCGGCCGACACAAAAATATCTTGGAAGACTCTGTAGTTAAAACGACCGCCTGCATTGCATAAGAATATATTGTAGTAAATCATTATATTATGATAATTTAATACTCATTATTAGCTTACATTTATTTTTCATTTAATGTCTTGAAAAAGTACATTTTAATATTAATATTATAATACTTAGTTGAAATTTAGAGTAAAGGAAGAATTTAATACCTACATAGTTATTATTCCTCCTTGATTACGTAACTGGTGTGGAACATTCTTGTAGATCGATAATTAAAGTGGCAACCTTCTGGAGCATTGAAACGCATAATATTTGTTCAGTTGTTTCTCCATATTAACATAATGTGTTTTTATTAAAAACTATGGTTTGCCTTAAATATACTTAGAACCACGTATACTACCCGTTTGGGTTCGGCCAGACTGACAAGCGTGCGAGCGAGCGACTAAAATATAAAATAGAACACATTGGTTGTAATGAGAGGTGGCCAGACTGGAGCGACTGAGCGCGCGCGCCTCGACCTGATACAGTCTAGTTTACAGGCGCTAGGCAATATTATTGTATGTTGGTTCATTGAGTGCTAAAAAACTTCTCATTTTGACATTTTTATTAATATCGATAGGTTTGGCTAAAAGATGAAAAGATACGAAAATTATAATAATTTTTTTAAATTTTTGGTCTCCCACGTACCATCAACAAAGAGCTTGCGTATCAAAGTTCGGGAACACATTTTAGAGCCACGACTTAATTATTCGTGACTAACCTAGAGTGGGCGAGAAGAGGGACGGGGGGTTTATTTTTTTTGAATAATTTTTTTTAGCTATCCGTTTTAGGTATTATTTTTTCTAGTTTTTTTTCTATTTTTAATTTCTCTTGACCTTTCGAAAAGAGGAATATTGTGATCATCGAATACGAGATTTTGATAAATATCTACCCCTTGAAACTGAAAAAGTGGATTTTGCAGTGCCATCTTCTGTCTGTCTGTCTGTCTGTCCCTCGAGTTAGAGCTGAACCCATTTTACCGATCAGTCTAAAACTTGGTATCTAGGTTTTTCATAAGTGCAAGGGCGAAAAGAGATAAAATGCTGATTTAGAGAAAATCTAGCTAACAATTTAGATTCAATTTAGTAGCTAAACACTGTTTAACATAACAAATAAAATGGCAGCTCTCATTTTCCCATAAAAATGTGTTCAGGGGCACTTTACATAAACAGAAATTTCCAATTTTGATAATATATCCGCCACTATTTGAGATAAGAAATAACTTCATTGTAAAGGTATTGTACTGTTAAAATTAAAAAATACTTTAATCTGAAATATATTTTTATAAACTAATAGTTTCTGAGCTATAAGCAACTGTATATATATATATATCTTTTAATGGATTATTTAGGAATATGAATTTGAGTATTATGCTATTTGGTGGACAGATACGTTATTCTTTTATCAAAGTTTCTGTAACGGTTTATATTATTAAATTATTTTATGCTCTTCGGTGGAATATTTCCATACAATGGTTTGTTTCACAAATTTTAAGATAGTTTAGTTAATTTCTCTATTTGAAGAGCAAAGAAAGAGAAAGTCTCTGCGGACCCCCGTACCATTTATTTCTTAATATTATATTTTAAAATTAATTTAAGATTTTCACATTTTAAAACTTTTATCAGCCAACCCAAAAATAAGTTTGCAACCTAAAGTTTGGAAATTACTGATAGAGCATTGGTTTACAATTTGGGACCCCGTATTTGGGAAACTGAGTATTGACAGCTGGCATGCCACATTGAACATTAAAGATACTTTCAAAATAAAATTTGTATTGTCATAATATCATGTTAAAAGAATTCCAAATATGTATCTTATTATTTAAAAAAAAATGGTAAACTGCACCTCACAGAATTTCTCCCGCTTTTATCTTAAAATGGGATTTAATAAAAACTCGTAAGATTTGTGAAAGGAAATAATAGGTCTATATATTTTTGTTGAAACACAACACCAAAAATCATAAATGAAATAATATACACTGTTACTTACTCTATGGCATTAAGAAGTAGGAACATTGTTACAGAAAAA
The DNA here is from genome assembly GCA_033556935.1 of Timema podura. NCBI lineage: Eukaryota > Metazoa > Arthropoda > Insecta > Phasmatodea > Timematidae > Timema > Timema podura. The sequence goes on from JAVRXN010000002.1 coordinate 43,883,539, forward strand.
TTGAGAAAAGAGAACCATCTCTGTCCACTAACGAGCATAAGAATAAAATTCACTCTCAAAGACCTGAATTAAATAGTATATATATTTGCTTATAGATAATCAATTATTGGTTTTATAAATATATAGTTAAAATAAAATATATTTTCTTTATTAGTTCTACAACTTTATAATTATTATAAGTTATTTCCTTTCTAAAATAGTTGCGGAGAAAGAATTTAAATTGGACAATTTTCCTTAGGTAAGGTACCCTCAAAGTCATTTTCATAAGTAAATGAGAACCGCCATTTTGTTTATTATGATAAACCATGTCTAGATATAAAATGTATTCAAAATATGTTAAAGCGAATTACGAGAAAATATATTTTATTTTAAATCTTTTTGCCTTTCAGTAAACTACCCTTAAATTTAGGGCTGGATATCTAATTTCAAAACTTCCTTGGGGGTACCTTAGTGAACACTCCAGATACCAAGTACTAGCCCAATAAGTAAAATAGCTTCGGCTATAGCCTGAGATACATACAGACAGATGGAATTACGAAAACCACTTTTTTTGTTTCAGGGGGTCGTCAAACGTTGATATCTATCAAAATCTGGTGTTCAATTTTTTTAGGTCAAATCTCCCTCTCCGAGGTGTCGATCTATTGTAAAATATCCCTAGAATGTATGGGAAAATGTCTTTCCAGCCAAATTGGTAGGCTTTTCGCATTCACTCGTAAAAATCCAGTATGGAAGACAACGGTATAAACCATCACACTTTATGAACTTCCCTAATGAATGTGCTTTCTACCAGATGTTGTGGACAGCCGAAGGCCTGAGTGCATTCCCAGCTCCGGATGGATAGAAATCACATCAAACCAACCAATGGGTTGAAGATTAAAAAAAACAAAAGTTTTTATAGCACCGAGGAAGAAAAGGGCTTGTATAAAAAATATTATGTTGTGATAAAGAATATTAAATGTTTAATTAGGGTAAATGACTTTTTCCTGGACCACAGACAATGGCTTCCCAGACCCCAGTCAAAGACAGCTACGATTTATTACGCTAAAAAATAACCTGTCTGTTAAAATTAATTAAATTTTGTAAAAGGTTTTGTCATTATTATTATTATTCAAAAAAAACTTGAGGTTTTCTGTTGTGTAGTGTATTTTTTACAATAATATTCATATTAATAGAAATATTGAATTTATTTAACATTTTTTTCCAGATATTCGTGCTTTCATAACGATGTAATTTTTTAATTACTAGCGAGCTCAATGTCAGTACATTTTTACTTTCTCTCTATCTTACAGGTAGAGAAAGTATTGTGATCGTCAAAAAAATCGAACTCGAGATTTTGATGAATTTCGACGTTTCATGACTCCCTGAATCCGAAAAAGTGGTTTTTGAATTTCCGGCTGTCTGTCTGTAACTCCAACTAGAGCCTAAACCATTTTACCTATCGTACTAAAACTTGGTATCTAGGGTTTTCAAAAGGGTTTTCCCAAGGTTTTTTTTTTTTGAAATTGAATATCTACCCCTAAAATAAATGATAGATTTACTGAAGGGCAAAAAGAGAAAGAGTCGATTTCTTCAAAATCGGCTCTAACAATTTTGATTAAATTTAATTTCTAAACATTTATAAATATTCCAAACAAAATGACGTTTTATGACTCCCCCAAATCCAAAAAAGTAGTTTTTGAATTTCCGTCTGTCTGTCTATACCTCGGACTAGAGCCTAAACTATTTTACTGATCGGGCTAAAACTTGGTATCTAGGGTTTTCATAGTTTTTTAAAAAAAATTGATATCTAACCTTAAAATTAAGGGTAGCTTACTGAAGGTCTTACTGAGGGCTTACTGAGTTCGATTTTTTTGACGATAACAATACTTTTTCTACCTGTAAGATAGCGAGAAAGTAAAAAGTTAATAAATTAAGCTTTCACATAATCTTATGTCACGTCAGGTGATCTGAAGCTTTCACTTTTTATAGCTATTTTCAATACCTATAAAACAATACTAATAAAATAGTAAAATATTATTAATTTTAACAAAATAATAAAAACTCTAAAAGATACTTCCTACCAGAATCAAGGGAGGATCTAGGTTCTGTTGTCGAGGAGGGCGATTGTTTTCATAAGGCCCCTTCAAGTAGAAATTTAATAATTCATATTAATCAATATTTTAATTTATATTATAGTAATTCTATTATTAATAATATTGTTAGTTTATAAAACAATTTTAATTGATAATTATGATAAAAAAAGGACTTTTAAGAAAAAACACAACATTACTTAACAAACGTGTAATTTTAATACGAAAAACATATAACAAAAAAGTCACTGTCACAATAAAAGACATAATATAGAAATAAGAAATTATATGTAATGTACTGTACATGGACATAAAATGTTTTAGTAGGTATATAGAAAAAAATCTTCATTTTAAAGCAAATAATTGGCTATCATACTAAGCTTAGTAATATAATTGGGGAGTTTTAGTTTCAAACCAATTGCTTTTCTGCACATTGGCACTTAGATGAAAGAATTGTTGATTAGGTAATGTAGGAGATAGGGCAAGGGAGGTGCTAGTCATTCTTTACAACATAAAGGTAGTGGTTTCATTATTTTTGATAATTATCTATGCGGGGGGGGGGGGGGGGGGAAGGGTTAAGACACCTGCCTGTACCAGCTACTCACCAGAATCCCATTATAAATAGTATTTAGTATTCCTAGTAACATGGAAGGGAATGCTTGATAAAACCCGTATTCTTTCAGTTTTCATGACAAAAAAAACTTGAATCAAATAACCAAAATATTGCTCCAGTAAATACATCATGTTTAGTTTTATATCCATAATCATCTCAAAAGTTTTTGAATAACTACCGTGGAGTCACTTAATTTGAACAGCATTTTTTTCTCCTCATTTAAAAGGTCCAATTCCGCGATGTTCATGACACATATTCAAAAACATTTTAGATTATACTATGTAAAAAAAAAGTATATACTAGAAAAATATTTTATTTATTCTGGCCTGAAAAAGTTATTTGTCATAAAAAAAAACAGAAAAATACTGTTCTTATCTCGCGATACCCTTCATTCCTCCTTAAAGTTAGTCCACCTTCTTTGCACAACCTCTCTTAAAAATACAAATCTCTCGCGGTTGACTTGACTGCTACCTAAGTTTAAAAAACATATTGCTCTGTCTGTATTTTATATGCCTATAACATTCTGTCATGAATATGTTTCCGATATAAAATGAACGTGGCGGGTTATGAGTCATGACCTCTGACAAGAGTAAAGAGAGGTCTATAAAATTATCCGCTTATGTGTATGTGTGTGTGTGTGTGTGTGCGTGTCGGTATTTCAAATCTCACTCTCCACTGCATACGTCCATTTAAGCTGCTATTTTTTGATAGCCGGAAGCGCTGAATAGCGCGCGCCCTCACTTTACGACAGGTTTTTCTCTTTTTTTTACCACACGTGTTTTACTACCAGTAACAAGCCATTGTATTGAACCCGTTACGCCGCTCGTTTTCCTCACTTCTGGGTAAACAGTAGTATCGCACCCCTCCAGTTGATAGGCCAAGTCTGATGGTAATGTTTTACTCTAACTAGAACACAATATAACTATCAAAACAACCTGACCGATAATTTACCACTTATTGGAAAAGGAGATACTCTTTCGGGAATCGAAATGCGCACCCATAGGGAAAACACTGAAGACAAGACTTAATTGGCGGCTACTGGTTTAATTTACTAATAGAATTTATAGGCATTTTGTAAATTTTTACAAGCTAGTAATAGTAATAATATTAATAATAATATTATTTAAATAATTTCCTACTTCAATTTCCATTTCCGTTATTATGGTGCTTTCCAACAGTCACAAGACCTACAGAAGGCCAGCGTTGAAAAGTTCAAAAGTACCTGACATAAAAACACAACTACACTAGCAAATAAAACAAACAATCAAAGTAAAGGAATTACACAAACAATCACTACAAGATGAGAAAAAAATTGTAATATTAATAATAACAATAGGTGACCTGGTGGTCTAGGGGTAAGGTGTCAGACTTCTGTGCTGGGGGTCCGAGGTTCAATCCTCGGCCCTGGCACAGATTTATCTGATTGCCAAACCCTTCCTTCACCTCTGACAAGATGTGTGTTAATCACAATTTGTGAATGTGAGGAATGCCAGGCCTCCACCGTGGTTCGGATTCCACGTTAAACTGTAGGTCCTCCATTTCACCTCACAATCACCCTACCATTACACTTTAGCGTAAGTGCGTATAACCCGAACGGGTAGTAAGACGCGGTGCTAATAATAATAATATTAATAATAACAATAAAAACTACATTAATAACGAGAAGTAGTGAAAATGAATCAGCATTGGTATCGATTATGAGAACGAAAATAAAAACGGTAAGCAGAATTCACCAAATTTAGATATCAGGAGTAGAAAATGTATTGATTAAATTAGTGGTAGTAAACTTGATAGTAAAAATTGCTGCCTCAGTGGCGGAATGGTCTTCATCATCACTCATCAATCTCGTGTTAAACTAGTCCTCCACGTAATTGTGGGTAGATTATCTCTAAAATGCTTTCTTCTTAAATACCGGCTACAATGAGCCACACCGCACCGCATTTTCCCGGCGGAATGCCATCCATGTTTTTAAAGGCAAGTGGCTACACGAGTCCGCACCGCACCGGCGCGGATGAATCGTCGAGAGAGCACTTTTGCGGTGCGGTGCGGACCGTGTAGCCACCTGCCACCGGAAATAAATGTTCAGGAGCTTCCGAACTTTGTTTTCATGGTAAAACTAGGCATTTCTTTCAAAGCCGTTGCACGTGTGACGCTGTAGTCAATTGTTTCCAACATTACGTACAAGATAAACAATATTATATTCAGCAACTTATTGAATAACAAACATTCTTCTTCTTAATTCTTAGATAACTCAAAACTTTATTCTGCGTAATTAATAGCTAACTTAATTTTATGAAAATAGGTTAAAACCTATGCAAGTAAAAATAAAAATACAAACTTTTTGTAGTAGAACTCAGTCTATAAAGAATATAAAAATTGTTAGAAAATGTGGTGCGGTGCGCGTTGGCTCCGTGTAGCCGTAACTTTATTCTTACCCATGAGAGTAGCTCTCATTTATGCGTACAACCTGAACAAGTAGTAAGGCGCGATGATAAAAAATTAACAATATTATTTAAACTAATAATAATGCCGTTTAGAAAAATTGAGTAGAGTAAAATGGCTCAGTAATTGTGCCCAAACACAAGCATCAAATTTATTTTCAAAGATTTACTGAAATCTACTCTAGATACCATTAATAGAGAACATATCTGTTTCAGTGGTCGCACGGTCTAATGCACTACTCTCGCAGTAGACTAGACTGCCGATGACGGGAAGATTGAGGTTCAAATCCAAGTCGGATGAATTGAAGTGTTTTTCCCCCAAAATAGTTTTTCACCCTCCCTCCACGCTAATGTTGGTACACTTCCTATAAATATAACCTCCCGAATACTTAAAACCATTAGTGTAACTAGTACATAAGCGTATAACCTAAACGGGTAGTAAGACGCGGTGCTAAAAAAATAAATCGATAGCACGTTTTTAATTGATGCCATGGTGAGATCTTTGAGGTTGAGAGTATTATTATTGATTTTAAAAATATAGAAAAACAAAATTGGCCAAGGACTCTATTTGTTCTTTTCTAAAAAAAGTAGTTTTACGAAAGTTCAAATTATTTAGTATTTTATTCTATCATCACTCCTACAAATAATTTTTTTTTTCAACCCATCCACCCAATGTCTCAAATTTGCGATCTAATAGTTTTACAAAGATACACGTTAATATTGAGTGAACCTTGTATGTAAACAATATAACCTAACGTCATATTTCACAGTTTTTCCGTTCTGTTTTTGTGATTTGGGAAGTAATATTGCTTCCAGGATATTGCGTGTTTAAAAAACAATTTAATTGTAAATAAGGCGAGATTATTTTTTAATATATTAACATTTTTTATAAATAATGTAATCATTAATTTATTAAAGAAATGAAACGTTTAAGTCGATTTAACCTCAAAAAATATTTCACAGTTTTGTTGTTCTATTAAAATAAAATTGCACTAAGGAATATTTTAGAAAAAACATTCTGGATAATGGCGAGTAAGAAATAAGGAAGTTAAAGCTAATGAATTATATTTACTAAATATCACATAACAACATTTAGTTTATTATGAAAATGAAACCCTCAACCAAAAATTAGAATGATTTTGTATTCAAATACATATGACGATTTGAAGGATCGTTTTCCTTTAAAAGAAATCTCATGAGTCTGGCAACTAATAGTTTAGCTCTCTGCATCAGACCGAGGAATCCAGACGTTCGTGACACATTCCATCACCAAGTTCTGTAGTCGATACGAGAGTTTGAGAACATAACTGAAATAGCTTTTATTGTTATATTCTAATTCATTTGATAAAGTTTATAGTTTTAGTGGCCTTAAATTATACTGAAGTGGAAACTTCAAAACTTGGGATATCTATATTGCATTCATTCCATTTAAATAGGCGGAATATTCTACAACTTCCATCTACGCGATAGGCGTGAGGTAGAAACAATGAAATAAGTTAGGGAAAGGGGAATTAAATGATTAATATTAATGACAAAAACCCTTTCTCACAAGTAACTTTTCCCCTCCCCTTTTTACTCTTTAACACCACCAACGACAAGGTAATGAAGGTCTTAAAGGCACTAAAAAGAGGGAGGGAAGAGGAGGAAATTGATAAGTTTTGTGACTTGCTTGACATTATTTACAGGGACGGCGCTACACCCAATATCATTGCTGCAAGTATTATGGAGAAAAGCTTTATTTAAGATCTCTCTCACTTAACTGTTGCCGAATCTCCTCGCTCTCAGGTAGGAAGGTGGTGTGTTGGGGTAAGAAAGAACTACTGGCAACCTCGACTCACCAGCGTTGCGAAACTTGTCTTATATTTAAGAGAGATTGACCACATACAAACTAGAGAATGACAACGCTGTTTCCCAATAGTAACCATACAGTTCCCTCAGCGATGATATCCAATGTACAGGTTTATCCACCTTGTGCGAATGTTGACTGCTCATCCCTCTTCTTAACCATATTACACTCTCTTATATCAACATACCCCTGCACTCAGCTAATGAGTTTCCTATACTCCATTACTGACAATCAGCGCCTGATATTTGAGATTATGTACACTTCATTCACCTCCTCAGGTGGCCGCATGATCTAAGGCGTAACTATCTCAATATACTAGACTGATTATGATAGGGAGATCGGGACTCGAATCCCATTAGGGTGTTCTGAGAGTGTTTTTTCTTAAATAGTTTTACATTCTTCCTCCACGAATTTGTGGGAGCACTTCCTCTTAATTCAATCTTCTTAATCCCTAAGAGATTAGCGTAGTTAGTATATATGCATATCGCTTGAACGGGTACTAAGACTCTACGCTAAAAGAAATCATAATTAAATTATACTCATTTTACTCTGAAATGTAAATGGCAGCCTTAACTTGACCGACTACGCCATGACCATATCTTTTAAGCTGCAGCATAGTGTTAAGGCCGTGGTCACACTAGGTTGGTTGAGTGGGTCTCGTTTGGAATGAAAATAAAAGAAGTGAGCTATTTATTTGAACAGATAGATTCCACACAAAGGATATTCATTTGGACAAAGCTGAACCCACACACAGAGAGGAAGCCTGCACAGAAGCTCTTGGGAAAAGAAGAATTATTTACTTCTAAAAGACCTCGCTGTTTTAGATTGACAGGAATATAATAGCAAACCTAAAACTTATTTTAAATTTATAATATTTATTATTTCTGGCCTTACCTTAACATTTTGATCTTGTCAAAGTTATTTTAAGTTTAGGTCAAACTTTGTTGGCCATTGTTACCAGACATTATAGTTCTCGATGGATTATGTTAATGGAACATAGTTTACATATTTGTTCAGGGATACATTTTAAAATAATTAATTTTTTTTTAGCACCGCGTATTACTACCCGTTCGGGTTATACGCTTAAGTACTAATTACACTAGTGGATTAGGAATTGGGAAGGTTGAATTTAGAGGAGGTGAACCCTCATTTGCGTGGAGGGAGAGTGGAAAACCATTTAGGAAAAACCACTCCCAGTTCACCCGACCGAGATTCGAACCTCGATATTCCCGTCCTCGGTGGTCGGGCTCAACACAGCTGGCGCGTTAGCCAACTACGCCACCGAGGCGGGTCATTTTAAAATAAAAATCTGAGTCCTTTTCTGGGCATCCAAAAACTATCAGGACGAAATATGTGCTAGTCCTCACAGAATACATTAAGAAATATGTACAATTTATGATAAAATAAATTTAAATATCTCTGTATTGAGCCAAAATCCTAGTATTATACCAGTGTGTATTTTTATTGAGTTAAATTCAATATTTTGACTGTAAAGAAGAAACTTATCTTCAACCAATATCCTAGAAGGAATCATCATGAATATTATTCTTTTTCCTGGAGGGATCTGACTAATTAATAATTTTATAATAGTTCATATCTTCAATTTAACATAAGAAACTATTGCAAAATTTAGAAGGAACATCTAATAATTTGATTATATTTTTATAATTTCTAGGCAATCCATATTTCACTTAAAGAGCTTAACTAACCTAATAGACATGGTAAATTATTGTACACTGCTCAAACAACATTTATCTTTTGACCCATATGACATAAAAAAAATTGTAGTTTGAATTTAATTCTTCTGTATCATTATATATGACATATAGATCAAGGACGTATATAGGATGAGTTTTATTGGTCTCGGACCCATTGGTAGGTGATTACTTATCAAAAAATAAGTAGGAAATATATGGCTGACTTTTTCCCGAAAGTGATTATTAAGGGAGTTATTAGCCCTTGAAAATCACGTTTTAAAATGATTTTAAGTAAAAATATCAGAAACAGCTTGAGCTAAGACAACAAATCCTTGGTTAGTGTTTTAACCTCTGAAAAATTGGTTGGTAATATAATTACATCACTCTTATATTAAAATTTAGCTATCCCCAACAGAAGGTTCATTTACCAATGTAAATAATTTTTCAATATATCTAAATCAGAAAATCATAATTTATTTTAATAATTTAGGAACTATATTAAAGGGACCGCCTAGTCTAAGGTAATAATAATCACACTACATTAGTTATTATTGGAATGGCAGTTCTTAAATAAATTTGATCGTCTTAAAATTTCGTGTTGTGCCTCTGTTAAAATTACTTGTAGAAAGTTAGAGCCCTGTTTATAACCGATATACTTAATATGGAGTCAAAAGTCGTTAACTATAAGTTAATTATATCAATAATACAATTAAAAATATAGATAATTTAAAATTTAAAGTTTTTAAATATATATGTTTATGTTAATATTTTACACCTTTGTACTGACGTGAGCCATATCTTAAAATCACAAACCACCTCTTAAATAACTAGGAATTTCTGGACGTATGCAACGCACCTCAATGCTCTCGTAGCCCCACCCCCTTCCTCTTAAAGTTAGACAGTCCAATTTGTGTCTATAGATTAGTAATAATGGTTCCTACCTTAACAGTTTCATTAAAAAAAATTTTTACTCATCAAAATTAATCATAGTGGGGCTCTATACGTAAAACTACAGTAAATATTTTTTTCTACAATAACAACAGATGGCGGGAAAGTAAATACAAAGTACAAACAAGACCAAGTTTTTAATTAATTCTCTTCTCTTAGGAATTTGTTGCAAAAAGCGGGAAAACCATCCATGCGAGAATGACAGCTTCTAATTAAGTTAGTGGCCTCTCAAAACATGATGACTTTTTAAAGATCTAAATTATTACCTTAAGTTTTGCTACCCATCCCAACAACTATCCTTATATTTTCCAGTGATGAGATAGGTATCAATAAGACAGAGCTTGGAAGAAATATATTCGCATTTGTTTGAAGGAATATTAGGTGAGTAACTAAGGAACAATACATCACTATACGCAGCCTGGATTTGAGCCCTGACCTCTCTTCTCACTGACAAAACAGACCAGCCTAGTTTGACGCCTTAGCCCACGTGCCCACAGTTGCAAGTATATTGAATTATTATTATTATTGTTATTATTATTAGCACCGTCCTTACTACCTGTTCGGGTTATACGCACGTACGCAAATGTGCAATGGTAGGGTGATTGTGAGATGAAATGGAGGACCTACAGTTTAACGTGGAATCCGAACCACGGTGGAGGCCTGGCATTCCTCACATTCACAAGTTGTAATTAATATACATCTTGTCAGAGGTGAAGGAAGGGTTTGGTAATCAGATAAATCTGTGCCGGGACTGAGGATTGAACCCCGGACCCTCAGCACAGAAGTCTGACACCTTACTCCTAGACCACCAGGTCACTTATTATTATTATTATTATTATTATTATTATTATTATTATAATATCTGAAGTTAGAGGATATTTCCTCTCTCTTTATATATTATGAATTATTTTACCTATTTGAATGGTAAACATTATTATTTTGGTCAATGATAGTAATTGCATCAGTAGATAGTACTCTAAACACAAACCTGACACATTCTATCCACAAAATACAAATGAAGATGAAACCAAAACTTTATTTTAAGGTACTTCTTTAAACGTATAACACAATCTAGGATGGTTGCTTGAGCAATAAAATAAATGTGGTTCCAGAAATGTAGATGTCCCGCTTATCGCTATACAATAATAGGATTTTAATAGGACGGGCCTTTTAGAACGAATATTTTCTTGGTCAACATTGATCATATATTTTTTTTAAATAGATATTAATACGATCTACCAAAGGTGACACCCGGCTCAGTGCCTGAATGGTCTCCTCTAAGGAGTCACTCTCGTGTTAGACTGTCCTGCTGATGGTGGGGAGTTTGGAGTTCGAATCCTGTTTGGGTCTACCGAGGGTGCTTTTTCCTAAATTGTATCCCACTCTTCTTTCACGCAAATGCGTGTAGATTACCTCTAAAGCTGTATTTACACTATACGTGAGTTCGTGATTCATATTTCGCTATTTGTGTTCAATGCGCAAATAGTGTGATTGCCTAAATTCGTCTCTTTTTTTTGTGTGTGTGTGTTTGCGATGCGTGATTAGTTATTCGCGTTCGTGGCGATTTGTCGAGGAAGCGGTTTTTGAGTAGAGCTCTAAGGAAACGAATCACTCGTGGACTGTGATGCGTGAGAGTTGTGCAGGGTTTACAATATGCACGTAGGTTCGTGATTTATTCGTTGAAGGAGACAAAGCAAGCAAGGGTTCGAAGTTAGTGATGGAATTCGCTTCAGGATTGATCTTCGGTAGTGTGGCCAGAGTAAAGTGTTCTGGATTCAATAGAAGATATTCGGATTTATAGGTGTTTGTGGGATCAGAAGGACGTAGACAAGAATCCTCAAACATCGTTGCTCCTCAAATACTCACCAAATAAACGTACTACTCTAACTAACGTCACTTGTGATCAACTGAAGTTCAAGGTTTCTGACGTGCGCCGGCCTCGCGAACCACCTAGTAGCGAATTACGAATTACCATTCAGCGCATTATCTAGTCACCCCAGTTCGAGCAAATAGACGAATGACGAATTTACGACGAGCTGTCGACGAATTGCGAGCACGAATTACGCATCGAAAGCTACGCAAGGTCTAAACGCGGCTTAAAAATGCTTCCTTCCTCATTCCTACCCCATTAGGGTGGTTATCATATACATGCGTATAGCTTGAACATGTAGCAACCCACGGTGATACAAAACTAAAACATAAAAACGTGACTTGACATGAAAATACGTAAAAGTATATCTAGTAACTTTTCTAGCTCTCAGATATAGTTCTTCCTTTGGACTATAAATTTGAATGTCATTTTAACTTTTTAGCGGACTGTTTAGTGAAGCAACTTTGAACATTTTCAGAGTAAAATATACTAAAGCTATATCCCCAGAGGATACTGGAAAGCAATTGGACATGTTTTTTTTTAAATTGAAAAGCTCTCATTTTTGAGTTATATTTTCTATAATTCTAGAAAAAAGGGCGTAAAATTATTTTTAAAAATTGATTTTAAATTCTAAAATACCCTTTATGATTCTGGAGACAGCGGACTTAGCAAAAGCTCTAAGAATAATCGCCACATTCCCAAATGGGGGGGGGACATATCTGTGGTGACGTGATCTAATGCGTCACTCTGAGTTGTACATGGTTGCGGTTGACGGGGTGATCTGGGCTATAATCCATGTCGGTTGTATTGATGGTGGTTTTCCCTATAATTATTTCCCACTATCCCTCCATGAAATTGTGGCAACAGCTCCTCTAGAATTATACCTTATTCATCCTTATCCAACCAGCGTAATTCATGCATTCTTATATATCAATACATTGTGATAAACACTAAAACAAAACGTATTTTATAAGTCAATGAAATATACACTCATCATTTGGTTCATTCATACTTTTTCTGCTTTTCTTCGAGGACGGGGAGATTGAGGTTCGAATCTCGGTCGGGTGAACTGGGGGTGGTTTTTCCTAAATCGTTTTACACTCTCCCTCCACGCAAATGTGGGTTCACTTCCTTTAAATTCAACCCTCCCAATTCCTAATCCATTAGCGTAATTAGTACTTAAGCGCATAACTCGAACGGGGACGGGACGGGAACGGGGACGCGGTGCTAAATATTATTATTATTATTCTGCTTTTCTTAAAATCAGGAGATGGCATATTCAATTATTTAACACCTTAGACAAAGCTGATTTGAACGCAACGCCTCTGCTTCAAACAGCTATTATCATAAACTTATATTAAAAATAGTGCAATTTTTTTTAAACAACTGGAAATGCAAAATGATTCCATGAAAATTAAATAAAAGTGGGGTTTTGTGAAATGAGAAGCCAACTAGGAAGGTTCATGAACTGAATCTAGGGAAGAAGGGAGTGTTTTACACAAGCATGCTTTCAGTTTCCAAGGGTGAAATATGAAAAGGTAAGATCGGTTTCTGCCGGATACAAATATGAATCATATCCTATTTAACTATAAAATTACATTGTTGTTTTGTTTTTTAAGATTCCTACAATTTCTGTAATATTTGATTAAGTGTTATTTTATTGACTTTGACGGCTGAAGGAGCGTTTATTTATTTTATTAGGTTTATTTTTGAAATATAGTAATTTCATTTTATTTGCACAGCACCATATGTCAAAACTAACTTAGTGCTAAGAAATTTTCTAATTTAGAAAAATAAGTTTTTTTTGTGAAACTTTAAAACTTTTATGACCTGTAGTTCTTATGATTATTTTAAAATCCTCTAAATTATGTTTTTAGTTTTCTTGTAAATATATATAACATTAAACTCAATATTATGAAGCTTGGCTGTTATTTGACGTTTTACATTTAGCTAAAAATGAACACGCCTCTAAATTAAATATGAGAGAATTATTTGTAGTTTTGAATAATTATTTCGACACTATATATATACTTTCTCTTGGAGATAAAATATTGTGATCGTCAAAAAAAAATTGAACTCGAGATTTTGATAAATGTTGACGTTTCATGACCCCTTGAAATCAAAAAAGTGGTTTTAGCAATGCCTTCTGTCTGTCTGTCTATCCGTCTGTCTGTACCTCTGGCTAGAGCCGAAACTATTTTACCAATTGGGCTAAAACTTGATACCTGGGATTTTTATAAGTTCCCCCCCGAGGGGTTTTTGGAATTATTTTTCCCAATCTACTGGCACAGCTAATTAAAATATGTTTCACTACTTGAACGGAAAAATGATGACTCCGGTATGGAAAACTGAGACTAACGGCTACCACATGACACCGCAGAAGTTGGTACTATCTTATCCAGTAGATGGCAGCAGCTCCAATGGTATTACTTGAGTGCAGGTTAGGGCCGTAGAGGTTTATGGAGGCTTTCTTCACAAATCTAAATAAGCTTTGTTTTATTAACAAAATTATAAGCCACTTAAGAGTAGTTATGGTTCAATAAGCTTCATATGACGATAACCAACTTAGGAGGGTAATGATCCAGCGTCGAACTGATTCAAAGTCTCATTGGAAAACGCCCTCGTTACTCAATTTTGAAGCAAATTACCATTTATTCAAGGAGAACTGCTACAACAGTTCCAAATTCGTTTCCGCGTCCCGATAAAGCCCACAACTGCCATCAAACTTGCACACTGTACACAAGTAACCCAACAATTTCACGGACAAAATTCAATGTGATGGTATATCCTCTCGTCTGCCAGGATATTGCAGGACGGGGTGGGGGTGGGGGGGGTGCTAGAATTCACATTGGAGTTTGTTGTGGCCAAGGGAGGTGGTGTTGGGGAAGGCGATGGAGAATTGAATTTGATTCGGAGATAATTAACCATTTCCTAATTAACTGACGAGTTCATATTGTTCCCATTGTTGATCGTCCACACGGAACCGTGCAATAACGGGAAGAACACTGTTGTTGTCGTATCGAGGCGTAGTGGTCTAATCACATTGTTAAACGTTGTGTCGTGGTTGGCGGGCTTTCAATTGTTTGAACATGTTTGCGGATAGCAAAGCGGAGACACTTAATAGCCATGACAGGATTAGATTGTGTTGGTTTTGTATTTGCTTTTTTTTTAACGTGATACTTTCATAAGGGGGTCTCATTTTTATTTTGAGAGGCACTAGATTAAATTGGTTTTTTGATAGCGCTGTTGTATAGATAAAGAACTATTTCTTTGAGTAGAAAGTTTATCTTCCAAAAACAGAATAATATATTATTATTTTTATTATTATATCCCCCGCATTTTATTACCCGTTTGGATTATACGCATACATTAATAACGATAAAACCCACTTAGATGGCCACATGGTCCAAGGCGTCACTATCGCAATAGACTAGATTGCTGATGATGGGGAGATTGGGTTTCGAGTCCCAGTTGGATATACTAAGGGTTGTTCTTCCTAAATGTTTTCCTACTCTTCCTGCATGTAAATGCAGATACATTTCCTCTAAATTTAACCTTCCTCATCCATAACACATTAACATATAGCCCAAACGGATATTAAGACTCGGTGCTTGAAACAAAATAAAGCCTTATAGGACCAGGGATAAGTGAAGTAGAATTTGAGAGTAAATGTACCCGAACTCTAGTAAAGGGAAACCATTTAGGGAAAACCAAACTCAATACACCTGACCAGGATCGAACCTCGATTCGATATCCCCTTCAAGGGCAGTCTAGTTTATTGTGAGAGTGACGTCTTAAAACATACTGTCACCGAAGTGAGTTATACGGTGTTATTTGTCATGTAAAACACTCCCTAGATACATATTTTAAACACAATTGCTAAAGCCATTTTTAAAAATTTTGAATTTTCAAAAATCCTTTATCAGTAAGCTACCCTTAATTTAAGGTTAGGTCGAAAATAACAAAAATTAACTACCATAGGTAATACTATATAACATCTAAATATCATGTTTGAACAACATTCATTTAACTATTTTGGATCTAGGCTCGTGGGCAAACAGACTGACAGATTGTAAAATCAAATTTTTGGTTCGGAGGTTATATAAAACTTAAATACTCATCATCATCTCGAGGTAATAAATATTCACGATTATAATACTTTATCTTTATGAGAGAAAGCAAAAATAACATTCAAGTGTGGTACCCAAAGTCTCCTTTAGGTTACATGCAAATTTCCTTTGTGATTGTTTTCTATTTACAGTACTGACACACACAAACATGTGTATTTATTACAGAAGAGATAATATATGTGTTATATATTGTAGAAGTGTACATATCACTTGTTATATAGAGAGTGTATCTCTTTTTACCATCCCTCTATTGATATCCTTGAAAACGAAGAGCATGGAGTTTGTAAGATTGTGGATCATATTTGAGAGTTATAATAATGAATATAACTACCGTAATGTTATGCTAGTATCATTTTCTTGAATTGTAAAATTTTCATGGTGTTTTCATAGTGTTCATGGTGGTTTTTTACGGATGTAAATTTAGATGAAATAGATTGATAAATTTTCAATTGGAATATTTTCCGGTGAAAAGGTTTACATAATTGAATAAAAGGGTAGTGGTTTTATTCGAAAATGCTTTCATTATAATATAGAAGTATAAACATATTTCGTCCACAGCAAACTGAATGGGCAAGCCCGAACTGCGCCAGTAATTAAGGTATATAAAAATGTTCACTTAACCCGGATCCGAATTGCACCAAGTCTAATTCAGGTGGACGAGGGGAGACGAAATAAACAAACACCATCGCAAACAAGCTCCTGCCACGTCTTGTCTTCCCTTCCTTAGGTAAAAGAATGTAAAAAACGCCCTAAGAGCCCCCAACAAGATCTGTATTAGCTTTTCTGACATAAGTCGGGCCTGTATTAACAAATTATCTCGGCAACTAAACTAAACTAAAAAGAGAAAGGGGCTGTGATATTTTCTTGTGACTCGAATCTCGAGTATTTTTGTCAGAATGATATTGTGTTAATGAATGGAACCTTTGAATAAGCACCGAAACATTTCTTCAGATTTTTACTGTAGACAGGTATTTCAACGGGTCATACACACCTTTGGTCTTTTGCCTACTTAAAGACAAAAAAAAAAAAAAAATCAGAGCTACATTGACGCAATGAGAATCCTAAAGGACGAGTGCGAGAAAAGACAACTTTACCTTCAACCTTTATGCATTGTAATTGATTTCAAGCAAGCTCTCCACGAGTGCATCGTGTCAACATTTTCACAAAACAAAGATAGTAGGCTGTCAATTTCATTTGGCGCAAGCATAGTAAGCGAAACAATTTTATTTTACAACTTTACATAAATACTGTTATAATGTTTGACTTGATTACTATAATTTTCAATCTCTATTTAGGTAGGTAATTCAGAGGCCTTTCTTTTATAAAGAGAAATTTTGTATGAAAAATCAATATTTTTCATTGTATTTTGAAGTTTTGTGAAGCGTGTAAAAATTTTGTATTGTTGAAGAACACGAGAACCATTTAAATCTACACTTTTATCTGAACGGGTCTTGAGAACTTTATAATGTAAGTTAATTCGAGTCCTTCCTCTTACCATATACGTTGATTGCTAGGGAAAGCAAAAGTATTTATCAGATTTTAAAATGTAATCTCTCTTTAGGTATGTAATTCCAAGGCCTTTCTTTTATAAAGAGAAATTTTGTATGACAAATCGATAGTTTTCTTTGTATTTTAAAATTTTGTGAAGTGTGTAGCAATTTTGTATTGTTGAAGTACACTAGACACCATTTAAATCTACAATTTTATATAATTGGGCCTTGTGAACTTTTTTATGTACGTTAATTCGAGCCCTTCCTCAACATATATGTTGATTGCTAGGGAAAGCAAAAGTTTTTATCAGATTGTAAAATGTAATCTCTCTTTAGGTAGGTAATTAGAAGCCTTCCTTTTATAAAAATAAATTTTATATGAAAAATCGATATTTTTGGAGTTATTTGGAATTTTTGTGAAGTGTCTAGAAGTTATGTAGTAATGATGTGCACGAGACACCATTTGAATCTACAATTTTCTCTCATCGGGTTTTGTGATCTTTTTTATGTACGTTATTTCAAGACTCTCTAACCATATATGTTTAATACAGAAGAGACAGTTTCAGCTAAAGTTCTTATCAGATCGTAACATGTAAACTCTCATAAGGTAGATATTCCAAGGTCTTCCTATTATAAATAGAAATTTTGTATGAAAAATTGATATTTTTCAAGTTATTTTGAATTTGTTTGAAGTGTCTAGCAATTTTGTAGTATTGAATTAAACGAGACACCATTTAAATCTACAATTTTATTTGATAGGGTCTTATGAACTTTTTTAATGTACGCTTATTCTAGCCCTTACTTTTGCCATATATGTTGAATACAGAAGAACCAATTACGGCTAAATTTTTTATCAGATCGTAGCATGTAAACTCACATTAGGTAGGTAATTCCAAGGCCTTCTTGTTATAAAGAGCAATTTTGTATAAAAATCGATATTTTTCTAGTTATTCTGAATTTTTTTGAAATGTCTAGAAGTTATGTCGTAATGATGTGCACGAGACACCCTTTAAATCTACAATTTTATCTGATCGGGTCTTGTGATCTTTTTGATGTACTATAATTTGATCCTCTCTAACAATATATGTTGAATACAGAAGAGCAAGTTTCAGCTAAAGTTTTTATCCGATCGTAACATGCTTTGGGATGAGATAGGTTGAATGTAGAGAAAGGGAATCCAAATTTGCCTGAAGGGAGAGTGGAAAACCATTTAGGAAAAAACCCCTTCAGTTCACTCGACCAGGATTCGAACCCCAACTACCCAATCATTGGCTTAAGTAATTTGGTTCAAAGTGTATATCTGTGGAGTTTTTAAAATGATGAAGAGGATTGTATAATTTATCTTAAAAAAATAGAATTATGGGCACTTTACTAATGACTAATTTTAAAAGAATTTGAAATTTCTCAAAAATAGCTTTAACAATTTTGATTAAAACATACATCTTGGGTATATTTAAAATGACAATTAATACTGTATACTTGGTCTTGGGGGCAAAGTCCTTTTAAGGCTAGCTTACTGATGACTAGTTTTCAAAAATTTAAAATATTTTAAAATTATTTTTAACAATTTTGTTAATATATAGATTAAGCTCTGTGAGGTATGTAACTTTCAAAAATCCTTTGTATGACTTATTTTTATGTTTGACTTGTTTTTTATTTTATTTTTGTTATTATTATATTATAATTTAGCTTACATTTATCTACTATTGACAATGTTTTTAATATGAAAATTTTACTTTGATGTTATAATGTTAGATTTTGTTTTATATAGTTAAATATAGTTAATCAAATAATATTTTTTGACTTGTGTCCTTTTTACCACCAGCCAAAGTATTAATATTTGTTTACGTTCACAGTTGGCCCAATTCGAGTCCGGTCCTAGGAAGGGGAGTATTGGCGCAATTCGGGTCCAAGCTAGGTGGATTGGCGCAATTCGGGCAAGCCCAACTGAATAATCCTGACGTTAATAGTAGTCAACTACTAAGCGCTGTACTCGATATTGGAGTGTGAGAAGAGAACAGGATTAATAGTAACCAGTAAACCCCTGCAAAACTTTAATACATTTTACCTCCCCCCCCCCAATTTAGTATTTTGTTGGGTTGTTGAAATTAAATACTCAGCTAAGTGTATACACAAAATAGCAAAGAAATACAAAAATATTGTTAGATTTTTTTAAACTTAAATTTTAAACAAACAATGTGTATTGATGTAAACTGAGTATGCTCTACTAGAAGTCGGTAAAAAATCCTATCCACTGATACCTTTTTTTTATCGCTTTAAGCTTTGTATTATTTGAGAATAAGGGATGTTAACAACAGAAATATTATACAAAGATATCGATAGATTTTTCTTTTAGCTTACATTTTAAACAAACAATACGATTTAAAGTAAACTGAGTATGCTTTGTCAGAAGTTTGTAAAAAAATCATATCTACTGATTACTTATTCATCGCTGTAGGCTTTTTATCAGTTGAGAAAAAGGGATGTCAACATCAGAAATAATATATAGAATTCTTTGATAATGTTTCTTGTGTTAACGTTTTTGTGGGGCATTAAACTGAAGTGTAACCTTTGAAACTTGGGATACCTTGATTGAGTTCGTTCTATTTAAATAGTTGATAAATTCTCCTGAAACAAAATTAAAGTAAAAATGTACACACGTACAACTTGAATCCATGAAATAAGATATAATATATTTTACAAAGTATCAGAAATGACCCTTTAGCTGGTAAATGGAGTGTACCAAATCCTCCTTCCACGAACCCTTTAGCGTCCTTAATGTACATCCGTCTGTCAGAACTAAACAGTAATTGGTTCAAATTTGGTGGCCCCATTAGTCTTCCATTATGATGTAAATTTCATTATGAAGCCCAGTACAGATGGCAAAATTTGTTGTACAGAAAGTTGTGCAAGAAAATGTACAACATCTTGGTCATATCGATGACAGGTAATTTAATTTCAAGACTGTTCACACGGCCTGTTGGGATAAAAAACTTTTGGTGTATAGTTAATACCTTATTATAAATTCATATAAAGTCTGGAAGATATGGTTATTAATTATTAACATTCCAAAAGTAGTATATTGAAAACATTATTTATATAGGACATGTTCTATTCTCAACATGATACAAGCTATATCATTAAAATGAGCTAACAAAGCAGATCTTTTAGAATCTTAGGTGTTCATATTTCACCATCCTCATATTAAGATTTAATGTATTTTTCTTCAATAAATTGGTAATGTATATCGAGATTTAGGGAAATATCATACAGTAGGACCACCATACAACCACTCTTTTTTTATATATAAATTTATCGACATTCACAAACTGTCATTATTTTTTAACAAATTGACACAATACGTATAAAATCACAGCCTTAACACACATGAATTATGGTTATGAATACAGGAAAGCATTTATAGTAAGTATGTAAGTATTTTTATAACAGTTTGATTATTTGTGATATATTTGTCTTAGACATGATCATTTCAGTTTCTTTTTAATTCTGAGGAGCTCGATATGAATCCTTTCCCTTCAAATTAACTCTAAATATTTTGTGACACAAGCTTTGCATTAGAATGTCTGCTTTTCCTAAACCATATTAGATCAATTATTTTGAGTGCTTGCAAATCACGTGAATTTATCTCTATTAATAAAAGTCTAATGGCGTATATACTATATAGGTATATATATATATATAGTTGTCCAGATAACTATTAACTTTTTAACAGATAACTTTTAGTACTTCTCAATGAGCTAGAAATCTGAAATATAGTGAAATTATAGATGAAGTACTCTAGAGGTGCGCAAAACTTTCAAACTTAAAAAGTGATAAAAAATAAAAACCATAAAAAATAAAAACTTGATTTATTCAATTATTTTAATTCGACATGTTATTTTCACGTCAAAATCATGGGGAAACTAGAATGTAAATTTCAATTTCAAATCTAAAGAGAAATTGCAGATTATGATACAGTGATTTGTTTTAATAGTTTTGTTTGTTGTTTCGTATTCATATTAGTAAAGAGAAGTAAGTGTTTTTTTTGACAAAAAAATAATGATAAATAAATGGGAAACGTTCAACATGCTTATTTAATTCAAGATTTCAATTATATACATTTGTATTCAGACAAATCAATGACTACTCTAATAAAGGCATCTGAAAGGAAAGAGTGTGTAGGATACATTGACAGAAAGAAGGTATTAGTGAAGTTCCATTCCTCTGGTTAATATTTTGCCTTCATTTGTGTATTTGGTTCATCATCTGAGCCTAAGAAGTTTTGAGAAACTTTATTTGTATCTTCACTGAGGACTCTTCCAGGAAACACGATGATCATTCTCCCTGATGTTTTGATTGTGAAAATTTATCTCTCTGAGATGCACAAAATATACTGATCAACAAGGCGTAAATTGGGAGAGATTAACTATAGGTTATTTCACATCACATTCTAGAAATCCTTCAAGATATTATGTCTGTCACGAACAAAGAAGAACAGGTTTGCAGCAGTATATATTTGACGTTGAACGCAGAAAAATAACCTGTTCCAAGACGACATTTAATGATGCAACCATCGTCAGAGGCCAAATTTTTAATAAGGGATGAATCAACCACGGATCCGAGCCATTTAATAGATGAAGTCAATCATTTATTGCAGAATAGGCTATAGTTTATATATTCATTTTCAATTTGGAAGAAGTGTTACTGTTGGGGATGACTTCAGGTAATGTTATTAATTCTTCCACATTCCTATAGGACAGCAATCGTCCAGACAAGTGTTAATTCAACACTCTCAGATGTGTAAGGAGTTTAAAATTATCCATTTAATAATAATGTATGAAATAGAAATAGCTTTCGTTATTGGATAATGTGAGTGACTAATGGAAAACGGAAAAAATACAGCTTGAAAGAAAATATAATGGAAGAACGAGAGTAAATACTGACCACAGCTCGGTAGTTCACGAACATTTTTGAAATAGTCCAATTGATGTTTCGAATGGCCATTCTGGGTCCGAAAAATGATGAGGTTGCACAAATAAACGAAGAGGTTATTCAGTATTTTAAAAGGAGAGGTTCTTTGTTACATTAGTGGGAACTCATTTGACCGTAAGTATGAGCAAGGGAAAGATAGCTAGATATTCAGTAGAGTTTCTAAACAGTTTGATATTAGGAATACCACCACACAAGTTAAAGTTAAAATAGCTAAATATAATAATGCTCCTTGAGTACTTAAATTACTTAACAGGTCCTACAGAGTGAAATTACTTAGCAGTGAAAAACTTGAATAAAAAATATAGTCCATGCAATATTTTAGCAGAGAATGTATGTTTCTTACCGATACTCGATTTGGCACCTGTAGATCCTAGCGTCCCCTTTATTTAGAGACTGAGGCAGTTCCCAGTTAAACCGTTGTTCCCAATCAGATGGTACATGGTTGGTATCCATCAACCCAAGCAAATTTTCAGCCATGGGCATTTGTACGTGGTTTTTTCTTATAAAATTTTATAGTTCATTTATTAAAAATATAATTAATTTAGTTCACTCTCACTTTATCCACTCTTACGACAGAAATATACTTATTTTTGACAAACCTAACATTGAATGCGCTTATTAATTGAAGGTTATGTTGTGTGAGGTTGATTAGTATTATAACAAACCTCTCGTAGATAGGCCTAAAAGCTAGTACGTTGATAAAATTACAGTTTTAATATAAATAACAACATTGTCTATTTCTTTTAGCAGCAGGGCTAATACTCACAGCACAATCATTCAGTGAAAATATATCAAATTTTCACTTTTTGTTATCCTCTGAACAGATCGATTTAACTTTATCGTCCCAGAAGTGAATGTTTAATCCACCATTCTCACGAACTGCTAAGAAAATACTGATGAATGAGAAAGAAACAGAGAGAGGAAGAAGATTCATTTTGAACTTGTACCACTAGTGATTTATCGAGTTTATTTATTTAACTTTCTTACATAGAGAAAATATTGTAATCGTGAATTTTTTTTATCTCAAGATTATGATGTCTCTTGTCTTTTGAAGTGTTCCCCAACCCAAAAGAATGGGGTTTACAATGTTGTCTGTCCCTCGAGAGCCAAAATGGTTTGATAGATTTCTTTCAAACTTAATAACTATTATGTTATATGGTCACACAAGATTTTTTATTTTTATTTTATCCGTAAAATTAAGGATAATTTTTTTTAAATTAAATTTTTTTCGAAAATACTTGACTTTTTTTTTTTCAAAATACATATCTTGCGAGTGTTTTTACTCGATAAGTAAGAATGTATTTTCATTTTTCTAAAAAAAATAATCATTAGATGATTAGACTAATTTTTGAAATTTGGTGATTTAAAAAAAAAGTTCTAGAAATATTATTTAACCTTTATATCTGAAGTGATTTTTCATATCATTATCAAAATAATTTTTTTTTTGTTCAAAAGAAAAAATTTACCAGGGAGTCGTTTACAGATAACTGATCTTTGAAAACTTTCTCATAAAGTGTATTATTTTGTGATAAAGTATGTACGATTGTGTCGTACCATTTATATTTACGTCACTCCTTTTACTCGTAAAGTCTTACCTTGCCGTACACTATGACCCTATCTTATAAGCTACGTCACAGAGGAACCGTCAACTATAAGCATGTTACTTTTTGAGTTAAACGGAGGGTTTATTTCCTGCTTTCGAAGTCCACACGTATGTTTCAGAGACTATCCCAGAGATTATTCCTACCCACGTCACTTCACATCCCCAACCGATATCAACCTTTCCTCTCGTTAGAGCGCTCAAACGCTTCTGTTCACCTGATACATGCGTGATCACGTCTAGAAGGGGAGATCCTATATTAAACGTTACCAAAACCCCCCCGCCCCAATTTTCAAATATATAAATCAATAACAAACATTACGCAGTAGCAATCAACCACCAGCACGGTTTAAGGGGTAGGATGACTTTTTTTTTCTATACTATTACGATCCTTGTGCCCCTAATTACCGGGCAGTCTGTTGCAGGGTTGGGGGGTAGACATGGTCGAACAATTCTCTGGTGATTGATGTGATAGCTTCATGGCGCTGTCCACTGTCTAGAGCAGCGTTTCCCAAAAGGTGTTCCGCGGAACCCTGGGGTTTATAAGTAAATATGTGAAAAAATTTCATTCTTCACATTAAATAGTTACTTTTTTTTGTATGATAAATGTTTTATAATACTTATAATAATTATTTTTTATTTACAATTATTCTTTCTTTTCATGTCAAACACGAAAATATTCAAACTACACTACAAGGTACAATCACTTTTGTTATTATCAAAATGGGGTTCCGCCAAAAAAAGTATGATCAATTTGGGTTCCGTGGCCAAAAAAAATTAGGAACCTCTGGTCTAGAGTGATGAGTTTCAGGCTTTGGCTAGCCACCTCTGGGAGGCAATGGTTAAGATCCTGGCTGGGGTGAATTGGAAGCTTGTAGTTTCCTATTCCCTATCTTTACAGTTTTAAGCACACAAAAAAGTTGGTTAAAATAAATAAAATATTATTTAACTAGATATATTTAGTTTAATTTCATACAGATGTAGATCTTAAAAGTTTTTTTAATATTGGTCATAGACATCACTTAATTTAAACACAATTTTTTTTTCTCTTAAGAGTGCCAACTTGGTTAGCTAGAAACTGCCACGCAGACGTTCTGCTCTAACATAATATTGTAATTATTACTCACCCGCTTCGGTGACCACGTGGTCTAAGACGCTACTTTCTCATTAGATTAAACTGTCGATGATGGGTATATAGAGACTCGAATCTCAGTTGGGTGTTCTGAGGGTGGTTTTTCCAAAGGGATTTTCCAGTCCCCCTCCACGCAAATATAGGTACACTTCCTATAAATATAACCTTGCTAATCCCTAAAGCAATTAGTGTAATTAGTACATAAGCGTATAGCCCGAACGGATAGTAAGACGTGGTGCAGAAAAAAAATTCTACGATGCATGGTTTCAAAATATTGCTCACGCCAAAAAAGGGTCGAAAGGGTCCAAGAGATGTGTTAAAATACGACATTAGCTCATTTTCAACGATATTTTAAATATATTTGCGGCTCATATAGTCTGGTTTGCCGGTCGGGAGTTTGATTTCAGGATAGGTGTACTAGGGGTTTTTTACCCTAAATGGTTTTCTAATCTTTTCACGCAAATGTAGTTAAATTTCCTTTCAACTATACACTCATAATCCTTACACCATATGTTAAATTACATACATGTAAATGAAAATTTTACTAAGCACCACGTCTTACTACCCATTCGGGATATACGCTTATATACTAATTACGCAAATGGTTTTAGGGATTAAGATTGTTATATTTATAGGAACTTTACCGGCATTTGCATGGAAAACACTTTTTGGAAAAACGACCCTCAGTACACCCAACCTATATTTGAACCACGATCTTCCCGTCATCGGCGGTCTAGTCTACTGCGCGAGTAGCGTGTTAGACCATGAGGCCGCCGAAGCGGGTAGGATAATTGTTACCTACAATAATATTATATAAATATCAATGATTTTACAACCACTCAGAGTTTAATAACACTTATTTAAATAATATTACCTTTAGATTTTTTCACTAAATTATATCCAAAGTATTGTCAAACAAATACAATAGTTATTGCCATGGCATATATATTTATCAGATGAATGATGGTACATTATTGAAATTTCTAGAGTATGAGCACAACAACACGTTGTGACATAAATCAGAGTAAACGTACCCTTGTAAATTGGACTAAGTAGAATTAACTATATACATATGTAGTTAACTCTACTCGGGCCACTCTACATAAGAATTAATGCGTATGATTATGTAAATATGTGAATGGCCAAAAGGAACGCTCATGATAAATTACATGAGGATGTATCACTACAGATAGTTTTAGTTGAAAAGGTATGTTTTAATTTATTCAGGCCTGTTTGCATCTCTTTATGCTATATTTTTCTAAGCCTACACGTCCATACTCCTCTACCAGTAGTTGTTTTACACGTCATACCAATATAGGAAGCAAGAAATACCAAGCTTCAACTAGAAGAAAACTAAGATCACATAAGCCTTAAATACATATATATATAGAGAGTAAATCATTATGCATAAAATAAAATCACATATTTGTATTTTTGAAAAAAACCCGCATCAATGGACACGTTGGTTGAGGCGTTATTGTTTGGTCTGGTTTTCCGTTGATGGGTTGGTCGGCGTGATGTACTGAGGTGCGGGTTTCATTAAATAGTTTTTCACGCTGTCTATACACAAACGCCTACACCTTTTTCTAAAGTTATATTTTATGCATCATTATACAGTTTAGTATATACATGCAGATGGCTCAGACGTGTAGTAAAAGGTGGTTCAATGACATATAAAGTTATATTTTATAGGCCTATTTAAAAATTATGAATATATATTAATAACAAGTTTTATGAATATATATTATGATAATTAATTGCATGGTTGTATAATGTCATAACTCACAATTTAGTTTAAATTAATTTGTACTGGTGTCCACGTGTTCTAAGGTGTCAGGGTCGCCTTAGGCTGGGTTGCCATCGACAAAGAGGTCTAGCTTAGAATCTCAGCCGGGTGCAATGGTGTGTGTATTTTACACACGTGATTTGTCACTAGGATTTCCCATCTCCTCTCCAGGCTAAATACTGGTGAATTTACCTTAAAGCTATCCTCTTTACCATATTAAACATTAATATCCTTGGGGCTAATACTACAAAGTAAAAATGAAGAAAAATCAGCTTAAAAGCTATATAAATGGGTAAAAACACTCTAACAAGACGAACACATTTTTCTTTTAGTTACAGCCTGGACTAAAAAATGTACTTTGAAACATTTAAGACTCACCTCCTGTTAATTTGCTCAAGAAGACATCTAAAACGCCAAAATATTGTGTTAGATGTAGCCTCATGACCTTCTACGTAGTCAAGACCGTTAAAGGCGTCGTTTGTTTTGATTGCCTGTCAAATCGCCTCGGAAAGTTTATAGTTAAGGTTGTGGACGAACAGAAAGGGTTGAATCAAAAAAATAAATCCCATCTAAGGTACCCACCGCTTATTAGAATAGAAAGGTTAGAAACCAGTTCGAACCCGATCTAGAGCACTGGAAGTTATTTATTAATGCAGGATTTTCGGGCCTCTCGAATTGCGGAATAAAGTGTACCGCTCAACCGGTCCACACAAATTGACGAAACAACCTATAATCTCTTAAGCTCCTAACCACCTAACCTAACCTAACCTAACCTAACCTAACCTAGCCTAACTTAATTTAACCTAACCTAATTTAACCTAACCTAACCTAATCTAGCCTGGCCTAAACTAACATATCCTACATGTTCCATTTTGAACAAAGTCATTATGAATTTAATTTTTACTCCACAGCTTTTTGTAAGGGTATTACCGAGCTCGGATGAGTTGTTTCGCAATTCATGTGCACCCGTATTAGTTGTTCTGCAATTCGTGTGCACCCGTATTAGTTGCTCTGCAATTCGTGTGCACCGAGATTATCAATATGGTTATGCTATTCTCTCCAAAAGTGATTTCTTTCAAATTTATCCTCCTTATTATTCTGCTTATTGGTTGCATGGTTTAATATGTCACTCTCACAAAAAGTTGGATTACCAAAAATGGGGAGATTGGATATATTGAGGGTGATTTTTTTCTAAATTGTTTCGCACTCTCCTCTAAGCAATTTACGATTAACTATATGTACACTTCGTTTATAAAGATATCACTATCACCTTGATAGATAACACTATGGCGTAGCTATTAAGATAGAGCATAGTGTATTCTAGGGGTTGGCAACCTTTTTGATATTGCGTGGGCTATATGAATTTAACAAATTTACTGGGCCAGTTTTGAAACAAATATCAAGCAAAAATTTGAACTTCTTATTTCTAATTTAGTAATTAGTGTAGTTTTAAGAACACAATTGTTTGTTTGCTAAATCTTTTGCGGGCCAGATAAAGTCAGTTGGCGGGCAGGATCGAACCCGTAAGGCTTTGTATTGCCGACCGCGGGTGTAATCCACCAAGGTAGGATATTCACAGTAAATATTTATTTATAATAAAGTGTCAACGCTCTCACATACTTCACACAAGTTCTTATATATTTTTTATTTAAAGAGGTTTACGATGTATGTTTATTTTTAATACGTTATCAAAGGACTTATATCTGATGACACTACATATATATGAGAATACCAGATTAATATAAGAATTTAAATACTATCTGATATGTACGTGTCAATTAAGTTGGCGCTACTAGAATGTGTTATACTATGTTCGGGCGCTAGGTATTTTAGGATTCTACCAATAAGTTATTTTAGATTAACGTGTTTTTAGATTAATAATAATGCTGATTTATTTATTAAATCACTTTTTTTAGCACCGTATCCTACTATCGTTCGGGGTTATACGATTATGTACTAATTACCCTAGTGGCTTTTAGGGATGAGGGAGGTTATATTTAAAGGAAGTGTACCCATATTTGTATCAAGGGAGGGTGGAAATCAATTTTTTTAAATCCACCCTCAATACACCCGACCGAGATTCGAGCTTAATCTTCCCATCATCGGTAGCCTAGTCAACTGCGAGAGTAGCGCGTTATACCAGCTGGTAGCCGAAGCTAGTTAAATCACTTTCTAATTTATAATAATACATTAGTAAGGAGGAGTATATCCTTTACTTACAGACTGAGTAAATTTTGCAGCTTTGATCCTTTTGACCGCTAAATACGTGTGCACACAAAGCCTACCACACCTTTGTAACTTTTAACCGTCAAAGGATTCGTGACCTTCCCGAACTGAGTCATAGGGTTGATCCTTGTAACCACTCGGGTCTCAGTAAAGGATCAATCGGAATCCGTCACGTCACAGTTTTTCTTCAAAAGTTTTTAAAATCTGTAACAAGACTATATCCATTTGATCTAACTATCAATTTGCTAAAATAAAAAGAAAGTTCAATACACAAAACATATACAAACAGGAAAGTAATCTTCGAAAGTAACATTTACAATATAACTTGTTACCCGCTTCGGTCTCACCTTGGTTTAATTTACTCTTGTAATAGATTAGAGTGCCGAGAATGGGGATATCGGAGTTCGAATCTGGGTTGGGTGTACTGAGGGTTGTTTTTACTAAATGGCTAACTACTCTCCCTCCACTAAAATGCGGGTACACTTCTTCTAAATTCAATCTCATTCATCTTTAATAGATTCGTGTGGTAAGAATATAGGTGTTTTGACCATAATAGGTATTAAAGCGTGGTTTTATATATATATATATATATATATATGGATAGAGGAAAAAAACAAAGAAAGAAATATATTCTACCGGAGGAACGTAAGCCCTAATATTTTAAATAAATTAACAATAAAACCTTTCAACCTGTCACGACAATAAATTCTAAATAATGTTTTTAAAAATGCTTCTTTTAAATAGCAAAAAATATCTATAATAAAGTGTCAAAATACTTGAATACTCTAGGGCCAGTTTCATAGTCAGATTGAGTAAGCCTCAAGTGTGGTGTTATACTAAATACGTGACGACAGCTACCTAAACTCGAATTAAACTGTCCTATTCCATTCTGATCTAGGAAGGTGTCGTCCTATATTTAGTGTAGCACCACACTTGAGGCCTACTCAGTTTGACTATCAAACTGGCTCTATGTTTGCCTCAAAAGCTTCCTAAACTTATGAATTCAAATATGGATAAATTGTCAAAGTATTTGTAATATATCTGTTACAAAAACTTTCATAAATAATGTTTTCAAATATGTTTATTGTAAAGTTCATTTTATATAAAATTGTCGGTAAACTGTTTAATACCTTTTATATGAACAGTTTATTTGTTATAATTACTATATTTTTGTTTCGATAGTTTAACTATAATGGCTGATTAACCTGTGTGTTTCACATAAAAATATAAGTTGTGTTTTTAACCATTGAATTAAGAATATGCACGAGTAAAACAAACACATAGCTGTTGCGGGACATATACGATGGCAGGTCACTGATTAACAGTTTGTTTTTGAAGAGCATCAGTAAAAATCATATATGTGCTTATAATGTGTTTGAACTCCACCATGCATGACGTATTGGGTCAATATATAGCACTATAAACTAATTTATTTCTCGTCGGAAACCAGACGTTGAAACTGTTTATTTAGTCGAACACAAATTAACGTACAAAATTGAGTTTCAACGCTATACACGTATGTAATTTAAATAGTATACAAGGGGAATAATAGCCACATCGGACTCTGAGATAGAAGATTAAAGATTGATTCCAGCTGGATGAACTGGGCTATGCTTACAAAACAATGTGATTTTCTATTCTCTCTCACCCGCTTCGGTGGCCGCATAGTCTAAGGCGTTAATATCGTCGTAGACTAGACTGCCGATGATGTTTCGAATTTCGGTCGGGTGTATTGAGGGTGGTTTTTCATTCTCCCTCCACTCAAATACGAGTACATTTCCTCTAAATATAACCTTCATAATCCCTAAAACCTTAGCGTAACTAGTGAATAAACCTATAACCCGAACGGATAATAAGACGTGATGCCTAAACTTCTCCCTCCTTATTCAAATACCTTAAACTAAATAAACGGAGACTCTTATAACCAATACGTCTTGCATTAACACGTACATATAATAACGGTAACAATAATATCATCCGACCCCTAAGCTCAGTCGTTAGCATGTCTGCCTATTGAGCTAAGGATCCCGGGTTAGATTCCCGGCATGGACAAAATTTATCATTGGTGAGATGTGGGTTTACCCTTTTCACAATTATGAATTAACGACCGGGGGCTGGATGTTGTGCCTGCCCTAGCCTTAAGTTAGATTAGGCCCTATAAGGCATATGAAGCTACGACAGGCCTATCCAGCCGGCAGTGGAAAAATATATGAGTTGAATAAAAAACTGACCCAGGTCATAGGCTGAAAACAGTAATGGATGTGAGGTAAAACAATATCAACTCATCGGTGGGTACGGGAAAAAATACGTCAAGTCAAGAAAAGATTCATAGTGACGTCACTGTGAGAGGCATTTCCCTATTTCGTACACGTCACCAGAACTTTCTCTATGGTGGTGAAATGTCCTGCCAAGCAGCAAATAATACCGTGAAACTTCCAACTATCCTAGTGAAGTCACAAGCACCTTATCCATATATTATCTCAGAAGGCTTGGTTAAACTCCCAGTAGACCGGATTACTGATTACGGGAAATAAGGGGTGATAAAGAGGTGGTGTGGGGGTAAGGAGAGGGGAGAAGTTTAGGATTTAATCGCAGTCATCTGCAACGGGGATAGTAATATCCACATGCGGCTTTTCGCGGTTCAGGTAAATTCCGTCCCGTTTGTATTTTTTATGTGTAATTTAAGTTCCATTATTATATATTCCATCCCATAATAAGGGTGCGATGCAAGTGGCGTCCTTCCTAACCCTCCTTAAGATAGATAATAGTATATATAATTATTGATAGCAAGATAAATAATAATGTAAGCAGTTTCGTGACATTTCAAACATGTATTTCAACATAAGCGAGGAAACGTAATTTGAGGCAAAGGGGGGGGGAGGGGGAGTAGAGAGTATTTAATAAGAAGGGTCAGCAGGGGGAGTTGTTCTATAGGTGTGTAAGAGACCTGATATGGAGTAGAGAAGTGCTCTTGAAGTGTAAGAAAATGCTGCATAGAGCGTAGTTTGTAGCTTAGTCACATATGCAGCAGAAATATAGACATTGAGTGTTAGAGAGACAATGAAATTGGAGGCTGGGGTAATGAAGTTTGTGAGGAGCATGTTAGCTGTCACGAAGAGATACAGGATTAGGAATTAAGTTATCCGTGAAAGAGTGGGGGTACAAGGAGTATAAGAGACTGTAGAGGAAGCAAGACTGAGATGGAATGGGCATGTAATGAGGATGGGAAAGGAGATAATACCAAACATGATGATGATTATGATGATGATGATGATGATGATTGTAGAAAAAATATCCCAAATATGACCAAGAAAGAGATGGAAGGAGCAGATAACAGAAAGTGTGTAAGTGAGAGGAGAATAATATAAGCGATTAAAGGGTGAAAAATTGTGGAACTATAGAGGAAGATGGAGGCATTTTACTAAACTGACCCGGCCACAGGCTGGAAACAGTTTATGATGATGATGATGATTACTATTATTTCAACATAACCATGACTCAATTATGGAGGTCAAACTTTCAAAATTTAATAATTTCAATAACGTAGTGCAGAACTGGTTATTTGCCTTGTCATAATCTATTGTCTCCTCTGAACATTCATCGTTGATTTTTTAAATATTTAAAGTAAGTGTAAGCCTATCTGTACTCACCGAGAAAATTACACAGGTAAAATTTTACACATATTTGACTAAATCAAACATAGATCTACAATAATACTATACTCAATCATTTCATCAGCCAACTGTTGTTTTCAATTTCTTTGGTAGGTTGCTTTGTAAGAATATTGCATGTTTCACTCTGTATTTTAACACTTCCACAAATGTTTAAATATTTGGCTAGGGTCTAAGAGTATTTTAGTTTTGAGTGAAACAACTAACAATAATTTTTTGTGGGGTTCGTGGACGATAAAAACTCAACCCAAATTACTGGGTAAATAAGCTTAACCAATTTCATAATATTTTCACCTGCAAAGTTATGACGAGTTTTAGACATACAGAATTATGTTAAAATTAAATTAAAAAAAATAGTTAATGCGGGATGGAATTCACACCACCTTTGCGAATGGTTGGACGGAATTTACATAAACATATTTATGACTGGGGTTTTTCCATGGCCACTCTAAGCTAATGGGGGTGAACTTCCTAAAAACCAACTTCCTCATGCACACATTTTAGATTAATACACCTTGCATTATCCCAATCAGGGGTACATGAGAATGAAATGTCAAGCTCATGTAGTCACATGCTCTTTGGAAACGAAGAGGTTTGGGCTCAGATCCCAATTAAGTGTATTGAGTTTGTTTCCTATATGGTTTCCTACTTTCCTTTAGGGTTGCCTTCTACGTAAATGGGGGTACATTTATTATAAATTTCACCTTTCTTAATATTTCCGAATTTACTTAGATAAATGCGAACAGTGGAATGGTAATACGACATTATGCTAAAAGAAACAAACTTATATAGTGGTTTCACACAAAGGGTTTTCCATCCTCTCTCCACTCTAATGCACTAAGCAACCTTCATAGTTCCCACACCTTAGAACATATTTATTGATGGGCCTAGCTCACTCGTCCAATGATACCGATATTGTATTATTTTTTATTATAAATATACAAGAAAATTCAATTTTAGATAGAATATTATTATGTTTCTAAAGTTGTTTATGAGCACCACATCTTACTAACGTTTGGATTATATGATTGTGTACAAATTACGCTAATGGCTTTAGGGATTAGAAAGGCTATATTTATATCAAGTGTATCCGCATTTATGTGGAAAGGGAGTGGAATATTATTTTGGAAAAAACACCCTCAGTACACCCAACCGAGATTCGAACATCGATCTCCCCGTCATCGACAGTCTAGTATACTGTGAGAGTAGTGCTTTAGGTGGCCACCGAGGCGGGTTTCTAAAAATTAATCATGACATAAAACACAAATCTTATTTCAGGTCTAGTCCTGAGTATGTTAATGACGTGCATCGAAACTAGTTGACAATAACGGGAAACTTAGCTGCCATAACAAGGAACAAGGGGTTATTAACATCTAAGGAATATAATTCTTTTTTAAACATAACTTTACTACCTTAAGATTAGTACGCACTTGGAAACATTGTTGGCCAAATGTTGCCCAACTGTCGTCTAAATGTTGCCCAAATGTTGGCCAACATGGGAAACAAATTGCTGGCAAAAATTATTTCGCATCCAGACTACAATGACATATATTCTATATTTTTACTGGCGCAATATTTTATTTATTTTGCCCCAAAAAACGATTTGCCATAAAAACTGAAAAAAAAACACTGGCCCTTACTCGCGTACCATTCCATCCCACCTTAATACTATTATTGACAAGTTTTCACACCATAAAATCAAATTAGAGGCCTAATGTATAATGAACTACTCGAACGGAGGACTCAGACAGTTTAATGTGTCATTCTATAAATAGAATATATTACCAATTATGGGTAGGTCGAGGTTCCAATGTCAACTGAATACATTTCAGTAAAAGGTGGATAATGGATATATATGTGGTAACTATCAGTGGGTGTTCCCCATTATATATCCCCTCTAACGTGGTTGCAATGACTCTAAACAGCCCTCTTTATCTATTCCTCATAAATTAATCCTTTAATGTTTTTTAGCATCGAATCTTGCTACCTGATCGGGCTAAACGCATATGCGTTAATTACGAAAATATGTTAAGATAGAAGAAGGTTGAATTTAGAGGAAGCGTTCTCACATTTGCGTGGAGAAAGAGTGGAAAACCATTTAGGTAAAACCACCCTCGGTACATTCAACCGGAATTCGAACCCTGATATCCTTATCATCGGCAGTCCAATATTTTTTTTAGAATGACGCCCTAGAGTATGCGGCCACCTAATTTGTTAAGCCTTTAATTAAACTGTGTTATAAATCATATGAACTAATTCACAACATTATTCATATAGGCTATTTTTGATAGGAAGAACGGTTTAGAAAATTAAAACCTGTTTCTTTGCGGCCAACATTGATAACATTTCATTTTATTATTTGTTTTAATTTATAGGTATTGATAATATCTAACAAAAGTGATAGCTGCAGATAATATGACTTTATGTATAAACATTGAGCATATTAAAATAGTTTTAGTAACTTTAGTAGCTGCCAGATACTGTTCTTCCTACCACTTACAGCCTATAGGGGGTCTACACACGACGAAACGTTCCAACTATTACCTCTAAGGAATGTAGCCTTTAATTACTCAAGATTTAGTAAGAGTTTGGCAAGGAGAAGTTTTAGAAAGTACACGCGTCTTTCTATATTATTAGTGTTGTTTTATAGGAATTTTTAAAATAAATAGAATAAATTACAGCTTCAGATCACAGAACTTGATGTAAGAAGACGTGAAGATAGATGTAGTAAAACTTTTGTAGCTGTTAGATAATTTTCTTTCTTTAAGGATTGGACTATAGAATATTCTCTTAACTCGATATATGAAACCAACTTTTTGAAATTCCACCACAAACACATTCAGAAACATGAACTTTAATAATCGAATCACATTTTCCGCCTAACTTTTAAATTTCTTACCAATATTTATATAAGAAGCTCACCCCCCCCCCCCCGCATTATAATGTAGATAAACTGCAATGTCCACAAATCAGTTTGTATTAGAAGGATTCGCTTGGATCCCTATTGGATCGGCTGGATAGTTGAATATGATAATGCAGCACGAACTTTTACCTTCTAATTTGAAATTCAAATGAAGGGTGAAGATATTGTTAAGAGCTCATTATATTCCGAGCATGGCACGGTTCTAGTTTAGTGAATATTTGTGTAAATGCTCACACAAACAAAATACAGTACAATAGAAAGTTCACAGCAAAGATAAATAAACTAGTAGAGGCAATTAAAATCTTCAATTTGAGAAAAAAGTTGTTTTATTTTATTTTATTTTATTTTTATTTTATAGGGCTAAGAACCTCTTCATTGAAATATAATCCAAATTAATCAAGTCCTCTCTGTTAATGGTTCATCTGAACCAGACAGGACTCGAACTTGACACTAACTGGAGACCTTACGATATATTTAGCGATTTCGGCTAAGTGCGCAAAAGGATTTGGTAATGAATTTATAAATATAAGATCAAGTTAGACTTTTTTTCAAGTGCAACAGTTAAACATTTTGTATAAATTTTAAATCCACATTCACAAAAACGGTTCATTTTACGTTAATGCGGGGTGATAATTAATTTATACAAAAAAATCCCCTTTATATTGTATTATTTACATTTGAGAAAATTCAAAACAAATCTATATGCAAGACTCATCAAATACTATGGAAAGCGAAAAATCCACACTTATCAGGCCTATATATTGAAGTTATAGTAATTTTATCACTTAATTAAACAATAACCTTACTTAACATAAAACAAACGCATTTTAATTAATTAGCAAACATTTTATTAATACAACTAGATAGCGATTGAAAAATCAACAAAAGTAGAAAATTAATCAGTTTGAAATATTTTTCGTTTGAATAATTGTATTTTACAAGCTATGTTTAATATATTTACTATTTAAATATTGAAAACATTTCACTCAACTCACACTAACATTGTGTACCATACATATGCCAATATATAAAATATATATTATCGAGGCTGTTTGCACAAAAAAGAATGGTTAAAATATATATATTACCAATACATTTCTCGTTCCAGCATACTCTATAGGATTAATTATAAGCTATATTAATTTTTAAATTTAGTCAAAAGTTTGTATCTATAAAAAAACAAATTTTCCAAATGTTCAATATAAATAATAATATAATATTTAGCACCGCGTCTTACTACCCGTTCGGGTTATACGCTTAAGTATTAATTACGCTAATGGATGAGGAATTGGGAAGGTTGAATTTAGAGGAAGTGAACCCGCATTTGCGTGGAGGGAGAGTGGAAAACCATTTAGGAAAAACCACCCCAGTTCACCCGACCGAGATTCGAACCTCGATCTCCCCGTCCTCGGCAGTCGAGCTCAACACGACTAGCGCGTTAGCCAACTATGCCACCGAGGCGGGTTCAATATAAAGAATATTACTCTTTAGCTAGGGAGAAGGGGGGGAGGAGAGTTGATTGAAGGAAGTGCATCCAGTTAAGCCTAGAGGGAGTATGGGGAAATCACAGTACAAATCATATCCACAAAAACCACCTCAAGCCGGGATTCTAGTTGTAACCTCCCCAAATATAGTTATGCTACTTGTTAACCACTGATTTGGAGGCGAAGAGGACAGAGAAAAAATTTGAAGAAATATGGAGAAAGCCAAATTAAGAATCGAACTTGAAAAAAACACCCTCAGTGCACCCGGTGGGGATTATAATCCTTACGTCTCCGTCAACAGCAGTTAAGTGTAATGTGAGTCTAGCACTTAAGAGGCCCCTCGGCCAACTCCATGCACTTATGATTAAGTTAAATCCACCATAAAATACGCCATAAAATCTCCGAATGTAAACTCTAATCTGAACAGAGGCAAGGTGTCTCAAGTTCTTAATATATTCTAGCCCTCTCACAGTAATTAATCCACTTATCCCCCTCGCAAAACGTTCAACGTTAGCAGGGAAACATGCCTGGAGGGTAATTTCAGGCAGATGACTTCAGTCCAAACGACTCCAAAAACTCGTTCTCCCTTTTCATAATCAACACGCTACGAGAAATACGTTGTGAAATGAAGAAAGGGTGTTGGGAATATACCTCTTAAAATTCATGACTGTCTGTGTCATGAACGAGAATATATATGTTCCTGTTCTTCCCATATGATCGGGAGGTAAGGGCTGGGTGGTACGGCGTTCTATGAAGAAGAGGCTTAAGGTCGTTAAAATAGCGTCCATCACATCAAGAATAAAATAAAACGTGTGACTCGTGTTATGTTAGTAGGCTACTCTCAATGAATTAGAAATAATAAGGCCACCACTTGTAGGAAAACATCCACACACAAAGCATTTATTATGAAAATTATGAAGAATAAAACCCTCAAAAATAATACTATTAAATTTAAAATTTCTTTATTTGTTTGAAGAGAGTTAAATCTATGTTTCTACTTTCTAACCATTTACTTAAATTGGTACTGTAGGGATTGTGAGTCAAGGGCAGTATTTTTGCATTTTTTATGGCCAAAACCATTATTGGTCCAAGATAAATAGAACATTTCTTCAGTAGATATATTTAGTTTGATTTTCTATACATACTAATACCAACATCATTTAAATATCAGTCATGGTCATTGTGTATTTTTTTATTTTGAAGTATATTTCATCAGTGAATAGTTCAGTCTAAAAAAAGTCTAATAAAAGTAACTTGTATCAAATATAAAAGTATTTTATAT
The DNA here is from genome assembly GCA_033556935.1 of Timema podura. Classification (NCBI taxonomy): domain Eukaryota; kingdom Metazoa; phylum Arthropoda; class Insecta; order Phasmatodea; family Timematidae; genus Timema; species Timema podura. The sequence goes on from JAVRXN010000002.1 coordinate 43,921,739, forward strand.
AATTTACGTATATATACAAATTATATGTATAGGAATAATATATATGTATATATATATATATATATGATGGAGCTAAAAATAAGATATGGCTTGGAGATCAACGTTGAGAAGTAAAGTGACGTTGATTTAATAAAATGAAGAGCCGCTGAAAGTCAAAGTTGGAAATTAGGAGATGGAATACGAAGAGAAGTTCAAGAATCTGGGATGTCTGCTAACAAGGGATGCCCACTGCACCAAAGAAATTAGGGTTAAGGATCACCACGGCCAAAGAAGTTTTAAACAAGTAGAGGTTTATTTCGACAAGCAAGTTGAGCTTGGAGCTGAGAATGAGACTGATGAAATGCTACATTAGAATATCGCGCTGTATGGAGCACAAAATTGGACTTTTAGAAAGATGGAAAATAAATACTTGGAGAGCTTTGAAATGTGGTGCTGGGGAAGACTTTGAAAAGATCAGGTGGGCGACAGGGTGACAAATGAAGACGTCCTAAGAAAAGTAGGATATATAAGAACTATTTTGGATGTGATTCCTCGGTACAAAGCAAACTGGATCGAAAACATCCTTAGGAGGAACTATCGTCTGCACGACGTCATAGAAGGAAAAGTTGAGGGAAAGCTTAGGAATTAAAAATAAAATATTGGATAACTTGATGGAAATAGGACAATTCTGGGAGCTGAAGGAAGAGGAAAGGACGCATTGGCGGTCTAAATTCACTTATAAAAGGAATTGGCCTGTCATAAGACAGAACACCAGATATAATAATTACTATAATTATTAATAATATACGTAGATTTGTTTCGTTCTGCGTGGTTATTTTCTTATAATTTACAAATGCCCAAATAAAACATTGTTTTCACAAAGGAACAAACCATTCTAAAATAGTAACTTTGTGTTAAACATCTTTACAGATTTGAAAAATTTTAAGAAAACCTCTATTGTTTTCTACTTTCACAATAATCAACCTTTTATGTTAGTTTTCGCAGCAAGAATTAAAGAAATGAAGAAACAATATCAACGCTGGTGAAGTAAGGAAAGAAAGTAGAAACGGAGATAAAAATAAAATCAAAAGTCCTTTGAGGACAGTGGCAGGTGGCCAGACCACTGCTGTAACAACGGATGCTGTCAGGAAATTACGTCGACTGTCGTTTGTTTTTTTGTTGCGGCTTCGCAAAAACCTTTGCTCTTTTCTCGTGTTCTCATTGAAAAACAGGGAGAAGGGCGGGTTCGTTAAAGGGGAGGTGACTTGTTTAAATGAGGGGTAGTGACAGTTTGTACATGTGCCTTTGCTAGAGGGAATAGAATTCCTCCCGGTAGTCATCCAAATACGGGATGATGTAAGATAAACTATACCAAAAGCAATAAGTTGGTAAGTTGATGGTTAGATTTTATTTTTTTACGCATCTCTTAATTAAAATACGAAATGAGATTAAACATAAAATATCTTCGTGTTGTCATCGGTAACAAAACTAAAACATAACTTTTTTTTCCCTTGATAATCATGTTTTGCATTCTAACACCCGGCCGGACAATACACATGTTTACATTAATGTGGTAGGGATTAAAAAGTAATAATTTAGAGAAAACTTTGTTTTAACACTACCAATAAAACTCCAACCTGTGGGCACTTGGACCAAGGCGTTGGTCTCATCTTTGTTTCTGTTGTTAGCGAAGGGGCTCTCGTATTCAAATTCCAGCTTGGAGTACTGAGGCGTTAAAAAAAATTGTTTCTCACTATCCCTATATGCTAATGCAAAGATAGTGATTTTAATCTTGCTAGACCAGCGGTTCTCAAATTATTTAAACTCTGGAACCCTTGACAACCCTGAAGAAAATTGCGGAAGCCCAAAAATATTGTATCTAAGTGGGTTCTGTCTATCAATGTTTATCGTAGTAAAATTTTTGAAAATTGAGACATTTTTAGATGGATCTACAATCAAACCTCGTTAGACCTATTTCTGGTAGTCAAAAATTTCGGATAATCTGAACACACTTTTCGGTATAGGGTGAAACAAATTAATTCAAATTAAATAATATTTTATTGGTGAACAAGTTTAAAGTTAAAAGAAAATTGTAAGAAACAGTGATAGTTGATAATGAAGGTTTAATATTTACATGTTGTAGTCAACACAGTGTGTTCTCCTATAATTAAAAATAATTAACGTACATATTACGTGCTATACATCATTTAAATGAATGAAAATTTGACAAAACTTATTCAACTGTGGTTTAAAATTCGTGAAAATACAGTTTTCCTGTATGCTCCTTATTACAAATCACCGCTAATCCGAACATGCTTCGGTCCCAAATATTTTGAATTAACAAGGTTCTAGTGTAATAATTAATTTAATTTAAATCATATATATTGATAAATAAATAAAACCACTATTTTTTAAACCTAATATGTTTTATTTTTCCAAAACAAATTTTTGTTTAAAAAATTTCGTGAACCTTCTTTAATATCTGGCTTAATAGAAGAAAGCTGGATTCACACGTCTTCCTCTGCATTCGTTATGTTACAATATTTTATTTTGGTTGAAGTATATTTAAAAAAATACAGCCCCATAAAGATTATAAAGTCTCTAGGAGACCCCGAAAGGGTATCGGGGAGTCCCGGGGCTCCAAAGATCCCACGTTGAGAAATGCTGAGCTAGAAGGTTCCATGGTTCATTCAAAAAATGCTACCGTACTGAAAGAGTAAGGCTAACAAAATCAATTAAATCACAAATGAGCTCAGCATGTGATTTCGCAGATAACAATTAACATCGACTTGGTAAAATATGGCCTCTTCATTTATGTAGAAGAAATCTTATAGAAATAATCTTTAAAAAAATACAAACACTCATTGTGGTTAACAGTGATGACATTTTACTATAATAGTCATATTATTTTATAGGTATTTATACTATCTCTGAAAATTGACAGTTACAGATTACATAATTTGACGTATGAAAGGATTAAAATTGTTTAAGTAACTTTTGTAACTGTCAAAAAGCCTTCTTTCCATCCGAATCGTACTGTAAATTCACAGTTTAACATAGTGCAGTGGTAAAGGAACGGTTAGTGCCCAAATTACAGCTCAAATTTTTTAGGAAGGTAATTGATTATCTGACAGCTACAAAAGTTACCTGATATAGCCTACATTTACGTATTTACACTTCAGGTCACAAGATATAAAGCTGTCACGTTTGATAGACATGATCAAAATCTATAAAATACCACTAGTAAAATAGTAAAATGTTATCGATGTTGACTGCAAAAAGTTTATATTTTATAAAATACCCTTTTTATGAAAATTATACTATAGACAACGGTAACGCCAGAGTAGACTAACTTTTTTTGGTTGCTTCTTTTTGTATTCTCTCCAACACTTCTAACTACTTTGAACATGTTTCAATGATTTATGATGACAAATAATACATAAATAATAATAATAATGACAATGTAAGAAACTTAAATATTTAAGCTATATTACAACCAATTTTTACAAATAAATTATTTTAAAATATACTTTATGATAATAAATAAACACTAATCAAGTATAAGGAACACATAATTTGAAGTACTACGTTTCATAGCCATATCTGATTTATCTTATGTAACATAGTATAGCCATTTTTATTTTTGAATATTTATCACTTGCATAGTCTAAGGCACTAATCTATCAATAGACTAGACTGTTGAAGACGGGAAGATCGGGGTTCAATCCCAGTTGGGTGCGCCGAGGGTGGTTTTCCTAAATGGTTTTCCACTCTCCCTCCACGCAAACGCAGGTGCACTTCATCTAAATTAAACCTTACTAATCCCTAACACATTAATTTAATTAATAGATATACGTATAGCCCTAACGGGTAGTAAAACGTAGTGCTAAAAGAAATCAAAGTTTGTCTAACATATTTCCCGTTTGCCGCTGGCCGTAGACGATTTGTAAATGCCGGTTTACCACCAGCATCGAACTTAACCACGCGGGTTGATTTGTCAGATTCACTGGAGCTTATGGTTTTAATGCTGGTAGCATTTACTGTAAGTACCGGCAGCCCTTTCCCGCAACCACCCAATATTAATGACCCACCCCCATCCCCTATAACCCTCCTCCCCCGACAATCTGGAAGCGTGTTTTACGACCGCCGATGAGATGTTCGCTGGTTTATTTGAAGATCACACATTATCACCCCCTAATGACTTTCAGGTCGTGTGTACCGTACGTGTGATGAAGACTCGGAAAGCGACGGGAGAGGCCAGAGGAATAGAAGGGGGTAATAACTTTCTCTATGATTAGAGAGAAGAAGGAGCAAAAAGACGTCATCTTTTGACTCAAGATTCGCTGAGGTGAACTCGACTGAAATACGGATTCGTAGAAATTCTTTTGGTTACTTGTTTGAAGATGCGAGGAATAAAACCCACAACTGCTTCGATGGCCGTAGGGTCTAAGGCATCACTCTTGCAATAGACCAGACTGATGATGATGGGGAGATTGGGGTTCGATCCTGGTCGGGTGTACTGTGTGGTGGTTTTCCTAAATGGCTTTCACTCTCCCTATAAACAAATGCAGGTACACTTCCTCTACAAATTCTACCTTTCTTATCCCTAACACATTAAAGTAATTAGTCCATAGGCGAATAGCCAGAATATGTACTAAGACACGATGCTAAAATAACACTGGTGGGCACGTGACAAAGGCGTCACTATTCCCTTCACTACCCTTCCTGAGCTATCCTCATATTTACCAACATTAACCAGTGAGGGACAAGGAAGAATCCTGAGGGAGTTTTATTTGAACATTATCAATTAAACTCTCTTTGGTGGGATTGCCAATCAGGGCTTCAGTCTCGTTTGCCTATGATGAGGAGGTTGAGGTTGACCACTAGTTTGGTGTACACAGTGAAGTGGCATCTCTTAAATGGTTTCCCATTCTCTATCCACCTGAATAGGGGTACCTTTACTTTAACTAGTATCTCCCTCATGCTTACCCTATTATTGTAAGTAAGCAGATAACCTGGATGGGTAGCCAAACGTGTAGAACGTATGAACAAAAAAAAATCGTGGAAAAATTTAATTAGGATCTAAGTGGGGAGAACAAAATATTTTACTAAATCTTGAAAGATGCGAAAAAAAACAAAGATGAATATTTAATGTGAATTAAACTCCTCAGAATATGGCTATTCATTCCATGTTTATCATTATTTTATTCAAAATGGGCTCGAAATTAAGATAATCTCTCTTTAGTGTACCCCTTTTAGTAGACTAACTACGTTTATTTCAATTCTCAGTTGCACCAGCTCGTTAAGTTACTTGAACTTACATGCCATCTTGACTCAAGTAACCAACCATAGTGCAAAGGTAGCAAGACGAAGAATTAGAAAAGTCAAATAAGCATCAAAGGTAAACAATACAATTTTAAGTGATTGCGGACAATGCACAATGGTAGATAAATTTAATAATACTCGTCGGGAAGCAATATATATACTTAAGTATACAAATCAATATTAAATGAAAGCGATAAATACGCATTTAACTAAATTAGAGAATATTCATCATCAGCGTTAGGAAACATTATTAAGGTGGGGTGCTAGTGAGCCTGAGTTTAGGGCAGTATTTTCGAAGTTTTATAGTATAAACATTTATTTGGCCAAAATAAATCAAATATTTCTTCTATAGAATCATAGAGTTTAGTTTTACGCACATGCTAATCTCAACAGTTCTTTAATATCTGTCAAGGGTGTCCTGGAATTTAGTGACAAATTTTCTCTGCATTTAAAAAGTTTGTCACCAAATGCCGCTATGCTCATGAGAGGTATTCAAGAACTGTTGAGATCAGGATGTGCAGAAAGCTAAATTCTATGTTTCTATAGAAGAAATATTTTATTTATTTTGGCCAAAAAATGTTTATGCTAAAAAAAACTGCAAAATTAATGCACTAAACTGGTGCTCACTAGCACCCCACCTTAAGTACAAAGGTAGACAAACGTAAACGAAGTTTTTTATTGCGAACAATACGTAAATTATATTATAAGTAAGGAAACAACCCATCATTTACACATTTGGCTTGAACCGCTCAAAAGAAAACTCTTAACACTTGATATTAAACTTGCCTTAAAAGTCTACACGTGTCAAATTGCCGTTATTATGAAACATAACTTTAATACAAGTAGAGTTCTGCTCGTAGCTGTACACCTGATTTTAGTGTTGATTAGAAACGCGACTATTCTCTTCTACCAACCCTTGAGGCGGGGAAAACTTAGACACGAGAATAGTTATTTATTTTCTACCCTATCTGCTAAGTCTAGAATTAACTCCTAACATAAGTTAATCATCTAATGCATTTCCCAATAACTTTAAACATGAAAATATTCTACGAAACATCGTGATTTACTCTTGGACCTACTTCAACTGTAAGTATATATCAAAAGAATGAAAGTGCAAAATAGCACACAAAGGTAAAATTAAATAATTTTAAATTGTTAACAAACCATCTGAACACGGAACGAAAAGGTCCAAGACCTAAAGCTGTTAGTTTCCAAAAAGAAATGTCCTAGTTCCAATAGAAATTAAATTTGGTAAAAATAAATAAATAAGTCACAATTTAATCCTACATAATTTTGAATGGATCTAGCTTGATGAAGCCTAGTTTTAACATAAAAAAAATCATATAACAAAATCTTCTCCAAAATAACACTCACTTACATGTTGGTACGTCTCTATTTTTCCTATCGGCATCAAAGAGTGAAGTTCTATTTGGGGTACTAGCTTATATTTGAATTTGATCAGCGGGAAATATGGTAGGGAGACATCACATTGCACCAACCTGGCCAGTTATATTTATTTATGATGATGGTCGCTGGTTTAATTAAATGAAACCTTAACAGACCAGTGGTGCACAAAATCATGTACATGAATTAAATGAAAGAAAGAGGAGTTTAGAAACAATGCAATTTAATAAATCAAAAAGACATGGACAATATTTAGTACGTAATCTCATTAAGAACAGTCTATAAAAACTAAATATAGTATGAGGTAGTATTGCCTAAGCCACAGTCAACAAAGGGGCGTGAAGCGCCGGACGAATTAACTCAGACAATTGAGTTATGTCACTGGTAGTTCTACCAACAAGGCATGTTGGCTGTGCAAGTACAGTTATAACTTACATAGGGCAAGTTCTAGTCCAGTTACATAAGAGCGGCCCTGGATACAGAGTAAAAACTCCTCCAAGAGGTAAGACCAACTTACACTGATACATCAAAATCTACGGGCCATGCCAGGTCGATAACGCGGGTCACAATTTAAGCACCTAATGGGCGATCGACATTATTATACACAAACAAGTAATTAAAGACAACTTCAGCCGCGCTTGAGGGGCAGAAGTGGCTTAAGAGTTGCATACTCCAAAGGGAAGCAACACAAACTAAGATTAACCACGGGCCAATCTTGAGAAGCAAGAACGGTCCACAGGTTAACTACCAAATGCTAGGGATTCATCAATGAACCTAACTAGGTATGGATCCTGGGCCTCTATATAACTTGAACTATCTCTTTCCCAGCAAGCTACCTCTCAGATACATGAGTGGACACATAGTGTGTGCAGCTAGATTCACCATACAGTCGAGTGGCTGGCCCTAGCGGCTCAGTCACGGGTACGCGAGAAGCGCGGTACAAAATAAGTGTTGTTTACAACCTGTTCTCATGAAAAAGGAGACATAGCTCCATACACAACTAACCTAACAAAAATACACTAATAATGTCAAAAGACAGACAAGGGTTATTCCCTATCCCTAACTAAAAACTATCCTATAAATCCTGCCATGAAGTCGACTAATCCTAATTTTCAACATCTGACTGAGAGTATACATCCTGTCATGAAGTTGGCTAATACAGCGGCTTCGTCCTGTCCAGTGGATCCATTTCCCTGAACTGTATGCCCACGTTAATATGATATTTTACTCGACGTGTTGAAAGTACGTTGTACGCCAAGGGTGCTGGTTCTGTCCCATCGTGTTCTGTGTTTTCTTCCAAGTGGCCCGGCGAATATATAGTATCAGGACTTCACGTGATTAGGTGGTCAGAATGAAGTAGAGGGGGAAGCTTCTCTCAGATTCCAGAACATCGACTCGCGTCGGCCAACAGCATTCATGGAGCTTTCAGTTAGCTCATACATGTCGTTGAACGCGGAGTTCTCTCCTGTGGCCGCGGTTTGGTCACTTCTCTCGAAGTTGTTCATTCCAGTGGGGCATCGAGCTTGCAGGCAGAGTCGGTATGTAAATAAACAGACATATGTTATGGGCGTAGCATTTAACACAAGATTGTCATTTATTAACTCTTAACGACTTGCTTGTACCAACAAACATTCGTATTTTATATTTCAACGGGGCTAAGCCAGATTAGCCCGTTACAACATGACAAATGAAGTCATCATCAACAAGTCAGAAATTGCTATCTCATCGACGCCTGCGCACAGCATCGTGAGGAAGATGACGGGAGGTAGGGGAATACATGCTATAGGACAACTCGATCCTTTTCAAAAGTTTTATTTTAGCGCCTGCACGGCGTCTTGAGCTCGGGGATAGCGTACTAGCGAACAGGGGTCACATGGCACCGTGACTTCATTCTGGTTTCTTGCCAAACTCGAGCGATAATCTGTGTTCATTGTTGACGTGCGTGGAGTGTCCGTAATTAGGCACTGACTTCCCGGCAGAATGGGGTAATTGTGTATTCACTTTTTTAAGGTGGTGGAGGTTGATGGCTATGTTAGGTTGTAGCCACGGTACAAATCATCTTGTTCAATATTAACTTAAGAATAATTTTAGTTTAATTTGTACAAAGTTATGCTATTCTAATAATTGGTTTTTTATAAATAAACTAATTAGATTAATTCAGAATAATATATGTGTTTTTTCCATATATATACAAGTTAATGTATGGGTTTCGCCTTATATATTTATAAGACAAAACCCACTCATTCACTGACTCACTCATCCCCGTATTTTCCCAACCTCTGGACCTGGAAAATTAGAATTTCACCTGAAGGTGACGTTTAAGGTCTATGAAAGATATAAGACGAGATTTTGCAAAATTTAAACTCCAAGGGATAAAAAAGAGGGGTTGAAAATGTTCAAAATTCACTAATGTAACTTTTTAACTAACAAGCATAGAGCCTTGAAATTTAAAACCATTGTTCTTTTCTAAAATTGGTTGACAAGTTTTCAGACTAATATATTACTAGGAATATTTAAACTAATTAGCTACCTCGTATTTTTATGTAAACAATTATTCTAGGATAAAAAAACTCGATCAACCAAAGCTTTGATTCAATAATTAACACTATTATAGTCCGAAATAATAATGTGACTACTAACATCGTTACTTATTAACTTAGTGGCTTGTAACAATATGGATGTATTACTACTTAGGGCTAAAACGCAGTAATATTTATTTTATTCGTATTCTTTGTACAAGATTATTATCAACTAGCTGAATGCCCGTTCTTTGCACGGAATATCGGAACCGAGTAATGGCGTCTGAACGAATGACCGCGTTATCAGCTGAGTGCGGCTGGACAGGTCTCCCCCCTCCAACCACTCCCCACCAACACACACCGCCCCGGGCCGGGCCCTCTCACTAACACAAGGACTACAAACACCACAAAATTCAGCAAAATATAAACTACAGACATCTACCGTCTATTGGAGTTGCCTATTAAAACGTAAATACATATTTTAATTAATTGGTCTGTATTCATTTCTACACCCCTTAAAAGCATCTACGGGGCTAAAAAATAATTGCTATATTTTTTCTTAGGCATTATTAGAACATTATTATTATTAGCACCGCGTCTTACTACCCGTTCGGGTTGTACGCACTTACGCTAATGTGCAATGGTAGGGGGATTGTGAGATGAAATGGAGGACCTACAGTTTAACGTGGAATCCGAACCACGGTGGAGGCCTGGCATTCCTCACATTCACAAGTTGTGATTAATACACGTCTTGTCAGAGGTGAAGGAAGGGTTTGGCAATCAGATAAATCTGTGCCGGGACCTAGGATTGAACCCCGGACCCCCAACACAGAAGTCTGACACCTTACCCCTAGAGCACCAGGTCACCCATTATTAGAACAAACTTATCGGATTATTACCCTCTAAACGCTTAAACAGAGTTTATATCTACCCCAATTTCACTCCATTAATCACAAAACATCCAAATGAGACATCTTTACTTTTCCTAATTAGCTTATAAGGAACATCTATGTCACATTTCAGCCCTATATCTTCGTGGGAAGTGTGAGAAGTAATGATGAGTCAGTCAGTCAGTCAGGGCTAATATATATATATATATATATATATATATATGAGAGAGAGAGAGAGAGATGAGAACATGAACATTTTGTGCGTTTTACGTACTGGTTAGACGTTTCAAATGCTATTGAAAACTAAAGGAGGGATACTTAGGGATAAAAATTAAGTGTACACATAATAGGGAGTGACATGGGAGCTGATAGTAGAGACGAGATTGAGAAACCACTAAACTAGTGCTTTGCATGCAAGCGACCAAGGCTGCTAAGGTTGATGTTGTAATAATAAAACAGAATTTGATATTAAACCACTTGGCGGTTGGACATTTTATTCTCAGTCAGGTACAATTATTATTATTATACTGATCCGTGGAGAAAGTCCAATGGAGGTATGTGGGAATATACACAGAATTACATCTCCCCTCCACCCTTTCCCCAAACTAAATCAAAAAGATGGAGAAACTCCAGAGGAAGTAATTCGTTTCAAACTCTTGGATATTTTAACTTGTTACAAAATTGTGTTTTATTGGTAATATAGTACGTCCTTGTCCTAAAGATACCTCTCCCCCCCACACCCGTACCTAGTCCAACCATTCAATACAGCTTGAGGATATCACGACGAGTGCCTGGGTGGAAAATGACAAGGGCAGACGGCAGTTTCAATTTCCTTTGGTTGATTGTTGTGAGGCATTGACATTGATTTGAGAAACTTCCTCCGGCTTTTGTACAGACGTTTTAGCTGGTTTTTCAACGTGTTTTTTTTTCTTTCAAATAGAATGATTTTTATTTTCTATTAGCATGATATCATATTTTGATAATATGATGCGCTTGAAAATAGAAATTACAAACGAAACTGTATCAAATTTTTCAGTTTCTAAAATGATTGCTTGAATTTATTTTATTTTTGTTCTAGACTTCACATGAAAAGGAAACACAGTTGAATATATTTTTGAAAAACATATTAGTTTCTACGATGTTTTGAACAAACTTTTTTAGCGATTTAATAAAGGGTAAAATAATTATAGAGGATACAAAATCGCTGTTTATTTGAGATAAAATGGTAAAGTCATTTGTTATAGAAACACAACACTTATTTCAACCATTTGGTAATAAATACTGGACTTTTATATCAGTCAGTTATACTAACCGTGCAGCTAGAAAAAATATAAAAGAATCATTCTATTACTTCTGGCATTCTAAACAAAGTAGAGAGATTAAATAAAACTTTTATGTTTAGTAAATAAAAAATTAAAATTAAATAACTATATTTGTTTTTGAATATGAAATGGACTGATAAAAATTAGGGGTAAAACGTTGTTAAAAAATAATAAGCCCCCTCGCAAAAATTATGTATTTATTTACGTGGTTAAATTATGGATTAAAACCAAAGGTGTGAGGGAGAGGAGAAGAATAAACAAATTAAAGGAGGAAAAATGGTGAAAAGATAGAGGTAGATAGAAGAGCATTTTACTAAACTGACCTGGTCACATGTGTATTGATGATGATGATGATGGTTAAATTATGGAAAGGAAGTGTAGGTTATCTTTAGGGTGGCTAAATTTACTCCCTTTTCTAAATTTTTTTCCACTATCTGTCCAGGATAGTTGGAAAATTTTCTTTAGACTTGTCCTTGTCATCATGTGTGATTAGAATATTTAATTCAGTTTTAGATTAACCGAATGATCAGTAGTACGCGAAGCACTATATAGAATTACGGGTAATTCAACAAATAAAACCAAATATTTAAATTAGGAATAATGCATTGTTAAAATATTATCTAAAACATGTTCCTATACTTTCTCTTATCAAGAGAAAGTTATGTTAGTGTGAAAATTTTATACCTCGAAATCATAGTGAATTTTTACGTTTTATGTGTATCCGAACCCAAAAAGTGAATTTTACAAATGGGTCTATCCCCATGACTGTTTGTCTCTGCCTGGCCGCAGATCTGAAACATTTGGATGGATTTTGTTCAAACCTGATATTTAGATGTTATACATAGGGCAATGCCTCAAGACCTTTTTTGTTATTTTTACCCTAACCCTCAAATTAAGGATGGTTTAGTGATGAGTGTTTTTTAATTCCAAATTTTTCGAAAATGACTTTAACAATTTTGTTTAAAATTTATATATAAGGAGGGTTTTGTCCGATATATTACATGTTATTTCCGTAAAAATTCGTTAAGGAGTAGTTTATTAAAAAGTCATTTTAGAAAATTCGAGGTATTTATAAAATCGCTAGCAATTTCTTTTAAAATGTATATCTGAGGAATGTATGATATCATAAGCAAAACTGTATACATTTTGTTTAGTGAAAAATTCTTTTAAGGGTAGTTTACTGTTGACTGATTTTTTAAATTTGAATATTTTAAGAAATGGTTTTATCGATTTGGATAAAAATGGGTATCTGCTAGGTTTTTAATATTATAAATAATTAAACTTTATTTGTTTTTTTAAATCATTTAATAGTAGTTTACTGATGACTAAGTTTTGAAAAACGAATTAAATTTTTAAAAATAGCTTTTATTAAATTGGTACTAAGAAAATATTTTACATGATAATGAAAAAGTTTGTTGATTTTTCTAAAGTAAATTAATTTAAGGGTAATTTACATATGACAAATTTTATAAACTTGAAAAAGTTCAAAAATTTACTTTAAAATTTAAATAAAAATGGGTAACTGGGAATAGATTGTATTATATGTACATATTACTATATACCTAGATTGTATATATATGTATACATATTACATATATACCTAGAAATTGGATTAAAACACATTTTAATAAAATTAATTTGTAACAAAATGCAATTCACCTTTTATAATGAGCAAACAGACTACTTTTCAAATTAATTCACAGTTCATAATGACCAACCATGTTGTTAGCTCTATCAGTATATATGTTACTGTAAGAGTCCTAAGACTGGTAAATCTTAGAATTTACCGGTATATCCTAGTATTTACCAATATCTGTTAGTAAAAGACCAAAATATCTTAGAAAATGTTTATATTTTGAGTCTCAATCATCTCTAGTCAGGTGGGAGAGAGGATCTCCAAATCTATCTTAGACTAACACTCAAAAGTAAACCAATAACCTAACCTAACCAAACCTAAACTAACCTGACCTAAAGGTTGGATTAGGTTAGGTTATATTGATTTACTTATGAGTGTTAGTCTAAGATAGATTTGGGGATCCTCTCTCCCACCTGGCTCTAGAGATGGTTAAGACTCAAAATGTAAACATTTCTAAGATATTTTAGAATTTTACTAACAGATATTGGTAAATGATATGATATACCGGTAGATTCTAGGATTTATTGGTCTTCGGACGTTTACAGTAACATATATTATTATTATTATTATTATTTAGCACCGCGTCTTAATACCCGTTCGGTTTATACGCTTAAGTACTAACTACGCTAATGGATTAGGAATTGGGAAGCTTAATATAAAGGAAGTGAACCCACATTTGCTTGGAGGGAGAGTGGAAAACCATTTAGGAAAAACCACTCCCAGTTCACCCGACCGAGATTCGAACCTCGATCTTGCCGTCTTCGGCAGTTGGACTCAACACGACTAGCGCGTTAGCCAACTAGGCCACTGAGGCGGGTACAGTAACATATATACACACATATTAGCAAAGAGATAAAAACAGCTGACTGTGTATTTCAAGCACTGATACGTTCTTATTATACTTGTTTCTATGTTTTTTTGTATTTCTCCACTAAGCTTTCAACATTTCTTTTATTTGCCTATATGTGTGCTGCTAATTGCCTAACATTACGTTGTTGTTTTTTTTCACACAGGGCAACCCCTTGTTTGACTTTCGACACCACAACCCTTAGGTCTAGCTCCCACAGATGATTCAATGGTCTTCATTTCCTTTGTGGTTGTGAGCAATTCTTTTGACAGGGAAGTGTTTGTAGGTGGGATGAAAAAAAAAAAAAAAGGGAAAGGTTGATTGCAGTGGTAATTGGTTGGGTTCCGGGGGAGCAAGAAACTCCCCTCTCTATATCTCACCCCTTCATTAAGACCCTACTCGGGAATTGATCTAGCTTCTACCACTCGACGTTCAGACATATTTTGCCACCCATACTTTTTGCACCGATCCTTTTCTTTTAGTTTCTAGGTTTTTTTGTTTCATTTTTTTTTCATTCGAACAATGGCTTCTTTTATTTGAATTTTTCTACGACGTGTTTTTCTTCCATTTTTTTCTGTTTGTTTTGTGAAAGAGAATTGGAAGCGTGAGTGAAGTAATGGTCTATTCCCAAGAATGTATTCGCACATTTATTAAACTTTCAGTACGATTCAAAAGGAATTTATTTAATGTATCATAATCAAATAATTACCACGCCAAAGATGAATATCAAGCGATTGTACTATTTTAAAACATTTTACAGATTTATTAAAAATAACTTAAAAACTGTAATATTATTACTTCTTTTACTTTAACATCGATACCTTAAAAGTGGATTTTTAATTTGATTTGAAACACTACGAGAAAATAAATTCAATATAAAGCTACCGTAAATACATTTCGTTGATGAAGTTAAAAATTCAAATGCCTAAACATTGTAAATTTTTTTTAATATTGAGGCAAGCACATTCCATGAACTTTATCATAACTTTAAGTGATCTCATTAGAATAGAGGATTCTTAATTCATAAAAGAAACAATCAAATACATGTCAAATTTAAAAAAAATCAATAGATAAGACTAGTTTAAACAAATACCAAATTTAAATCTATTTGTTTTCCTATTTAAAGCAAATTTTCCACACATAATGTTCACGATTTTTTTTCACAACATCTTATTTCCTATTCAGGTTATACGCATACATTAATTATAATAATGTAATATGGATGAGAGAAGTAGAATTATAGAGGGAATGTCTACGTAGTGGAGTTGAAGGAGAATAGGAACACTTTAGGGAAAACTACCCTCTGAAACTCAACTTGGATTCTAACCCTAAACTCCCCATCACCCGCAATCCAGTCTATTATGTTTGACCGTTTGGCTACCGATGCGCGGAATTATTTTGTTCTTTAACAGAAATAAATTAACGAGATTTAATCAAATTCGTTAAAGACGTTTTCGAAGAAAATAAAGTTTTTAGCTACCTGTCTTAAGTAACATAACCATAGTTCAATGTCTATGAATTTATATCTATAAGAAATATAACTATTAATATAAACACTCAAAGATATCAGAATTCACAAACATTTATTTAACAATAAGAGCACTATAGGCCTAATTTTTAAACGTGGGCATTTTAAATTCACTTTCTCGTTAAAATCTTATATATTTGGCTACACCATCGCAAACAAGACTTTCTACTCTATTTGGTGTATGCTTGAAATTTAAGCATGTAATGTGAAGTCTCTTGGTAGGCATTCGCTTAACTCTCGTACGCATCTGTAGCATGCAATGCGTTTATTTACAGCTCAAGGCGTTGTGCATGTTTTAGCTGTCTTTGTTAAGTACCGCCCTTTACAGAATGGCGATACCAACATCCTTCTCTTTCCTTAAAATATTTGTATATGTGTATGCGGGTGTGTGTGTGTGTGATTCACGTTCAGGCTATTCACATCTTATAACATTTAATGTTCAATACATCATTTAGTTTTTTTATTTTTGAGAATGTTCCTTAATGCTGAGGTTTCTATCCAACTAAACAATAGAAATCATCAATAAAAAAATACTACATTCTACATTTACAAATTGACAAATAAAACATATTTATATAAAGTACTGTAACAGCATAATTATTTTAAGGTTGTTCTGGCAGGATGTTAACCTGAACTTGTACATTTCCTTGTAAGTCAAGAGTGTTGGGTTACCATCCTGTTGAGAATAGCAAATAGCTCATATAGCTTGCATCCTGTTGACGAGTGAGAGGAGTGACCGATGGACCTTCCTGGCGGGTGAAATATCGAGATCAGCGAGTTGTGTGAGAACCAAAGGAGGTTGTTGAATGTTGGACGCCATGCGGTGTGCATGTGTGTCGGTCGCGTGTACGACTGAGTAGTGATAATATTAATGTGATCTGTGGAGTTCACCCCACGGAGGGTCGATCGCGGGTCTGCAGGAGGGTCGCGAGACCGTTATCGCGCCGGCTCCCTCGTCACGGGATATTTAATAGATTCCCATGTAGTAGTTTAGTCTCTTACTATCTTAATAAATATAATTTCTTGGACTACTTGCGAGTTTCACTCCCCACGACCATCCATTGCAACCCCTACCGCTCGGGGTCCATCCTGACCATGTAAGTCCCTACGGTGCCCCGGTAGCGCGTAGAAGGGTTGGCTACCGGGCACCCAGACAAAACTAGTAACCTTACCCAGTTCTGTCAGAAGTGTTACAACGTGATGACAGAGTGGGAGGTTACAAAGTGATGTCAAAGTAAGGGATCTTACAGTACGGTATTAAAACACACGAAGAGACTCAACTCACAATTTGAATGGCATTTTTCCACTTATATCCCTGGCATCATCTGTTTTCAAATAATATTTTTACATTAAACACACTAGTTTGTGCAACTTCTCCTCCTGCCGTCAGGTCCCCTGTCTTGGACCATCTTCGGGATACGGTTGCCTTTTGTATGTGGCCGCACCATCTTCATCTCTTACTTTCGATCTCATCCAGCTTAATTGCCTCAGCCTGAATAAATATTTATATCAAAGTGTTCATTAACCTCTCTAATAACATTTCCTACAGTAAATGCTAAAACGCAGTAAAAATTAAAACTGCCTTGCGACTTATAATAAAATTTATCTTGTTATAACGTTATTATGTATCCAGGTTGTTTGGAAACTCATAGCCCAAACTGCACATAGAGTTTGTTTGAAACAAAAGTAGTGCAAAGTCCCCAAACACCTACATCAGGAAAACTATTCTAGTACCATTAAATTGTGTTCAAAGTTTCGGCGTACAGCGCTGGGAGTGCAAAGAAATTCAAGCATGCGTGTACAACAGGTTGCATAAGAGCTAGGTGCGCGGCACTGCACACCTTGACATCTTGGAGCATGACACAAGAATATATTACAATTGATAGTAAACAACACACCAGTCCATCTAGAATTGTGAATACGTTTTGAGGGTCATCATTATCAGCCCTACATTACAGAAAGTGCTTGCCATTATTACATGTGCAGTAACGCGCGCCTAACTTCTATACAACTTGTCGCACACGCATGATTGACAGCTTTGCTCTCCCGGCGCTGTACGCCGAAACTTTGAAAACAATTTAATGGTGGTAGCATAGTTTTCCGGATGTAAGTGTACAGGAATTTTGTATTACTTTTGGTTCAAACATGCTATATGTGCAGTTTGGGCTATTAGTTTCCAAACACCCTGTATACTTTAGTAGAAGTGTGACCAATACATACCATAGTATATTTGTTCAATTTATAGGAATATGTTTACATTGTTTTTAATAAAATATTCACAATTTAAAATTAATAAAGTTGCAAATATTTTGTTCAAGTTGAAATATCTTATATATTATTTCTGTTGTCAACCTCCCTTTTTCTCAACTAATACAAAGCCTACAGCGATGAATAATATATCAGTGCATAGGATTTTTTACCGACTTCTGACATAGAATACTCAGTTTACGTTAAATCAGCCTGTCAAAGACAGGCTTGAAAACTGGTACATTCATAAATAGTTTAAAAATAAACTAGCTCTAACACAATACACACCTGTTAAAGTTAAACTACAGTTAAAAAAATTTCAACACTTAATGGTTAGGGCCATAAACCAAAGGTACAAAAGGTACTGGCTCGATTCCTGCTACTACTAATTAACAAATTTACAATTTGAATACTTATCGCCCTGATAAGTAATAGGTATCTAGGTGCTGGGACAGGCGTGTACTATTAGACTCAATGCCCTAAGATTATCAAGTTTTAAAGTTGTGTGACGATAAAATATGTTTGTTCAAAAGGGGCTCGTTAAATTTTTTAAATAAACAGCTATACCTTACTCTACACGAAAACACTAACTTCAAAGTGATGTAAAATGCTTAGTAAAGTAGGACTCTGTTTGGAAGAAAGCATTATAAAATAGAAACAAATATTTTGCAGTAACCATTAATAAAATTTAAGTAATACTTATTTGCCACTCTGTATGTATACCTAATTATAATATATATCATATCATAAATATAATTATATATTATTATCATATAGTTATATATTACACATATAATTATATTATGTATTTCATATAATTATATATTACACATATAATTATATTATGTATTTCATATAATTATATATTACATATATATTATAGTTATATATTATATATCATATAAATATATATTACATATATAATATAATTAAATATTATATACATAATAGTATAATATATAATATAATGTTTATGATATAATATATAATAATTATACAAAATATATAAAAATGTATTAAATATAACTATATATAATAATATATCAACCAATCTCCCATCCATCTCAAACTTCATTCTATTAGGTAAACTTAGAGAATGCTCTCTGAGATTAGAATATTTTAGATATAACATTACTTATTTTCGCTAATATAATTATGTGGCTGAAAAATTATTGTGACAAAAACATAGCTTTGTACTTTTATTAAAGGGAGTGTAGAGTAATAAAAATATTAATTCACTCAACTTTCTCCCCTTTCTTTTTCTAAAGATCTACTTTGTCTGCATTTCCAAAATAGTAGCCTACTATCATTACTCACGCTTTCTGAATTTTAATTTAAATGTATGTTCATGGCTCACTTTCTTACAACGCCACCTTTTAACACACTTGGGAATATCTCACGGAAAGTGGAGAGAAAATTGAAATACTTCCATTTCATGGATTAATATAACAGATATTTTTTTTTATTTCCTTGAACTCAAACTTTAAAAAATATATAATGCAATAAAATCGTTAATTCTCATAATATACAATACATTTTAAAATATAAAATATTAAAATCAGTAATTGGCCCTCAACTAAACCTCTTTTGAAAAATCAGGATACATTCTTACATATAATGTAAAACACTCTTGATATAAAATATAATCGACAAAATTGGTGAAAAAATTATGCTATACACACTAACATAATCTAAATAAGCCAATTTTGCTTAAAAAATCAATTTACAAAATTCAATTAACACTAAACTGCGCTGATATAAATAATGTTTAGTAAAGCAAACATAGAACATACATTTTATGAAATAAAACACTTCTTAGATATACAATCTGAACAAAATCATTAAATCGATTTTTAAAATATTTAAATTTTTCAAAAATAAGCCATCAGTAAACAATCCTTAGTTTTAAGGGAAGAATAAAAATTAAATGAATGTCCTGGGGTATGACTGCATAGCATATAAATATAAATTGTAAACGCAATACATAAAACCATTTCGGCTGTAGGCTCAGGTCCAGGCCGGATTGCTTGGGGACGGACGAAATAATTGTAAGAATATTATTGACTTTATTGACTTCAGGTCCACATTAAGTGTCAATATTCAGCATACACTTGAGGTACGAAAAAAAAAAATCATAATTGAAAAAGTTTCTCTCTCTCTCTCCATTTGATAAAATGAAAATATGTTGATTAAAGGGTTCTTTTTTAAATTAGGAACATGAATACAATGTTTTAGGGCCCATTCCTGTATATAAATGGTTAGTGAGGTCAATCAAAAGTTCAGTAGGACCATGGTTCGGTTCCAGGGAGATATGTTTTATATTTGTATACGGGTTAATCCTGCTGTCCAATTAGTAAATATCATAGAGCTAGGGATAGGTGTTTAGTTTTAGGCGTGATTTCCTGTGATAATTAAGTTGTTAGGAGATGTGCCTATGTAGTACATCTGTGGTTTCTAAGAGTACGTGGGTAAATGCTGGGTAATTGAAAGAGTTAACTGTTTACTTCAAAATAGCTTCATAATAAGATATTTGATTAGATTCATTGTTATATGATAGAGTTCTCTATTAAATATGGTATGAACCCGATCATCTTCGGATCTAAGATCCCAACACAATATTTTACTTCACTCGTAATTAAGGGAAAAAAAACACAATTTATTCTTCTTTAAGAATAAACTTTAAATACACATTATGTTGTTACAGCTAAGAGAGTGTGTTCAGTATTAAGTAGTGACTACATTTAAGATGTTATGTACTCGTACATACACTTTACACCAAGATCCACGAGTTTAATAATTCACAGTCCATTCAATCCATCACTCAAATTTGTGTTTTATCTGTTATACTAGAACCTTTCCAATGTCTATCTTCTTTACCTCTGGGTTGAAAATAAGGGACGAGCATTTTTAATTTTTTGTTTTATTTAATGTAGATGTAGATCTTCTTAAAATTATATTTACCTCACTCACTTGTTTAGTGACACACTCCTATTTTATGTATAAATTAATAAGTACATCTAAATATCCACATATCCAAGGAAATAAAGATAATTCAAAATAAATACTTTTGGAAATTACATTAAATAATTAAAATTCAAGGAAATTTTAAAATGTTAAATAGATAATACTGATTTAATCTAACTTACCAAAAAAATATTTTTTTCTTAAATATGAGATACTTAAATACTTATAGTACTATAATATTGTTTGATACAAATCAAAATTCTAATCTAGTAAAAATATTAAAAGATTTATTTTATATTACACTTAAATAGAAATAATTATATAGGTATATTAGTACGTAATATTTCGGAGAGCCTGAATCAATCAATAGTTTGCGAATAAAGCCTATCCAGGCCTATACAAATTACATTTCAAATCTGTACTTTAGTGATTTAAAAATATATAAAACTTTAATTTAAAACTTATCTTTGGAAGCTTTGATCACGTTAAAATGTTTAGTAAATAATTAAACGAGTTTTTTTATTTTCAATAAAATATTAAGATTATTAAAAATAATAGAGTAGAAATTAACAATAAAAATACATTAATTATAAGGTAAAGTCGAATACATAGTAACTCCACTGATATTTAATTTTTTAAATTGAAATGTATGAAAGTTGGAGCTCCCGCAGAGATTGTTTGAGTGTTGATTCGTTTTAAGTAATTATTGAAAGAAGTGTTTGAATGTTGCCACTCCCTGAGCTATATGAGGGATTGTTCGAGTATTTCAACAACTTAAATTTACATTGAGTTTCTTTGAGTCACATTAGGGATTGTTAGAATGTGGAAACATCTTAACTTAAATGAGGAATTGTTAGAATGTTGCAACACCTTTAGTGACAAGAGAGATTGTTCTAATATTACAATACCTCGAGGGAATATTCAAAGGTTAAAACACTTTTAGCTACATTTGGGATTGTTTGAATGTTGCAACACCTTGAGTTATATGAGGGATTGATCGAATGTTGTAACACCTTGAGATATAGGAGGGATTGCTAGAATGTTACAACACCTTTTGTTACTGAGGGATTGTTAGAATGTTGCAACACCTTGAGTTACATGAAGGATTGTTTTAATGTTACAACACCTTGAGTTATATGAGGGATTGTTCGAATGTTGTAACAACTTTTGTAATTGAGTGATTATTTGAATGTTGAAACAGCTTGGGTTTTACAAGGAATTGTTCGAATGTTTCAGCCTCCCACTGGAACTGTACAAAGGCGGTATGCACTACAGCCAGTGCAACATGTTCTCCAGGAACTACTCCACGATTCTGGAGAGTCTAGATATAGAAGCTCTAGAGTCTGCAGAGCAGTCGGGAACATCCGTCAACCTGTCCACCTTAACCATCCCCTGTCAGCATGGTTGGAACTTCGACTACTCGCAATACGCCACTACTATCGTGACAGAGGTAATGGTCATTCAAACTTTCAACAACATTTAAATTACATTTCAACAAACCAAACCACCTGCAATAAGTGGGCACGGGGATTAAGTATCAGACTCATCTGGTCTGGTTTTCTGGTGAAGGGAGGTTTATGTTCAAATTGCTTTTGGGTGTATTGGTGATGGTTTTAATTAAATAGTTTTTTACTATCCCTCCAAGAAAATGTGAGAGTACTACCTCTAGATCATACTTTCATAATCATTACCATATTAGTATAGTTAAAAAGCGTAGCCTAGTGGGCTGATAAAACTAAATACAATTTTACGTTTTAATTTAATGTTTTAAACTGTTTGATTCTACTTTGTAAAATAGAGCTTTTAATTAATATTTTTTCCATGCGTTTTACAATGCGTCTGGATTTTACTTAGTCAATTTACGCTTATGGGTGGGCTGAAGAAGGTAGAACTCAGCTTAGATATAGCCGCGTTTGGATGGAATGAAAACGGGGAACCATTTTCGAAATTATTATACCTACTTGTTACACCCAGCCAAGATTAAAACTCCCACCTCCTCATCATTGGCAAATCAAACTAGATGGATATTAAATTTATTATGTGCGTACATTGATACTGGTAGCATGTCTCGTTGCTTATGAATAGTATTTTCCTTTTAATACTGTTTTACTAATTAACTTTTTCATAATGTGTTTGTTTTTAGTAATATTGTAACTCTTAAGGCTATGATCTACTAGTGTTCTGGAGTATAATGACATAGGAAGAACTTTAGCGTGAATTCCGAAACGTTGATAAATTTTCTTTCATGTAATTAATAATGCCAATTAATAATGCCAATCCATACTTTTTGAAAGTTTTCACCATTGAAAGTATTAATATAATTAATATAGTGACACTTTTCCAATATTAGCTACTCTATTTTATAGATTATCCCTTTTAAATAAATTATATTTATTGTGATCCAATTATATTCTTATTTCATTTTAATCTACACGTTGTCATTACCCAACCACCTCAGTGGGAAAATCTGTCAGGATGGCTTTTATAAAAATATATTTCAAATAAAATACTTTTATCTTATTATTACTAAAACTTTACAATAGTAAGTTATTTCCTTTCTAAAATAGTTGTGGAGAAATGATGAACACTGGAAAATTTCCCCTATTTAAATTTCCCTCAAATTAATTTTCACGAGAAAATGATAGCTGCCTTCTTGTTTATAATGATAAACAGTGAATAAATACAAAATTTAATCAATATCGTTAGAGCGAGTTTTAAGAAATCTCTTTTTCTCTTTTTGACCTTAAGTAAACTACCCTTAAATTTAGGGTTAAATATCCAATTCCAAAAATTATGGAAACCCAAGATATAAAGGTTTAGCCCAATTGGTAACATAGTTTCAACTCTAGCCCGAGGAACATACAGATAGAGAGACAGACAGACAGAGAGCGCCACTGCGAAAACAACTTTTTTGCTTTTATGGGGTCATGAAACGTCAACAATTTAAAAAAATCTGAGGTTCCATTTATTTTAACGATCACAATATTTTCTCTCCAAGGGATTGAGAGAAAGTAAAAATATATATTTAATTATTTGTGTTTGTTTTATTAAAATATCACTCATCTCAATTACATTGTCTTTTAAATAATACTTCGGGCTACCACACTACGATACGAAGCCGGGCTCGTTCTCTAGTACCTAAGATACTTGTTAACTGTGGGGGGAGAAAGAACCTTGAGGTGCTTATGAACCCGTCCAAAGGCCGATTAGCAGGAAAATTAAATACATTATCATGCTCAAACCACAAATCACATCCAAGTACAGTTTTACACATTCTTCATTTGACTAGAGCAAATTTGAGGTCATTTTAATATGATTATTTTATTTAAAAATAATACTTTGCAATTTTATAGTATTTTAAAAGTGAATTTAAAAAAGGTTTCACTGGTCTTAATTCCACTGTTTTCTAAAGTAGAACATGGGAACCCTTTCTACGATGTAACGTTTGGTTCGATCTGTGTAATCTACCCAAATTACGCATTATTCGTGAGGTTGAATGGGATCCTAAAACACAAGTTGAGCTTTATAGCGCCTGAAATCACACTTTAAATAAGTCCTGATTAACTTATCATCCACCTGTTTTTGAACCTCATGAATACTAAATTTTGACTCCTACTTCGTTCAAACCACTATCTTTCAAAGGCGATTATTGAGCTTCTGGATAGAGACTAAACGTTCTCTACCATGGATAAGTTATATCTGCTCTTAATCCATTGGTGATTGTGTGTTTCTTAAATTATTTAATCCAATAGAACAGGAGGAAAGGGTGTTTTGAAAAGTGATTGTAAGTCACCTTTGGGTAAAAATATCAATCTGTTTATTGAAGAAGATTTTCAGCTTCACATTATTATTTTATTAGACAGAAATATTGTAATCACTACAAATCTATAGAGATTATTAATTTTTTTCTTTTATGTGCCCCTAAATTAAAAATAGAAATTGGAGCTTATAGGTTTGTCTTTTATCACTCATGTGTGTCTTTATGTCTGACTTGGGGCTACAGCCAAATGATTTAGTGAACTTCGAACTTGATATTTAAATGTTATATGGCCATACCTCCAGGAAAAAAATTTAATTTTAATTTTATACCTAAAATTAAATATAGTTTACTGAAAACTGATTTTTGGAAATTTGAAAATTTTCGGAAATGATTTTAACCATTTTGATTCAAATAGATTACTGAGGATTGTTTTATACAATAAATAAGAATATATTTTGTTTAAAAAATTCATTCTATTTTATTTATAAATGGATTTTTTTGAATTTTTTAAAATTACAATAATTATTTCTTTCAAAATTTATGTGATTATAAAAAATAAATATTTTGTATTTATTTGAAGTATTTAACGCACACTTTCTGAACCGATTGATTATTTAAGCACATGATAATTTCTATGACCAAGAGTGAAAGAGCCTACCAATTTTTGCCAGGAAAGGTGTTATTTTTATACCTTCAAGGGTTCTTTTACATGCTACAGTTGATGGGACCAACGGCTTTACTGCTCCTTCGAAGAAAGTTGTGCTACGAATTTTTATCACTCAAGAAAAATCCATTGACCCTAGCCGGGCTTGTACCCAGGAACATCGGGTCCTGAGGCAAGCACTTTACCCCAATACCACCGAGGTCGACAGTATAATTGTTGATTTTTCTTAGTATAAATTACTGATAACTGATTTTCAAAATATTTTTTTTCCAATAACAAATATTATATGAGGCAATGATGTAAGATTGTATCGTATCATTTATTTTGTTCTAAACTGTCCACATCTCAGGCTCAGGATACTGGTACTTCATTATTGTATATAAATTATTTAGATGGACAATTTTACTGATAATTACGTTGTAATAAATAAACATAATTTTCAAAACTATAGATTAAATATTTTTTTAAATCATTATTTCTCATTTGTCTTTTCAGGGTAAAACGCAATTACATCCATTCGAGAAAATTGACATTTGGGTTGGAGTTGGTCCATCCAATTATTATGAAATATTTCGTGATATTATTTTCTTTCTTCTTTTTCCGATTTCATTTGGAACAATATCAAGCGTAACAAGACTACTACAGCAGTGATTGGTAATCAATAGAAAAAAAACAATAACAAATTACGAGATCTAGGTTGCGCTAAGATTATTTTATTATTATTATTATTATTATTATTATTACTATTAGCACCACGTCTTACTAACCGTTCAGGTTGTACGCACTTACGCAAATGTGTAACTGTAGGATGATTGTGAGATGAAATGTAGGACCTACAGTTTAACGTGGAATCCGAACCACGGTGGAGGTTTAGTTTAGTTTATTTAGACATAGTTAAAAAAGACAGACAAATTAATACTACAATCAGTCAAGTACAATTTTGGTAATTCACAAAACAGTTCTTAAAACTTTAACAAATATATTCAACTAAGTGAAAAGGGACAACCTTGACATTATCCTAAACCTAACCCCAGTAGCTATTTAAAAACTGGGGCATGCTACCCTACTTGACTCTAATCTCCTATCGTCGTATTTAATAACTACATCGATGTTGGCACCTAAACCTAATGTCCATATATTACGGTGCATTCCACACATTCACAAGTTGTGATTAATACACGTGTTGTCAGAGGTGAAGGAAGGGTTTGGCAATCAGATAAATCTGTGCCGGGGCCGAGGATTGAACCCCGGACCCCCAGCACAGAAGTCAGACACCTTACCCCTAGACCACCAGGTCACTTTTGCGCTAAGAAAAATATGTGAAATGGTGGATACATTCCAAGAAAATATAAACAAAGGAAGAAAAATATTATAGGATGTTATATTTTAACTCCTACTAGTGAATATTTACGAAAAATAAAATGTTCTGATTAATTGATAAAATAATTACTAAATTTCAATTAAAGCCTATTATGGGCTTAATTTAAGGAAGAAGTACTAGTAGGGAATCTTAGAGTAAATGTAGCTAAATTAGCATAAGGGTAGGATGGAAAAACCATAACGAGACATCACATGTGATAAGGACTCATAAGTGTAACAAACCAGGATTCAAGCCCAGACCTACTCGTCAGTAGAAATCTTGATAAAGTTTATTCTATCACCTTAGAACGTTCAGGCACAGCTGCATAAATGCATTTATGAATATATATTTAACGTTCACTTTCTAATCAGATGGCTATACAGCACACAGCTTGCAGAATATTTCATCTTAGAATACCACATTTACCACTAAATACTCAAATCTAGAACCAGAGATGTTAGAATTTTCGTGATAAATATACAGATTTTATTTTAAACATGGCCTGAGCTTGAAGTAATCTAAATTTCTTTCAAGCAATAAAAAAAGTAGTCAATATGTAAATTAAAACTCGACCATGTGAGATATTATGCCTCAGACGATATCCAACTACCACTTATGTTCGAGTTTCAGTGAGTTCTAAATGTAGTTTTCCCATTGGTTTAAGGAAATTATCCGAGGTATGATTAATTCGTAGTTCAATATAAGCCCGTTTTAAGTAAAAATAAAAAAAATCTTTATCACGTCAGGCGCATTAAAAAAAAAAACATCGTAATAAAATCAAATTCTAGGTTTTTAATTTTAATTTTAGACTGTACATGGTTTCCATGAAAAAATCTCTAGCCCACACGATTTTTAGATGCGACATTGTCTTTCCTAGAAATCCCCGAGGAAAAATGTTTTTCTGTGCATACGTTTCCATATTTTTTGTCGTCAACTTTGTAAAGATCTTTTAATTTTTTTTTGTAGTGAAGGTTTTTAGGTCTAAATCCTACTTTGTTAGACTGTTAAAGTCTTCCCTTTATTCGCACTTTTTATTCTAACACACTGAGGGTTTAAATGTCGAGAAATAAGATAACGCTTTTCATTATAACGGGTTCAAGAGAGCTCGGGTATCAAATTGTGTGAGAATTTTAGTCGCTTTAAATACGAAGCGGGAGGAAGCAATTCAAACAGATATTCATGTTCTATTTTATGACATACGAGTTTCATCGGACTATTCAAACCTAATGTTATATTTTTTTATTGTTTTAAATAATCCGCTAAAGAGAAGATTTGTTACTTTGGATATTTTATTATTATTATAACATTAGCAATAATTATTTGAATTGAAATCTCTGTGTGTGAAGTTTTTTAATAAATAAAATACATGACTTATAAATCAATCTTTTATATATATTGGTTATCACCACGTCTAACTATCCGTTATGTACTAATTACGCGAATGATTTGATGAATTAGGAAGGTTATATTTATAGGAAGTATACCCGAATTTGTGTGGATGTAGAGTGGGAAACCATTTTGAAGGAAAAAATCACCCTCAATACACCCGACTGAGATTCAAACCTCGATCTCCCCGTCAGAGGCAGTCTTTTCTACTGTGAGAGTAGCGCCTTAAACCATGCGTCTACCAAAGTATGTATTTAATAATTATACAAATCTTACGTATGTTATACAGGAATATTCGAAGCTCTTTGAACAAACTTTATTGGGAGATAGGGAACACTAAAACAAACTATTTCCGTTAGTGACTGTGTGTCTGTGGACGTCACTCTCAGGCGCTAGAGGGCACTGTTAGGTGGCACGTCAAATGGATATATTTCGCCGTCGTCGTTCATAGCATGGAATTAGTGCGTATAATGTGGAGGATTCTGAGATAGCTGACATGCATCTGGACTATGGGGCTGGAGAATCTTTGAAGATGTACGTCAATCAATGCGTCAACGCTGTCAGGCATGCATTACTGATGGTGGTTGCTCCTTTGATCAAATGATATATATATATATATATATATATACATCCTTTGATCAAATGATGTATTATAATATATATATATATATATATATATATATATATATTAGCACCACGTCTTACTACCTGCTCAGGTTATATGTATATTATGTACTAATTACGCTAATGAGTAAGGGGTGATGAAGGTTGAATTTATAGGAAGTGTAGGAGTATTTGCGTGGAAGGAGAGTGGAAACAATTTTGGGAAAACCACCTTCAGTACACCTGATGGGGATTCAAACCCCAATCTTCCTGTTCATCGCAGTCTAGTATAAACGAGAGTGACGCATTTGACCATGTGGCCACTGAAGCTACATCAAAGAAAAGGATTTTGATATTCCATATTTCCTACTTTAAATAATCAACCCGTAATCACTATCTTATTCAACTTGTTTAATTTTGTCTTATAAATAAATATATACTTTGATTATATATTCACATTTACCCATGTAATTAAATATGAAATGCTTTGATAGCCAACAAAATACAGCCTTTAAAAATAAATGCTGATAAATATAAAATAAAATTAATGGTACGACCTAATCTTACATAATTTCTAACATGGTCTATTTTATCTACGAACAAAATTTTTAATAATTGATTATTAAACCACCCCTACATAATTCTTCCCCGAAAAAAGAAACATATTATTTTGATTTTCATAGTAAACACACATTAGATATAATTTGAATCAAATTGTTGCATAGCCATTTTTTAAAAACTTCAAAATTTCAAAGATCATTCACCATAACATGTAATATTAATTTTCACGTAAAAAACTCTCCAGCCACTCAGATTGAGCAATTGTTATAATGGTTCTCAAAAAATTTCGAATAAAATAAATTCGAGAAAATAGTACATAGCTATTTATGGTGCGAAAAAGTTTCATGTTAGCTGTTTTATATACAATAGTTTAAGCCATTTTAAAAGAATTACAAATTTTCAAAAATTATCTATTATAAAATCACCACTAAATTAATTTGTGTTTGAAAAATACAATACAATGTTATTTTGTGAAATACTCCTTAAATATCTATTTTGGAAAAATAAATAAATATTAAACGTCAAATTCCATCATAATCTCTAGAAAACATTTGCAATTATAATACTTTACTTATATCAGTAAAATCATTAACAGTTGAGTTAGGTAAGCCCAAACTATAACATTGGCTTTAAAATTTACCTTCCTCATCCTGTTTACTCATTAACTTACTAAGGTCACTGTTAGCCTCCAACCCGCTTCGGTGGCGTAGTTGGCTAAGCCTGGTTGTTGAGCCAGACTGCTGAGGATGGGAAGATCGAGGTTCGAATCTCGGTCGGGTGAACTGAGGTTTTTTTTCCTGAATGGTTTTCCACTCTCCCTCCACACAAATGTGGATTCACTTTCTTTAAATTAAACCTTCCCAATTCCTTACCCATTAGATTAATTAGTACTTAAGCGTATAACCCGAACGGGTAGTAAGACGTGGTGCTATTATTATTATTATTGCTAGACTCCACTTTAACACATGAATTTAAAATTCGCCTCCTTCATCTAGTCCCTAATGTTATATTATTTAGGCATCTGATAGTCAAAAAACACACACCCCACTAATGAAACAGAAGTTATTTTTCAAATATTAATATTATCTCGCTCTCTCTCTTATATGTATGTAGCTTGAATATCTACCAACGCAAGTCGTATGGGTCCTCATATCTTACGTGACATCCATTATTCAAGAACTTGTCGCTATTCCTAAGTTGCGTGCGATGCGCATACCATGACTAAGGAATAGAAGAAACAAGACCTTGAAATATTTTCAACATTTTTAGTGAAGTATTCATATAATTTGGCTGGTCCGGTAGCAAGTCTGGCTGCTGATCTTAGGATCACATGTTCCACTCTCAATGATACCGAAAAAGATATCATTATGAAACTAGGTACAGTCAATTTTTAATAGAAAGAATCTCATTTGAAAGTTAGAAACTATTTACTTTTCAAGTCATGTGATCTTCAGCTGTCATTTTGGATAGATATTATTAATACCTATAGAAAAACATTAATACTACAAATATAATATAATATTATAAATGTTGTCTGAAAAAATTTGTAATCTATAAAAGGTCCCTTCCAACGAAAATTACTAGATTTATACTCTTTCCACCTGTTAAAAAACTTTTTCTGTAATTCAAAAAGCTACTAGATCCACAGTAGAATTTTGGTACGAAGGATGGTTAGGAAAATTAAATATATTTTGTGTGGTTATTGATAATATTTTACTGAATTATAATTTATTCGAGATATATTGATACTATCCATCAAAAATATAAACTGCCGATAAATTACCAGACGTATACAAATGTAAAAATAGTTTTAGTAACTTTTGTAACTGCCAGTTACTCTCTACCGACATCTATACATTTGTACGCAATGGCATGAGTTCTTCATCTCTCCCGTTTAATTAGCTGGTGTCATTTAATTACTGAGTATTTAATTTATTTTTATTCAACTTATTAATTCAAAGGTGGTGGAAACATAGGGGAGGGGACATTGCCCCCTATATATATATTCACCCTCTTTAGATTGTCACTTCCATTTGATATTTCTAATATAAAGCCAAAGATGTCCTTGATCAAATTCCAATAGTTTTGATAAGCCACAATTTTCCAAAATCAGTCACGGAAGGTTTTTTCCAAACTGTTTATGGAAGCATTTAATTTTAAAAATAATTCCAGCAATACCACTATTAAATAGCTTCTATAAACATCGATTTTCAATAATTTTCCGAGATAGTACCAATTCAAATAGCTTCTAGAGACATTCAATTTTCAAATAATGTCTTGGAGGACTTACATAGAAAGCTCCAATGGGCTTACAAATTTAAAAAACTCTCGGGGGAACGACAATCCAAGTACCTTATAGATAGAATATACCTTATGCCTATCAAATACTTTATTTACACAGACATTATTCAGATTTTCCAGGTATGAATCAAACAGGTTTAGAGGGTGAAATGACACGTAATGAACTTGGGTTCGTGACTCCAAATGTGGTGCTACGAGACAGCAAAGTCATAACTGTATACCCCTGGAGAGTGGCAACAGATGCAGCAGTCGAGATCCTTTACACTCTCATTATACCTTCAGCTACAATATTTGAGAATCAGCCATTCCTATGGTACTTCGTCATCAATATGTCTGTTACAGTCATAATTGACACCATCACTTGCTATGTGTTTAAGCTTGATGAGTTGCCTACCTACCAGTGCATACAACGCCAAGTTTGACGACGATTCGTAGCACCGACATTTAACATCAATAACCCCAAGCTCATCACGTGTAAACACTTGTGTTGTCACCCTCTATGACCTGTATACTTTTTTACCTGGAGATATGAGTCACCTTTAATATATATTTTTTAATTTCCAGGCAAGGATAACTCTAAATTCATATGAGGTTTCAAAATTTCCAAAAAATATATCTTTGAGGACCTTTCTGAATAACTTTTAGAGGCATACAATTTTCAAAAACTTGCTTTGGGAAGACCACTTTAAGTAGTTTTTAGATACACCAAAATAAAATTTAAAAATCGGGTTGGGACTACTCTAAATATCTTCTCAAAACATACCCGATTTTTAAATCATTTGCTGGGGGTGGGGGGGAGCTTAGTAAGCCGGGCCCACCATAATACTCGCCCCTTACACAACTAAAGCTCTACCACCATTGATTATTATCAGCAATATTTACAAAATAACTTAATTCTAGAATATATTCCACAACCATTTTCCTGGCCGACACTTCTTCGCCGTCCAATTGGGTGTTTCATTAGCATCGATTACAATGTTTTGTTTGTTTAGTACCACGTTTTAATACCCGTTTGGGCTATTCTCTGATTATAATGTTACCCGCATGGCTGGTCGCATGGTTTAACCACGTCTCTCTAGTGTTCAACTGGATCTCCAGTGACAGGGAGATCAAGGTTCTAGTCCCTGTCGGGTGCATTGGGTGTTGGCTTTTCTTAAAGGTTTTCCTAATCTCCCTTCAATCAAATGTGGAAAAATTTACTCTGAAAACTCTTCCTTACTAATCCTTATCTTACTAGCACAATTAATGTATGCACTTAGTCCATAGGGGTACTAAGACGTGGTGACAAAAAATACCTGAAAAATGTAGTTCTCACCAAAATTCGAACCTGGTTTCCTTATATTGTTAGACAGAAGCGCCGCCTACTGACATAAGGCGTGAAACGTCAATTCCAATAGATGGAAGTTGAATATAATAAACTTTTGTCCATATTTGTTGTCCTGCAACAATTTCTATTATCTAAGAAGCTATTTGAGCTAGGACTGTTTGTAAACTTTCACTTTGATAAATTATAGGCTTGAGGTTTTGTTGCTGTGTTTATTATAGAATTGACAAGAACAAATTGTTGATATTCTGAAAACTTGAACTAAAGTTTACATATTCTGAAAATTTAAAAATGACATCTGGACACGGAAATCGAATCCGGGACCTTTGGCTTAGTAAGTCCCGGGTTCTATTCCCGTGTCCAGGTGTCATTTTTCAATTTTCAGAATATTATATCTATATGGAGAAATCTTCACTAAAAGCATAAATAATATCTTTGGCTATTTGATTCTTAAAGTTTACAGACAAACTTAGTCAGCGTGGTCATATTTTAGACCCAATATGTTATAATAATTATATTTCATTCAATGTGTAGTCACGTTATTATAATGATCAGATTACAAAGTATACCCACATATTTTGTTATTTGTTCAGGATCTTATTAATTGCTAGGCTCCTGAGACCACACTTAAGCCTATAGTAAACTCCGAATCACTCGTACATCATCTGATTTCGCGAGGCGTAGCTACCGAGAGACTTAGTTTGAACCCATTCCTGCCTCCAAAGTTAATTACTCACCACGTTAAGACAAACTGCCTTAACTCTCTTAAAGGCTCCACGAATCGAACAAACAAATGAATAAAGTGTGACCCACTTCACTGGCCACGTGGTCTAAGGCGTCATTCTCGCAACATACCAGACTGCCGATGAGGGGGAGATCGTGGTTCGATCTCGAACGTTTGTACTGAGTGTGATTTTTTAAAATGGTTTCTTCCTTTCTATCCACGCAAATGTGGGTATATTTCCTTTAATTTCAACCTTCCTAATCCCTGAAACCATTAGTATAGCCAGTACATAAGCGTATAACATGAATGGGTAGTAAAACGCGGTGCTAAAATAAATTATAAGCTACTCTATAGTGTAATCAGTCAAAAGGGCTGTCTTTCAGTGCAAACAGAGTGTACATTCAATACACAGGCTATTAAGGTGAGGGGAAAGGACCCCAAGTCAAAGCCACTATTCATGGAGTTTTTATAACATATTTTGTCCAAAATAAAAAAAAATTCTTCAGTAGATATTTTAGTTTAATTTTCTACACAAAGTAATCTCAACAGATCTTGAATATCTGTCATGAGCATCCTGGAATTTGATAACTTCTTCTTTTTATTTAAAAAAAGTTTAGTATTAAATGTCAGCAATGCTTATAACGGATATCTAAGAACTGTGATATTAATATGTGTACACATTTAAACCAAAAATATATACTGAATAAATAATTTTTTTTAATTTTGACCCACAATTTATTTATTTTTTGCTATAAAACTGCAAAAATACTTGCCTTGAATCTCGTTCCATTCCATCTCGTCTTAGCAAACTAATGTGTGAGGTATAAGAGTAAGAAGAAAATGCACCCTCATTAGCGTGTAAAGAGGATAGGGAGTTTTCATCAAACGTAAATCCAAAACGAACACATAGTACGTGACCCACTAATGAATGTGGACATCTTCATGACGGATGGAGCTTTAAACAACCTCATTGTTATGATGTTATTTTTGGACGTCCAATATTTTCATCAGCTCATGAGTGAGTGAAAAGCAGGCAGTCCCTCTACATGACAGTCAGTTTAATGAAGCTAATTCCTATTCCCCCCTTTCGTTAACAGCGGGGGTGGTCATCCTGCCAACATAGTGTCACGGCGGGACATTCTCCTGATTGGTAGGGAGGTCCTGTTGACGGACCGGATGTACTGTACGTCAAATAACTATGCAGTGATGAAGGATTCACTTTGAGTGCGGCTAATACAGGCCAACTCAGGGATTTCAGTGCTTATTTACAGTCTAATTCTAAAAGAAAGGGCCTTAAGGGAAAGTTAGAAAAACTGTATCTAATTTCATGTTTTCATACATCAAGTAATTTTACCCACGGCTCTCACTTTTGAGATACTATCAATGCTTATAAAATATCACTAATTTAATAATTAGATTCAATTCAATTCAAGATTAATATTCGCCGTAAAAATTATGTTTGTATTTTTAAAGTTCCTTCCTATACAAATTGTACTGTAAACTAGAGATTTTATGATATATTTAGGGTCGTAGGACGTTTGGCACAACACACCAGAAAAGTGAACCGTTTGGACCAATACATGCATGACGTTAGGAACGGAAATATTAAGGGGGCCACCTCGGTTAACTAAAAATTGCCTCGCAGACGTTCAGCTCTAGAGCAAAATTTAATAACCTAATATTTTATCAACCCCGTCAAACGTCCTATGACCAACATGAACCAAACGACCTGTATATTTCAGCTAGGATAATCCCTGATTGTTTCAAACATTTTGCGCCCAAATTTAAGGACTTTCTCAGCTATTTTTGAGATTATAATATATATACTTGAATTCTAAACCCCACCCCCATTACTTGTAAATCAGACTAAATTAGAATGATGCCTTTTACAACATGGCTCTTGGCGTGGTTTAAAGTGACAGCTTCAAAACGTATAATTTTTTTGTATGATTAAATTAATATAAATCAAGTAAATATTGTAGCTGCTAAATACCTGCCATCATATGGCACTCATATTATTCTGATTGAGGTAAAACCTTTTATATTAAAATGGAGTATTCAATTAATCCCATTGACAGTACTTCCCTTAATCTCCTTTTGGACATAATACTTTATTTGATGTACACTTTTCAATAGTGATCAATAATAAACACTTAGTATTTTTTTTAATAATAGCTCTTAATTTATTTAGGTAGTTCCAGATTGATCAAAAACGTAACTTTAATGGACTACACTTCAGTCAATTTAAATGTTTTATTTTAATGCGCAGTTAAACCTTTAGAGTTTTTGTTATTATATATATATATATATATATAATATTATATATATTTTACTATCTAGAAATCTATTATTATATTATATATATTTTACTATCTAGGAAATCAAAATGAAGTAAATTGGAAGAAGAATCACTCTTTAGTAAGCACCCTTTCACACCAAATAAAATTGTTCTGTTAGCTTAGTACCACGAAACCAAACTAAATAAAACTATTTCACAAGCAACGGCATAAAACACTGAAAACATACCTAAATTTAAGACAAATATCCAAGAACGCCAACAGTAGCTCTACTACATGTAGGAATTTTGTATTTAATACCAAAACAAATGGTTTAAATTTACTATCATAGAAACAAAACTAAATAAACCTAATTAGCACGCAAATCCATAAACTAAATGAAAAAATACTTGACTTTATGATGCAAAAGCAAGCACACCGATATTAGCTCTTTACATGGAAACAATGTTGCATTGACAACAAAAATAACTAGTTTAAATTTACTATCAAGAAACAAATCAAAATAAAATTAATTTCACACGAAAAACCATAAAATAAACAAAAAATACGTAAGCTTAAGACGCCAATGTAAGCACACTAACTGTGGCTCTCTTATGTGGAAGCATTGTTGCAATGAGCAACAAAATATTATTAGTTTAAATCTGTAGTGTGAATGTGTAGTCATCAGGCAACCACAAATGTATTATCAATGAAACAAAACAAAAATAAAATTAACAAAGCGCAAACACCATAAAATAATTGAAAAAATATTTAAATATAAGAAGCAAATTTAAGAACACTAACAGTGAATCTCTTACGTAGAAGTATTGTTGCAATGAACAACCAAATAATAGTTTAATGTTATTCTCAAGGAAACTAAAATAATAAACCTAGTTTACACTAAAAACCATATTTAAAAAACCTAAATTTAAGACTCAAATGCAACCACACTAAAAGTGATTGTTTTACGTTGCGGTATGTTGCAATGAACAATAAATGACGAATAAATTATGTATTACAAGAATTGAGTCATTAGATTTTACTATAAATTGTTGTATTATGATTATAAAATTGTCCACTGTGCGCTATGCGCCTCACTACCTGTTCAGATTATACGCATATCTACTGATTAAGCGTATGCGTTAGGGCTAGGAAAGGTTGAATTTAAAGGAAGTAGTAGCTACATGGCGAAGATAGAGTGGAAAACATTTTGGAAAAACTTTCCAGTACACCCGACCGCGATTGCAAAATAATCCCTGTTATGGAAAGTAATCTCAAAGTGGGCCTTAACCATGTGCTACTACGCGTTTTTTGCCATAGTAGTGCATCATGATACAATCTAATTTTTTTGTGATCAAGATCAAATGCAGGTGACATGCTATTCATGCGTATCTTTATTTGTGAGATAAATATTTACCTAATTGTGAATATTAATGACTGAACATACTCCCAAACATTCGTTGCCAAGAAGATTTATAGTTATTTGCTGATTTTCCAAAAACCCGTTGCCAAGAAGATTTAAAATTGGTTTGTTTATCTTTCCAAACCCCTCATTGCCAAGAAGACTTACCAAAGATGATTTATACATTAAAATTTAATATATTTTATTGAATTTAAAAATTTAAGGCACAAATGTAACCAGACCAAAATGTCTTTTTTCGACACTACTTGCTAGCTAATGAGATAACGTGATGGTATATAGTTTATCCTGTATTTCGAAAAATATGGAATACAACAGTTGAAGTCCCGTAATCGATCCGATGAGTACTTTTTAAGTTTACTGGCAACAACAACAACACAACAACCAAAACAACAAAATTGACCGAATCGAAGACACCGAGACATTTATAGCTTTATAATATGCATGCATAGGGAAGCTACTTGAATAAATATTTGAGTTTAGTTCTTTTTTAGTGATAGAAATCAAATTCAGGAGATCTAAAGTATGAGCTACGGGCACAATGGCCAAGAAGACTGAGCTTGTTAAGAGTTACCGGAAGAAAAAAAAAAATTTTAGAGGCCCAAGAAGGGATATATTTAAGGGTAAATTTATAATAATAAGTTTTATTGAAAATATTAAAAACCAAAAGGGCGTTACAATCAAATATGCATAAGAAGAGAGTTTGGGACCCCAAAAGGTTTATAATTCTGTCATATAATTATAAGTCCGGTTTAGATAGAGTTGAAGCAACCGCTAACAGATTTAGGCTGAACGCCTTACAACCTGAAAGAGTCAGTTGAGTTAGTGGAATTACAAACAACACAAGCATATTCAAGCGTGTATCTATCTATCCAAGGCATAGTACTGGTTTAAAATACAGTCAACTTTAGTGAACGAGAAGGGATTAAATTTATTAATTCCAAATAATTTCAACGAGTGAGACATTATATGGTCAAAATGATAGTGAAAATAGAGTTTGTTGTCCGGTTGAACACCTATATATGAGGGTGTATTACAGTTGGGCCACGCATAGCTGTTATAGCCTGCATTTAAAAGGTGTCTTTAATCCTAATTTAAAGTTAGGCTATGTATAACTCTTATAGCCTACGTTTAAAAGGCTATCGTTAATCCTAATTTACAGTTGGGCTATGTATAACTGTTATAACCTGCGTTTAAAATGGTATCGTTAATCCTAACATACAGTTGGGCTATATATAACTCTTATAACCTGCGTTTAAAAGTGTATCGTTAATCCTAATTTACAGTTGGGCTATGTATAACTGTTATAACCTGCGTTTAAAAGGGTATCGTTAATCCTAATTTACAGTTGGGCTATGTATAACTCTTATGACCTGCATTTAAAAGGGTATCGTTAATCCTAATTTAGAGTTGGGCTATATATAACTCTTATAACCTGCGTTTAAAATTGTATCGTTAATCCTAACTTACAGTTGGGATATGTACAACTCTTATAAGCTGCGTTTAAAAGGGTATCGTTAATCCTAATTTACAGTTGGGCTATGTATAACTCTTTTAACCTGTGTTTAAAAGGGTATCGTTAATCCTCATTTACAGTTGGGCTATGTATAACTCTTATGACCTGCGTTTAAAAGGGTATCGTTAATCCTAATTCAGAGTTGGGTCACGAGTTCACCTGCGTTTATTAGGTTAGATTTAATCACACATTACAATTGGGCCATGAGTTTCTTCTTGGGAATTGTAAGCAAGGCGTACTAGTGTACTTACTCGGCCCCGGCTGTTATGGCGCTCTATTTAGGATGGCTGTAAGTAATTTTTTTCTCAAGCTGAGCGAAAAACAGCAAGTGATAGATAGTAATGAGATACAACAAAATGCTAATCTAATCTAACCTAGTCTAACCTAACTTAACATAAACTAAACAAGCTAACCTAAACTAGGGCAAAAGATTGGAAGGGCCACAGTCTAATATCTGTTATAGTAATTTTGGCAATTAACGTGGTCCAACTAGGCTATGAGGATAATCCTACTGGTCAGTGATCGTGTCCAACTAGGTTATTAAGATAATCCTCCTAGTCAGTTAATGAATAAAAAAAAAGTCAGTGACCGTGGACCAACTAATCTATGAAGAGAATCCTGCTGGCCAGTGACCGTGGTCCAACTATGATATGACGATAATCTCATGGTGGGTAACCGTGGACCAACTAAGTTATGACGATAATCCTCCTGGTCAGTGACCGGACCAACTAAGCTATGAAGATTTGGACAAGGGGTCCCATGGCCCAACTTTTATGTACCGTATTATTAATATAAAGTAAGCCTGTGCGAAACTTCAAAATTTTAAATCCGAATACTAAGATTCTAATTCGATTCAAAATTTAAAATCTTAATATTTGAAGTTTCGGATTAGAAATTTTGAATCCAAACAAATCTGAGATTCAGGTTTGATGGGATTAGCTCAAAATTTGAATCAATACTTTATTTATACCTAACAAATTAATAATATCAATCCGGAAACCCATTACATGGTAGAGTGAATAGAGAAATTAACTTGAGTTGCAGGTCTTAAATGAATCACTTGTATGGCAGTTGCTTGTCACAGTAAATATCTTTAATTTAAAAATAGTAACTAGTCTCACATTTTATTAGATATTAACGAAAATTTAAACTATGATTAAAAAAGTGGTGTGAGCTTTATTTTATCTTTAAATTTTGAAATCTATTTATTTATTCATAATATTTTCTAGTCTAGAGGCTTTTTATTTTCATGTCTAAAATGTTTATCAATATTTTTGAAATGTTTATCAATATTTTTTGAAATGTTTATCAATTATTTTTAAAAATGTTTTGCAACCTTTTTGAAAGGTTTTATCATGGGATTGGATTTGTTTACATAACATAGAAAAATATTCAGCATTGATTCGATTTGAATCATTAATATAATAATCCTGAAATAAATTGTTTTATTCGTACTCGACTCAAATGTCTTTTAGGCATGAGATTCGATTTGAAACTGAAAATTATGGATTCGCACAGCCTTAATATAAAGAGAACAAATTAGATATAATTTACCAATTTATAAGGTAAAAAATATAGGATTAGTCTTCCTAGTAAATTATATGGATTTGGTCTTTGGTTTATTAATAGATGTTTATTTTCAATAAACCATTGTATAATACTATTTGTCATTTTGAAAATCAATACAATCTGCAAATTGATTTGATAATTTTAAATAGTTTGAGATCATTCAAAAAAGAGTAAATAGCTAAATGAGTTTAAATATTTACCGATATCATCAATAAACATGTTAAAGAGAAGTGTAATTAAATTGGAACCCTGGAGTGTGCCCCTAGGGATTTTAAATGTGTTGGAAGTGTGTGAATATATTTTAATAGCAAATTATATATTCTGCAAATAGCTTATAAACTAATTTGCAAATGATGAGCTATAACAAATTTACAAATTCTCAAGATAATAAACATACTGACAATTTAAAAGCCCTACGTCTGTTAAAATAAATTGCATCAACCCTACCTTGAATAAATAAATAAATAAATAAATAAATAAATAATAATATTAATAGTGGTAATAATCATCATAGTAATAATCATAATAATAACAAGTATTTTACTTTTATATGAGTTCTTTAAAAATATTAATGGTTCTTTAATAAAATACAGTAATAGCAATAATATTCAATTATTTAAAAAAGCAATTTATTACCGACACAAGAGTACATTTACAAAAACAAACAAAATGATTGCATGCATGATCCATTTATTATGAAATATAATAGTAAGATAAAGGAAATACTCTCAATAACATATCTATTATTCAATAATATATTTATATTAAGGAAACATAAAAATGTTTGCTAGCGATAAATCAGGTTGAAGATTTAACTATTACTGTTCAATGCTCTCACAAATTCTGCTGACTCAAACAAATTACATTTAATTCCCAATTTGTAAGCGTTAAATGTAAAATTATGAACTTTTTGATGTCATATATATGCATTATATATATATATATATATTACGAACTTAGCTTCTTATATTTATGTGTATCAGTGACTTGTCATGCAGTGTTGCCAGGGTAAGCAGAACTATTTTAAAATGCACTTGTGAATGTTTTCATAGCTTGGTTGGTCGAGTATCAAAGAAAATATATTTTCCATGTGAGGTGCGAAAGACATAGCCTATGTATGATTTCTAAAATGGAAACCAAATAAGTGAAAACATATTATAACTGGTACTGTCGAGTCCTGATTTTCCTGGAAACTCTCCACAATACGATATTTTAGCACCACGTCTTACTACCCTTTCGGGCTACATGCCTAAGCACTAATTACATTAAGGTGTTAGGGATTAGGAATGTTTAATTTAGAGGAAGTGCACTCACATTTGTGTGGAAGGAGAGTGGAAAACCTTTCTAAGAAATACCCCTCAGTGCACCCGATCGGGATTGAGCCCCAGTCTCCCAGTCTTCAACAGTATAGTCTGCGAGAGTAGCACCTTAGACCATGTGGCCACCGAAGCGGTCGATACGTAGATTGGTATGCATATTTTATTAATAACTTTATCTTTAAAATAACTACAACCAAAACTCTTAACATAATTCCTAACTGTTGACTTAAAGCTAGAAGTTTTTTGGTACTAGCCTTATATTTAATAAGTAGAAAATTTAAGAGTTTAACTGTTAATTTTGACTGTTTGATTTTCCAAGAAGAAATGTAGTAATTTCATCTCAAGTTATAATGGAAATCTCTAATGTAATAGAGATATAATTAGATTTCTTCAAATAAAAATCTGTTGAGGGTAAAAAGAAATGTTGGTTTGAAAAAACAAAACAGGAAAAGAGGAAATTATGAAGATTAATTATTTTTCCCTTGTGAAATCAAATCGAATAAATTAAAAAGTTTTGTTTTGTTTTTTCCCAACGCATAGGAACTAAAATGTATTTAAGTCAGCACCAGATGTATGTAAGTTTCGGGGATTATAATAGTTATTTTTTAAATAAAGTAAGGGACTTGTAGAGAGCAGTAAAGTTGGCCTTCTGGAAAGTGCACTTGATTTTGTCTAGATTTGGAGCTCAATCCAAACGGGTTGAACCAGAGTTCACAAACTGACGGCCCACGGGGCGCATCCAGCCCACAAAAAGTAATTAATAGGACCGCCCCATTTGACTGCAACCCTTTTATATTTACTTTAACGCCCGTACTCCTATACACACTCAAATATAATACCGTAGTATTTGTTGTTTCAAAGCGAGACTTCAGTGAACACTTTAATGTTTTGCTGAGTGCTACAATCATCACTTCTTTAGTGATCCGTATTTTTTTTGCAGGATGAAGGGCAGTTATAATAGCTGTATTTTTTAAATTAGTGAATAAAAATTCAAAGATTTAAGTATTTAAGAAAATTTAAAAACATAGCATTGTATGGAAATATTTTAAGTAGATATTGTTATTTAAATTATAACCATACTAATTTTTTAATATCAAATAGCTAGTATAGACCTACATAGGTGGACGCTCAAAATAAACGTCAGGCTCGTCTGGTCTGGTTAACGGTGTCTGGGAGGTCAGGGTTCAAATTCCACCCAGATGCATTGAGAGTATTTTTTCTAAATAAATTCTTATGCTACCTCCACACAAATGCGGATATATTTTCTGTAAACTATACCGTATTCATTTATAATCCTCTATAGAAGTGGTTTCCAATTACCTACCAGTCAAGGACACCTTTTTTTTCTAATCATTAGAATCTAAACTAGTCTATGTATATAAAATAGCAACCCCCCCCTCCCCATATTAATAATTCATGTTGGAAAAACTACAAAACTGGGAATTTGGCACAGTAGATCTAAGTCAAATGTGTTTTTACATAATATTATTCTTACACTAACTCTAGCTATAATAATTAATATAATAGTAATAGTTAACACAAAAAAGTTATAGTTAGGCCTATGTAAAAATTTATTAATTTGTAAAAGTTCAAATCTATTTATTTGGGTCTAATATTAGTGAGATAAGTGATACTTCTATTTCCCTTAACTTCTTGAAGAATTATTATTTTAACTTTTTATTTTGTTAAATTTTGGTGGTTGTTGTGGACCTCCTAAGAACAGCTCGTGGACTACCTTTTGGGAGCCACTGCTATAAAGTATTTAAAATGTGTATAGTCCATACAGCTTGTAACATGCGATACAAAATGAAACCAAGCAAACATGTTTTTAATGATTATGGATCGCAGCACGCTCCGGGCTTGTGAATCTGTCTTTCGACTAATTTGAGCTAAAGACCACTTGGTTGGATCCTGCTGGTTAGAAATTCTTAGAACTAAAGCAACATTTTATTTTGTGGTCAAAATTGAACTTATTTCATTAGGTATAATTAAAGACCCTATACTATGGTAAATAAATATTTGAGATTTTGTCAGAAAAAATTGAA
The DNA here is from genome assembly GCA_033556935.1 of Timema podura. Classification (NCBI taxonomy): domain Eukaryota; kingdom Metazoa; phylum Arthropoda; class Insecta; order Phasmatodea; family Timematidae; genus Timema; species Timema podura. The sequence goes on from JAVRXN010000002.1 coordinate 43,965,228, forward strand.
TTTCGTCATATTAATTCTCAATTAAAAAAAATTTCGTCGTAAAGATGGTTTTATAACACCTGTAAAAATCAAGGAAAACACTTTTTCTTACCCATTATTTTTTTTACAAATATAATATAAAATCAAACCATAAATGAAAATTGATAAAATATTCTAAATCAAGTTCACAAACAACAAAAGATAAGAATACCAACAAACACAGAAATATTAATTCGATATACCGATTTTTTTTGTCTGAACGAGAATAAAAATACCAAAGTCTAATTTAATCATCCATTGAATAACTTAGTTCATGGTTACTTTTAAATTACCAAAATAAATACATAATAAATATTTTTAGAAATGAAATACAATAAACGAATAAGTTTTTAGGTACCGGTATATTTTTTCAAATCTACATAGAAGATAATCAAAATAAAGATCGATGGTTGAGAGTTCACTATTTATATATAGACTAGTTTTTGATATTTGTTGACATCGATCGTAAAGCCTGCGCATATTTGACCTTGACCGCTACTGAATTAATTTAACGGCAATCAACAAGGCTGCTAATGTTATTTGCATATTAAGGCGATTGGCCCTTTTCAATTCGCATGAAAATGCAGAGCCATGGGAATAAACGGCTATCTTCAAGAATTTTTATTGTTTTGCGATTTTCTTTTCGGACATTGTTTGTTCAAAAGAGAAGCATGTTGATTAAGTTATACCTTTTATATACACGCCTCTTCTATGTTTTTAACAGTGATCAAATATCAATAACTTTGACATTTTTCAGTAGAAAACTGACGGCTGCATAGCAAAGAATAAGAAAATAAAACACCTAATAAACATTGATACATTATATTAGAAGAGGTGTTGAAAATATTACTTTAAAAATTTCACTCGATCTCGAGAAAACTGATATTTCCAAACGTATGAATTTTCCGCAAGACCTGTCCGGTAGCTAGCAACATCTACGATTTCCGTGATCCATCTGTTTTTGTTGGCGTGGAAGGATACTTTGGTCGTTTGTAAAGCCACTCCACGTCTTTCACCCTCCCGCCCACCATCCCACAACATAGGGTTTAGACTTGCACTCGACAGAGCCAAGAGCCTTAACGAACAAACGGAATTTTGACTAGAAAACATACATTTCATTTTAAAATACGAATAATAAAAGTTTTCGTGAAAAAACTTCGATTTCTCGAATAAATACATATATAGTTTTATTTCGTGAACTCTAAAATACGTAATAGTGATTTATTTGAACTTGAAACAAGTTTTAGCGCTTTCGAAATGTATTTCTCAAACATTTCTTGAAAACACTGTTCGCGAAAAGTCGGTGTCTCTAGGTATAGTATCAGTGATACTTAACAGGAATTTATATGATGCATAAAAAGTGACAGCTGAAGATCATTTACTTGACGTATATACAAACTAAAATAGTTTTGGTACATTTTTTAACTGTAAAAATAGTATATTTTTTAAATAAATAAGAATGTAAGCTCATGTGTTTTATCTATATACCCCCATCATCTCTGCAGGAAAATTGGAGATTGCATTATATATATATATACTATTTATACTATATATATATATATTAACCATCCTCATGTCAGTTAGTCATCAAAAGTTCACTCGACCATAATTTTTTAAGGGTACACTTGTTTACTTGACATTTATGAGACGTTCATTTATTTATTAATATAGTAATTAGAAGGGTGATGATCTTCTAAATACATAGATATTTACAGTAAAGTTAAACGATTAATAAAAAGTTAAATATTGAATGGTAAAAAAGGCTTCAATATGTCATATTGATAGTTTTAATTAATAATGTATCATTAGTAAATTTAATGATAGTTTGTTTTATGTTGTTGTTGAGAGTTTAAATTAACTTATTAAAAAAAACACATACACCAACATGGCTGAATTGATAAAATTTGTTTTTTAGAGTATTTAACCCTCGATTTATTAGTGAATTAATACTCGCATTAATGGACATTGATGGAGGGATTTAAAGCGTCACTCTCGCATCAGGCTGATTTGATGGTGACGGGAATTCTGGGTTCGAATCTGGCTCAAACGTACTAAGGGTGGTTTTCTCTAAATGGTTTCCCATTTTCTCTCCACACAAATGGGGCTACATTTCCTCTAACTTATACTTTCTTACCCCATACTTAGCCTCACCTCCTACCCTTTAGTGTAACTATCGGATTGGCCGAGTGGGTAATAAGACACAGTAAACAAACAAAAAAATATTTATGTAAAAGGTATGAATGAGAAATGTATTTTAGAGGAAGTGTACCCGCAATAGTGTGGATGGGGATAAAACCATGATAATACTATTTGTGCTGAAAAACCAATTCCCACTGCAACCAGTTGAGATAAAAACCTCTGTCTACACTTCCCCATCAATCCAGTTTATGGTGAGCCAGACGCCTTAGACCACGTGACTGGTGGTATGGGTGTCTTGATGATAAAATTAAAAATATTGATATATGGAGAAATATCCTTTTACTCAAAGACTAGAGAGATAAAATGAATGAAGAAAGAATAGTAGGTCACTATACATAAATGCTCTATTTAAAATTAGTATTTTAGTAGGGTATTTAGTATCGAGGAATTATTTTTTCCAGCGCTACTTACTTACGTCAGATTTGAAGAATTTTAAATATTCTAATATAGTTGAGGTATAAATATATAATTGAGGTGAAATGCACCCTCATTTGTGTGAAGGCAAAGTAGGAAACAATTAAGTAAAAATAACAATACCAGAACAACCAGCCGAGATTGTAGCCCCAACTTCCCATCAGTAGTTAACCAGATTACATAAACTGACATTTAGTCCATGTGATCACCGATACGAGTAATATAATCGAAGTGCCTCTAAACCCCCTCCAACCCATCTTTAGAATTCCCTAATACTTTCTTATTTGAAATTCCTTTAGTTTAATATTTTTAGTTTAATAAGGAATGATCAAATGTCTTGTGTACTCAAAATGTATGAATCACTTTTGTTGATTTTCACGTTCTTTAATTTTATTGAAGCGGTTTCTTCATTGTTCTATTCAAACTTGACTTGGACAGTATCTTTGCTTAAGCTAAATAAATAATATTCTTACTGTTCTCGTTGGTTAGAGTCAAATATCTTAATTTTAAGGTTGTAGCAAAGCTGATATTACTTGATGGCTACAATAGTTTTCATTGGTTAGTGACCAAGATTGATCTTTATTTAAATTAATCTTAAAAGTGTCTATGCAATATTCACGATATTCACCATATTCTATATATAAAACAAGATTTAACCATCGGAAAAATCATGTCAATAAATTTACATCCATATTTTTATATCTAAATATAGAATCAAAAGATTTTGTTCACAATAAGAATTATAATGTATAAATGTATATATAATTATATAATCCTTATTATGAACAAAACAAATAGATTAAAATACGACTGTCACCACCTCCCATACTTTATCAATCATTTTGAGCCGAGTTTCCTGGAAGTAGAAATTTATTTTTAGAAAAACTTGCCAAACTTAGTAATCCAACGACCAACTTATTATTTTCATAATTAAAAAGGTAGTAATCTTCTCGTGGGCTTAATATACTTTACTACGTGCTTGTGAAGGAACGCAACTTATTAAAAGGCGCTTAATTTTTTAATTTATATTTTAAAATATTTTGGAGAGAGGATAATAGGATGAAGACCTTAACTAAAAGTGTTTAGACACTTTATTTCGCATCTGTAGATTTATAATTTGCTACTATTTTTCCTTAATGTTATTACCTATTATGTTTATAAAACATTTAACAACTGAATAATAAAATAATAATAATAATAATATTGATTTCAATTTCCTTAGTAATAATAATAATAAATAATAATAATAATAATATGATTTCAATTCCTTAGTAATAATAATAATAATAAGTGATTTCAATTCCTTAATAATAATAGTAATAATAAGTATAATACATAACTAATCACGCCGTCCCCTTATGGGGTAGGCAAGAAACTGTGCTAATAGCTCAAAAAACAATGCTCTACTTAATCCTTCCTCACTAACTTCCTCCACACTTCCCCATCATTGCATACTCCCTTCCCTGCAACAACATCCATACACCGAGTCATGCATGCATGCTCTTTTATTCTTAAAACTCTGACTGTTTCTCTTTTTCACACATTCGTCTACAACATTTAGTCACGTCTTACATGGCCTATCCCTTCCTTTTAATACATAATGAAGCATAAAATATATTTCATGTTAACTTTAACAGGATTTATGAGTTTTAATGAAGGACCTACTGAAGCGTAACTTGGTCCCACTTTCTTAAATAAGGGCACAATATATATTGTGTGTTTTAGTATCTACGATCCTTAAAACCTAGTAGTAAAGAATAGGACAAATTGTAAAATATCTCCTCAAATCAAGTTTAATTTTTTTTTAAGTGACTGTGAAATCGAACTTGTCCGATTTCTCTCTAAGAAAGGAAAAGGGAAATTGTCCAAGGAGGGGTGGTGAGGGCTGCAAGAAGTAACCATCGGAAAAACACCTGCGATCACACCATCATCACAGGTTGGACGTAGGCTATAGGCTAGCGATAACACCAGCAAACAGAATGGACATGTGTTGCACTCTCACGCAAACAAAGAGTTATAGATGAACTAGTAACTCCAACTCGCATGATCTATAATACATCTCAGTCCTTTATAAACAAAAATAAAAGTGGGAAATAAATTAATCCCATGTCACCTCCTCCTTTTTGTAGGCCTAGAATCTGTCAGGATGTGCTATGGCCAAGGTGAAGTGGAAGGTAAATGTTTATTCTTGTGTGGGTTCGTGATTGATCTTAGACTTGGTTTTTAAAAAGGTTTATCAGTACTACTATGGCTATACAAATGTGATGTTGATAGTGTTATTAGATTGGTAGAACTTAGAGAATAGTCGGAAGATTATGACAAAACGACGTGTTGCTAGGAATACCCAATGGTCTATATGACTCCTAGGTCCCCAAACCCCGGTACCCTGGGCTCAAGCGGTAGCCCTCAAAACAATTATTGATGAACCAGCGTCCTAGACCGTGTAGTCCCGATTCGGGCAGAGTGACCCCTAGACTTCGGTGTTGTTTAGTCAGCCACGATGACTGAATCCCCTACATTTTACCCTGGCCTGGTTTCTGACTAAGAAATTCTGACAATGTTTTTGTGGTCAGCTCCTTTATTCTATTTGTTTATAGGCTAACAAAAACAATCTCGCAATGATCGTTTTGTCATTAACAACTCATAACATACAATATTACACAAACACGCCTTTCAATTTAGGCCGTGCGGTTACATCTAAATAATAATTGTGATCTTTAATTTATGCTAGCTTTCATTTAAACCAAACCCAGTATAATAATTGGTAGGGAACATGAAACTACCTGGCGCTTGAACACAATATTTTAATATTTAGATCTAGCGCCGAGATATAACTGACGCACGTAAATCTAAGGCGCTCAGGCCGTAGGAATGGAAATTAGAATTTGTTGCTCTTGCACTATGTAATTATTTGGGGAAAAAAATCTAATTTCCATTTCTAAGACCTAATGAGGGCTAAACTCTGAAACATGTAGTCGTCCAAGAACATCAATGATTTAGTCATTTCATAAAATAAGGAGATGGTATCCCTATATTAAACTTAGAAAAGGAATGTTTAAATTTTATTATAAATCATGTTACATAATACACTTAACATTTAACATCTTTAAAACTTACTAAGATTAATCAACTTAATTGTTCACATTTTTGTAAAATACTTTCTTGTAATAATTGTTCTGGATCTACATATGCAATTGTATGTTAAATAACTTAAAATTTCACAATATGTTAATTAATTCTTGTTTGTTATAAACGATAAATTCTACATCATACATTTTAAAGTGTCATATGTTATCAATTTTAACTGTCAACTTTCATTAATTTATATCCTTATATTTTTTTCGTTCATATAATTTGTACTTTAACTTCATTAATTAAACACATTCCATTTGACAACTTTAGTAAACTTTCAATTTCGATGCATCCATCATGTTATCGTCTTTCAAATCATAAATAAATCTGTAACTATAGGTTAGTTGTCATTTACAAGTATTATTTTATATAGGCCTAAGATTTTATAGTTTCATATTGTTTTACTATCAAATTTCTAGTGTTTTTGACTAATTTATCCACAATAAATGTGATATTTGTTACCATTTATTAACCCATTTAACCTTATATAAATAGACTAGACCTAATTTGGCGTAAAGATGTTTGTATAAATATCAATTTAATTTTTAATGTCACATTAAGTTTATTTCCTTATATTTGTAATAATAATAATAATAATAATGTTTTGGTTTTAAACTTTGACCTATTCGGGTGTCAGGCCTATTAATCAGGTTCATTTTCTTAATGGCACAAATTAATCTATAGGTTAGCCATTTTGTATCCATTGTCTTTGTTATTATTAATAATGGTTTTCTAAAAAAAATTTTATATGTAGACTCAGTAAACATAATGGGAGAAAAAATTGATATGTTTAAAATAATTAACTAATTATATGTCAAGTTTACTCATTTAATTGCATTTATAATTTTTTTTTAAACTTATTTAACTATGAAACAAGTTACTAGGAACATAAACAGGTTTCTCTTCTTAAGCTAAGAATAGTTGTGATACAACCAACCCATAAACCAGGAAAAACTCAGAAAGGTCAGAAAAAGTCAGGGGATTGAAAAAATATTACTGAAATTTTAAATTTTTTTGTGTGTATTTTTTTAAAAACACAAAGTAGAAGAGCAAAGTCTCGTGTAAAATATATTATATTTACGATTTATATAATTTTTCTAAGAACATAAGATTTTGGTCTTTACTTGTGTAGAAAATAGCTAAAATAGCTTAACTTTTCCATTTACGGCTTTGCTCGCAAAATACCAGCAATTTTTTTTTTAAATATGGAAAACCTGGAAGACGTAAGGAATTTCAAAACTTACAATGCTGGTTATAAGATATTTACTCATCTCAATAGAAAGGTAACCTTTATATATAAATGTAATCAATGAATCCTATACAAATATTGTAATTTTGATGTCTATAAATGATTTATAGTAAATATCCACATTTTGGCCATCCTTTCAACCAGCTTTAGCTTTATCGCTGCTAAAAAACAATAAATTCCGATTATGCACGAAGACATAAGACGTTATTTGCCCTGGTGGGGACTATAAAGAACTCTAGAACAATATGGAGGGGGTTGACGGGAGTTGAGGGAGAGTGGTAAAATGCGTGTGGAAAGGGAGGTTTAACAAGGGAGTAAAGGGGAACCCGCAGATGAAACTTGGGATTCTCATTGTCAAGTTCCAAGGCGAGTTTTTCGGAGCAGAAAGTTTCAGGTACCGTTAGTTTTAGGGAAATATTGAGGGGTGAACAAGTTTGATTGCGGATAGCTAGGAAGGATAGTAAGACGCGGACAGAAAAATAAGTTTTCCAGATTTAAATTAATCTCTATATAATATTTAATAAACCTAAAAAGATTTTTAAATTTTGTCTTTAATTGAATATGAGCTGCCTTTTTCGTATGTTGTGAATATATATTTAGCTAGTCCCCATGACCTGGTTTTGAGAGAGTTATGAGAAAGTTCAGTTAAAGGCCAAGGGGGAATTGGTTTAATCCTTGTTGGGGGCTCAAATAGTTTATTTACTTAAGAGTTTGTCCCAGAGCTTAGGTAATAAGCCAGGTATAACAGTTTATAAACCGTAGTTTGAGTGTCAATGCTACGAGTATGGTAAGATAGTTTTAAAGCCATGTATGTGCTTGTATATAGGCTGTAATGTAACATGTAGGACCAACTTCAGTGGTGGACAGGAGATACTAAAACTATTAGAAAAAGTCCATATATATATATATATATATATATATATATATATTATGTGTGTGTGTGTGTGTGTGTGTGTGTCGCCCTAGCTCAATTGGTAGCGTGTCTGTCTACTAAGTTAAAGTTCCCAGGTTCGATTCCCAGCATGGCCGAAAATTTATCATTTATGAATATATGGGTTTACTCTTTCACATTGATAAATTAACGGCCGTTGACTGAATGTTGTGCCTGTCCTAGTCTTAAGTTATATTATAAGGTAGAGTACATGAAGCTACGACGGACCTAGCAAGCCGGTAGTGAAAAATATATGGCTTGAATAAAAAACTGACCTTGGGTACAGGCTGGAAACAGTACTGGATCTAAAGTATATGAATATGTGTCTCATTTGACCTTGTTTTCAAGTTATAGTCTTGTTTGTACTCCAGGGTCTGGGTTCACTAACGGGAGCAAATAGTTGCACCGGCGCAAGTTTAAAAAATGTGCCCAAGTCCCTATTCACTAAAAGAAGCAGACGCAATTTGAGAGCAAAGGTGTGCCTTTTATTTGCCACCACTCAAGAGTAGGCGCAACTATTAAAATCATGATTGTCACTTCAATACATTTAAATGGCGGTATATTATCGTTATGGCTTAACATATAATAGTTAGTTAACTGTAATCCAATTAATAATAAAAAATTAAAATAACATACGTCTGTCAAGCACTAAGTTGGTTTCAATTTAGATAGTGGTAGCAAAGCAATTACCTTTTATTGTTGAAATTCTACATTCAAACAAAGCAATGGCATTTCTTCCAATATTACAAAACAAAATCACGAACTTTATAATCTTTGTTTAGATCCAAAGAGGTTTGTACTCTTCCAAGTCAAATACATCTCATCACTACATATGGCGGTTAGTACAGCTTTAAAATAAGTTTTAAAGTTTCTATAAATGTTTTATTAATGGAACTTAAGCTTTAAACTAATAATATAAATAAATACTAAATAATGTACTAATATTATTTATGTAAATCGCCCAGAAAGAGGCTGCTTCTAATTGTGTTGCTATTTTATAAGCAAAATATTTAGAAATCTTTGTATTTGCTGTCATTTTCATTAGATATTTAAAACAAAGTAGACTTGACTTTGAAAGTAAATTCGTCACAAGGATTGGTCGAAAAGTGCGCAATTGATGACGTTTATGGTGAAGTCAACATAATCTTGACACCATTTTGCGCCTTGTTTAGTGAATATGAAAATTGAGCAAATAATAAGGCGCATCTTTGGGAGTATCTTGGGTGCAAAGTTGCGCCATTTCTAGACTTGCGCCGGAGCAGAATTGCACTCGTTAGTGAATTCAGGCCGAAGTGTGGAGCTGCTTCACATTATAACAAGATCTAAAAATTGCCATTTTGGGCTTGAAACAAGCCTGCACTCATCTTGTCGTAGAATTCAAAAATAACAGGTATTTGTCAGTTTTGTTGGCGGCCTTATTGTATACGTTGAAAAAGTATTTCAATTCTGAAAATGACTGTTGAATAAACAATTGGTTTCAAGTGGCCCCACAAATAAAACTCTACTTGATTTAAGTACGGGGAACGCGCAGGACAATCCTAGTCAGTAGGTTTTGCATGACCTATCCATTTGTTTGGAAATCGTTCGATAAAGAAATTTCTGATTGCTTGGCTTAAATGTATTGATAACTATACCGTCATGCGCACCACATGCGACGCACAACATTAAGCGTGACTTCTTCTTATAGTCCATTCGATTGATTTCTTAAGAAATGTACAGTACATAAGATTGTCCTGTTAATCTCCCATCAAGATAAACAGGTCCGATTATACAGTTGCAGGGTATTCCTGCCCATACAGACTACATATACATCGTTATTTGTTATATATATTAAACTAAAATTATAATGTAATTTCATAAATCGAGAAATTTATAGTGAAACTATTTTTTTAATTTGTAGTTCACAAATGAAATCATATCATAGATAAACAACACATAACGCAACCAATTAAAAAAATAATTTCAAGAAACTGTTTAAAAATCATCCACATTAGTTTTCTCACATACCATTTGATGCCTTCTCTATTACGAGGATAGTATAGTAAAATACAATCTGAATAAATAATACATTATGTGTCAACAAGTATTTTTCTTGTAATTTTACCGTCTATCGCAACTGATCTTATACTGGCATCCAAATATTCCCCTACACATGTTTGACATACTTGTGGCCACTTTGCTGTACTTGCCTACTCTTGCAAACAGGTGGTACAGACCAGTTCAAAATATAGAACTCACCCAATGTATCCTTATCCACAGGCTCTGATTGTTTATTGAGAAACTTTGAATAGTAGTGTTCTAATAAGAAGTAGATTTAATAAAATACAAACTTTTTTTTGCAGTCAACTTTGATAATATATTACTTTATTATTAGTACGACTATTATTTAATATATCAATAGCGTCTTGAAACCAAAATTCTTAGGAAAGCTTGGAAGGGGTGCCTCCAAGCTTAAAAGGGGAGGTCCCGGGATTTTTTTATTTTTATTTTATGCTTCAAGAAGCTATTTAGTGTTTTTTTATTATGGTTGTGGCTTTGGGCATCTTTCTGTTCTGTGATTTACATTATTGTGTTATTACTTATTATAGATGTATAAACTTTCGTTTGTTTGTTCGCTTTCACTGATATGATACACACATAATAAAACCACCCGCTATGATAAACTCCACAAAACTCTAAAGCCCAGTACACACGACACAACTTCTTGTACAAAAATATGTGCAAGAAATTGTAGAATATCTTGGTCACATTGATTGCATACAAATTTTAGCCAGTGAATGTTCAAACGGCATTTGTGATTGCATACAATATGTGAAAAAAAGATGGCTTTTGCCCTTTCTATAGAAAAATAATGATTGAATAATTTGGAAAATATCGGTATTTAATTTAAATAATTTCTTAATCATATTATGATATAATATAATAATATTATGAAAATAAAAAGAATTCTTTTTCGGGTTTTTTTCAAACAGTTGAAAACCTTTTATATTTGAGGTTTAACCTCCTTCAATTATAATTATTTGTTTGTTTTCAAGCATTTAGCTATTTTTCTTACAATAACTACTCTTTTTTTTAAAAAAGTAACTGTCTAGCAAGCAAAGTTATCGTGTTTACAAATTAAAAGTTGTACAAGAAAAATGGCTGATATAGGACGCGTTCTATTTCCTGAAATTTTATACAATAAGTTGTGCAAAGCAGATCTTGTACAAGTTTTGGTGTTCACACAACGCCATCTTCAGGCTGCAACTTCTTGTACAACTTTATGTACCTTGACAGTAATAATTTCCCCCTTTCATGCCATATCGTCCCAATATGTTTTGAAAGAGTTAGAGAGGAGAAATGACTTCGGTTCTAGTCGTCACCTTTCGGGCAAGAGAAGTCGTAGCTCGGCTGCTTGTATTTTTACCTGACATCCACAGCTCTTCCCCTTCTCTCCGCTCTGAACTCTATGATGTCACAAATAAGAACCACACTAGCTAGAGCAATGGGCTGAAAGTTGGACAAATACTGACTTTCAATCCCCATTAGATGGACTAGTGGATGTCTTGCGTGCATGTTACGGTCACTGCCATGTATGGGATTTTATTTCTTACTCACTGATGCTTGAATTACATTTAATTAATGACTACCAGGAGAATATTTTTGCAAACATTAAATACAATAATTATATATATATCCAATCAAAGGTAAGTAGTGCTTGCCTTGCTTGCCCTTACGTGAAGCCACTGTAATAAATATATATAATCTATTATAAGTAGCAGTTAGAGATAAAATGTATTTACGCATAATTTTTTTTGTCAATAACTTTTCTTACTATCAATAAAATTCCTTCTCATCTAAATCGGAATGTTTGCAAGTTTTTAAATGTTTGTATAGGGCAAGGGTCTCTATCATTCTTGCGAGCAACACATTCAAGAATTCAGTACAGTGTGAAGAGCACCAACTTTTTTTAAATGGAAATTTATGCTCAGACATCAAAATGAAATTTAAAAAACAAACATAATATATTTGAATTTAAAGTTGGATAAAATAAACGGTACGGATCTACGCACAAATTTTCTCGCTTCATTGTCTAAAAATGGAGATATTTACTCAAAACTCATATATGTGAAAGGAAATAACATATACTAGAAAATTTGAGAACAAATTGCACTATACTTACGTAAAACTTTTTTGACTCCCGGTTTTAAATTTTACAATTTTATTTCTAAAGAATTAAAGTGCCTATTTGTATATTTGGACCAATAAAAATGATCAATATTGGGTCCACAATCGTAAACACTTCGTATTCAAATTTCAACTTCCAGTTAAAATTTTTTAAATTCTATTAGAGGTTTCACGTCTTCAGGTCATCGAATTGCTATTAAATTCCTCATATATCAATTTTGACCAGTAAAAAAGATATATTTTGACTAATGAGTCTAAATTGATAGAGATAGTTTATTGCTGTACAAACATTTCTCCTAAGAGATTAAAGGAAAAGTAATATCAACTTTTTGAGAGACGAAGTTATTTACCTAAGCTATGGGATTAAAGAATTATTGCATTAAAACTTAAGTAGTATTTCTGTACAGCTAAAGCTCACAAAATTGTATTAATATAAATGCCGATATCTCAGAAACTATTGGTTTTATAAAAATAAATTTCAAATAAAAGACTTTTATTTTTAATAGTACTACAATTTTGCAATGATACATTATTTAGTATTTCAAATATGTTGCATATATTTAGAAATTTCCGCTTCATTAAAGTACTATAAAATTCATTTTCATGGGAAAATTAAAATAGCCATTTTTTATGATATTAATAAACGCCTAAATACGAATTTAATCTAAATCGTTAAAGCCGATTTAGAGAAAATCTATTTATTCTCTTTTGCCCTTTAGTCTCTTAATTTTAGGAATAGACAGACACACAGACAGACGGATTACATAAACCACTTTTTAAGGTTCAGGGGGCTATGAAACGTCGAGATCCACCAACATATTGGGTAGTTTTTTTTTACGGTAGCAATCTTTACCTTTAGTATTCAAAAATTTAAAAAACATATATATTTTCGTATAACTTGAGAATGATTGGTTTTAAAAATTATCTATCAAATAAAAGATTGTTATTATAAATAACCTACATATTTGCTTTGAAAAGTAATTTCATACTTCAAAGATATAAAGAGATATGCCAAGAAATTTGAATTTACGCATCAGACGAACCCTTAAATTCTTTTGACGAAAATTTGAGAGTAGCCATTTTGTTTGTAATATTGCTCAATGCTTAAATATGACATTTTAACAAAACAATTAAAGCCGATTTTTATAAACATATTTTTTTTCTTTTCGCCCTTAAGGAAACTATCCTTAATTTTAGGGTTAGATATTCCAATTCCGTAAACACCTCGTGCAACCCTATTAAAACATAGATACTAAGTTTTAGCCCGATCGGTAAAATAGTTTAGGCTCTACTCCGGGGTACAGACAGACAGACGGAATTGTCAAAAAATACTTTTTCGGATTCGGTGTGTCATGAAATTATCCATCAAAAACTGAAGTTCAATTTTGTTGACGATCACAATCCTTTCTCTACCTCTAAAATAGCGACAAAGTAAAAAGTAATTTTATTTTTAAAATGTATTACTTCAATTATTTGAGAGTATCCCTTTGACATTTTTCATGTAAGCGCTGATGATTTATTAATCACCTTAAATTTTTTA